>CM053787.1:360736135-362013635 GCA_028749045.1 Cupressus sempervirens | reverse complement strand
TACTCTATCAAACTGCAAGGTGTTTTGAAATATGTTAACTCATGTTTACTAGAGATCCAACTAAGTACATTAGGATAATACACATTCGATCATTAAGTTGAAGGTAATGATTAACAACATTTAGGAAGCATTATCATTACAACCAGGTCTAGAATGATAGTATCCCGTGATATAGTTGGGGATAATTAATCTTTAGTTGTTGTCTATCTAGGAGGATACATTCTATTCAAAACTCTAGTCTTCAAAAATTCAAGGGAGATCTATAAGATTTCTTAATGCTTACATTTGTTAAAGTCCAAGTAATAACATAAGGGCTAGATGTATGACGTTGTATTACTTTTAAATTTCATAGCCTAACTTGAAATTAAATGTTGTATGGCTAAACACAAAACACCAATTTTTTATATAGATTCATCAACTTTTGAAATACGGAATGCATATACATGCACATATGTTCCAAATATTTTGATTATCATGCAATATATACATATATTTCTTTTCATTTACATAGTATTCTTAATTCATTACTTACCATTGCCACCCCATTGCAAAATATAATTTTATTTATTTATTTACTATTATTATTTTATTTTATTTTTATTTATTTATTATTTTTACAAGGACCCTTACATTTATCTTTTAATTAAACTCTAATCTTATTAACCTAACCATTTACTAATAATTTGATTATTGAAATAATAAATTATTTATTTAAATTTGAAGTGCTATTAAAATCTTATTATTATCTACTAATAATTTTATATTGATTAAAAATAAAATAAAATATATAAACTTAAGTAATAATTATCACTAGACTATCCTCCTCCCCCCCCCCACCACAAAAAAAAAGAAAAGAAAAAAAAGAGAGACTTTGCTACATACTAACCCTACACATGGGCACCAAAATGAGTGCTTGTTGCATGTGGGATGTGAAGTGCAAGCTGACCCAATGATCTTGGGTGGCACCTAGGAAGGAGGGTTGGGGGGGGGGGGGGGGGGGGGGGGTTGGGGGGGCGAGCGTTGGGGGGGTGAGAATCATGTGATAGTCCTCCCTATTGAAACCAATAGTGAGCCCCCTTGGTCAAAGCACACATGCCAACTTGTATGAGGTCAATGCTTAGATGAGATAGGTAGTATTAGTCTATGTTATAATACATTTTGTTTTTGTTACAATTATAATTATTTTAAAAAGGGGCATAGGTCTTTTTCCAAGGGCCATGTGACCCTTATTGGGAGAAGTTTTTTTTTTGTTTACATGGGAAGAGTACTTTCTACACATGGGTCTACACTTTTTAAGGTGTATTTTTTTTAGCACTTTAATGGCTTTAATCCCTTAGGTAGTTACTCGTGTAAATTAATTTCTTGCCTCTTAAGTAGGAGTGGTTATTTTATTAGTACTCTATAAAGGAGATCCTAGGCATATTCTTTCAAAATATTATATTAATCTGTAATAGGTAGAGATTTATTTTCTCACTCCCATACAATTTCTAGAGAAGTTAAATGTGCACCTACAACATACTTTCTCATATGGAGTTTAGACTATGTCTTATATTGAAGTTAATTTCTTCTATCACTACTATGAAATTAAGAGGATTTCTTTGGTGATAAGTTGATGTTATTATTTACATCAATATAGTCTAATGCTTTAATAGTACTATATAATTGAAGTTTAACACTCTAATGTACACGATCAAATTTAAATGTTTCTAAGGGATGAATAGAATCATACATGGAATTTCTTCTTATTGAAAACTTACTGAATCATTTTCTAGGCATCCATATGAACAAGTGCAATATTAGAAATTTTTATTCTTATTACATCAATCACATAACATGAAACTTTATGATAACCTTACTCATCCTACCTTGAATAAATAATACATTGAAATCTCTTTTACATGAAGATTTCACAAGGTTTACTTGAATACATGAATCTACATATGTACAAGAGCTTAATCACCTATCTACAACATGAATTCTAAAATTATGGATATTCCTTTATGCGAACTATTTATTTCCTTCTTATGCAAAAATAGTGATATTACATTCTTTATCCCAAAATGCCAATCATATGCATAACATCATTCAAATTTTACACATTCACATTGGTATACAATAAGGGATAAAACCCTCTCACACTATGAAGAACATAAAAGTGTGGATTTTTCTATCATAGCCCATTATAAAATGACATGAAAAAGGATAATTTCTTCACAACACTTGATTCTTCAACAATGTCAAGGGAAAAACACTACCTCCTTCATAGGGTCCATTTTCACAAACTTGCAAAAAATAACACAAAAATGGGAACCATGGAGGTTCACCTCCCATCCTAGGCCTCCAAAGAGGCCACCCACTAAGTTGGGGAAACAAGATCCAAATGGGGTACACTCAAGAAACTTCTAATGCATGCAACATCACAAAACAACACATCACAATCCCTCCCATGGATTGTACAATGATTCACCATTGGAATCATGAAAATAGTAGGTGAAGGTGGTCTCTTCAAAGAGGAGATTTCCATGTCAATACAAATCACATACATTAAATTCACCATGCCTTTACAAGGCTTGCACCATACATGATTCTCTTCAACATTTCTACTTATCACCCCCAGATCATAGTATCAAGACAATGGCTTCAACGAAGCCCATACTCTATGAAATCCCCTCCTTCTCTCCAAGAGAAGAGGCTCTTAAGTACATTGTTGAGCCCAACTAACCCCTTCACCCAAGATTTCTCTTCCCTCCCAAGGGTGAGTGAAACCTTCACATCCATTGTCAATTCAACATTCCAAAAGGAAATAAAAATCAAAAGAAGGAAATCCAAGATAATACATGTAATACAAATTATAATCACACCATCACAACTCAAAACATGAATTTACAATAATAATACATGCTTGTAGCACCATTATGCAAATGCAATAGATGGTCATGGCTTGAGCACCAATCTTGGTCCAAGCTAAAACCAATGATAGTTGATGAAGAATTCCCTTCTCCTTAGCCTCCTTGCCAAAAGCCTAATTGTCTCCAAACTTAGAAAGTGGGTGAACATCCCACTAGTTTGTCCAAGTCTCCTTAAAAAGGCTCTCCCACTATCTATTTTGGCAAAAACATCCAACCACTATCTCTTACAATCTTGCCCTTACCAAGTTTTCCATTTTTGACTTAGTGGAAACATAGGGGAGAACTCTTGGGATAACTCAATTTTTGAATTGGTGGAAGAATGCATTGGTTAAGGGGACCCCTAGGCTAGCTAAGAACTAAAATGGTCAAATTTAGGCCCCTAACATGTTATAGTAACATATGGGTGGCTTATTTCCACAAAAAAGACAGTTTGGGACCACATAATAACCCTTTAAAATCCTTGTCAAGTCTGAATTTGAATTTCCCTTTGATGGTGACTCATCCTATCCCTTATCAATTGGGTTTACTTAAATATTTTGAAAGGTAATTAGTTTAAAGGTTAAATGCTACCATGACCAAAACCCTAGTCAACATGTCATTAACACACAACAACTACAAGTGTCAAGTTACACATTGAAACACATTACACATCACCATGACATGTCCCTAATGCATTCTTCAGATTAAATTTTCCACACACATGCAAGCTTACATTTAAAAAATAAAAACACATCAAAATGAGGATTTTGAATCTTCCAAAGATTCGCCTTGTCTAAACTATGTTTGCATGAGTTTGGACCTTGTTTCCCCAATAAATTTCCATTGTTCCACTTCCTGCATACTAGACTCAAGCATCAATAGTCCAATGAAAAGTTATACAAAATACATATTATAAGTGCATACAATTTCCAATTTTGCTTAAACCACATTAAAACATTTAATCACAAATTCCAATGTCACATAAACCACGTTAAAAGATTCAATTAACTTTCCTTTCTTAATCATTTCATACAAAGCATTCAAAACATTAAAATATCAAAATTTGCACATCACATTTAATCTTAAATCATCATGATAAAATTAATCTTCTAAATCATATCATAACCCATTTTCTATCCTAACATGGTGTTATGTTACATCCATACTTTTTAGATAATCCCATATGAAAATTTGGTTCTTAATACACATCATATGTGAAAATCACTATTGTGAATACCAAAATCAAATAGATAATATAAGCCACTGCTCATCTAAATCTTGAATATATGTCAAAATATCCAAATCTTGAGTATCAAAATGCAAGTAAGATATCTATGCTATGATGGGTTGGGGTGAGGCCTCACAGGTCCGCAAGTGAGGGTGTTGACCAATCTTGAAAACTTGAATGCTAAAATGAAAGCTATCGATGATCAAACACCTATGACAAAGTTATAACATAATGTCAAGTTAATTTTAGATGTGGTAGAGATAGATATTTAAAATTTTGATAATCAAAATTTAAGGCACGAGAGCAAAGGAGAAGGAGAGGCTTTTGAAAGAGAAGGAGGATGAGTGGCTTTAGAAAGAGAGTGCATGACAAAAACAACAACTAGACAACATAGAGAATATTATGGGAGCCATTGGATAGAATCCAAGAAAGTGTCATGGTAGGTACTATGACATTGAAATCACTTGCAAGTGTCTTTTTGAGAATTTATAGTCCAAATATAAAATGTTCATAAGAGTGTTTCAAGTATTAGTACAGTCTCATTGTGATGATCCCAAGTATCAAATGCTTATAAGAGTTTTTCAGGTTTGGGAACCACTTCAACATCCTTCACATGGTTTAGAGGTAATGTTATTGTGGCAGAGGCTTCTACAAGGGAATGAGGCTCGTAATTACAAAATTTACAAAGAAGAAGAACTTGCTTCTTCAACTTTTTACACTCAACTCTTCATTGAAGTTATTCTTCAATTCCTTGAATATGTAATTTTATCACCTTGGAAAACTATATTTGATCCTACTAACTAGGACAAACTGATTGCTCATTGTACTATACCTAATCCTATGAAAGTTCTACCAAAATTTTTAATTAACCCAACTAATTAGTAACTAAACCCTTTTAACTGGGTTATGGGTAGTTTCTTTCTAAAAATATCTGCTATGATATTTTTTTGAAAAATTTCTTGCAAAATCTGCCCATTTATCCTAGTCTGCTTTATTTTTGTGGAGGATCTTGAGTTAAGTCACTTAAAATGGGTTGAGTGAGTTTTATTGTTTTATCATTTGGATTCTAGAATATGTATGTAGTTGGATCAATTTTTCTATTGTGCTAAGATGTAATAAGTACCTTAAAAAAGATCTCTAAATATACATGTTTAGAAGGAAATATAAATAGGTGCTTGTTTAGAAGGAAAAGAAACAAACATTTACATAGCCCTTGAAGAAAATCACACAGCTAGGGAACATCAACAAAATCATAAAGCAAGGGAAAAAAACAACAATGAAAACATAGAGCAAGGTCACATAGATCACAGAGGCATGACATGGCAAAAAAATCATAGAGAAAGGGAACAACAAAAAAATCACAAAGCAAGGGCACAAAAATGAAATATAGAGATGACAAGGGCATGAAAATGAAATCATAGAGAAAGGGCATGGTAATGAAATGTAGAGATCATAAAAATGAAATCACAAAGCAAGGGCATGATAATGAAATGTAGAGATCATAGCAAAAAAATACACTGATCACAAGGGCATGGAAATATTTAGAATTCTCCACCCTCATTTAGATCTCTCCACCCTCTTTCATGCACAAATCTCCACAATAAAAAAAAATGGGGAATGATTTATGTCATTTCTTTTGTTTTTTTTATACTCACATGTGCATCACAATAACAACACCAACTTCAGTGTTGCGATGACATCGAGGAGAATTTAAAAACAAAACCATGAAAATCACCACAAATTATACTACCATTGCAAATTTCCATCACAATTTTACCCAAAATGTTGTAGTGTCCTAGGAAAGATCATGAAATCCTATCCATTGTTCCAAATGATTCCATTCGTAGACAAGAGAAAGCCACCCTTAAAATGGAGCCCAATAATCACTTTCCAAGCCAAGATCAAAGTATCCCTTCACCTTCATGTCCACCATAAGATCCCATCATCCATATAGATCCTCCTCATGATCCTACCATTCTATCATCCCAATTTCCTAATCCTCCATACCTTACACAAGATCCTATCCTCATAAAGAATCCTTTCATTACTCTTATTCCATCACATGATGCCATTAGTCCTCCTAATCCCCCTCATGATCAAAATTTTTTTTTGCAAGTTGGTAATGAACCCCATACATGTCAAATAGGTTTATCCACTTCCATCCAATCTAGTTTGATTAAATATCCTATTGTTTCTTCCATATCATATCCACCCCAATCTTGTAGCAAGTATCCTAGTGGTAAAATGCATTATCAAGTCAAAGGGTTAAACCTCCATGGAAAAAGTATATAAATCCCTTCCATATCAAAGAAAATTTAAATTATCATGGCCGTTCCATCAGCTACAAAGCTCATTCTAAAGGCATTGGTTTCCCTTCCAAATCCAAATCTAAATGTACACCTCTCCTTCATCCCTTCCATCCATCTTAGGTCCATATATTCCTCTACCCACTAGTTCACAATCAACTTATCCTTCCCTAAATCAAAGTCAACAAAGGCACATATCTTGGAGAACCCTTTACACATCCAAATGCATTCATATCATTCATATCCATTCATTAATTCCAATACCTTGGGAAGATACTTGGATGTCAAGCATAAAAGTAACAAGTCAAAAAATCCGCATCTATCAAAGAATCAACATGTCCTATCAAATTGACATATTTATCAAAATAAAAAAGAATCAAAAAGGTCAAAATGATCCATTGAACAAAAGAAATATCAAAACAAATTTGGGTTCCTATATCCCTTGTTGAAGCAATAAGTTCTACAGGATTGCAAAAAAAAAGAAAATTCAAGAAATATGTGGTTTCTCAAGTCTCTCATAAAAGACTTGCATACAAGAAAAAAATCAAAATTGGAATAAAGCTTCCCAAGGCTTCCTCAAATCCACCATCCAAACAACTTCCATCCACTTTCAAAACTATTTTGGGTCATTTTCTCCCAAAATGAAAATCCATATTCATTTCACCATCAAATCCAAAATTCATGGTCATTCCTTCATCAAATCCAAAATTTCATTTTCCTTCAAATATCCATCACCATTCAAGAGGTGTATCAAAGTTGACCTTGCCACCCTTTCCATATAGTCATACACAAGTTTTCCAATACCCTATCCATCATCCAACACATATTTTAACCTTTCATCCATCCTATCCAATTCTTTGCATAAACTCCTCTCCCACTTCATCCAACCATCCATTTATTTTCCATTTATCATTACCCTACCAACATCTTTGAGTATGCCATCAAAAGCTATGGTCTACGATTTCATATCTTTGGAGATCATTATCCAAGGAAAATTATGCTTGATTCCTTCCTCTATGACCTATCACATGCCCATTATCTTAAAAAAAAAAGTAAAAAAAAGTCAAAACATATTCAAAAAGGGAAAAAGTAAAAGAAGAAGAAAATAAATCAAGATAATTTTTTAACCAATAGTGAAAACCTAACAAACAAGTGCCTTGGATAGGTACCATGATGAAAATATAACAAATAAGAAACATGCATAAGTTATGAACTTCTTGCATTCCATACTTGGAGGCAACTTTTATCCATGTTTTCCTATCATATCATATACCTTTCATGTCCTCCATTGCCCTATGTCCCTCATATCCCTTATCTTATCTGCATTTATTTCACATTTGTTTTCCAACTTTGATCTTGACAAGGCTTTGATTATCCCATTCACATCCCTTTGGTACATGTCTCTTACCTTATCTATATCCTTTTAGTCCATATTCATTATCCTATCCACATCCTTTTAGTCCATATCCATTATCCTATCCACATCCCTTTGGTCCATATCCACTATCCCATTCATATCCCTTTGGTCCATATTTCTTATCTTATCAAAACCTTCAGTTTATATCCCTTATCTTGTCCATTCTTGATCTTGCTTCACCTATCATTATCCTATCCAAATCCCTATCTTGATCTTGATAGAAAAATAATTCATATTCAGTCCCTAATCTTGTCAAAAATATGTTATCATATCTTGCGGATTGTCCTTAACATCTAAACATCTTAAGGCATACTAAAGAACCTTTGTCCTTCATCCATCTACCAGTACACTCATCAATCCCTTGCCTTGCTAGACATTGGGGGAAATCTTAAAGTCTTGAAAATGTTCAAAAACATTCCAAAAATGTTTTGATAATATAATATAAAAAATTCAAAAAATGTCCTGAAAAAATCCTTAAAAACATTTGAAAAATTTCATGAAAATATCTTTAAAAAAATTGAAAAAACTATCATGCAAAAAATGAGTAAAAAAATCATATCTGATCTTGAAAAATTTCAAAACAAATTTAAAGCACATCAAAATCCTTGCAATGAAACATCTTTATGGACAAGCATAACCATGTGAATATCAAACCAAATCAAGTAATGAGCTTCAAAAATAACCAATGGACTCATGAGACACGTCAATTAATCAAACATAAAATCAATTCAATTCATTACCAGTAACATTGTTGCCAAAGTCCTTTATGTCAGTCCATTATTGATCTATCTTTCATTATTATGTTCTTATGCTCCTCAAGGATACCAATGAGTGTTGAGAGAGACTCTGATTGTTCATTGTCTTATTTTCTTTGTTTTTTATTGTATTGTCTTAAAATGGAATCACTTCCATCTTGGTAGGTTTAACACCTCTTTTAGTACATTTATCATGATATATTTGTATTTAGGATGCATTTTGCACTTGATTGCTTTGTTTCATGTGAAATTAAGGTTAGGATCTCGAAGATTCTCCTTAATTTCCCTCTTCTATGACTCAATTTTCTAGGTAAAATTTAGGAATCGGTCTCCCTATCCTTCATCATTTTCATTATAGGATTTTGTGCCTATTCTTGGCATTTAGTCCTATTCTAACATCATTTCTAGGTTTTTGGGTATCCTCGAGACTTTCTTCTTTCTACACTAGTTGGGTTTTGACTCCTAGGTTAACCCTGACCTAGGGAAAAGTCAACTAGGTTGACCCTTGACCTAGGTTAGGGTTGAGTTTGACACTGAGCCTCTTTAGGATTTGACCCCTCCTTTTTAGATTTTGGTCCCAAAGGGTCCCAAAATCAATGTTAGGCTTTCAAATTTGAATGCAGAAAGGGTTTAATTTGAGATTCATTTAATTATTTTCTCTCCTTAGTTGGTTCTTATAATTGGAACACAATTGAAGGAAATTTTTTAACTATGGGTCTTCACATTACTCTAGGAGCCTCACCTTGAAGCCTCTATATAAAGACTCTCATTTGCATCTTTCTATAACTACAACATGAATAAGATAACTAGAAGGACAACTAGAATCAAGAGATGATGATATGAAGATGCAAGACTACAAGAGAATGATATTTAAGATCAATCTATTTTGGATATCAAGAATTTTTATACTATTGTGAACATCTATTTGGAGAAAAAGAGATCCAATATTCCTTGATTTGCCATTATCAATATTTGAGCATTCAAAGATACAATCATGGGTTAGAAATTACAAATTATGAGTTTGGTAGGAGTACTTTAGCCTTGGGGTCTTGGTATGATTTCTTATCTTATTCAAGTCTATGTGTTTCTTTATCATACATATATATTCATGCTAGGGTTTCAATCTAGTATATTAGAACTTGGCATTACACATTCAATACACACACACATTCTATTATATCCGACTATTTGTAGAGGTTGAAATAATCAAAATGGGGGTTTGACTAAGGTAAAAACCTATATAGCCACCCCAAAACCCAATTTTTAGATATATGTAGGTGTTGTTTTGAAGATTGGAGTACAAATTTGGATACCCATTTGGCAAACTTCCGAGATTGGTGAACAAAATTTTCATCGAAGCAATATAGGTCAAGGTATCTTATCTTGTCTAATTTTAAGCATTTCCATTACTTATTCCATATAAACTCTAAAGAAAAACATAATATATGAATAGTGGTCAATGTCTTACACATTGTTAGAGATTCATTTTTACCCTATTCATTTTGGTGAACTTGCAATAGACAAGTCTTTCTTTTTGGTGTTAGATTTGCATCTTGTGTTAGATCTTGCATGTTAATTAGATTTCTTTCATTTATATGTTTCAAAAATAAATAAATAAATTGCAAAATTTATTTAAAAATAAAAAACATTTAAAATTTCATGCTTCTAGTATTTTAATATGTATGATTCTTGTTTGGAATACTTTGATGAGGTTTTTATTGTAAAAGAGGGTAGATTCCCTAATGAGGTACATGTAAGTGAGACTGAAAATGGTCTAGATAAGATCTCCATTGATCCTATTCCTATTTCACTCTCCTTGACAACCTTTTTGATTGACCTTTACCATAGGGTGTATGCATGGTTACCTTCATGTTCCACTATATACAACATTGATAAACCTAAGATGATATCTCCTACACCTCTAATGATTGTAAAAGGATTTCCTCAACTAACAATTAAGGATAAACCTAGAGATCCTCTATATTTCTTTGATAATATTGATTCTATTTCATATGCTTATCATAAACAAAATAACCCTTAGCCTTTCTTTACCACCTTCTCAACCTATTCTTCCTCAAGCTCCTAAGTTTTCTTCTAACCTTAAGGAGTATAACTTAGTTGATAAATTATGTGCTACTCCTACTAAGATATCTTTATGGGAGTTACTTCAAACTTCTCTAACATATTATGAGGCCTTGCAAAAATCTTTATCTTCTCTTCCTTCTTTTCCTCCTAATCAAGACAACATTAATTCTATTTTGGATTGCATGCATGCTATGCATTCTGTACCTCCTATTGTGTTTTTTGATAATGATTTACCTTCTCTTGAGGTGCTAAATCAATATGATTCTCTTATGGTTATGATTTCTATTAATCAAAGTATTTTTCGAAGAACATTAATTGACAATGGATTCAGGCTTAATGTTTGTAGCATGAATATTCTTAAAGTGACTAAGGCTGATTTTACTAGTATTCAACCTAATAATGTTCCTATACATGGATTTATTAATATTGTGAAAAGAACTTTAGATATTATTACTCTACCTATTAAAGTAGGTATGGTCATCCTAAATACGCCTATTCATGTTATGCCGAGACCTCTCAATTATAATCTTCTATTAGCATGACCTTGGTTACATACTATGCATGTAGTTCCTTCTACTCTTCATCACAAGGTTCAATTTATTTATAACAACTTAATGTATACATTACATGTGGATGATGTGCCAAATCCTTGCCTAAATGTAGAATATGTTAAGATCTCTAAGCCTCTTCAACCAAGTAAAGAGATTGAAAATCACCCTGAGATAAAACAACCCAAGATTCAACAACTAGAAGCTTCATCTTCTTCTTTGTCTGAGGATGATTGGGGGACATTGGGTTTTAATCCTACTTTAATTGGAGAATAAGGTCTTTGATTTGGAATTCATGAATGAGAAATAAGTTTTTATTCCTTCTCCTCTTTTTGAGGAAGTAAAAAGTAATTTTTTTGCCACTTTGGTACAAGAAATGATTGAAACAATAAAACCTGATTGTTTTGATATTGTGACATAGGCCACTCCTTGGATTCCATCTAAAATGGCTGATTGGTATGGTTCTCGTTATCATTTTCTTAAGAAATTAGGATTTAATGGGAAAGGATGTGCTAAATATGAGCAAGGTATACAAGTACCTTTTCATAATGAAATTTATGATCGTACATATGGATTATGGTTTAATTTGTACAAACAACCATCAACTTTTCCTCTTAATGTTAATCATATATGTGGTGGTCACTTGAAATTGGTTAACCCACTGCTCATTGACATGAATCAAGTGCCTACTTGGGATAATTTTCCTAAGGATGAAACTTTAATGGAATTTTTAGGAGTTTATGAAGATTTACCTAAGTTCCATCACAAACAACAAAATCCTTTTTGTTTAAATACAAATGCTTATTTTGGAGAAGATGATAATTAGGATATTGTTCCTTTACCAATGGATCCTCTGATATGAAGTGATTTGTTAATAAATGAGATTATTATTATATAAATGGATGAGAGTAATCATGAGAAGATTATAAAGATTGAGAAATGTTTGAATAAGGGTGAATGTGATCAATTGAGTTCCCATTTACTTGATTTTAAGGATATTCTTGCTTGGAAATATTTAGATGTGTTGGGTATTGATTCTAAGATTGCTACTCATAATATTGTTTTAAAACCAAGTATGAAATACGTGAAGCAAATAATTTGAAAGATGTATCCATGGATTTCTTTATTAGTGAAAAGTGAAATTGAAAAATTATTGGATTTTGGATTTATTCATTCTATTGATTACTCCAATTGGATTTCAAACATTATGCCTATTTCAAAAGGAGAAAATTCGGGATGTGTACTGATTTTAGAGATTTGAATTTGGCATCCTTAAAGGATGATTTCCAATTACCTAATATTGATATGATTGTAGATTCAATGACGGGTCATTCTTTGTTAGCATTTATGGATGGCTTTTTTGGATATAATCAAATATTTATTCCTCCTGAAGATCAATTTAAAAATACATTTATAACACCTTGGGGAATATTTTGTTGCATCACGATGCCTTTTAGATTGAAGAATACATGAGCAACTTATCAACACACTATGACTTTGATTTTTCATGACTACATCCATAAGATTCTTGAAGATTAGGTGGATGATATCTTAGAAAAGTCCATACGAAGAAAAGATCATGTTACTATTTTATGAAAAATATTTGAAAGTATTAGAAGTTAGAACATGAGATTGAATCCTAAGAAGTGTATTTTTGGAGTAGACTCTGGTAAATTATTAGGATTTATAATCTCTAAGTGAGGCATAGAAGTTTATACTAAAAAAATTGATGCTATTATCAAATATGCCTCCTAAGAATATTTCTCGGTTATGTAGTTTACAAGGAAAAATAAAAACTATTCATCACTTTGATTCTACGTTGGCTAATCAAACAATTCCTTTTACTTCCTTGCTTAGAAAAGATACTACTTTCTCTTGGAATGATGAATGTAAGCAAACTTCTGAGAAATTTAAGAAGTACCTTGCAAATCCTCCTATCTTGCAACCAACTAAATTTGATAAGCCATTTCATTTATATAATTCAACAACTTCAAAGACTGTAAGTGCCTTGTTAGCACAAAATGATGATGATGGTAAGGAAAGACCAACATATTACATTATTCAGAATCTACTTGATTATGAAACAAGATAAACATATTTGGAAAGACAACGTTTAGCTATAGTTTATGCATGTCAAAAACTTAAGCATTATCTTATAAATGTTGAAGTCAATGTGAATGTCAAGTTTGATCCTTTGAAACATCTTTTCTCCCAAACTGATTCTTTTGGCTATTTGGAAAAGTATGTGATGTTACTATATTTCATCTTAATTTCATTTCTTAGAAGTCTATTAAGGGACAAGCTTTAATGGATTATTTAGCTAAAGCTCCTTGTTCTTATTCAGAAACATGTTCTACTCCGATGGAATTTCCTGATGATATTATTCTAACTATTCAACAAGATGATATTTGGGAATTGTATTTTGATGGATCTAAATGTACGATAGGTTCCAATGTTGGTATTATCTTAATTCATCCTATGAAAAATCCAATTCCTTTATCATACGAGTTAAATTTTCCTTGTACTAATAACATTGTAGACTATGAAGTTCTTATAGCTGGTTTACGAGAAACTTCATCCCTTAACATCAAACACTTGCAAATATATGGAGAATTGAAATTGATTGTTGAACAAATTAAAGGAGGTTATCAAATGAAGAATGATAAAATGACAAAATATAGAGATTTGGCTCTTGATGTGCTTTCATGATTCTCATCTTATACGATTCAAATCTTACCTAGAAAAGATAATCAACATGTGGATGCCATGGAAAGCACAAGTTCTTTGGTGTGTCCTAAAATAATGTTGAAAATTTTCAATTTACTATACAAACTCTTACAAACCCTGCAATTTCTAAAAAGATTACCTCTGATTTTTTTTATTTGCATTTGGATGAATGGTATTCCCACATTTTACATTTTTTGAAAGATGGTACTTTTCCCAAATCGGCGACAAGAAACATGCATAATCGTATTAGGAAAATTGTAGCATGCTACATCATTTTAGGAGATACACTTTACAAATTCTCTTATGAATCATTATTAAGATGTCTCAATAGAACTAAAATTTATGTGGCTTTGGGAGAAGCTCATTTTGGTTCTTGTGGAGGGCATTTTGGTGGAAAAATTATGGTTAATAAATTACTTAGAATAGGATATTATTAGAAAATGATGGAACAAGATTCTTATGTTTGTTAAGAAATGTCCTCAATATCAACAACATAGTAGTTTGATTCATGCTTCTACTCATGAGATTCATAATCAAGTTTCTCCATGACCTTTTAGTATTTGGGGGTTTTGATCTTATTGGAAAAATATCACCACCTTCTTCTCAAGGGCATTCTTACATTCTAACTGCTATAGATTATTTCACGAAGTGAGTTGAAGTTGTTCTTATTTGTTCAACAACTATAGATGGTATTTGTGATTTCATCCTTAATAATATCATAACACAACTTGGTATACCTTCAGCGATAGTTTCAAATAATGGTACATCTTTTAAAGATAAAGAAGTCATAAAATTCTTGAGGAAATATTGAATTCAACATAAATTTTCAACTCCTTATTATCCTCAATCTAATGGTTGAGCTAAAGAATTAAATAAAATCATTGAGAAAATTCTAAGGAAAGTAGTTAACAAGCATGCAAAAGATTGGCAAACTCAATTGACATATTCCTTATGGGCTTATAGGAAAAGTGTTCATACTACCACAAGTAATTCTCCTTACAATCTCATTTATGTTACTAACACTATATGGAATTTGAAATAATTTCTTTTCATGTTTCATTACATGGGATAATTGACAAAGATACTTTTCAAGAACAACATTTACAAGAGTTATAAATGTTGGATAAACAAGGAATACATGCATTAGAACATATAAAAGCTTATCATAGATCTCTATAGAAGAAATATAATCATAAGGTAATTGAATGAGAATTTTAGATTGGTGATTTAGTTTTATATGAGAATCAATGAAATGTGAATGCTTTACCTGGTGAAAAAGGAAAGTTTAGCCCTAATTAGCTTGGACCTTTTGTTGTTATTGAAGACTTTGGTTCAGGTGCTTGTAAACTTGCTAATATGGATGGTGTTTCTTTCAAGGAACCTATTAATATTATGCATCTTAAACATTGTTATCCCTAATTAAAAATATTCTTTCTTCCCTTTTTGCATTTATATATTCCTTATAGACTTTTCTTTATAGGTTATGTAGTTTTAGTAAAATTACATATTGAATATATTTATGCATCTTCTTGAACTTTCTTTTAAGTTTTATATCAAACATAGAACTAATTAATAAATAAAGTTTTTCATTCATAAAAAAATGATTTTAGTTTTGATACATATATGGCCTATGGCTCTAGCTATCACTACACCTATCATTGTGCTCTGATGGCTGATGATTGGTAGATTTCTTGGCCTATAATAAGAAGAAGTAGATTTGTGTGTGTACATATAGCTCCTAGATATGCTCATACCATGTGAACACTCTCAAGCACTCTTTAGCTCAACTATCAGTTTCTCCTCCCTTTCCTTGCACATCCTTAACTCTCATTGGACAATTACAAAGATATCAACATGCTTGTCAGGATCCCTATAGCCAAGAGAGGACTCTCTCTTGCTTGCTAGTAGTTGATAGGATATGCATGTATCCTTTAGAACCTTAGACACACAAATTCTCCACTCTACTATGCTAGTTGTAGAATAAAAATTATGTTTATCAATTTCATGCTTTTTCAAATAAAATTGCATATTTAATCACATTCTATTAATAAGTAGGAGACAATTTCCATAGCAAGTCAAATTGTGATATTGCTATCAGGATTTAACTATGTAATTTTGAGTCAAACTCATTGACCCATGTTTCATGAGTAGTGATTCAACATGAATCCATCTCTCATGAGAATAAATGAAACACTTAGCACTCATTGAATCTAGGTGATGCTCATAGGGGTGAAGCACCAAAACTTCTTGGGAGGTCACCCATCCCAATACTACTCTAGCCTGAGCGTGCTTAACTATGGAGTTTCCTCCATGGTTAAACCCAAAGCTTGCAACCCCATTTGCAAAACCAATGAGTGCTAAGTGTTCCATTTATTCTCATGAGAGATGGATTCATGTTGAATCACTACTCATGAAAAATGGGTCAATGAGTTTGACTCAAAATCACATAGTTAAATCCTGATAGCAATATCACAATAAAACCCTAAGTCTGATTTTTACAAAGCATGAAAAAATACTCAAAGCAAGAAACTACTGTAATAAAGAAAATGTTGATTACAATCCACACACTGTCATTTCTCCTTCTTCCAACCTCTTGAAAAGGTTGAGTTTGACCTTATATAGACTTGGGATTTACATTTCCAACTAATTTAAGTGGTTTTGGGGTTCCCACAAAGAAGTTTCTTTTTTTGCATAAAAGTTGCAATAGTTGTCAATGACAAGTTTGCAAGAAATGAACAGTTTTTGCAATTTTGCAAATGATCTATCCAAACTTGCTCTACTTGCTACCAAACTTTTTAAAAGGCCTAATATGGATCCAAAATACCTAATAAGGACCCTAAAACACTTTCTTTCCCTATTTTCCCCTCAGAACCCAAAAATCCCCTATTGAGCCAAATGAGCACTTTTTGAGCAATTAGGAGAAATAGTGCATTGTGGGACTCTTAAAACCTATTTAACCTCACCTTAGGAACAATTTGATCCTATTATTAATCTAGTGATGTGGCTAGCATCACTTCAAGCCAAAAACATCAAAGAATCCCTAGGTCTACCCTTAGACTACCTAGGTGCTTTTGCACCAGTGCTCAAACAACCAAATTTGTAAGAGAGTGCATATCAACAGACTCTCTCTTTAATATCTAACCAACTAACATAGCTCATGGTATAGCTGAGACAAAATGCTACAACCCCATGAGAATATAGTCCTCTTTCTCTCCATCCTCCATATAACATGGGTTATTTGTATCAAAAATATGGTACCCTTTGATTTGGGCAACACAACCAAGGATACTATACCAAGCATCACTCTCTGTACTAGAGGGGTAGGGCCTAATAGTATGGATGATAGAAGGAAATGATTTGATCAAGTCAAAATATTATGAAAAAATCTCAAGAAATACTCCTTGTTTGCAAGGATATCCTCACAGAATCATTGAGCTCTAGGTTTGATGGTCTCACCTCAGACTGGAAGACGTAGGATCCTATAGACATCCTCTAATGTTATTGTGATCTCTCTTGAGGGAAGGTGAAAGGAGCATGTATCCTCATCCCACCTCTCCTTAAGAGCCAATAACATGTCTCAATGTAGTCTAATTTGTAGTAGGACTACTACCTAATATAGCCCTACATCACTCAATAGTTTTATATCCTCCTCACCCAGTTTGAACAATCTCTCTCTGATGGTAACAAGAAACTCTTGGAGATGAATCATGTACTATAAGCATAGATAAACAACTTATCAGTCTTTTGTATCATCAAATTTATAAACTAAACTTGACTAGGTCAAGGTCGACCTTACTAAGTCAAGGTCAACCTTTCTGGGTGAGGGTAGATCTTGTTGGGTCAAGGATGACCTCATCCCAAAATGAGTGGAAATATTATAGTCTATGTGAACATTTATGGGATAGGGTCAACCTTGACCCTCTTTCTGGGTTAGGGTAGACCTTGTTGGGTCAAGGATGACCTCATCCCAAAATGAGTGGAAATATTATAGTCTATGTGAACATTTATGGGATAGGGTCAACCTTTAAGGGTCAAGGTTGACCTTGCCTAAAGAAATTGCAAAATTGGAGAAGTACAGAATTAAAACACAACAAACTCACCTTGGGAAGTTGTTTTCTAGTAACTAGGCACCATCTAAATAGCTCCATGCATGTCACTCGAAGTTCTTCTCTCCTCAGCATCTTGGTTTCTCTTTTTAAATCTAAAAAAGGTAAGAATGAGTAAGTATGACTTCCTTTTCATTATTTAAAGGTAAAATAGGGTTTCTATTAGGTTGTACTCATGGTAAACTCAGATTCCTCTTGTCTCATGCATTTAGATAGACATTTAGTCTTTTTATCAAAGGTTGAGCTTGAAAACTTCCTTTGTGGTGAAATTAATGGTGTTGGAAACATGATTCAGATACCTAACTCCTTGAATCAATTTAGGAAGGTTCCAAATTATTCTAATTGGTTTAAGGAAGATCTTTTAAAGAAACTACATATTTAGTATTTAGAGTTATCCTTATCACCCTTCGGAAATAGAAAGCTAAAATAGGGGGGCATAAGGGGCTTTATGCACTTATCAACTATCATTTAGTAAGATTTATGTAGTTTATGGATTTTCATTAACCTTGTGTGTTGCAGATTCTAATAGCTTTTCGTAGGATCTCTACATTGAGGACTTTGCTATATCCTTTTTATTTACTATGATGTTTTCCTACTTTAGCTTGCATATTCATGTAGTGTCATATTTGAGCTAAAGTGGGGGTTAAATGTATCATCTTAAAATGAAGAACTTCCATATTGGTAGGTTTAGCACTCTATTTTAGTACATTTATCATGATATATTTTCATTTAGGATGCATTTTGCACTTGATTCCTTTATTTTAGGTGAAATTAGGGGTTAGGATCTCGAAGATTCTCCTTAACTTCCATCTTCTATGACTCTATTTTCTAGGTAGGATTTAGGAATAGGTCATCCTAGCCTTCATCATTTTTAGTATAGGATTTTGTTCCTATTCTTAGTGTTCAATCCTATTTTGACACCATTTCTAGGTTTTTGGGTATCCTCGAGACTTTTTGCTTTGGTTGGGTTCTGACTCCTAGGTTGACCCTAACCTAGGGAAAGGTCAACTAGGTCAACCCCAACCTCAGGTAGGATCAAGGTCATCCTTGACCTAGGTTAGGGTCAAGTTTGACCTTTACCCTCTTTGATATTTGATCCCTCCTTTTCAAATTTTTGTCATGGAGGGTCTTGAAATCAATGTTGGGCTTTCAGATTTGAATGCAAAATTGGTTTAATTTGAGATTCATTTAATTATTTTAGCTCCTTAGTTGGTTATTGTTATTGGACCATAATTCAAGGTAAAATTTGAATTATGGGTCCTCACATTACTCTAGGAGCCTCTCCTTGAAGCCTTTATATAAAGAATCTCATTTACATCTTTCTACAACTAGAGCACAAATGCGATAACTAGAAGGACAACTAGAATCGAGAGATGATGCTATGAAGATTTAAGATTACAAAATAATGATATAGAATATCAAGATATTATAGATATCAAGAATTTTTATACCATTGTGAACATCTATTTGGAGCAAGAGAGATCCAATCTTCATTGATCTACCATTATCGATATTCAAGCATTCAAAGATACAATCATGGGGTAGCAATTACAAATTATGAGTGTGGTAGGAGTACCTTACCCTTGGAGGCTTGGTATGCTTTCTTATCTTATTCAAGTCTATGTGTTTATTTCTCATACACATATATTCATGCTAGGGTTTCAATCTAGTAGATTAGATCTTGGCATTACACATTCAATACACACACACATTCTATTATCTCTGACTATTCATGGAGGTGGAAATCACCAAAATGAGGGTTTAACTAAGGAAAAACCATATATAGCCATCCCATAACTCCATTTTTAGATATATGCAAGTGTTGTTTCAAAGATTGGAGTATAGATTTGGATACCCTTTTTGCTAAAATTTCGAGATTTGTGAACAGAATTTTCATCTGGGTAGTACAGTTCAAGGTCGACTTTTTGGGGCACAATTGTGCCCTGCCAATTGGGTCAAGGTTGACTTGCTCTTAGATTGATAATTTTTTTTTTGGGTTTTCTCTATCTTGACATTTCTAGTTTGGAATGGGTTGTAGATTTTCAAGAAACTGAGCACAGATATCAGAAAAAAGGTATTTTTAGATTGGTGCTACTTCAAGGTATGTATCTTATCTTGTCTAATTTCAAGCATTTCCATTACTTATTCTATATCAAATCTAAAGAAAAACAAAATATATGAATAGTGGTGAATGTCTTACACATTGTTAGAGATCTATTTTTACCCGATTCATCTATTTGTGTAGTATTTTAATACAATTTTGGGGCAAGGATGATGTAGGGTGAATGTGATAAGAACTATCAAGTATTTCGTAACTACAAACACCCATGATTTAAGATTTAATCTAGAATGATATTGAAACTTTTTTGCTTGTTAATCAGAGATAGTAGCAGTATCTAGATGATTAATATCTAGGTGCACTTATATCTCTTTCTTTTCAATAAAGTGCGATGATGAAAACTATGAAAAATATCTAGCAATGACTCAATACATCATCCAACTTAATAACACAAAATTAATTTTTCTAAGTCATATCTCCCCCTTCATCCTTCTATTTTCACTAATATTTCCTCTACCAATCAAATTAATTAGTCCATCAATTTTTCAAAATCCAAATCTTGGTATCCACTTATCAATCAGTCAATGATCATGTCTTATATAGGATATATCTTTCCTAAAACCGGATGTTGTTGCTTGTCTTATATAGGGTGTATCTTCCTTGAAACCAGACGTTATCACTAGTCTTATACATGATGAGTCCTTCCTAAAACTAGACATGAATCTTATAAAGCAATTTCTATCAATCAAACAATTATCATAATCTAAGTCTTCACTTCTTACTAGCTATTCTTCTCTTTCATCATTTCATCTAACATTTCTTATCTTCGATCAAGAGATCATTCATGCTTTTCTTGCACAGACAATCTCTCAAGGGGGCATATAGTCCACTTTCTATGATTGGGGCAAGCTGTGGCAAAACCTAATATGAAATTCATTGATACAACACTCACAATCACATTATATCAAAGAGGGGAAAATGTAGACACCCAAAAATGGACATACTTGTGAGTTTACATTTCTTTCCACTAACTATTCTTCTCTTAATTAAGAGTTCTTAAATCATTGATTAATCATCTTATTTCCTATATAATCAAATCTTTGCATCATTTAATCTTCCCTAATATTAATTAAATAATTAAACATATTTAATTGATAAATATTTAATTAATTGATTATTATGATTTAATTAAACTCAATTTCTCATGATTTAAATAATAGTTATTGATTATTTAATGAACTAATTTATTTCTCTTTATTAAATTACATTCTACATTTTATTTAATTTTATTTTCATTTCACATCAAGTTCAATTTTGATCAATATCCATTTAATTTCAACTATTTCATCTTTTAAATTTAATTGAATTTTTAATTCAATTAAATCTTCTAAAATTTGAAAAAATCAATTTTATGAGGAAATCTAAAATTTAAAAACAAGAAAATCTTTATAAACTAAAAAAATCTATTTTTTTCTAAAAATCCAAAATTAGAAATGATTTTAATGTTTCTTTTTTCAAAATTTGGAAATTTTCTCTCTCCAAAAATTGAAAATGTCTTAGATTTTATCCTTTGCCTTTTTTAGTTTAAAATTTCAAACTTTCCAATTATTCCCCCAATTTCTTTCATTTGTGTCCATTGATCATGACTTTCCCAAATCAATCTCAACCGTTTATGAATTTCTAGAAATTCTATATAAACAACCCTCCTATCTCTTAATATCAATGACTCAGTTTCGCATCGAACCTCTGTTAAATTTCTACCATCTTGCTATCATCTAAATCAATATATTTATCATTTCTCGAAGCTTGGAGTCTAAGTGCTACCAAAATCACAACTGAGTGCACACTTCATATGATCAAAGAGAAGAAACATAAGCTAGGAGTATTTGATTGGTTTGCATGTTTTACTATGTATTTCCAATTATTTAGTGCTTCTTATTTTGTTGTTTTTAGAGTTAGATTTAGTAGTTTGATTTAATCTATTTTATTATATCAATTGATGCTACTAACCCTCATTTCTTGAGTGTATAGATTTAAGCTTATACACCTTGTGCCAATTTGCATCTTTCACCCTTCTCTGATTGGTCAATTGTGCCCTTGAAACCTTGTTCTATCTAAAGAGACATGTGTCATCCTAATCTTTTGATCCTTGGAGAGGGAACGATTGCTCCTTTGATGAAAGGAATTTGTTGACCCAACACCCCTTCTCAAAGACCTTCCCTCAACATAAGAAAAACTTTCCTTCCTGACCTGTGCATTTCAATGGGGAGTTTCTCTGACACCTTTGTCTATGTATCTTTGTCGCTCATTGCTCATGCCATCATCATTCTTAACTACTTAATATTATTATGCCCATGCTAATTAATTGAGATGAAAGATGTTTTCGATGACTTGTTACTATGTAAAAAATTGTCAATATTTTCTTTAGATGTCCTACTCTAAATGAAGTGGATTGGAAAATTTGGATATAATGACCACTAGAAATAAATGAGTATTCTTTTCATTTTTAGACTTCTCTTCATTTTTTGAGGTTTTAGAAATTTTATTTTGTATTCCTACAAAATCCAGATGATAAAATCATAGTACTATTTACTTGTATGAGAAGCATTTCAAGATTTTCTTTGGATTTATAATTCCAACGTAAGGGGAATAGAAATACTAGATTTAACCCTTGCCTAAGTGCTCTCACATGCCAAATAATAAACAATCTTGATGATTTGGAGAGTGTTGAGCTCTTGAAAGGAATAGACAATCTTAATAAATACATCTTGGAGCTTTCATGTAGGAGCATCCTGGGTGTAAGGGCAATCTTGCATTAGCCAAAAATATTTTATTTTCAGTCTTTTCTATTTTAATAAGGACTAGTAGATAAGGTGGTTACTATTTATGGGAACTTTTTCTTTTTAGTAATTTTTCCATATGAGCTTGAAATGTTCTCATTTTCTATAGGAAGCTTCATTTTAGAGATATAAGCCTACCATAAAAAATTCATTGCTCCAGCTTAAGTATCAAAGAAATTATTGCAGATTTTTAGTGGAAAAATTTGTAGAAAAATCTTCAAGCTCACCATTGGAGACCTTAGAGTGCTTTGATGAGATCCAAAAACTCAACAAAAGGGCACTAGTGTAGTTTTGAGCATGTATATTAGGAACTAACATTTCTGAAAAGTGGTTAAAATAACCAATCAGAGCAATGGTTCATGAGTTATGGCCTTCTAAAGTTGGGCTACCCAAAATTTCTAAAATAATTGTCAAAGATGTATTTGGCTGACTCTATATATTTTGTTAGGGTCTGTTAGTCCTAGGTATTATGTTTGAGAATCTAGAACCTTCTCAGGCGGCATAAAGCTACCTATTTAAGAAAGGCCCAAACATTGTCTAGGATAGCTGTCGGTGATAGTTCGTAGCTTGTCTTGCAAATTATTGTACTGAAGGCACCCATGTGGGTTAGCATATTGCACTTATGAATTCTATAATTTCACATTTGTGGCACAAATAAGAAGTCCATATTTTGCTCTCGCATTGCAATTGTTTCTTTGTTTCTATTATGAGTTTATGGTATTAAGGGGAGCACCTTGCATCAAGTGGTATTAGAGCTAGAGTTTTGAGTGTGTGTACAAATCACTAACTATGAGATAGTTCACACCAGGACTATGGTTTGGGCTAAGCATGTAGAAAGATTGCTGATTGTGAGGCAATTTGCACTAGGGTTTTAGTGGAAATGCAAAAAATGCCTTCATGAAGAGAGTGTGATAGAAGAGCTATAGATGTTACACTTAAGGGTTTTAGAGCCCTCCTAAGATAGATGCAAGCATTGGAAGAAAAAATGCACAGAGGAATAAATCTTCCTATAAGAGATGAAAGTGAAGATGGGGATGACATAGAAGAAAATGCCAGAGCATAGGCAGTTCTAAACCCAGAGGGAGAGAGGCCTTTTAGGGCCATCTCCAAGATTGGAAAAAGACCCAAGTTTGAAGTTCCACATTTTTGGGAAATCTTAATCTAGAGGAGCTGATCGATTGGATCAATGAACTATAGGAGTAATTTGAATGTGAAGTTATTGAAGATCCTAATAGGGTCAAGTTTGCAAAGGCAAAATTGAAGGGACATGCAAAGGTCTAGTGGTAGGAGGTTCAGTTGGAGCAAAAATAGAAAGGTAATAGAAAAAATCACTAGATGAGAATGGATGGTAACTTAACTAAAGCAGTAATTCATTCTTGTGGATTATCAACTTGATCTATTGAAGAAAACACAAGGGTTGAAGCAAGTGGGAAAATCTACTCAAGAGTATAACAATTAGTTCCACCAAGTTCTCATTAGAACCGACCATGCAAAAGTTGATAAGGAGAAAATTTCCTATTATCTTAATGGGTTAAGGCCAAGCATTTAGCATGAGCTAAGTCTAGTTTGAATGAGTAGTATTGAGGAGGCATAACAATTTTCCCTAAGAGTTGAGGAGAATCTGAGCAAAAAGTTTGACAATAAGAATAGAGTGGAAGAGGTCATAGTGGAAGATCTAGTGGATGATCTTATGGTGGTTGTAATGATGATCAAAAGAACAAGGATGAGGTTGGAAGTAGAAGTTAGAACTAGAGGAGGGACAATTTCAATCATTTCCATGATTAGAACAATATAGATTAGAGAGGAAGAGGCAGAGGACAAGGATTTGGAAGATAAGGCTTTCGTAGCAAATGTTTTCACTATGGAGAAGAAGGGCATAGAGAATTTGAATGTACCTAATGCCAAGGAAGGAAAGATTGAAGAATAGAAGACTAGGCCAGAGTTGCACATGTTGATGAAGATGTCAGACCCTCACATTCTAAAGATGTTGAAAGAGGGGAAGTCCTAGTTAATCGAAAAGTCCTACTAAGTGGTGAGAATGAACTAGAGAAAAGAAGGAGATTGCTTCACACAAGGTGTAGATGTGAAGATAAGTGTTGTGATGTGATCATTGATGGTGGAAGTACTAACAATCTGGTGTTAGAAACAATGATCACCAAGTTGAAGTTGAAGAGGCGAAAACACCTACATCCATACCATATTTCTTGGGTGCAAGATGACCACAAGGTCATGGTCGATGAGTAGTGCTCAGTGAAGTTCAAGATTGGAAGCTACTCGGATGAGGTACTATGTGATATCATACCTATGGACATACATCATATGTTGTTGGGTAGGCTATGGCAATTCGATAGGCATGCTATACATGATGGGCGAGAAAATACCTAAACTCTAACTAAGGATGGAGTGAAACTTAAGTTGAAGCCATTGAAGGATAAAGAAGAAAATTTATGTAGTGCTACCATAATATGTTTTGTTGATGGAAAAGAGTTTCTTAAAGGTATGAAGCATGAGCATATGTGTTTTGCTATAATTCCTAAAAATAGTAAAGAAGAAGTAAAGGAGGTACCTATAGAAGTTGTAGATATGTTGGGAGAGTTTTTTGATATTGTATCAGATAATGTACCTGATGGATTTCCCCAAATGAGGAAGATCAGTCACTAGATGGATTTGGTTCCAGGAGCCAATTTTCCAAACAAGGTAGTGCACAAAATGACACCAATAGAAAGTGAAGATTTGAACAGGCAAGTTCATGAGTTGTTGTAGAAGGGGTTGATTCGAGAGAGTATGAGTCCAAGTGCTATAACAATAGTATTAGCACCAAAGAAGAATGGAGAATGGAGGATGTGCATAGATTCTCACACTATCAACAAGATTACAATAAAGTATAGATTTTCTTTGTCGAGGATGGATGATATTATGGATTGTTTGAGTGGAGCTAAGTATTTCACAAAGATAGATCTAAAGAGTAGGTAACATCAAATTCATATTAGAGAAGGTGATGAGTGGAAGACTACTTTCAAGATAAGGGAAGGATTGTATGAGTGGTTATTCATGCCTTTTAGGCTAACCAATGCACTGAGCACTTCATGAGGCTCATGAATGAGGTATTGAAGGAGTTTCTAGGAAAGTTTGTCATTGTTTGCCTAGATGATATATTGATCTTTAGTAAAACATTGGAGGACCATTTGATTCATATTTGCAAGGTGTTTGATAAGTTGAGGGAAGAAAAGTTATTGATAAACTTGAAGAAGTATAATTTTGTAAAGGAGTTGGTGTACCTAGGATTTGTAGTCTTAGTAGAAGGTCTAAAAATGGACCCAAAGAAAGTGAAGGATATCCTCAAATGGCTTACTCCAAGGAGTGCAATAGAGGTAAGATCTTTTCATGGACTAGCTACATTTTATAGAAAGTTCATAAGAGGTTTTAGCAGTATTTGTGGATCCTTGATTGGAACAATGAGAGGAGATATGAAAGAGTTTAAGTGGACTATAGGAGCAGATAAGATTTTTTAATTTGTTGAAATAGAAAGTTACTAAGTAGCCTATTTTAGCACTTCCTAATTTTAACAAGGTGTTTTCATGAAGACTGTGATGCTAGTGGTATTTCCATAGGAATTGTTTTGAGCCTAGAAGGTAGACCTATTGCTTATTTTAGTGAGAAGTTGAATGATGTAAAAAGAAAATATTATATTTATGATCAAGAATTTTATGCTATAGTTCAAGCATTGAAGAAGTGGAGACACTATCTTCTTCCTAAGGAGTTTGTTTTGTATACCGATCATCAAGCTTTGCAATATTTGAATAGTCAAGGAAAATTGAACCAAAGGAATTTAAAGTGGGTTGGGTTTTTACAAAGTTATACATTTTTTTTGAAACATAGGAGTGGGAAGTCTAACAAAGTTGTAGATGCTCTTAGTAGAAGAAAAATTTTGTTGACAAAAATGCAAATAGAGGTGGTTGGGTTTAAGGAACTTAGTACTTTGTATCCAAATGATCCTAATTTTGGTGAAGTGTGGAAGACTTGTATAGAACCTGTTACACTTGACAGGACAAAGTGGTTGGATTTTATGATCCAGGATAGTATGTTGTTTAAAGGAAGCCAGTTGTACATTCCTAGAAGTTCAATGAGAGAGAATCTCATCAAGGAGAAGTATAGTCGAGGATTGGCTGAACATTTTGGTAGAGATAAAACCATAGTTTTGGTTGCTAAAAATTATTACTGGCCACAGTTGTAGCAAGATGTGATGAAGTTTGTACAAAGTTGTAGAGTATGTCAGATGGTGAAAGGAATGAAGCAGAATGCAGGGTTGTATCAGCCATTACCTATAACAAAGAAGCTGTGGGAGGATGTTAGCATGGATTTTGTTCTTGGATTACCATGGACACAACATAGGCATGATTCTATTTTTGTGGTGGTTGACAAGTTTTCAAAGATCACACATTTTATTCCTTGCAAGAAGACTAGTGATTTTGTTCATGTAGAGAGTTGTTTTTCAGAGAAGTGGTGAGATTAGATGGTCTGCCAAAGAGTATAGTTTTAGATAGAGATACCAAATTTGTTGGGTATTTCTAACATACATTGTGGAAGAAGTTGAAGATAGATTTGAAGTTTAGTTCATCCCATCATCCACAAACTCAATGGACAGATAGAAGCTATGAGTCACAGTTTGGGAAACTTGTTGAGATGCTTGGTAAGAGATAAACCAAAAGGATGGGATATGATTTTACCATAGGTGAAATTTGCATATAATAATTCTATCAATTAAAGTACTGGTAAATCACCATTCTAGATTGTATATGGGAGTAGTCATAGAAATGCTTTTGAATTGAGGTAGTTGGATAAATGAGAGATAATTAGTGCCGAAGTAGAAGACTTTCTTGAACATCCATGAGGAGGTGAGGAAGCACATCATAAAGATGAATACATAGTATAAGGCTAAAGAAGATGTAAAAATGAGATATAAGGAATTTCAGATTGGAGATGAAGTCATGGTTCATTTGAGAAAGGAGCATTTTCCATTGGGTACACATGATAAGTTGAAGATGAAGAAGTTTGAACCATGCAAGATAGTGAAAAGGCATGACTCTGGAAATCCACATGAAGTAGAGTTTCCCACTAAATTGAATATTTCACTAGTATTTAATATTTTAGATTTGATAGAGTATTATGAAGGAGGTGATGGAGATGAACTTACAAAAGTGTAGTGGAGCATTCCTGTAGCTAGTTCGGCTACAAAGGAGATTGAGGAGATATTGGATAGTTATGTTGGCAAAAATACCAGAAATAGAACTTATGAGGAATATCTGGTCAAATAGAAAGGGAGGCTAGTTGAAGATTCATCATGGCTAGCAAAAAATGAGCTTAACCATCTTGATTTTCCTCTAAACACATAAGATGTGATGGGGTCACTTCTCAAATTACCCCAGGTGTCTAATGCAGGAGCATCCTAGGTGTAAGGGCAATCTTGCATCACCCAAAAATATTTTATTTTCAGTCTTTTCTATTTTAATAAGGACTAGTAGATAGGGTGGTTACTATTTATGGGAACTTGCTACTTTTAGTAAGTTTTTCATATCATCTCAAAATGTTCTCATTTTTTATAGGAAGGTTCATTTTAAAAATATAAGCCTACTATAAAATCTCATTGCTCCAGATTAAGTATCAGAGAAGTTATTACAAATTTTTGGTAGAAAATTTTGTAGAAAAATTATTAGGCTCACTGTTGGAGGCCTTAGAGTGCTCATATGAGGTCTAAAAACTTGATGGAAGGGTGTTAGCATAGTTCTAAGCCTGTAGATTGGGAGCCAGTGTTTTTGAAAAGTGGTTATAATAGCCAATCAAAGTAACAGTTCATGAGTTATGGCCTTCTGAAGTTGGGCTACCTAAAATTTCTAAAATAATTGTCAAAGATATATTTGGCCGACTCCATATGTTTTTTTAGGGTCTGTTAGCCTGAGGTATTAAGTTTGAGCATCTAGAACCTTCTCGGGCAGCATAAAACTACTTATTTAAGAAAGGCCCTAACATTGTCTAGGACAACTTTGGATGATAGTTTGCAGCTTGTCTTGCAAATTGTTGTATTGAAGTGCCCATGTGGGTTAGCATATTGTACTTATGAATTCTTTAATTTTGCATTTATGACACAAATAAGAAGTCCATATTTTGTTCTCGAATTTGTTGTTGTTTTTTTGTTTCTATTATGAGTTTATGGTATTAAGGGGAGTACCCTGTATCAAGCTTAATTGTAATGTGGATATTGCAGTGAATCATCTTCATTTTAATGAAAGGCCAGGGAGCTTTAAATGGAATTAGTCGTAATATTCTTCTTCTTTCAATACAATTGTTTCAAAATTGAATATGTATATAATACCCAATTTTTTATGTAGATTGTGAAATTCTATTATAAATATCATGCATGTTACATATGTGAGGGATTTTATGAGTTTTATGAAGAGTCGGATGAGGAAATTTTGAATTAAAATTGAAACCTAATCCTTTCTCAACTTTACACCCAATTTTTGGGTTACAATGTAATAAATGCATAAAATTTCACTTCAACTATTTGGTAAATTTGTTATCTGACTCATGATTTGGAAAAAATGCAAATAAAGTTATCTAATTAGATGGTGGGAAATATAAGTTTATATGGCTTTAAATGTTCTCTTTGTTGGAATTTTCAAAAAAGGGAAGAGTACTTCTAAGAGGGGGGGTGAATAAGAAGTACCACACTTTTAACCTTTTCTAACAATATAAATCAAATAACTGAAAAGTAAATTGCATGCATGTAAAGATATGAACATAAAGTAAACACATGCAATAACACATAACACCAGATTTGGTAACCCAAAAACCCTCTAGGAATAAGAAGGTAAAACTAGGGTGGGGATGATACCCAGAAAAATCACTGCAACAATAAATGTTTGACCACTTCTGATGGTCTACCCTATGAAAGGCCTGCCCTACTAAAGGCTTTACACTATGTCAATAGTGACCTGATTAAAGAATTTACAAACACTTTACATGAAGTGTCACCCCATTAAAGGATTTACAATAGGATATTAAACCCACCTAATACAATAGGATTTTCAATCACCTTCTCCAAAGGTTCTCCTACCTAGCTGTTAAGCTAACCTATCAATATAGGATCTCCAACTTCTAATACAATAGCAAGAAAGTATTAGAACAATGAACCTGATAGTATGCAATCTCTACTTGCTGGATTTAGGCACTTTATCTACTCATTCTAGTCTTGATCCTCTAAGATTTGATATTTGATCATGTTCCTTGTCCCTTGTGCTATTCTGATCAACTAAATAAGTAATTGCTACTTTGTTCCTTTAAGTCTTTCTTCCTTCACACTGAATTTTGCTATAATCTCCCCATATACTACTCTCTTCCACATATGCAATGGGGTTTTCAACATCCTTTTAAAGATTGTGAAGACTTAGGGTTAGGTATGGATCTATGATCCATATTGAATCTTTAATTTTTTGCTCATTCCTTGTATTTTTCTCATTGGTTGCATGCCTTCTCCATTTTTCTCATTGGTTGCATACTAATTGCATAGGAAATGTAAAATATTCATTTTTATCTTTTTCCTTCTTCAAAATCCTTCTATGTCGGCTCCAAAAATAGTTTACATCTAAGTTTATGAGGGCACAAACTCATATGCTAATTCTATGTTACTCGACACATACTAGACTACTGGTGCTCGACACATATACTATCTTGGATTGCTCGACACCTATTACACTTTGTCTTGCTGGGCACATATATGATTCTAACTCACTTAGCATATGAAGAATTCTAACTTGCTCAACATCAACTGTTACTTGGCACCTATATGTCACTCAACACTTATATATTGCTCGACACCTAAAGTCACTCGACACACACTATGGCTCGACATACATAGTGTACTCGACTTCAATGTAGAAAGTGGTTAAGTGTATTGATACTCAAATGTCAAAACCATCTAAGGACCAAAACTCTTTATTTTTGACATTTGTAAAATATCTCTCCACTTAGAAAATGTCAAAAGATTAAGTGGCATTCATTCGTGGTTGATTATTATTAGTCTATCGATGTATTACTAAACTAAAAAAATTATGGATTATTACGTATTTGGACACAAAGTTTATGTTTTAAATGCTCTTTTAATTGTTCTTATATGTCATTATGTTTAGCATGCCTAGACCATTTATCCTCATAGAAATATTGGTATTTTTAGAAAGTAGATATGCATACATATAAAACATATACTTCATTGAAAACTTGTTTAGGTGGTGGTTGTTTTCAAATGATATTTTTCTATTGTTGTTGATGTATTTTGGTGACTTGTGAATGCCATAAAAATATCACGCATTTCAAATCAAGGTGAAATTGAATTTACTCTCTCTTGATGAATATTGTCACAAGAAAACTATCAAGGAAAAAAAAAATCATTTAAAGGACTTCTTCAATTGTTCTCCTCCACCTTATCTCCATCTTATACATCATAAAAACAAATTTTAAGATTCTTAATTTTGATTTATATTAGCATTTCTATAATTATCTATGTTAGGGTCAAGTAACATTGGGGGTGGGAAGGGGGGTAGTGAATTAGTATTGCAACACTTTAAAAATAATAAATTACTTTGCAACTTAACCATAACCATCCACATATAACAAAATAAGAAAGTAACGAATACAACAATGAAAAACTCATAACATCATAATTTATTTTTGAAAAAACCTTTGTGGGGATGGTACTTGTAAATTTTTAGTCCATAGAAAGGTGAATATATTGAGAAGGGCAGGGGGGTCGGGGGGGTGCGAGGGGGCACACAAAAAATAAGTATACCATAGATAACCTTAATGTTTTCCACCTATCTATTTGCACTAGTCTATAGGTTAATGCTAGCTATAATTTAACCGGTTAGGATTTAGCAAATACAAAAATGACAAACACAACATCACATAACATAGCATTTATCTTGTGGGAGCCCAATTAGGGTGAAAAACACAATGTTTTAGATGATCCTCACAAGTCTTGCACTCTCCTGAAGTGTGGCCGATCAAGAGCTTATCTCTATAAAAAGATTACAAGGACAATGTTATGTGCCTTCTAGTCAAGGGATTTAGATAATACTTGTGAAAGTCTTTTTTAATTAAGATTAGCCTAGTTAGAGGACTTTTGAATGCAATTTAATATGTCACCCTATTAGGGGATTTAATACAAAGAACCTATTAAAGTTCACCCTAGACAAGATTTTTTTTTTAGTGATTAGAAAACAATAGAGAGAATGATCAAACTTGAATAGCTACTTGACTTAGCATGAGTATAGATCTCTTTGATTCCCTTTGGATATGACTACAAATCTCTATCCTCTCCCTTGACTCCGTAATTTAGACATGACTGCTTATGCGCTTGACCCTATTGACTATTGCACACTTTGCCACTTGTATTGATTGGGCACATTAGCTTCTCCTCAACACATTATTCATGACTTCTCAATGTCATACTTCTCACTTTGAGATTATACTTAGCTTAGCTATGTGGATCTCTTTCTATTCACTTTGCAATCTAATATTTTCCCTTGAAGAATCAATCTCTAATATAGTCTCTAAATGTTTTACTTCAAAAGCCCAATCTGCAAATTCAAAATTTGAATTCTCAAGCCTATACCTAGATTGATATCATGTTACTATCATAAACCATTCTTATCAGATGTAGCATTACAAACAAAAGTTACAGATTTTCTATGACCGTGATGGCTTGTTTTACTGGAAATAATTCAAATTTAAATTCTATTATTTGTCCTTGTTGTGATAAAAAAATCACCATATGTGCACTTCTACTTGCTTTGTGATGTGGCAGTCATGGGTGTCTTTCTATTAGTTTCCTTCTACACACTTGGCCTAACCATTCTACATGAATACCAGTCACACCATCTTGCCTACATGCTTTTCATCTTGCTTCATATTCTTACTCACTTAGCATGACTTCATCTAAGTGGGTTCCCTTTGTCAACAACTTTTTTGGGTTATCCTTCTCCTTTCTTTGATCACCCTTGTGAACTAGAGTCACACATAAGTGCTCAATGTGCCTTACCAATCCTAGCTTCATACTAGTTGATGTTCCTTCTTCACTTTAACATCAATGAAAATTTAGTCATAATTGAGTACATTGGTAACTTCACTGGTTAGTCCTTAGATATTTCATCAATAATGTAAAAACTCTCCCCCTTTGACATTGATGAAATTTTTTTTATCTCATTTGATCATATCTTTTATCACTACACTAGATATAAATCTTCCCAATTAATGGAATCATTTAGGATCATTATACCCTTTCCTATTACTATGCATGGTGAGTTGTTTATGAACTTCACCATTCCTCAATAGTAGGGTTCTAGCTCAAGGAATTTGCTCCTATCACTAAACATATGGTGAGAAAAACCACTATCGATTATCCAATTTTTTTTTTCTACTAGTTTTTATTGTTATGGCTCTCTCCACCCTTTCTTCGGTTATAGTGATAAATGATATTCCATCCTCATATTCATCATCTAAAGTGGTCAACTCTTCATTACTCACACCTTCCTCAGCAATGTAGCATCACTTCTTCTCCTTTCATTTGGAGCTTGGTCATATTTTGCAATTCTCCTTTTTAATTGTCTCTAAACATCTATCAACATAGTGTCCTAATATTTTGTAGTTAAAAAAATTGAATGAAAACTTACCTTTGTATTTCTCTTTTCCTCTTATCATTCTTTTTGTAAGTGAATCTTCCAGCTCTTTTTGCTTAGCTTCTTCGACATAGAGACTTTTCAAGTCTCTTTTGTATTTGGGGGTGATTTCTTCCTCCCTTCCTCTCTGGGTTACAATAGGTACAACTGAGGCTTTGAATATAACTTTAACCTTAGGTTGACTATTTTCAAAGTTTCTTAGCTAAAATACAACAAAATTTTCTATTAAGACATCAAGAAATACTTCAATTTTATCTATTGATCTCAGTTCTTGAATGGATGAGACCCTTATGAAATATTTAGGTAGAAAGGTTCTTTGTATCTTTCTTACCACATCTTCTTCATGTGGCATAGCTTAAGAAGCTTTGATGGATAGCATCACATTGTTGACCCATTTTCTATAGGTTTTGATGTCTTCTCCTTCCTATACTCTCATCTCATCATACTTTCCTCTAGCCTTTTGACATGAATGTTACTACCATATACAATTTTTAGCTTTTCCCACATCACATCACATGTCCCCATCTCGTCTACATCCTTTTCTTTAGCACAAGACAAAGTGTTGACTAGAGCATCCATTGTGGCTATGTGAGTTTATTTCTCCTTCATTTGGTCTATACTGAGTGGAGCAATAGGTTCCACATATTTTTTCTCTATGCATGACTATTGTATGCATCTTTGAGAGTTCTTAGATGCAACCTCATTTTTTGACACCATGAGTTCTACTTTTCCTTTGAACTCTTCAATTCTCCTCTTTTCAACATCTTGATCTTTAGCTTGATCTATTAGAATCCTTAATTGAGAGAACTTAGTCTCTGATACCAATTTTTGGTCCACACATAGGTGAATATACTGGGGTGAATCAATATATCCTAGATAACTACAACATTTTCCACATGTCTATCTTTACACTAGTCTACATGTTAATGCTAGATATAACTTAACCGATTATGATTAAGAAAAATAATGATGACAAATATAGCATCACATAAACAATATTTATCTCATGCAAACCCAACTAGTGTGAAAACCACAACATGTGAGATGATCTTCACAAAGCTTGCACTCTTCTAAAGTATGCTTGCCTAAGATCATATCTATGGTAAAAGATTACAAGGACACTTTTAGGTGCTACCCAATTAAGGGACTTAGATAAGACATATGAAAGTCTTGCTCAATTAAGAGCAACCTATTGAGCAGTCATTTTGCATGATGCTTAATGACAAGAATCCTTTTAAACTCTTCTCTTGAAAAGGTAATCTTGAGGATCAACTCCAAGGTTCTAGGTGATCTTGTGACCTACTGGCATCCACTCAGTTGAAGATAAAAGTGAGTGTTCACAAGGAGGCCTTTGCTAGTTCTAATAGCTTTGAATAAGATTTATAATTTGTTTATTACTTCAAAAGAATAAACACACAAAAGGAAATCTATTTTTTTGTATTTTTCTATTTTATGATGAATGTAATCTAACAATGCAACTATATGAATTTGTAATTTAACAAGGGGTTAGTAAAGAAAATAATGATGATAGGGTAACAAGAAGTTTAAGAAAATAATATGAAAGTAAAATCCTAATGGACATAAATTATAGAAACAATGCATGTGCGAGTTAAGTCTATGAAAAGATCAGTAGGTAACCAATAAAAATAGGAGCAAAACTTCAATAATTCCACTAATGCAATCATTGATGGGAATTCAGTAACTATAAGATGTTTCACTTTTCATCAAATTTCAAGGCCACAAAAAGTGCACTCATGTAAGATGAAAAGCTATGCAAGAGAAATATGGCGGTCTCTTTTCAAACTAAGTATGTCAACAAAATTTATAAAACCGTAGCAAACACTAGAATTAAAAGATCGCAGAACTAGAACAACACAATAAAACTATTGGCTCAATTACAATTCATGAACATAAATTCATAGAATATAACACAATTAGGTGAGAATCACTACACTCCAAATGTGAGCACCAACAACATATATTATTGCATCAAAATAATGTCAGCCTAGAATACATATTGCATTCTTGAATTTATTGGAAATCATCTCCTCAATTTATGTTGAGAATGAGAGATATCTCTATGCAGTCATATGCTTCTAAACTAATAAAACAAATCTATTTATGTAGAAACTGACTCTCTAATTGTTTCTTAGTAGGAGTTCATCCATATTTATATCATTAAATGGATGTATGAGCCTTTACATGTCTTAAAACAAAGAAAATATGAGAAAATAAGAAAGAGAGAGGCATCAGTTGATGTAGAAGTGTCTGGAAGTGCCAAAAATAGAAGCTCCATCTTCACTAGGCATCTATCGGAGTTAAACTTCTATCAGAATGCATTTTTGATGCATGAAAAGCTCTAAATTTGGAACTAGTAGTTAGCGATTAGTGCACCTCTAAATTCTTCAAAATCTTCAAAAATAGTATTTCAAAAAGCACACCTATGCACCAGTACACCTTGGAGGCAATAAATGCAAAATTTCACCAAGTGTCAAAATCAAAATTCCAGCTTTTGGATTTTGTTTCCCTTTATACCAGAGCTATATCTAGTTATTTACCCTTGAATTTCTCAATGACCTCGATGACTTGAGCAGCATCTAGAAAATCTATGAAGTCATATTTGTCTTTCACCTTCTGCCTATAGTTTCCCACCTCGATACAGGTCTCCACAAAATCTCTGAGTTTTGCATCTAACTCTACCAATGCCTCTTCTATCCTAAAAGCCTACCTAATATCATCATCATTAGTAGCCTCTTCAAAAATTTTCCAAAATTTCTGCACTACTACCTCTACTAGTATTAACTTCTCCCTATAATCATTTTCAAAAATATGTAGGCATGCATCACTATAATGTCTCTTCACTTCCAAAATTTGCTCTTGGGTTTGGTCCTTGAGCTTAAGAATCTCCACATGTAATGTTTCCATTACTTATTACTATCTATAATCTTTTCAATCAAATCATCTATTTTTTTTAACTCCTCAGCTGTATATTCATCCATCAACATCTGATACCTTTGGCCTTTAATTTCCTATAATGCCTTTAAATATTTCCCCCAGGTATGTACTTCATCCATCAAACCAAAATCCTAATTCAAAATTGCAATTAGCTTATCTGTGTTGTCTTGCATAATGTGTAATAGCTTCAAATTTTACTAAATGATCTGTACACCCTTTTCCTCAAAACTTTCTTGCCATTGCTAACAAGCTCTCAAAAATGGGTCCAATTGGCCTATACCCCTATCTCTTCTCTCAATTTCTACATTCAAGGTATATTTGGGGTTTGTGGGATCTAGGGGACCAAAAACTTCACTTAGATATCCCTTTAGGATTTCATTTTGTCACTGAAGTGTTATTAATTCTACCCCATCCTATTCCAAGCTTCTAAATACCTCCTTTATTTATGTTGTAACCAATAGTTTAGCGATATCCAAGGTTGTCTTCCCAAGCGTAACTTCCCAAATATAATAATCCCATGGAGTAAATTCTTCAACATTTGAATGCAGAGGAGGGATAACTATGTGGGAAAAAAGGTCATGGTTGTGATCACTCATAACAATGGCTAATTCTTGTGAATCCTTTGGAGGTGAATCAGGCTTCCTTTGGACTTCAATTAATTCCATTCCATCTTCCTCCTCTGTTGTGAATTTTTGTTTCTTATTTCTTAAATTACTTCTTTTCTCAGCCACCTTGGGATATTCTCTAACAAAGATTTTCTTTTAGAGGATGAAGGAGTTTGTTCCGCGATGCCCTTTCCCTTATCTCCCCTTTCTAGAGTCCTCTCCTTTTGTATGAGATCTATACTAGGAGTCTTCATGTTTGTAGAGTCCATGGTCCTTACCTTAGTGTCTTAAGAAATTTGCTAAGGCTATTCACTTATCCACCCTTCTTTTGACACTTCCTTCGTAGGTGTTTGTTATGGCTCATCCTCTTTCTCTATTTGGACTTGTTTTTCTTCTATGCCTAGAGGAAGAGGGTAGTTGATTCCTTATCTACACAAAATGTGGATTGTACTAGGGATGGTGCTACCTCGGGTCCTTTTGGTTGGGTGGCTACTGACTCCAATCCTCCTGTTGAGGCTGATTTTTTGGATTATCTCATATTTTATACTCGGTCAATTTGGTACCCATGGGCATGAAATCAAAATTTGACATTTGAAAGACATCAGTGCCCTCCACATCTTGCTCATCTATCCACTATTACATTTCATCTTCTGATGTGGTAGTTTGAATGGGTTCATCAAGGATAGATGGCAGTATGATCATGGAGCTTCTCCTCCTCTCTGACTCTGTGGCTTTGTTGAGTCGAGTCCTCTAATTCAAAGGTAGATTGTCCTCTTCATCTTCATCACCCCCTTCTTCTACCTTGTTAGGGATTGGTTCAAGAATTGATGGAAAAGGGATCACTTTCCTAATAACCTTTTGCCTCCTTTTTACTAGAGTCTTGATCTTTCTTTGTTTAGGTGTAGAGGGGGAGGCTTGTTCTACTTGTCAAAGTGGAGAAACCTCTTGTACTTCAATTTTTGTTTCCCCTTGGCCTTGTTTAGCTAGTGGCACTTGGGGATCACCTTGAGTTTGTATGGCTTCTACATTCTTTGGCCCTTGTACATTTTCTTCTCCTTGCTATGGAGGTGCTTGAATTTCTCCCTCTTCTAGCTTGGCTTGTTGAGGAGAATTCCTCTTTCTTTTGACTTTACCTTTACCTTTCTGAGCCTAATAATACCCAACTGGTCTATCAAGTTGGTGCACTATCTCTGGTCTTACTAGTGACTAGGCTATAAATATAGGCACTGTGACCTTAGATCCTTGACCTTTGGCTGGGTGGGCTTGAGAATAAAAGACCAGTGTTTGAGGAATTGGATCAAGTTTGAAAGGTTTCTTGATCCAATCCTGTGAAAATTTGATGATGTGCCTCACCTTATGATTTATGTCTGCTTTTTCTTCTTTATCAACCTCAGCATTCATGATAAGACTATCACCAATCCTATCCCTATTGAACAATGGATCATTAGCTCCTTCAAATCTTGTTTGCATAATCTATAATGGGATCTTTATCTTTAAAGCCCTTTCTGCTAGATATAGAGTCATTCTACAATAATCCCTTATGTAGACATCATAGTCATCTGTTGCATTCATCCAGTGATCTTTAATTACATCCTCATGCTAAAATGTCTTACACGCTAAGTGTTGCACTAGCCCAATGTTATCAAAATAGGGCTATGGATGATTATACTCTTCCAAATGATCCCATTCACACTTAAAAGACAAAATCTCTTGTCTCTAATCCACCCTAAATGGTCCTATTGCAATAGGCCATATCCAACATATTTTGTGTTACTGTCTAACTTTGTCATATATAGAAAAGATTTGTCAAGCTATCTCTAGTAAAATGAGTCTATCATTGGAATACCTAAGGAGCTTCTTAGGGTTGATAATTGTACCAGCTACCCTCAAATATGTGAATGTGCAAAACTAGATATAATAGGCCCCAACTTCTAATATCTTGGTATCTTCCTCTTGTGACATTATTTTCACATAACCCCCTTCTATGAATTGGATTATTGCGAATATGAAAGAATCATTCATAATCCTATATTCCTTACTGTGCTCTAAAAGCTTATATTTTACTAGTTGAGGATATACTACATATGGCCATGCATTTGCATCTCACATACTGCCCCTTTTATACAGCCTTGGATAATCCATCACTCTAGTAGCCAATAGGTATACCAAATATGAAGTCATATAAAATCTTTGGTTATTCCTAACTGCCACCAGCTAGTCTCCCAAGTTCTCACTGAGAATGGAGGCCCAATCAAAGGGCATCTTTTTCATCTTGATGGTCTCAATAAAATGTACAATCCAAATGTTCAAATGCTTTGATGCTAGAAAACCCATGACTCTACTCAATAAAATGATTGAATATCCAATATCTTCCTTCATGTAGCCCCATGTCATGTCAAATTCACCTACTTTTCACCCAAGAGGAGTCTTCTCAATGAGGTATGATGACTGTATGATTTTAGAGGCTTGCTCCACATGTTCTCTATACCATCTCTTAGCTTGGTGATAAGTCAATCTAATAAATTGATCTATCCTTGGAGGGTGGAATACCTTTTCTATATTGTTGGGTTGGAGATCCAAGACAATCTCTTTGGTTATGCTCTTAATGATCCTTTCCTCGAGAACATATTTATTTTCTAGCATCATGATTCACTCTAAATGACTATACTGAAACTGGATGCAACACTGCATTGACCAATCTTGATCAAATTAATGTGAAAATCATTGGAGACCTTTCTATTGGTTTGTTGCATAGTGTCAAGATTGGTCCCAAATCAATGTGACCTAGTTTAATATCTCAAATCTCTAAATAATCATCTTAGAATCTTGATTTGGTCGAAACACCTTGGAACTTGAACACGATAGGTTTTGGAACCATTGAATTTTCACAAAATGAAAAATAAGCCACAAAAAAAAAAACAATAATTACATGCAAATATAACAAATATCAAAAAATAGTAGATCACACAGAAAAGAACACTACACCGAGATTTAACGTGGTTCACCCAATCCCTAGGCTATGTCCACCAAAGAGCAAGTCTGATATTATTATTAGCCAATGATTACAACCTGATTACAATCTGTAATCCCTTACAACTCAATACTACTACAAGAACCAATTTTTGCATCAAAACTATGAAACAATCCCTAACCCTAAGCTCTTCTATACAAGTATTTTTATCGCTTTAGGGTTATAATTAAGAATTTATGAAGTATGTACAACACTTTCCTAATTAGTCACCACAAACTAACAATCTCCTACTTGGGGACTAATCAGACTCCACACTAAACAACAATATCCCACTTGGAGACTGATCCTATAGCTATGCCGCTACTGCATGAGCCTCCCACTAGATCAAACCACCTTGGATGCTATTGTTCTTTTAGTCATGTTCAGTCTAGAAGACCAACTAAAGTTGAAGAGGAGTTTAGCTTCTTCCTTGTTACTACCTATGTCAACATATCTGTAGGATTGTCATCTGTGTGTATCTTATCCAACTTCAAATTTCCATCCTCCAAAACTGACTAAATGAAATGGTACTGCAACTAGATGTGTTGTGTCTTTGAACGCAGAGCTGAATTCATTGCAAGATGAATGGCACTCTAGCTATCTATAAACAAATAATTATCCTTTTAAGCATGTCCTGATTCTTCCAAGAAGAACTGAAGCCATATCATCTCCTTGGTTGGCTCTATAGCAACAATATACTTTGCCTCTATAGTGGATAGAGCATTAATTTTTTGTAACCTAGAAACCCAACTCACGGTTGCTCCACTAATAGTAAAGACATAACCTATAGTACTTTGTCTATTATCAATATCATGTGCCAAATATGAGTCAACATAGCCCTATAAATTAGTAGTAGATCCTCCATAATGTAAACACTTATTGGATGTTCCTCTCAAATATTTGAGAATCCATTTGACTACATTCCAATGCTCGATTCCTAAATGACACATATACCTGCTAACGACTCCCATTACATGTGCAATATCTAGCTTGGTACATACCATGGCATACATCAAGCTTCCTATAGATGAATTATAGGGTACCTTGAACATCTGATCCTCCTCTTCTTGTGTGTTAGGACACATCTCCTTAGTCAACTTCAAATGACTAGGTAAAGGTGTGCTAACAACTTTAGCATTCTCCATAGAGAAATGTTGCAACACCTTCTCCATATAATCAGCCTGAGATAGTGTCAATGTTTTGTTCTTCCTATCTCTACAAATATTCATACCAAGGATTTTTTTTTCTGCCCCCAAATCCTTCATAGAAAATGCATGTGATAATTGGTGTTTCAGCCCCTTAATATGATCCATGTTAGACATAGCTACAAGCACATCATCAATATATAAACATAAAATAATGTAGCTATCATCATCTAGCCTCTTAAAATAAATAGAATGATCTAAATGACACATATTGTATCCATGCTAATGCATAAAACTATAAAATTTCAAATACCATTGCCGAGGTGCTTGCTTCAAGCCATATGAACTTTTCCTCAATTTGCACACTAAGTTCTCCTTACCTTTGACCTCAAAACCATAGAGCTGAGCCATATATATCTCTTCATCCAAATAACAATGAAGAAAGGTTTTTTTAACATCAAGTTTCTCTAAATGTAAATCTTTAGTAGCCACAATACTTAGAATAGTACGGATAGAAGTCATCTTAACAATAGGAGAAAATATCTCATCAAAATCAATGTCCTTTTTTTGTGCAAATCCTTTCACAACTAACATGACTTTAAATATTTCCTTACCTCCATCCTCTTCTTTTAACCTGTAAACCCACTTATTCTATAAAGCTCTTTTATTGACAGGCAACTTGCACTAATCCCATGTCTTATTCTTTAGTAACAAGTCCATCTTGATGCAGAGTGCAATAGTGGAAGGCTTGATCCAAGTACAAATGCTTCAAAATCACCATGTCTTCAATAATTAATTCAAAGCACTTCAATCACCTTTAGTTGATTATTCTACACCTCAATCAACCCTAAGGACAACAATCTAATCTCTTAAATGCACCTTTTACAACTACAAGGTAGGTTTCATTCACTTGTTCCCAAATAGGGCTACAAGGGCTAAACTTGAAAAGTTGTTGTATCTACCACAACCCACATCCAATACTTGATCAAAGGGTGGAAATGAGAACTGCTTAACAACCCCTAACAACATTCCACAAGATCAACTCCTGATCTACTCCAACAGTCCACTAATCTGCCTAGGTACATAGACCTAATAGGGCCCCTACAGGCTTGGTTTTCAAAGGAAGAGCAATGAAATGGGTGCATAGACAAGGAAAAAGTCTTTAGGACTCTAAGAAAGGCTTAACACACTAAAAATCCACCTTTTTTTTATCACCTTACACACTTATAACTCCCAATAGTCAATTTATAGAAATTTAGGACCAAATACATCTAAATATTTGGCCTAGGGCTTGCAAGCATTTCTAGTTCCTTTCAACTTCTGGACTCCTACCTCTAGAATCTCAAAGTGCATTCACCAAGGTTCCATCTCCATTAGGTTTTGTACAAAATGAATGGTACAATCATGATCTATACCTCCATTTGTCCAAAACCCTACTATAACTAGGGTTTCCAGGTAGTTAAGATAGAAAAGGTTCTAACTTTGGCTAGAGACATCCAAATTGCCTCAGACCAAGTGCATTCAAAAGTGAACTCACCAAAGTATCTTCTCAAATAATCAACCCTTTGCTCCCAATCTATACAATACATGAAAAATTCAAATAACAATGATATTAAGGGAAAAAAATAGTGAACTTTATTGATTTCAAGCAAAAAACATACATCCAATCAACCTCTACTATAGGAAAGGTTGTGTTACACCTTTATTGGTATGTTTCACCCATCAACTACCTAGAATATAGTTGCAATTGGTTGAAACTACAAAATCAGCAATATTAAGCACTTTTGAAAAGTTACATAGCAATTTTTTTTTGCTTGAACATTTCCTATTCAAATCAACACCTTAAGGACTTCTAGGACCTAAATATCCTTATTTAAGGTGTTTCCACCTATTTCCCTAAATGTTAAATTCCCTATAGGCCTTGAGAACTCAAGGTTTATAGGATTACCAAATGAGTCTCAAGCCTTTACAAATGGGCTTATAACAACATAAAACTATTCCTATCTTTCTAAAATATTATCATTTTCCTCATGAGTCCTTTAGGAAGGTGGTGTAGTGCAAGATCCTTGAAATACCTTGAGAAATTCCTTATGATGACTTTGAGTGCCCTGCACCATGCTACCCTCCTCTAAAGAACTCAAGTCCCTTGAGTTGGGATTGCATCAAGCTGATAACCTGCTCTTTCAATATCTTCTTGACTCATCCATGTTGCATCTTCAGTTGGTGCATTTTTCAATTTGACCAAATATGAGTAATAAGTACCCCTCCTAGTTTTTTTTGAAATACTCTTGTCCAATATGCATTCTATTTGTGGTTTAGTGATATTTGGAAATTGAGATATATCTACACTATTAGACTGACCTGTACCTACATCCAAATCATCAGTAGGGGGCTTATAAGCATAAAGATCAGAAATATTAAAGATGGGAGAGAGTCCTATATCAAGTGGAAGGTCTCTTTTATAGGCATTATTGCCACATTTCTTTAGAATATTGAATGGGCATGCTTTCTTCATCATCAGTTTGGTATATTGACCCTTTGGTGGCCTGTCCTTTTTAAGATGTATCATAACCATGTCTCCCACCTTAAATTTCAAATCTCTTCTCTTCTTGTCTACATGTTCTTTGTATTTTGCTAATGTATGCTATAGTCTGTCCCTTACTTGGTCTTGAATGCCTTTCATGACTTGGGCAAAGTCTTCTACCTGTGCATTCTTTCTCTCCATATCCTTGATGCCTTTAAGTTCCAAAACTCCTCTTGGGTGGCTTCCATAAACAATTTGGAAGGGAGTCATACCAGTACTCCTATTGAAGGAATCATTGCCAGAGTATTCTGCCTGTGGAAGGACTATATCCCATGATCCTCCATATTGATGAATTAGACATATTAACAAGTTTCCTAGTGACCTATTTATAACCTTAGTTTTCCCATTAGATTGTGGGTGATAGGTAGATGAAAAGTTAAAATTGGTTCCTAGCTTATTCCAAAGTTAAAAGGGCTTGAGGACCTCATTCATGAGCCTCATAAAGGTACTAGGTGCATTCGATAGCCCAAATGGCATTACAAGCCATTTATAGAGCCCCTCTTTGGTTTTAAAGGCTATTTTCCATTCATCCCCCTCTCTTATCTTGATTTGATGATATCCACTTTTCAATTCCACCTTAGAGTAATAGTTTGCTCCACCTAGGCAATCTAAAAGGTCTTCCATTCTTGGCATTGGGAATCTATATCTTATGATAATCTTATTGATTGCCCTATAGTCTATACAAAGTCTCCAAGTGCCTTCCTTTTTGGGTGCTAGGACTGTAGGAACAACACAAGGACTTACACTCTTTCTAATCAACCCTTTAGACAACAAGTCTTCAATATTCCTTGCAATCTCTACATTTTGTTCTGGGGTCAGTTTGTATGTAGCCTTGTTAGGCAATGTTGCACCAGGGATAAGGTCAATACAATGGCTAACTTCTCTTTTAGGTGGCAAGGAGGTTTGAATACTATCTACAACTATCCCATGATACTTTTCTAGAAAAGGCCTAACATCCTTAGGACCAACATCTTCCCACCATTGTCCCTTCTTGATTTTGTCTTTGGGTTTCATCAAAACCTCTTTTTTAGGCCTAGTTATTATGGAAAAGCATGGAGTATCCTTTTCTTTTAAGGTCTGCATAAATTCTTTTTCGCCTACCAAGGCAACGTTGCTAACAACATGATCCAACTTCCCATCATCAGGTAAGGGGTTCATATTATATGTTATGCCTCCTTTGGTTATAGTATAAACATTGGTTTCCCCATCATGTTTGGCTTTAACATCATATTTCCATGGTCTCCCTAGTAGGAGGTGGTAAGCATCCATATCTATGACATCACAAAGGATTTTATATACACACTCTCCTAGAGTAAATTCTACCCACACTTGCTCATTAACAAGGGTCTATTTTTCTCTAGTCAGCCATGATGCTTTATAAGGATAAGGATGGGGTATCTTTTGCAACTTTAATTTATCAACCATCTCCCTAGATGCTATGTTGTCTGTTGATCTAGAATCTACAATTAATTTACATACCTTGCCTTTGACTTTGCAAGTGGTTTAAAACATGGCCTTCCTTTGTAGTGGTTCCATGAGGTTGGGCACCTTCAAGAGTGCTCTTTGTAGCATTAGGCATTCACCAGTTTTAGGATCTGTAGGTCTGGAAGAAGTGGAATGATAAGAGGATATGCTTTGACCATCTTCTTCTTCTTGTAGCAATTGAACTCTCATATCTCCATAACTAGGATTGTCCCCAAGCTTTTGAGGGCATCTAGAGGACTGATGTCCTATTTTATTGAAGGTAAAACATTTCCCAATAAACACATTATCTTCCCTTCCTCTACCATTTACACCTCCTATGTGGTTATTAGGCCTCTTTCCTCTAAAATTACCCTTGCTACTACTCTCATTTTCATTATTTTGGTTCTTTCCATCTTCCTTGGAATAATTATTCTTCCCTTGGAACCTTCCTCCTCTTCCTCTAAAATTATTTCATCTCCCTCTATTGGAACTAGATTCTCCTCTCCTCTTGTTTTTTTCTTCAATCTCCAAGGCTAGATTGAAGCATTGATAGACTGAATCAATAAAAATTAGAGTTAGTTCATCTTGAATACTATATTTCAAACCATTTATATACCTTGCCAACTTTTGTTTGTTGGTCTCATAAACCTTTGCCCTAAGAGTCAAATTATGAAACTCTTGGGTATATGTGCTTACATCCATAACCTTTTGTTTGAGATTATGCAACTTCTAATCTATTAGGACCTCATAATCATCAGGGATGAATTGCTTCGTAATCTCTACCTTCATCCTCTTCCACGTGTTGATCTGATCCTTTCTCTCATCCTCTCTTTCACTTTGTAAAAAGTTCCACCAACTAAAGGCAGGGCCCTTAAGTTTTGTCTTTTCCAACTTGAACCTCTGGCTTGTAAGGACCTAATCACACTCAAAATGATTTTCTAATGCCTCCAACCAATCCATACACTCATCTAGATTTAGTTTGCCATGAAAAGTGGGTAATTCTCCTCCTTTCACCCCTACTCTTTCCAAGGCTTGCAAAAGTGGTCTTTACTCTAGTGAAATCTCTTCTTCATAGGCATCCCTTTCAACTTTCTCTTCCTTAGACTCATCATTATCTCCCTTTGTCATCTTACACTTGAGTTTCTCCAATTCCCTTTTCATGTTTCTATCCTCTTCCCTTATTGCTATACTCTTTGCCATCTGCTACTTTACAAGCTTGGCGAATTCAATATTTTTGATACTTAGAGGGATCTCCCTTTCTTATTCTTCTCCTTTAGACATATTGCCTTTATTTATACTCCTCAAGATTTAAACCACTATGATACCACCTAATGCAGAGTGTAATAGTGGAAGGTTTGATCCATTACAAATGCTTCCAAATCACCAAGTCTTCAATAATAAATTCAAAGTGATTCAATCACCCTTAGCTGATTGTTCTATTCCTTAATCAACCCTAAGGACAACAATATAATCTTCTAAATGCACCTTTTACAACTACAAGGCAAGTTTCATTCACTTGTTCCTAAATATGGCTACAAGGGCTAAACTTGAAAAGTCATTGTATCTACCACAAACCACATCCAATAACTAATCAAAGGGTGAAAATGAGAAGTGCTTAACAACCCTTGACAACATTCCACAAGACCAACTCTTGATCTACTCCAACCCTCCACTAATCTTTCTAGGTACACAGACCTAATAGGGCCCCTATAGGCTTGGTTTTCAAAAGAAGATCAATGAAATGGGTGCATAGACAAGGAAAAAGTCTTTAGGACTCTGAGGAAGGCTTAACACACTACAAATACACCTTTTTTTGATCACCTTGCACACTTGTAACTCCCAATAGTCAATTTAGAACAACTTAAGACCAAATACATCTAAATATTTGGCCTAGGGCTTGCAAGCATTGATAGTTCCTTTAAACTTCTAGACTCCTACCTCTAGAATCTCAAAGTGCATTCACCAAGTTTCCATCTCCATTTGGTTTTGTACAAAATTAATGGTACAGTCATGATCTATACCTCCATTTGTCCAAAACCCTGTTGTAACTAGGGTTTCCAGGTAGTTAAGATAGAAAAGGTTCTAACTTTGGCTAGAGACCTCCAAATTGCCTCAAACTAAGTGCATTCAAAAGAAAACTCACCAAAGTATCTTCTCAAATCATCAACCCTTCACTCCCAGTCCGTACAATGTGTGCAAAATTCAAATAACAGTGAAATTAAGGAAAAAAATAGTGAACGTTATTGATTTCAAGAAAAAAATGTACATCCAATCAACCTCTGCTACATGAAAGGTTGTGTTACGCCTTTATAGGTATGTTTCATTGATCAACTACCTAGAATATAGTTGCAATTAGTCGAAACTAAAAAATCAACAATATTAAGCACTTTTGAAAAGTTGTATAGCACCTTTTTGTTGCTTGAACATTTCCTATTCAAATTAACACCCTAAGGACTTCTAAGACCTAAATATCCTTATTTAAGGTGTTTCCACCTATTTCCCCAAATGCTAAATGCCCTATAGGCCTTGAGAACTCAAGGTTTATAGGGTTACCAAATGAGTCTCAAGCCTTTACAAATGGGCTTAGAACAACATAAAACTATTTCTATCTTTCTAAAACATTATCATTTTCCTCATGAGTCCTTTAGGAAAGTGGTGTAGCACAGGATACTTGAAATACCTTGAGGAATGCCTTGTGATGACATTGAGTTCCGTGCACCACATCTTGTCTTTCATTGTAGACTCCCACTGAATCTTAGTATCCACCTACATAGCTTCATCATAAAAGAGTGAGAAAATATTTTTGGAGGTCTAATTTACCTTGTTGACCATCTAACATTCATTGGTGTGTGTGGTATTTTTTGTTATGGTTGTTGCACATCATGAGGAGTGGCTAGAACTATTGGAGATAGTTGTCTAATTGTGTGTTGTCTTTGATGTTACACAAATTTCATATCAGTTGTCAGTTAATGCTTACTAAGCTCATTTGGTCAGAAAGACAGTTCTCCTTGTCTATTGAGCATTCTTGAAGATTACTCTATGAAGACAGTGTCTACCGAGCTCACTTGGGTGTCAAAGGAATTTAGGTAGGAAATAGTATTAACCAAATTCTCATGGTTAGCAAAGGAAAGTTGGATAGAGTCAGTGTTAACCAAGTTCACTTGATTGTGAAAGGATATCTTTATAAGTTTGTAGTCTTAACCAAGCTTCTGTTGGTTAACACATAAAATCATCTTAGAACCCATGTTTACCAAGCAGGGTCGACCAATGAAGGATCTTGTTATTTTTCATAAGAAGCTTATTTATTTTAATTATTATTTCTAGCCAACTATGGCAATGATTATTGGTTATTGTAATTTGTATTTGAGCTGAGTTGACAATATGGATGATGCAAATGAAAGGTCAAGTTGAGATTTTAGTGTGCATGCAAGTGTGTTGATTGAATTGAGAAGGAAAGAGTAAGAGAAAACTTGAAGGATAAGCAGGTATCCTTATGGAGTAGAAAAGTATTATTCGATTAGGAAGGATCAAGTGTGAAGAAGAATAGAGATCTGTAATCAACAATTTAGTTGCATCACAATTAGGTCATTTCATTGTTACTCTCTAACCATTGTAGCAATGATCTAAATCTCTTAACAGAGTTGGTTTAACAACTAGTTGTAAATCCTCTAACAAGGTCACACCTAACAATTTATTTTGTAACCTTTAACTAGGTTGGCTCCTAATAGGGCTCACTTTAGAAGAGTGAAAAATAATAACTAATTACATTGGTGGTTTTTCCCATATTGGGTTTCCACGTTAAATCCTAGTGTCTCATGTGTTTATGTTATTTCTCTTATGCTTGCGAATTAATTACTGTGAATGTTTAAGATCAGCTAAAAGTAAATCACACTTTGCATTTACCAAGTTACAATATTTTTTGTGTGTTTAACAAATAACAATAGCAATCAGATTTTTCAATTTAAATTTTATTGTTGACATCTAAGGGATCTAGGATTTATTTTAGTAGTAACTGATTCACCCCCCCCTCTTAGTTGCTCCTTCTATATTTCCAACAATTGGTATTAGAGCTTTTGGTGCTTGTAGGAAAGGTTTCAAGGAGCTAAGCTAAAGATCAAGATGTCTTACAAAACATAAATTACAAAGCTAAATAGATACAACTTTTTAGCATGGTAGGGACTCATGAGACTTCATTTGGCCTCCATTAGTGAATTAGGCTTGAAATACCTTGATGAAGAATACACAACCCTTACTGGTATATTATCTATTGGAGATATTGCTGAGAAAAAGAACCATAATACCATGATGATTGATATTGTGTTTGATCTTAGCTATGATGAATTTGATGATATCAAGGAATGTAAAACTACTTTTAGTATGTGGAACAAGCTAAAGGACATCTATGGTGGTGATGAAAATGTGAGGAGAGCCAAAGAAAAAAGCCTTAGAGAAAAATTTGATCAAATGAGAATGAGAGAAGATGACAATGTTACCAAATATGTGAAAAGAATCAAAGCTAGTGTTAGTGCAATTAAAGCTTCTAGATGACAAATTGAAGATGAAACTATTATAAGTAAAGTTCTCAAAACATTGCTTCCTATCTATGTAATCAGATTATCTGCTATTCAAGAAAAGAGGTGTGAGCCAAATCAAAAGATAAGTTTGGATACCTTAGTAGGAAGATTGACATCTTTTGAGCTAGACAACTTTGAAAATTATGTTCTAGCTTCCAAGAAAATCGAATCTACATTTGAAACCAAACTTTCACTCAAAGAGAAAGGCAAGAAAATAAAGGACATTCAGTTAGAAAGTGAAGAGGAATTAGAGGAAAGTTCTGATAGAAATCTTGAAGTTGTTGAAGCTTTACTTCCAAGGAAATATTCTAGAAGCTGAGGAAAATACAAAGGTAAAGTTCCCTTAATCTATTTTTCAAGTGAAGAAATTGGTCATATTGTTGCTAGGTGCCCAAACAATGAAAGCAAGGATGAAAAGAAAAGTCACAAGTTTAATGGAAAGAAGGATTTGAAAAATCACAAATCATTCAAGGACAAAGGTAAGAAGACTTGTTTCACGGCTAAAGATAAGATTTAAATAACACTAAAGATGAAATAGTACACATTATTGTGAAAGATGAATGTGATGAAAAAAAAGATAAGATGACACTTATCTCTCATGTCAGTAAAAATGAGACATGGATCATAGATAGTGGATGTTCACATCATATGACTAGAGACAAAACAAAGTTTGAATACTTTAAAGACTATGAAGGAGGTAGTGTAAGGTTTGGAAACAATGAACCTTGTTGCATAAAAGGGAAAGGTAAAATCTCATTAACTAAAGAACTTGTATGTGACAATTCCTATTGGATTGAAGGACTAAAACATAATTTGTTGAGTGTGGTACATTTGATCAACATTGGATTCAAGGTGGAATTCATACATGGCAAGGCAAGATTGCTAGATGACAAAGGTAATCTGATTGGATTAGGCAAACAAACAAGAGGTAACCTATTTTATCTTGATCTTGGTGATTGTTTATGTTTTATTACTCAAATGGAAAAAAGTTGGTTATAGCACAAAAGACTATGTCATGTAAACTTTGATAATATGGTCAAGATAAGAAAATTCATAAAAGTGAGAGGTATTCCTAGTTTGAAGAAACCAGATGTTGGTTTATGCAAGAATTATTAGATTGGAAAAATGGGAAAGACTAGTTTTAAAACAAAAAACTACCAGTCTAAAGATGTCTTGGAAATTGTACATACTAACCTATGCAGACCCATTGGAATAGAAAATTGTAGTGGAGAAAAATTCTTATTCTTTTTATTGATGACTATTCTAGAATGAAGATTGTTATGTATCTTAGAGAAAAGTCAGAAGCATTTGAGAAATTCAAATGGTACGTAGCAAGAATAGAGAACAAAACAAGAAAAAGATTGAAATGCTTAAGATCAGACAGAGGTGGTGAATTCATCTCAAATGAATTCAATAACTTTTGTATTAAAAGAGGAATCAAAAGATAGGTATCAACCCCTAGTACTCTCGAGCAGAATGGAATAGCTAAATGAAGAAATAGATCTATCATGGATTGTGTAAGGACTTTAATGATTGAAAAGAATGTTGTTATCAAATACTGGAAGGAAGCCATCAACATTATAGTTCATATTTTGAACTAAGTACAGTTGAAGAAGGACTCATATAAAACTCCCTATGAATTATGGTATCTACAAACTCAATGTAAGTTACTTGAAAGTATTTGGAAGTAAATTATGTTATATCTTGAAAGAGTCTAGAAAAGGAAAGTATGATGTGAAAGGTGATGAAGGTATATTCTTAGGATATTCTTGTAGAAGTAAGGCATGTAGATGTTTGAATTTGTCTACTCATAAAATCATAGAAAGTGCACATGTGAGAATTGATGAGTTTGCAGAAAACTAAAGAAGAAAGAAAAAAGGAACTAGAAAATTATAGAAGATATGTTTATTTTGAACCTGATACATTGCCAAACACATCTATCAACAAGGAAACTTCACCTCTCTAGTCTTCCTCAACTATCAAGTTGCAAAAAGTTAAAACCAAGTCACATTCTAAAGCTATTGAGCCAATGCCTACCAAGTCTAAGCAACCTAAGCTAGAAGTTAAAATTCAAAATGAAGACAGTACAATTCATTCAAAAGAAAAAGAACCTGTATTGGCCAAGTATGTTAAAAGGCATCATGCACCTGATCAGATTATTGGAGATGTTGGAATTAACAAGTGGGAAGATTTACTTCTGAGGGCAGGGGTGGGGGGGGGGGGTGAATCAAGAGTAACTAACTTTTACCTTTTCAAATTCTTTTAACTAAAAAATTCACATATGTTCAATCTATCTACTAAACTTGAAAGTAAAGACATGCATGAAAGTAGACAATGAACAAATTTGGTAACCTAGAAACCCTCCAAAATGAGAAGGTAAAACTAGGGTGGGGATGGAACCCACAAAATATCACTGCAGCAAAGTGTAACTATTCAAGGTTACAATGTTTGACCATTTCCAATGGTCTACCCTATGAAAGGTCTATCTTGTTAAAGACTTTACACTTTGTCCAAAGTGACATGGTTAAAGGATTTCACTACCTTGCTAAAAGTAGGCCTAGTTAAAGGACTTTTGTACATTCACTAGGAATGCCACCCTATTAAAGGATTTACAAATGGCTACTAGACCAACCTAAGTCCATAGGATTTCCATTATCTAATACAATTGCTAGAGAGTATTAGAAAGTCTTTGACCTAATAGCTTTGTAATCTCCATTTGCTGATCTCAGATCCTTGTTTTGCTCTAACTGACTCGATCCTTGCTTGATCTGATATATCACTCTTCAAAGTTCTAATACTTTGTTCTTCATCAACTAAATACTATAATGTTGCTCTATTCCTCTAAGTCTTTTCACACTTCCCTCTAAATTTCACTATAATTCACCCATACACTTCATTCATCCACACATACAATGGGATTTTGTCCTCCTTTTAAAGATTTCAAAGACTTAGGGTTAGGTATGAATCTACGATCCATATTAAATCTTTATTTCTCGCTCATTACTTGCACTTTTTTTATTGGTTGCATGCCTTCTCCATTTTTCTTATTGGCTACATACTGATTGCATAGGTAATGCAAAAGATTTGTTCTTATCCTTAATATCCTTCAAGATTCTTCTATGTTAGCTCAAAAATGGTTTACATAGGTGTTTGTGCAATTATGAAAAACTATGTCCAACTTGTGTTACTTGGCACTTTTTACCTCTGATGCTCGACTCATATAGAAAACCTAGCTCACTTAGCACCTATAGAAATTCTATTCCACTTGGCTTCTATAGTGACTCTACACCTATTCTTTTCTTAGCACTTGATCTTCACTCAGCACCTGAAGATTGCTTGGCACATGAAGTTCACTTGGCACTCGATCTTCACTCAACACCTAAAGATTGCTCAGCACATGAAGTTCACTCACAATCTATGGTAGTTCTGTTTGGCTTGGCACTTGATCTTACTCAATATCAACTATTTACTCGACATCTATACATATTTTACTTGGCATGTGTTACTAGCTCAGCATGAACTTAGTAAACATCTTAAGTGTGTTGACATGAACTAGTCAAAATCTAGTCTTAGATTCAATAATCTCCCCCTTTGACATGACTATCAAAAACACTTAGAAGTATATCAAAGTCTAATCTATTCGAGTAAAATATGCATACAGTTAGGCATATATACAGAACTTCAAAACTTCTCAAAATTTTGTGATAACTATATATATATATATATATATATATATATATATATATATATATATGCCTCAAAAGTTTTGTAACTCCCCCTAAGCTATTGTGCCATTCCATACTTGTGCTCCCCCTGAGTTGATGTATCTATGTACCCTGTACTCTGTATTTGTGTTTTCTTCCACTCTTATTTATAGTTCCCCAAAAAAATTATATCTCCTTAATTATTTCTTCACCTTTAACTATATCTCCCCCTTTTTGATACTTATGTCAAAGGGTTCTAAGGATTAAGGCCATATTTTTCCAAAAATGTTTTATTGACCTCCATAATCATCTTGAGAGATGCATCCCAATTGTCCAAAGCTATTTCCAATGATTTATGCTAGGTTGCTATCTTTGCTGCAAGATGAACAAGTCCTTCCAAAGTAGAAAGATTAGGATCTTTCTTAAGAACATTCTCTACATAGGCTTGTTCTATATGGAGTACTTCCAGATGTGGGGTTATTGAAGACTATATTTGCATCAATTTGGCCTTGATATTGGCCTCTTCAACTATCAACACAACTAATTCTTTTTGTGTGTGAAGCGTTTGAGAAAAATGCTTCTCACTTTGAGCTGGATCATTTGGGAGTTTAGTGCTAGAAATCTTTAGATTTCGCTCCAAGCTCATTATTCTTTGGCTTGTCTCCTGTGTGAAATATGAGAAATCACAACTTTTTGTACAATGAGAATACATTCTCAAGTACATTTTTCACTTTTTCAATCATTTTCACCAATTCAACCTGTGACAGTGCTATTTCACTTGATATCTTTTCATTAACTTTTCCTTGAAATTTCTTCTTAGACCATTCCATGAGTTTCACATTGGTTTCTTGGTCTTCATTAGCCACCTCTTCTATAATATCTTTTAGTTGTTCCAATATAGGATTGGTTTTATCAGGTTTCTGCAAGCTGAATGCATCAACAAATATTTCTTTTATTTCTACCAATTCTTTCTTCTACTTATACTCATTTCTGAGTGTCTCTTGTCTTTTCCTCTTTTCTAGTGCCTCTTACACTTCATATATCTATTTTAGGTTCATTCTCCTTGAGTCATAGCTTGGTATGACTATTTCTTCATCTAATGTAGGGTCTCCATAGTGAATCACCCTTGTAACCATAGCTGAGCTTGAGCCTGGTGTAGAGATTTGCAATGGCATTGCATTAGTGCTTAGCTTTTAAGGATTCCCTAAGGTAGGCAAGTTCACCAATGTTTGTATTGCCTCCTGCTCCTTAGGGGTTTTCTCGACTTATTTCTCCTCTTGTCTACTGCCTTGGTCAATTATAACAATTTGTGGAGGTGTACCTTATGTTTGTATTGTAGGAACACCTTGTCCTATTGGTTTCTTTATAGGCTCCTTGGCAATAGTTGTCATCTTTATTGTAGAGTTAACCTGAGCAATTTTGTCTTGTACCTCTTTCTCTTTAGGTTGATCTATTGTAGCATTGGGAGGTTGTGAGGATTGTTCTTGTGTAGTTTCCTTCTCCCTTGTTATTGTTGTTACAACCTTCTATAGTTCATCAACACTCACCAATACTGGATTTGTGCATAGTTGTGCTTGTAGTGTTGATTGGTGAAGGATCTTCTTGAGATCCAATACAGCTAAAGGGTTGACATTCTAAGTAGAAGTGTCAGGAACATCCTTTACAATGACTATAACTACAGGTGCTATATGTGGAGGACTAGGAGGTGGCAATTGTGTATCTTGTACATTCTGTTCAGTTTGCTACTCCTCTTCAGCTGTTTCCATTTCATTTTCATTTTCTGTTTCCTCCTCCATTGTTTATTTTTCTTGCTCTTTTTCTCCTTCATCCTTTTCTTGTTCTCTTTCTTTTTCTTTCTTACTGGCCTCAGTCTTATTTGCATCTTTATCCTTTTTAGTGTTCTATCCCTCAAAGGGATCTTCTTCCCCATCTTGATAGTAGTCAAGCCATATATCAACTTCCACATTCTTGTTGATTTATTGAAAACTTCTTCAACTTTATTCTGCAAGATGTTGAAGGCTCTATATTTTGGTGCAAACTTTCTCCCATGTTTCTTATTTTCCTTAGTGATTTGACCTCTGCTCAATTCTGGCATCACTTGTGCTAGTGTAGATTCTCTTATCTCTTTTTCCATTTTAGAAAACATAATGTCACTTATTTTCAACAATTTCATATAATTCCTTAGGCATTGTTTTGTCTAATTCAAGAGGTGTGTTCTTGAATTCTGCCATCATGGCATATACTAATTCTTCAATTTTATTCTGATCTTCTCTACTCAATTTATTAAAATCAACATTTTTCAATTCAAAAAAATCTACATTCTTCCTAACACTATCATAGATTTTATCAATATTTGACTTTGAAGCATGGCTTACCACTCTAAATTGGTTGATATCTTCAGATTCTATCCTTTCCTCATCATCTAACTCTAGTTGTGCAACATATTTTCTCCTTGGTTTCTTTTGCATAGGACCAATCTACTTAGTAGCCTTCTTCTTTTGTTTGTCTTGCTCCTTGGCCTTTTAAGTTGAGGCTCTTGTGGTGGCTATTGTCACTAGTATGGTTGTCTTGGCTTGGGTTGTATTTGTAGCCTTCTTTTCTTTAGGCTGGGCTATAGGCTAAGATTTGGCTTTTCTCTTCTTGGGCTCAGCTTGAGTTGGTGCTTCCTTGGCTTCTTCTTCTTCGACACCTTCTTCCTTTTCTTCATCCTCACCTAAGCCTTGTGTCAATGAAAGAGGTTAATGTTCCTCTTCATCATCATCATCATCTTCCTCTTCCTTAGCTTTAGCACCTTCTTCTTCTACTTCTTCTACAATACCTTCTCCAAACTTTTCTTTAAGCTTCTTTACAATCTTGTCTTTCTTCTTTAAGGTGGAGGAAATATTTAGCTCCATATCCTCTTTGGATTGCACCACATCATATGTTGCAAAGTGTGGTGCATCCTTATCAATTTCCTTTACAAGAAATGTTGTGATTTCTGCTAATGCTTCATCAATATTTAGCTCATATCCTAATGGTCTTAGCCATCTAACCCTGGAAATTACTACTTGGATATAAGAATAATCAATATCAACTAAGAAAAAAATATAATTGATGTGATGTTCCACTAGGGAAACTGGTATCCTTAGTCTTTGCTTCATAGATTTCTTAAAATCCTTAAAGTAACTTGTCATTAGAGACTCAAAGTTGTCTGCCATTTTCTCAATGTACTCATTAATTTGAGTAATAGATGACTGATCTAATTTCTAGTTTGCTTTGCCAAAATAGGGAAATTCTTCCAAAACATAGAGAAAACATATAGATTAGAACTAATCCAAACATACATTGAGCACCTTTTGATCTTCTTAGTGCTCCTAGATTCTCCATGATCTACTGTAATAACAATTTTGCTAGATCATATGTATGATCCTTCTTAACAATTTTGTAGGCTACATCCACAACAATGCATGGAACACTATTCAATATACTTGATTGATAGAAGTTGTGAGATATGATTCTTACTACAAAGTCCAAAAGGGGATTTGTGATTGTATCAATAGTCATGCCCCTCTTGTTCCATTTTGCCCCAATATTCTTTTCAATAGCTTCCTTAGAATCACTTCGCAGGGTCTTGTATTGATCTAGGGTGGAAAACCTGTAACCCTATGCATGATTCTCTTCATTATCTTGATAGGTCCTCCTTCTAGCCATAAAAAACCATTATGTATCTTACTTAGGACAATTCTTATCCATTCAATTTTAAAAACTATGGGGAAAACTAGGGCACGGGTTAAGCCCTTTCTTTCAACTATGTGAAAATTTTCATTTAGCACTCCATTTTCACATAGTTTATCATATGCTTGATGAATCTCCATGTCTCCTATTTCTCCTACCTTGCAAATGTAACATTTCCTAACATCTTGCACCATTATGACTTTGGGTGGAATCATGGATAGTGTGCCGATAGGGTCATTTTTATATGCAACTTTTGGAATCGGCCTAAAATATTGTTGTTTAACCTCATTACTAACTAACTAAACCTCAAAACCTTTCTTTTCCTTAGGGTTTTTAGAACTGGAAGACATATTGCAAATGTAGGGTTTCAAAAGATATCAAACTTTATAACTGCTCATCTTGACAATTGAAGAATACCTTAGATTGATGAAAATGGTGTTTGATCTTTGTTGAAATCCATGCAAAAGCTTCAATTGCTGTTTTTTAATAACTTATGTGCTCTTCTTGCTCTTATTTTGCATTTGAACGATGATAAATGATCGTAAAATTGACTATATACTCTTCAAAACATAGCATTAAATTCTTAGTGCATTTATAGTTGTACACTCAACTCCTTAAGGATTTCAGTATAACTTGGCTTCCATTGACTTTCCATCACTTGGCTCCAACTAGATTTCCTCTTTGCTTGGCTTCCATTGCCAACTCAACTGTGACCAATCACTCAACTTTTACTAGCAACTCAACATATACTAACATTTACTCGGCATCCAAGGATGACTCGGCAATACTGGTGAAAACTTTGAATTTCAACTCTACATATCTAATCATGTTGATTTCTTCTTTACAATACTATCTTATTTAGGAACTGATGTATGATTAAACTTTGTAAATCAGTCCCACATGCCTTCTATCTACTTAGTTTGATGGAGTGTGACCACTAGATCTGTTAGGTGAAGTGATCCCTTAATTTCATGAGCTACACTCTTCTTTCTTCTTCCATGTCTTATTCATTTCTCCTTTGATGTGTTCAACATCTACCTTCTCTTTCCCTTTATTGACTTCTGACTTGGGTGCCTTTGACTTTGTTAGAAAATTCTTGCTGATATGACCAATCTTCAAGCAACTAAAACATGTGGTTTGACTTAACCATCTGCTATAGTTTCCTTTGAAATGTGTCCTTAAGTAGTTTTTAGGAATGTGTCCATATTCCTGATAGTAATGACAACTATACCTAGTGTTAAAGTCCCAATTGTGGTAATGACCATGGTTACCTTCTCTTGTTGCCTAATTTCATGTCCACATAGGCTTTTCTCTTCACTCAAAAGCTCAATGTCCATACTTTTTGCAATTGTAGTAGTGACCTTCAAATTTTGGTGTTTTGATAGTCCTAGTCCTATAGTTATGTGCCTGATGTCCTTTTTTTGCACTTATGACAATAACTTGCATTCTTAGGCTTATCATGCTGATTAGCATTTTTGCTCCTACATACATTAGAAGTATGTACCTTTTTACCACAAATATGACAAGTAGGTTTAATGTTCTTACCTTTGTTACTCCTTTCTTTTTTAGTCTTGGACGATTCTCCTTGTTTAGTGCTGATGTAACCTAGTCTTGAAGTATCATTACTGGCCCTCGGTGATTTTAGTAGCTGCTCAAAGTACTTGATGGCCTCATTAGGTTTGTTGAAGCTCTTTGTAATCTCCTTCTCTATTTTTAGGTCATTTTTCAGTTGTTCATTCTATATCTTCAGCGTAGAGATCTCAATGTCCTTGACATTCAGTTCATAATGTGCATTCATCATCTAGCTTAAAGTATCTAGCTACATGTTATAAATTCTTTCAAACTCAATTGTCTTTTCCTCCAGTCTATTGGTAAGATTTCTCTTGTCATCTTCTATCATGGCTTTTTCTTCAATAGTTCTTTTCTTCTATTCAGTCACTTCACAAAGCATCATGGCTTGTGATTCTTGTTCAAACTTGAGTATTCTAATTTCTTCTACTTTAGCTCTATTCTTCTCCATTAGGTCTACTATTTTTTCATCAAACTCTTTGGAATCTCTATTCAAAAATAGATTTGAGGTGTCAATATCCTTGTACTATGTATCATTTTCAGCTATGGCAATCTCTTTTCTTCTCTTTAAGGATTTCCTTAGTTCTCCTCTAGCTTCATCTAAAGCATGTAAAGCAAGTTGTATGTCAATTATTTGATTCTCTATGATCTTCCCAAGTTTTTAGAAATTCCATTTCCAGATCTTTTCTCCAAGCAATAAGGTTCCTTGTGAGAACTCAACTCTGGTACCAATTGTTGGAATTAACAATTGGGAAGATTTACTTCTGAAGAGGGGGGGAGGGGGGGGGGGGGGGGGGGGGCTTGAATCAGAAGTAACTAACTTTAACCTTTTCAAATTATTTTAACTAAAACATCCACATATATTCAATCTATCTACTAAACTTGAAAGTAAAGACATGCATGAAAGTAGACAACACACAAATTTGGTAACCCAAAAACCCTCCAAAATAAGAAGGTAAAACTGGGGTGGGGATGAAACCCACTAAATATCACTGCAGAAATGTGTAACTATTCAAGGTTACAATGTTTGACCACTTCCAATGGTCTACCCTATGAAAGGCCTATCTTGTTAAAGACTTTACACTCTGTCAAAAGTGACTAGGTTAAAGGATTTCACTACCCTACTAAAAGTAGGCCTTGTTAAAGGACTTTTGTACATTCACTTGGAATTCCATCCTATTAAGGATTTAAAAATGGCTACTATACCAACCTAAGTCCATAGGATCTCCATTATCTAATACAATTTCTAGAGAGTATTAGAAAGTCTTTGACCTGATAGATTTGCAATCTCCAATTTTTGATCTTAGATCCTTATTCTGCTCTGATTGACTTGATCCTTGCTTGATCTAATATATCACTCTTCAAATTTTTGATACTTTTTTCTTCATCAAATAAATACTATAATGCTAAATCTAACTCTCTTAATAGAGTTAGTTTTTTTAAAAAATCTAAATCTCTTAACAGAGTTGGTTTAACAACTAGTTGTAAATCCTCTAACAAGGTGATAGTTTCATTGAATTATTTTAAGACCTCTTGCAAGGCCACTCCTTATAGGGTGACTAGATCCTCTAACAAGGTCACACCTAACAATGTGTTTTGTATCCTTTAATCGGGTTGGCTCCTAACAAGGCTCACTTTAGAAGAGTGAAAAATAATAACTAGTTACATTGGTGGTTTTTCCCATATTGGGTTTCTACGTTAAATCCTTTTGTTTCATGTGTTCATGTTATTTCTCTTATGCTTGCAAATTAATTATTGTGAATGTTTAAGATTAGCTAAAAGTAAATCACACTTTTCATTTACCGAGTTACAACATTCTTTGTGTGTTTAACGAATAATAGCAACAATCAAATTTCTTTGTTTAAATTTTATTGTTGACATCTAAGGGATTTGGGATTTATTTTGGTGGTAATATATTCACCCCCCCCTATAAGTTACTCCTTCTATATTTCCAATATGAACATCATCCTTTGGAGTATCATCCAACACTACATAATCATCTTCTTTATTCTCATGTTGCTGCAATAGATCTTTATGCAACACTTTCTCATTGAATATGACATCCCTGCTTCTTACACTTTTATAATTTTAAAAATCCCAAAGCCTATAAAAAAATTCTTTAATGCCATATCTAACAAATACACATTTCTTTGATTTAGCTTCTATCTTGGTTCTGCTTTTAGAATCTATTTGAGAAAATGCTTCACAACCGAAGGTTTTGAGAGAAGAATAACTCACCTTCTTACTAGTCCTTGCTTCCTCTGGAATACCACAACTGAAAGGAGTAAAGGGACCTCTATTAATCAAATATACAATAGTATTGATAGCCTCTGCCCACATGTATAAGAGCAACCCAACATGCAACCTCATGCTCCTTGCATGCTCCATTATAGTCTTGTTCATGTGTTTAGCCACTCCATTTTCTTGTGGAGTCCTTGGAATAGTTTTCTATCTACGAATACCATTAGTGGAGCAATAATCTTCACATTCATGACTACATTACTCACCACCATTATCAGATCTAAGACATTTTAATTTTTTACTAGTCTCATTTTCAAACAAGCATTTCCATTTCTTAAAAGCTTGAAATACATTAGATTTCTGTTTAAGAAAATAAACCCATACTTTTCTAGTTGCATCATCAATAAATGTTACATAATAATGAGATCCACCAAGGGAAGATACCTAAGCTAGTCCCCATACATTAGTATGCACAAGCTCTAATTTCTCCTTTTTGTTTTCCTTCCTAGTCTTTACAAAACTCACTCTCTTTTGTTTTCCATACACACAACTTTCAAAAAAATCCATATTAACACATTTTAGAATTGGTAAAAATTTCTTTGAATGAAGTACTTTCATACCTTTCTCACTCATGTGCCCAAGTTTGTTGTGCCACAACATTGTATAAAAATTTATAGTAGCTATTTGTTCTCCCTGCTCAACTGCAACAACTATTCCTAAACATTCATTTTTCTTTGAAATAATTAAATTAGAAGGAACAATATGACTTGTACAAATATATAAGGTGCCTACTTTCACACCTTTTTTTACTATAAGGGAACCTTTTGAAACCTGCCAATTTTTATCATTAAAAGTAACTACATAACCCTTATCACTAAGTTGTCCTGCTGAAATTTAATTTCTACTCAGCTTCAAAAAATGTCTTACCTCATGTAGTAGCCAATTATTCCCATTCTACAACTTAATCTTAACTTTTCTCTTTCCAAAAAACTAACAAGGTTCATTATCCCCCAAATAAACAAGTCCAAAATCCCCTTAGACATAATCAATGAAACAACCTCTATGAGGTGCAACATGAAATGAAGTACTAGAATCTAAAACCCATGAGTCATCAACACTTTCTAAAGACAGAAGCAAAGCATCCTTTTCTGATTTGTTACTTACCACATTTTCCTCCTTGTCTCCATCTGGTTTATCTCCTTCATTTTCCTTTCAATTCCAACAATCTTTCTTTTTATGACCTGGTTTCCCATAGTACCATTGAGACCTCCTCCCCTTTGACTTTCTTCTTGATTTCCCATGATTTCTAGAATTACTTCCTCTTTCAATTGTTCTACCCCTACTTTGGGCATTCAAAGCACTTCCTAATGTAGATCCACCTAAGGATTTCCTATGAGTTTCCTCACTCAAAACAACACCAATCACATCATCATATTTTAGGGTACTAGATCTAGGAACCAAATTACTCACAACCATTACCAAGCCATTCCAACTTTTAGGTAAAGAACACAAAGTCAAGAGAGCCCTTTTTTCTTCATCAAGATTAATTCCCATAGAAGATAACTAACTAGTAATAGTATTAAACTCATTTAAATGATCTACAATAGATCCACCTTCTGCCATTTTCATATTAAGTAAATGCTTCATGAGAAATACCTTGTTTGAAGCAGAGGGCTTTTCATATAGTATTGCTAGGGTTTTCATAAACTCATTTGTTGTCTTTGCTTTAGTAATATAAAATGCCACCGATGGTTCTAGGCATAATTGAATGCTTCCAAGTGCCTTTCTATCCAAAAGATCCCATTCATCATTTGACATAGATCCCTGATTCTTGGCTTTGCCTTCCAATGACTTCCATAAATCCTTCTGATAAAGATAGTCTTCCATTTGCATCTTCCATAATTGGAAGTTTTGCATATTAAACCTATCAACTCTCAGCTTACCCTTGTCTACCATAACTCCCATTGAACCGCGAGACTCTCACTTAACTGTGAAACTTTCTTGTAGAGGATAACTGAAAAACAACCTTGCTCTGATACCACTTGTTAGGAATAAACCATGAACAAAAATAATAATTACATGCAAATATAATCAATATTAGAAAATAATAGATCACACAAAAAATAACACAAGACACCAAGAGTCAATGTGGTTCACCCAATCCCTAAACAAAAAGTCCAATATTATTATGATCTAGTGATTACAACCTGATTACAATCCATAATCCCTTATAGCTCAATACTACCACAAGAACCAATTTTTACATCACAACTATGAAACAAACCCTAACCATAAGCTCTTTTATATAAGTATTTTTACTACTTTAGGGTTAAAATTAATAATTACATGTCGGCCCAAAATCTTGATAAAATAGGGCCCAATTTTTTTCGGGGCGATGCCTCGAGCACTAAAGAATATGTGAAGTATGTACAATACTATTTGAATCAGTCACCACAAACTAATAGTACATTAGTCAAGAGTTGAAGAAAAATCAATTAATCTATCCCTATTACTGACTCAAATAAAAACCCTAAAAATTGGACTACCCAAAAATAATTTAGAAACTTAGTTTCAACCTAGAATGCACAAAAAAATGTACATGAGCCATGCCTAATAGGTGCACCTAGTGCAGCTCATTCCTTGCACAAGGTTTTAAGATTGGGCACGCAACAGTGCACCTTTTGGGGTGTGCTAATGCACACCCTCTTGTAAAATTTGTAGTGTGAACACATGTAAGGATTTTTAGGTGCACAAAAATGCACCTAATTAGGTGCACTACTGCACACCTAAATGTGTATTTTATGTTCATTTTAAGTTTTTCTTTAAAGAGTTTTTAATAGGAACAAAGGTGTGCTATTGTGCACCTTAATGCATAGTTTTAAAACTTTGTTAGATCAGTTTGTGTAGGAGGTAGAGGTGGGAGAGTGCACCTATGGAGGTGTGGGGCTATAACTTGGGAGATCTAGCGAATGGAAATGAAGATAGTGAAAGAAGTGTGAAGGAAAATGGGGTGGGGGGGTTATATAGACCCCACACACCTTTGGTGCTGCTCATTTGTGCATCACCAAAAGTGGAAATGCCATTTTTAAAGAACTTTGGTGCACTAGCACCCTTTTTTTTTGCAAAATGGATTCTTCCCTAAGAAAATTAACTTTCAGAGACTAGGTTTTCAAACCGAGACCTATATTAGGTCAAAAAATACTAGAAAAAGACTCGGATCCTGGACTAGGGATCTATAAAGCTATAAAAAAAGTTGGGGGGTCCCCATTTCTAAGTGAAATGGGGCGTATATTATGAAACTACAACATAACCTAGTTAGAGGACTTATGAATAGAAATTAATGTGCCACCATGTTAGGAGATTTAATGCAAATAACTTGTTAAGCTCCATCCTTAGCGAGATTTGTTAATATAGTTATTAGAAAACAATAGAGAGAATGATCAAATCTGAATAGCTACTTTACTTAGCTTGAGTATAGATCTCTTTGATGATCCTTCAACCTATCTATAAATTTTCTCTTCCATACCTTGGGTCATCAACTCAAATGTGATTGCTTACGTGCTTGGATCCGCTAGCTTTTTCGAGCTTTGTCACTTGTTTTGATTAGGAAGATTGGCTTCTCCTCAACATACTATTCTTCACATTGTTTGTAACTTCTCAATGTCACATTTCTCACTCTAAGATTACACATAGCTCAACTCTATGGATCTCATGCTATTCATACTACAATCTAAAGTTTTCACTTAAAGAAACATTCTCTTATATAGTCTTTACATGCATTTCTTTAAAACCCTAATCTATGAATTCAAAATCTGAACTCTCAAGCCTACACCTAACTTGATGTTCTATTACTATCATGGATCATTCTTGTTAGATGTAGTGTATACGAATAAAACTCACATATGTTATGTGACCATAATGGCTTGTTCTGCTAGAAATAATTCAAATTTGATTTTTTCACTTGTTGTTGATGTGATAACACCATCAACATTAAATAGAATAATGAGTGCACTTCTACCTACTTTGTGACATAACATTCATGGGTATCTTTCTATTAGCTTCCTCTTGTTGAATTTTCCTAACCATTCTGTATGACTATTGGTGACACCACCTTGCCTACATACTTGACACATTCTTTCATATTCTTACTCACTTTGCATGAATTCATCTAAGTGGTTGTCCTTTATCATCACCTCTATTCGGCTCATCCTTCTTGTTTGTTCAATTATCCTTGTGAACTAGAGCCATACATAACATCTTAATGTGTCTCACTAGTCCTAGGTTCATACCTATAAATGTTCCTTCTTCACCTTGACATCAATGATAACTTAGTCATAACTGAGTACGATGGCAACTCCACTAGTTAGTCCTTAGGCATTTTTTTAGTTATTCCAAAACAAATATGCACTAATCTAAAGTTCTTTATTAAGAGGTCTAACCCTATTAGGATTAATTACATAATATCTAGTACACAAGTCATTGTTAGAGGACTAGAACTTGTTTGAGGTATGCAACCATGTCAGGAGTTGATAGAAAAAGAAGAGAAAAAAGTCCAAGAATGAAGGTTAAACCACATTTGGGACTCATTGGCCAATTACAAAAATGTATTTACAATAGAAAATGACTATACTTGGCATCACAATTCTTGATTAGTCTATAATGAAGCTTTTATTTGATTTGATTCAATATCTAGGCTCATACATATCATATTGCCATCATTATATCATCATATCACATCATATTACATGCTCGAGCATGAAAAAATAAAACTTTCTTTTATATCCTTCAACATTCTTTATTATGTCAACTTCTAAATCCTTCCACAAAATGGTAGCACCAAAAAATCATGTTATCCAAGATTTAACATCTAGGATTCCATCCCTACATTCCCAAGCGATTGAATTGTCCAAGTAATTCAATGTGTTGGGCCAATTTTCTTGATTACTCAAAATTTATTTTTAACAACACTTATAATGTGCTAGTTTTACTTTGATTAGTAAAAACTCATACCAATTATCATATTAACATAGCTGACCATACTTGAATCACATATGCATTGTAAATTTCACATTTCCAAAATTATAATCATATTTTATATTACTATTATGGTTTCTGACCAAAACTATCTATTTGTACCCTAGTTTCCTACTTTGGACTTAACATTTTTCATGTTTAACCTCTAGATAAGCTGATTGACTAACCAAGTGATCATGTTAGAAAGATATGTTGATACCAATTTGACAACATTTTTATCTCCATATAATGATCACTTGCCAAGAATCTCTCCCTTTAGTGTTGATGGCAACACTTAGTGAAAAATGACTAACTGTAAATGTCGAAGCAAAAATGCTCTCAACAACCTTACATATCATTGTGTTCTCTAATTGTACTCCCCATTACAATACACTATACATACACCAATTTTCAATAAAATGATCCCCCTTTGACATCAATGGAAATGGTGAGGTAGAAAAATTATATACAAGTACCAAAATTTGCATCTAGACAGTCTTTTAACTATACAAACCTCTAGTCATCTACAAAATTAATTTTTAAATATTTGAAACTTTGTATCCCATGTCTTCTTCAATCAGTTACTACTTGAGTAGACTTCTCATAAATAGATGCTAAATTTTCTAAGTTATCCTCTTCCTCCTTTATACACTTCTCTACATTGGCTACATGTCTAATTGTCCAACATAATGGATACCTATTTATTTCCCTTCACAAATACAAGATTTAGTCTCATTAATGTGAACATCAACTAGTTTTGTATCACTAGTTATGGAAGTTCATACCTTATTAAATCTTCAACCTTGTATTTTTACCTATCATATCCAAGGTTGCCTATTCCATTGACTAAAAATGAGCATCAAACTCACTCAATACCTTTTCCATGTTGTCCACATGTAAGGCCCCGCTCGAGAACCCAAGAGAAATTAACATATTATGTTACCATATTTTATTGAATATTTTTTTTCTTAAAATTTTATACATCATCAAGATAACAATGTAGAAGAAAAATACACATACACATCAATTACACATAAGCAATTACAAATACAGTTTATATTCCTCAAGGGTTCCTTCACATTGTGTCATGTTAAAAAAGTTTTATTAATTATTTTTGACCTTAAACATAATGTCCATAATCATAAATGAATAATAGATACATAATCTCATAAGAAAACACATAAGTTAAGCTGATACAATGAAGCACATCCAAATAACCACATCCGCTAGACATGTTGTAGGGTATACAATAACAAATACAATTGCATCAAAAAATAATATACCATCTCGTAGGGTCTCAAGATAAAAAATTGATGAATACATGGGTATAACATCTGAATAAAAAATCTCCAAGATAAGAATAAGAATGACAATGATACAACTGCAACAATGAACAATCTAAGGGGGACCCAAATGGTAAGAAATCACTACTTCTCAATTGTGTAGTTGCCTAGTCAAACTCCCACACCTGTCATGCATGGAAGATAATGTATGATCCACAATGACTAATGAAACAACACAATAAACAACATAAATCCTAGACAAAAAAACCTAAAGTCTCTCTACAATTAGTGGTACTGGTCATATGAAAAGATGATTCCGGAGACAACCCAAAAAAAAACATAATTATAAATTTAAATAAATAGAAAAATAAATATAAAAATAAAAATAAGTATAATTATAAATATAAATATAAATAAATATAACTACATATAAACATATAAATAAAATTTTATATAAAAATAAAAATAAAAATAAAAATAAAAGTAAAAATAAAAATAAATAGGAAATCTAAGATGCATATGGGGAAGTCTCATCACATGAGTCAACTCTAAGGTTATCTTGGTTGTCTCTTTGGACTTTGGCTCCCTAGTGACTCTATGCAACATAATAATCCTTTCATACGAATAAGGAAACTAACTATACAAGATCAAAATCTAGAATCTTGTCCCACTCCCATTTGAGCTTGTACTAACACTTAAGACATGAACAAGGAACACTTAATATTTATAATTCATTTTAATACACCCCTATTTAATGTGTACCCTGACAACCACTTAGGTCCCAACTCTTATTGCAAGCCACTTCCCCTTATACACCTAGATAACCTATCATAATGCTACATTCAAAACAATCCAAATAATACTAAAACATTCTCATAAACCATAATCATGAAAGTCATCAAAGTAAAAATATTGGAGCATAGAAAAGAACATCTCATACATACAAGGATTTATTATCCATCTCAATATAACATCTCAAAGAATCATCCATCCCATAATGGCTATCCCATAATCATAGTAACAATCCATCAAGTCCCATAATTATAAGATTAATAAACCAATATCAATAAAATCCATTTCCATCATTGAGTACACCACACATAAAATTAACCATTAAAATTATAGAAACAATCATAAAATAACATATTCTGCAACACAACCACCAAGAACATAGATCAACAAAAATGATAGCATAAGGTGACTAGGTAAATTGGACTTAAAAAAATAATGGTCGTCACTCCCTTTGGTTAAAAGACATAATGATCATATCAAGAAGGATTACTCACACTTACACTCCACACCATACACAGACTAATCAAGACATGAAAATAATTATATATTTTCACATTGAAAAATAGATTCTCATAGCTTATGGTGTATAATACTAATTGGCCAACTAAATAAACCCCAAAACATCATAAAAAAAAATACAACAAAGCCATATACTAAGAAATCACATTAATATTAATACAAGTTTAGTTTTGCAACAAAATTAATTTATATTCTAAGGTTTGATTTGGCTATAAGAGTTTATCTTCAAAAACATTCATGAATTCCTATGATATAAGTGTAAATAAATTCTTCATAAATATTAATTCACCATGATTAGTTTATATTATAATGATCTTATTTCCAATAATTTATTGAATAATTTAATATTTAATTCAAAAATTAACTCTTAGTTAAATATTAATATTTTATCAATTCTAACTATTTCATATTATCATGTTATTATTAATTTATAATTGGCTTAGTTAATAATATAAAGTATTATATGAAATATTAATATCAATACCATTCTTAGAGTATTACTTTAACTTTCATATAAGTCAAATATTAATATTATATTTCCATTGAACTCTTAGTTCAATAGCTCAACTTAAATTATAATTATAAGTAAACTATAATATATAATTCCAACCATTATATTAATTGATTTCAGTAAACTCATTTAAACTATAACTAAATAATAATTAAACATTTTTTAACTTGCAACTACATTTGCACTGTAAACATCTAGTAAGATTATATTCCACCAAGAGTTAACTGAATTTAGTTATAAATAAAATCATTTTTTTAAAACTCATCTATAAAATTAATATTTAATTTTCTAAAAGAATTAAATAATAATAATAATTTTTTAATTAAAATTTAAGATTAGTAATTTTTTTTTAATAAAATAATAATAATGATGCAGAGATAAATTCAACAGAAGCAATATCAAAAGGAACAAACACCAACAAGAGTTATATAATAAAATTCTTCTTAATTAATTCACCAAATGAATAGCATATACATTTTCTCTCCTACAAATTTCTTCTCCCTGTAATTTCATATCCCAAAAACTTGCCCTTAAACCTAAACCTAAACCTAAAACTCTATTTATACTTGCTAAGACGGTCTATGAAAAATTCTAGATTATTACAAAATAGGAAGAACAACTTATAGAATACTCTAAATCAATATAGAATGGGGAAGAATGGCCTTGCAATGATCTGTATGAATCCCAAGAAAAGATCTTATCGTAAAGACAAAATTGGGATAAATTCTTCATGCATAAACCACGTCCAAAATATTTTATGTGGGTGCTCCTGCACCATACTCCCTAGGAAATTTTATCTCAAGCCCACTTGAGATGAGCGCTTGTAGAATGGTACCTTGCTTATGGATATCTTGTTCAGTCATCCACACAACATCTGCATCTGAATAACCTTTGAGTTTTACCAAATACTGCTTGGACTCCTTTCTTCTTGTCTATTTTATGACTTTGGTGTCAAGTATCCTTTCTAGCTGTGGTGTCTACTTAAATGGTAGACATTGAATGTCTTTTGTATCAACAATCTATCTTGTATCAATTTCTTCATTGGGTGCTTTGAATGGTGTGAGGTATGCTATGTTGAAGATGGGAGAAATACCAATCTCAGGTGGCAATTGAATCTCATAAGCATTGATTCCAAACTTCTTCAATATTTGACAAGGACCTAGTTTTCTCAACATAAGCTTGGTAGATTTACCTTTTGGTAGCCTCTCTTTCTTGAGATTTGTCCATACTAAATCTCCCATTTCAAATTCTAAGTGTCTCCATTTTTGATCTGCATGCTTCTTATACTTGTCAAAGGTTTGTTGGATTTGTGCTTTGACTTCATCATGGATTTCTTTTATGGTTGTAGCAAATTCTTCTCCTTGGGGATAACTTGTTGCTGTGAACTCATGTCTCTTAACTCAAAATTCCCTCTAGGATGAATTCCATACACCACTTGAAATGGTGACTTTCCTATACTTCTATTGATGGAGTCATTATATGCAAATTCATCTTGGGGTAGGATTACATCCCATTTTGTTGCATGTTGTCTTATGAGTGTTCCTAACAAATTGCCCAATGTTCTATTAAACACCTTTGTTTGGCCATCAGTTTGAGGGTGGTTGGCTGATGAGAATGATAAATTGGTTCCAAGTTTCCTCTATAAAGTTCTCCAAAAGTCTCCTACAAACTTCACATCCCTGTCTGAAACTATGTTGAGAGGTAGCCCGTGAATCCTTATGACTTCCTTGAAAAATAGATCTGCTATATGAGAGGCATCATAGGTTGACTTACATGGTAAGAAGTGAGCCATTTTGTTGAACCTATTTACTACAAAAAATACACAATCATGCCCCTTTTGTATCTGTGGCAGCCCCATTACAAAATCCATCGTTATGCTTTCCTTGGGTCTAGATGGTATTGGCAAAGGTTGATAAAGCCCTACATTTGTAGTCATTCCTTTGGCCTTTTGACAAATCATACATGTTTCACAAAGTTTCTAACATCAGTTTGAAGTTTAGGCCAATAGTAGTACCTTCTAACCAATTCTAAGGTTTTATCCAAACCAAAATGTCGACCCATTGTTCCACTATGCTTCTCTTTGATAATGTTTTTCCTCATAGAGCATTGGGTACACATAGTTGTGCTCCTTTGAAAATAAGTTTTTCTTGTATCTAAAAAATAAACATGGTATCTTTCACCAAACTCCATACATACCTTGTAGATATCGCTAAAATTTGGATCTGCTACATACATGTCCTTCAATTCTTCAATTCCCACACTTTCTAGCTATATCTGGGAGACAGTCAGATTCCTTCTACTAAGAGCATTAACAACCTTGTTTGATATGCCCTTCCTATGCTTGATGGTGAAGGTATAGACCTATAAATACTCTGCCCATTTCATGTGCCTATGACTTAATTTGTCTTGGCTATTCAGAAAACTAAGGGTTTGGTTATTAGTATACACAAAAAACTCCTTTGGCAACAAGTAGTGTCTCCACCTTTTGAGAGCTTGAACCAATGCATACATTTCTAGGTCATACGAAGAGTATTTCTGCTTGGCTTCATTGAGTTTTTCACTTGAGAAAGCCATTGGTTTTCCTTCTTGACTAAGAACTTCCCCTATAGCAACCTTGCTAGCATCACATTCTACTTGGAAAACTTTGTTAAAATCAGGTAAAGAAAGAATTGTCTATTCAATAACCTTTTTCTTGAGAAATTCAAAAGCTTCATTTGCTGATTGACTCCATATAAACTTACACTTCCTTCCTCTTTTAATAGTTTCTAAAATAGGAGCACATATATGACTAAAATTTCTTATGAATTTCCTATAAAATGTAGCAAGACCATGAAAGCTTGTAACATCTCCAACTGTTCTTGGGGGTGGCCAGGATAGTATAACACTTGCCTTATCTTTATCCATCTTCAAGCTACCTTGGGAGATAACAAAACCAAGATATGTGAACTCCTCTTGCATGAAAAAATACTTTTCCAAATTTATTACCAATTTCTCATCTTGAAGTCTTCTCAAAACCATGTCAATGTGCTCTAGGTGTTCTTCCTTTGTCTTGTTGAAAATTAATATGTCATCTAAATATATTATGATGAACTTACCATTAAATTATTTAAGTATTTCATTCTTAAGTATGATGAAGGTACTAGGAGCATTAGAGAGTCCAAATGGCATTACCTTTCATTAATATAATCCATCATTGGTTTTGAATACTGTCTTCCATTCATCTCTAGCTCTTATCCTTATTTGATCGTACCCACTTTTTACATCAATTTGGAGAAATACTTTGCACCTCCCAAAAAATTAAGAAAATCTTTAATTCTTAGCATTGGAAACCTATATTTGATTGTAATCTTATTAATAGCTCTAGAATCAATGCACAACCTCTAGATTCCTTCCTTCTTGGGTGCCAAAATAGTAGGTACAACACATGGGCTTAAGCTTTTTGTAATCAAGCTAGAATCGAGTAACTTCTTTACTTGTCTAGCAATCTCCTCATTTTGTTGAGGCGTCATCTTGTATGCATCCTTATTGGGTAAAGTAGCTCTAAGAATGAAATCAATACAATGACTAATGTCTCATATAGGTGGTAAAGACTTTGGAATACCTTCTGAAATCAAACCTTCATACTTATCCAAAAATTCTTTCACTTCATTAGGAATTTTCTTCTTTGTTTCAGCCTCCTTTCTGTCATTTCCAATGGGTTCTTGTAGTTATGGGTTAGGCAGAAAAAGAAAACAAGGTTTAGGTTCATCCTTCATGTCCTGTAAGAATTCCTTTTTATCAACCATCATAATTTTGGCTTCCCTCTCTTTATTTTCTTCCACTTCTTCATGATCAGCAAATGGAATCAATCTAATCACTTTTCCATCCTTCTTGATGGTGTATATATTGAGTTTTCCATCATGTTATGCCTGCACATCATACTACCAAGGCCTACCAAATAATAGGTGGCATGCATCCATGTCAACTATATCACACAAATTTTTTTCCTTATAATTTCCAATATGAAAATCAACCCATGCTTCTCATTTACTAGAGTGTTGACCCTTTGTTAGCCATGAAACCTTATAAGGAAAAGGATGAGGTATCCTCCTAAGTTTTAACTTTTGAACCATCTCAAGAGAAACTAAATTCTTAGTAGATCCTAAGTCAATAATGACTTTACATACCTTACCTCTTGATTTGCAAGTAGTCTTAAAGATAGTTTTCCTTTGTGGTGGTTCCATGGTAGTAGGCATTTTCAAAAGTGTTATTTTCATCATTAAACTTTCTCCTCTTTCAGGTACGCTATCTAAGTCAGCCATCTCCTTCTCTTGTTATTCATTGTCTTGTACCAAATGTGTTCTTCTTTCACCTTGTGAACTTGAACTTGCTCTATCTGGACACCTAGATGCATAATGTCCATCCTTATTGCAATTGAAACAAATAATTAGACTTGCCCTTCTACCACCAAATCCACCTCTTGAACTACCTCTTCTACCTCTAAAGTTACCTTTTAAATTTCCTTCACTTTGATTAGTTTCTTGCTTTATCTCCTTATGATCTTCATGGTTTTGTCCTCTTCCTTGGAAATTTCCTCTTCCCCTTTCATTTCTTCTTCTTCCTCTGCTATTTTGTTCTTGCCTTCTTTTCAATTTGGCTTCCACCTTCAAAGCTAGTTGATAACACTTCTGTACTATATCAAGACACAATAAATTAAGTTCTTCTTGAATGTTCAACCTCAATCCATTGAGTTATCTAGCAACTTCTACACTTTCACATTCACTCTGCTTTGCCCTCAGGCTTAATTTTTGGAATTCTTTAGTATAGGCTGTGACATCTAGCTCCTTTTATCTTAAAATCTATCTCCTTCGATGAAGTTGGATTTCACAATCCTTAGGTAAGTATGTTTCTCTCACCTTGGCACACATCCTTTCCCATGAAGTTATCATGTTCTTACCTTCTTTGACCCTTTCTCCTTGAGTGAAATTCCACCAAGTGAGGGCTGGTCCCTTCAACTTTGACTTGGCAACTTTTACCTTGTCCTTCTCTATTATATTTTCACATTCAAAATGGTTGTTCAAGGCTTCTATCCAATCCACAACAACATCAGTATCCATCTTTCCCAAGAAGATGGGTAGGTCACCTTTGGCATCCTTCTTGCCAACTCTTTCAAGGGCTTCTATAAAGTATCTCTGGTCTACAGGTAAGTTAACCACCTCTTTCTTAGGGGTATCCTCTTCTTCCCCTTCTTCCTCTTTCTCTAAGGAAATCTTTGCTATCTTTTCTATTTGACCCTTCATCTTCTCAAATTCATATAATAACCACTTGTTGATTTTCTCATGTTCTTGCATCTTCTTTGTTAGTTCAACATTGGTGACCATGTTTGATGTTTTAGCTTCTGACTCTGATCCAGACATAAAATCTAATTACCTCAGGAGCTTTCCCCAAGCTCTAATACCAAAAATGATGTAGAGATAAATTCAATGGAAGCAATATCAAAAGGAACCAGCACCAACAAGAGATATATAATAAAATTCTTCTTAATTAATTCATCAAATGAATAGTATATACATTTTCTCTCCTACATATTTCTTCTCCCCATAATTTCATATCCCAAAAATTTGCCTGTAAACATAAACCTAAACCTAAAACTCTATTTATACTTGCTAAGGTGGTCTACAAAAAAATCTAGATTATTACAAAATAGGAAGAACAACTTACAAAATACTCTAGATCAATATAGAATGGGAAAGACTGATCCCACAATGATCTATATGAATCCCAAGAAAAGATCTTATCGTAAAGACAAAATAGGGATAAATTCTTCATGTAGAAATCATGTCCAAAATATTTTATGTGGGTGCTCTTGCACCAAATAATTTCGAAAATCAATATATACATATATAGATACAAGCTTGCAGAATAAAAGATTCTTAAATCAATTTTTCTAACATGCATTTATTCATTTTCGCATGCATAACTACAGAGATTTACATATATGCTTTTTTAAACATAATTATTTTCATAATAAATATATTCTATAAAATATGTAAATATATTTTTCACATATATTTTTCTCAATTTTTTTTCTTAAATATTAGATTTAACTTCTAATTTGCATAATAATGTCTAATTTATCTTTGGCTTTGAATTTTAATTACTAAGCCGCTAGGCTTATATGTGGGAGCTTTGCTCCCACAAATGTATTTTCCCAAAAAATTGTCAGCCTCTTTACCAGATTTTAATTTTTTGATATAAAACCCACTTTATCTTTTTTCCCTATTACTTTAGTATGTTGTCTTGTTTTTATTTTCATTCTTATGTTTTTTTTCCTTAGAAACTCAAAGATTTTTGAAATGAATGCAATTATATAACCATTGCTAAAATTAAAATATAGTAGAGATTTTTTTTGAGTTTTGAGAGCACAATTAGAAAGCATACCATTGATTCCAAAATTGGGTGAAAAACCAAGGTGAATTCTCGAAACATTAACCATTCTCTCTTCACCATTGAGTTAAATAGAAATTTAATCAGTAAATGTATGGTTAAAAAGTTATTCAGTACACAAGCAACCATTCTCAAAAGATGTGTAGGCTTTAAGACATTCTGCTCAATTGATGTCCTCTTGTTGTTACTTTGGTAAAATTGCTTTTTCCCCTATATAGCTTTGGGTTATAAATATTTGATCCAATTTAATATCTGGGCTTTGTACCATCAACGACTTTATTGGAATAAAGATATTCTCAAAGTTTATGGGAACTATTCCTTTTGTTTGCATCATAGTGATTTTATGTTTCTCATCTAAAAATGCGCTACAATTTACAACAATTTGTAATTTTGGTATCAACATTTGTAAGAATGAGTCGTGGTGTTTAGAATAACGATTTGAGATGGAATGTCAAACTTCAATGCTAATTTTATAAGGTTGAAGATGTTGTCTTTATTTTCATTCTTTATAGGTTTTTATGTTGATTTTCAAGTTGGGGAGCACTTCAAACATTGTTACATGTTTACATTGCAAATTGTAAGTATAAAGCTTAAATGTAATTCTTGTGCATAATTGTTTCTATTTATTTTTCTTAGATTGTGATTGAAGTCTTCTATCCACCAATGATAGTGTCACAAAATAAAACCAATTATGGTGGTTTTCTTTCCATTAATCTTTTGAAATGTTATATTCTAGCTTGTCTAATTGCAATGCTTAATTGCCTATCATTTTTTTTCCTTTTCTTTTTTAATGCTTGTAATTTTTCTCCTGGATTCTGTATATATTGTCTTTCACTAATTTTTTTATATTTATTATTAATATAATGACCTGTGAGATTTTGTACTTAGAATTTTAAGGAACAAATGTTTCAAGGATTTCAAAAATAGAAATAATTAAAAGTAAAATATTTTCTATATTTTTCATTTTATGATGTTTCTCAAAAATTATTTAATTATGTGAATATATTTTTTCATACTTGTAAAAAGATTATATATATATATATATATATATATATATATATTCATTCAACTCTCAATTCATGTTGCTTAATTTTATTGATTAAAATAATTTAAGAGTATATCAAGATTATTTATATTTATATATAAATATTTTAAGTAAATTATCAATTTCAAAAATAACTTTAATAATAATTATTTTTAATTATATAATATATCATGATTTTTTCAATAAATATACTTATCACTTGATGTACACAAAAGAAGAATAAATAATATATGTAATGAAAGCTAGTGAAATTTCTTGAGTAAAATCAAAACCACAACTAGACATATCAAATTAAGACATAACAAATTAAGATAAATATAAATCACATTTCTCTTATTAGTAGTTAAATTTTTATTATTAGGTTAATTTTTTTGAGCACTCGAAATTGTTTGCATTTTAAGGATTCAAAAAACTTTTAATTGAGTTTGCAAGCTTATCCTATGACAAATTTATATCAAATTTTTGTAGAATTGTAATAAATAATATATTTTGATTTAACTATTTGATAACTATTTTTATAGATTTTTATGGTAGATCGTTTAGAGGAACAATGAATGTTATTTTTTGGTTCCATCAATATTATAATAAATACTTTCTTTGAAACCAAAAGTCCTATTAGCTTATTCGTTGCATGTACCTGCTAATATAAATTATTTATAAAGATATTTAATCAAACTCTAAATCAAATGAATATTCACATTTTCTAATTATTTTACATGTAAGTTTCATCAAGAATAACCTAGGGTTTTGATAGGTTTCATACAACATGGTTTTGCTAATATTAAAACAAGGGTTTCTAGATTTAAGTTTTATCATAATTTTCTAGACAATAATAGTACATTCACTTTCTCTTAACTTATCAAAAATAATATAACCTAGAAGTAATTTCCCTTTTAAGTTTCATAAATAAAAATAATTCTTGAACGTTAACAAACACTACAACACAATTTGATAGACATGAAGAAGACAATAATTTTGAAAGAAAGATTTGCAAGGTTTTCAAATCCTACCTCGAATCTATCAAGAAAATTTTCAATATAACACAAGCTGAAAACATGCAACCTAAAATACTCGTAAGCTTTGAATTTACTCTTTAGCTTCAATGTTAAATCACCATAAACTTTTGTTTAAACCTACTCATTCTAACTCTCCATCTAATTTCTCTATCAAAACCTATCTAACTCTAAAATGACCAAAAAGCCTCTAATAAAGAGCCCTAACCCTAACTAGAGTTTCCTAGTTTTTAATTTAATAAAAAAACCACTTACTTTTAATTAAATATTAAATAATCAATTAAATAAATCTTTTCATGCACACTCAAAGCACTTTTAATATATTTTTTTTCTACACTTTATTTATTTTGTATAACACGTTTAGAATCATGATTTATTTTTTCATTTAATAAATAATTGAATGCCCATTATCTAAATGCAAATGTAATTTAATTATTATTTTTAAAAATATTAGTAAACTAATATTAAATCTCTAATATTTTAATTTATCTTTATATGATGTCTCAATTTAGACTTTTAAATTAAAGTACATATTTAATTAATCTCCAATTAATTAAATAACGCCATATTTTAATAATTTCCCTTTTAAATCAAATAATATTTAATAATTCAAATATCATAAGATTATACAAAGCATCATAATTAAACTATTTATCAAACAATTCACATAGTCAAACCCACATAATAACAACACAAGTAAAATTGACCCAAGTCAAAATCAAATAACACATAGAAAGAAAAACTCATGAGTTTCAAAAGGGTAGGTAGTCAAATAAATGTCCTTCTTTTTAGGACAAGTAATTAGGCTTTGGTTAGGATTGTACCTAAACATTATCTCCTAATTCTTACCATTGAGTTATTGCAATAGGGTGTACTCACCTTGACAATTTAGGGAAGTTGATGCTCAGTACCTCCAACTATATAAAAGATGAGCATGTACATGTGCATATATATATCTAAGATAAACAAGTAATGATGAGGAGTGGTACATCATGTAGATCCCTAATCATAGGTGACTATGACTCTCTCCCTCAATCACATTAGGCACACCAAATAGAAATATAAAATAAAAACACACACCATACACATTGAAGTATGGGGTAAGTATAATTAATAAAACATGACTATAAATATCATCATATTCTAACAAAAGAAACTCATCATCATGAAGATATGGTAAATATCATTCGAAGACACATCATATGAAATCATTATAAAGGTACCTACATTCACGAATTAAGAGCAATTAAAATATCATTATTGCAAGTAATTAATCATTGTTATGTGATATAATAAATTATCTTACCTAACAAAGTGTAACATTTCAAATATTAGTTAAAGGATAACATGTCCACAGAAGAGTTAGATAAATCTACAATGATAGTGAAGGATGGGTATTACATCCTCTCCTTAAAATAGGTTTATTCATGGAAGCTGACTATCACTACTAATATACTTAGAGTCAAAAATAATATCCAAAATATCATACTATTGGTGTAAATAAGTATTTATTATTTACACTTACTTAAGTTTACTTAGGTTAATGCATTATTTTATTATTTATTTAGGTTAGACACTTAGGAGTTTGTGTACTCTCATGAGTTGTCATGTTGACAACATAGAAGTACACAACTCTATTTCAGCACATGGTGTCTACAACACTAGAGTTTGCATCATTCACTGAGTTGTCATGTAGACAACAAAATTATTCACACTCCCTTTTTAGCACATGCTGTCTATATCATTGATTTGCATTTTACACTATTGTAGGCTTATCCTCACACAATCACACTTACTTCTATGCTTAATGGAGGATAACCCATATCTGGTGGACATGTGCCTGGTTGTATGAATTATCATGTTGCTGACTTCTATGCATTCTAGAAGCTCTCTAGAGGCCTTTATATACAAGCACTCCTAGTGTACTCTTAATGGATATTGAATGAATATATCATCATTCTAATCATACTCTCTCTTTCTAGTCTACAGTTGTGCTTGTGTTTGAGTTCTTAGGTCCTAGGTAAATTTTGACCTAAGATAAATTCTTACATGGTATCAGAGCTCAACGATATTCTTAGCCATTCAAGATCGTTCATGCTTCAACACCTTAACCCAAATTTGGATTATCTGCAAAAATTGGGAGCGTCTAGAGCTAGATCCCATTGTGTCTGAAACATTGATTTGGTGAAGATCAACTATAAATTTGCCTATGCTAGGCTAAAGTTGATTGTGAGGCAATATTTTTTTGCAAACTAGCACCCAAAGGCACCAATTTGCAAACCGGGTATGATCTAATTTGATTTACAAATTTATTTCAGATTTGCATTTTATTTAATCTCTCTAATTTTTTTGTTCTCATTTTGGTATTTTTAGATTTTTCCCTAGTTAGAGAATTTTTTTTATAGAACCAGGTAGTCACACCCCGACTCTATAATTTATTTGTGAGGAATATTAATTAATCATAGTCATGTATTCCTTATTGGCGAGCTTCTTTGTTTATTCTAGCATTATTTCAGCCTCAACAAATCAGCGGGCCATACTGCAAATTTTGGCATAATTTGGGCATTTTCCAGGCGACAACACAATATTTCTAGTGAGGCCATAGCCACCGGCCAACCAATACGAACCTCTGGCCACACACCTCGATGAATTCTTCTACCCAGCAGCCCCTTTTTTCATTTAAATATTGGGCGTTGTTATTGTTATACAACATTTCCACTATTGTTCCCATGCATGTGGGATTAACCAAAGATCTCTAGTAGATGAAAAAGACTTCCTTAATGATGGAAAACTAATGCATGGCACCTGCAAAACAATCACTAGCCCACTATCCATGTGTCCAATAGACCTTGCCAACAGTTGACACACAACATGATTTAACTCTACCACACAGTCATCCAATAGACCCCACCAATAGTTGACATGCGTCCTCCAGTCACAGTGTCATGTTGACCCACATACCTTGTGCCATGTGGAGTGGCATCTTCTACATGCAGTGCCACGTTAGTGCTTAGTTGTCGCCAAATTAGTAGCCAGCTGACTACCACGTTTGCAGACACGTCAGCCATCATATAGCCGAATTAGCTGACATGTCAACCTCCATGTTGACCCAATTCATACAGTTTCATACAATTTGCATGATGTTGTACCATGTTGACATCATCATGACATCATGCTAATGTCATCACAGGGGTAGAAGGTTGCTGACATCATTAGTCCACAAGCCTAAATTTGACAATCGTCTAGCTATCATTCTAGGGCAATTTAGAACTGATGTGATAGCCATATGATTGTCAAATTCAACCTTGTCTTTTGTTGATGCAACCCCTCTCTAGATTGATTTTTAATTTTGTAGTCTAACATTGGGAGGCCATATTTTAGCCATCTAGACTCCAAATTAGGTGCAATTTTTTTTGAAATTGGGTAGAATTTCCTAAAAATTTTAGTGGTGTAGCTCTTTTCTAGTTTTGGTGCATGGATTTGTCAAAAATTGCATTTTTTGGTGACTATACCTTCATAATCCTGCATTTTACAACTTCAAATGCTTTGTACAGACACATTTGGACTCAAAAATAGGTTCCATTTTTTTTGAAAGTGCATTATTTTTCATCTACTTTCTAGATCTGTAATCAAATTGTATTGTTTTATGGACAAAAGTGTCACTTTTAGAAATAGGGTCTTTCTTTGCCTTGTATTACTTCAGAATTGTAGCACATTGTAAAGTTCCAGATTTGTAATCCATTAAGAGGTTGTAACAAAAAAAATTAGAAGTCCATGAAGGCCAAAAATTGGCAAGTGGCTATTGTAATCGCACTACTTATAAAGTGCCAAAAACATATCTTTTGGGGGGGTTGTTGATTTAGTGAAAAGGGGGGATGTTCTTGGTGTTGTGTTCCTTCTTTTCTACAATTTTCTTTCATTTTTTACATTATGAAAAATTTTAAGTTTTCAAAATTAACTCCTCATAACTATGCTACATGGTCCATCAAAATGTGGTATCATTTAATGCACAATGGAGTTTCTCAATATGTTAATGGTACCCTTCCTAAACAAGTAGGTGATAATGTATCAAAAAGTAATATTTCAGCTTGGGTAGCAATATATAGGAAAGCCCTAGGTGATATATGTTTAGGGGTTGATGACAAGATCATGTATCAAATTAAGAAGTGTTCTACATCCAAGGAAGCTTGGGATACCTTTGAAAACCTATATGGTAAAGTGTCTGAAGAGGATGTTTTCAAAATTGAAGATGAGCTTGTCTCCTTAGATCCCAAGTCATTTGATTCTATATAGGATTTCATCATTAAGGTGAATGAACTAAGGACAAAGCTTAGTGATTGTGGGAGTTCTATCAAAGATGATAGATTGATCTATCTCATACATAATAAGCTGCCATTGGAGTATTCAATAGTTGTTTCCATTAGAATTCTTTTAGAATAACTAAGAGGGGGGGGGTGAATCAATTATTCAAGGTCCAATAATGTCCAATACAATTTATTTTTATTAAAATGGAGGTGAATCAGAAGTACTAGCCTTTTTACTTTCTTGTCAAATCCTTAATGGCATATAATTGAAATTATCATGCATGCAATTAAACACTAAACAATCATGAAAAGTAAACATGCATCACCTCATAACACAGAGGATTTTTGTGACCCAGAAACACTTCAGGAATAAGAAGGTAAAATTGGGGTGGGGATGACACCCACAAAATTATTGCGCAATTGATTTCAACCACTTCTAATGGTTTTCCCTATTAAAGGCCTACCCTATTAAAGGCTTTACACACTGTCAAATGTGACCTATTAAAGGATTTCTACACCCTATTAGGAGTGTATGCTATTAGAGGACTTAAGAACATTCAACTTAGAATGCCACCTTGTTAAAGGATTTACATAGAGCTGTTAGGCCCACCCAAGTCCATGGGATTTATAGTCACCTTCTCAAAAGAATCTTTTATCCTTCTCTAAGGATCTCCTATCCTTCTCCTGAGGATCTCTTATCCTTCTCCTGGGGATCTTCTATCCTTTTCTTGAGACTTATCCACCTAGCTGTTAAGCTAACCTAGTAATGTAGGATTTCAATGTCTAATACAATGGTAAGAAAGTATTAGAAAGGTTTTGACCTGATAAAGCTTACAACTCTAACCTTGCAAATTTCAGATCACTCTTCAGTTCTTTTCTTTTCTTGGCTTTTCTTCCTTGCAGTGCTAACAACTTGTCCATGCTTCAAGATCTATCTCCTTGAGTTCTTCCAATCATTATGTCAATGCACTCTATGGTCACTTGATCAACTCAAAGTCTTGATGCTCTGTGCTTACTCCTCACTGTGTCCTCTTCTTGACACTTCACACTAGCCTTCTCTTGGCTTCTTCACATGACCACACTTATGACCAACTCACTCTCTCATTTGATCTTTGACCTGTAACTCCTTATAAAGAAGTTATGTTCTTCATTTTCCACTCAAGTCTTCCTGCTTATCAATTTGAATTGATTTTCGAAATTGTTTTCCCTCCAAACTGTTTCTTCTAGAAAATCCATCAGTATTCACCTTGAATTGGTTTTCATGGTTTACATAAAATTCTATGATATCTACTCATCATCCTTATCATCCAACTGATTCACAAAATTCAATGTAACAAACTTATCATTACTAATTTGGCAATTCTTTTGACTTAACAAATAATGTAGCAACTCAGCATCATTGGTTTACTGATGCTCGACATTAGTTGGGTCTAGATTGCTCGACATCCTCTGTAGTTTTTGCTTTACTCAGCACTTGAAGCTTTCCTGTATTTCTTGGCTTCTACTATTTTCTTGAATCACTCGACTTCTATTTACTCCATAGTGGTCAGCTCCTGTTGGATCCTGAGTTACTCGGCACATGTTGAATTTTGTATAGCTCGGCATATGAACATCTCTGTTACTCAGCATATACAATTTTTTGGATCACTCGATACCTAAATTATCTTGATTTTCTTGGCATCCACTAACTTTTTCTAATGCTCGACACCTGAAGGATTGCTCCGCATGCATAGATGAACTTAGTCAATCTTTGCAAATGGTTTAGTCAATCCTTGCATTTTTTAGTGTTCATTCCCTGTGTCTTAAAGTATGTCATTAATACATGATTTTATAATTGTCTTAGTTGATCCTTATACTTCATTACAACATCATAACTTCAACCTTTCTCTAGGTGTTCTAGTTACATTTTGTTGATTAACTCCTTTCAATCAACTAAGTGATAGTATTTTGATCACTTAAGAAATTGTCATTCCTGTAGTTAGCAAGTTTGACATCAATGAAAAAATAATGATTGAAAGCATTATTTACAAATTCAATTATTCTTCATTCAAAGATCTTTTCAATCATTTCCAATGATCTCCCTCTTTGGCATTTATGGAAAACCAAACTGATCAATTGATTGAGCTGATCAACTTAGTTACCTCCAAAATTATATACCAAATAGAAAACTTGTTGTCATTACATATCTTCCTTTTTGTATCGTTTCTCCTTCTTTTGTTGATACAAATTGAATCCTTTTTTCTGCTTCTCCCTCTTGACTGCTACATCCTTACTCTGTATTCCTAATCCTTCATAGCTACTTGCTGATTAGTTTCTTATCTCTTTTGAATCTCCCTCTTTCATCTTTTTTTTTTTTTTGGTCTACTTCTGATCTCATACATTTTTTTTTTGGTCTACTTTTGATCTCATACATTCTCATACATATCCCTCTTACCTTTTATTGATCAGTTTCTCATAAATCTCCCTCTTTGACATAAATTCCAAAGGTGTAGCATCTTCAACATGCTTGGTGTAAGCTTTTCATCTTATGTCTTTTTCCTTTGTCACCATGCTTGTGACTGAACTGAAATTTCTGTTCCTATTGTCATCCTCTACATCATTCTTCTGATATTTCAATGATCTACTCTTGTTGATGCAAGGTAACTTCTTTGTTGCTTTAGACTACTTGATTTAGGGGCTTTACCCCCAACTTGCCTCTAAGATATTCATAAGTATCCTTGGGCAATGGTTTGGTGAAGATATCTACAATTTGTTCCTTTGTATGAATGTACTCCATCTTCACTTGTTTTTCTTCCACTAATTCTCTAACATGGTGATACTTGATTGCAATATGCTTGGTTTTTGCATGCATTACTAGATTCTTGGATATGTTTATAGCACTTGTATTATCACAATATAGTATCACAAGTTTGGTTACCTCTTCTTTAATTCCTTTCAATACATGTTTGAGCCACACAATGTTTGTGCAATTGATTGCTGCTGCCACATATTCTGCTTTTGCACTGGACTAAGATGTGCATGTTTGTTGCTTGCTAGTCCAAGTAACTAGCCTTTTACCTAAGAATAATGCTCCCCCACTTGTTCTTTTCCCGTCATCAATGTTTCCTCCCCAATCTGCATCTGTGTATGCATTGAGCTCAAACTTCTCATTCTTTTTGTAGTATAGGCCAAAATCATCTGTTCCTTTGAGATACCTCATTATCCTTTTTACTACCATGAGATGATTTTCTCTAGGATTGGCAGAGAATCTAGCCACTATTCCAACTGCTAATGCTATGTCTGGTCTACTATGTACAACATATTGTAGTTTTCCAATCATGGATGTGTACATTGTTTGATTGACTTTAGCTGATTCATCATTTTTAGATAGCTTGTGTCCTGTTGCCATTGGTGTGCTGACAGGTTTGGAGTCTTCCAATCCAAACGTCTTGAGTATCTCTTTGATGTACTTTGATTGTATCATGAATATACCATGTTTTAGTTGATGTACTTGCAATCCAACAAAGAACTTGATTTCTCCAAACATAGACATCTCAAACTCATGTTTCATTTTGTCAACAAAACTTTTGCAAAGTGCTTCCTTTCCTCCAAAAATTATGTCATCCACAAAGATTTTAGATACAAGGATAACCTTACCTTCTTCTGATTTGATGTGCATGTTGTTGTTATCATCAGTTCTTTCAAATCCTATTTGCACTAGATACTTGTGAAGTCTATCATACCAAGCTCTAGGGGCTTGCTTTAGTCCATATAGAGCCTTATGCAATTTGCATACCTTGTTTTTGTTATTTTCATCAACAAATCCTTCTAGTTTCTCTATGTAGACTTCCTCGTCAAGTATACCATTTAGAAATATGGATTTAACATCCATTTGATAGACTTTAAATCCTTTGAAGGTTGCATATGCTAGTAAGGTCCTTACTCCTTCCATTCTGGCAACTAGAGCAAAAGTTTCTCCATATCTAGTCCTTCTTCTTGTGCATACCCTTTACAGACTAGTCTTGCCTTATTCCTTGTGATTTCACCATTCTCATCTAACTTGTTTCTAAATAGCCACTTGGTTCCAATTACATTCTTGTCAGCTAGTCTTGAGACTAAGGTCCATGTCTTGTTCTTTTCAATTTGTTCTATTTATTCTTTCATAGCATTGTACCAATCATCATCTTTTATGGCTTTACTTACTATTTTTTGTTCTATTTTTCTGAGTAGACATGTCACACTTCTGAGTCTATTCCTTGTCATTGGTCCTGCCTCTTTTTTTCCAATAATTTGATCTACAGGATGATGTCTTCTTACATACTTTGCCAATACTGGTTCTTTCCTTGTTTGCATGTTATGTCTTTCAAAATCTGAATCTTCATGTGTATTTTCATCGGATATTTCTTCATTTCCTTCATGTTGATAGTTCTCATAATCTAAATGAACATTCTCTGTATTCTATAGCTCAGCTTTTGAATGTGTTTGTTGATTGTCATTCATCTGCTGCTCGGCATTCACTGTCTGTGACTCGACAGATACTAGATTTTATTGCTTATTGTCATTCTAAGTTGCAACTTCACCATTATTAGGTATACCTTCATAAAAGTATACAAAGGTCTTGTATTCTTCTACTTTCTTGGTGTTCTCAACACTTTGAACTTCTACAAGCTCATCAAATTTCACATTTGTGCTTTCTACTACTTTGTTAGTGTTAACATTCAAGCACTTATAAGCTTTGCTTCTGGTAGAATAACCAAGAAATGTGCCTTCCTCACTCTTTGCATCAAACTTTCCATTTCTAGACTCTTTATATATATAGCATTTGCATCCAAATATTTTGAAATGTTTTACATTAGGAGAATGCCCATACCATAATTCAAAAGGTGTTGCATTTGTACCTTTCTTGACTTTAACTCTATTGAGTGTGTAGACTGCAGTACTTACAGCTTCTCTCCAGTACTTGAGTGCAACATTTTTCTCCATCATTAAGGTTCTGGCACAGTCAATAACTGATCTATTCCTTCTTTCTGCTATACCATTCTGAGGTGGAGTCCTGGGTGCTGATGTCTACCTTTTGATCCCTCTTTCATTGTAGAATTCTTCAAATTCCCTTGATGTGAATTCGCCTCCTCTATTAGATCTAAGACATTTTAGGCTCTTCCTAGTCTCTTTCTCAACTTTGGCCAAGTACCATTAAAACATTTGGAACACATCTAATTTTTGTTTTAGGAACATGACTGTCATCATCTGTGAATAGTCATCCACAAATAGCATTATGTATTTGTCACCTTTGTAGCTTTGCACTTCAATAGGACCACACAAGTTATTATGAACTAGCTCTAATACTTCATTAGAAGTATAAGCCTTGCTTTTGAAATTTGACTTGGTCATCTTCCCTAGTTGGCATTGTTTGCACATGATGTTATCAGGCTTCTTCAACTTTGGTAGACTCCTGATTTTCTTCATTTTGTTGATGCTTATCAGATTGTCAAAATTTACATGACATAGCCTCTTGTGCCATAACCATACATCATCAGTTTGAACAATGAGACAAGAAGCATCTTTCATGCCTAGGTAGAAAAAATTACTCCTAGTCTAGTCACCTTTTCCTATTAGACTTCCTTGAGAATCGTAGATCTTGGCAACTCCATTTTCAAATTCAACCCTGCATCCTATCTTGCCTAACTTGAGACACTTAACAAGTTATAATTCAAGCCTTCAACATAATATGCATTATCACATGATATCTTTTTAGTAAGCTTGATATTACCTTTCCCTTTGATCTGACATGGTGCATTGTTACCAAATCAAACACTATTTCCTTCATATTGAATAAAGGTAATGAACTTACTTTTATCTCTAGTCATGTGATGAGAGCATCCACTATCTATGATCCATTTGTTATTCTTGTTCATGTAGGTTACCAGGGTTGTTGCTTCATCTTCATCTGATTCATCTTTCATAGCCACATAGACTACTTCATCATCATTCTCGTTAGAGTCTTCTTCAACAATGTAGCATCTTTTTCCTTTACCTCTGTAGTCCTTGTTGTCCTCTTTCTTGTTCTTGAGGTTGCCTCCATCCTTGTAATTTTTCTTTTGTGTGCATCTGGCTGCAATGTGACCAACTTTATTACAATTGAAATAAATGATTGGCAGCTTATCTTTGAATTTGCCTCTTCCTCTATGAAATCTTCTTGCTAGTAATGTCTCCAATTGGTCTACATCATCTTCATTAGTGCTACTATCACTAGATACATACTTTCCTTTTCCATTCTTTTTCTTTGTTTGCACCTCCTCATTGTCTTTTATTGTTGTCTTGGCTTTGAATGCAGATTCAAAGTTTTTTGGCTTGTAGTTTTCAAAGTTGGATAGCTCAAAGGTAGTGAGTCTTCCAATTATTCCTTCAAATGACAATGTGTTTCCTGGTACACACCTTAGCTCTTAGATGGCTAATACTCTTATAGCATAGATAGGAAGCAAAGTTCTCAAGTATTTGCTACATACTATTTCTATTGATAACTATCCTTCTAGGCTTCTTATGGCACTTACCACTTCTTTCATCCTTGCACCATATTGAGTAGCATTCTCTCCTTCTTCCATTTTCATTTCATCAAACTTTCCCTCTAGGCTCTCTCTTTTGGCTCTCTTGACATTATCATCTCCTCCATAGATGTTTGTTAATGTTTTCCACATCTGGTGTGCAGTACCACATTCTTTGATGTCATCATACTTGGCATAGCTTAGTGCTGAAGCAATCTCTAACATCACTTGATTGTGCTCCTTCTTCTTGTTCATGTATTCTGTAGTGAGGGCTCCTGCAAGGTCTACTTGATCAGCTATAATTGAGGTCTGTGCATAGCCACCTATTGATCCAAGGTGCAACTTTATCAAACTTTTCCATGCAAAAAAGTTGTCTTTGTTTAGCTTGGGAACTTCTCTCTTGGACATCTTGATCTTCTTGTTGCTAGTACCTTGAAACAAATCAGCAGTGCTCTTTGATACCAATTGTTAGAATTCTTTTAGAATAATTAAGAGGGGGGGGGGGGGGAATTAGTTATTCAAGGTCCAATAATGTCCAATACAATTTATTTTTAGTAAAATGGGAGTGACTCAGAAGTAGTAGCCTTTTTACTTTCTTGTCAAATCCTTAATGGCATATAATTGAAATTATCATGCATGGAATTAAACATTAAATAATCATGAAAAGTAAACATGCATCACATCATAACACAGAGGATTTTGGTGACCCAGAAACCCTTCAGGAATAAGAAGGTAAAAATGGGGTGGGGATGACACCCACAAAATTACTACACAATTGATTTCAACCACTTCTAATGGTTTTCCCTGTTAAAGGCTTTACACACTGTCAGATGACACCCTGTTAAAGGATTTCTACACCCTGTTAGGAGTGTGCCCTATTAGAGGAATTAAGAATATTCAACTTAGAATGCCACCCTATTAAAGGATTTACATAGAGCTATTAGGCCCACCCAAGTCCATGGGATTTTTAGTCACCTTCTCAAAAGAATCTTTTATCCCTCTCTAAGGATCTCCTATCCTTCTCCTAAGGACTCTTATCCTTCTCCTGGGGATCTTCTATCCTTTTCTTGAGGCTTATCCACCTAGCTATTAAGCTAACGTAGCAATGTAGGATTTCAATGTCTAATACAATGGTAAGAAAGTATTAGAAAGGTTTTGACCTGATAAAGATTGCAACTCTAACCTTGCAAATTTTCGATCACTGTTTATTTCTTGGCTTTTCTTCCTTGCAGTGCTGACAGCTTGTCCACCCTTCAAGATCTGTCTCCTTGAGTTCTTCCACTCATTATGCCAATGCACTCTATGGTCACTTGATCAACTCAGAGTCTTGATGCTCTGTGCTTACTCCTCACTATGTCCTCTTCTTGACACTTCATACTAGCCTTCTCTTGGCTTCTTCACACGACCACACTTATGACCAACTCACTCTCTCATTTGATCTCTAACCTATAACTCCTTATAAAGAAGTTATGTTCTTCATTTTTTGCTCAAGTCTTCCTGCTTATCAATTTGAATTGATTTTCAAAATTATTTTTCCTCCAAAATATTTCTTCTAGAAAATCCATTAGTATTCACCTTGAATTGGTTTGCATGGTTTACATAAAATTATGTGACATCTAATCATCATCCTTATCATCCAACTAATTCACAAAATTCAATGTAAAAAACTTATCATTACTAATCTTGCAATTCTTTTGACTTAACAAATAATGCAGCAACTCGAAATCATTGGTTTACTGATGCTTGGCATTAGCTGGGTCTGGATTGCTTGACATCCTCTATAGTTTCCACTTTACTCAAAACTTGAAGCTTTCTTGTATTTCTTGACTTCTACTATTTTCTTGAATCACTCAACTTCTAGTTACTCTGTAGTGCTCGGCTCCTATTGGATCCTGAGTTACTCGACACATGTTGAATTCTATATAGCTTAGCATATGAACATCTCTGTTACTCGACATATATAGTTTTTTGGATCACTTGGTACCTGAATGATTCTTGATTTTCTTGGCATCCACTACCTTTTTTTGATGCTCGGCACTTGAAGGATTTCTAAACACTCATAGATGAACTTAGTTAGTCTTTGCAAATGGCTTAGTCAATCCTTGCATTTTGTAGTGTCCATTCCTTGTGTCTTAAAGTATGTCATTAATACATGATTTTATCATTATCTTAGCTGATCCTTATACTTCATTACAACATCATAACTTCAAACTTTCTCTAGGTGTTCTAGTTACATCTTGTTGATTAACTCCTTGTCAATCAACTAAGTGATAGTATTTTGATCACTTAAGCAATTTTCATTCCTATAGTTAGCAAGTTTGACATCAATGACAAAAAAATGATTGAAATCATTCTTTACCAATTCAATCATTGTTCATTCAAATATCTTTTCAATCATTTCCAACAGTTTCTTCTTATAACACCTCAAAGACTACATAAGGGTTTGCCTATAAGAAAGTCTCCTTTGATGAATATGTTGATCTGTGGGATATAGAAGAGAAGAAGTTGAAATCAATAGGGATTCTCAAATCACCTAAGTCTAGAGCATTAGTGTCCAACAATGATGGTTCTCAAAATTTAGCTAGACAATCTTCAAATAAAGGTAAGGGTAAGAATAAGAAGTGGAAGAAGAAAAAATCTAAAGATGCAGAAAAGACAACACCACAATCCAATCAACAAGGCAAGTCTTCCTCAAATTCCAAGAAGAAGGCGGACAACAATAAGGAGAAGAAAAATTGTGCCTATTGCAAGAAAATGGGTCATGAAGAACACGAGTGTTATCTTAAGAAGATTGATGAGTTGACAAACACCATGAAAAAACATAATATGCCATTGCCTAATGCTTATAAGGATAAAGGGTCTTCTTCAGATTCAAAGGGAAAAGGGCAAGCACTCATGGAAAATTCAAATTCTTCAAAGGAATGGATCCTTGACTTTGGTGCCTCCTATCACATGGGTTCTTCAAAGGAGGATTTTTCTTCAATGAAGTAGTCAAAGGTATTGCACATCTTTGTAGGAGATGATGCAAAAATGGAAGTTGAAGAAAAGGAAATGTGGTAATGGAAAATGGAGAGTTTCAAGATGTTCTTTATGTTCTAAACTTGAGTTCAAATCTCCTATCAATCTACCAAATCACTCACCTCAGAGATGGAAATAGAGTTGAGTTCCTTCCTGATTTAGTACAGGTGCACAGTCTAAAAGATGACTCATTGGTTGTAGTGGGGAAAGTGAATCATGAAAAAAGGTTATACTCTTTCTCCCATTTTGTGCTCAAGTCTCCTTCAAAGGCCTTGTTATCTTAATTAAATTCAAACATAAAATTATGGCATGAGTTGTTTGGACATCTTTCCTTCCACTACCTTCAACAATTTTGCACAAATAGAATGGTCAAAGGTCTACCTCAAATTAAATTTTTCCATAGTGAATGTTCAATAGATTTAGTGGATATGTATCTAGAGAGGAAGTTACAAAAAGGGAAGTCTTCAAGAGCACTAGGTGTTCTACAGATGGTTCACATGGTATTAATAGGTCCTTTTGCAGTCAGCCAGGGTCGCTACATACTGACTTTCATTGATGACTTTTCAAGATACACTTGGGTCTTCATAGTAAGAATGAAGTGTTGGACAAGTTTCTAGCCTTCAAGACTCATGTAGAACAAAAGTCTAGGAAAGCCATCAAAGTTCTAAGAATGGACAATGGAAGCATGTATGTGAATAGAAGACTAAAAGACTTTTGCAGACTTGAGGGCATTGATCTTTAGACTCCACCAACATTTAGTCTACATAAGACAAATGTTGCAACATTAAGCATCTGAACTCTTAAGTCTATGGAAAGTTGTTAAATACAAGCCAAGTCTCTAGATCCATCATTAGAAGTTGAAGCAATTAGTAGTGCCACTCACATTCTTACGATGTCTCCTCATCCAACCTTAGCTGGCAAGAATCCTTTTGAGGCATGTTGTGGTAGAAAAACTATTGTGACACACTTCAAAGTCTTTGGTTTTCTTGCATGGGTGAAGATATCTTCCAAGCGATGCAAGACACATTCACCTTAGCTTTGTACTTTCATTGGTTATGAAGATAGTGTGAAGGCATATAGACTATTGGACCTAGAGACCCATCATATTTTTATGGAGAAGGATGTACACTTTGAGGAATTTTCACCAAGCTTGTCCTCTAATCCTCTTTGCACATCATACCAATTGGAAACTAATAGTGACACCAGTGATAGTGCTTCAACAGATTTAGACATGTGGGGTCCTATTGACAGTTCCAGTGAGAGGTCACTCCATCAATTTAGTCCACATGCATATATCACCACAGTGATAGGTCCAACATACTAGGGTACATCCACTTTTCCAGGGCCAACATCAGTGATAGATTTGGGGGATAGTATTGATGATCTGCCTCTTCTTCTTGATGTTGTAACACCTTCTTTAGTTGTCATGAGGGCTCCATTCAACCCTCTTGTTCATTCTCTACATGATCAATCAACACAAGTTGAAGTGATTGTGGAGACTTATGATTTGTAGTTGTAGAAGGGTTCTTCATCAGTTGAGCAGATAGACAGTTCTTTGAGACAAGTTCTTCAACCAGTTGAGCAAGTTCTAGAGACATTAATTACCTATGGGATTTTTTCCATGAATAGTGGAAGAATCTCTTTGTACCATTGGCCTTGTTTCTTCCTAAGGGGAGGAACACCATTCTATAGTATTGGATCAACTTCTTCATCGAAGTAGTCATTGGTCAGCTTTTTTTTTTTGGGGAGCCCATCTTGTCTCTCTTCGTCTTCTAATTTTTTTATTATGTATATATTGGATGTATGTCATAATGGGGGGTCTTGATTACTCCATCCATCCATACATCGTGTGTTTTTCATCTCTCTTTTTAGGGGAGGGTTTTTTCCATGAGGTTTTCCCTCTTTCTCTGCTTTATCAGAGATTGCATTTCATTATGTACATGGGTACCTAACATGGCCTAGTAACTAGGACCCATCATCTATTGCATCTTGGTTTTTGTAAGCTTAAGGGCATTCCCCTAAGTTGCACTTAAGGGGGGGTGTTGATGTAAATAAGTATTTACTATTTACACTTAAGTTTACTTAAGTTAATGCATTATTTTATTATTTATTTAGGTGAGACACTTAGGAGTTTGTGTACTCTCACGAGTTGTCATGTTGACAACACAAAAGTATGCAACTCTATTTCAGCACATGGTGTCTACAACACTAGAGTTTGCATCATTCACTGAGTTGTCATGTAGAAAACATAGTTATTCACACTCCCTTTTTAGCACATGTTGTCTACACCACTGATTTGCATGCTACACCATTGTAAGCTTATCCTCACTCATTGCACTTACTTCCATGCTTAATGAAGGATAACCCATATCTGGTGGACATGTGTATGGTTGTATGACTTATCATGTTACTAACTTCTATGCATTCTGGAAGCTCTCCAGAGGCCTTTATATATAGGCACTCATAATGTACTCTCAATGGATATTGAATGAATATATCATCATTCTGATCATACTCTCTCTTTCTAGTCTACAATTGTGCTTGTGTTTGAGTTCTTAGTTCCTAGCTAAATTTTTTCCTAAGTCAAATTCTTACACATACCAAAGGGTCAAATAGGAAATTAATACAATCCAACTTACTAAGTCTACACATCCAATCACTAAGAGCGATATGATTCTTGTTAAATCATAAATAAAAAATCGCATTGATCAAATATACTTCCTTTAACAATTTTTTAAGTGGATTAGATTTTCATTCAATGAGCATCATAATAGACATCCAAAATTTAATGTTACATTGAATAATAAGTTAATAATCCTATGCAATCCTAGTTAATACAACATTCAATGATTCATAGTTAATGTGGCACTAATGTAGCCTATGTGATCCAAATGGCTTTCCTTGCTTCATGAAGTCATAATACTATCTCATAGTGTTCTCCCTTACACATACTATTAAATGTCCTTGATGAACATGATATAAAAAATACTTGTCACATAACAGGGCCAACAATATCAAACATTTAGATAGTCACTATAGAACTCAAAAGAATGACCCAAGTGGGTAAATAACAAGTTCAGAAGTAAATAAAAAGAACACTAAAGTGATTTTCAATTATAAATCAAGTGTGACCAATGCCACAAAATAGATAGTGAAAAAAAGAGTAAGGTGATTGTTGGAATATTCAAATGTGGAAAGAGTACTTATGAGGGGTTGGCGAGGGGGGTGAATCAAAAGTGCTAAAATTTGTCCTATAAAACTTTTATGTGGAAATAAATTGCATGCATGTAAATACATTAAGTAAACATGAAACTAACACATGCATCAATAACACATAACACCTAAAATTGGTAACCCAGAAACCCTCCAGGAAAAAGAAGGTAAAACTGGGGTGAGGATGATACCCACAAAAATTACTGCAGCAATATTGTTTAACCACTTCTAATGGTTTGCCCTGTTAAAGGCCTGCCCTGTTAAAGGCTTTACACTGTGTCAATAGTGACCTGGTTAGAGGATTTACAAACACTTAACATGAAGCGTCACCCTGTTAAAGGATTTAATCACCTATCTCTAGGATCAATGAAATAGCTGTTAAGCTAACCTATCACCATAGGATTTCCATGCTAATACAATGGCTAGAAAGTATTAGGTAAAATGAACCTGATAGTTTACAATCCTTGATTGCTGAATGCTGGCTCTGTTCTGCTTCATCTGATCTTGATCCTTTGTGATCTGAAATCTTTTGCTTCTGAAAATAGTATATCAACCACTCTATATCTTCTCCTCTATATCATCATCTTCATCATCTCCTTCTCTATCATGTCTTCTCTATGAGATATCATCTTCCTTATAAAGACATTCAAGGATTTAGGGTTATGTCTAGATCTACGATCCATATTCAATCTTCATTTCCGCTTAATACTTATCTTTTGCTGATTGGTTGCATGCCTTTATCATTTTTCTTATTGGCTGCATGCAAATTACATAGGAAATATAAAAGATTCGATTTGATCATTAAATCCTTCGAGATTTCCTTATGTCGGTTGTAAAGACTGTTTTCATCATAGTTTGTGCGATTCCAAACTCTTATGCTGATATCCTGGATTAGTCGGCTCCTGAAATATTTCTGTTGCTCGACACATGCTGTTCTACTGAGTTACTCGGAACTTACACAAAACTGTGTTACTTGGCATCTAAACTTTACTAGGCACCTGATATTCACTCGGCATTTACACTTTACTCGGCACCTACACTTTACTCGGCATCTATTGCACTCGACACCTATTCTTGATCTTGTTTAAGTGTATTGAAACTCATTTGTCAAATTTATTCTTTAAGCTAACAATCTTCCCCTTTGACATGAGTGGAAAAAACACTTAAGCCATGTGACTCAGTAATTAATCCTTCATTCAAAATTTGCTTCCCAAAATTTGCTTATCTCTGCTATCTCCCTGTCAAAATTTCAAAATTGGCTATCTCTGCTATCTCCCCCTTTTATTATACTTACTCCCCCTTTTATTATACTTATCATTTCATTCCTGTACTCAACTTCTTTCTTTAATTACTTATTCTCCCCCTTTTTTGACACTTATGTCAAGGGTCTTTACAATGAAATGCCATATTTGGCCAAAAATGTGCTATTTACTTCAAGGAGTATCTTCAGAGCTGCATCCCAATTTGCTAATGCGACATCTAATGTCTTATGCTGGATGGCAATCTCTGCTACTAGGTGTACAAGTCCATCAAATGAAGAAAGATTGGGGTCTTTCCTGAGGACTGTCTCTACATTTATTTGCTCCTTATGAAGTAATCCCAAATGAGGAGTAATTGATGATTGCATTTGTATCAATTTGGCTTTTGTAGTTGCCTCCTCTGCTGCCAAAACGGCTAGCTCTCTTTGTGTGTGAAGTGATTGGACAAAATGCTTCTCACTTTGAGCTAGATCTGTAGGGAGTTGCATACTAGAAGTTTTCAGATTGCTTTCCAAACTTAGTATTTTCTGGCTAGTGTCTTGTGTGAATGTTGAAAAATCACACAACTTGTTGTATAGGGAAAAGATGTTTCCTAGTACAATTTTAACTGTTGTAACTTTCTTTGCTAGTTCTTCTTGTGCTAGTGCTATATCACTGGATATTTTACAGTTTACTTTTCCTTGGAACTTCTTTTCTGACCATTCAAGTAATTTTACATTTTTTTCCCGATCTTCATTAGTCACCTGGTCAACTATATTAGAAAGTTGTTCCATGATTGGTCTTGACTCATCTGGAGATTGTAAGCAAAAAGCTTCCGTGAATATGTCCTTAATTTCATTCAATGTACACTTATGCTTGTATTCCTTTCTTAGTGCTTCTTGTCTCCTTCTTTTGTCTAGTGCACTTTGAATTTCATTAATCTTTTCTTCTGTAAGAGTGCTAGATTCATAATATGGGATTTTAATTTCTTCATCAAGCTCAGGAACTCCATAGTGAAGTCTCCTGACTGCTTTTGATGAACTTGAGCCTGGTGTTCTAATTTTTCAGCTGTAATCCATCTGTGCTCGGCTGCTGAAGAGTTTGTGTTGGAGTCCCAGATTTGGGTAATGCAACCAGTGTTTGTATTACAGTCTCCTCCTTTTTCTGTGTCTCTTTTTCTTCAGCTTGAGTATCCCCTTTTTGAATGCTAGATGGGGTTGAACTTGGTGGCTGTTCAGATTTTTCTTTTGTTTCCCCTACTGCTGTACTTGGCACTTGGAGTGTATCAATACTTATACTTGGTGAAGGTGGTGGTGGAAGGAATAGAATACCAGTAGTTTGTGTGATCAAAGGTGGCATTTGTACTTTTACCCTTGCTTTTGCTTTGACTTTTGGATTTTTTAATTCATCAACACTGACCAATATAGGATTTGAACTTAATTTTTCTACTAAAGATGATTGGTCAAGGATTTCCAAATCCTCTGCAGTTAATGGATTGATGTTTTGAAATAAAATTTTTGTAACATCCTTTATTTTTATGAAATCTGTAGGTGTGATGGTGGCATGAGGAGGACTAGGAGGAGATACCTGTATGTCTTGCATACTTTGATCTTGTGGCTTAGCTGTATCTTTCTCTTCCTCTTTCTCCTCATTGAGTGCCTCTCCTTCCTTTTCTCCTTTACTCTCCTTCTCCACTAGTTTCTTCTCTTTTATTTCTGATGCTCCCTTTTCTTTTATCTTGGCAATTGCTTCTGCCTTATATTCCTCATTATATACATCTTCAATCTTCTTGTAAACTATTTTCCACAATCTTGTGGATTTGGTCACTACCTCTTCAATTTTATTCTGTAGAATACTGAATGCTCTATACTTGGGAGTGAATCTATTATTATGCCTTTTTATGGCATTTATTATTTGATCTCTAGTCAAATTAGGCAAAAATCTTGCCAATGTTGACTCCCTTATTTCTTTTTCCATTTGTAAACAAAAATTCCATTTATCCTCTATGATTGTATACAGTTCTCTCGGCATAGAGTCATCTAATTCTAGAGGTGTGTGCTTATATTCAGCCATCATAGCATACACAGACTCCTCTAATTTATTTTTCTCTCCTTTGGTGAGCTTAGAAAAATTCAAATTCTTTAATCCTTTCAAATCATTATTTCTAATTTCTGTACATAATTTATCAACATCAATCTGGGGTATTTGTCTTACCTCTTGAGATTGACTGTTGTCTTCTAACTTTGTTTCCTCCTCATCTGTTTTAGGCTGGGGAATGAACTTCCTCTTCTTTGACTCAGCAACAGTCTTCTTTGAGTCTTTCTTCTTCCCTTTAGCCTCTTCTTTTTCTTTTTGAGTTGTGGCCCTTGTGGTTGGTCTTTTTGGTGCTGGGGCAGCTACTTTCCTCCCCTTGGATTTAGGAGCAGATGGAGTTGTGGTCTTTTTCTTGACTGGTTTTTCCTTGGCTACTTCAACCTCACCACTTTCCTCTTTGTCTCCTTCTGACCCTTGAGTCTGATCCTGAAGTTTGTCTTCTTCTTCTTCAATGACTTCTTCTTCCTTTTTAATGTCATCTCCTTCTTCTTCTATTGTCCCTTCTTCTTCTACACCAAACTTTCTTTTGATTTGTCTTACCATTTTCTCTTTCTTCTTTACTGCTGAAGCAGTCTTCAACTCTGTTATTATCTTTGATTTGACAACATCATAAGTTCCAAAGATTTTTGCATTTTGTCTACTTCTTCTGCAAGTAAGGTTGTTATTGCTGCAGAGGCTTGATCAACATCAAGTTCATATCCTAGTGGCCTAAGCCATCTTATTCTAGGTATAACTGCTTGCACATAAGTATAATCTATATCTACAAGAAAGCAAATATCTTTTTCATATTTCTCAGTCATTGAAACTGGAATTCTCATTCTTTGTTTCATGGACTTTTTGAAGTCCTCAAAATAACCAGTCATTTGGGCATCAAAATTTTCACCCATCTGTTCAATGTATCCATTAATTTGTTCAACAATTGTTTTGTCTGGATTCCATTTAACTTTCCCTATAGAAGGAAATTCTTTCATCAGATAGAAAAACATACATATCAAAACTGATCCAAATTTACATTGAGCTCCTTTGCTCTTCCTTATAGCTCCCAGATTTTCATTAATCTGTTGAAACATGAGCTTTGCCAGATCATAAGTGTGATCCCTTTTTATTATCTTGTATGCAACATCAACTGCTATACAAGGTACACTATTTAATCTTCTTGATTGATAGAATTTGTGTGAAATAATTCTTATAGCAAAGTCTAGTAGAGGATCAGTGACTGTGTCGATAGTCATCCCTCTATTGTTCCATTTTGCACCTGTATTTCTCTCAATTACTTCCCTTTTGTCACTTCACAGGGTCTTTGGCCGATCTAGAGTTGGAATACCAGTAACCCTATGAACAATTTTCTTGGTGAATTTTACTGGCCCTGACTCTAACCAAAAAGCTTCGTTATGTATTCGGCTCAAGACTATCCATACCCATTCTGTTTTGAAGACAGTAAAAAATGCTAGGGTTTTGGTTAATCCTTTTCTTTCTACAATGAAAAACTCATTTTTCAGTACTTTGTTTTCACATAATTTATCATATGCATTATGAATTTCTAAGTCTCCTATGGCACCAATTTTACAATTGTAGCATCTGCGAACATCTTCTACCATAACAACTTTATCCGGAATAACTGATAATGCACCTGCAGGATCGTTCTTGTATGCTACTTCAGGTATGGGCTTAAATTCAAGTTGTTTTACTTTTTTGCTGACCAAATGAACTTCATGGCTTTCTAAACCCTTGGTGGTTCCTGACCCAGATGCCATTGTTTTCCAAACTAGGGTTTTATAATTCAAACAAGTTTGTGAGACCTACGTAGCTTGGCACTTAAGAGAAATACCTTGAATCGACAAGATCATTGTTGGAATCTTTCATGAATTGCTTCTAAACTTTTCTTGATCTTCTTCGCTCCTTTTTCGACTTTGCTTCTTGATCGTGATGCAAAAAACTGATTGAAATCATGATAATATACCCTAATTTCATTGCATTAAATGCTCAACTACCAACTCAACTTCTGAAGAAATTTCAACCTAACTCGGCGTCTACTAAATTTCCTTTTTACTCGGCTTCCATTAGAGTTTTTTTTTTTTTAACTCGGCATCGGTTATCAGCTCGGTCGCTGTTGGGAGCTTGGCATCTGTTTTGAGTTTTGACTCGATATCCAAAGGTAGCTCGGCATCAACATTTAGTTTTCGTCTTGACATCTTGTTTCATGTAGATTTATACTTTGAATTGCTTCTTTGTCTTGGGACTGATGTTTGATATAACTTTGTATATCAGTCCCATACACTTCTCATGCTTAGTTTGATGAAGTGTGATCACTTGACCCATTGGGTGAAGTGATCCCTTCACTTGATGTATTGCACTCATCTCTCTTTTTCCAAGTCTTGTTCCTTTGCCCCCTTATCTTTTCAATGTCAATCTTTTCTTTGCCTTTATTCTCTTCAGACTTGGGTGCCTTTGATCTTGTAGGACAGTTTTTGCTGATATGGCTAGTTTTCAGACAACTGAAACATGTGGTTTGGTTCAACCATTTTTGTAGTTCCCTTTGAAATGTGTTCTTATGCAGTTCTGCGGTGTATGTCCATATTATTGACAATAATGACAACTGTACCTAGGATTGTAATCCCAATGATGATGACTTTCTTTTCCTTCTATTTTTGCTGGTTGATTTGATGTCCACATAGGTTTTGATCTGCATTCAAATGCCCTATGTCCATACTTATTGCAATTATAACAATGTCCATCAAATCTCTGAGTCCTTGTGAAATTGGATCTGTAATCTTGTGTCATATGTCCTTGCATGTTGCACTTGTGACAGAAACTCTTACTCTTGGGTGTGTTTGGTTGATTGAATCTTCTGCTCTTGCACACATTAGCAGTATGTCCCTTCTTATTACAATAATGACAAGTGGGTTTAGTATTCTTACCTTTTTCACTTCTTTTTTCAACACTTTTTGATGATTCTCCAACTTCAGTGCTATTGTAACCAAGTCCTGATGTATCATGGGCAGATCTTGGAGTTTTCAGCAATTGTTCAAAATACTTGATGGCTTCACTTGACTTGTTGAGATTTTCTGCTACCTCTTTTTCTCTATTCAATTCATTCTACATTTGTTCATTCTGCATCTTCAGAGTAGAGATCTCAATGTCCTTCACATTGAGTTCATGATGAAGGTTCATCATTTGAGCAAGTGTATCCATCTGCATGTTTGAGATCCTTGTCAGTTCAGTACATTTTTCTTCAAGTCTGTTTGCAAGATTCCTTTTGTCATTTTCCATCATGACCTTATCATCAACTGCTCTTTTCTTTTGTTTTGTAATTTCACATATCATTATGGCCTATGATTCATGTTCCATCTTGAGAGATCTAATCTCTTCTGCTTGAATTTTGTTTTTCTCCATCAGTTCTGCTATTGCTGCATCAAACTCTTTGGTATCTCCGTTGGAAAATATGTTGGTGGTATCAATTTCCTTGTAGTGTATATCATTCTCAGCTATGGCTAGATCTTTCCTTTTTTTTAATGAGTTTCTCAAATTGATTCTAAATTCCTCCAAGCTATGCAGAGCAAGTTGCACATCTATCACTTGATTTTCAATGATCTTTCCAAGTTTGAAAGCTTCCATCTCTAGATCTTTTCCTCCAAGCTGTTAAACTTTTCTTTATGAGAACCTGGTAACTCTCTGATACCAATTGTTGGAATATTCAAATGTGGAAGAAGTACTTATGAGAGGGGGGGGGGGGTGAATCAAAAGTACTAAAATTTGTCCTATAAAACTTTTATGTGGAAATAAATTGCATGCATGTAAATACATTAAGTAAACATGAAACTAACACATGCATCAATATCACATAACACCTGAAATTGGTAACCCAGAAACCCTCCAGGAATAAGAAGGTAAAACTGGGGTGGGGATGATAGCCACAAAAATTACTACAGCAATATTGTTTAACCACTTCTGATGGTTTGCCCTGTTAAAGGCCTGCCCTATTAAAGGCTTTACACTGTGTCAATAGTGACCTGGTTAGAAGATTTACAAACACTTAACATGAAGTGTCACCCTATTAAAGGATTTAATCACCTATCTCTAGGATCAATAAAATAGATGTTAAGCTAACCTATCACCATAGGATTTCCATGCTAATACAATGGCTAGAAAGTATTAGGTAAAATAAACCTGATAGTTTACAATCCTTGATTGCTGAATGCTAGCTCTGTTCTGCTTCGTCTGATCTTGATCCTTTGTAATCTGAAATCTTTCGCTTCTGAAAATAGTATATCAACCACTCTATATCTTCTCCTCTATATCATCATCTTCATCATCTCCTTCTCTATCATGTCTTCTCTATGAGATATCGTCTTCCTTATAAAGACATTCGAGGATTTATGGTTAGGTCTGGATCTACGATCCATATTCAATCTTCATTTCCACTTAATACTTATCTTTTGCTGATTGGTTGCATGCCTTTATCATTTTTCTTATTGGCTGCATGCAAATTACATAGAAAATATAAAAGATTCGATCTGATCATTAAATCCTTCGAGATTTCCTTATGTCAGTTGTAAAGACTGTTTTCATCATAGTTTGTGCGATTCCAAACTCTTATGCTGATATCCTGGATTAGTCGGCTCCTAAAATATTTATGTTTCTCGGCACATGCTATCCTACTGAGTTACTCGGCACTTACACAAAATTGTGTTACTCGGCATCTAAACTTTACTAGGCACCTGATCTTCACTCGACATTTACACTTTACTCGGCACCTACACTTTACTCGGCATTTACACTTTACTCGGCATCTATTGCACTCGGCACCTATTCTTGATCTTGGTTAAGTGTATTGACACTCAGTTGTCAAATTTATTCTTTAAGCTAACAGTGACTATTCCAAGCATAAAAATGTTCAAAAATCCCACTCACAACACAAAAAAAATATAAATAATAAAATATAAATTTCTATTAGAACATGTTTTCACATAACAAGGTGACTTGTGGTATTCAGACTCTAGGAATAACTACTTCATGACATCTACGGGTCTAGTATACTAGATGTGTTAGAGAATGCACTTTAAAAAAAATGAAAAGGTGGACATTACTGACTATTAAAAATATCTTTCATGTCATTCCATGCATTTATGAGCCCAATTTACTAGCAATCATTCCATGCTATTATTATAATGCTTGAATTTGTTAATACATGAAAATCAACATGGTGCATATAAAACAATATTTCTAACTCCCTTTTATCAAATTTTACTAGTATATCATATGTCAAATGGTTCTCTTATGAAAGTTATACATAACCCCATTGGGGACTTAAGACCTTGACCCAATGGACCTACTAGGATAAGACCCACACCCAACACTATAAATGCATAATTCACAATAAGTAATGTATTATTTTAATTTTGCATGATGCATTTGACATAAATGAAAATACTATGAATTAACTACTAATTTCACAATTAACTATATCTTTTTATGTTTTTTAATTACACCCACACAAAAATTGTATGCAATAAACAATAAAATCTAAACAATGTGCATGAATCTAAGCATCAAGTCGAAATCAATGTCACATAACCAAGTGCATAAGAAATAAGGTTGATCATACTTACTTAATCAAGAATAATTCTATTTATAAGGTATACAATAACAAAGATAAATTGTATAGTCACCAAAAAAAGATTCCTAAAGTTACAAATGAAAGTTTCATTTAAAAAAAAAAAAATCTATTGTTTCCCAATTTTTTGTTGTCCAAACTATGTTGTCTAAGTTTTCTGATGACAAGTTATTTTGTTTAATCTTGTTGCCAATTTTACTAATTTTTATCTAGCAGTGCACAATATGCGCAGAATTCCTAGTGTAGAAACTTAGGCTCTAATACCATATCAATGTCATTGCCTTGGAAAGTCATTGGTATGGTTAATATTATATTGAACTTGTCAAGTTCCTTGCTGAGTACCATTTCCTTCTTTTTTTCTTTTATGATCTCTCATTTGACTTAGAAAAGACCATTATGGATCCTCATGAGTTGGCCTTCTTCACATGTCTCTAATTCTCCTTCCTTGTCCATACTTGGTTCCTTAATCAAAACACTTTCCAAAAATGATTTTCCAATTGATATAGTGGGATTCTTTATGAGACTTTCCACCTGCCTCACTATTATATATGTTCTAGTAGTAATATTATCCTTATTAGTAGGATCAATTCTAATCTCAACTTTCTTGAGTGAAGAGTGTTCCACCTAAACCTCACTTTGATCTTATTAATCAATTATGATCATTTAAGGTTTACCTTCTTTGATCACATGACCGATCTCATATGTAGTCATAATGTCTTCTTTCTGTTTCTTTTCCTTCTCATTCCCCTGATTTTTCTCTTCTACTATCTCATCTTCCATATCTTTGGCTTCTAACATAATTTCATTGATTTCTTCATTAACAATAAAGTTTCCTATGATGTCCCCCTTCTCATTATCCTCCTTAGAAGGTTCCAATGTGATAGGTATAGCTGGCAAGAATAAGTTGGGTAGTTTAATCATACTAAAGAAGTGTTTAAATTTGTCTTCTTCTTTAGTAGGTGTAACAATTTTGTATTTGATATGTATGCACTTAGGAATAGGTAATATCATGCCTTTGTAATCAATCTCCATTATGAATTTAGATATAGATTTTTTTTTAACTCATCTCCAATCTCTTCATACTTCCCTACCATGATTTTGATAATTCTCATCTTTGACCACATTTATCCTTAGGCCTTTTCAAGATATTTTTCATCTCCTCAAAAGTAATTAGAGAACATAGGTCATGAAATATTTTTTTCCTAAGTCTTTGATCTTCTTCTAAAGCTCTCCACCTTCTCGCATCTAATCTCTCAAATAAATCATCTGGTACACTTCCTTGGATTTCTATCCAATTTCTCTTAAAAATCAACAAGTAATTAATGAAATAATCTTATAACAATCTATAATCATCTACCTCATACATATGGAAATACTTCTTCAATAGACTAATTCTTCCCATATTTTTAATTATCTAAATTATCTTCTTCATATTTGGTTTTCATTTATTCTTCTAATAAACCTTCTCTTTTATTTCTAATGGTTTTATTGCTGTCATGCCCAAAAATCAAGGCAAAAACACACCAATTTTTTAAAAGGTAATAAAAAATATGTCTAATACATACTAGCATTGAATACATTGTAGAAAGATGATGAAACGATAAAGTTAGTTTTGAGTTATGAGGCTGCATGATTGGTTCAAAGATTTCTGGGGTTTTAGCCTCTTATAAAACCTTGATTAGGGTAAGGGTAATTTTAAGTACTCATAAAGGAATTTGATCTAGTTTCAAGAGTTAAGAAACCATTTGAACTTCAATTACATTTCATAAGGATGTAGAGTCAATACCAAAAAAATTGCACTGGTTCAAAACCATAAATCATAGTGCTACAGGAGCTCTTAGTTTAGGTTGATTTAGTTTGATTTATTAATAGAAGGTTCATGATTATGAAGGTATGACCCCACATTCAAGTGGTATCTATAGTTTCCAAGTTCTAAGATGAACTCGAGATAGTTAGTTATAGTCTGACACAAGGAGGGAATGAACAACTAGGGTTAAGTCACAACTAACTATCCAAACACCTTGCTAAGTAAAAAAATGGAAGAAAACATAGAACACAACACCAAGGAGAGAGAGAGAGAATAAAACACTTTTATTGATTCATCAAATTATCAACATACATGCCAAATGATAATTCCTTCTAGGTTATGGTCATATACAAAATACAACTTCAAGATCTACAATCCAACTCCAAATTCACTTTTCTAGAAATATCTTCTCTAAACTCTCTAAGTCCATCTTTAACCTAAACCAATTACCTCTATTTATACTTATCAAAATATCTTACAAAAGATTCTAGATCATTACATAATCGAAATGCCAACTTTGAAATGGTCTACACTCATCCTAGGATAGGATCTTATCATTAAATACATGATCCAAATTAAATACACAAGTTGGCTCAAACTAAGAACCAATCACATGCAAACTTTGTCAAAGAAGGAACTGAGCATCAACAAATATTAGGTTCACTTAGCACATGAAGGAATAGTCCTTCAACACTGGAACTTGGTTAACATTGCTAGAGCTTGGTTAACATTGTTGAAACTTGGTTAACACTACTAGAACTTGGTTAACACTATTCAAATCTAGTTAACACTAAAATTAGTTAACAATGAACTAGGTTAACACTGTAAACTTGGTTAAAACTAAACTTGGTTAACATTGCAAACTTGGTCAACACTACAAACTCAGTGATAATTTCTAGAATAAACAAAATGAGCAAGATTGCAAAGCAACCTAGGATACTCTTGCACAAGACAAATGGGGTTGAAAAAAATGATTATCCTAAATCATTAAGATGTCACAACCTAAGTTGAATCCAACTTAGATTGAGAAATCCATGTCACATCTTCAACTAGTCTATTCTTCCACTTCACCAAATATTCATAATAATCTTTTCCTCTTGTGTTTTTACCAATTCTCTAAGCCAATATCTATTCAAGCTCTTCAATCTTATTCTTAGGGTAATAATCTAATAAAATAATGTCCATCTAACTCATGATACTTATACAAATCAACAACATTGAATACAAGAGATATATCCATGTCATCAGGTAACTTAACTTCATAAGCATTACAATTGTCAAACTTCCTCAAGATCTTACAAGATCCAAACTTATTCATTTTTAGTTTAGTGTATGTTCCAATAGGAAATCTTTCTTTCTTCAAATGAACTTCACCTCATCACCAACTTCAAAAAGATGATGTCTCCTACACTTATCAGCATTTTCCTTATACTTCTGATTAATTTGTTCCAACTTCAACTTCACTTCCTCATGCAAAGACTTCTTAAAACCCACAAATTCTTCCCCTTCAACACTTCTCTTCTATTCACCAAAAACATCCTCAAACTATGATATTCCTCTAGGTTCTATTCTAGTAACAATCTCAAAAGTTTTTTTCCTTGTACTCCTATTCACAAAATTATTAAATGCAAACTCAACTCGTGTCAATATCATATCTCAATTACTTAGCTTATCTCCAACTAAACATCTCAACAAATTTCCCAAGCTTCTATTCACAACCTCTATTTGTCCATCTATTTGTGGATCGAATGTAGAACTAAACTTAAACTCAATATCCATCTTCTTCCACAAAGTCCTCCAAAAAGAACCAACAAACTTATTGTCTTTGTCAGAAATAGTACTTTTTGGTTATCCATGTAATCTAACACTCTCTTTGAATAAAATCTCAGCAGCATGCACAACATCTAATGTCTTCTTACACGGTATGAAATGTGCCATTTTAGAAAATCTATCCATAACAACAAATATGGAATCATACCCTCTTGTTGTCTTAGGTAATCCAAGAAGAAAGTCCATACTAATGCCACTCCAAGGTTTCTTAGGAACATAAATAGGTGTATACAATCCAGTATTCCAACTTACTCCTTTTTCAACTTGAAAAATTCCACAATTCCTTACAAAATTATGGACATCCTTATACATTATTGGCCAATAATACTTATCCTTTAGCAAATTCAATGTCTTATCAATTCCAAAATGTCCAACCAAACCACCACAATGCTTTTCCTTACTGAAATTACCTCTCATAGAACTTCTTGATATACAAAAATAAATTCATTTGAGCAACATACATTCTTGAATGAAATACTCATCATACTTACTCAGTTGATTTGATAGACTTGGTGCTCTGCACTCTCTCCATGAGCCAAAAAAATAGGGTCAATATCATATAATTCCTTCATTTCATCAAAACCAAGAACTTGAACCTTCTTCTTGATCAACAAAGAACATCTTTTTCTCAATGCATCAACAACTTAGTTAGTAGCTCCACTCTTATGCTTGATCACAAATGTGAAACTCTACAAGTACTCAAGCCACTTCATATGTCCCTGATTTAACTTATGTTGACTTCCCAAATACTATAAAGCTTAATGATTAGTATACAACACAAACTCCTTAGGAATCAAATAATATTTCTATTTCTTCAAGGATTGAAAAATAACATAAAATTCTTGATCATACACAAAATACTTTCTTTTAGCATAATTTAACTTTTCACTAAAGAAAGAAACCTTCTTGACTCAATAACTCATATTGCATCACCACTTGCATCACATTCAACTTGAAATAACTTATTGAAACTAGGAAGAGCTAATAAAGGTAACTCAACAACCTTTTTTTTTCAAAGTCTTAAAACTTTTATCAGCTCCATGTGTCCACTTAAAATCTTTATGATCTCCTCTCATTGTCTTAGTCATAGCATTGCAAACATAACTAAAATTCTTTATAAACTTTCTATAGAAACTAGCCAAACCATGAAATGATCTTACCTCACCCACATTCTCAGGTGTAGGCCATACCAAAATTTCTTTAACCTTCTTAGGATCCATTCTCAAACCATCAGTTGAAATACAAAATCCATAATACATAATAACCTCTTGCATAAAGGAACAAATTTTCAAGTTAATCAACAACTTCTCCTCTTTCAATCTCTGTAATACTTATATAACATGATCAATATTTTCTTCCTTATTCTTACTAAATATCATAATATCATCCAAATAAACAATGAAAAGCTTACCCAAGAATCTCTTTAATACTCCATTCATCAACCTCATGAAAGTACTAGGTGCATTAGACAAACCAAAAGGCATTAGATCCATACAATAACTTATACTTCTTATTGGTGGTAAACCATCATGTATATCCTCTATAACAATTTATTTATACTCATTAAGCAAGCTTGCATTTTTTGCTCTCACTTGGTTACTACTATCCTTTAACACTCAGTTACTACTATCTGCCACTTAATCATCACTATTTTTTGTCACTCAGTTACTACTAGCACAATTTAGTCTTCAAGGAATTATGGGAATTTTTAAAATATTCTTATTCATTTCCTTTTCAAATTCCTTCCCATTGATCACATGAACTCAAACAATAGTGCAATTAGCCTCATCTAGAATTTCAATCAGAGAAACAATACTTGCTTTCTTCCATTCACCCAAAGAGTATATTGACTCAATCTTCCATCATGCATAATATATTTATCATATTTCCAAGGTCTACCCAACAGAATATAACAACAATCCATAGGCATATCATTGCATAGAACTTCGTCAAAGTAATTTGCAATCTTGAAATTCATAACACATTGTTCACTTACCATTATCTTATGATCATCTCTAATCCATGAAACATGATAAGGTTTAGAATTCTTCACCCTCTGCAATTTGCAATTTTGTAATGAGCTCCTCTGATGCCAAATTTGTTGAACTTCCATCGTCAATGATCACTTTTCAGCATTTTCTAGCCATCTTACATATAGTCTTGAAAAGACTTCTCCTTAGGATAGGTTCCTCATCAATTCCCTTATTACACAAATTTCTTTTGACCATCATATTTTCTCCAACTTAGGGTCCACATGGTGAACCCTCAAGATCTACTTAAATCATAGTATTTATTTTAAACTTTTTTCATTCTCACCAGAGTATCTACACTCAAAGAATCTATGCCCTTCTTTGAAAAATCTAAAATAATTACCACAAAAACCACCTCTAGAATAAGAATTACCTCTTCGTTGGCAAGAACTATTACCTACTCAGTAAGAATTACCACCTTTCTATTTGATGTTGCCTTTGTCATCATTTTTCCATTCAAATTTGCCCTTATTTTGCATAGGATTGTCAGATTCATCACTTACTCCATAAGATCTACCTATGCCTCTTTGGAATCTACCACCTCTACCTCTTTTTCTTTGTTCATGCTTCTTTGTGAAGATCTCCTCAGCTTTCAAGGCATATTGGTACGATTCTTCCATAGTTTCCAATTTCACAAATCTTATCTCATCTTGAATTCTGTAACTCAATCCATTTAGATACATTGCAACTTTCTCAACCTCATCATCCACATCTCTAGATTTGATGTCCAATCTATAAAATTTCCATGTCCTTTTGTCTCACATTTTGAATCTTTCTTAGCAAGATAACTTGGTAATCAGTAGGAAGCAACTTCTTCTTTACCTTGTTTGCTATTTTCAGCCACCATTTTCAGCAAAGTCCTGATCTTCTCCTTTCCTCTTCTTTGTCTATAAGTTTGCAAATGCTCTTGCCATAGTGAGGCATGACCTTTCAACCTAGTGACTTAAATTTTCACCTTTATATTATTAGGAGTGTTTTCAAACTCAAAGAACCTCTCCATATCAGTGATCTAGTCCAACACAACCTTTGTGTCCAATTTTCCATCATAAGGAACAACTTCTACAATAGGATTTGAATGTACAATTGACAATATTCTCAACAATATTTCCTCATCTTGATCTTCCTCAGGTTCTAGATTAGTGTTTGGTGCTATTGCTTCATCATCACTCACATCATCAAAATGTCCTCCTCTCTGCTGGGTTGTCTCCACAACACCTAATCTACCTGCAATTTGTCTCAATGTGTCCATAATAGAAGTGTCAACATTTCCTTTACCTCAAACCATCTTTACAAATAGGTTTCTACAAGATCGTAACCCTCTACAAGTTGTAGGTCAAATCTGTAGATCTTCCACCCTACAACCAAATCCAACTCAGGGTTCTACATGATCCAATCTCCACAAGGATAAACCTCAATCTTTGATACTACTTGACACAAGAAGGGATATGAACAACTAGCACCAAAGACACACCTAACTATCCAAATAACTTGCCAAGTAAACACAATAGAAGAAAACACACAAAGAACAACACCGAGGAGAGAAAGAACAAAACATTTTTATTGAATCATCAAATTATCAACATACATGACCAAATATAAGGCCTTTTGGGCTATGACCAAATACAAACTACAACTACAAGATCTATGATCCAACTTGAAATTCAATTTTCCAAAAACATCTACTTTGAGCTCTCTACTCCCTCTCTAACCTAAACCAATTACCTCTATTTATGCTTGCCAAAATGACCTACTAAAGATTCTAAATCATTACATAGTAGAAAGGCCAACCTTAAAATGGTCTACACTCATCCCAAGACAAGATCCTATCATTAAATTCATGATCCAAATTAAATACATAAGTTTTCTTGAACTAAGAACTAGTCATAGAAAAACTTGATCAAAGAAGGAACTAAGCATCAATAAATATCAGGTCCACTCGACACATAAAGGAACACTTGGTCAACACTAGAACTTGGTTAACACTATAGGGAATTGGTTAACACTACTAGAATTTGGTTAACACTATAGAAACTTGGTTAACACTATTGAAACTTGGTTAACACTGCTAGTTACCATTAAAATTGGTTAACAATAAACTCAGTTAACACTGCAAACTTGGTTAACACTATTGGTTAATACTAAACTCGATTAACACTATAAACTTAGTTAACACTTTGAACTTAGTGGTAACTACCAGAATGAACAAAATTAGTAGGATTAAAAGGAAACCTAGGATGCTCCTACATCATAGTCTTAGTAGAGTTAGAATCACAAGTTTCACCTTCTATCATGAGGGACGTGGGAAACACACTTCTTCTTTGTCACATTTAGGGTTTTAACCCTGATTAATGTTTAATAGACCTTACCCAACCATAGGAGTTACACATCATTTCATTCGATCTCTAACATAAGTTACAATAGGTTTTATTTGATACCTTACCTTCATTTCATTATACTTGTTCAATCCAGTAGAAGAACTAATTTTGCACTTAAAAGTTAACCTATCATTATATTAATACTTGATCCTAGTTATTAACATAGCCTATTAGAACTACTTAAAGCATTAAATATTTATAATTAAATCATTTACACCATACCATTCATCTTTAACATAAATTGAATCATCCTAACAAGTTATCTAGACAATTCTTATGACTCACACTAACATCTACTATCAATCAAATAACTAACTTAATCCCCATATACTTAATTATTATTGTTTGCAAGATATTGTCCTAATAACATTACAGTATCTATAACATGTTTACAAAACTATGATCCAACACTAGTTATATTCAAATTTCAAGCTAATTTAAAATTTCCTAACACTATTGAATAATAACCACCCTCTAACACTTCATTTCCCCTTTTCAACTTTACCAATATACAACTCTAAATAAAATTAAATAAGTAACCCTAATAAAAATTAATTACACATGTAAATTTCTAAACACAAAGCTCTTAACATTGATTCCTAACTCAATTACCTTTTCTTACTCCTTTCTAACTATTACAAAATGCTATCTATAAACCACCATATACATAAGTGCTAAAACTGATTTACTAAAATTAATATTATCCATCAATAATAAAATACTATCTAAACATAACACTAACCTAAAATTAATTTCTACCTAAATAGAACATGAGCACCTATCAACATCCAAGTCTTACCTTAATAACCCTATTAATTCCCTTTCCTTATACCTACACATGGAAAGTGGACAACTTGCTTTAAACTCTTTTGAATGCCACAAGGCATTACCCAAGGTGTGTAGACCACTTTAAGACATGGGGAAGCACTCCCAAGGAGGTCAAAACTTGGGGGTAGAGTTAACACAAAAGGCCCAAATTGGAGTGGTTGGGAAAGGAAGGGAAGTGGTGTAGGGAGAGACCCACACCAAGTAAGGGTTCCCTCCAAGTTTCATTTCAAACAAACACATGTCGCCCACCTAATAACTTGCCTAAACCCAAAATTGGAGATGCACTTCAAGTATGGAGGGGAGAGCGGGGCCATGTGTTGTCCCATCCATACTTCCTTTCCAACTCAAAATTTAAAAAAGTGAAAGGGGGGCTAGGGCAATGAGTGCCTAATAATTTTTTTATCCCAAGTTTATTTCTTTTACTCTTCTGATATATTCTTTTTTTTTGGTGGGGGGAGGGGAGGAAATCTCAGAGAATATTCTCTATGGTTCCAATTTTGAAGGCAATAATATTTTACCATACATTTTTTAGAGAGCAATTGTGCTCTCCTAGAAAATGTATGGGGAATATGCATTTTGTGGAGTTTCTTTGGTTTCCTTTATTTCCTTCCCTATGAAGTATTAACATGAACTTTTAGATTTGTAAGTATTGAGAAAAGTATAAAGATAATATCAATTTTTTATGCACCATTTAATTTCAAGGGATTTAGATAATCAATTCAACAACTAGGAGATCCATGGACTAAATGTATTAGTTTCCCCTTTTTTCTGATGAAGAAAGGTTGATTAGTTTCCCTTCCCCTATTATGAACTTGCAAGTGAATACTAAAGTAGGATTACTTATCATGTTACAATAGAGGTCTTCTTGAACTAAAATAAAAACTTATCTAAGGAGTCTATTCTATCAAATTAAAATGATCAATGAAATGCATGTATCAAATTTAGTATTGAATTAATCATGAATCCCTAGGATCTTATCTATATTTTGATTTAATACCTTCATGAAAAATCCATGAGCATGCTAATATTAATCTTTCCTTTTCAATTTTAAATTCAATTACAAGGATATAGGATTACTTATCATGTTACAATAGAGGTCTTCTTGAACTAAAATAAAAACTTATCTAAGGAGTCCATTCTATCAAATTAAAATGATCAATGAAATGCATGTATCAAATTTAGTATTGAATTAATCATGAATCCCTAGGATCTTATCTATATTTTGATTTAATATCTTCATGAAAAATCCATGAGCATGCTAATATTAATCTTTCCTTTTCAATTTTAAATTCAATTACAAGGATATGGATGAAGAGTAAATTCAACATGTAGCTATTGTGTTTCTCTTCTTTTTTTGTCATTACATCTAAAAGAAAGAATAAAAATGGAGTCACAAGAGTAATATTACAACAATACTATGTATATTTCCTCATGAAGTGAACTCTTTCTTATAAGTGAATATGAAATCTATAATCTTGAATCCATTTCATAAATCATCATCAATTACAACTCCTTCCTTCAATACATGAATGCAAGATCTAACAAGAAGGAGTGACAATGGAGGTCTCTAACACAAGTGGCTCAAGAACACCATCAAGAAATCCAATACAAGTTTTCTCCATCAAATTGAACCTATACTAATATGAAAATACACATAAATAAAACTATGGAGAGCTCACCTCCCAACCTATGCCTCAAGGAGACCACCCACCGAGTGAGGATAAGCAATAACCAACATGTGACAATCAAGTCCAAACCACAATAATACAACACAACAATAACATCCATCCAAGGCATACAAGATGGGTTTCACCTTGAACCCATAACAAAGGGGTGAAGGTAGAATACTATTTAGGAGATACCAAATGTGGAACATACAAGAAACATGCCTCTTCCAAGGCTAGAATTCACAATACAAGTTCCATACTTTCTTATCCTTATCTCACCCAAAACAAGATTAATAAAATTAGCATGCAAGGGCTTATACACCTTGCATTTCTTCCCTCTTCTCTCCATGAGAAGAGACTCTATACTTCCATGGAGTCCAACTAACCCCTTCCCCCAAATTTGGGCACTTTTTCCCTATCCAAGGGTGAGCAATACCATTACTCCCTTCACCATTCCCTAAAAAAAAAATCAAAATATGAACAAAAACAAGAATAAAATAAAAACCTAAATCTCATTTCCCACATTACAATACCACAATATATACAATCCACATATGCAAGAGAATAAAAGCACATACAAATATATTTTCAAAGCAAGAACAAGATTCCACTGCAATGGAGATCACCAACCTTCCAAAGTATTATGAAAAAATGATGTTTGAGAAGAGCCCAATCCCCTTTCTTGCTCCAAATCCAAATCCTTAATGTCTATACAGATAGAGAGTGGGTGAACACCCACTAACTTATCCAAGGGCCTCTAAAAAGGCCTCCAAATCCAACCCACCTACAAGCAATAAATTTGAAATTGACTCTAAGTCCTTTGGCCATCAACATGTCCCTTATCATAAATACAAGATTGGGAAGGAGTGTGGGTTTGGGAAAGTTCAAGGGTTCACTCAATTTTCGCAACATGAGGAAAGTGGAATATTTAGAGGGTCACCAAAGCCAATAGGAGGTTATAGTAGTGTTAAAAAGGTCCCCAACCCATACCCATAACACTTAGGCACTTATATTTCACTAAATTTGGCCCCCTAGGACTACTTTTTGGCCTCTAGAAGTGACAAGAAAATTTGAATTCAAATGAACTATTTGGTGAGACTTTACAAGTATCTCTAATAAGGCAGAGGGGAGTGGGGTGTTAATTAGGCTCCTAATAAGTTAGTTAGGTTAAGGGATACATTACTAACCCTAGTAGACATGTCATTTACACATAAACATGAAAAGTTTGAAGTGACACTATAAAATCACATTACATAACATCTGAAATGTCACTAATTATATAATGAAACAACCTAATATATACACACAAGATTATGATCATGAATTAAATTTCTTGACAACGAGGTTTGAATCTCTTCATTAGACTCAACCTTGGTTTTATAGTTTGCACATAGGATTAGTTATTGATTCTCTAATCATTTCCAATGTAAACTTTCCTGTGCACTCAATTTAAATATTAGTAGTTTGATAAAAATCACATTTATATATAAGCTGAATTTACATACTCAATGTCATTTTAATAAAATTTTCCCATTTCTAGACATTGATTAAATATAACAACCTTACATGATTGGATTTACCCTTTAACATCTAAAATTTCCTTTCAATGAACTTATCTGAATATGTATAAAATGATCATCAAGGTATCATAAATAATATCAACACCACATAACATCATTAGTACAGATCAATGTTTTAGCAATCAAAGAATGTAGCAAGTCTTGAATCATACGGTTTCAACACATGAATGTATCAAATGATATCAATTTCAATTAAAACACCTAAACCATAAAGCCCTTAATTTTTTCCATCATCTTTATCATTTAAGTCCATTAACTTTTTATCACCTAGTTATGTAGATGTATCCTAGAGAACACATGCAATGTTTGTGATTCAAACCATAGTTTCGAACAACCAAATAACTCATCCCAATACAAAAGTATAACCTCTTGTACATAATACCCTAACAACCTTTACACATTGTAACACACATTTAATATTTAAAATTAAGCTACTTAAGGGCACTTCTAGTGAGTTGATAATCTTTGTCCTCAATTTTCTAATGATTCATAAGAGGATAAGCATTAAATTATATAATTGCAACAATCATCAAATCATTATACATAAGATAGCCATAATTTATCATAATGTCCTATACATGGTTTCGAGCAAGGACAACAACATTTTCCAATACCATTGTCTTGTCATGCTTATATATCCATTCAAATTTCCTATAAAGGATTTAACAAAGAAATTCATATTTAAATTTGTACATATGAGGAGGGGTCTTACAATTTTTGTAGTTGTGGATGGTTCATTTTCCTTCTCTAGTACCTCAGTCTTCTTTGGAATAGGATCCTTAGCCTTGGCCTTGGATCTTGGAGTCCTAGAAGATCTTGCTATTAGTTCTTCATGTAATTTCTCAACCCTAGCTAATGGAGTAAATCTAGATGATTTCCTTGTAGCTCTCTAAGATATATAGGTAACCTCAATAATGGAGACCACCTCTAATGGTAAATTAGGTACCTCAATTGGTTACACATAATTTGTTATGCATTAAATATGTTCCTCTACAATAGATGCAACAATCTCTTCTTTTCTTGCTTCCTTTCTCTTCTTTCTAAAAGCATTCACCCGTGCCTTAGAAATGCCTTCATATTCTATAATTTTCTCAATCTTCTTCTTCTTAGAGCCTTCAATAAGATCTTTTATGTATGTATGTATTGTACTTTCACTCATAAGTTCCCCATCTCTCTATATTTAGATCTTTGTTTTATGTGAGAATTACATTGACTTGTTGTACAACAATAAATGGGTCAACTTCAAAACTCATAGGGGATATCCATTAAACCCTTGGTTAAACTTCATACAAGTGGTGTCTATCTCAATTATAGAAAACATGGCATTTATATAATAATGTTCCTAGGAATCCTCACTCTTTATTTATTTTCTCTTTAAAAACCTTTAAATATTTCAAATAAATGATTATCAATCATTTTCTTATCTTGCATTCAATAATTTTTTGTTATTAATTGATTAATATGAATGTCCTTTCTCCATGTAGGATGATTCCACTACTACATTTGGACCCAAATTGTGATGACAAAGCCTCACAATTGTGATGGTCTGTTGTTATAATTGTGATATAACAACAAATTGTCTCCCATCAGATGACCGTTAGAATTTTACTATCATAAATTGTGAGGGCTAGGGTATCCATCATAATAATGATGGATGCAACTTTATAACTTGGTAGAAGGAAGGGATACCAATAACCTAGTAATTAACTAAACTTTCTAATGTAAAATTGTAGATGCAAATGGCATAATATTTGATTTGATAAACTTGTGAATGCCACTCTGAATTGAGAATGCATGTGTAGCTACATTCTATATGTATGGAAAATAGATGGAGCTGAAAAAAAACACCACTTTTACATTTATTTAATAGGTCTTTTAAGTTTTTGAAATTATAGATCATCATTAATGTAATGCCCTGCCAAGGGATCCAAAGAATTAACCTAGAATTTCACTAAGTTTGGTAACCTTTTTTTTTTTTTTTTTTTTTTTTTTAACATGAAAGTAAATACCACATATAACTTGTACATAATAACGGAAGCAATAGCAATGTCCATCTAAAAGTAAACATAACATACACAACTGATTTCATTCTTTAAGAATCCCTTAACGTTGAGTTACATCTAAACTAACTAACATACATGAATCCATCTAGTACAACATCCACATGAATAATAATGATAAGTCCAATGTTCATACATTACATTTCCAAATGCTCAATCATCCACTGTACATATCACAGGGTATGAAGGCTTAAAAGAATATACATATGTGAAATAAGGTACATCATCATATTCCAATCCATGATACATCAAAGTAGAGATAATCACATGATACATCATCATAGAAGACATATACATCCATCATAAAGATCAAACAAAATAAACTAAGTGCACGGTTCCTCCCAACCATAAATAACATCATTAGACCATCGTGGATCCTAGCCATCCCTCCATGTGTAACATTCCAAAGCACCGAAGAGATCATCGATATTATCATAGTAGGAATGTCACTCCTAAAACATCCTACTAACATGTAAAGTAAAGCATAGTTTACCATCATCTAACATATGCAAATCATCAATGTAAGGAACATACCAGCAAATACATCCATCACAAGGTATATCATCTATCATAATGATCCAAGAACATAATGAAGATAAATACCAATCAAGAATACTCCAGCCACGGTGTCTCGAATGGATCTCAAATGATAAGAGTGGAAAATACACTACCACCCAACTATGTGGTACCTAAGTGGTCCACTCCCACCGTGCTGAGGAGATAATCTCAAGTCCCATACAAGCTATCCAAAAACACATAGCACAAATCTCTAGAAGTCTAGGAATCTTAAAAGTATACTAACTCAAAGGTTCCATCACACAAAATTGACATCTAATTCCCAGAGGCACACAATGACATGTAGGAAACCTACTATGCAAGTAGGAAAGTGTCATCACAATTATCATGTACAAGTTACCCTGGCAGTTAGCTAAACTCCACGGATCCATACTAATCTCATGCGGTCACTAGTATCCTCTCATACTGATGAGGCATACTACGGAATGCACTGTCGCAACCATGCGTTCTCACTACTCCCATCCTAGCCTATACAAGTGCTCAAGGCATGGGCGAGAACCAAAACAATTATCTTTTTAGGTTCATTTAATCCCCATTTAGTGTGTAAATGTTATCACTTATTAACAAAACTTACAATGAGTTACCCTGGCAGCCGCTTAGGGCCCCGGTCCCCATTGCAAGCCACTTCCCGACACTACAAGTAAATTACCTACCCTAAGCTCATGGAATCATAAATCACCACAGTCCTATACAAGCGACTGTAAAGAAAATCCAAAAGATAATCCATAAAAATAATCATCAAATAACCATGATAACAACATCAAAAATCCATATAAGAAGAATCATCAAATCTCCAAGATAAGAATCATCAAATCTCCATGAGCATCTGAAAAAGCATCCATAGAAAATCATGACCACAACAGACACACCATACAAAAGCACACACACAAAGCAAACACGCACACCATACACATGCAAGTATGGGGTAAGTATCCATAAGAAAACACATATGATAATAAATCATCTTACTAATCATCATTAATAAATGAAAGCAATGTAATGATCATCATGCATACATGAAATGTAGAGTCTAAGTAATCTCATCACATATCAACTGAATCCATAGCACAATATATGATAATCTCATAGTAATGTTACTAATCATCAACATGAAACTAGCTCTAAAAGAGTTTAGCAATGATAACAAAATGCGAACCAGGGGCAGGCACTACAATTAGCATTATAACTCTAATTTCTATGGATGAGAGAATGTCCTCAACAAGCCAGCTCACATAGAAAGTCTTGATTTGTTTACATGATGAGGACATTACCTTTGCCTATAAGAGTCAAAGTTACAATGTTCATGATGGTCTATAACTCAAAATACCTAATTAAAGACCTCTAACAAAAATGAAAACCTATTACATTTTTCAGCTCCACTTGATGTTGTAAGCATATGAGTTGAGACTACATATTGAACTATGGACTCCTTCTGCATTGCCTAAAATCAAGAGATTTACATAGTTAATTATCATGCAATCAAGTTTAATATTCTCTACTGATCAGGGCCAACCACATGAAGGTGGTAGCTCATTTGGCCCCACCCCCTCTGCCCACGTAACATCTAAATTTCCCTTTAACATCTACAATCATTTATTAAATTAATAAAATGTAACATTCTTGAATTATCATATCATAACATTCATTAACACACAAGTTTCATTAGAACATTCACATTAACATTAAAACATAAGATTCATTAGAACATTCAAATGAACATTCAATAGAACATAAATAAAACATCTAGACATAAACATCACTCATTATCAAATAACTTACATAAATGAAAATAATTTATTTTTTCTTTTTTTCTTTTTTGTCATTCCCTATATTGTTGTAGAGGCATATCCATGCTGTCATCGATATTTCTTCTCACCCATGGACATGATCTCACTGTCCTTTGCAAAGGTGTATCCTCTGCAATAACAAATAAAAAGGTTAAATTTAAATTTTTTGAGACTTTAAATAATTTAAAGAACATTGTAGCGCTCTTTACCTTGTCCAACCACATCATCTTGCCCACCATCTTGAACCTCAACACGCTCATTAGGAAGAACCTCTACATCCCCTACAACTATAATACAAGATGTTTTCTTAATCCCAATACATATTATCGTTAAATTTGTATTACTACACCAAATTAAATTTAAAATGTTTACTTGTATTAATAATTTAGAAATAAAAAATTGAATAGAAAATATATACCTTTAGTACTATAATGCACATTTGAATCAACGCCTCCATGGTGCTTGACTAGTGTATCAGGATTGGCAGGCTATAATCAAATGTAAATAATTAGTGCATTATCAATAATATATACATATAAATACAAGAAAAATACTGAGAAACGTTAATCATTCATTTTGATACATATAAATAATATTCACTTTAAAGTTTTAAACAAATATATAATTATTGTTTCCTTAAAACAAATATAATGACTTTTATTTTTTGAACTTAATATCAAATACATTAATTGCTAAATTATTCAATTTGATATTAAAATCAATTGACTTATTTTACCTCATTGTTAGATCCAATAGAAGAACCTTGTGCACTCATTACTTGGATTCATTCAACCACAACTGTATAGCCTTGTCTATAGGCTAATTTCTTGTCCTCTTTAGTTTTAAAAAAAAAAACTCCAAGGCCTAACTTTTTTTTAGTATCATGATTTTTTTAGTAATCAATTTCATCAAAGACAAAATTGTTTACAATTTATAAATATTTTCATATAATTTTTCATTTATTTATACTTATAATTCGTGTAGTAAATTTTGAATATCTACTCGACCTAATCTTATACTACTCGTGCTTCTATTTTCTTACTTCTATTGACTTTGATGTCTTAGGCAACCTATGTGAAGTGTGAAATATGTTAGATCACAGAAGTATTAAGAGTAAGTAGTACATAATTCATTCTTAATATTATGGCATACCTTCTTTCCTCAGGTGGTACTATTTATCCATCATGTATTGCTTTTTCCTTAGTGGCATCCTTTTTAAGATTTCCCCACTTAATAATAGGAATATAGGGGGGACACTCATAACAAGGGTTTTTTTTTCATTTGTGTCCTATAGTTGTACCTAATATACTTCAAATCTTGGCCCACTTTCTCAATGAGCCCAAGTCTTTGAAAGATGTTGGGGTCCAAAAAGTGTTGTCATGGCATCAATGAATTTATCCTTTAACTCTTTAGTTTGTAAATTATACCTTTTAAGAAAAGAAAAAATTGATAGATTCATTAATGAATTGAAGCTACCTTTTAATTTACTTGAAGAAATTGATTGGAGGAAACATGATCTAGTAATGAAATTAAAATATGATACACAATGCATATGGTCGGCCCAAATATGTGCAAACATTCATCATTAAGTTTTTCATAGAATAAATTATTCCCTACAAAATATGTCATGCCCAAACTACAAGGGCAAAAAATACACAAATTTTTTAAATTAATAATTAAAATGCTCTAAGTCTGATATGGTTATGATCACAGTTTAAGTAAATGGTCTCTACATTTCATCTTAAGTTATAAACTTGTGGAGGAATACATCGTTAAGATTTGAACTTTCATTATTAAAATGATATCAACATTTGTTACGTTACTACATAATTATACTTAATTTAAATTTCTTTAATTAGAATATAATTTTAAAAATTACTAACCAATTCTTGATTAAAACTAACAAAATTAGATTTAAATAAATATTTAGAACACTAACTAAAAACATAAACTAACTTTACAAAACAAAAATGAAAATCTAAAACATCTTAAATAAAATACTTACTAACTAATTATACTCCAAATAATATCAACTAAATCTTATTAAACTTAAATTATATTCAATAACAACTAACTATATTTAAATATGATCTAGCTACATACAACAATAAAGTGACTAAATTTAAATAAAACCTAACTTTAACATATACTAATCTATCTAACTTGTAAACCTCGATAAAGATATAAACTAACAATAAAGCTCAATAATAACTAATACTACTAACTAACACCAACTATACTTTATCAACTAATGCCAAAACTATAAAATGACATAGCTAGGCTTAATACTAAAAGGAAACTTTATTAATATTACTATTATGAAAAAACTAAACTAAACTAACCCACTTGACAAGTGGATTCCCTTTCCCACCTAAACTCTCTTTCCAAACAAGCCTGGGGAAAATTCCCAAACTCCCCCACGTGGTCCAAGGTCTGCAAAATGCAGCCCAAGCAGACTTGGTCAAGGTACGTGGGCAGTACAAGGACAATCCATAAAAACATTGCCTCCTTCCATGGAAAAAGGTAAATATGGAGTTTGACATAATGCAAAATTCTAGGCAACCACTTGCCCTCAAACACCTACATCAGCCAGAGTGAGAGAAATGGTAGGGTGATGTCATCTCATCATGATGACACTTGCCAATCAATGCCTAGGGAGTATGTAGGGGTGGATAAAGACTAAGGGGTAAAGCATTAAGTGATAAAGTTTATTAGGTAAGTCTTAGGATATTTAGTTTAATTATATTTTCTTTTCTTTCTTGATTTTTTTAAAATTTTTTTTTAAAATTTTAAATATAATATTCAATAAATCTAAAAGGATAATAAGGGAATCTTTTAGATTCTCTGTTACCAAAGAGGTAATAATTCTTTTCCCATACAAAAACTAGAGAGATTTTACTCTCTTAGGACATTTTTTTTTGGGTCTTTATTTTTCTAAGTATAAATTTTCAAATTGATTTAATAACCAAGAAGGGATTATTATTATTATTATTAAGTAAATCTAATAGGACTTCTTGCAACTAAACAAACCAAGAGATTTAATTATCCATTTAAACCACAATGCAAGAATTGATTTAATTCCAATAATCACGAAAATTGAACATTCATTCATAACATAATTTTTTTGTTCTCAACATATAAGGAAACTTGAAATTTTTGCCTAATTGAATCAACATCATTTCCATCCTATTTTTGATGTGCATCCATATAACTGAAAATTATGATTAAATCTCATGATAAGCAATATTACTCATTCACTATTTTATTGGCAAACTTGATTCAAGGGCTCAATCGGGTAAGAATTAGGAAGAAAACCCGGCGTCGTTGTCATTACAAAAAAGTTTTGAAATAAAATTTACATAGGATTCCAATCCCAAAATTTACAAAAATTTAATTGAATTTCCTTCATGACCCTCATCAAGAATTCCATATCAATTTCTGCAACACATTTCTAAGAACCATGGAGAGAACAGAATCTGATCAGGTGTCAACAAGCATGACCAAAAGGCAAATCAAACATGCATATTCATACTAGGTTTTCAAAATAGGATTCAAAATGAATCAATACTAGGGAAAGATGGATTCTTCCAATAGGAGAAGTCAGACACAACACCAAAATAGATGCCTAATCAGAGCTATAAACCAAAAACTTTCGTTCTTCCATTTTAACATGCCAAACTCATATGAGGTTTGTGCTGAAAGGTAGGGGCCCATAAAACCCTACCCTCACTCCCTCTTCTCATCCTGAGAAGAGACTCTACACTTGTTGGAGTCCAACTAAAAAGACCTTTCCCAAAATTGGTCACTTTTGCCCTATCCAAGGGTGAGTAATACCAAAACACCCATACAAGAAAACTTCAAAATTCAAACATAAACATGAAAGAAAAGCATTCAAGAAACATGGTTTCAATCCTTCCCAACATACCCAACATACATACAAGCATCCAAATAACAACACCATAGCATTTAAGCATGAAGCAAGCATAAAAATCTGATCAAGGGAGATGAAGAACTCCTACCTTCACAAAGAGATAATGGTAAATGAACAATTTGAGTAGAGCTTTCCCTTCCTTGCCTTCAATCTTCCAAGACTCCTCTCTAAAAGTAGAGATTGGTTAACAACCAAAACTACTCCAAGAAGGGCCTCTAAATAAGATCCAAATTCAACAACCAAAAAAAACAATAACTTCCTCCACTCACCTACAATTCTAGAAGTTTCTAACTCAACCCATCCTAAGGTTAACCACTAAGTGGAGTTGAGGTGATGCAACTCATGGTAACCACTTAAAATTTTTGCACAAAAGCAAGACTAGACTTTTTGAGTGACCTCAAAAGTCAATAAAAGGGGCTTAGGGGTTGGAAAATGCCCCCAACCCATACCCATACCCCTTAGGTATAAATATTTCATGTTAAAAAATCTTAGGAATAGATTTGGAACCAAACAAAAGCTAGGAAATATTTAGGACCATCTAACAACTCTTAAAAAAAATGCAGATTAAGCACTAATCCGGATTAGGGGTGACTAAACTCGATTAAGAAGCAAATTAACAAAAAGACACTAATTTAATCTGACTTGGGTCCAAAGGTTACACAGCTAACCCTAGCTAGCACACCGGAATGCTTAAGAAATTTCATGAGTGTCAAGAGACACTATAAGAACACAATTAAGAACATTAACATTTACTGATCACAAAAAGATACATTTATAGATCTCACAATAAAATTAAGTTACGAACAACAAGGTTTCTACAAATGGCACATAGGGATTAGTTTCGTTCCTCTGTCAGGTTTCTCGGCTAAAATATCTTGCACACTCATTGCACACATCAGTAGTCTCATAAAATCACATGCACATATGTAGATATGTATGAAGAAATCACATACATCTATAAATCAATTAGGGTTTCTCTCATCCTACTCAATTCTTAACCATTAAAATCTCTTAATCAAAGTGTTAATCCTACATTTACTTATTTCATCAACATACATATACATAAAACATTAAATGAAGAACATTAGATATCAAAAAGTAACATCACACAACATGAAATAATATACTATGTTCAAAGCATCAGATAATGTCTCGACATCTCGAGTCATGAGTATCAAAATAATAATAATGTATCACTATGCTAGGATGGGTCGAGGCAAGGCGTCACATCCTCCCCCACTAGGCATGAACTTCCTCCTGGAGTTTATCAAAAAGATAAGGGTACTAAGATTGCATCCGTGCTACATCCTCCCATGAAGCTGTGACCTCATTGTAACAATCCCACTGGACCCTAACCTGGTCTAGCTCTCGGCCTCGAAGTGCTAGGGTCCGTTGGGCAATAATATGGATAGACTCTAGCACTAACTGACCAACGAAATCCAATTGTAGCCTCGATAACTGTAGCTTGATGCTCAGTCTGGTGGTTGTCAACCATTGGAAAAACTCTATGGGACCTGCCCATGTCTCCAATTTTTGGCTCTGGAAAAGCCCCTATCTGACCACTGGATGACTGTCCCTATGGACACTCTCTAGCTATGTGACCCATGCCACCATAAGTGTAGCATGGTCCTCAGGTATAAGATCATGCATCCTATGATCCAGACTATTGTTGGCCTCCTAACCGACCCACTGTATCCACCCCTGGAAGGCTGATGAGTCTGCACTGACTGTGGCTGTGGGGTATGTACTTTTTGATCCTACTTTAGCTGCCATTGCTTGGGCTCACAGCCCTGGTAACCCTGTGATTGTTCCTGCTACTACTCCTGAGAGTATTGGCCCTTAGAGGACCCTGGTGTATAGTTCTAATTCCCTTTCCAAGGGGGTTTCTGCGATGTAGAGTTTCAGTTCTAGGACTAATCCTGTGATTCCTATCTACCTCGGGTATCCTTTGCTATCTCCACTACCTGTCTGAAGGTGGTAGGGAAGGCCATTCGAACTGGACTCTAAAGTGAGAAATTCAGAACCATGATAAAATGATGCACCTGCAATTTCTTGTCCTTCATGTATTCCACATAAGGAAGGAGCTCAAGAAACTTGCTCTCGTACTGAGCTACTATAAGACCTCTCTGATAAAGAGAATGAAATTCCTCTATCTGCTTCTATTGGAAATGCTCTGACAAGTACCTCCCCCAGTATCTCTCTAAGAAAGACTCCCATGTGAGGGTATCCATCCTCACTCCTCCTATAGTCTCCTCCTGATACCACCAATTGGAGGCATCTCCTCTCAACTGATGGACTGCTAGGCATACTCCCATAAGGGCATAATCTAAAGCACTATTGTACGCTCTGTAACCATGCCTCTGCTACTGTCCCCTCAGTGGAACCAGTAAATAATGGTGGCTAAAGTCGTATCAATTCCCTGATATCATCTCCTATATGTCTAGGAGGTATGTCAAGTGCGGGCCCTCTCTAGTGTAGTGACTCTCCCTCATGCTCACCCTGACACTCTATCTATCTTGGCAGGGGACTCCTAGTTCTCTCTCTGACTCTGGTTCCACCTCCTCTGGGTCCCTTTGCTTCCACTACTGGAATCTGCTGACCTGGCTGAACTACAGGTACTACTCTTTGCTAATCTACACCGATCAAAGTCTGAAGTGCATCTATAATGTCCTTGTTCGAGTTTGATGGTGGTGGAGGTGGTGGTGGTAGTGGAGGTGGTCCATCCCCTTATCTGTAATGAACCCGATTTGGGGGTCCATTGTTTATTTTTGACTAGATCTCTTATTTGTATCCTTTGCATCATATTTTTTCTGATTTGTATAGATTTCATTATCTTTTTTCAATCTGAATAAAATTTTATAATATTTGATATATGACACCCCTCTCGATAATTGATATTCTATATATATATGTACATTTGAAATAGTCATGTCCTTTCATTAATATTAATCATATTAATGATAATATAATTAATTATATATTTACTTAGTTAAATTAATTAATATCATTATGTATACTATTGTAATTACTATATTATAACATATATTATTTTAATAATATATCAATTATATATATTATTATATTATAATACTTTGTATTAATAGTGTTTCTATATTAAATCATATCTTAATTATTATAATATCAACTATATTTATATTATATTGTATTAATATAGTATTACTATATTAAAATATATCATAATGATAATATCATTATTCTTGTATTAGATTTATATTTTCAGATTACCATTATAATATGATATTATTACATGATTATAATATAATATTATTTATAAAATATTATTATTTTAATATTAATATTAATAAATAATACTTATTAATTATTTAATTTATATGTTAAAGTGGGGACATTACAGTCCTCCCCTCTCGAATTTGCTTGCCCTCAAGCAAAATCTTTTATACACAAGCTTTGCCATAGATATAAAACATATTTTCTTATGAAAGGCCTAGAAGGTTTATAACACATACATCTTTAATGAATGAAAACACAAAGTAGACAAGATGTAGACAGATGAAGACTCGAAGCATACATGATGTAGACACATCATACATAACTTTGATTAGATCCTAAAATTAACAATGTGCAATATCTATACTTCTTCATTAGGCTTATGAACCCTGCAACCACAAAATAAGCATCAGTACATGCATATAAATATATATAAACTTCAAAAAAAATTGAATAATAATTAGTTAATCCAAGCTAGTTCCATACTAAGCCCACGAGCGAAACTTTAGCCCCCTTGGCCCTGGTGGTAGGTGTTAGGCATCCACACGAGGTGGTCTACTTAGTGGATTGCTTGTTTGGCTAGAAAGATTCTTGTGAAAAGGAGCCATTACTATCTTTCCCTTAACTAGCACTACAATGGGGTGTTCTCTCCTAATTGCAGACTCCATAGGAAAGTGGTAGGGTTCCTTTTTCTTATTTACATAATCCTTTGGAAGGAATCTTTCTCTCTCTCCTTATTATGATCATCATAAGATGGTAGATTTACGGTGCAGAGGGTGCGTGAAACAAGCTCCAAGCATATCCGACAAGTGCTCGAAATTACTCTGCCTCTCCCTCCACCAACTCCCTACCTTAGGATATCATAATGTGAATGAGAAGATGAGTATTAAATTTAATTTACTTAGTTCATTTGAAATATTTCTTCTTATAGTACACAAGCAACTTTCTCTCTCCTTGTTACGATCATCTTGATGGTAGAATGACGGTGCAAAGGGCATGTGAAACAAGCTCTAAGTGTATCCAAAAAGTGCTCGAAATTACTTTGCCTTTCCCCCCACCAACTCCCTATCGAAGATTACGTAATTTTGGACAACAGATAGAATCTTTGTACTATAATTGAAATGTATTCTAATTACTATGTTTTCCTTAAATCAACATTTATTTATATTTCATTTTTTTTTCATTTTTCATATATATATATTTTTCATTTTTTTCATTTTCATATATTCTTTTTATTTTGTAACTAGAATCATTGATAGATTATTCAATATTTTTCACAATAACAAATGTGTCAATAATAAGAAAGACACTAACAATTATCTCTTAATAAAACATATGAAGAAGATATAAACTTACCTCATTACCATACCTTATTACCATTAATAAAATTTTTAATATAATTCAATGAGTCAATGTACCTTATATGTACCAATTAGTACTTTGGTACTCTACTATTATAGGGTCATGTAATGTGTACTCGAGCCTGTATGCTCACATAACTTGCCTTGCAATTGGTGTTTCTTTTTACTTTTTCCTGCACGAACATTCTCAAAGGAAAGGATCAAGGCACATAGGCTCTTATAATAGATGAAATAAGAGAGACACTAATAGAATATTCAAATAATAGAAGACCATTCAATTAAAACATAGAGAGAAATCCAAAATATATACTTTGAACATATATGCATATAAACATTCAATCTTCTAAGTATATATTTTTATTCTATGTTTTAACACATTATTTTCTAAGGTGATCAATTTCCAAATCTATAATCACCTAGATTCTTAAGAGATTGTTGCACATCAATTTATCCTCTTACATTAATAAAATTTGTTATTAGACTCCTCTCTTGAATATATGAAATAAAAATGTCATCACTATCATCAACCAATATAATTGACTTATTCTTATTACATGAAATAACACCTATATATTCAATACTGACCATAATGAATTATTTCATATACCTAATAATATTATTAGAATTTTGTTCCAATTAATATTATCATTAACATTGAGTAAAATTATAAATAAATAATCATACTTACCTTCACTCTCTATTTCATGTAATACCTTTACTTTCCATTTCATTTAATACCTTCACTTTTCATTTCATTTAATAGGAAGGTAAAAATATCTTCTTTGGATGTATTATGAGTGATGATATGTGTCTCTACACTTTATTATTTGATGGCTTCTTCAAATCTTACTTCTTAGTTGATGTATTGAAAGACTCGATCATATGTAATGTCCCAATGTTTTGGACTATTACAATATCTATAACTAGTATATAGTTGATTCTTTATTGTTAGATTTATCTTCTTGACTTCAAGGCTCCCTATGAAGTTTGATGATTCTCTTTCTCTATATCAAGTATAAACTCTTTTATCTTTGTACTTATCCCACTTAAAATCTCCCTTTAGTTTGATCCTTATATGTTGTCCTTCAATATACCTTTTACATGCTCAATATGTGCTATCAATCATAAAATATGTTTAGAAGTCATTCATATGAGCACATACTTTTTTGCTATGGTAAATTTCTTATCTTGTGTAATTCCTTTGACCGAATAATGTGATTTCCTTTCATTGTTATCTGACGTAGGCACCACCTTTCAACTTAATCACCACATGGTAGTAGTAGAGATTGATCTTTCTTGAGACTCAAAGAAAAACAAAAATGTCTTTGGTAAAGCAATGTGAGGGCTCGCACTCAAGGCACATCAGGCTTGGCCTATGGATCTCCATTGATGCTTTGTGGGCTTTCACTGGATTTGGTTTGAGAGTATCTTGTTCCTTTCACTATGGAGTACTCTATGAATGTCATGCATTGTGTTTAAGTTTGATTCACTGATTTCTATTTTGGCACTCAAACATTGAATATATAACTCTTGGAGTGAATATATTTTAACAGCAGTCAGCCCTATTTAAATCTACTCCCTGCTAGTTTTGGTCCTTCGTATGTTTGTTATTATAGCATTTCATTTTAATGTGCTCCTTCCTTTTACACCGTGCTCAGGTATTTTGGTGATGAGACTAACTTTAACTCTTTTTAGTCATGAGTCACTGATTTTTAATTTATAACTTTTTACAATTAAACTTGAGAAAATGGTGTAATACACCACGGTTCTGACAGGTTATCCAAAACATCATATAAAAACAATTTGCCACTGTTAATTCTCCACATAATATAATCCTCAACTACTCAAGAGCGACCACTGTAGTACCATTGTATTTATAAATCTTTGTTTACATTTCAATGTTGAGAAAGCTCCTCCTAAATTCTATGAATGATAGAGTAATCATCATAATATAGGGGTGCAAGTGATTGAGACAAAAATGCTATTGCCTTCTCTTAATCACAAGGAATATGGATTTGCTAATATAGTCGACCTAGAATGATGAGGTCCCAATATATTTAATGTTGTTAAATGTACATAGGAATGATTCCAAAAATAATCGTACATAGTAGTGCTGAGTTGGAGCCTCTTGTCTTGTATGATCTTGCTAGTATAACGTCTGAATAAACTATTTCCTCTAATTCATTTGTTGGTTTGCAATATCAATGCTTAAGAATGTTGAATGTAATATCGTTATGCTGAATAAAATCCTTCTATGTTACATAAAGATTATTTTATGGTAATATTACTCCAGTAATATTGTTCAACTTCTGTATTATTCTCCAAAAAATAGCAACTTCTCACTACAAAACTCACGTTAAAATATAAATTGGCTCGATAACATTGTACTTAATATACTTCTTCCATAATAATGCTCTGCAACTTTTGTATTCGAAAGCCAAAATAAATAGTCTTCGCCAGTCAATGGCCAGCAAACACAATTATTTAACTTCTGAAAGGGTATCACTATTTTACTTAAGTTCAATTATATTGTGCTTTGTTCTTTAAAAAAAATTATCAAACATGGTTATGAACAAAAAATGCCGCTTCACAATTTAGTACACAGTAGGTATCTACCCGTATCCCAAAACAATTGTTGCTGAAATACACACTATAGGAATACTATACTCTTGATGTGTAATGACATGGGAAACCAACATATATGCTTTCGTCTTGCACACATACTCTAGTATCATCTTCTTTTGTAGGCTTAGTGTCATTAGTTTGATTGCCATCTTTGACCAAGTGATTTGTATCAAAATCTCATCGTTCTTAAAGAATTAATGTCTTTGGTGATCTTTTTTGACTACGCTTTCCACAAATTCACTCTCTCAGATCGTCAAATGTCCAAATGTGCTTCAATGCAAAAAAATAGTTTTAATATCTATATCACAGGCTGGTAGGATCTGAGTCTCTGATACCATTTGTAATGAACCCGATTTGGGGGTCCATTGTTTATTTTTGACTGGATCTCTTATTTGTATCCTTTGCATCATATTTTCTTTGATTTGTATAGATTTCATTATCTTTTTTCAATTTGAATAAATTTTTTATAATATTTGATATATGACACCCCTCTCAATATTTGATCTTCTATATATATATATATACACACACACATTTGAAATAGTCATGTCCTTTCATTAATATTAACCATATTAATGATAATATAATTAATTATATATTTACTTAGTTAAATTAATTAATATCATTATGTATACTATTGTAATTACTATATTATAACATATATTATTTTAATAATATATCAATTATATATATTATTATATTATAATACTTTCTATTAATAGTGTTTCTATATTAAATCATATCTTAATTATTATAATATTAACTATATTTATATTATATTGTATTAATATAGTATTACTATATTAAAATATATCATAATGATAATATCATTATTCTTGTATTAGATTTATATTTTCAGATTACCATTATAATACAATATAATATGATATTATTACATGATTATAATATAATATTATTTATAAAATATTATTATTTTAATATTAATATTAATAAATAATACTTATTAATTATTTAATTTATATGTTAAAGTGAGGACATTACATTGTCATACTCTACCACCTCTTGCCCTACGACCTCTACCTCGTCGGTTGCTTCGAGTAACAGGAGGCATCCTACACAAATTATTGTTTAGTTTTAAGTTTTCAAAAGTGTAATGGTTTAAGGTTCCTAGTATTGAAACACAGGCTCTGATATCAAAATGTCATGCCCAAACTACGAGGGAAAAAAACACACTTTTTAAAAAAATTAATAATTAAAATGCTCTAAGTCCGATATGGTTATGATCACAGTTTAAGTAAAGGGTCTCTACATTTCATCTTAAGTTTATAAACTTGTGGAGGAATACATCATTAAGATTTGAACTTTTGTTATTAAAATGATATTGACATTTGTTACGTTACTAAATAATTATACTTAATTTAAATTGCTTTAATTAGAATCTAATTTTAACAATTACTAATCAATTCTCGATTAAAACTAACAAAATTAGATTTAAATAAATATTTAGAACACTAACTAAAAACATAAACTAACTTTACAAAACAGAAATGAAAATCTAAAACATCTTAAATAAAATACTTACTAACTAATTCTACTCCAAATAATATCAACTAAATCTTATTAAACTTAAACTCAATTAAATAACAACTAACTATATTTAAATATGATCTAACTATATACAACAATAAAGTGACTAAATTTAAATAAAACGTAACTTTAACATATACTAATCTATCTAACTTGTAAACCTTGATAACGATATAAACTAATAATAAAAGCTCACTAATAACTAATACTACTAACTAACACTAACTATACTTTATCAACTAATGCGAAAACTATAAAATGACATAGCTAGGCTTAATACTAAAAGGAAACTTTATTAATATTACTATTATGACAAAACTAAACTAAACTAGCCCACTTGACAAGTGGATTCCCTTTCCCACCTAAACTCTCTTTCCAAATAAGCATGGGGTGGATTCCCAAACTTCTCCACGTGGTCCAAGGTCTGCAAAATGTAGCTCAAGCAGACGTGGTCAAGGTACGTGGGCAGTACAAGGACAATCCATAAACATGGCGCCTCCTTCCATGGAAAAAGGTAAATGTGGAGTTTGACATAATGCAAAATTTTAGACAACCACTTGCCCTCAAACACTCCATCGGCCAAAGTGAGAGATATGGCAAGGTGACATCATCTCATCATGATGACACTTGCCAATCAACATCTAGGGAGTGTGTAGGGGTGGATAAAGACTAAGGGGTAAAGCATTAAGTGATAAAGTTTATTAGGTAAGTCTTAGGATATTTAGTTTAATTATATTTTCTTTTCTTTTTTGATGTTTTTTTAAATTATTATTTTAATTTTAAATATAATATTCAATAAAGCTAAAAGGATAATAAGGGAATCTTTTAGATTCTCTATTACCAAAGAGGCAATAATTCTTTTCCCATACAAAAACTAGAGAGTTTTTACTCTCTTGGACAGTTTTTTTTTTGGGTCTTTATTTTTCTAAATATAAATTTTCAAGTTGATTTAATAACCAAGAGGGGACTATTATTATTATTTTTAAGTAAATCTAATAGGACTTCTTGCAACTAAATAAATCAAGAGATTCAATTATCCATTTAAACCATAATGCAAGAATTGATTTAATTCCAATAATCACGAAAATTGAACATTCATTCATAACATATATTTTTTTTTTCAACATATAAGAAAACTTGAAATTTTTGCCTAATTGAATCAACATCATTTCCATCCTATTTTTGATGTGTATCCATATAACTTAAAATTATGATTAAATCTCATGATAAGCAATATTACTCAATCACCATTTTATTGGCAAACCTGATTCAAGGGCTCAGCCGGGAAAGAATTAGGAAGAAAACTCAACGTCATTGCCATTACAATAAAGTTTTAAAATATAAATTAAATAGGATTCCAATCCCAAAATTTACAACAATTTAATTGAATTTCCTTCATGACCCTCATCAAGGGTTCCATATCAATTTCTACAACGCATTTCTAAGAATCGTGGAGAGAATAGAATCTGATCAGGTGTCAACAAGGATGACCAAAAGGCAAATCAAACATGCATATTCATACTAGGTTTTCACAATAGGATTCACAATGAATCAATACTAGGGAAAGGTGGATTCTTCCAATAGGAGAAGTTAGACACAACACCAAAATAGATGCCCAATCAGAGCTATAAACCAAGAACTTTCGTTCTTCCATTTTAACATGCCAAACTCATACGAGGTTTGCGTTGACAGGTAGGGGCCACTAACACCCTACCCTCTCTCCCTCTTCTCGTCTTGAGAAGAGACTCTACACTTGTTAGAGTCCAACTAAAAAGACCTTTCCCAAAATTGGTCACTTCTGTCCTATCCAAGGGTGAGTAATACCAAAACACCCATACAAGAAAACTTCAAAATTCAAACATAAACATGAAAGAAAAGCATTCAAGAAACATGGTTTCAATCCTTCGCAACATACCCAACATACATACAAGCATCCAAATAACAACGCCATAGCATTTAAGCATGAAACAAGCACAAAAATCTGAACAAGGGAGATGAAGAACTCCTACCTTCACAAAGAGGTAATGGTAAATGAACAATTTGAGTAGAGCTTTCCCTTCCTTGCCTTCAATCTTCCAAGACTCCTCTCTAAAAGTAGAGATATACTCCAAGAAGGGCCTCTAAATAAGATCCAAATTCAACCAAAAAAATAATAATAATAACTTCCTCCAATTCTAGAAGTTTCTAACTCAACCCATCCTAAGGTTAACCACTAAGTGGAGTTGAGGTGATGCAACTCATGGTAACCACTTGCAATTTTCGCACAAAGGCAAAAATAGACTTTTTGAGTGACCTCAAAAGTTAATAAAAGGGGCTTAGGGGTTGGAAAATGCCCCCAACCCATACCCATACCCCTTGGGTATAAATATTTCATGTTTTAAAACCTTAGGAATAGATTTGGAACCAAACAAAAGCTAGGAAATTTTTACGACCATCTAACAACTCTAAAAAAAATGGAGATTAAGAACTAATCTAGATTAGGGGTGACTAAACTTGATTAAGAAGAAAATTAACAAAAAGACACTAACTTAATCTAACTTGGGTCCAAAGGTTACACAACTAACCCTAGCTAGCACACTGGAATGCTTATGAAATTTTATGAGTGTCAAGAGACACTATAAGAACATAGTTAAGAACATTAACATTTACTGATCACAAAAAGATACATTTATACATCTCAGAATAAAATTAAGTTACAAACAACAAGGTTTCTACAAATGGCACATAGGGATCAGTTTAGTTCCTTCGTCAGGTTTCTCGACTAAAATATCCTGCACACTCATTGCACACATCAGTACTCCCATAAAATCACATGCACATGTGTATATACGTATCACGAAATCACATAAATTAAACCATACATCTATAAATCAGTCAGGGTTTCTCTCATCCTACTCAATTCTTAACCATTAAAACCTCTTAATCAAAGTGTTAATCCTAAATTTACTTATTTCATCAACATACATATACATAAGACATTAAATGATGAACATCACATATCAGAAAGTAACATCACACAACGTGAAATAATATACTATGTTCAAAGCATCAAATAATGTCTCGACATCTGGAGTCATGAGTATCGAAATAATAATAATGTATCACTATGCTAGGATGGACCGGGGCGAGGCCTCACATCGTCCCCCACTAGGCATGAACTTCCTCCTGGAGTTCATCAAAAAGATAAGGGTACTAAGATGACATCCATGCTGCATCCTCCCATGAAGCTGTGACCTCATCATAATAATCTCACTGGACCCTAACCTGGTCCAGCTCTCAGCCTCGAAGTGCTAGGGTCTATTGGGAAATAATACGAATAGGCTCTAGCACTAACTGGCTGACCAAATCCACTTGTAGCCTCAATAACTGTAGCCTAATGCTCAATCTAGCGGTTGTCAACCACTGCAAAAACTCTATGGGACCTGCCTATGTCTCCAACTGTTAGCTCTGAAAAAGCCCCTATCTGAGCACTCGATGACTGTCCCTATGGACACTCTCTAGCTATGTGACCCATGCCACCATAAGTGTAGCATGGTCCTCAGGTATAAGATCGTGCATCCTATGAGCCAGATTGCTGTGGGCCTCCTGACCTGCTAGACCCATTGTATCCACCCCTGGAAGACTGATGAGTCTGCACTGACTATGGCTATGGGGTATGTACTTTCTGATCCTACTGTAACTGCCACTGCTTGGGCTCCCAGCCTTGGTAACCCTATGAGGGTTCCTACTACTGCTACTAAGACTATTGGCCCTTAGAGGACCCTGGTGTATAGTTCTAATTCCCTTTCCAAGGGGGTTTCTGGTTGGTAGAGTTTCGATTCTGAGATCGATCTTGTGATTCCTATCTACCTCGAGTATCCTCTGCAACTAGTGCTATCTCCACTACCTATCTGAAGGTGGTAGGGAAGGCCATCTAAACTAGACCCTGAAGTGAGAAATTTAGACCCATGATAAAATGATGCACCCGTAGTTTCTCATCCTTCATGTATTCCACATAAGGAAGGAGCTCGAGAAACTTGCTCTTGTACTGAGCTACTATAAGACCTCTTTGATAAAGAGAATGAAATTCCTCTATCTACTTCTTTCAAAAATGCTCTGACAAGTACCTCTCTTGGAATCTCTCTAAGAAAGACTCCTATGTGAGGGTATCCATCCTCACTCCTCCTATGGTCTCCTCCTAATGCCACCAATTGGAGGCATCTCCTCTCAACTGATGGACTATTAGGCATGCCTTTAGATTACTCCTATGAGGGCGTAATCCAAATCACCACTATAGGCTCTATAACCATGCCTCTCCTAGTGTCCCCTCAGTGGAATAGATAAATAATGCTGGCCCAAGTTGAATCAATTCCCAGATATCATCTCCTATATGTCTAGGAGGTTTGTCAAGTGGGGGTCCTCTCTGGTGTATTGACTCTCCCCCATGGTCACCTTGACCCTCTATCTATCTCGGTGAGGGACTCCTAGTTCTCTCTCTAACTCTGGTTCTGCCTCCTCTGGGTCCCTCTGCTTCCACTACTGGAACCTACTGACATGGCTGAACTATAGGTACTACTCTCTACTGAACTACATCGATCAAAGTCTGAAGTGCATCTATAATGTCTTGGTTTAGGTTTGGTGGTGGTGGAGGTGGTCCATCCCCCTGTCCTACTCTACCACCTCTCACCCTATGACCTCTGCCTCATCGGTTGCTTTGAGTAACAGGAGGCATCCTACACAATTTAATGTTTAGTTTTAAGTTTTCAGAAGCATAATGGTTTAAGGTTCCTAGTGTTGAAACATGGACTCTGATACCAAAATGTCATGCCCAAAATACGAGGGCAAAAAATAGACAATTTTTTTTAAATTAATAATTAAAATGCTCTAAGTTCGATATGGTTATGATCACAGTTTAAGTAAAGGGTCTCTACATTTCATCTTAAGTTTATAAACTTGTGGAGGAATACATCATTAAGATTTGAACTTTCGTTATTAAAATGATATTGACATTTGTTATGTTACTACATAATTATACTTAATTTAAATTGCTTTAATTAGAATCTAATTTTAACAATTATTAACCAATTCTCGATTAAAACTAACAAAATTAGATTTAAATAAATATTTAGAACACTAACTAAAAACATAAACTAACTTTACAAAACAAAAACGAAAATCTAAAACATCTTAAATAAAATACTTACTAACTAATTCTACTCCAAATAATATCAACTAAATCTTATTAAACTTAAATTCAATTAAATAACAACTAACTATATTTAAATATGATCTAACTACATACAACAATAAAGTGACTAAATTTAAATAAAACCTAACTTTAACATATACTAATCTATCTAACTTGTAAACCTTGATAAAGATATAAACTAACCATAAAAGCTCACTAATAACTAATACCACTAACTAACACTAACTATACTTTATCAACTAATGCCAAAACTATAAAATGACATAGCTAGGCTTAATACTAAAAGGAAACTTTATTAATATTACTATTATGAAAAAACTAAACTAAACTAACCCACTTGACAAGTGGATTCCGTTTCCCACCTAAACTTTCTTTCCAAACAAGCTTGGGGCAGATTCCCAAACTTCTCCACGTGGTCCAAGGTCTACAAAATGTAGCCCAAGAAAACTTGGTCAAGGTACATGGGTAGTACAAGGACAATCCATAAAAACAGTGCCTCCTTCCATGAAAAAAGGTAAATGTGGAGTTTGACATAATGCAAAATTTTAGGCAACTACTTGCCCTCAAACACTTGCATCGGCCAGAGTGAGAGAGATGCCAGGGTGATGTCATCTCATCATGATGACACTTGCCAATCAACTCCTAGGGAGTATGTAGGGGTGGATAAAGACTAAGGGGTAAAGCATTAAGTGATAAAGTTTATTAGGTAAGTCTTAGGATATTTAGTTTAATTATATTTTCTTTTCTTTTTTGATGTTTTGTTTTTTTTTTTTTTTTTTTTTAATTTTAAATATAATATAATAAAGCTAAAAAGATAATAATAGAATCTTTTAGATTCTCTGTTACCAAAGAGGTAATAATTCTTTTCCCATACAAAAACCAGAGATTTTTTACTCTCTTGGGACATTTTTTTTTTGGGTCTTTATTTTTCTAAGTATAAATTTTCAAGTTGATTTAATAACAAAGAGGGGATTATTATTATTATTTTTAAGTAAATCTAATAGGACTTCTTGCAACTAAATAAACCAAGAGATTTAACTATCCATTTAAACCACAATGCGAGAATTGATTTAATTCCAATAATCACGAAAACTGAACATTCATTCATAACATAATTTTTTTTTTCAACATATAAAGAAACTTGAAATTTTTGCCTAATTGAATCAACATCATTTCCATCCTATTTTTGATGTGCATCCATATAAATGAAAATTACGATTAAATCTCATGATAAGCAATATTACTCAATCACCATTTTATTAGCAAACCTGATTCAAGGGCTCAGCCGAGAAAGAATCAGGAAGAAAATTCGACGTCTTTGCCATTACAAAAAAGTTTTGAAATATAAATTACGTAGGATTCCAACCCCAAAATTTACAACAATTTAATTGAATTTCCTTCATGACCCTCATCAAGGGTTCCATATCAATTTTTGCAACACATTTCTAAGAATTGTGAAGAGAACATAATCTGATTAGGTGTCAACAAGCATGACCAAAAGGAAAATGAAACATGCATATTCATACTAGGTTTTCACAATAGGATTCACAATGAATCAATACTAGGGAAAGGTGGATTCTTCCAATAGGAGAAGTCAGACACAACACCAAAATAGATGCCCAATCAGGGCTATAAACCAAGAACTTCTATTCTTTCATTTTAACATGCCAAACTCATACGAAGTTTGTGTTGATAGGTAGGGGCCCATAACACCTTACCCTCTCTCTCTCTTCTCATCCTAAGAAGAGACTCTACCCTTGTTGGAGTCCAACTAAAAAGACCTTTCCCAAAATTGGTCACTTCTACCCTATCCAAGGGTGAGTAATACCAAAACAACCATACAAGAAAACTTCAAAATTCAAACATAAACATGAAAGAAAAGCATTCAAGAAACATGGTTTCAATCCTTCCCAACATACCCAACATACATACAAAAATCCAAATAACAACACCATAGCATTTAAGCATGAAACAAGCATAAAAATATGAACAAGGGAGATGAAGAACTCCTACCTTCACAAAGAGGTAATGGTAAATGAACAATTCGAGTAGAGCTTTCCCTTCCTTGCCTTCAATCTTCCAAGACTCCTCTCTAAAAGTAGGGATTTGTTAACAACCAAAACTACTCCAAGAAGGGCCTCTAAATAAGATCCAAATTCAACCACAAAAAAAAAAATAATAACTTCCTCCACTCACCTACAATTCTATAATTTTCTAACTCAACCCATCCTAAGGTTAACCACTAAGTGGAGTTGAGGTGATGCAACTCATGGTAACCACTTGCAATTTTCACACAAAGTCAAAAATAGACTTTTTGAGTGACCTCAAAAGTCAATAAAAGGGGCTTAGGGGTTGGAAAATTCCTCCAACCCATACCCATACCCCTTGGGTATAAATATTTCATGTTTAATAACCTTAGGAATAGATTTGGAACCAAACAAAAGCTAGGAAATATTTAGGACCATCTAACAACTCTAAAAAAAAATGCAAATTAAGCACTAATCTGGATTAGGGGTGACTAAACTCGATTAAGAAGAAAATTAACAAAAAGACACTAACTTAATATAACTTGGGTCCAAAGGTTACATAGCTAACCCTAGCTAGCACACTGGAATGCTTATGAAATATCACGAGTGTCAAGAGACACTATAAGAACACAGTTAAGAACATTATCATTTACTGATCACGAAAAGATACATTTATACATCTCAGAATAAAATTAAGTTACGAAAAACAAGGTTTCTACAAATGGCACATAGGGATTAGTTTCGTTCCTCCGTCAAGTTTCTCGACTATTATATCCTGCACACTCATTGCACACATCAATAGTCTCATAAAATCACATGCACATATGTAGATACGTATCAAGAAATCACATAAATTAAAACATACATCTATAAATCAGTCAGGGTTTCTCTCATCCTACTCAATTCTTAACCATTAAAATCTCTTAATCAAAGTGTTAATCCTACATTTACCTATTTCATCAACATACATATACATAAAACATTAAATGACAAACATCACATATCAGAAAGTAACATCACACAACATGAAATAATATACTATGTTCAAAGCATCAAATAATGTCTCGACATCTCAAGTCGTGAGTATCAAAATAATAATAATGTATCACTATGCTACGATGGGTCAGGGCGAGGCCTCACAAAATAATAATGGGATTATTAGTTATTGTAGGGGAATGATAGTGCATTTTATTATGAGCATAAGATTGTATAGTAAAAGAAAGGATCAATCTTTAAAGTACCTGGAAGTTTGGCTACTCTAAGGGGAAGACCATCTTCATTGCTCACGAGAAATTGTTCACAATTCTTTAGTGTTCTTATACATCTAACACAGGTACACCCAAGAATGTCCTCATTGCTTCCTGCATAAAATGAATCTAATATTAGAAAATTCCCCCTAATAAATAATAGTTCAAGTGAAATAAACACATGAAAAATGAGAGAGAAAAAGAGTAATCTACTTACTAATAGGCACTACCATTAAATATGTGGCCATGCTACATGTTGTCGACATTGCAATTGGCATTACCTCTTTGGTTTCGTTACTTGTAGCAAGCAACATAGTGAATATAGAACCAATGCTAGGAATTGAAAAATGAGATTGTTAGAACTATTAAAAAAATATTGTTTGAGCAAAACACAACTGTAGGATAGAAAATGTGATGTACTTGAACCACTTGAAGTATCATTCTCTAGGTCATTGCCCTTGAACCTTTTCAGCATCCTCTACAAAAATAACACATATGCATTTTATTTAATGAAATAAATAAAAGACTATACTATAAAATACATTATTGAAATTTTTTTATAATTAAAAATGATATTAATACTTACTATATATGTCTCAACTAGGTGCATCAACTCATCCTCCTTGTATTGTATTTTAGGAGTCTGGGATTGAATTGATGCCAATTTCTTTAATCATCTTGATAAATCACGAAGCAACTTTTACATTACAACCATAGGATTAGTGGCTAACACAAAATCAATCATGAATTCATCTTGCTCATCACATGGCTCCTCAAGGATTACTTTTTCCTTTCCCTTTTCATGATCAACATTCATTTGTGAGAACAATATTATTAGTGCTATATTTAAAATAGTTTCAAAATAGTAGTGAAGAATAAAACATAATAAAAAATATGCATAAACATATTTCTTATATCTAATTTGTACAACAATAATGAGTTTTACTTGTTGGGAAGAAGAAGTCCCATGAGAACCATCACTGTCATGTGTATCCTATGGCTATCGATCCAAACTATAGCCCTGTATTTCAAAAAATCATTGAGACATCTTAAAATATGTGTTATTATTTTGAGTTAGCAAAAAAATAAAAATAAAAATAATTGTGTGTTGGATTCATTGATTGGAGTTTATTTTATATGTACGTAGTACATACCACCTCGCTCATGATAGTGGCTTTGTTTGTATCTATGCGATTCAAATTGTAATACTAAGAATCACTTTGCCTCCACATATTGATTTTATTGCACATACAAATACACAATTTCCCTCGTGCACCTCAAATATGCAATTGGGTCACTTCTTAGTTGATGTAGGTCATGTAATATTTATAAAACCTACAATATTCCATGATGCTTTTGGCCTTTTGTCAATGTATATAGCTACTATTTTAACTTTTTTTCATAACAAATTTATTTTGTATAATTTTTTGTGAGTGCATACCTACACATACTTTTTTTATATCAAACAATCTACATCCAACTACTATAATCATAGAAAGGTTTGACATACTCCATCAATTCAACAACCTTGTTGTAAGAGACCTTTATGTCATCCATGGAAAATAGGCCCAAACCATGTAATGATGATAGTGCTATGCAATATATCCTTTCTCTAATATAAAATTCAATGTTTATTGGAGGACATTCATCGGGAACCATTGTTTCTGTAGATGTTTGTACCTAAAGGGAATATTAAAGTCACCTCCACTCTCATCATCATAAGAACATGAACCCCCTTGAGCAAGGAAAATTTTTATGCGCTTATTGAATTTCTTTTTGATATTTTGACCTCGAGTTGATCTCCTTGATTTAGACATACTAATTGCCTCACTGTATTCTTCCATTTCTATATTTTCCTCACTTGAGGAAGACATCTAACAAATACCTATTCAATGGTACTTGCACTCCATGAAATAAAGAGGTAGGTGACAATGAGAGAGATATTTTACAAATGGTAAAAGTTAACCTCTATGGGGTGTATTGACTTATACCTAATGATCCATGAGATTGTGTGGGATGCTCATGAAAGGGCTTTGACTTTTTGCATATGTAAATCAATTGTCTTATGTTAGCTCAAAAATTCATGATACATATACATATGAATTATAAATAGTAAAAGGTACATGAAAAGTTAATCAATTTAATCATTGATCTATCAATAACTCAATATTGAATAGCATTGGAATTGATCACATAACTATACATTGTGTTCTTGTTATTGATAATCAAAACCCCCCATCATTGATATTGTTCTTCATACATCTCATCATTTTCATTGACATCATAACCACCACTATCTTGGTCATCATAGTCATCATCATCATCATCATCATCATCACTCATCATGATTAGTATAAGCATCATCATCATGATTAGTAGTGACATTATTTGCATCAAAAGCATCATCAACTAACTCCCAATTGTGATCCACTTCTTCCATCACATTATACTTTATTAGCCTTCCTCTTGGATCATGTATAGAAACAAATGTACAACTCAGTTCATGTGGAATTTATTATTAAAATACCTACTCACATTTTCTTTGAAGAACATAGAGCTCATCCCCAACTAGCTCAAACAACATTGTATTAATCATTGGAAATCCATTCTCATGCTCAATAATAGTTCTATTAGTGTCATTTTGATTGAATTGTAGTCTATACCATTTGATGACGAAGATAACTAATTTGAAGGAATTAAAGTCAAAATCAAGTATATCAACCAAAATTTCATAGTATTAATTTTGAGATTCTCAAGGATGTAAGTCATTTCTAGATGAAATATTGGTCAGTTGGAAGATTGCATTTATCTCTGAATCACAATTTCTCTTTGTGTCATCAAATTTTTTTATGGAAAATTTATAACCATTTCATAACATATCCTTGTGGTGTTTTACCTACAATAATGTCAAACATGTATACATTATTGCATCACAAGTTCAAAAACATACAATTGATTAACAAACTTATAAGTACTTGATGATCTCTTAAACCATATGCTAAATCTATTTCATTTTGTTTAACATTGGAATCTCCATTACAATGAGCTTGCATAACCAATGAAGACATGGATTCTCATTTTAATATATGTCCAAAATGTTGACATCATTCAATCTATATCATCATCCAATCTTGATTATTTGTAATAAACAAATGTTTTGCATATCACTCTTCAACAACTATACACAAGGAAATAGATGACTTACTACAAATTTATTTTTAATATTAAGAATTAATTGACTACAATAACATCTCATAATTTATTACCTTTCACTTTCCTAAATCTACCATTCCTCACTAAGTACTCCCCTTCAAATTTTTTAATGGAGTCGAGATCCCAAGTGCAATCTATATGGGTCTTTGCTGCAAGATTAAGAAGATATTGAGTAACATACACCACCATCTAGTATTCCATATATCCTTCAACCATATAATCCTTAGGACATGCTCTTTGTCAAACCAAACCCTTCAAAAATTTCAAGTGTCTCTCAACCATCCACATTGACCTAGACTATATAGGTCCAGACAATTCAATCTCCTCAACTTGGTGTATGATGTAGTGTTATTGTGCATTGAAAAAGTTGAAGGTCAACACTTTTTCATTTTACACATTAGTAGAAAAATTATTTTCTTCCAATTTTTTATATCTTCTTTGGAATTCCTTAGATGACAACCACCTACAAGGGATTCAAGACACAAAAGCATATAAATACGAGACTTTACAATATATTACTTGTTTGATATATTGAACAAATATCATTTCTTATCTCATATATTTTCCAAGATCATATATCACTTGTTTGATATTATTTTTGAAGTTTTCTAGGAGTGATATGGTTAGCACATATGGAAATAATTATCAACTGATCATTTCATTCTTTTCTAACACAATACAATGAAAAGTGAATGTAGTTTCACAAATATATTGTAAATATAAAATACCTTAACTTACCTTGATAAAGGTATTGCAATCATGAATTTACTTTCTTTGATATGAAATTGCTTATATTCACACTTATATTCACAACAAATCTTGTAGGGGTAAAAGCATGGATCTGTGTTACCTTTTAGGATCTATAAACCTTTTTTTGGTCAAATCTCATTTCTCTATCAAAACTTAACTTTTTTTAAAAACTAGAAATGCCCTTTTATAGATTTCAGCATCAATATCATCATTATATAAATTTTATAGTGTTTTTATTAGTTATAATATGTTATAATTTAAAAATATTATAAGTATGTATTTTAACATTTGAGAAGACGTTCACTCAAAATTAAAAAATAATAATAAATCATATCAAAAAAATTTAAAATTTATAGTTTTCTCTAGAGGAGAGAGTCATCTTCAAGAATATGTTTTTTTTTTTTTCAAAAAGGTATAGATTTAATAGGGAAGTTTTAATGGGAAGTAAAAGCTACGAGTTTTTGATAAGGTCAAACTTGAGAACTTATAGAAAATAAAACATACATAAAAAACCAATATTTATTTTTATGGTCCCTAGCTATACATGTCATCTATAATATATTTTCAAATTAGAGGAAAAATGATGATTTGCATATACTTTTTTGACGGGTGCTACACCCTATATCTTTCATAGTTGAAAAAGGCACTTCAAAATTTAAAAAACTGAATAAATTCTTCATTAAAAACATTAAGAAAAGTATAGACATAAAATTAATCCAATTTCAAACTCTAAGCACAAATACCATTTTTATGTTGTTTAAGTTGGACAATCTACATTCCAAGATCCTTTTTCTTTACAAAAGGTGACATCAACTTGTGCTTTTACTCATAGGAAATCAAATTTATTTGTATGACTTCTTTTATGGCATTATTTTGCTGCTCCATTAATAACCAAGGAAGGGCACTTGCATTAATCTGTTGTCCATTTCTATTTGATTCAATGATATTTTTCATTACATGATTGGAATCATGAATGTCACTACAAATCTTGGCAAGTTTTTCTTTATCATGCCTTCCATCCAATATTTTCCATGGTGTCTATGTTACATTCTTTCCAATATACAAAGTATCAAACAAATACAAAATTTGTAGCTAATCGTAGTAGGAAATCCTACTAAATTCTTAGGGATAATATTTTAGTCCCTTTGGAAGGTGGTCGGTGATGCCTTGATGACCTTCACAATTATCAATTACACAATTAGCTAGCAAAACACAATCAAAATATATAATTTCCAAACGTAAAAAATTAGGCAGAGTAGTACTACCTCAAATTCTATTATATTTCAACTATCATAGGAGAGATGTCATTCTTCATGGGTTTGATGTAGTCTCTTCTTTCCCATTGAAAAGATATTTTTTGACACTTTGATAGTAATGATTTTTGTAGAGGAAGTGCCTATACTCAGTAAATAACTACTTTCTTAAACTTTTGGAATGACGATATTTCATATTTGAACCACACATTGGACATGTAATTTTACTCTTTGTTTCAAGGCCTACAAGATAATGATATATTTGGATTAAATATGTTCATTTTTGGAATTAATGTTATTGCATACAACTAGATTTCAGCATAACATACCACATAAATATGTTAACCTTGGGGCATCATGAATTGTCCACACAAGCATTGCATGGAATTAAAATTATTTTTGTCCAATTGGTCTAGAGATATTATACATAGTGAAACCATTCTATAACACTAGCAACTCATCGATAAGAGGCATAATATATAAATTCATATCTTTCACTTGGTACTTGCTTAGTTGAATGAACAAATCAGATTTAAGTATTGTTGTTATTTCACTCCAAGGATTATAATTACGTGTAGATAACAATAAAATAATAAAATACCTAGAATAATCATTGCCAACATAATATGCTCCCTCTTTATTGACATCCATGGAGGAAGGTTATTGTTGATAACAAAAATAGGTCATGCTAAGTAAACACATCTCATCTCTCCAAATGAATTGACACTGTCAATTGCCAGAGAAAGCCTAAGATTTTGAGGTTCTTCCTTTAAGTGTAGCCACTTTTACTCTATGTCCATAAATGTTGAACCATCTGTAAACATTTGAATAATGTCATTTCAACTTTTATTGTGTGCCTAGTAATCCATAAATTGTGCCAAGCTACTACACTTGAATAATCATTTAAGACATGGAATAATGGGGATGTAATGAAGAACCTTATGAGACACATTTTTTCTCACTTGATCATCTTGATATCTTCTTGTATGACATTCAGGGCATTCTATTGTATTTTTGTGTTCTTTATGATAAATAACATGATCAAGCATCTATTGCTTGATACCATATTCCAATATGTTTCATAGTGACACATAATTCTTGGTACAAGTAAGTGAGAACATTTGATGGTGGTAACAAATGGTGACACATAATTCTTGGTACCATCAAATATTCTTGCTCACTTGTACGACCCTTTGAAGGTTATGAATGGTTTATCCAACATAATAATGTCATGTATGCTAAGGTTTTTCATATACATCATTATAAGAAATGGCCTTCAAATTCACCAACAATAATACAATAGAGAGAATAATTGATTAGGATCCATCGTAAAGGGTTGTACTATTCATAACCTTCAAATTCACCAATAATAATACAATAGAGAGAAGAGTTGATTGGGATCCATCATAAAGGGCCATATTTTCCTTCTCAAGTAGAGGTATATCATGGATGACCTCAATGCCATCCTCACCATAATAATAATTATCATCTTTAGTAGCAACAACACCAGTACCAAATGTGTCATGGATCAATGCATTTGTACCATCATCTCAAGTTTGTTTTTTGGTGCATGATCATCATCTTCCACGGGGTCATGATCTTCTCCTTCAATACTCACACCTCCATGTTCCTCCATATTTACACCTCCATGTTTCTCCATATTAACACCTCCATGTTCCTTCAAGATGTGGTGCTCTATATCATGTACTACAATGGGGAGTGTTAGATTGTGGTGATTAATCAGGAAAGTATTGTACATACTTCATAAATTCTCTTTTTTTTTGGGCCCTATTTTATCTAAATGTTGCGCCAACATGTAATTATTAATTATAACCCTCAAGCAGTTTAATACTTGTATAAAAGGGCTTAGGGTTAGGGATTATATTTATAAGGTGATGCGAAAATTGGTTCTTGCAGTAGTATTGAGGTGTAAGGGATTACAGATTGTAATCAGACTATAATTACTAGATCGTAATAATATCAGACTTGTTTTTTGGTGGATGTAGCCTAGGGATAGGGTGAACCACATTAAATTTGTGTCTTGTGTTCTTTTTTGTGTGATCTATTAATTTATGATAATGTTTATATTTACATGTAATTTTTATTTTTGTCTGTGGTTTAAACCTAATAGGGAGATCAATGTATATAAAAATGATGATAATAAAACCCCCCTTCAATGTGATAATCAAACCCTCATCCTATGATTCATATGTATATTAATTGCAAAAATAATATAACAAACAACTTACCAATGGATGATAATCAACCCCCTTCTATGTGACCATTCTCCCTACAATGTCTCTTAGCTATTTCAATTTTGATTCTTCTTGTCTTTAAGCTAATATAACTCTTGCAAGGACAATAACATTTGTCATCACCTTCTCTTTGAAAGTTAGACAACAATCTAATGATTGTATCCCTATTTTGATCAAATTTCCTTGTATTATCTAACATGATCCTTCTTTACAAGAATACCTTATTCTTGTACCCTTATTGAGCCAATTTTGAAAGAAACATTTGGTGTACATAATGTTTATGTCTGTAGAAAAATTGGATAGATTGTACTTAATGTTTATATCAGCATATATGGTTTTCAAAGAAAAAATTGGTGTAATTAATATGTATATCTACAAAAATATTAGACATTTTGAACTTAATGTTTATATGTGCACATATGGTTTTGAAAGAAAAAATTGATGTAATTAATGTGTATATCTGTAAAAATATTGGACATGTCGTACTTAATATTTTTATCTACACATGATTTTGAAAGAAAAAAGTGGTGTAATTAATGTGTATATCTACAAAAATATTGGACATGTTGTGCTTCATTTTTATATTTGCACATATGATTTTGAGGATGGTAGAATTATTGAACAAGGTATTTCTTCACTGAACTGCATTAAAATTGCCATGTATTTCTTTAGTCAATTGCATTAAAATGTGCCTATGAACTGCAAGGCACTTGACATATAAACACAATTTGACCATACAGTATCATTTGAGCTCTTTTTGTTGTAAATATACATTTTTTTTGTGAATCCCAATAAGCAAGTTGGAAAAATTGATATAAAGATGAAATGTATTTTGTGTAAACACTATATACAATGTGTGCAATAAACAAATGATAACTACAAATAATTTCATTTTTCATTTTTCTTCTTCTTAAGCACTCTTTCTTACTAATCATAGAGTGTGATCAAACACAAAGAATTATCTATTTTATCACTCTTTATTCGTCACATTTCTCACCCAATGATCGCATCCCACCCCTATAAATATGCTCTATTTATATCTCCATCTACCACATCAACACAAATCACAGTTTATATTGATTACTTATTTGGAATATCTTCCTCCAATTCATATCCCCTCACACATTTGATCATTTGAGAAAATAAACTATTTGATTCCTTCTTGTATTCGTGAGTAAGGTCTTATTCGATTCAATTGTTGTATAAACTATTTGTGGATATTTTCAATGTGCAGATCATTCATAGAATCATTAGATATTTTTGTGTGAGTGTCTTAGAGTGCTTGTGTTTCTCAATTTAAGTATGCTAAATGTATTTGTTTACCATGATTGATTCAAGGCATAAGCTATGCAAATATTTTTAATTTGCCTCCCTTGATGGGACCATGTTAGTATTATTCTATTAAGTTCTTTTTCTCTATAATTTAATCACTAACCCCACATTAATATCCACATTCCCCTCTCACCAAATTAATTTATGAAAGTAGGTCTACTCTTTTTTAACTTTCAATCTTTGTGAAATCCATTTAAATTCTATGGAATATTTTGGCTTTCAGTTTCAGGATTGGAAAAATTTGCAATTAAGGTAGGTTGTATGAAGACTATGGCTAAGTCCTCAAACAAATTAATAGACATTATATTACTCTAGATTTCTCTTAGAAAGTAGATATATGTTCTAAATGAATTCAACTAAAGTTCTTGATCTCAATTGACGTTCTCATGTTGGTCTTTAAACTAAACTAAACACTAGTCCTTAAACTAAACTAACTACTAGAGATGCTTATTCTTGTATAACTGCAATATGTAAACCCACATTAGTACACCAGTCCCAATGACTATCCTAGTCTTTAGAGGAATTCACTCCTATCTGAGATGTAATCTATAAGTATAAATAAATAGACATGGTCACATGCAAAAAAATATAATTAATGAAGAGCCCAAGATACTATCAAAGGAGACCATTTTAGACTTAAGTTAATAAACTGCCATGATCCAATAATTAAGTAACTTTTTTGTTTGCCTTTTGGAAGTCTATTTTTCCTTGTTCAAAGAAAGTAGAATTTTATATCTCAAGCATCAAAATTAATGTTGTTGTCTTATGATCTAAGACTCTATGTTTCCCTAGTTCAAATTGTGAAGCTAGTTGCTATATCATCTCTAAATATAAAGCTAGATAGATAATTCGGCGTACTTGAAAAGTGGCTCTAATAATTAGTTTTATTATAGACATTTATATTTTTTTAGTTGTATCATCTTTTAAAAAAAGTTATATTGTCCAATTTGCCATGGTTTAGCTGACTATGATGTTTGACTTCCATAAGGTTATTCATGGTTTAAATTTACTTTACGATAATTAGACTTATGTTCTCGCTTGGAGATAATCTAGACAACCTATTTGTTGAACTGATTTCTCTACTCCAATAACATATCATTGCAAGGAATGTTATAAAAAATTATATAATATTTTGAGAGTCCCAATTTAATTTAGTCAAGGAATTTAATGCTTGTATAGATTCTAGTTCTGTTCCTCCTCTAGTATATGCAATGTTGGGAACATCCAAGGATATAGTAGTGGGCACAGTGGCAGTTGTATCACTTCTTTTTGCCTCAATGCTTGGAGATGAGGTTTCTTCCACAACTAATCTAGAGCTATATATACAATTGGCTTTGACTACAACATTTTTGTAGAATATTCCAAGCATCCTTAGGTATGAATAGGTCAAAGCTAATAATTTATACCTCCATTACTAATATACATGGTAAAAAAGATAAGGTTTCCCTAAATGACCAATTTCTCAAGTATTATAATTTTTTTAGGGCAGTCATGGTTACTACCTCCTATACCTTGATAGTTCTAAACTATGTTTATAGGAATGTGAAAGGAACTTGAATTTAGAAACAAGAAGTATGTAGTGAAGAGGCTTCTAAAAATGAATAAGAATAATAAATCCTCCTAAATTTACAATATAACTTCAATAGTTGTATTGAGGAAAAGAAGTTAACTTGAAAGGGATCAAATCAATAGGATAAAATCAAAGTAGTTATAAGTAAAAATAAAAGAAAATCATATTAACAAAAAAAAAAAATTATTAGGCAAGAGCCTATAGCACAATGGTAGCTTGTGAGCCTCTCAAGAGGTCTTAGGTTTGAGTCTACTCAATCTTGACATATAAAATAACAATTAATCTCAACAAATCATAATATCTTTGATCTTTTATAATGATATAACTTAAAAGAATCATGCAAAGGAATCATTGTTGTTCTTTATATATAATTGATGGGAGCTTCTATCTATAAAAGCTTTATTTGATGTTTGGTGGAAAGATTCTAAATAAGTAGACATTAGTTGGATGTTTGGTGGCAAGATTCTAAACAAGTGGACATTGCAACTATATCATAGGTTTTGTCCTCATAACTTCATGCTCTACTTATTAATTGCATCAATCTTAGATTTTAAAATTCTTTATATTTTCAATGATCCACAATCTCTCCAATGACATTAAACCTAGTGATCAAATTATCCTCAAACTATATAAGATCAATATAAATATATTTTATAAATTTAACTCTCACTATTAATATTAATGTTTGTCATTTTTTAAAAAATTATTTGACCCTATCACTATTAGTATTTAAGATCTCCATTCTCCATACAGTACAAATTCATAACTTAGAGAACAATATGCTCAAACATATTTTGTAGATTTGTTAAAACAAGAACATTCATGTCAATAAATGATATAGTCAAATTTAAAATATATGCATATTGATAAATAGGAACATACAGACAAAGTAAACATATAGAAGAAATAATAATGTCGTAAATAACATGTTTATCACATTTCTTTGTTGAGATTCCAAACATAAATGCTACATCCCTTGCAAAATGAGTTGAATAGCCTAAATAAACTACGAGCTATCTAATACCTAGTCTATCTAATACCTAAACAAAAACCAGAATGAATTGAATATCTAATAAACACAAAAATACCTAATAAAATAGACAAGGGCACATGCACAACAAGGTAATGGTAGATCAAGGGCACAACAAGACCTTCAAGGGAATGGGCATGGAAAATAGGGCATTGATCCAACTTATCTCCACACTTTGCAGCTTTCCACTAGCATCTTTGATTTGTATCTCTCCAATATCATAGTTGATCAAATGCATAATGATTTATGTCATGTTTTATTTTTTTTTGTTTATAATTATGTGGGTGTAGTAATTGTGATGCCAACAATAGTATTGCGATGACGTCAGGGACAATTGCAAAAAAAAACATGAAAATTGTTAGAGTAAATAATTAATTAATTATTCTATTTATTAAAGCTTACTTAGGTTAATGCATTTATTTAATATTTAGTATTTAATGCATGTAGTGATGAGTTGTTGACAACACGGGAGTTTGTTCCCTTCTAGCATATTCCACTTTTTTGTGGATGCTTAGTTGTCAACCTTATCTTCTACCACTTTCCAGCTTGTTCTACAAGCTTCCATGAGGCCTTTATATTTGGGCTCTCTCATTGTATTTTCTCATCTCATTTCCATTGAAAATACAATTTCATTATTTTGTAATATGTTCTCTCTCATGTTCGTTTAGGGTTTTTCCAAGCTCCACCTCTTCCTTCTTGGTTTCCCTTTGATAGGTTATTTTGCATGTAGGTGATCTTGGTGACTGTGGAGTTGAATTTCATCAACTCCTACATGGTATCAGAGCCTCCCTGTTGCTGCTTCGTTGAAGGATTTTTGAAGCCACGATTTGGAGAAACAAACCCTAGTTTGTTTGTGCATTTTTCTTCAATCTAGGGGAAAAAATTTTTTTGGGAGCACTTTGGACCCAAATAGATGCTACCATTGGATTCAGAAGGTTGTTTGTCATCAGGATTCATATAAAACTTGTCAATTTTGGAGATAGGGCTCCGAGAGGTAAAAAAAATTTCATTTCAGGGCCTTCCGTACAGATCGTACAGATGCAAAGCACAAAAATAAAATAAAATTATATATATATATATATATATATATATATATATATATATATATATATATATATATATATATATATATATATATATATATATATATATATATATATATATATATATATATATATATATATATATATATGGGTATGTGCAGGATCATGGTGTGCCAAAAAGTGGCAATCTGAAAAATATGTAGTTCTGAAATGCCTCAAAGAATTTCAAAATCTATTCCAACTTTTTTCCCACCTATCCTGATACTAAATGAAAACAATTAATACCTTTATAATTCCTACTATATCTTTCGATACCAACCTTATATGGTCATCTTTAAAACATCTCGAAAATGTGTTTTTTGCATGTTCTTATGTGTTTTTTACTTCAAGCATGTAGCTGACGACTTTTTTTAAACCAAAATTTGATGTAATGAAAAGGGTTTCTTAAGAATGTTCTTAGCTTTCATAAATGTAAGGTTTGTCAAATTACGAGTTCAGTAAGTAATTATTACTTATTTTCTAATGGAGTTAGCTACAAAGTGCTGATTGACATACTGGTTGAAAAATAGCTATAACTTTCAAACCGTATAAGATTTTTGAAATCCAAAAGATGCATCACATTCTATGCTTCAACTAGTATAAGAAAAAAAAAAAAAAACTTAATTTTGATTCTTTTTGAACTAGTTAAGGTGGTCAGACACGGGAGTTTTTTAATTCTAAAAATAGTATAGTAGAAAATTCATAATTAATTATTTATTTGGAATAAAAATTCTCAAAAATATGCGTCACATCTAGGCATGAGTCTACTTTTTATATCTAAAATTATATTTAAAAATATTATCATTTCATTATGATTAAGGTGGTCAGACATACACCTACTTTTTATTTTCGCCCTAAAATTTTTGTAGTACTGCATTAAAATCCAAACTTTTGACCAATCAAATATTTTTTTCTCTACATAAGGCCTTGTATTTTAGAAACTAGATTCAATTTCCTACAGATTATTTTCTTACAACTTTTTGATATAAAGTCTAGAACCACTTTAAAATTATGTGTCAAGTTGACATAACCCTGATTTGCTGATTTTTCACTACCACTTAAGGCCATAGTTTGGTACACCATGATCCTGCACATACCCATATATATATATATATATATATATATATATATAACACGAACGCCACAACTATTCCACCACAGGGCCACCATTGTGCCACCCGCACGTGGCCCATAGTGGCTGCAATAGGCAATGCTACCTTGGGCATCGCCTCAGCCTTCCTGTTGCCCCCATGCTCAACTCCATCGGTGACTCTTCTCCATTCTGCTGCTCAACCACTATTTTTGTCGATTATGATCGAGTTCTGCAACCAACCTACCACAAGACTTCAACTTACACTCCACTCTAGCCCAATCAGCACTGCTTAGCAGTCTTTTGTATAGTCAACAAATTTTTGAGCGAGTTTATGTCTGACACATGGTAGGGTTGCCATGTGGCCCCTGCCACGTCAACTTGTCTACCATGTGGCATCCATGTGGCTGCCACATGGCATCTTTTTGCCTTGACAAGCCACAAGCCATCAAATTTAATGTACCTATTTGCTGATGTTAGCATGACATCATCTTGCATCATCCTCTTGCACCTCTCTAGGGTCTTTTTTGACCTACCTTCAATTTTTTGGCCATAACTTGAGCATACTGATGTATTTTTTCGATCTGAAAGAAGCACTAGAAAGCTAGTTCTAAGATAGAGGCATTGGTGTAGGTATTTTTAGGTTTTGATGCAATTTTGTTGCCAATTTTTTTAGTTGAAGTCCAAAGTTCCTTTTTTGACTCCGACAAGCTTATCGTTTATGTCCCATGTTAGTTTTTTATGTCATATTTTTGGAAAGCTAGTTTTGTCACCTTTTCAGGAAAGGTGGTCTTTTTCCTTAGATTCTAGCCCATGCTCTTTCTATCATGTTTTTGGCATTTTTTCTCTATGGTGGATATCTTGGGTGTTTTAGGTCTTAGGATCATTTTCCTGGCATGGTTTCTTTTTTTTGGGCTGTCCTATCTTTTGAGTTAGCTTTTTTCTTTTTTTGATCATTGTAGACATCATTTGTAACCTCTTTTTTATACGCACTAAGATAAAGTGCCACTTTTGCATTTTGGGTTCATGAACATTATTTTTGAGATAGTTGTACATGCACTATTTTTATAAAGCACCATGGGGGGGATAGCTATTTTCTATTTTAGACCTTCTCCCTTTGACAAGTGAGTGTCTTTTCCATGACATTAGCCCCATGGTACATCATTGTGACTATGTCTTTATAGGTGTTTGCACCTCTTTCTCTCTCGTCATTCTTGGTCTTGTCTGCAGAAGATTTTGGCCCACCTTCTTAGTTGCCTATCATCTCACCCCATCTGCATAAAGGGGGGGGGTTATGTTGTTGTTCTAATGCATTTGTGGTTCGATGGTTTGATAGTGTGAGCTATGTATTCAATGGTTGATCCTATATATGAGGTGATTGTAGTGGCTGGCTACCTATGCATTTTGGTGAGATAGATCATCTACCATATAAACATGCTCAGTTCATGCCTTCTTCTTCCATGGAGGTTCTTCATATGAGTAGTTTCTTTCTAATGGAAAATTTTGTGGCTTCTTCATGCTTCAGTGATGCTCTTCATGATCACTTCTTGTTCACATTTTATGGAGACATTCCCTAGTTGGAGGCTTCTTTAGTTCTTCACTAGGTTCTTACCTCTTTTTGGGGGAGGGTTTTTCCCACATGGTTTTCTCTCTTTCCCTATTTACAGAGGTTGCATCTCTTTGCATTGTACATGGGTAGCTAACATGGCCTCATTGCCAGGACCCATTCTACATTTCATCTTAGTTTTTTCAAGCTTAAGGCATTCCCCTAAGTTGTACTTAAGGGGGGGTGTTAGAGTAAATAATTAATTATTTATTCTATTTACTTAAGCTTACTTAGGTTAATGAATTTATTTAATATTTAGTATTTAATGCATGTAGTGATGAGTTGTTGACAACACATGAGTTTGTTCCCTTCTAGCATATTCCACCTTTTTGTGGATGCTTAGTTGTCAACCTTATCTTCTACCACTTTCCAGCTTATTCTACAAGCTTTCATGAGGCCTTTATATTTGAGCTCTCTCGTTGTATTTTCTCATCTCATTTCCATTGTAAATACAATTTCATTATTTTGCAATGTGTTCTCTCTCATGTCTGTTTAGGGTTTTTCCAAGCTCCACCTCTTCCTTCTTGGTTTCCCTTTGACTGGCTATTTTGCATGTAGGTGATCTTGGTGACTGTGGAGTTGAATTTTATCAACTCCTACAAAAATCACCATAAATTACTCTACCATCGTAATTTGACCCCAAATATTGTAGTGTTCATATTAGAAAACTTTTAAATTAGGTGGAAAAATAAATGAAGTATCAAAAAACCAAATCTAAAGAATCTTGACTTATCATGCTTTATCCTCCTTATGTTCTCCAAAAACTATAGTCTCAGGATCTCATAAATATCAAAATGCTTGTGTTCAACAACTATTTTGTAAGATGTATGTATAAATCCTATTGATACATAGTTATGTCTACTACTATAGTGTACATTGTAACCCAAAATCTCAGAAATTAGTTGTACATCTTGTTGTCTAATATCTATGAAGGCTATCGGTCACTTAATCCATTTGGATCCAATTTTCTTTTCCACTTCTTCCTTCACTAACTTAGTTGTAGTAGGATTCCATTATTGTCAAATCTAGTGACCAAATGGATAAATTCCTTGTTTCTTTTAATAGGTTGATCTCCTAGACAAAATAATTGATCATGAATTCTCCTTAACACAAAATTTACCCATTCAAACTCATCAAATTCCTCAAAGTTCATTCCTTGCATTATGTTTAGGGTTACTCATCTTATAAATCATTCCAAATCTCTACATTTATTATGGTCTCATACTTAGAGTGTATGTATGCCTTTATATCATCTACATGAAGTCATTGAAGGTTTGTAAAAACACTCCCTCAAAGATGTCCTCCATGGACTTAAATGAATTTTTCTTAAAGTGATCTTGTGTTCTCTCCTTTTAATCACATTTTTGTAGAGTGTCGATCCTCTATTAACCCAAAAATAACTTATAACAGCTTCAAACAAAGATCATATGATAAATAGAATACCTATTATGTCATAATTATAGGATTTTCACAAAGCCTTCTGAAATCTCTTGCACTAATGCTCAAATCACTATTCTCTATTTATGGAAACATAAATGATGAAGAACGACTCTACTTTACATGATAAATACTTGTAATTTCTTTTATAATTAATACATTGGGTTGTATTCAAGAAACAAAAACTGCTACAGAAACAATATCCTTAAAACCTCATAGAGACATCTCATATCACAACATCAAGGTTTGTGATTAGAGATATAAAGTTTTTGTATCTTGATACAACTTAATGCAAGCTTGTACTACTCAATGTTATGAATTTGGGGGGCTGGATAATCTTTGTACAATATGTTCCCCTAAGGCTATGATAGCCAATTAGTTTGATGAAGAGAGTTTAGTGCTTAACATAGATTCTCTCCCATTTGATATAATATTGTTATCTCTTTCCCTCCACACTTTCTCATTTTGACCATTTTTTTCTTTCCCAAAATTCATATTGATGCTCTCATGATTTTTTTGATTAACATTATTATTCATTCTTCCATTATAATTATTCATTCCAATATTATGCATCCTTACAATGTTCACATATCCATTAAATCTACACCATCTAGTTGCAAGCCCTAGATTATTACACTTATAACATGTAACAACTAAATTCCCATACTTTGGTCCATTTTGATTTACTTATAATTCTCAATCTCTATAAATGTGTCCAAAATTATTTCATTTGAAAATATGTAAATCTAGTAGCTATAACATTATTGTTTTGAATAGGTCTTCATGTATTAAATCTCTCATTAGATCTTTGTTTTTTTCCTTCTAGCTGTCCTCTAATTAGATCTATCTTTGCATTCATGTGACTTATTCTCATAAAGAAAACCATTGAAATAATAACTGGTAAAAGGCTTAGTATCAATATTATCTTTATAGTCTTTCTTCATGTGTCCATATTTGTTGCATGCATAATATCTTCCCTAGATCTTTTTCATCTACCCTTTAGGTTATTCATTCTAAATGCTTGTCTAAATATTATCTTGCATTGATCTCTCATTTTCTTCTTTAGAAATTTTACCATCATGGTATCGAAGACTTAGTATAAATATTATCTTTACAGTCTTTCTTCATGTGTCCATATTTGTTGCATGCATAATATCTTCCCTAAATCTTTTTCATCTACACTTTAGGTTCTTCATTTTGAATGCTCGTCAAAATATGATCTTGCATTGATATTTCCTTTTCTTCTTTATAAATTTTACCATCATGGTATCCAATTCTAGCCATGACACCCTTAGGTTTCTACTATTGCAATCCCCCATTGAGTTTATCACTTCTTGAGGAAATATTTTCAAGATGGAAAGCTTTCCCTTGACAATGTTGGTATACTTATCAAGTTCCTAGTAGTTAGATATTGAATATTCAAGTTCCACTCTTGCTTGTCCAATTTTATTGTTCATATTACTGAAATAATTTTTATCTTCTTTATTATATTTTATTCATGCTTTTCTCTTTGTATCTTTCCATCTTCAATCTCCTTGTCCATCTAAATTGACATGATCTCAAACTCATGCTTAAGGGACTAATTATTCTTTTCAATTTTATCAACTAGATATGACTTATTATCTTTTGATTTAGGATCATTCATCTTCTAAGAAAGCTCTTTCTTATTTACTCTTGAAATCTCAATCTAGTCATTGAGTTTCTTGATATCATATTGGGCATCCTTTAGCTTTATTTCAATATTTACTTTTCTATATTTTCTCTATCCAAATATTCAAGTGCTACATAAAATCACTTTGTAAGCTTCTTGCATCCATCAAGACCTACTCAAGTTGCAAGAATTCTTTTGAGGAAATTGGCTCCAATATCCATGTTTAGGATATAGCAACATTGAGAGGGGAGTGAGGTGAATTATTTTTTTAACACTCTCTAACTAATTAATTACTTTTTCACTTAAATATAAGAATCCACATATAACAATACATGAAATTAAAACATAGAAAAATAAAGAATTCATAAAACTATGATTTATCTTCAAGGAAACCTTGGCCAAGGGAAAACCCCAATGGTGGTGGTACCCACAACTATCACTAATATAAAAGTTCTCTATTAAGAGGTATTATATAGTTCAAAGTTGTTACATATTATTAGTAAATGAGTCCTTGTTAGAGGAGTAGAGATTTTCAGAGGCTTGCAACCCTCTTACAAGTTGATAGAAAAAGAAGAGCATACAAGTTCAAGAATGAATGTTCAACCACCTTCTGGGCTCACTATCCAATTACAATAAAAGTATTACAATAGAAAATGACTATACTTGCCATCACAATTCTTGATTAGTCTGCAATGAAGATCACATATGATTTGATCCAATATATAGGCTCACACATATCACATCATATTCCATTCTCACATATAAAATAAGATATTATTTTATATCCTTTAACATTCTTTATTCAGTTAACTTGCAAATCCTTCCAAAAAAGGTGTAACACAAACTCCAATAAGAAAAATAATGTCATGTTATCTAATGTCATCCCTAGATTTCCAAATAATTAAATTATCCAATCAAGTCAATTTCCTAGGCCAATTTTCTTGATTACATAAAACTATTATTAACACCTATTATAGTGTGCTAGTTTCACTTTCCTCAATAAAAAATCATACCAATTATCATATTATTATATCCAACCACACCTGAAGAATGTATAAACAATGTATTCCAAATTTCAGAATTTGTATCAATATTTGATATCATTATTGTGGTTGCTAACCAAAAATATTTGTCTGTATCCCAGTTTCCTACTCTGGACTTATGCATTTTTATGTTTAATCTCCAACAAAATAAATCAACTAACCAAGTGATCATTGCTAACAAGATATGTTGGCATAAATGAAAACATGTATTCCTTAAACCAATGATCACTTACCAACACTTCTACAAACTATTATTGATCTACTTTGGGCATTATACAAAATATTTCACTTTTTTTATATATATTAAATATCAAGAAAAAACTATAAAATATCTCAAAGGTTCAAAAAAATCTATAAAGTACATCTACTATTAAACATCATCAATTAGTGTTCAAAATATCTAACTTTGAAAAATATACATGAAGTTTTCAAATTAGATCACAATATTTATGGCATCCAAAGTGAAAATGATTATCCTATCCAAATTAGTACTAAGCTCAAATGATATTATTTCTGCAATCTGCTTCACTTGCATTGACTAGTGGTTCAAGAGGAGGTCTTTGAATAATTCCTTCTAGTTAGGAGCATTTGGGGTCTAGTTTTCTAGTATCTCCTTGTTCTATTCAGCCACATTGATATTTTCTTTAGCTACAGACTATCTTAGACCTTCTTGTTCCTTTTCTTCAAGCATAACACTATAGGTTTTGAAATAGCAAGCATACTTGGTGTCTACTTTGTAGACTAACATAGCTCCTTCCTACAAAAGAATCATAGATATGATCTTTAGGATTTCTAGAACAACCAATACCTAAGACATGATAAGTAGATAGGTCATTTTAGAAAACCTAGTAAGGTCCCTCTTAGGTTCTTGAATTTCTTTTCTTTTCTTCCAAATGAACCATAAGACTTCATTAGAGAGGACATACCAAACTTTATTATGTCTAGGTCAAAAGAATTGACAATTGTAGAAAAAAATTTAATTAAAAAAATATTGAAGGGTTTGTTCCAATCAATGGGCTTGCCAAAAACTAAGGACTAGATCAACATAACATACTTGTACTCAAAGAAACATGCTCGAAAATTTTAGGCACATAAAAATTCACTCAAATGACAAGTGTGTTACTCCCATATATACTCAAATTGCCAATTAGTGTCAAAAAGGGTAAAGAAGAAGTGAAAATGTTAGTCAGTGATCATAGTAATGGAGTTCCTATAATTCCTAAGAAATGAAGGAGGAGATGAATGAGTTTATTGTTAAACTCAAGCTCAATACTTATCATATCCAACAAGTAGAGATATTACTAAGCAAGTCAGATATAACTAAGTAAAGTTATCACCGATGACAATGTATCTTTTGAGAAGGAACAAAGCATTTATTGAGTAGTACAAAGGACATTTGAATGTTTTAATTGACACTAAAAACTATGTGTAATGATTATACCAAGTAGGAAACATGATTCCCTTAAATAGAGACAAATATTTAAAAATATTTGACAAAGAATTTGCATTGATTAATTTGTGATTTCAAGGTAAAGAAGGCTAATGAAAAAATTAGAAAGGAAAAGTATGGAACACAAATTATTCTAGATTGTTGATTTTGATTAGTGATATATTCTAGAGAGTTCCTAAACTCTAAATAGGTCATAGATTAAAGAGGCAAAAGAAAACTATAAAAGGACCTATAAGGAACCATTTTAAAGTTCTTGTTGAAGTGAAAAAGAGGGATACTACTACTGTTGAGAAGAGATTCGTAACAGAAGAGAATAGTCAAGTATATTACAAATTAGAGATTCAAGAAAAGTTGAAAGTGATTGAAGATCATTCACAGTTAGGTGATAAACAATTACACATAAAAGAGATCTGATCAAGAAACGTAAGTTTCTATCATATATATTGTTTTGTTTTAATTTCTTACCATTGAAGTAGTCCAAATCCTTTCACAAGGTAGACTTGTCAATCTTATGTAAAATATCTTAATCGAGTACACAATTGGCATAGAGTTATAAAATCCTTGAAGAAGGTAAATCTTAGTATATCTAATTGTATGCTCTTAACAAAGTAAGTCATTAGAAGTGAAAAAGACATTTAGACCTAACAAGACACCCTCTTACTATAGTAGCGATGGATTTGTGGGTACCATCTCCACTACAGTTTTCCCTCTAACCAAGGGTTTATGTGTGACAAAATACATGTGTTATATGTTATGAGTTTATGCTTATGGTTTACATGGTTGATGGAGAATTAGATTAGATAAAGTTATTTCATTTACGAGTATTGTGTGATTAGAGTTTACCGAGTTGTAGAAGAGACAAGGGTATCACTAATTTTTTTAAGGACAAAGTTTTATAGGATACTTATTCACCCCCTCTTGACATCCTATCTTTCCTAATAAAATAACATCTAGTATAAGAGCATAGTTCTCTTACCAAGGGTTTTACCACCTAAGAGAAAAGATCTAAACCATGGAGAGGTATAAGCTTGAAAAAACCATTGAGAATTAGAAAGGAGCTAAGGATTGCCATGAATCAAAATAATAAGATGAAAGACACACTGAAGCAGTCACTAAGTAGAAGGAAGGAAATTTCCTAATAGATGAATGAAATTAGATATTAGGAAGACATGATTAAAGAATTCTCTAATGGAAACATGTTTAATGTCATGCCCAAAATACAAGGGCAAAAACACACAATTTTTTTTTTCAAAAGCCATAATAATTAAATTCACTAAGTTGATTAGTTTAATTCAGTTAAGACATAGGTACAATGCAAGACAACAACACAATTACCCTAACAATGTCCTAACATTTCCATTTAAGTTTAAAGTCAAAATGTAGGAGTAGATCGTTAAATTTAAAATTTCATTGTTTAACCACTTAATTAATTTAAAAAATCCAAATTAAATTAATTAAAAGATCTAGCTCGTTATTACTGTTATAAACCTTTAAAATGTTTCACTCACAAGAAAATAGAATACTAGACCCAACACATAATACCAATCAATTAATTAAACCAATTACATCATCTAACATCTATCATATTTTAACACACAACTTGTCTACATTATTAGATATAAATTTGAGTTTAGTTGTCTATTCAAAACTCTGAGTTTAATCTAATAATCTAATAATTTTAAAATTAAATAAATTAACTAATCATAGCTTAAATCTACATATTAAAATATGTCATAATTCTAACTTAACTTTATAACCACTACTAAACTCAAATGTTTTAAAAATAAGATAACACTAACTTACAATTTAGAACAATAAGATCACTACATTCAAATAAACAAATTAATTAATCTCTACTATTAACTTTATTTAATTCCAAAATTCAAAATAACAAACACTAAAATAAATTCTAACATTATCATATACTAATTAATTTATATTTAAAATGTATGGACTAAATTACTAAACACAAAACTGACTAATTTTAAAACTTTACTTAATACTAAAAAAAACCTAAAATTATTAAATACTAACAACACTTAATTCTAAAACTACAAATAAATTCTAATATTAAATTATGCTAATATTATTTGCATACAAATTAAATTACTCAAAACTAATTTAAATAAAGACTAACTAAAGAAATCCTAAACTAACATAATATTAATAACTTAAATTAATACTAACTATACAAAATAATAAAAGTAACTAACATCTAAACATTTTAACTATCTATTAGTGAATAGATTGTCCCTTGAGGAAATACATGTATGTAAATCCAACCCTAAATGCCCAAGTGGAAGGACAAGCTAACACCAACAGTTGGATAGGTTATCATGGATTAATAACCTTCTTCTAAATTTTTATCGGGTACAACTCCTCGTACAAGATATTCAATGAATTAAATGTGGGTAATTCTACCAGAAAGCACGAAAGGATATCAGAAATCTACTCGTAAATACAAAGTAGACGTGGAAAATTGGATGACTAAAAGAAAATAAGTAACAAATGACACAAAGTCCATTTGCATGCAGCGTTACAAGGAGAATGAAGCCTGAGAAAGCAAGAATCAAAGCTTTAAAGACACTTTGAAATCAAATATATTCAAAAAGCCATGACATAAATGCATTTAGAGAAAACTAAAAGTCATACAAAGATAACACTTAGTGGAAAGAAAATTGTTCGGACTCAAAGTTCTGGTATGCAATTATCTTCCGAGTCTCCCTCCTCTAAAAATGCTGAAACAAAAAAGTTCTCATTACATCATACATCTAAATCACTAACTGAAAGGAAACCTAAATTCCCTCTCCCTGCATACATTCAAAATCAAAATATCCCCTATTTTCCAGCTCACAATTTCTAAAATTAAACAAAACTCTGCTCTTTCTCTCCCAGCAAATGAAACTTTCGATCCAACTCCTCTGTTCTGTAGCCCAAAGTCTACAAACCCAGCAGAAAGTAAAATCCCTGCCGTGTCCTTTGTCAACCCTTTTAATCTATTCTTTCTCATGACTTTTCAGTTTCATAACTGATTCTTGAAAGACTCTCAAACTTCCTGCTTTTCCCCTTTTCTGCATATGTGCCTAATGTTTAATTTATCATTAAACATTTATTATTATGGTCTTTAGATCATTACATTGAACTTCATATATAGAGTGGACAGTTGTCTCCAGATTTGCGTTCGGTTAGGGAAATAAAAATAGCCTCAATTTTAAAAGGGGGCCTCCACATGTCATCATTCACCAACATCACACCTCACATCTCTTGGGATTTTCATGATTTTTTCTTGCACTTAGTTCTATCTTGTTTCCTTTATAAATATCCCCTAACACTTGATCAGAGGAACTGACTCCTCAGCTACTAGGTACTTTTAGCTCACCCTACTATACCGTCACCTTTGAATTAGCAAAGAATAAACACTATTATTGTAATGACATTATATCAATTAATGTAACTATCATCTGATGTCTTCTTGCCTTGCGGGATTAATATGATCCACAGAATAGCCTAATCAAGTCATCCTTGTCACACAAAATGAACAAATATTGTTGAGGCTCTTTGAAAGGTATTCCATTTGTCTTGGACATCCATTTAGTCACCTTTCAAATATCACGATGCCAGGGTAACACACAACATATATTTCCATTTGGTTGCAGATGCTCAGAATAGCTACCTCCTTGATAAGATTCAACTTACATAGCTCAGTCATGGCAAGGAGCAATTTTGTGTATGGAATTGCAAGCTTCTCATGCATCTCAACATAGCCCCTCAACCATTCTGGTTCCAAACTTTTAACGACTCACCCATAGTCGGCTATCATGTTTGATCTGCATCCTTCTCCTTACTGAGTCAGCAATCTATATAAAGCTTCATACTCTTATTTTTGTCGGGCTTCTTTCTTAGCATGAATGTGAACTGACAATAACACCATTATCCGAGAAAGAATATATCATTATTAATGAGCTTGACACCAAGATGTTCCCCAAACTTGATCGAAAGAAAGTATATCCATCCTTAATGTGTTTGCGGCTAGCTTCTACTACTCATATCTATTTAACTGCATTGAACTCATATGGGTCTTTTTATGAGTGAAACTCGACAGGGTGCATCTATCAAACAACCTACACATGTGTTTGGACACCATCGTTATGCACATTCCTATTTGTATGATTCACTTTCCTTCCTGAAACACGCAAAAGAGATACTTCACTTTTCACCACTATGACTGTGCATATGTTATCAGCTATCTACAAATATGGTGCCTCCAACCTTGTTTCCCCAAAACTACCGCAGACAGTGTCACCTTGAGATGTCAGTTTGCATAGTGATATGGAGTCATAAATAATGAAAGCATAATTCCATTTTTAAATCCCATGCTCACCCCACATTTGGAGAGTAACAAAGCTCAGGTTGATCAAGATATTGAGATAAGCCTGTGATATTTTGCGGGTTCTTCTTGCTGAAATGCTCGATTAAACTGCCAAGATCATCCATGGCTTTTCAAGCTCGGGTTACTTTTATGATACTTGGCACTTTCCTTTTATGTTGGATGTGCTTGATAATAGGTATGTGAATATCCAAATAGCTAAACCATGTCACACACTCTTGAGTACCCGAATTTGCACTTTATTCACTGGGCACTATGTTCACAAACCTATGATAATATTCCCATCATGGCTCGGGCACATGAAAAATGAACTATAAAAGAGAAATAATGGTCAACAGTGATATGGACTATCTCTGCTATGTGGAATGAAAATTTTGAAAATGACCTCATTTTACTAGAGGATATAATTCATGAATGTGTTTCATCTGCTGAGATCTTCATGTAATGGAAACCCAAACTTGATACCATGCTCATATGAAAACTTAAATCTCCACGTTTCAAAACCCTCATTTAAGGATATTATGCACAATTCATACTAATTACATTCAATCATAAGATTGACTGATTGTGAATGCAATTTTGGCTTGGAGTGATATGTATCCCGAGAGGTAGCCCTGACATTTTAGATTTTAAACTTTTCACTGAAACTTGCAATTCAATTGACGAGTCAAGATCTGAACTGGATTGGACTTTGCAAACATTCTGAACTATGAATATCTAAGAATGTAGACCATGTGGCTGCACTTCTAAATAATCAATAGTGGATTGGTGTACCTTGAAAATATTTAACCTGAACCTTGATTCTGAATTTGCATGTCAAACCATTTCTAAACTCTGAATTGAAGATTCACCATGATGTTATTTTATTCTTTGACCAAGGTGCATCACCAATACTATGACCTCTGAACTTCTGCATTGACTCTGAATTATGAATTGAGGTTGGATTTTGAACTTTCCTGAACTAACCAATCTGCATGTCGAACCTAGAATCTGAACTTCACTTGTATTGAACCTGCAGAATGGGTAACCTGAACCATTGAACTACTTTGAACTACTTCTAACTTCAGTTCAAAGTGGTTCAAACTCTGCACTCGAAGTTTTAAAACTATGACCACCTTGGTTACTAACACTATCCTACTAACTAATTCTTTTACTAGCTAAATTTCCTCAACTTCCCCACGTGGGCCCAAGGCAAAGTGGAAGAGAAAGCAATAAAGTTTAAAAGTATGTTAAGATAAACAATTTAATACAAACTTGCACTTAATTTTGTCATTCAATTCCATGGTCATGTCACGTGGGTCAAAGACATTGTGCTAGGCAAAATTTGCCAAATTTTGGAGGCATGGTGGGGGAAAAAGTGGAATTTAATTCCATGTCACATCAAATTTTTTTAAAACCAAGACCCCACCTTTTTATCATAACCAAAATTTATGCAATTTTTAAAAATAAAATAAAATAAATGCCACTTTATCAAGTCACATGGGCCTGTAGGCTGCAAAATTTATGTCATCCCCCTTAAATGCACATTTGGTCAAATTAGTGTGCCCCCTCTCTAGAAAATAGGAGTAATGATAAAGTTTTGTTGTTGGGGCTTTTAGGATATTTAGAAAATATCTTTTCCTTTTTTAGTTAATTTTAATTTTTGAATTTAAATTTAAAAAGAGTATCAATTAGGGAATATTTCCTGTTACCAAAAGGGATTTAATTCTTTTTGCCCATACAAAATCCAAAGGGCCTTTTTACTCCTAAGAAGTAACATTTTATTTTTTGCCAAGTTCATAATTTTTCTAAGTGTAGATTTTCAAGACAAGGAAGTATATTTTTTTTGTTCTTTATTTTTTTTCTTTTAAGTGTTAAATTTGAAAGCAAAATATATTATCATGGCAAGGGGAATATATATATATATATATATATATATATATATATATATATATATATATATATATATATATATATATATAGTATGTATGTATGTATATGTATGTATATGTATATATATGTATATACTAAGTCTTTTTTTTTTTGAACTATTGAATTATCTAATGTACTTAATTGGCCAAGGGGATATATTAACTTTCTTTCTAACGTTGATTATATTCATTGATTTCAAATATTATGTTTTAAACAATGACATGGGATTACTTGTTTTCTAATAATTACAAAAATAGAATGAAGTCCAAATTAAGCATCGAATTTTCTTTAACATACTTTAAATCTTAAATTGCATAATTGTATATCATCACATCTAGTTTCAAGTAAACATATGCAAAACTGAAATACAAAAATCTCATATGCAAAAATATTACTCAATCATTTTTTTATCAACCACCTGATTCAAAGGCTTCATCGGGAAAGAACCAAGAAGAAAACCCGACATCGTTGTCATTTCCACAATAAGTTAAAAATAACATTTTTACACAGGATTTCAATCCCAAGGAGAAATCTCCCAACATAACTGAATTTCAATAACCATTCTGAATTTCCTTCTTAGTCCTTAATAAGGGATCCATTGTGAATTCTGCAATATATCACAGTGATCATGGAGAGAACAAAAAACTGACCAGGAGACAACCAATCATAACATGAAGACAAAATCAAACATTCACTCCCACCCCAATTTTACACAATAAGTTTGACATTGAACCAGACTAGAGAGAAGGTGGGTTTTTCCAATAGGAGACATCAGACTCAACACCAAAATAGGTGACCTTTTGGGGCTATAAACTCAAGAAATTTTGTTCTTCCATTATTACGTTCCAAAACTCATATGTGGTTTGTGCTAACGAGTAGGGGCCCATAACACCCTACCCTCTCTCCCTCTTCTCATCCTAAGAAGAGACTCTACACTATCAGAGTCCAACTAAAAACCTTCCCCCGTACATGGCTACTTCTTCCTTATGCGAGGGTGAGTAATGCCAATACACCCATAAAATCCCTTCGAAATTCAAAGCAAAACACAAAGGAAATACATTTAAGAAAACCTATTTCAATCCCTCCCAACATACTCAACACACACATAAACATACATAAGCAATAAAAGTGAAACATGAAGCACAACATAAACAAAATGAGGTGAAGTATTCCTACCTTCAAAATTGGGTTATGGAAATCGAACAAGTTCGAGACGAGCATTCCCTTCCTTCTCCTTCTCCTTCAATCCTAATTTTTACTCTAAAACTAGAGATTGGGTGAGCACTCAAACCCTCTCAAATCTGCCTCTAAATAAGATCCTAAACTCAATCAAATCCCAAAATGCAATAACTCCCCCACTTGCCTAAAATTTCTAGAGTCTTCTAACTCAACTAGACATAAGGCTAACCTCTAGGTGGAGTTAAAGTTATCCAACTCATGATGAAAAATTCAATTTTCGTAATAAAGTAAAAATGGGGTCTTTGAGTGACCATAAAAGTCAACAAAAGGGGCTAGGGGGGTGGAAAATGTCCCCAACCCATACCCATACACCTTGGGTACTTAGATTTCATGATTTTAGGCTTTTAGGATTAATTAGGGACCTATCAAAAGCTAAGAATTTTTAAGACTTTCTAACAACCTTTGAAAATATAGATTACTCACTAATCTTGATTAGGGTAATTAACCTTGATTACTAACTAATTAGCAAAAAGGTCACTAACCTAGTCTAACTTAGATCTTTAGGTTACTCAGTTAACCCTAACTATCATGTTGGAATGCATATACAATTCACAAGTGTCAAGTGACATTGAGAAATCACTGTTACAAAACATTAACACTTAATGATTAAAAAATGATACATTCATTCAATCCACGACACAAATAAAATATGAACAACGGGGTTTGTACCTTTTGTTAGACTCAACCCTGGTGTCCACAATTGGTACATAGGGTTCAGTTCCATTTCTCTGTTAGATTTTCTAGCTAAAATGTCCTGCACACTCATTGCACACATCAATAGCTCAAGAAAATCACATGCATATATTTAAACCTTATATGGATAGTTGCATAAATAAAAACATAAATCTTTCATTTAAATAACCCTTTCTAATTTTGGCACACACATTTAGTCATCAATAATTACATAATCAATAAAACATAACTTTATTCATTAATTCTAATTAAAATACTAGAATAATCATCATTAGGCATGCATATAATTAAACATCATAAACATCATTAATAAGGCATATTGAACTATTTGAAAGCATAAAACCTAATCATTGAGGTACCAAAATCAACACCCTCGTCATCAGGTGAAAACACCTTGTGTTATTGTTAGTGAAATTTTAATGTTTAAACACTTGAGATAATGTAGTAGTTCTCGAATCACTGAGTATTAAAATATGGATGTATCAATTGATCTCAATTTCATTAGGACATTCACAACATAAACATTACCTCAATATCTAGTTCAATCTCTTATAATGGTTTTAACATAGGATTCATATATGATAAGTACATATGAGGAGGGTCCTTACATCTAACTAATCTGATGCTACCATAATTGATGCACTGGAGAAAAATCACAACCTTACCAAGAAGATAAAATATAATGCCTTTCCCAGAGATCCTTGGAAGGCAGGCTAAATACAAGCCAAGATAAATATTTTATTAAAGCAAGTATGGATGCACACAACATACCACATATGAGGATCACAAAGATCACAATCACTAGTACATTTGACCCCATTTTTTGACCAATATTGGTTGAAATTTTGACCCAGGTTCAAAATTTGGACCAACCAATTCATCAAAGTTTTTCCTGTTAAAATTTTAACCATCTTACTAGTTGGTCAAAATTTTGACCAATACATTGGTCGAAAATATCCCAGAGTCCTAGCGTAGTCTACACGAGGCATTGGTCAAATTTTTGACTAATGCTTGGTCAAAAACTACAAATAGTGGTAAAAAATTTTGACCAGTACCTAGTAGAAAACTTTTAGGTATTGGTCAAAATTTTTACCAATTCCTAGTAGACAACTTCTAGGTATTGGTCAAAATTTTGACCAATTCCTGGTAGAAAACTTTTGGGTATTGGTCAAAATTTTGACCACTATCTAGTAGAAAACTTTTAGGTATTTGTCAAAATTTTGACCAATGCCCAGTCAAAAACTAGCAGACATTGGTCAAAATTTTGACCAATGCCTGGTAGAAAAATTTTGGGTTTTTGTCGAAATATTGACCAATTCCTAGTAGAAAACTTTTAGGTATTGGTCAAAATTTTGACCAATACCTGGTGGTTTTCTACCAAGCATTGGTCAAAATTTCAACCAATGTTTGGTCAATATTTTTTTGAGGCATTCTATAAAACAGTTCACATGCCTTGCCTATGATTTGACATTTCGCATGCATCCTACACTCTCTCATCCTGATGATGGATTATAGAGAGTGATCTAAAATGATGATTCTAAAAAACACACACAATAAAATCCAAAACGAACTTGCATTACAAATGGATTGTGGAAATATGATATTTTTAATTTTGCATGTATGTCTACCAAGACAATCACAATTACATATGTTTAAGTTATGATTGTCCTAGTAGACATGCATGCAAAACTAACAATATTAGATTTCCACAATCTATTTGTAATGCAAGTTCATTTTGGATTTGATTGTGTGTATTTTTTAGCATCATCATTTCGGATCACTCTTTGTAATCCATCATCAAGATGCGAGAGTGCACAATGCATGAGAAATGTCAAATCATAGGTAAGGCATGTGAACTATTTTATAGAATGCCTTAAAGAAGCTAAGAATATTGAAATACTTACAAGGGACTATTATGTTGCTCTAAATATTATAGGCTTTTTTGTCTTCCAATCATAAGGATATTTATGTTTGTATGCTTCTTCCATGATAAGACATGAGTATTCATCTAAGATCATGACAATTGTCACATTAAATTCATGGGCCTCTCCTCGACTTTCATGCTTTTGGGTAGGTACAAGTACCTTCCTAAGTATCAAGGCATGTTGGACATTGTTGGTTATAATTTTTTTCATTAAGAATATAATGTTATCACTCTTAGCTATTCAAGATACTCAGGTACTACTGGGAACATCCTTTATAACTATAGACTACCTACATACCCTATATCTCCAGAATTTGTGTTCACAAAAAATGCCAACTCATATTTAGTGCACATGTTTAAAAACTTCTAGATGTTTTGATTAAAAGGAAAATACATGTTGAAATAGATTTGGATCTTGGGGTTTTTTTTGCCCAATTAGTAGATTTTACAGAGGAGGAGAAAAAGAGAGAGTTTGGAAAATTAATTTATTGCATGAATAATAGCAATACAGGAAGGAGCTACCAGAAATCAAAGAAAAAACCTAGATCTATATACATGTTACATGTTTATAGACTAGTAAGAAACAGTATACATATCTAGGGATGGTCAAAAAATAATGATCACAAATCAATACTAACTTACAAGAATCCTCCAAGAGGAAGGCTACAAGTACATATTTCAATTGAATCCTCCCCATGGAGGAAGGCTACAAAAAATACATAGTTCAATTGAATGGTCTATAGATACCATCAAGATTAGCATTTTGAACAATTTGTGGATGTTGTAAAAGCTTGTGTAAAGGCAACCTCTTTGAGGAATCTTTTTGCAGTAGCTACGTAACCATGATAAAGTGTTACCATGATAACTAAAAATTTATATAAGTAGTGAGACAGACATATCTAATAGAATTGTCTTCAAAATATCAAGGCAACATATACTGACTTGAGATATTAGATCTTTAGCTATAGTAGAAACAAGTGGCTTTAAAGGAAATTTCAAATCCACTTTCACAATCCTACATATAAAAGCTAGCCATGGTCAAATCCATGCTTGAAATAAGAAAATATAAGAACCCTTCAAGTATAAGGCCTAATATATATATATATATATATTTATATTTATATATACTAAGAACTGAAACATAGTATGGCTTCTCAGACCTATTGTAAGTGTCTGAATGCTCCTTTGCTTCAAAAGGAGGAACCATATAAAGAAACTCATAACACAAGATCCCCAAACTCCATATGTCTACCCTAGAATCATGCTCCTTGTTTTCCACTGGAATAGACATTTGCAAATATGTAAATAATCTAGGAGGTGACAGTGAAGAGAAAAGTAAATATTACACACTAACATACCCATTTTAGGAGGTAAGTAATCCAAGGTTCCACACATTGTTCGCCTTCTATCAAAAGTGTGCATAGACCAATGAAAATCGACAATTTTTAGCTCACCCTGACAAGTGAATTTGTTCATAATGTAATGATCAAAAAGACATCCTTGCAAGTTTAAATTGAGTATCATTGGAAATATATTCATCCTTGGAACTTACCTATATGCCAATTATTTTTTGGCTCAAACAAATTCTGCTTTAAACTCATCTTTGCATTCTTTTCTTTTGATCCAATCAAAGCATTCAAAGCATTCCACACCTCCTTTGAGGCTTTTGTTAATTTGAAATGGTGAAGGTATGCATTTGAAAATCCAAGATCAATTGAAACTACTATTCTTTGATCTTTCGCAATCCATTTTGTGCTTCCATCAACATCATTTGTCCTTGTTGTTCCATTTACTGCATCCCACAGATCCTTTTCAACAAGGGCTAATTGTGATTTGATTTTCTGCATGGAATTTTTAACCTTTAATTTTTTCTATTAATATGCTATTTTTCTCCATTAAAAGGATCTTTCTTCAACTCCCCTTTATAATCTAAATAATATTGAAATTGTCTGATTCCACTAATAATGCATCTTTAACACTTCTACAACTTTACCTACATATTGAGTCTGATGTATATCATACAATATTAAACTTTAAAGCATGACATACCATTGAATCACTAAAAAGTACTACAAGCTTAATTCTAAGAAAAAGTAAAATTATACACTTCAAAGTTTAAATAATACCCACTACCGCCAGACCTCTCCAATGCCAAGATATATCATAGAGTCATAAACTTAGAGAGACTTAACATACAAAAAATTATAAACAACTTATTACAAGTTCTATGGTGCTATTAGTGGCAACCTTGATTTAGTGGCTCTGCTTGAATGGAGGATTCACTTCAGTTAGTCCACCACACAAGTATGAATCTCACTTTGAAAGTGCAGTTGAGTTCTAGGCCTGGGAATAGATTAGCGGGTATATAAGAATCTCTCATGCAATTAAACAATCAAGCAATATCATGAACTTTTCCCAAGAGAACCTTTTATCTAGTATATTGCCCACAACACTAGTTTGTAAATCTCAAACATGTGATAGAGAATAGATTAGAGATTGAATGTTTAATCTTCTCAAATACTTTGTAAAAAATCATAAATCTAACCTAATAACTCATTGGCCTCAGCAAAAGAATTGGCCCAACACTTCCATAGGTGCCTTCATATCCTCCAACATACACTTCTCCACTTCATCCCTGATCTCTTGCTCTAATACCATAGTAGAATTAGGGGTAGAACTTTAAGGAAGAAGTTCTACATAAAATATTATACACATTATATGCTTTTATTTTCCAATCAAATATAGTACACTTATATAGGAGCTTAACCTCCTATATTGTAGGAAATGTCTGAGCAACTTTTCCAAATATATTGTGTTGTTTGAACAAATTAAAACATTCATACAACTAATACAGTAATCTAAAATAACCCATAACAATCCTACCACATTATTATTTTGTGCATCTGTGATGCAATATTCTTTACAAGGGATGTCCACTTCAACTTGCATGCTTATGAAACAACTCTTCAAAATTTAGATCTGGGAATGGTTATGGACTTGACATGATGTTTTTGATGAAAATGATAGATAGGTAGTATTAGCATTGCTCAGAGAGCTAATTACTTTATTCACATTAGAAGAATTGTAAAAAAATACTACATTATTGTGAAATTGCTGAAAAATAATAGTAGGCTTAGAGAAATTTCTTGAACTAGCAAAAACCTATGTTAGACAGAGACACCTCCCCATCCCTTAAACCTTTGTCCCCATCCACAAAAATTTAAGGATGGTAGAGGATGCCCTCTTGGTGTCTCCCCCAACCAAAAAATTCATGAAATGTTAGAGAAATGTATCTCATTAGGGTATGTCAAGAAGTAGTCAGAGGATGCTTTTTCATCCCTGAGGTGGCTTAGTGTTTTGAAAAAATTCATTGATAACATTAAATAGAGCTAAGAGGAATCTCAAATATATCATGACAACATTGTTATAGTAGTATAACATGATGGCATAATAAAAGAAGCAATAAATATATAATGATAGGCAATAGCTGTACAACAACAATAACATCAATCATTATGGTGGTGACATCAATAGATTGTACTAAAATAGAAGTAAAAATTGTGATTTACATTCACAGTTGATGATATAACAGTTAACATGACAATAATTTTGGATTTATGATCTTACTATTAAGAAAGGTTTCAGACTTCAAAATTCTTGATATTATTGGAGTCCATCATTATTCAGTTGAAAAAGTAATTAAAGGTGTATTAGGCATACTTTGGTACAGTGTGGTATTGGACATGAAGTGCAAACAAATAATGTCTTTTTGGAATGTGGTTGGCATGCATGCTTTTGTAGACATCATTTAAGCACTGATATCCTAGTTCGATGTTCATCAACTTCTAGAAATACCTCTCTACCTGTCTCCATGTCTCTCTATCTATGGGTATATATATGTATGTATGTATGTATGTGTGGTGTGTGTATGCATGTGTTTGTGTGTATGCAAGCTTCTATACACATCATTTAAGAACTGATATGCTACTTCATTGTTCATCAACTTGTAGAAATACATTACAAAATATAACACATTACAAAATATAGCAAAATAAGGTTTTACCAATTCTAGTTGGCATAGACGAGGATGTTTGCATGGTCCTTGTCGCCGACAATGTTCTAGGCAATACTGGACCACCAACCAAAGGAGGAGTCTACACTTCATTATGAGTTGAAGAATACAATATTTTTAGCAAAGACATTTGCAATGGATAAAGATCAAATGGGATACTAGGTAGAAGCATCCACAAAAAAAGAGGTAAGTGTTATAATGTTGATGAAAACAAACAAAGAAAGTGTTACTTATATGAAGGTTGTGCACTACAACCCCAACCATGTTCACCATGTGATGTCATAACTATCACATATTTCCATACAAGAACACATAAAATTAGAGATCATGGTCCATAAGATACTATAGAATATTAACATCTATTGAACTTCTATTATTGCTTTAGTTGAATTACTACTTACCTTCAAAGATTGAATTCTACAGTCCAATTCTTTTCTTAGTGCCTCTTTCTCCTCACTTGTGTCACCTTCAATGACAATGTTAACAATTTCATTATTGTATATTTGTTTAATTTTCTGGGTGATGAACATAGGGTCAACACTAAGGGGGATGCCATGTAGAAATGATGCTCATATTTTAGATTGCATTTGATCAGCAATTATTCTAGCTTTTTCCTATCATTTGTGACATCAAATATCAGTAAAATTTCATCAAAATAACTCCAAATCTATAAATAAAAGAACATAATAATACAACATTTGTTTCTATATTATCATTAAAATTTACAATAATTAATGTTTACCTCCAATGAAGGTGTTTGAGATGGTGCATCCATGTCGCCCTATGAAAAAAATTAGTAAGTCTTAGAAATCAATAGCAAAATTAAAGTAATAGACTTACCAAAAAAAAATATTAATAATAAAGTAGATTGTAAATTTAAATCTTAAATTTGCCAAAAAATTGATGTAACTAATGTGTGTATCTAAAAAAATATTTGACATGTTCTACTTAATGTTTATTATTGTACATATGGTTTGGAAAGAAAAATTTGGTCGTACATGACCCCATCATAGTTGACATTGATCATACCTAGACATTTCATTGATCATCATGATCTTCATCCATGTCATCATCATCATCATCATCATCATCATCATCATCATCATCATCATCATCACCATCATCATACTTGTTACTTTGATCATCATCGTCACCACCACCATCTTCATCACCATCATCATTATGATCATCATCGCCATGATCATCACCATCTTCATCACCATGATCAAAATTTTCATCAGCATAATCATCATAATTATCATCATTATCATTAGCATGACCAAAATCATCACCATCTTCTTCTTCTTCATCACTGGGTAATTTTCATTCCTGATAATCATTTACTTCATCTTGTACTTCTTCAATATCTTCTTCTTCCATCACATTATACTTTACTAACCTTCCTCTTGGGCGATGTCTAACAACAAATGACCAACCTAGTTTGTGTGGAACACCAAAGTAAAACACTTGCTCGCATTGGCTTGGAAGAACATATGGCTCATCTCCGACTAGCTCAAATGACCTTGTATTAATCACAGTAAATCCATTATCATGTTTAATAATAGTCCTATTAGGATAATTTTGATTCAGTCATAGCCTGAACCATTTGACAACAAATAGAACTATTTTGAATGAATTAAAGTTGCACTCAAGTATATCATCCAAAATGCCATAGTATCAATTTTTAGATTGTTGAGGATGTATGTCAATTCTAGACAAAATATTGGTGACCAAAAAGAAAACACTTATCTTGGAATCACATGTTTTCTTTGTTTCGTCTGACTTTTTTGTGTGAAATTTATAGCCATGGTAGTACATAGCTTTATGGTTTTTGACTTGCAATTATTCAACCATGTCAAGATTATTTGCATTGATCTGTGAGTTGATATTAAACTTATGTCTCATGATTAGTAATCTTATGCATACCTTTGCATCTATTAAGCCATATACTAGATCAAGTACCATTGGCATAACATTAGGATCTCCATTAAAATGAGCTTCTTTAACCAACAATGCAACACCATCCTATGTTAATGAGCAACCATTTTCTTGAGACTGTTCAATCTATACCATCATCCAATCAAAGATTATTTGGAATATACAAATGAAGTGCATCCCACTCACAACCAACTATAAAGAAGACAAGTACACTAGTTAGAAACAATTTATATATTGATGATGGATAAGAGTTATTAAAATACAAAAAAAAACTTATAATTACCTCTTACCCTCCTCAATCTACCTTTCCTTATCCGGTACTCCCCTTTGAATTTGTTAGTAGATTTGGGATCCCAAATGCGATCTGTAATACCCCAAAATTGGCTCATTGCCATGATCACCAATTCAGGTCTATCTGATCAATTCTAAAGTCCTATTTCACTAGGAAATTTTTATTCTGATATTCACTACTTGACTTAATTTTCAAATGTAGAAAACCCTAAATCTGCATTCATCATACTCTTTGTTTAATTCCTAAAGTATTGACTCATATTAGTCGCATTAAACCTAGTTGATTAATATTTGATTTAATTTGAAGTATTTATACTTTAATAAAATTAAATTATCACCTAAAGCTAATGTACTAAGGGATTAAATTTATTTAATTTAATAATTATGCTTATTTTAATTAATTGAATATGATTATTCAATTAAATAGAAAGTGCATTTATGAGATCATATCTCACTTTATTAAATTAAATAATATCTTCAAAATCTTCTCTCTAGTTCTAAATGGAAACTTTGAGTGAACTACCTCTTAAATTAGAATCAATCTAGTTAACTTGCTCTCACACTTATGACAAGTTCAGTTAACTACTCGTCACACTCAGATTTTAAATAGTTCACTTCACATGCACAAGGAAGCTTCCATTTCAACTGAATCTTCTATCTAATCCCAACCATTCATCAAGGTTAATCTTGACTATTGATTCATTTCTAGATTCTATTTAAGGGATCCCCAATTCCTTATTACAGAGGTTGAATTTTATTGCTATCGAATCGCTACTGAATTGCTACTGAATTGCATACTCATCTAAGCTCATTACATTTTCATAGACTTCCATTTTCTAGATTAATGTCATTTAGTTTTAATATGCATACATTTAATCTAGTTTGTTTCACAATTTCTTAGAATAATTTCATAATTCATTTAGATTACTTGCATATTCATATAGATTCATCATCTTTAAAACCTTTGTTCTAGAATGGTCTGATTACTTGTACCTCAAATATGAGAGCATAAGTAGGTAAAATCCTTCTAGATAGAAGGCAATAGGTCATCTTGCAAGACTCTTTTTGAGTGAACAATCTCATGGTTTCATTCCAGGATGAATTTGCATACAAGGACCATGTTGAAGTGTGTGTGTGTATGAACTTTGAGGCCACATTTACACATATACATGATCTACATGAATATTTGCTACAAACTTTGGAAGATATTCACTAATGTACACCATGGTCTGGTATACCATATATCCATCTACCATAGAACCCTCAGGACGTGCTCTTTGTTGAACCAAGCCCTTCATAAATTTCAAGTGCCTCTCAACCATCCACATTGACCTAGTTTGTATAGGTCTACAAAATTCAATCTCCTTGACTTGATGAATGAGGTAGTGTTCTTGAGCATTGAAAAAGGTACGAGGTAAACACTTTTCCATTTCACACATAAGCTGTGGAATTTTTCTCTACCAATATATCATATCTCTTTTATCAATTTTTTAAGATGATAACCACCTAAAAGAGATTCAACATGCAAAAATACATAGACAAGATTTCAAATAAAATTATACAATAGATTTTAGATAAAAAGCTACAAATCTAAGAAAAAACACTTGTAACATCATGTATTTTCCAAGATCATATATAACTTGTTTAATACTGTGGTCAAACTAGTGTGGAAGGGATAGATGTAGGACATATTGCAATCATTAAAAAATGATCATTTCAAAATATTATTAAATAATGCAATAGGTAGTACATTCAATTTTACAAATGTACAATAAATAGAGAACATGACTTACCTTGATGAAAGTATATTAATCATGTGTTTTTAACCCTAGCCCAAAATCACCTTTCTTTGATAGAAGAGTGCTTATATTTGTAGCAAATCCTATTGGAAATTTTTCTTTTTTTATGACTTGTTTTAATGCATCACTTTGTTGCTCTATTAATAACCAAGGAAGGACACTTGTATTTATGTGGTGTCCATTGCTATTTGATTCAATGAAATCTTTTAGTGCATAATTGGATTCATGAATGTCAGTACAAATTTTGACAACTTGTTCTCTATCATGCCTTCCATCCATAGTACGATAACCTACTAAATTGAGTAGGATAACTTTCTATTCCTCTAGGAAGTTGGTCATTGATGCTTTGACGACCTTCATGAGCATCAATTACAGCATTAGTAAATATAAGATAATATCAAAACATAAATTTTAAACTTCGGACAAAAAATTGGACATTACCTCGATGGTTTAGTCGATCATATTCTAACTTCCATAGATGAGGTGTCATTCTTTGTGGCCTTGATGATGTTTCTTCTTTCCCACTAAAAAGATGTTTTTTAGCAATTCAATACCTATGATTATTGTGGAGAAAGTTCCTAAACTCATCGAACGCCTACTTTCCTAAACTTCTTGAATGATGAGATTTCATCTTGAGACCACAAACTGGACATGTGAATTTTCCCTTTGTTTGAAGACCTAAAAGATCATGTATAATTGGATCATGTACAATTACCATGGGAAACTTAAGAATACAATAGTAATGTAAGCACTATAATAGACCAAAAATATGTTATCTTACTAATATAACATACCACAATAATGAGTTAGCCCAGGGGCATCATGTATTGTCCATACAAGCATTGCATGGAATTGGAATTGTCGGTGTCCTATTGGTCTAGAGATGTCATACATAGTGACACCATTCTATAACTTCAACAACTCATCAATTAGGGGCTCAATATACACGTTCATATCTTTAACTTGGTACTTACCTAGTAATTGAATGAACATAAACATTACATAATTATTATGATCATTTTTATGCACTTTTTATAAATTAATTTAGATAACTATAAAATGAAAAAAATATCTGGTACAATCATTGACAAAATTATGTGCTCCCTCTTTATGGACATTCAAGGAGGAATTTTATTGTTAATAACAAAAATAGGCCATGCTGAGTAAACAGATCTCATATCTCCATATGGATTGACACCGTTTGCTGCCAATGAAAGCTTTAGATTACGAGCTTCTTCTTTAAAGTGTGACCATGTTTCTTCTATCTCTTTAAATGTAGAACCATCAACAGACATTCACATAATGTCATCTTGAATTCTATTGTGTGCATGGTAATCGATAAATTGTGCCAAGCTAGCGCACCTAAATAATCGTTGAAGATGTGCAATAATAGGAATGTACTGAAGAACCTTGTGAGACACCTTTTTTGTTATTTGATCTTATCGATATCTACTAATATGAAAATTAGGGCATTCTATTGTAAATTCATGTTGTTTATGATATAGAATGTGATCATTGGGACATGCATGTATTGTCTGATACTTCATTCCAATCTAATTCATAATGTTAGATAATTCTTGGTAGGAATGAGGCAAAATGTTTGATGGTGGTAATAAAAACTCACTAATCAACCTACAACAAAAAATATGCATTGTTAATATAATGAATAGTAATTTTATGCTAACATTGAAGATGACAAAAATTGCGTACCTTAGCATACGTGACATTACTACATTGGATATACCATTCATAACATTTAAGTTCACCAACAAAACTATAGCTGAGAGTAGAGTTGTTTTCGTATAAGGGCTCATGTTCCTTCTCAAGTAAAGATATAATTTTGAATTAAAAAATATGAAAAAACAATTTATCTTTAAATATAGTTTTTAACTTGTCATTCCAAAACCTAAAGTGACGAAGTTAGTGTCAATCCCAAAACTAGGCTCCTAGTCATTTATTAACTAACTTTAAACTAATCATGTTTTCTAATGCTATCCCATTGCTAATGAACTTCCTCTTAAATTGGAAAAGCCTCCTACTCTCTATTTTATTGATTTTGTGTATCATTTATAGAACTCATATGACACCCCAAACTCAAACCAATGGTAGAAAAATGTGACAAGTACGAAAGAAGCCATAAGTCAAGGAAAGCATAAACCCTAAAGATAGAGAGAGGTAGTCAAATTGCAAACCATAATATTAAAATACCTAGAGAATGCATACAGGATGTTGAGGATGCCCTTAATCTTATGCATTGCTCACTCTATAGCCTCCTTAGCTAATTGTTAATTCCATTTGTGCTGACGAGAAACTAGACACCCTCTGCAAAATAGATGGTGGTTTTGATCATCCCACAATAATAGAGGGCCCAAAATGTTAGTATGCAGAAAAAGTTTGAAATAATCCCAATTGCATTGCTTTAGTTTGAAGAAAATTAAATTTGGGTTGAGAAATCTACCTAGCCCTTGTGTTAATATGACAAAACCTTGAGAACTTTTGTGTAGTCGTCCTTTGAGAGGCCTTGTGAGGAAAAATAATTTTAACTATTATTCATATGTAAGTGGCAACATATGTGCTCCTCATGGTTGCAAGATCGAGATCTCTTCAAAACACAATATCTACAGCCCTCCTAAAAAAAGATGTTACAAAAGAGGAGTGGACATTAGCAAAGCCATTAAAAGAATCTAACTGCATACCAATAATGAGACTCAAGTTAAAACACTCATGATGTAGCCAGTGAGATATAAATAGAAACCATGAACATGACATGAGGATGAAGGTAAAAAACCTAATGTAGTCACATATGCAAGACTACTACAATGTTTGTGTGAGATAAACCATGTATGCCTATCCATAAGATGTCCACAAATTCAATATAGATGGAGAAAGTAATATTACCCATTGATCTCAATTGCCAAATCTAGTAGAATACTTGGTTTGCTTTGAATAAAATGCAAGGCAAAGTCAAATGTGTTCTCCTGAAAGTTTAACCATGTTATTTTTAAATGTGTCCATCAAGTTGAAATACAAGTCCAAAGGACATTTGCAATGTCAAGCATCAACAACCAGATTCAGACGCAGCCAAGTAGAGCATGGTTTTGAGGAAGAAAAATGGGCCCTTACAACTACCTTCTTCCAAAATCAAGTCCTTGGCAGTATAGGGCCCCATATATATGTGACCAAGGTCATGATTGGAAAATGTTCCATGCAAATATGGAACTCCTCAAAGATTTGCAGTAGTGCAGAAAGGTTAATTACTAAAAATGATAAGACAAGAATCACTGACACCAATTTAACAAGGGTCATTAGACGTGGTGAAATAACCCCAACAAATATATAGTGCTTGAGCAATAATGCACAACATCTAAATAGCCTAGAGGAAAAATATACAAGCTAATGGATATTTTCCTAACAGCTGGTTCATAAATCATCCAATGTAATCCCTCATCTACCCATTTCAACCTGAGAATTAGAAAACAAATTATTGGAGTGTATTATTTAATTAGTGAGGTGGTTTAGCTTTGGTAGAATGTGAGGTTGATGGTTGTCATTGATGTCAGCATCATTATCTCAACCTTTGGTGTGTTAGTAGTTGTAAAAGATTGCGATTATAGATTTTTGTTATAGTATTGTTGTGTAGAGTTAAGGCTGATGAAAAGGCCCAAATTGTCTAGCATATTTTGACAGATTTTAGATGTGTAATTATGTTTTCTAAGTATTGGCTAGAAGCTAAGAAGTTTGTGCAATTTTTTGTGTTTGTGTTTGAGATTGAAGCTCCAAATTGGAAGAGGTATTTATTCTAGCATCATTTAACTTCCAAAAGGTCATATAATATTGAATATTAAGTTGTGGCTCCAGGTTCTACATAGTTGACTTCTAGTGAGGAGGTGGCTTCTAAATAATTTGATGTTGAATTTGACTCTTGATTTGTATAGGTGGTCTGTAGCATAGATACTTGAAAGGAATTGATATTTCAACTTTGCATCTCATTATCAATTTCAAAACTTTTGTACACAATTTTCCCAAAATGTCATTAGGACAATGCTTAAGTTATAAGTTATTATAAATAATACATTAACATAAATAATAATGTGTTAGTGTTCTTAAGATAGTTTTAAGTTTTAGCTTCTTAATGAACAAATCAAGAAAAAAATAAACCTAGTGCTAAATAGGCTCAATAGTTAAACAAATAAGATTTTAATATAATCGTGTATTCATTGTGATGATGTTCATAAGTCTAACTAGAGGTAGTTTCACGATGGTTATTCTCCTCAGTTTTGTAGGCTAAACTATTTATAAGTACAATCTATGAGCTCTCTATAAAGAACCAAATGTAGAGAATATGAGAATAACTATTCAAAAATCTAATGTTTTGGTTTAGCCTCCTGTGTCTTTCCACTCAGTCATATGCAGTTACATTTATCCCCAATTTCCATATTTACCACAATTAGTTTAATTAATACTTAAAATCTTGGTTTTTTTAAACTTGTTGTGTTTTTATTGGCCATCTTAAGTACAACTTTTTATATTTAGTGTAGTCTAATACTCAAGCTTGTCATGTTTATTTTATCTTTTATTAGATAGTGGATTGGCTAATGCCTTTGAAAGGCCAAAGTGCCTCCTAGCATGTAATGATCAATTAACCTTGCACAAATAATTATTTGGGTTTATATTAAGAAAATAAAAGGGAAATCATTGAGCCACTCTCACTATTTTATAAATTTATACCAATAAGAAGGGGTTAATTTTTAAAGATATGTAGAAAAATTAAAATACATAAAGAACAGTAGCCATCTATTTTGACATATGTTCTTTCCACCAACTACTATCATAATTTTATCACATCTAGAAGTAAAGGATTAAAAAATCAAATGCAACAGTTGGATATCTTCATCTTAATGTACTAACTTTCCTATTTAGTTTTCAATGTTAAAAAGTGAGGTTGCAAAATTTCAGCTCCAATTAATCATTTTTTCTATTATGGAATTTCTATTGACTCCTTGCACTCTTGAAACAAGTTGTGCATGTTCAATGGTCTTTAAAATGTCATTTAGCCACTACACATCATCTCACCTTTATTTCTTCCTCCTATAGCATATTTTCTCTCTACATTAAGGCATAGACTTAAGTCTATTTTGACTCTTATATGGTATCAAAACTTCATGTCTACATGGGCCTTCTCAATTTGGACAGATTTTTGTAGGAGTTTTTGTTGGGTGCATCTTGATGCAAAATGGACCTCACAATTGAGTCTAGAACACCCAAAAAAAAAAAATCAATATAAAACTCAGTAAAAATAGCCTCTCAATGAATAAATCATTACAATGGATACATGATTATATTAAAATCTTGTTTGTTTAACTGCTGAGCCTATTTAGCACTAGGTGTATTTTTTCTTGATTTGTTCATTGAGAGGATAAAACATTAAAATATCTTAAGAACACTAACACATTATTATTATAATATATTAGAACAATAACACTACCAAATTTATGTTAATGTATTACTTATAATAACTTATAACTTAAGCATTGTCCTGATAACATTTTGGGAAAATTGTGTACAAAAATTTTGAAATTGATAATGAGATGCAAAGTTGAAATAGATAGTTTAATCACCAAGAAACCCCTAATGATGGCAATGCTTAGAAAAGGCTTAAAGCTCAAAAATTGGCCTTGGCCACTATTACTAAAACAACAAAAGTACATAAGAAACTTAACCGAAACTTTGTAAAATGTGTTTTAAGTTAAAAACAATGAGAATATTGTAAGACGATAGTCATAGTTAACAATGAACTAAGTATGACAGAGACCAAATTAAGAAAGGATTCTTTTCTAGCTAGAAGTGTTAAGGAAAAAATAAAAATTGATGATAGGCAACCTCTCTCACAATCAAATGGAGACTAAAACCATTCATAGAAAAGGAGGGGAGATTCCATAATGCTTTAACAAAACTTTATGAAAACTAGGAAAAAAACACCCATTGATAAATGAGTGCTAATATTGCCATATCCAAACACTCCCTATTATGCTCATATCAGTATAAATTGTGTCTTTGTTTGCTCCAAAGGATGGGGGAAGAAATTAATTAAATTCTTCCTTGCTTAAAGATAAGAATGATGTAGATATTATCAAGATGGCCACTTTCATGACTAACGTCTGCAATAAAATGTTTGCTCAATTTGTGGTGTGAAAGAATATGTTTTAATTTGTGGGTGATAGGAACAAAGTAGAGGAGACATTTCAAGGGAATTTATAAAAATTAGAGGGCTTTTTTTAAGATGATAGACTTGATACTATGATAAAGGATTAGCTTTGAAAGACTAGAGGGGAGCTTAGAAAGGTTCCAAACTTCAAACGTAAAGGGAAAACAATGAGGGTTGGGATGAATTGGTTAAAAGAGAGAGATAGAGGAACCAACTATTTTTTCAATCTGATCAGACATAAGTAGAAATGGGAGAAAATTAAGGAAATTAAGATTAGTGGTAGAGTGTCTTATGATCCTGATGAGATTTGTAAGGCTTTCCTTGATTTCTATAGTCATTTTTTTGACTTTTCAACATGACAAAGACAATTATGATGTTTGGCTTTGTGTCTAAATATGATTCCATAGAAGATTAAAAAATGGATGCAAAAATGTTGTCTAGAGATTTTGTTGTTGAAATTTAGGAGACTATATTAATTGTAAAAATGTTACCTGTTCATCTCTTCCCCTATTGTAAGTGAAAGAGATCGAAGGGCTTCTTTCTATTGGTTAAGCTTCTCCAAGTATCTACCCTTCTATTTATATTTAATGAAAGCTTCAGTGTATATTCTTGTTTCTATGTAGTGGAGATCAAAATTAAACATTTGACTTGGTCAAACATGGGGTAATTTTGGCCTCACTTGCATGAGAAGTAGCTCATCCAAACACCAAGGTGAGTCTACATATCCCTTGAAAATGATGGCTATGTGGACTAAAGCAGAGTGGATGGCTGTTTGAATGGTGGAAGGAAATGAATCTCCAAGTTGCTTCTCTTTGGAATCAAGAAATGTCTAAATTCCCAGCTGCTCAAGGGAATTTAAATGGGAAATAAATTTAATTTATAAAAAACCCCACCACCAATCAAAAAAATGACGATAAAAGGAGAGCGTGGACCACAAAAAAGTGCTCCCACATGGCCTTCCTAAGGCCATGAGTGGTGTGTCCCCACAAAATATGTGGATATCAATCCCAAAAATGGGGGTGGCATGATGCAACAAGCCCACAAAATTTGTTAGTTGACAAAGACATAGTCAACTCCAAAATAATGCCTTCATTAATGAGCATGGCATAGTCATCACTATAAACAAGGAAATCATCACCAACCTCCAATAAGAACATATTATTACTGATATGGCTCTCTAATCCCAAGGATTTGCCCAAATCCCAGTCCAAGAAAGGAACAAAGATGATGGTCTCTAAGGACATGTGCACATGGGAGTGCAAAAGAAAACACTCTAGATCATAAGGAATAATAACCTCCAAACAATTGGTAACCTCCAATAATCACTGAGAGAGCTTAAAAAAGCTTGCATGTATGAGAGATAACACAAGGCATAGAGTCGAAAGTATAAAATCTGTGTGGACAAGACTTAGATGGCTCCAAATCACTCCACGAAATCAAGGCATGTGAGTGAGCCTTGAACAACATAGTAGGAGAACCAAGATCCATTTGTGAGTTTAAACAAAATTGGAATGGAGCTTGCGAGTCTAAAAATTGTGCAAAATGCACATGGGGAGTCCATATGGAACTTGGCATGGGTGCTTGCAATAGATTTGAGGCCACCTCATCAAAGGAAAAACCAAAATTGCCAAAAATACCACTCCCAACTTGAGAATATAGCTAAACCATTGATGTAAAAGCTAGGAAAAAGTTATATTTTAGCACATTACAAAGAATAGACTATCATGCATGTTTTTTAAGATGGATTTTTTTGTGTTAAGCAATCCTAATGAATGTGAATCTACAATTGATGTCATTATTTCATAAAGAAAAAGGACCTGAGAAAGATATCACTATACGCATCAAAGTAAAATGATTAACAATGGAACACAAATGGGAAGAAAGTGATAACTCATTTCAGGGTTTTTTTATTATACCAGCTAATGTTGCTTGCCCAATTTGTGGGTGCACCCATTTATCTTCAAATTGGAGAAGTTAGAGATTTTTCTATTGTCCTAATAAGCATTAAACAAAGAGTTTTTTCCATCTCCAAATGGGATATCAATGGCAATGAAAGGAGCCTGACCTTCTTAGCCTTGACAATGGAAGATTGAAAGCACATTGAGGCATGGATCAGAAATGTTGCATTGAAGAATGAAGAGCACAACTCAGAGTTGCGTGTGATTGACTCATTTTTTCATCTTCAAATATTTTCCCCTTTCAAGCAACCCATTGAATTTGCTAGTTTCTCCTTCAAATGTAGGGGTGATTCAAACATATTTTAATTGAAGCTTAAACCTTAGAGGCATCTACACACGTAGGACCATCAATCAAATTCATAGACAACCATAAATCAAGGTAAAATAATAGGTCATAAATTAGCAAAATTCATCAAAATTGTGCAAATAGAGAAGATAAAGAAAATAGTAAGAAAATTCACATACCAAACACTACTCATAATGGCCAAATAACAATGAATTAGGGTAAATCAACCTTTTTTACATTTTAACATGATGAAGCTCATGTTGGTCAAAATTTTGACCAACATGGGCATGTTTTAAAAAACAAATTCCCTGCAAAATTTGACCAATCTAAAACATTTTAATAGATGGTAAAAAATTTTGGTCTAAAAATGGGGTCAAATTTACTAGTGAATGGAAGACTAAACATACATCCAACACAAATGGATCTCCAAATGCCACTATTGACCAAAACAACTAACCATATAAGGATATAAACAAATAAGAATATGAAAACATACCAAATTTAAAAAGTAATTCCAAGGTATTCAAGAACACCATAAAAGGTATCCAAAAAACCTCAGAAAAAAATTTGGACAAACCAAAAAGTGCCCATTGTCCACTCAGACAAGTTTTTCCAAAACCTAGGTGATACTCTAATTTAGCACTATGTGATACTTTCCAACATTGTATGATCTTTCTAATGAAGGAGTGTGATACTTTCAGGGTTTGGGTGACACTTCTCAAGAACATGTGTGATACTTCATAAGTATTGTATGGTCTTTCTCCAATGTGTGTACGATACCTTCCAACATCGCATAACATTTCTCTAGAAGGCGTGTGATACAATCAAGGCTCACACAATATTTCTCCTTTGGTTGTGTGATATTTTAAATTATCTCCCAAGGTTGATGCATGGTTTCCTAGGAACACCAAGAAATTCTCCAAGGACAAATCAAGGGATAAAACAAGAAGTTATAGCCTCCATACTAGGGAGTACCAGATTCATAATTGAGGTATAGACAATCAAACAATAACTACAAGACGAAGATGATGTCTAACCATCTAACATTACAGTGAAAGGAAATAATTGAAAGCAACATCACAATGTATAGAAGCAACATTGCAATGAACTGAAATAACAAGCTAAGTACATGGTTCCTCCCAACTGTAATAGCTTCATGAAACCTTAAAGGTCCTAGCCATCCCTCGCATGTAACATCCCAAACTACCAACTAGATAGTTAGAGTTGTCTTATAAGGATGTCACGACTAAAGCATAATAACATCATAAGAATAGGAAATCTAATATACTTGATGTAGGGTGCTCCCCTTAATACCATAAACTCATAACAAAAATAAAGAAACAACAACAAATGTGAGAACAAAATATGGACTTCTTATTATCATCGCAAATGTGGAATTACAAAATTCTCAATTGTAATATGCTAACCCAAATTGGCACCTTCAGTGTAATAATTTGCAAGATAAGCTTCAAACTATTACCCAGAGCTATCCTAGACAATGTTTGAGCCTTCCTTAAATAGTTAGTTTTATGCCGCCTGAGAAGGTTCTAGATGCTCAAACTTAATACCTAGGCCCAACAGACCCTAACAATACACATAGAATCAGCCAAATACATCTTTGACAAATTATTTTAGAAATTTTGGTAGCCCAACTTCCAAAGACCATAACTCATGAATCATTGCTCTGATTGGCTATTATAACCACTTTTCAAAAATGTGAGCTCATGATCTACATGCTCACAACCAAACTAGTAGTCTTTTGTCAAGTTTCTAGATCTCATCTAGGCACTCTAAGGCCTCCAATGGTGAGCCTAAAGATTTTTTTGCATATTATTTCACTGAAAAACTGCAATAACTTCTTTGATACTTAAGCTGGAGCAATGAGATTTTTATGGTAAGCTTATATCTCTAAAATGAACCTTCCTATAGAAAATGAGAGCATTCTAAGCTCATATGGAAAATATACTAAAAATAATAAGTTCCTACAAATAGTAACCACCCTGTCTAAGTCTTTATTAAAATACAGAAGACTAAAAATAAAAATATTTTTGGGTGATGCAAGATTGCCCTTACACCTAGGATGCTCCTGCATCAGAAACCCAGGGTAATTTGAGAAGTGACCCCATCATGTCTCAGGTGGTCAAAGAAAACCAAGACAGTTAACCTCCTCCTTTCTTAGGAATGATGAATCCTCAACTAGTCTACCTTTCCATTTGACCAGGTATTCCTCATAAGTTCTATTTTTTGTACTTTTTCCAACATGACTATTTAATATCTCCTCAATCTCCTTTGTAGCTGAGCTAGCTACTGGAATGCTCCACTGTGCTTCTGCAACTTCATCTCCATCGCCTCCTTCAAAATACTCTGTCAAATCTAAAATATTAAATTCTTGTGAAATATTCAAGTCAACAGACAACTCCACTTCATATGCATTGCCAAAATTATGCCTCTTTACTATCTTGCATGGTCCAAACTTCTTCATCTTCAACTTATTATATGTACCCACTGGAAAATTCTACTTTCTCAAATGAACCATGACTTTATCTCCAATCTAAAATTTCTTATATCTCTTTTTCACAATGGCCTTAGCTTTATACTATGTATTCATCTTTATGATGTGCTTCCTCACCTCCTCATGGATGTTCTTCAAATTCTTAGCGAAATCTTTTTCTTTAGCATTATCTCTCCTTTATCCAACTACCTTGGTTTAGAAGTGTTTCTAGGACTACTCCCATATACAATCTAGAATGGTGATTTACCAGTGCTCCTATTTATAAAATTATTATATGAAAATTCTACCTATGATAAAATCATATCCCGTCCTTTTGGTTTATCTCCAACCAAGCATCTCAACAAATTTCTCAAACTGTGATTCACAACTTTTGTTTGTCAACTAGTTTGTGGATGATGTGATGAATTGAACTTCAAATTTGTCTTCAACTTCTTCCACAATGTACACTAGAAATACCCAACAAATTTGGTATCTCAATCTAAAATATACTCTTTAGTAGACCATGTAATCTCACCACTTCTTTGAAAAATAACTCTACTACATGAACAATATCACTAGTCTTCTTGCAAGGAATAAAATTTGCCATCTTTGAAAACTTGTCGACTACCAAAAAAATAGAATCATGCCCACATTGTGCTCTTAGTAATCCAAGAACAAAATCCATGCTAATATCCTCCCACAACTTTTTTGGTATAGGTAATGGTTGATATAATGTTGTATTTTGTTTCACTCCTTTCACCATTTGACATACTCTACAACTTTGTACAAATTTCATCACATCTTGCTGCAACTGTAGCCAGTAGTAATTTCCAGCAACCAAAGCTATGGTTTTATCTTTGCCAAAATGTCCAGCCAATCCTCCACTATGCTTCTCCTTGATGAGATTCTCTCTCATTAAACTTTTGGGAATGCACAACTAGCTTCCTTTGAACAACATATTATCCTGGATCATGAAGTCCAATCACTTTGTCTTGTCAAGTGTAATAGGTTCTGTACAAGCCTTCCATGCTTCACCAAAATTAGGATCATCTGGATATGATGTGCTCAGTTCCTTGAACCCAACCACCTCTATTTGCATTTATGTCAGCAAAAGTTGTCTTCTACTAAGAGCATCTGCAACTTTGTTAGACTTCCCACTTTTTTTTTTCAAAATAAATGTATAACTCTATAAAAACTCAACCCACTTTAAATGCCTTTGGTTCAATTTTCCTTGACTATTCAAATATTGCAAAGCTTGATGATCAATGTACAAAAAAAGATCCTTAGGAAGGAGATATTGTCTCCACTTCTTTAATGCTTGAACTATAGCATATAATTCCTAATCATAAACATAATATTTTCTTTTTGCATCATTCAACTTCTCACTGAAATAAGCAACTAGTCTACCTTCCTGGCTCAAAACAACTCCTATTGCAGTACCACTAGCATCATAGTCTACTTGAAACACCTTGTTAAAACCAAGAAGTGCTAAAATAGGTTGCTCAGTAACTTTCTATTTCAATAGATTAAAACTCTTATCTACTCCTATAGTCCACTTGAACTCTTTCCTATCCCCTCTCATTGTTTTAGTCAAGGGTCCACAAATACTACTAAAACTTCTTATGAACTTTCTGTAAAATGTAGCTAGTCCATGAAAAGATCTTACCTCTATCGCACTCCTTGGAGTAGGCCATTCAAGGATAACCATCACTTTCTCTAGGTCCATTTTCAAAACTTCTATTGAGACTACAAATCCCAGGTACACCAACTCTTTCTTTACAAAACTACACTTCTTCAGGTTTATGAACATCTTTTCTTCCCTCAACTTATCAAACACCTTGTGAATATGAATCAAATGCTCCTCCAATGTCTTACTAAAGATCAATATATCATCTAGGTAAAAAATGACAAACTTACCCAAAAACTCCTTCAATATATCATTCATGAGCCTCATGAAAGTGCTTGGTGCATTGGTTAGCCAAAAATGACTAACCATTCATATAGTCCTTTCCTTGTCTTGAAAGTAGTCTTCCACTCATCTCCTTCTCTGATATGAATCTGATGGTACAAACTCTTTAGATATATCTTTATGAAATAATTAGCTCCACTCAAATAGTCCATAATATCATCCATCCTTGGCAATGAAAATCCATACTTTATTGTGATCTTGTTGATAGCATGAGAATCTATGCACATCCTCCATTTTTATTTGGTGTCGATACTCTTGGTATAGTACATGGACTCAGAATCTCTTGAATCAACCCCTTCTACAACAACTCATGAACTTTCCTATTAAACTCTTCACTTTCTATTGGTGTCATTCTATGCAGTACCCTATTTCGAAAACTGGCTCTTGGAACCGAATCCATTTGATGACCGATCTTCCTTATTGGGGGCAATCCATCAGGTACATTATCTGATACAATATTAGAAAACTTTTCCAACATATTTGCAACTTCTACAAGTACCTTCTCTACTTCTTCTTTAGTATCTTTAGGAATTATAGCAAAACACATATGCTCATGTTTCATATCTTTAAGAAACTCTTTTCCACAACAAAACATATTCTGGTAACACTACATACCTTTTCTTCTTTATCCTTCAACAACTTCAACTTATGCTTTACTCCATCCTTAGAGTGTAGGTATTTGCTCGCCCATCGTGTACAACATGCCTATCAAAATGCCACAACCTACCCGACAACATATGACATATGTCCATAGGTATGATATCACATAGTACCTCATCCTGGTAGCTTCCAATCTTGAACTTCACTAAGCATTGCTCATTGACCATGACCTTATGGTCATCTTGCACCCAAGCAATATGGTATGGATGTGGGTGTTTCTGCCTCTTTAGCTTCAACTTGGTGACTGTCATTTTTGACATGAGATTTTTAGTACTTCCACCATCAATGATCACATCACAACACTTATCTTCACATATGCATCTTGTGCAAAACAAGCTCCTTCTTTAGGTTCATTCTCACCACCCAATAAGACTCTTTGGTTAACTAGGACTTCTCCTCTTTTAGGATCTTTAGAATGTGAGGATCTGGCATCTTTATCAACATGTGTAACTCTCGCCTAACCTTCTATTGTTTGATCTATCCTTCCTAGGTGCTAGGTACATTCAAATGCTCTATGCCCTTCTTCACCATAGTAAAAAAAAATTCCACAAAAGCATCCTCTTCTAGATCCTTGTCCTCTATCTCTTCCTCTCTGATCTCTATTGTTCTAATCATGGAAATGATTGAAATTGTTTCCCCTCTAGTTCTGACTACTACTTCTAGCCTCATCCTTGTTCTTTTGATCATCATTATGACCACCATAAGATCATCTGCCAGATCTTCCAATGCAACCTCTTCCATTGTTCTTATTGTCAAACTTCTTGCTCAATTTCTCCTCAACTCCTAGGGAAAACTAGTATGCCTCCTTAATACTACTAATTCAAACTAGACTTAGCTAATCTTGAATGTTGGGGCTTAACCCATTAAGATAATGGGTGACTTTCTCCTTTTCAAGTTTTGGATGGTCGATTCTAATGAGAACTTAGTAGAACTCTTCAATATACTCTTGAATAGATTTTCTTGCTTGCTTCAACCCTTGCATCTTCTTCAACAAATCAAGCTCATAATCCACAGGAATGAATTTTTGCTTCAATTTATCTTTCTTCTAATCCCATCTAGTGATTTTGTTGTTTCCCTTTCTATTTTGCTCCAACTAAATCACCTACCACCAAATCTTTGCATGTCTCTTTAGTTTTGCCTTTGCAAACTTGACCCTATCAGGATCATCAATATCTTCATACTAAAAGTACTCCTCTAGATCATTGATCCAATCAATCAGCTCCTTCGAGTTAAGATTTCTGAAAAATGTGGGAACCTCAAACTTGGTTTTTTTTCAATCTTGGAGATAGCCCTAAAAAGCCTCTCTTCCTCTGGATTTAGAACTTCCTTTTCTTTGGCAATTTCTTCTACTTCATCCTCATCCTCACTTTCATCTCTTATTAGAAGATTTATTTCTCTTCACATTTTTCTTCCAATGCTTGAATTTTCCTTTGGAGGGCTCAAAAACCCTTAGTTGTAACACCTATAGCTCTTCTGCCAAGCTCTCTTCATGGAGGCATTTTTGTGCTTCTGTTGAAATCCTAGTGCAAACTTTCTCACAATTGGTAATCTATCTATACACTCAGCCAAACCATCATCCTAGTGCAAACTACCTCACAATCGATGATCTATTCACATACTAAAGAAGTCTAGCTCTGATACCACTTAATGCAGAGTGCTCCCCTTAATACCATAAACTCATAACAGAAACAAAGAAACAACAGTAAATGCAAGAATAAAAATATGGACTACTTATTATCACCACTAATGTGGAATTATAGAATTCTCAATTACATTATGCTAACCCAAATGGGCACCTTCAGTACAATAATTTGCAAGGAAAGCTATGAACTATCACCTAGAGCTATCTTAGACAATGTTTAGGCCTTTCTTGAATAAGTAGTTTTATGCTACCTAGGAAGGTTTTAGATGCTCAAACTTAATACCTAGGGCCGAAAGACCCTAACAATACACATAGATTTGGCCAAATACATCTTTGACAAATGATTTTAGAAATTTTAGCAGCCCAACTTCTGGAGGCCATAACTCATAAACCATTGCTTTGATTGGATATTATAACCACTTTTCAAAAATGCCAGCTCCTAATCTATGGGATTGAAACTATGCTAGTGCACTTTTGTCAAGTTTTTGGACCTCATTTGGGCACTCTAAGGCCTCCAATAGTGAGCTTGAAGATTTTTATGCAAATTGTTCCACCAAAAATCTACAATAACTTCTCTGTTACTTAATCTGGAGCAATTAGATTTTTATGGTAAGCTTATATCTCTAAAATGAACCTTCCTATAGAAAATGAGAACATTTTGAGCTCATATGATAAACTTACTAAAAATAGCAAGTTTCAATAAATAGTAACCACCCTGTATACTAGTCTTTATTAAAATAGAAAGACTAGAAAAAAAAATTGGGTGATGCAAGATTTCCCTTACACTTAGTATGCTCCTACATCAATACTAAACCAAAATCAATAGATACTCTAACAAAGTAGATAATGTCATACCATCATGTGTTAAATATCAAAAGAAGGGAATGCACCAATAACTAACATCATCTAAACAAGATATACAAGCATTCCAATGAAAGCATAAATCACAAGAAAGCATACTCCAAAACCCGAAGTAATGAGTGAAAACACTTAGCAATAGTCGCACTAGGATAATAGACTATCTCTTTACACTAGCCCCTAGTAGTGGTAAAGGTAGTTATGCCTCCCAATCACATGAAACCCATAGGTCCACTCCTACCATGCTGATGGAGATAATGATCCAACCACAAACACACATAAAGAAAATGTCCATAGCTAACACTCACTCCATAGAGTATGATGACTAAAACCAAGAACAAAGACAATGCATAAACTACAAGTTTTGATCAAACACTCAATGGGCTACTAAGTAGGGGATGACATCATGGAGATTCGCTTGGCATCAAAATTCCCAAACTCGAATTGTACAGCTCAACTCCCCAACAGAAGGCTCTCACACTAACATTTTATTATCTTAAATTTTATTACCACCCAATATTTTATTTAGTTATCACTTACTTAAAAATTCCTTTGCCAATTAATAGGAAATAGTCATTAGGTTGCAAGATATAAGTCCCCTCCATATGCTACCCTACCCATGCTCATCCAATAATGAGTGCCCATAGGCATGCATATTGCCAACCCAACCCCAATGATCATAACTCCTAGAAGTACCACAGAAGATCAGGCCTGGCAAGTCACCCAAAAAATGTACATGCACATACTCATGTGTGCTGCACCACCATTATGAAGATCATATTACAAGGATTGGATGAGAACACGAGCAAAAGATCACTCTATCAAGAACCAACTCGGGACGATAGATGCAACATGCATCCCAATACAACATAAAAGTGTAATAATGGTCTAACTAATATCCAAATGATGATTCAAGTCCATGACCAATGTCGAGCCAAGAAAACTTGAGAAAATAGGGTGGCATGCAAAATGAGGTAAAAATCCCAAAAACTATAAAACTTTTAAATTAAAACCCATTTGGTCTTTGGGCACAAAAGCCTAAAAAATATAATAAAATATGGTTTCAGACATTATATGCAAAAATGACCAGCATAATGGTGTGAAACCCCAAAATCTAATTATAAAAACTAGGAAAATGCTCATACCTAACCAACCAAGTAAAACCAACAAATGGAAATGTAGCAGAACACTAGTTCAAAGCCTCCAAACAAGCAACTGCCAGAAATAGATATAGAATCTGAGCTGAAACAAGAGAATGGGAGATCCCTACCTGATAGCAAAAGGGGATGAAACAGAATTCAACCTAATAAAATAATAAACCCACGAAAGTTGTCAAAAACTACGAAAAAGAAATGCCTCCCTGAGCTAGATCCAATGAGACTGATCTCGCAAAGATCCCACACCCAAAGCTCTCACAATGAACATAAATGTGATCCTCTAGAAGAGGATTCTCAAAAAAGCTCTCAATTTTGTGTTTTACAAAGGTGAGAAGTGAGGAATTAAATTCCTCTTTCAATACTTATTCACTTTTCAAGTGAATAATTGATTAAGACAAATAGCCAATTAGACTAGCTAGACTTTGAATCGACCCAAACAAAAATAGGCTATTCCTAGACATAGGAATTCATCTATGGAAAAAGCTTCCATAAATTAAATTCAATGAAAATTGAATCCCGAAAACCCAAAATCACAAAAATTTCCTTAACAACTTTCATGAAAATGCGAACCTCTAAATGCATAGACACAATCACTAGTCTAATCACATAATGCAAATGAGTTTGGATTTACTAATCACCAAAAGTTTTAATCTAGATAATTAATTAAGAATATGTCAACCATATAGGGGTGAAATTGGTAAAATATGAACAACTAAATCACTAGCTCCATGTGCCACTACCAGGTATATAATTCCTACACACTAAAACACATGATCAAGTGTAATTGCATATAATATCATAGCCAAAGTAGTAAATGCATTAATCGACTAATTTAACCATTTATTTGATTATACTGAAATAATCCATTTACATCATTCATGTTCACATAAAGCATAATGAAGCAAGAATGAAGTAAATATCCATAGCATAAAATCCATCACATAATAGAATCAAAGATATGTCCAAATACTAGATAACTAGATATCATCATAGACCTATTGTCATCTCAAAATGGCATCAACATGCAAATATGATAAACTAAGTAGCATAATAGTATAGCATTTATGATACTGATATCAAAGTACAACATCCAACCCTTAGGCCATCTCAAAGTACAAATAATAAGAGTAACAAGTATATCTCAAATCAAAAAAGAACAAGGTTCAAACTACAAACATGAGAGGCACTAGATAAAATCATGTAAAAGAGAACAAGAGTTGAAATCTACTAGGATGTGTGAAGCAATAGAGTAAAAAGGAAACAACGAGGATGAGGATGAGGAAAGAATGATGGTAGAAGAAAATAGACAAATAATTGCAAGACTAAATGCTAAAGATGAAGAAAACATGAGGTTAACTTAGAACCATTATAATATTGTAAATTAGTTACTCAGTGAAAATCATGAGATTGGTAGAAAGATTGAAAAGATTGTGGAACTGAGAACATAAAATGAAAATGTGAAAGGTGAATTGACATTAGAGAATAAAACATATGAAAGACTAAAGAGATCAAAGGAAAGCATAAGAATATTGGATGAACAACTTAGAAGAGAGAGGTGATTGAGCAACACATCTAGACTATGCTATACTAAGAATTCTACTACTAAAAAAGGAGAACCTTTAAAGAAAATTGAGAAAAGGAATGTCTATAAAATTCCCAATCCAAAGAAACCTACATACTATCAATGTTGAAAACTTGGACACATAACAAATATTTGCAAGAGAAATACTGGTAAGCCAATGTTACTCCCAAATTTAATTGTAACTATTAACATTACAATAAGTATAGTCACCAAGAATATGAATGTATATCCAAGTTCAATTAGTCCCCTAAGAATTATGCATTAATTAGTTACTATCATACTCATAATAAATTTGGACATAATTCTTAAGATTAGAGATCATAAAAGAAGTTTAATTGATCACCAAGAAAGAAAGGTAATACAATTAATTGGGACTAAAATGCATGGTATTCATGTACTACACATTGAAACTATGGTGACATTTCTACAAACTACATGAGATTACACTTTGGAGGAAGATTTGGTAACTGAAAGAATCATAGAATGGCATGTTATTATTGCCACAATATTAGTCACTTAAGAAAGAACTTTAACATTTGAGTGTCAACACCTAATGAGGAAGATCCAAAAGGTAAAGGAAAATTTAGTATGGATGAAGTTCATGAACATATGAACAAGATGTGGATAATGAAGGTAGAAAAGAATGAGACATCAAATGAAACTAAAGGTGGCACCTCATCCAATGGATTTGGTGAAATCTCCTCTTCCAACTAAGCTCCATATGAAGGCATGGAGTTGTATTACTATTGATATATATTACACCAATAATATGCAATGTAAGGAAGTCCACATCTACATAATGAATGATGAACAAGGAAAACTCATGAAGTTTGAAAGCTAGCTTAGTTGATAAATCACATCAAGATGGTTAATAACTAAAGGTATTGTGTTAACTGAGGAAGTGAAGTTGTTGGTAGAGTTGGTGTGTTAACTGTGTTTGAGACTAACTAAGAAAATGATGAAATGAAAGCTTAACCAAGTTATCTATGGTAACTGAGTACAATGTACAGTGGATTTATTATGCCCTAATGAGAATTAAAAGATACTTTTTTATTAATAAGGGAAAGTTTTTTTCATTTGGTTACCCTACATTCTCAAGTGTGAAAGGAGTAAATTTGAGCTATCTATATGAGAGATTCAAGTTGAAATCTTGTGAGTGGAAATTTGTTGAAGGATTTGTAGTGTGGAAGTGAATTTGAAGTGAACCAAGTATAGTGAAAAAGTTTATTTACCAAAACCCTGACCTACATCAATGGTGTCAAGTTTTGTATCTTTGAAGAAAAAGGCCAAGGTTAATATTTGTAATGTGTGAAAGAGGTGAATCTAAGGGTTGCATGGCTTTAACCCCTAGAATATGAAATAAACATTGATAAGGATACTGAGGCTATAGAAGCTTTACTGAATGAACTGATGGAAAAGAGTACCAAACTAGTTGGCACACATGGACAAGCCAAGGAAAGGACCAAGATTGATATTGTAACACCCAAGGTACATAAGAAAACCAAAAATATGATTTACACATTAGAAAGTGCACTTGTTTTAAAACAAAATAAATAAACTTAGATGATAACTGATGAAAAATATGAAGATTTTGATGAAGGAAATGACAAAGGCAAGGTAATTGTGATTGTAGAACCTGAGAAGAAGAAAGGAAAGAAGAAGCCATTGCACTCATGAGTCCAATGAACACTAGGTGAAGGACCTAAGATGCACAAGATATTATATCACTATTGAAAAAGGGTACAATTAGTATTACTAAACTAGAGAGTTAGAAGTTAAAACATATCATAAGTGGAAAGATGCAGCTTCATCATCAAGTAGGCTAGCCAAGAAGCCTACATAAAGGAGAAGAAGGTTAATTCTCAAATATGATGAAGAGGTTGAGGATAGTGAAAGACCTAAATCTAATGAAGGAAGTCATTTTATAGTTGATTTACATAAGAGACTAGAGATCACTGATAAAATTGATTAATCTATTAGAGATAGTAATGGTCTATCAACTTTGAAATATTTCAAATATGAAAATATGAATGATGAGGACAAGAAGAAGATAGAAGATTCCATAATAGTCATGATGACTAAATTCAAATACACACCTCTAGAGATTGGAGACTCTATTCTAGAAGAGCTTTATCAAAGAATTAATAGCAGATGTAAGTATGCATTGCAGGAAAAGAAAGAAATGAGAGAAAGATCACTTGTTAGATTAATGTCCAACTTTGCAAAGGAAGAAATAGATGAGGCTTTTAAAAAACAAAAATTGAGATTTGTTCAAAAGAGAAGGGCTCTCTATGTTTTGATAGGACACCTAGAATATGTTGATGAAGAATCCCAAATGATCTGGAAATAGATATTTAACATCAAAGATCCAAAAGAAATTATTCAATTTGATAATATTGAGAAAGAGTAAAATATTTAACTTGATAAAAAAGATGATGAGTATGTTAGCATTTCACCACAAGAGATAGCAAATTTTGTACATGAAATTGTTGAATACATAATTAGAAGAAGATAAAATCTTATTATTGAAGATCTAATAGAAGAAGACCTAGTCAAGGAATAAAAGAAGGATGAAGATATTAATATATATACTAAGATAAATACTAAAGTTCAACATTAACCAAGCCAAATCATGCACACATACTCAACTTTTCACTTGTAATTGAACATAACAAACAATTTCCTAAGCTAGAAGAATATATTTTAAGTATATTCTTGTTGGCTCATTACATATTTTAAAAGAAACTATTGGCATGGATGCTAAAGGAAAATAATATGACACAGAGGCTCAAAAAGCACAAGGGGGTGAAACTACTAGAAATACGAACAACAAGAAAAAGAATGAAAATATTGATGATGGAAATCCTCAAAATGGAAGAGACTCCACCGAGCACAAAAAAAATAATTCTACTATAGGTAAGCATACACTAGCCCACATAACTTCAAGTGAGAAAAATATTGGGCAAGGAAAATAAATAATTGCAAAGGAGAAAAATATTGAGGACTTATCATTTTTTGCATATACACTAAACATCATATACAATCCTATGTTGCAATATTCTACTACACTAGGCCTACAAGAATAGAAGAAAGGGGAGAAATCAAGTGAAAAGCCCAAGAAATATGAAATGACTAGAACTAAACCAAATATGGCTCTCTTACCATTTGCACACCCCATGGTAGTTTCTATGGTTGATCCATAGACTATGGAAGATGAATCCAAGAAAAGAAGCTGAACATAAATAAAAAAATCTAGATATTCAAATTCGTGTGCCACAAATTATATCACCAAGTGTCACTATTATTGATTCAAAAGGAAAGAAGTTCAAGAATAAAAAGAACAAGAGTACACCAACTACTAAGTCCAATCTAGTAACACTAGATAAAAGTTATAATCATATCGGGCTGGAATCCAAACAACCTAGATTCTGATGCTATGGAAATCTATACTTCTTTATGTAAAAGGAAAAATGAGAAAGAAAGGCCAAGGAAGGAGCATAAGAAGAAGCAAGTGTTGCATGATGTGAAAGATATATTAGGAGATGGCATTGTTGACCTTATGGTCAAATCATTTGTTAGTTAGTGACTAAAAATTTAATTAGTCTAGTTATATTTCTACTGAGCCCTTCAATGTCTATTGAGTTCTTCAGTGTTTGTTGATTCATTAATGCTAACCTAATTAATCCTACTCTCAAGAAATCAATGTCGACCATGCACCAATACCAACTAAGTTCCAAAGATTTTTTATTTGATAGTGTTTCCAAGTGTTAGAACATCACCCGAGTGGTCTTCAGAACCCAAGTTATAGTAGTTAGCTGACTTAGTGAATTATGATGAATTTGGTATTGTAGCTGACTCCAGAAGGTGATGATTTGGATTGATATATATGTAATACATCTTGTCATATCCAAATAAGATACATGTAACAAGTAAGATTAGTATGAGTGTGAATTAAGAAGGCTATAAGAAGTATAAGGAAAAGAAGAGTCTTATCTATCACAACAAGGTGATCAGTTTGCTTCAAAGGAATTACATTGAGAAAACTAAGTTGTGGATCCAAGATCTACTACTGGTTCATACTAACAGGTGTGTTGGTCTAAATTTTTGCATAATAAAATTCCTTTGTCGAGTTATAAAAATTTAGAATTTATCCATTAATGGTGAATAGGGTTTATGGTCTTTGGTCATCTAGATTTGTTAACCTTTGAAAAAATTTGTTAAAACCCTTTGTCTCGTTCCTTTTGAAATTTTTGGGCGCAAAACCTTTTAAAAATTGGGCAAATATTCTATATTTTTTTGCAATTTTCTTGGGCCTCAAGTAACCTTTCCTCTCAGCTTTCTCACCATTCGATTTGAATACATCTACCATTGTCTCTACCTCGCTATGAAGAGTTGAGCACTTTTTATACATAGTAAGGTAGCAAGTGCCAAAAAGTTTATAAAATGGGATAGTAAAATGATTTCACGACAATCAAGGATTTATTTTTTGGCTGAATTTTTAGTCACGTGCACCTTGTAAGTACCATCAAAACAAGAAAAGGGACCTAGTAGAAGCAACCAAAAGTTAGTGCCAGAATAAAGGTTTTCCTAATGCCTCACTACCTCGCTATCGAAAAAACTTGACATCTTATCGTTAGCAAAGTAGCGAGGCACCATGAAATCAAAGACACAGTGGCCTCCAAGTTTCTCGGTAACCATAGTCTATCCAGGTGGCATAACGAGTAATAATTGCTATTTTCAAAAGTCGTTAGTAGGGGTAATGATGATTTAATGGGTTTTTATTCTTCTGGCACTGAGTTTTATTAAAATCACTGTAGCTCACTACCTCGCTATCAAAAAAATGTGACATCTTTTTGTTAGCAAAGTAGTGAGGCACTGTGAAAAGAATAACTAGTGGGACCTTAGGCAACGTGGAAAGGTGACTAGGATTACAAGTAAGCTCTTGTTGGGTGCCAGTAGTGCAAATTTCTTGCGTCATTAGTGCTCTAGACCCATGCCCCATTCATAAAGCATATAAGGAATCACGTTCATAAGATCATTTTAAATTGACGATCTCACCATCTTGCTATGAAAAGTTGTGCGATGTTTAGTCTATGTGACATGGAGAGTATGGGACCCACCACTTTTTAGGGTACTCTGTGCAATTTCTTTACCTTTGATTTGATCTCGGATCAATGGTCATCGCTATCTCACCATGAAGAGTTCCTCATAGGATATGTATAGTGAGGTAGCGAATGAGGGCCCACCATTGTTCTTCTAAGCAATGCAAAAATGTATCATCGACACGATCAAGATTGAATAAATGACTGTCACTACCTCATTATGGAAAAATCCTCATTCTTTATGTATAGCGAAGTAGCGACTTATTGACACATGTCCTCAATCACCAATGGGTCTAGACAGAAGTTCCATCAAGGAAGGACTTGTCCAAGTGGGCAGTTTTCATTGGATTAACTAGCCAACTTGTCAAGTGGAACGACGAGTTGTCTTTCTTCATATCCCATGATTGTAGGATTTTTTAAAGATCGACGATGCATATTTAAACGCAGAAGATGGTGCCACTCTATGTATTAATTAGACATGAAAGCTTCACATGTGAGGAAAAATAGAGTATAATACAAAAAAAATTATCAGTTTCACCTTACGTGAACAAAGTTTTCGAGCTTTTCCTGAGTAGAAGCAATTGCTGAAGAAGATCATGCTGAAGTTTGGCAAGATTGTGAAGTAGTTTATTTGCAAAAAATTTGCAAAAATATAGAGGAAAATGAGGACAAAATTTAAGTAAGTAATCCTCAAGTAATCTCTGTAAGTATCTCAATTCTGTAAAGAATAATATAAGATGCCTCCAAAGAAGGAGTTTTTAGGTCAAGTAAATTATTTGGATAGAAATGTACACAATGATTTTCTTGAGTTGCTTCCTGAGTCTACTATAGAGACAATGCAAGTTAAAAAGTTGACCTTGTTAAACCCTAGGTTGAGGATAGAAGATGGATTGTATGATAAGGGTAATTGGGTCCAGGATGCTCAAACCTCGCAAACTAGTTTAAATTTGTTCAAGAAATGGTTTGCAGAAAAGAAACTATTTGCCCCACATGCCAACATATGGAATTTTGACCTCAAAAAGTTAGTTGTTCCCAGTGTGTTAATGGATTATGATCTCCCTAAGGCTGTGGCGAAGAGTTATGATCAAGCCACTAGGGTAGTGAGAAGAGTAGATGGTGAAATTCTAATCACCATTAGTCTAGAAGAGATTAGGGAAGTTTTTCATCTTGGACCTCTCACTAGGTATCATGTGCCCATTGATTTGACAAATTTAGAAAAAGAATATATGTCAAAGAAGGATATAGTTAGACAAGGTGTATTGAAGGCCCACATTGGTAGAATTGGAACCCTACTAGCAATAACATCATCCTCTAAAGAACCCTTCAAGAAAGCATGCTTCAATGTCAGGGCAATAGAGATATACAGGACCCTGTGTCAAGTTTTTGGAGAGGGTGAAGAAGACTTTATCCCTATGAGTTTCATGTATATGATCACTCAAATCTCTTCTTTCAGTGTGGAAATAATTTTTGATTTTGCTTCTTACCTGGCTGATGAGATTCACAATGGATTAGTTGGAATTGCTAAGAGAAAGGTGGAGAAGGTTTGGGGCCAATACTCCCTATTGATGCATATGTTTATATTTAAAGAGGCTACATAATTTGGTAAAGAAATGGTTTTGAACAAAGAACAATAGGGGGAAGCACTGCCAGTTCAATTGTGGAGTGCAAATATAACTGGGGAAGTAGAAAATGCTAGTTTTGTTAGACTTGACAGGTACTTCACCTCCAAACTAATGTGCCTGATATTAAGAGACAATCCCAGGATCCCTAAGGCACTAATGCACCTTGTTAGGCCTATGGAAAAAATCCATGATCTGAAGGTTTCACATAATTGGGGAGATATCATTCCATATTCAGTTTCAACTATTATCAGAATTTATGGATTCAAGGGAACACCTCATGTACTACCTTACTAGGTGCCCTTAAAGGTAGGAGTAGCTAAATTATTGTGGCAGTTGGGAGGAGTAGAAGAAGCCTTTTTGCACAAAAGGGGAACACTATCAATTTTTCCCACTTGTACAATAGCCCACTAGTTTGTGATAACCAAGGAAGGATGGATTTCCTTTTACAAAATTTTGGATCAGTATAAGATGCTAGTATCTCACCCTCTTTTTTGTGATGTAGAAGGTTTCTTTCATTTGGTTGTTAGGAATAGGATCAAACTTCATCTAGTTGAGCATGAATTGTATTTCCCTAATGATATAATAAGGAATGAGTACTCTCTACAGAAGCAAGAAACAAAGAAAGAAAAATGGAGAGTCTATTCAAAAGTTTTGAGTTTCATTAATTGTTTTGACAAAGATTACAACCCTCTAAGTAATGTTGTAACTAATGTAGATAGAATTAATAAGCTTACAAATACATTCCTTGAAATGATGGAGATGATGAATGAGAAAAAATAATATTTCATTGATTCTTTTCCAGATAAGGCCAAAGAAATAATGAGGAGATTGGGCTTCACTCCTAATATAGGGGTAGGCCCACTACTTGTTCAAAGGAGGTTAGGATATACTATCATTTAGGGTCAAAGGCCCATTGTGGATAAAGGAAAATAGATAGTTGAATCTACTGGTGTTGTTTTTGAAGAAAGGCTTCCTGAACCTTCTCCTAAGAGGAGAAAGATAATAAGGGAAGAGGAACCACATGATGAGAGTTACTCACCTTCCCAAACCCCCATGAGAATTGAAGATGAGCACCTCACGGATGAGCAAATTGAACAAATTAGATCACAAGGGGAGTTTTTGTTACCCAAGTAGAGATTGATGAAGGGAACCCCCAAGAGCCTCCTATGCCAAGTTTTGAGTTGACTGTAGTAGATTTTAGAGGAAGGGAATTGGATTTTGTTTTGGAACAAGCCTTTCAAAAATTTTTGTCTGATGATAGTTTTGTAAAGTCTAGGGCTTTTCACCAATTTTCTTGGAGGGAAAATATGCACATTTTTGAGGAAAGATGTAAGAATACAAAACAGAGCATCCAGAAATGGATGAAGCCTCCATTCAAAATCAAATAAAGGAAAAAATGATTCAAGAGTTCCAGAATATAACCCCTGAATAAGGGAGATAGATGGTAAAGGCTGCAAATATTTTATTATTGTCCAATTGGGACATTGCTTATGCTCTAATTTTCAATTCTATGTCAAATAATTTGGGATTGCAAGATCCAAATAAAAAGGAGTTCTTGATGACTACATTTAGTAATGACCAAGTTGCTCTTGTCATGTGGTCATTGAGAAGAGGATCTAGGGCTGCTCCATCACGGCCTGATGATTCAGGACTAACAGGAAGTATCATTATGAGGAGAGTTGCAGATACCTCACATGTATAGGTAGCGCACATGAATGTAGATTACTCTCAATTTTCCTTGGCTACTATAGAGAGGGAGGAAAAAGAAATGATTGAGTTGCAAAGCAAGTATGAGGTAGTTGTGGATGCCTACAATAAAGAGGTAAAGAGGAGAATTGAGCTTGAGAACAAGCTAATGGGGAGATCCAAAAGACCAAGAATAACATACCCTCACCCCCCAGTTGAACCCTTCAAATCCACCCCCCTCATAGAAATACTAGATACACCCCAAAGGCCAAAATATTATACTGCTGAGTACTTTGCAGAAGAAAAGAATAAACTGTGGGCTTTGTATGTGGAGTTGAATGTGAAATATGAAGAAAAATTAAGAAAAGCTCTTACATATTTAGGGGATAAAATTGAATGGCCATTAGTCCATGATCAGTTGACCAGGGTGATCAGTATCTGGGAGGAGTTGAAAGGCAATGATGAGGCTTTAAAGCCTATCACAAATAAATGGGTGAGAAGGGAGAAAGAAATGACATTTTTATGTTTCTCTGTCATAAAGAATTCTTATGATCAAATTGAAAAAACCTTTGATATTGTTTTTGATCTTGTTAATTTTTACAATAAAAGGATTCATTTATAGAGAATAATAGTAGGCTACTTGAACAAATACAAGAGCCAAAAATTCAATTTGTTTCCTTGTGTCCTAGATACGGAAAATAAATTGAAAAGCAAAGATGAATGGGCTAAGGAGCTTGATTATTTATTTTGTTTAAGAATTAATCAAGTTATCAATGAAATAGGGCATGCATGGTGGGCTACAACAACTAAAGAAATAGTGAAAGCCCAAATATTCTTTGATTCTTTAAAACAAGAATTTGTTGCTATTAATAATGAGGCTAAGTATGTACTCAAGAGGTAGAGTAATATTTTTCAATTCAGTTGGCCTGATGACACACTATTTGAAAAGTGGATGGCATTAATAGCTCCTAGTGAACAGTTGGAGGAAATAGAAACTAATAGTGATGAGGTGCAGGGTGATTAGATCCAAATCATTGACACCATCACTACACAAGTCCAATAGGGAGAAGAAGACAAGAATGATTAGCCACTTTCAGTTGCATACCTAGGCCCATAGGACACTGATACAACCAACGAAGAGAGAAAAGTAGAAGTTACTCCCACTCTATAAGATAAAGATGGTAAAAACCCATAGCTGGAGACTAACTTGCAATCATAAAAAAAAACTTCATCATTGGTTAGCTTGGCAGTTGCATATAAAGAAGGATCAGAATAGCAGCCAAATCAACAACAATAGAGGATGTGACAAAAGTAGACCCACCAAAAAGAATGTTTGATCTAGACATCTTCTGTTACCACATTTTTTCATTTTATGATAGGTATATGTAATTAGCTCTTGTAAAGGACACCTGTCATTTTCTCTTAGCCTAAAGCTTGTTGCATCTCACACTATATAAGTCAGATTTTAAGGCTAAAGAATGGTCTGATTTTCTAATGCTTAAGTGATATAGTTAGTTTTCTTTCAGTCCAATGTTTGAAGCAAGTTTTATAATGTATTTTCTCTATTAGTTCTTGAGAATACATTAATATAGAATGATCTCTGTGTTCTTCCTAAGCTCATTCTGAGTTACTACAAATGTATACAATTTTCAAAGAAAATGAATACAAATTATGAGCTATCCCCATATCAGTTCTTTCTAAAAAATTTCTCCTTTTAGTTACTTAGTTATCTTGAGATTGTATGAGTAAAGGCTTTTGCAATTGAATGCAATCCAGTTAGGTTGTATATCTATTCACCAATGCTATTAGTTCAATTGAATTTGATAAGGTTGCTATAGTAGTAGGAAGGATTTTTTGAATGATGAATTCTGATAAGAATTACTGATAATATTTGTTGTAAGGCAACAAATTAGATCTATGGATTTGTAGTATACTTTGAACCCCAATGGATTAGGCACCGGTCAAATTTATTCAGTTGGAAGAGAAATATGTCATAAATGGTTTTCAAATGCAAAATTATAATCAATTTTACTTTTATTTCCTAAAGATCTTCAAAGTTGGCATTTACTTGTTTGCATGGAATGTTTTAACTTTAGTTAGCCACTATTGCTGAGAATACGTACAGATCTATGGAAGAATTCTGGCCAAATCTATTATATGGGATGTGTTTATCAAATTGTCAAGAATTATGCACGTATTTGAGGATTTGAGATGAGACTCAGAATGAAACTAAAATAATTCTCGTAAAGTGTTTTCCAGTCTTGAATCATCCTTTGGTATACCCAGCCTAGTTTTGTAGAGCCTAAAGAGTAGAAAACCAACCTTGGTTTTTTTGAAGTTGGGTCCAAATGAGTTGCACATATAATTGTTAATAGGATTTGGCTAATCCTTAGATTGTGTGAGTGATATCATTTTGGTATTGAGCATTTTTTTGATTCAATAGTTTTCAAACACCAACAAAATCGAAACTCTGTTGGGGAGTTGTCCAACACATCTGTGAAAAGTACTACAGTTGATTTGGTCCTATTATGTACATGTGTGTCAGATTATCTAAGTTTTTCCTATGGTCATGAGGGGATATTTTAGTGACAAACCTTGAATAATTTAAAGAAAAATCCAAATGCCATGAAGATGTACTAATGTATCTAGCCTTTCCAAGTGTCTTATCTAACAAGTAAGAGTTGCAGTCTTATGATCTCAGTGATTGGTCTATCTATGTCAGATATTTCTATTTCTATTTGTGTGTTTTTTCCTTGGAGTTAGGAATAATTGTCATTGTGTATTTTCCCAAGAATAGGGTGGTGACTTAGTCAAAGTTTTGAAGCTAGTACTTATTTTAACAAAAGGTGAATATGGCTGATAAGAGAAAGAACATAAGAGCTTACATGAGAGCCAATCCTAATGTACCAATGTATACTGATTTACCCCAAGGTGGAAGGAAGAACCAAAATAAGAAATGGACAGATCCAAATCCCACCTAGAAACCCAGAGGTAGTGTATCCATCAATTCCTAGTATCAACCAGTATTAGGGAGAGAGTCTTCTTCACTCAGTTCAGAATCTAAAACCACAAGACTCTTAGGAGGCATTTTCAGTACCCCAGTACTAGATGAAAGAACATATCAAGATAAAGACATGACACTGGTATGAAATGCTTCACCAAGGCTAGATCGCATAGGAGATATGAATTGTAGGCTAGGATTTAGGAGTTCATTTGATGATCCTTTTAATCCAGAGCAGCCCCATACATGGAACCCAATCTTATAGACCTGAACAATCCTACTGATTCATAGGCTACTTTTGCAGACCCTAAAGAAGTGCAATCTAAGATAGGATTTCTAAACAAATGGGTTGTTGAGGAAGAAGCTAAACACATTCTTCTTGAAAAAGAGAAGGAGCAAGCCACCTTGGATGCCATAATAGAAAGAGATTCTCTGCTGAGAAGGATGGCTACCTTGAAGGAGCAGAATAAAAAGTTAGAAGAAAAAACTGACTCTCCATATTGATGTGTTTGGAGATGTAGACACTTTGAAATCTAAGGTTCAAGAACAAGAAAAAATCTTAAGCCAGAGACAAGAGCCTATTATTACCCAAGTCCAAACCTATAAACCTATTCAAATAGACCTTGTAGAACCCACTGTAAAAGCTATAGATAAAGGGAAAGGCAAAACCGTTGGAATCCAAATAAATGAACCTCAAGCTCTACCAAGCAAATCTGTAAACCCTCTCATGTCAAAATTAGATCTAGACCTAGAAAAAGCTAGAAAGGAGAAGGAAGATCTTGCAAAAGAACTTGAGAAGGTTGAGAATGAAGCTCAAGCCGTGAAAACTAGGAGAAAAATCCAATTCATAATATCTAATTTTGCATTGGCTTCATGGCCAAATTTTTCTATCCCATCTACAACTCTTGCATTGGCTAGTGGTCTGATAATCTCAACTCAATGAATATCCCAGTCTGCTCCTCCCTCATCATCCACTACTTATACTCAAGTCCTATTGTCTAGCCTCAACAATCCCAAGCCACTCCTCTAAATCAAGCTAACATAGCAAGTACCTCAAATGTTCCTAGTTTTTGGAAGAAACCTATATACCTGGAAAAGTATAGACAAATATCATTTGCTGGCATTCTTGGTGCTCCACATCCCATATCGTTTGATTTAAGAGACAAAGTGGTTAAGCTTTCTGGGAATAATGCTATTACTGGTGAAGAACATTTGAGAATTTTCATTGATATGTTAAATGATTATGAAGTTGAACATGTATATATGGTCATGAAGTTGTTTGTTCATTCACTAACTGAGGATGCAAGGGATTGGCTCAGAAGGTTGCCTGATGATAGTATCACCTCATGGAGTGACTTGGAAAAATTATTTAAAGAGCATTATGGAGACAACACTAATGTAGGATTCATGTTAAATGAATTCAATAAAATCAAGAAGAATCCTAATGAGTCCACATTCGACATCAATGTAAGATTCCAGAAAGGTATATACAAACTATTTCAAGTTATGAGGTTGAATGAGGATGTTTGTCTTGCAACATATTTTAATGCTTTTGATAGAAAAATGGCTTATCAATTGAGGGATAAGGATCCCAAAACTTTAAGGGATGCCTAAAAAGTTGCAGTAAATATAGAAAATAATAGAAAAGAATCAAGAAAAATGGGTAGAAGAGATGACCCAAAGCTTTTCAATCCCAAGAACAATAACAAAAGGGAGGGTGATAAAACTCCTATAGGAAAAAAGCTAGAAGAACCTACAATAGGCCAGGTTTTGGAATTACTAAAGAAGATGAATCCCACCAGTTTCAATAAGCCTAATGTTGGAGAAAAGGCCCCTATGAATAATAATAGTTTCAACAAGTAACCTAGAATGCAAAATTACCCTTACACTACCTAGTGGAAAGATGGTAAGCCAGTTCCTAACCAGACACCAAATGTGAAGGATAAGGGTACCCTAGACCCCCTGCATAGGAACATTGTAAATATGAATGATGATGTACCATGGTGTATTGTATGTCAATCACCTCATTCTTCTAATTATTGTGTTGTTGCTCAATCATTTGCCCTAGCTCAAGGTGTGCAACTTGAAGAAGAAAATGAAGAGAAAATCCATGATGATATAAGTTGCAATATGGTAAGCATGTGTGATGATTTTATAGATTTTGATTCTGAAGACCTAAAAATGATATTACTAGTTAGAGAATTGCTTATCATTTACATCATCAGCAAGTGCTTTCAGATGATGAAGGTTATGATGAAGATAAGGTATGTGTTACATCTTTTGATGTAGGTCATACAAGCTTAAGAATGCCCTCCAAAGAGGAGATTGACAAAATCACAACAGAAATGATTTCCCAAGTTCATAGTAACTACAATTTGAGAAATAGAATAGTAAATAATGATGCAAGAAATCCATCTAGTGTATTCATTAAAGACATTACCCATAAGATGAATGATGAAAGTAAGAAGGTTAATATAGATGTGCCTAAGATCAAAGATAACAAGGCTAAGAAGTGGGAACCAAAAAAGAAGGTCCAATTTCAAAAAAATGAAACAACAAAAGTAGTAGTGCAAGGGAAGAAGTCAGGACCTGATACTATCAAGAAAACAATGGTGCATATTGTTGAAAATACTTCAACTCTAGATATTCTTGTAAAACCCACTATTGTTGAACCTATTGATATGATATCCATGTTGTCCCAAATAACTATAAAAGTGCCTTTGTCTAAACTTCTTAGAATTGAAGAAAATAAAAGCAAGGCTTTATCATGGTTGGGAGGGATGGGAAAAAGCAATAGTGTTGTAGAACAAAGTGTTATCCAGAAAACCCCATTAGTAGTGGAGGATAGTGGTATCATATCCCATATTCCCCAAATGTTTTTAGATGATTCCTTAGTGGCATTTATACAAGATATTGACCCATGTTTCCTCAATCTAATCATAAATGGAAAGACCCTAAAAAATTGTATGATAGATTTAGGAGCCTCTAATACCATTATGCCCTTCAAGATAATGGAAGCATTAGGTTTGAAAGTAGACACTAAGCAAGGTAGATGCAGAGGTATGGATGCTAGGGAAGTCCTAGTCATAGGCACCATAAATGCTTTACCATTCAAATTAGTTGCATATCCTAAAGTAGAGTTAACCATGTCAATCCTTGTAGTGGATATACTTCCACACTATGGAATGTTGCTCTCTAGAAAATGGAGTGCTACTATGGGAGGAAGCCTATAGTGTGATTTGACTTATGAAACTTTCCATATAGGAGATAAGGCTGTCAAAGTGGACAGAGAGCCAAGGGTTAGTCACCTTTTAGGTGAAGAATTTGGTAGGGACTCAACTTGTTTCTTGAACACTGGAGTTAATGCATTCGGAGCTGAATTGAATATTCAAGAAGTTGAGAATTTGTATGCTGTAATTGAACATGAAATTGAGTGTTGTATGAACTCACCAATATTATGGACAATGTTTTTTGATGGGGCTAGTTCAAAAGAAGGTTTAGGGGCAGGGGTAGTTTTTGTTTCTCCTGACAAAAATACTTTCAGATACTCATTCACTTTAAAGTTTTCTTGCACAAATAACATAGTAGAGTATGAGGCCTTGTTGCTAGGATTGAAAGTTGCTACACATCATGGAATTAAGAAATTGCATTTCATAGGAGATTCTAAACTAGTTATCTCCCAGATAAAAGAAACCTATGCATCCAAGAACAGGAGATTAAAGCAGTATAAAAATTTTGTTTGGGACCAAATAGAATCTTTTGATGCATTTGGTATCTCATGGAGATATAGGACTAAGAATAAGATGGCTAATTTATTAGCAAATTTAGCAATCAGAAGTAAGGAGATATCATTTGCTGGAATTTCTCAAATTGAGGTACAAAATAGACCTTCAATACCTGATAGCATTGAGAATTGGCAAGTCTTTGAAGATGACAAAGACATTATAATTTTTTTGTTAAATGAAGACAAATACCGTGGTCAAGAAATGGATTGCAGTGATTTAATTGAAACCATCGATGGTAAGGAAACCATTTCTAGCTAGGAGATTATGCAGTTGAAAACTAACAAGGTGCCAAAGGGGTTAGTGGTCTTGGAAAGTATTTTTGATAATTAGGATAGAGTCAAATTAGGAGTTAAGGACCCTAAGCCTCAAGAATTAGAAGAGATAAACCTTGGTACCGATGAAGCTCCCAAAAAGGTTTATATTGGCAAAAATCTGCTTGCTAAAATCAAAAAAACATTGATTGACTTGCTTAGGAAGTATAGACACATTTTTGCATGATCATATGATGACCTTAAGGCTTATAGGGAAGATTTTTTCCAACATGTCATATGACTAAAGGATAATGTAAAACCTTTCAGACAAAAACAAAGACTAGTAAACCCTACCCTAGCTCCCAAAATGCAAGAAGAATTGATGAAATTAAGGGATGGGGGGATAATCAAACCAATTAGACATTCCACCTGGGTTTCAAATTTGGTGCCTGTCAGAAAGAAAAATGGAGACATAAGATTATGTGTGGATTTTAGGAATTTGAACATTGCATCCTTGAAGGATAATTATGGATTACCAAATATGGAAGCCATGTTACAGCAAGTAACTAGTTCTGAGCTAATGTCCATGATGGATGGTTTCTTTGGGTACAATCAAGTTTTGGTAAAGGAAAATGAACAATTTAAGATAGCCTTCACAACCCCATGGGAAACCTATGTATATGTAAGGATGCCATTTGGCTTGATTAATGGAGGAGCTACTTTCCAAAGAGCTATGGATGTGGCATTTCATGATTATATCAAAAAATTTATGGTTGTATACTAGGATGATCTTACAACCTATTCTAAGAAGGCTGAGGATCACTGTAGGTATTTGGAGAAATTTTTTATTAAAGCTTTGGAATATGGAGTATCATTGAACCCAAAGAAATGTACATTTGGGGTGACAGAAGGAAAATTGCTAGGACATATAGTGTCTAAAGATGGTGTGAAGATAGACCTTGAAAGAGTGGCAGCCATTGATAAGGTGCCTAAGCCCAAAAATGTGAAAGGAATACAGTCTTTCTTTGGGCAAGTTAATTTTTTGAGGAGGTTTGTTACAAACTTTGTTGAAATTAGTAGACCTATTTCTAAAATGCTCAAAAAAGGAGCTACTATTGACTAAAATGGAGAACCTTCACAGTCATTTTAAGATATTAAGACTACCATAAAAAATGCCCCAATCCTCAAAACCCCAGATTATACAAAGCCTATGCACATTTTTTCTTTTGCATCCTTTCACATTGTAGCCATAGTCTTGTTGTAGAAAAATAAGGAAGGATATGAACAACCCATTGCCTTTTTCAATAAGTCACTGCAGCCTGCTGAATTAAAATATGACATAAATGAAAAACAAGCATATGCTTTAGTAAAAGCTATTAAGGCTTTCAGATGTTACTTGATAGGTGCCACTATCATTGCATTTGTGCCTAGTGCTACTGTCAAAGACATATTTTCTTAGCAAGAAGTGTCAGGAAGAAGGTGTAGATGGATCAACAGGATCCAAGAATTCAATATTGAAATACAGATAACTAAGTTGGTATGAGGTCAAGGTTTGGCTAAATGTGGTAGTTGATGACCTTAGATTTAACTTATGTGACATGGATCATTTTTATTGGTATGTAAATGTTATCTATTATCTTCAACATATGGAAGCTCCTTCCCATTTGATAGAAAATGAAAAAAGGAATACTAAATTACAAGCCATCAGATACATAATTGTCAAAGGCAGTCTATGGTGGAGAAATTTTGAGGGAGTGTTACTGAAATGTATTGATCAAGAAAAGGCAAAAGAAGTTTTAAATGAAATGCATGATAAAGTGTGTGGAGGACACTATATGGCCAAGAACACTGCACATAAGGTGATGAGAGCTAGATTTTGGTGGCCCTCTCTTTTCAAGGATGCTCAAATCATGATTAGAAAATGTGATGCTTGCCAAAGATTTGCTGGAAAACTAAAATTCTCAGGTAATACTCCACTAAAGCCTGTTGAGGTCCAAGCACCTTTTCAACAATAGGGTATGCATTTCATAGGTGAAATTTCTCCCAAATCTAGCACTAGCTATTCCTAGATCTTAGTTGCTACTGACTATTTTACAAAGTGGGTAGAGGCTATCCCCACAAGGAATGCAACAAGTAAAGTTGTCAAAAATTTCTTGCTGAATAACATTATTTCTAGAGTTTGTTGTCCTCAGAAAATTGTAATAGATAATGCAATGTGTTTTAGGTTTGAAGAATTCAAGAAATTTTGTGACAAATATGGAATCACTACATCAACATCTTCCCCATATCATCCACAAGGAAATGGACAAGTTGAGTCCACAAATAAGAGTTTGTTGAAAATAATAAAAAGGACTTTGGATGATAATAAGAAAGCTTGGGATTCTAAATTGCAATTAGCCATATGGGTTGATAGGGTGACTATTAAAAAGGCTATTAGTGTGGCACCATTGATCTGGTATATGGAATTCAGGCCAGGATGCCTCAAAACAACTTGGTAGGACTCTATAATTACATTCAGTTATATGATGAAGATATTATTGATGACATGCAAGAAAGGCTAGATGAACTTGTAGGATTAGCAGAAACTAGAAAGGAAGCATCTCTACATAACCAAAGGATGCAACTGCAAGTTAAGACACTCTATGATAAAAGGACAATAAGTAGAACGTTTGAAGATGGAAAACTAGTCTTAATGTGGAATGCCATAATGGAGGATAAAGGAAAACATGGAAAATTTGATCCTATCTGGTTAGGCCCTTATTTGATTAAAAATACTTGGGGTGAGGATTCTTATGTTCTCAAAGATCTATTAGACAATATTCTTGAACTACCAATTCATGGATAGTTCTTGAAGAGGTGTTTTTCTTGAAAAATACTTATTTTCTCCATGAACAGTAGGCTAGGTTTCCTTGTACATTCTATATAATCTTTGTGTCTTCTGTACAGTCCCTATATATTCTTTTGTTCTACATTTTCTCTCTCTCTAAGTTGTCATAGTTTTTAAGCTCAATCTTGTGGTCTGCTTCTCCTAGAAATTCTGAGCCCTCATTTCAATCCAGAGAATTCAATGTCCCAAGATAGAGCCACTGTTGGTCTAAATTTTTGCATAATAAAATTCCTTTGTCTAGGTATAAAAATTCAGATTGCATCCATTAATGGTGAATAGGGTTTATGGTCTTTGGTCATCCAGATTTGTTAACCTTTGAAAAAATTCATTAAAACCCTTTGTCTCATTCCTTTTGAAATTTTTGGGCGCAAAACCTTTTAAAAATTGGGTGAATATTCTATATTTTTTTGCAATTTTCCCACACCCTTAAGTAACCTTTCCTCTCAACTTTCTCATCATTTGATTTGAATAGATCTACCATTTTCGCTACCTCGCTATGAAGAGTTGAGCACTTTTTATACATAGCGAGGTAGCGAGTGCCAAATTTTTTATAAAACAAGACTGTAAAATGATTTCACGATGGTCAAGGATTTGTTTTTTGCCAACTTTTTAGTCACATGCACCTTGTAAGTACTATCAAAATAGGAAAAGGGACCTAGTAGAAGTAGCTAGAAGTTGGAGTCAATATAAAGGTTATTTCGATGCCTTGCTACCTCACTATCAGGAAAACTTGACATCTCATTGTTAGCAAAGTAGCAAGGCACCATGAAATTAAAGACATGGTGGCCTCCAAGTTTCTCAGTAACCATAGTCTATCCAAGTAGAATGATGAGTAATAACTACTATTGTCAGAAATAGTTAGTAGGGGTGATGATGATTTGATGGGTTTTTATTCTTTCGGCGCCAAGTTTTATTAAAATCACCAGAGCTCACTACCTCACTATCAAAAAAATGTGACATCTCACCATTAGCGAAGTAGCAAGGCACCATGAAAAGAACAACCAATGGGACCTTAGGCAACATGGAAAGGTGACTAGGATTACAAGTAGGTCTTGTTGGGTACTAGCAGTGCAAATTTCCTACGTCATCAGTGCTCTAGACCCATGCCCCATTCATAAAGCATATAAGGGATCTCGTTCATCAGATTAGCTTAAATTGACAATCCTCACCATCTCACTATGAAAATTTGTGCGATGTTTAGTCTATGTGACATGGCAAGTATAGGACGCACCACTTTTCAGGGTACTCTATGCATTTTCTTTACCTTTGATTTGATCTCAGATCAATAGCCATCGCTATCTTGCCATGAAGAGTTTCTTAGAGGATATGTATAATGAAGTAGCAAATGAGGGCCCACCATTGTTCTTTTAAGAAATGTAGAAATGTATCATCCACAAGATCAAGATTGAATCAATGGTTGTCACTTCTTTGCTATGGCAAGGTGCTCATTCTTAATGTATAGCAAAGTAGCGACCTATTGACATGTGTCCTCAGTTGCCAGTGAGTCTACACAGAAGTGCCATCAAGAAAGGAGCTATGTACATGGGTAGTTTTCAATGGATTGATTGGCCAACTTGTCAAGTGGAATGCTGAGTTGTCTTTCTCTGTATCCAATGATCGTAGGATTTTTTAAAGATTGACGAAAAAGATTTAAATACAGAAGATGGTGTCACTTTGTGTATTAATTAGACATGAAAGCTTCACATGTGAGGAAAAATAGAGTATTATACAGAAAATTTTATTAGTTTCACCATTCACGAACAAAGTTTTCGAGCCTTTCCTAAGCAAAAGCAATTACTAAAGAAGATCGTGTTGAAGTTTGGCAAGATTGTGAAGCAGTTTGTTTGTGAAAAATTTGCAGAAATATAGAGGGAAATGAGGACAGAATTCAAGTAAGTAATCCTCCTATAATCTCTGTAAGTATCTCAGTTCTGTAAAGCATAATCGAAGATGCCTTCGAAGAAGGATTTTTTAGGTCAAGTAAATTATTTGGATAGAAATGTACACGATGATTTACTTAATTTTCTTCCTGAGTCTACTATATAGAAAATGCATGTTAAAAAGTTGACCTTGTTAAACCCTAGGTTGAGGATAGCATATGGATTGTATGATAAGGGTAATTGGGTCTAGGATGCTCAAACCTCGCAAACTGGTTTAAATTTGTTCAAGAAATGGTTTTTAGAAAGGAAACTATTTGCCCCACATGCCAACATATGGAATTTTGACCTGGGAAAGTTAGTTGTTCCCAGCGTGTTTATGGATTATGATCTCCCTGAGGCTGTGGTGGAGAGTTATGATCAAGCCACTAGGGTAGTGAGAAAAGTATATGGTGAAATTCTAATCACCATCAGTCCAAAAGAGATTAGGGAAGTTTTTTTTTTGGGATCTCTCAGTAGGTATCGTGTGCCCATTAATTTGATAGATTTAGAAAAAGAATATATGTCAAAGAAGGATATAGTTAGACAAGGAGCATTAAAGGCCCACATTGGCAAAATTGGAACCCTACCAGCAATAACATCATCCTCTAAAGAACCTTTCAAGAAAGCATGATTCAATGCTAGGGTAGTAGAGATATTCAGGACCCTGTGCAGAGTTTTTGGAGAGGGTGAAGAAGACTTTATCCCTATGAGTTTCATGTATATGATCACCCAAATCTCTTCTTTTGGTGTGGAAATAATTTTTGATTTTGCTTCTTACCTGGCTGATGAGATTCACAGTGGATTGGTTGGAATTGCTAAGGGCAAGGTGGAGAAGGTTTGGGGCCAATACTCCCTATTGATGCACATGTTTCTATTTAAAGGGGCTACATACTTTGGTAAAGAAATAGTTTTGAATAGAGAACAAGAGGGGGAAGCACTACCAATTCAATTATGGAGTGTAGATATGACTAGGGAAGTAGAAAATGCTAGTTTTATTAGAATTGATAGGTACTTCACCTCCAAACTATTGTGCCTCATATTAAGAGACAATCCCAGGATCCCTAAGGCACTAATGCACCTTGTTAGGCCTATGGAAAAACCCCATGATCTTAAAGTTTCACATAATTGGGGAGATATCATCCCATATTCAGTTTCAACTATTATCAAAATTTATGGATTCAAGGGAACACCTCATGTACTACCTTACCAGGTGCCCTTAAAGGTAGTAGTAGCTGAATTTTTGTGGTAGTTGGGAGGAATAGAAGAAGCCTTTTTGCACAAAAGGGGAACATGATCAATTTTTCCCACTTGCATAGTAGCCCACTAGTTTGTGATAACCAAGGAAGGATGGGTTTTCCTTTACAAATATTTGGATCATTATAAGATGACAATATCTCACCCTCTTTTTTGTGATGTAGAAGGTTTCTTTCATTTGGCTATTAGGCATAGGATCAAACTTCATCCAGTTGAGCATGAATTTTATTTTCCTGAAGATATAATAAGGAATGAGTAGTCTCTGCAGGAGCAAGAAACAAAGAAAGAAAAATGGAGAGTCTATTCAAAAGTTTTGAGCTTCATTAATTGTTTTGACAAAGATTACAACCCTCTAAGTAATGTTGTAACTACTGCAAATAGAATTAATAAGCTTACGAATACATTCCTTGAAATAATGGAGGTGATGAATGAGAAAAAGAAATATTTTATTGATTCTTTTTCAGATACGGCTAGAGAAATAATTAGGAGATTAGGCTTCACTCCTAATATAGGGGTAGGCCCCCTAGTTGTTCAAAAGAGGCTATGATATATTGTCATTCAAGGTCAAAGGCCCATTGTGGATAAAGGAAAATAGATAGTCGAATCTACTTGTGTTATTTTTGAAGAAAGGCCTCCTGAACCTTCTCCCAAGAGGAGAAAGATAATAAGGGAAGAGGAACCACATGATGAGAGTTACTCACCTTCCCAAACCCCCATGAGAATTGAGGAGGAGGAGCTCACTGATGAGCAAATTGAACAAACTGGATCACAAGGGGAAGTTTTTGTTACCTAAGAAGAGATTGATGAAGGGAACCCCTAGGAGCCTCCTATGCCAAGTTTTGAGTTGACTATAGTAGATTTTAGGGGAAGGGAATTGTATCTTGTTTTGGAACAAGCCAGTCAGAAATTTTTTTCTGATGACAGTTTTGTAAAGTCTAGGGCTTTCCACCAATTTGCTTGGAGGGAAAATATGCACATTTTTGAGGAAAGATGTAAGAATATGAAAATAGAGCATCCAAAAATGGATGAAGCCTCCATTCAAAATCAAATAAAGGATAAAATGATTCCAGAGTTCCAGAATATAACCCCTCAAGAAGGGAGACATATGGTAAAGGCTACAAATATTTTATTATTGCACAATTGGGACATTGATGATGCTTTGATTTTCAATTCTGTGTCGAATAATTTGGAATTTCAAGATCCAAATAAAAAGGAGTTCTTAGGAACTACATTTAGTAATGACCAAGCTGCTCTTGTCATGTTGTCATTGAGAAGAGGATCTAGGGCTGCTCCATCACAGCCTGATGATTCAAGACTAACAGGAAGTATCAATTTGAGGAGAGTTGCAAATACCTCACATGTATAGGCAACCCACATGAATGTAGATTACTCTCAATTTTCCTTGGCTACTACAAAGAGGGAGGAAAAAGAAATGACTGAGTTGCAGAGAAAGTATGAGGTAGTTGTGGATGCCTACAATAAAGAGGTAAAGAGGAGAATTGAGCTTGAGAGAAAGATAATGGGGGGATCCACCAGACCAAGAATAACATACCCTTGCCCCCCAATTGAACCCTTCAAATCCACCCCCCTCATAGAAATACCAGATATACCCCAAAGGCTAGAATATTATACTGTTGAGGACTTTGAAGAAGAAAAGAATAAACTGTGGGCTTTGCATGTGGAGTTGAATGTGAAATATGAAGAAAATTTAAGAAAAGCTCTTACATATTTGGGGGATAAAATTGAATGGCCATTAGTTCTTGATCATTTGACTAGAGTGATCAGTATCTAAGAGGAGTTGAAATCCAATTATGAGGCTTTAAAGCCTATCATAAATAAATGGGTGAGAAGGGAGAAAGAAATGACATTTTTATGTTTCTCTGTCATAAAGAATTCTTATGATCAAATTGAAAAAACCTTTGATATTGTTTCTAATCTTGTTGATTTTGACAATAAATGGATTCATTTATAGAGAATAATAGTAGGCTACTTGAACAAATAGAAGAGCCAAAAATTCAATTTGTTTCCTCATGCCCTAGATAAGAAAAATAATTTGAAAAGAAAAGATGAATGGGCTAAGGAGCTTGATGATTTATTTTGTTTAAGAATGAATCAAGTTGTCAATGAAATAGGGCATGCATGGTGGGCTACAACAACTGAAGAAATAGTGAAAGCCCAAATATTCTTTGATTCTTTAAAATAGGAATTTCTTGCTCTTAATAATGAGGCTGAGTATGTACTTAAGAGGTAGAGTGATATTTTGCAATTCAATTGACCAGATGACACATTGTTTAACAAGTGGATGGCAGAAGTAGCTCTTGGTGAACAGTTGGAGGAAATAGAAACTAACAGTGATGAGGTGCAGGGTGATAAGATCAAAATCATTGACACCATCACTACACAAGGCCAATAGGGAGAAGAAGACAAGAATGATTAGCCACTTTTAGTTGTAGACCTGGGCCCACATGACACTGATACAACCAAAGAAGAGGGAAAAGTAGAAGGTACTCCCATTGTACAAGATAAAGATTTTGAAAACTCACAGGTGGAGACTAACTTTCAATCATCCGAAAAACTTCATCGTTGGTTAGCTTGGTAGTTGCATAGAAGGAGGGATTAGAATAGTAGCCAAATCAACAACAATAGAGGATGTGACAGAAGTGGACCCACCAAAAGGAATGTTTGATCTAGACATCTTCTGTTACCACATTTTTGTTATTTTATGATAGGTGTATGTAATTAGCTCTTGTAAAGGACACATGTCATTTTCTCTTAGTCTGAAGCTTGTTGCATCTCACACTATATAAGTGAGATTCTAGGGCTAGAGAATGGTTTGATTTTCTAATGCTTAAGTGATATACTTAGTTTTCTTTCAGTCCAATGTTTGGAGCAAGATTTATGATTTATTTTCTCTATTAGTTCCTTATAATACATTAATATAGAATGATCTCTATGTTCTTCCTAAGGTCATTCTGAGTTACTGCAAATGTATACAATTTTAAAAGAAAATGAATACAAATTATGAACTATCCCCATATCATTTCTTTTTGAATTTTGTCTCCTTTTAGTTATTTAGTTATCTTGAGATTGTATGAGTAAAGGCTTGTGCAATTAAATGCAATTCAGTTAGGTTGTATATCTGTTCACCACTGCTATTAGTTCAATGGATTAAGTAAAAGCTTTGATGAATTTGATAAGGTTTCTACAGTAGTAGGAAGGATTTTTTGAATGATGAATTCTGATAAGAATTACTGATAATATTTTTCGTAAGGTAACAAATTAGATCTATGGATTCATAGTAGACTTTGAACCCCAATGGATTAGGTACTGGTCAAATTAATTCAACTGGAAGAGAAATACATCATAAATGGTTTTCAACTGTAGAATTATAATCAATTTTACTTTTATTTCCTAAAGATATTCAAAGTTGGCCTATACTTGTTTGCATGGAATGTTTTAGCTTTAGTTAGCCACTATTGCTGAGAACACGTGCAGATCTATGGAAGAATTCTGGCCAGATCTGTTATATGGGATTTGTTTATCAAATTGTCAAGAATTATGCATGTATTTGAGGATTTGAGATGAGAATTAGAATGAAACTAAAATAATTCTCCTACAGTGTTTTCCAGTCTTGAATCATCCCTAGGTATACCCACCCTAGTTTTGCAAAGCCTAAAGAGTAGAAAACCACCCTTGGTTTTGTTGAAGTTGGGTCCAAATGAGTTGCACATATAATTGTTAATAGGAATTGCCTAATCCTTAGATTGTGTGAGTGATATCATTCTAGTATTGAGCATTTTGTTGATTCAATAGTTTTAAAACACCAACAAGGTGCATCAATAAAATCCTTTAATAAGGTGGACTTAATAGTCTTTTCCAGAATCTCCTAAATAAGTGCATATTTAATTGTATTCTATAAATCCTTTCACAATGTGGATCTAATAGTCCTTATTTCTCCTATTAAGGAAGATCACCATAAGTGATGAATTTTAAGCTTTAACAAGCTAACTTTATATTTTAGTACTAAACATTGTGGGTATCATCCCCGTCCTAATTTTACTTTCCATTTGGAAGGTTTATAGGTTACCAAATATTATGTCAAGTGTTATAATTTTTTTATTACTTTTATTCTTTCATGCATGTAATTATATTAGATTATATTGTGAAGATTTAATTGGAAAATTGAAGTATAAGTTTTATTGGTTCTTGATTTAGCCCCCCTTCTTAGTCACCTAGTCTATACTACATTTCTGACAATTGATATCAGATTATTGGTTCTCACAGCATACATTTAGTAGCTTGAGAAAAGATTAGAGGCAATGAAAGTATATAGACTAGAGAAAGATATTGACAATGAAAAGTTGGATCTACAATTGGCCATGAATCAATTCAAGAAAATGAAGGAGAAACTCTCTCAATCTTTAAAAAGAAGAAAAGATCTTGCAACACAACTGAATGACAATCTTTACATTGAAGAAGGAATTGATGACATTTTCCAATTTTGATATTGCTCTTAGGATTTAACTAGGTGAGTTTGACTCAAAATCATACAGTTAAATCCTAATAGCAATATCACAATTTGAATTGCTGTGGAAATTATCTTCTACTTATCGACATTTTCCAAGACAAAAGTTTAGATGAATTTGATGTAGAAATCAAAGACCTATTGGAGAAGAATCTCACTATTCATGAAGAAGTCAGAAGGCTAAAAAGAGAGAAAGAAATTCAATCTATTAGAATGTGTGAAAATATGGAATAGAAGGACATAGCCAAAGAAGAGAAGAAATTGGTAATTGAAAAAATACGAAAAAAAGGACAATGAAATTCATCAACTATCTCTTTAGAAAATAGATTTGATTGATCAACTCAATGATGTAAATCAAGATCTTATCAACTTGAGGACAGAGAATGAAGGATTAAAAAATGATCTCAGCATAGAAAAGAAAACCAATAAGAGGATAATGAAATCTCAAGAAAACATGAATCGATTGAATTAGAAAAATCAATTTAGACACAAAGGAAAAGTTGGATTAGGATACATAGAACAAGGTGAATCATCTCAACAAAGAGCTCAAAAGAAAAAACAACCTACTTGTAATAATCTTGGAAAGATATCACATACATCAAACAAGTGTTGGAGCAATGGTAAAGAAAAATTCAATGAAAAGTGTTACAATTGTAACAAGCATGGACATAGAGCTAGTGAATGCATAGAGGAAACCAAGTTTGAAGAAAAGTATTTCACTTGCAAAAAATAAGGGCACAAATCTTCAAAATGCAAAACCAAGAAATGGAACCCAATAGAACAAATTGTGAAATCTACATTTGGTTGGGATTATAACACATGGTGCATATGTTACTATTGTGATGATTATGTGTACATTGGAGAAAATTGCATAAAACATCACATGTGGAAGAGAGACACTACAAAGAGATGTTTTGTATGCACAAAACTTGGATATTTTGACAAGAATTGTATGAACTAAGGTAGACATGAAGATGAAAAGAAAGAAAAGGCTGATAATAACAGAAGTCAAATGAGGAAGCAATGGATAAGGAAATCTCCTGAGAATGCAAGTAAGAGTCCTAAAAATTATGTCACCTAAGTCAATGAGTTGGGTGACTCAACCATTTCAAACTAATTATCTATGGAGATTACTAGAACTATGATTTAGAAGGAGACATCTCATATGAGTTCTAGTAAAAAAGAAAGAAGATACAAATCAAAATTTTAGATGCATTGGGATCACCAAGTTAGACGATAACTGAAGTAATGCCATAGACCTTACCAAGCAAGGTCGGGTTGCAAGATCTTACTGAGAAAGGTCAGGTTACAAGACCTTACTAAGCGAGGTTGGGTTACATGACCTAACCAAGCTTGGATGTAGATGCCAAGTTGGAGACTCAAGTACTAAGTCAAATGTATCTTTTGAGTGTTAAAGACTTAGCCAAGTTGCACAAACTATCACTAAGCTAACCATTGTGTTATGCACTAATGGTAATTTTAAGACTAAATTTGATTAAGAGGAAGAAATAGAAGGTTATTTTTTCACCATGAATTTTAGAGAAAAGAGTGAACAACATCATTGAGCCCCTAAACAATTTAGAGAAGAATCATTGAAGTTTATCCCTATATCATAGAGAGAAATGGAATCCTCCAAAATCAAAGTGAAGAAAGGTTCAAAAATGTTGGTCGAAGGAGTTGATTGCAAATCCCCAACATTCAAATTGTGTCCAACGAATGTGGAAGAACTTGATCCAATTGGAGCATAGTCTCAAATTCCTCCAAAGGTACTCCTAATTCATAACATTGGATCATTTTATCATTGTTCAATTTAGAAATTAGGAACCCTATAATTAAACTAGGCATGTGAAGGATTATGTGTGGAAATAAGTTTGAAACCTGAGCACACATATTTAGAAGTGAAGGGTGTAACCCATATCTCGCAAATGCCAATGGACTTTCAAGGAAAGTGGATTAGGTTTATTCTCAATCAAGTCCATTATATGCAACTATGGCTTGATCAACCCATTCTAATCATGAAGAAAATGATACATAGGTTAATAGGATTACCTATGCTCAGCAAAGAAAAGACTACCAAAACCTTAGGTCAGGGTGAACTGATGAAGAAGATTCTTGCCGAGTAGGATGATAGAGCTATGAAGTTGAATGGAGTTTAAGACATGGAAATCAAATTCAAAATTCCTGTCATTGCATACAAAATTTATAGTTCAAGTAGACTAAACAAATTTCCATGTGAAGTTATGGAATTGGCATAAAAAGTGGTATAGAATAATCTGTTATTTGACCTTTTCAAGTTGTAGTTGAATCAGTTGAGCAAAAACATGGAGAGAATTTGGGCATCAAAGACTAATCCATGTAAGTTTGGATCACTCCTGACCTATCTATTCTTTAATGTACAAAAATTCTTTCCTTTCAAGAGCATTGTGTCTTAGAAGAATGATATATGAAAGAAGATCCCTGATGGATTTCTGCTACAAATCTACTGTAGATTTTTTATTTTTTTGTTTATTAATGTTTTCTTGTAGAACTAGACGGAAATGCAGAAGAGTTTGTTTGTTTTTGTGTTTTTTGATGATTATTCCACATAGAAATGAGAAGTAGAAAATGGCAAGAAAAGAGTCTAAAATTAAATAACAATATGCAGTAAAGTTAGAGTTGATACAAATCGTACCAGGCAGATCTCTGAATTATAGAGCCAAATAAAAGAACCAATACATTTCCTCTAACAATGATGCCACAACTGACTGATGAAGATGGGCTGATAAGATGCAAGAATATGCTGCTGAGTAACCGATTATTCTATGTATCCAAGTGCTGCAAATGATAGAGTACAGTTGCAAGTACAATTGCAAGTATAGTTGCAAGAAATGGCAGTGTACAGCTGCTAGAATTCACCTCCCATATGCCAAAGAACATGCCCAACAAAACAAACTGTAGGCCCAAGCTTAAGTGGCATCTACCTTCATCCTGAATACTATTGAAACTACTGACAAACCAATACCCAATGCTTTTGAGGGTTATGTCCTAGCCAGCAATTACCCTGGGGTTTGCGTCCCAGAATGCAAATCGCTCTGAAAAGAAGTGTTTGAAAAATATGCATAATCATGAGAAATGGTGCCCATCTCCTTATAACCCCTTGCAAAGAAATTCGAACCCTAAACTGACCCCCAATTGGCGTTGGCTATAAAAAATGAATTAAATCTTATTTTAAAGTGACCATGCCACTAGAAAATGACCTTTTCCACCATAGTAATAAATTTGTTCATTGAATTGCCCTAAGACCAAAGAGGAAGATTTAGAGAATTTCAAGACCTTTCCAACGAGCTATCATAACATGGGATACGCATCCAGATGAGGCCAAAATTCCCTTATTACTCCAAAATGGCTATTAACTTAGCCTTATTTAAATATTAAATGCTAACTTAGGAAATATTAAAAATATAACCCAAATAGCCAAAAACTACCAAACTGACATCACAAACCATAAAATCATCCTGTCACCTGTCTATGACTAAAGTCAAAAATCAAAGATCCACTGGCAGTCTCATCCCTAAAATCTAGGGATGCTCCTAAAATTTAGGAGACAAGCCCTATCCCTCTGAAACTGAACCCAAAGGGTCATCTCATGGAAACTCAGCCTTGGGCATGATCATACCTCCTAAAAAGTAGGAATGAACCCCATAAATGTAGGAACTGCCTCCTAAAAACAAGGAACATCACCCAACTGATCAATACCCACCAGAAAACCCAGTCCCCAACACTGAATAACCATACTGGGTCTCTATCCAACCCTGTCAGCCTACAAGACCCCATAATGAGCTAACTCACATGTCTCTGTTAGACTGAGCTAGAGTGGGGACATGACAGTCCTCCCCTCTCGGAGATGCTTGCCCACAAGCAACTGTAATGCAAGATGCTGTAAAATGCTCTCACCCTCCCAGGTGGGATCCTCTATGGGAAGACCTCTCCATTGAACCAAATACTCTCGAATCACCCGACTTCTCAGCCATCGTTCCCTCACCTCAAGAATTTCATCAGGGACCAAAATCAATTTACCTTCCTCATCTATAGGAGGTAATTTGGTTGAAACTATAATATGTTGTTCAAGGGCCTTTTTCAGGTAAGATACATGAAATACATTATGAACTTTGCTACCATGTGGTAACTCAACCTCATATGCAACCTCTCCCACTCACCTGAGTATCCTGTATGGACCATAAAAATGTGGTTTGAGCTTCTCAGCTCCCCCCCTTTTTAGGGTGCTCTGCCGATATGGTTGTAAACGCAGAAAGACCATATCATCCACCTCAAATGCCCTCTCAATCTTGTGCCTGTCAGCGTACATCTTTTGCTGATTTTGGGCCTGCTATAAATTCTCCCTAAGAGATCTCATGACATCCTGGTTCTCTTGTAACCAATCCTAAGCCAAGGGAACTCTACTGTCACCAAATGCCAAATCAATGAAAGATAATGCCTCATATCCATAGAGAGCTTTGAAAGGCATCATGCCAATGGACATATGGTGCGTAGTATTATAAAAATACTTGCCCAAATGCAGCCAACACACCCATGCTTTTTGCTGCCCTGGCACATAGTTACACAAATATCCCTCCACCCATTGTTAACTATTTCTATCTATCCACTTGTTTGAGGGTGGTAACTAGTACTAGGTGTTAACAAAGTACCAGCTAGTGTAAAAAGTTCCTGCCAGAAGGAACTCATGAATCTATTGTCCCTATCACTCACAATGGTCTTGGGAAGACCATGAAGTCTAAACACCTCCCTAAAGAACAACTTAGCCACCTGTGATGCTGTAAAATCTAATGCAATGGGAAAGAAGTGGGCATACTTCATTAGCCTATCCACAACAACATAGATGCAATCTTTCCCCTGAACCTGAGGAAGACCTATAATGAAATCCATGGAGATCCCTATCCACTTCTGTTCTGATATAAGCAAGGGCTGCAATAATCCCTTTGGGTAGGTATGCTCCAACTTGTTCTGCTGACAAGTCATACACTCACGAACATGGCGTAAAACATCATCTTTGAGACCCTTCCAAGAGAATCTCTCACGTACCTCCCTGTAAGTCTTACCATATCTTGGGTGTTCGGCTATAGGAATATCATGGAGAGAATGCAAAATTTATTCCTTCAACTGAGAACTTGAAACAAGGTAAACCCTATATTTATAGTAGATAATATCATCTACCACACTGTATCTGTCATCCACTATCAATCCCTCCATAATCTCACAAGCATGCTGATCTTTGGAGTATTCAACTAAAAGTAGAGCCTTCCAATCTATTGAAATCTCGTTCAATGAACATAGGGAAGCCAATGAAGGTTTCCTAGAGAGTGCATTAGCCACCATATTATTCTTCCCCTTTATGAATTCGATATCAAAGTCATAAGCCTGAATTTTGCTAACCCATTTTTGTTGTCGATCATTGAGCTCTGTTTGATTTAGGAAATACTTCAGACTGTTATGGTCTATTCTCACCACAAATTTATTGCCAACAAGATACTGTCTAAACTTGGCTAACGCATGCATAATAGCCAACATTTCCTAATCATAGGTAGAGTACAACTTTTCATTATTTTGAAACTTCTTGCTCTCATAGGCAATGGGGTGTCTATTCTATATCAACACCACTCCTATACCCAAGCCCAACACATCACACTCTAGGACAAATGGCTGCGAGAAATTAGGTAGTGCCAAAATGGGGCAAGTACTCATAAGCTCCTTGAGTCTATCAAAGATCCCCTGTGCTTGTTCTGTCCATCTAAATGATCTTTTCTTGTGAGATCTGTCAAAGGTGCTGCCAGCTATGAGAAACCCTTCAAAAATCTTCTATAATAAGCACACAATCCAAGAAACTCTCGTAACTCAGTAATGTTCTGAGGAACAGGCCAATTCTAAATCGTCTGAATCTTCTCTTCATGCACTTTCACCCCCTTAGCACTGATCACATGACCCAAATATAACACCTCCCCCAATCCAAACTCACATTTGGAAAGCTTAACAAATAGAGACTGACTCTCCATTATGCTAAGTACCTCCTCAAGATGTCTGAGATGGTCCTCCCAAGTACTACTATAAATCAATATGTCGTAAAAAAACACTAGAACTGATTTCCTCAACTGCTTATTGAAGATATGATTCATACAGGACTGGAAAGTAGCTGGTGCATTGGTAAGGCTAAAAGGCATTACCAAAAACTCATAGTGCCCATAATGACAATGAAAGGTGGTCTTGTGTACATCCTCTACTCGTACACTTATTTGATGATAACCTGAACGAAGATCAATCTTAGAGAAGTAGACAGCCCCATGTAACTCATCTAACAACTCATCAATGCACAAAATGGGATATCTATTTTTTATTGTCTTCTTGTTCAAAGCTCTATAGTCTACACACATCCATAGAGTCCCATCCTTCTTCTTAACAAGCACTATAGAAGAAACAAAGGGGCTGAAACTAGGTCGAATGAAACCCATGTCCAATAGCTCATGAATAGTCTTCTCAATTTCATCCTTATAGGCTCTAGGATGACGGTATGGGGTAGTAATCACTGGCTTTGCTCCATCCTCCAACTCTATACCATGCTCAAACCCTCTATCTGGTGGCACTCCAGGAGGTATATCACCAAACACTCTACTGTGATGATCCATCATTGACTGAATGTCCACATGAAATACACGGCCATCCTGAGATATGGGTGTTTTGGATTTAACCAAACATTGTGTATCCCAAAGCACATCATTATGCCTAAGGATGGTCTCCATCTTACGAGAAGTCACCTCCCTGGGTCCACCATCTGACGCTGCCCTCAAAATCACCTTCTGCCAGCCAGAAAGAAACTCTAACTACATACGGTGGTGATCAATAATGTAACGCCCAATACCCTGTAACCACTGCATACCCAAAACCACATCATAATCTTCTATGGGAAGCACATAGAATTCATCAATCAAAGTATAATCTCACATCTGAATACTAAGCTATGGAATCCACTTGGTACAACCCAAAATGGAGCATCAACCACCTTCACTCCAAAACCACCAAACTCCTCGTACTGTAAGCCATGCCTCTCAACTAATTTTGATCAATAAAGTTATGCATAGCACCAGTGTCTACCAAACTGGTGATCCGCTTACCCTTAAGTGTACCTTTCAATCAGAAGGCATGAAACTTAGGCTAACTGGAGAGGGTAGCCATATCTACTTTAGCTGATGCCACAGGCTCAGTGGTGTCTAACTCTAACTGTGTCAAAAACTACTCAACATCCTCTGTATTATCCTCAATATCAGTATCAGGAACCTCCTCATCCCCTAACTCAGAAGTCACCTCAATCAAATGAATCTTTCCTTTACCCATGCAATGGTGTCCTAGTTCCCATGGTTCTTTACAGGAAAAACACAACTTTTTCCTCCTCAATTCATTCCTCGTCTCCTGATTCATCCAAGGAGTTTTAGATGAGGTCCCTCCTTTGTTCTATGTCGTATTGGCCTTTTGTGCAGGCCATGAATCTCTAAATGGTTTCTTATCTGCCTGATAAGAAGTGGGAACAGTATCCAATCTCAATGTCACATCAATAGCCTCCTTAAGAGTAGCTAGTTGGAAAGCACATACCAATCCTTTTAGTCTATCCTGCAAACCCTCAATGAACAACATCACACTACGTTTTTGGGGCATATCTGGTACCATAACTGCAATATGCTAGAACTCATTAATATAGGCTTCTGCATGACTAGTTTGTTTAAGGTGAGCCAACTCCTTGTAATAAAGTTCTATATCCTTATGGTCAAATCATGCAATGAGTCACTCGGTGAACTCAGCATAGGAGTGAACTAAGGCGTGATCCTGGGTGACCAATCCATGGTGCCACCAATCATAGGCAATCCCCTCTAAATGCAACATAGAAAATTGAATAGCCTCACGCTCAGGCATGGGCCTTAATGAAAGGTATATGTCCAGCTTGTGGACCCAAGCTCGTGCACTAGTGTCTCCTAAGCCATTATATGGGGCCAATGTAATCTTCCCAGTAGCTCTATTGAGGTCATAATTTTGCTGCTATTGTGGTAGTCTATTACCACGATCTCCCCTGAACCTGGTTGTATCTCTATGCTATGCACAATACTGGGGAAGAGGGAAGAAGTCCCTAACCTCAGGAGGTAGAGCTCTCCACTCAGCTATGGCTGCCAAAATTGACTTCTAAAACCCCACTTCTGGTGGTTCCACCTGCACTGGCCGTTCACCTGGTATGAATTGGGGAAGCAATGGCCTATTTGTAGTAGGTGTACGATGGAGATGCCTCCTATTGGAATGAAGGGAGCTCCCAACTAAAGAATGGGACTGATGGCTACGCTAACTACCAGCCACTAAAACTAATCTACTTTGCTTGCCTCTGTGTCCACCCATCTCCAAATGCTCCAAGGTATCCTATAACCTGTCTAGAGCCTAAGCGATCTTGGGCTGAGTAGTGAATAGGGTTCACACCATCTCTCTTTCTTCTGCCTCTGTAGGCATGCCATAGCTAGCAGCACCATGTGTCTCACCCGTAGCTGGTATCTTTGCATCTTTGGCAGCTTCTGCTTGCCACTGGTTTCTCCTGCGCTCATAGAATCTATGTATTTCTCCACTAGGATGCATAGATTTGTATTCAATCCACCAACTAGTGACTACCCAGATGCTGAAATGATTTATCAAAAACTTTTATCCAATACCCAGATGCCAAAATCTGTTGTGACAATTTCTCACAAACCTTATAGGCTAGCAGGATGTAAGCTCTGATACCACTGAAAGATTCCTGATGGATCTCTGCTGCAAATCTACTATAGATTTTTTTTTTTTGTTTATTAATGTTTTCTTGTAGAACTAGATAGAAATGCAGAAGAGTTTGTTTGTTTTTGTGTTTTTTGATGATTATTCCACATAGAAATGAGAAGTAGCAAATGGCAAGAAAAGAGTCTGAAATTAAATAACAATATGCAGTAAAGTCAGAGTTGATACAAATCGTACCAGGCAGATCTTTGAATTATAGAACCAAATAAAAGAACCAGTGCATTTCCTCTAACAATAACGCCACAACTGGCTGATGAAGACGGGCTAATAAGATGCAAGAATCTACTGCTGAGTAACTGATTATTCTATGTATCCAAGTGCTGAAAATGAGAGAGTATTGCTACAAGTACGACTGCAAGAAATGGTAGTGTACGGCTACTAGAATTCACCTCCCATACACAAAAGAACATGCCCAACAAAACAAACTATAGGCCCAAGCTGAAGTGGCATCTACCTTCCTCTTGAATACTGTTGAAACTACTGACAAACCAATACCCAATGCTGCTGAGGGTTATGTCCCAGCCAGCAATTACCCTGGGGTTTGCATCCCAGAATGCAAATCGCTCAAGCAAAGAAAATCTGAAAAGAAGTGTTTGAAAAATATGCATAATCATGAGAAATGGCGCTTATCTCCTTATAACCCCTTGCAAAGAAATTCAAACCCTAAAGTGACCCCCAATTGGCATTGGCTATAAAAAAATGAATTAAATCTTATTTTAAAGTGACCATGCCACTAGAAAATGACCTTTTCCACCATAGTAATAAATCCGTTCACCGAATTGCCCTGAGACCAAAGAGGAAGATTTAGAGAATTGCAAGACCTTTCCAGCGAGCTATCATAACATGGGATACGCATCTAGATGAGGCCAAAATTCCCTTATTACTCCAAAATGGCTATTAACTTAGCCTTATTTAAATATTAAATGCTAACTTAGGAAATATTAAAAATATAACCCAAATAGCCACAAACTGCCCAACTGACATCACAAACCATAAAATCATCCTGTCACCTATCTGTGACTGAAGTCGAAAATCAAAGATCCACTGGCAGTCTCATCCCTAAAATCTAGGGATGCTCCTAAAATTTAGGAAACAAGCCCTATCCCTCTGAAACTAAACCCAAAGGGTCATCTCATGGAAACCCAACCTTGGGCATGATCATACCTCCTAAAAATTAGGAATGAACCTCATAAATGTAGGAACTGCCTCCTAAAAACAAGGAACGTCACCCAACTGATCAATACCCATCAGAAAACCTAGTCCCCAACATTGAATAACCATACTGGGTCTCTATCCAACCCTATCAGCCTACAAGACCCCATAATAAGCTGACTCACATGTCTTTGTTAGACCGAGCTAGAGTGGGGACATGACAATATACCTATTTTATATTAGGTTAATAAATTCATAGCTGAAATGGGAGAAAATTTTGAGGGCATCATGTATGCATACTTTGAGACATTCAAGGAAAGAATACAGAGCAGATTTAGGATACCTAAACAACTAGTAGATGACTATGAACAAGATATATATTTCCTTGTGGACTGTGACAAGATACATCTATAGGAGTAAGGAAAAAGGTAGCATGGGTAAAAATTCTTGGCTATGAGGTAAACATTGATGATACAAAAGACATAATCGAGGCTCTTATCAATGAGCCAGTAGACCCTAAGCCACCATACTTTTATACCTATGAAGAGGCTAATGCCAAGATTTCTTTGGAAATCAAACTTCCTTAATCCTTGAAGAGAGGAAGAAATGAAGTGGAGAAAATTTTGAAAGACAATAAGAAATATAGCTCCTCTCTTCTACTAACAGAAGGAAAGGGAGATGACATTGAAGAAGAAGAACCAAAAGAAGAAGAGCCTTCTAAGAAGAAAGGGGAGGTTATAATCACAAGGCCTACAAGGTCCTCTCCTATATTATTCACTAGAAGAGCTGCAAAATCTAGGAAGAAGCTAAAATTATAGGATGAAGATGAAGAAAATGAAGAAGAGCAACAAGTTATCTTTCAGAAAAATACCCCTACCTTGAAACAAAGACTACACAAACTTCAAGAAGGTGGAGGTATGTCATACTTTAAGTCACTTAAGTATGATACTAGGAGCATGGAAGAAAATAATAAAATTGAAGAAGTTGTAGTGACTAAAATAACTAACTTGAAGTATTCTCCAAGTGAGCTAACTACTCCAGTTCTAGAAGTTATACTGAAGGTAGTTGCACCCATATGGGAAAATGTTGTGAATGTTGCCAAGGACATCATGGAACAAACCTTGAGACAACTTATTCCAAATCTATCTGACAAGGAAGTAAAGGAATCATTGAAGAAGAATGAACAAAAGCTAAGCTTAATTTCAATGCATTCCCAATTCTATCAAAATATATTGAATTAGTTGTGAAGTCAAACACAATTGCATGGAAAATATATATGGATTGCATAAACATATTGATGAGGTTGTGCAAATAGACAATGAAAAGGGTGAGAAGATAAATAATCTAGAAGAAGATGAGGAGGAGGAGGCAAAAAAAAGTGGAGATCTTCCCAATATACATAGTATTCAAGACTTAGATCCTAAGAAGATAGAAATAGAGGTAATGGACTCTCTCCCACTCTCTTTGAGCAAAGCCTTAGTGTCATCCAACTTAGAGAAGGCTACTGCTGGGTCAATTGTGGTAAACACTATTCCAACAAGAACCCAATTAACTATTAGATCAAGTCTACCAAGTGTTTTCCTCACTACTTCATCTGTAGAGAAATAGGCTCCAATCCTCTCAATAGTATGCCAGACTGAGTCCCAACAAGTAACAATAAGTACTCCTACTATAACTACAATTTCTCTATTGAGAAATGTTGTTTCTTCTATTATTGCAATTGCAATAATAGTTTAGGTTAAGCCTCAATCAATCACTAAAGATATGAGCAAGGGAAAGGAAATTATTCCTTCTGCTATTCATAAAGAAAAGGGTAAAGAGGTAGAAGCCTCTAATGAAGAAATTGATCTAGAGGAGGACATTGTTATACCAGATTGGGATCTTTCCAATCTAACTCTTGATCAAATGGACACCCTTTGAGAGTTATGGAAGAAAAGGGCTAGACAACAAAAGCTTGGAGAAGAAAAGAAAAAGAAAAATCAAGTGCTAGAATAAATTAAAGGCATATTTGTTGATGCACTAAGTATTGAGTTTGATGAAAAGCAACATATTTTGGATCAACTTGTTGACATTGTTCACAATTTTAATGATGAATTGAGTGGACAAGAAAAAATTCTTTAGAGGGTAGAAATAAAATTTGAGAATAGAGTTTTGGAAAATGTAGCACAGAAAATTGTCATTCATCAATTGGAATTATCCACTACTCTTGCAAATTTTGAAAATTCTATAAATAATGTTGTTTATTATTTGTAAATTTAACTGACACATCGAATTTCACCAAGGAAATAAAGGATATTTTTTCATAGATAGATATTGATTCAAAGGCAAGTGTGCCACACCAATTGTCACTTGATGGTAGCACTAGTTCTGGATATTTTGTGAAGATTAGATATTTGAAAGATTTGCAATCAGAGTTGTTAAAGAAAGAAGCTAGGAGAAGGGCTACACTTGTAGAAATATAGAGTAGGATTATTCCAAACATCGATGGAATGCAAAAACATATTGCTCATGCTAAAATATTGATCCATGATAACAACTTCTCAATTGTTGATTACATGATGGAACTATTAGCTTAGTTGTAGATAGCTTTTCATGATGAAAGTTTTGCAAGAGAATTGGGATAGAACCATGTCCATAATTTTGAACATACATAGTGATTTCCTTTCACATTTTGGTATTACCTTGTAAATATGCATTTTTGGCATGTGTGTCAAAAAGGGGGAATAAGTTATATCATACAAAAGTAAGATATGCAAAATTTGTATAGCTACCAAGCTCATTGAACAGTTCATAGTGTCTGCCATGTAACTCAGTAGCCATTGAGTTCTACAGTTGCTACCAAGTCTTTTGGACTAATCCTAGTGGTTACCAAGAAGATTCAGTCAGTGTGAAGTCTAGTAGTTCAAACCATGCATTTTAGTATACACTGAGTTTATTAGTGGTTACTGAGCATTATAGTGTCTACCGAGTTTGTAGCTCATGTGATGCAAAGCCAATGTTGACCGAATTACTTTATGCTAACCAAGTGATTCAGTGTTTGTTGAGTTGCACAATATCTACTGAGTCACCAGTGTAGACTAAGTTCAAGACTACTTGAAAGTGATCATTATGGACCAAGCTTCTATGTCTACAAAGTGCATGATGATGCCAAGTATTGACAGTGGATGTCAAGTATCAAAACCTCACCAAGTCAGTCTTCAAAACCTGAGTATCTTCATGTGGACTGACTTTGTAATATTTGTGTTAACTTGTATCATGGTCAACTTTGTAATTTTGTAATTTGGATCGATATATATATGTAATATATTATATCATATCCAATGAGTGAGAACAAAAATATGTGAGCATACGTATTGTAATGTAGATGCAAAAAGTTCAAGGTATGAATATAGAAAATAAATAGAAAATTATGAAGGCCATAATAATATAAGGAGCAGTAGAGACATATCTATCATAGAAAGGTGATCGGTATACTAAGAAATCTCTATCATACAACTCAGTTGTAAATTAGAGATCTACTACTTCATCCTAGCAGGTGAACTAGTCAAAATCCTTTAATAAGGTAGACCTAACAATGTTTTATAAATCTCTTTATCGAGTGCATACTTCATTATATGTTTGTAAATCCTCTCACAAGGTGGACCTAGTAGTCCTAATTGCTCCTAATAGGGTAGATCATCAAAAGTGATCAATGCAAGCTTTAATAGGCCAACTTTATGCTTCAGTATTAAAGTTTGTTGGTATCATCCCCACCCCAGTTTTACTTTCTCTTTGGAAGGTTTCTGGGTCACCAAATCTTTGTGTTCAAGTGTTATGGATGCTTTCATGTTTTTAGTTTCTCATGCATGCACCTAGATTAGATGTGATGAATTAAGTGCTAATTGATTTATTGGAAGACGAAGAAAATATGTACAAAAAAACTATGAAAATAATTTTGAAAAATAAAAAATAAAGTTAGTTTCTATCGAGTTGTTAACATAACAGTCAAAACTGAGTTGCAAACCCAAGTATATTAATAGGGGGAGTTTTGACTTATATTTTTTAGTATTCATTACTTTAGTATGATAAGTTTTTTGTCACTAGTGCCAAATCAGGAGATTGTTGATGTTGTCAAATAATTTTTCAATTAGTGACTAAATGCTTAATTAGTTTGGTTATATTGCTACCAATCTTTACAATTTCTAATGAGTTTAACATATAGTTAGCAGTGTATGTTGAGTTCTATAGTTGCTACCAAGCTCAAAAAAAAGAAAGAAGAGTCTATTGAGCTTCAAATGCAGAGTGTAGTGTAAGCTAAGCTTTACACAGTCTACTGAGATCATCAATGTAAACCATGTAGGAAGTAGTTAACCAATCTCTATAGTGTTAATTGATCTTGTCATTATCTACCAAGTTGACAGAGTTAACGAAGGAGAATGAAGTTAGTATTGACTGAGTTGCAGTGTCAACCAAGCCCTTTAGTATCTACTAAGTTCTTTAGTATTTTTTGAGCTATTAGTGCTGACCAAACTCATGCTACTCCCAAGTGATCAATGTGCACCATGCACTAATGTCAATCAAGTTCTAGAGCTTATCAATTTGATAGCATTTTTGAGTGCTAGAATATCACCCTAGTGGTCTTCAACAACCAAGTTAAAGTAGTGAGCCGACTTAGTGAATTATGATGAATTTGGTATTGCAGCTGACTCCAGAAGGAAATGAAATGGATTGATATATATGTAATACACCTTGTCATATCCAAATAAGAAATGTGTAACAAGTAAGAGCAGTATGAGTGTGAATTAAGAAGGCTACAAGTTTTGGAATTCTTTAGAATAATTGGGGGGGTGAATTAGTTATCCAAGGTCCAAATATACAAATAAAAATTTTCACCATTTAGTGAACTTGTATCCATAAATCATTTTCATCATGCATGCATCTATTGGATCATACGATCACTTAAACTTTAGAGGTTACTATCAAATAAACTTTGTAGAAATGTAAGCATGAAACATAAAAAATCCAATAATACATTTGACACAATGATTTTTCATGGAAACCCAATTTGGGAAAAGCCACTAGTATCATGCTACTAATTCTCACTCTTCTGAAGTGATGCCATGTGAAAGGTCAACCTTGTTAAAGGTTACAATGCACAATGTTAAATGTGACCTAGTTAAAGGATTTCAATCACCTTTTTAGGAGTGATCTTTGTTAAAGAACTTTAGATCATTCACTTGGAATGTCATGTGGTTAAGGGATTTACAAATGACTATTAGGTCAACCTTAATCCAAAGGATTTACTTTAGATTGATACAATGATTAGACAATAATAGTAAGGCTTGATCTGATAACATCTTACAACTCACTTTGCAAATTATAGATCTATATTTCAGTCCTATATTCTTCTTGGCTTTCACACACTTGAGCTCTAATAGCTTTTTCACCCTTTAAGCATCCATAACCTGAAGCCTTCTTTCTTTTCTTGCCAATATTAGTCTCTTTTGTTGGGTCACTAAATGAAGAAATACCCTAGACTCTTTGTCTTCCTTAGATTCTTGTACATGGCAACCTTTACTTCTGACCAACAATCTCTATAAATAGAAAATTAGGATCTTTTGTCATTCATCTTCCATCTTTATTTTTAGGGTTAGGTTCGATTAGGTAGGATTCAATGAATCTACCCATCTTTTCATTTTATTCCCTTCTAGAAACTTTTTTTCAATCATCTTGAATTCACCTCAAAATGGTTCATCTTGAAATTTGTGCCACTAGATCATCAAGCTTATCTTCTACTTGGTTCACACAATCTAAGAAATCAAACTTTTTAGCTGAGATTCATCAAATTCACAATCTTTCTCATAATGTTGATACTTGACATTAACTTTCTTCTGATGCTTGACATAACTGCATTACTCAACATCCATTATCAAAAAACTTGGCACAAACTAAAGTTTACTAGTGCTTAACATCAACTAAACTTTACTTGACTTACACTGTATCACTTAGCATATATTGATATTTGACTTTCCTCAGCTCCAACTGATTTTTTGCTCATCTTACACTAACTTTTCTTGGCAGCTATTCTGTAGATTGGTAAGCTTGGTAGACACAATTCATTTAACTTGTTCTTTTGAACTTAATCAGTGGATCCATCCTTTACAAACTTAAGTAGATAATCAATGCACTATAATATCATTGTCTTAACTAATCCTTGTACTCCTTTTCCATATCATAACTCAACCTTTCCTCTAGGTGCTATTGTTAGCTCATTTGATCAAATCCTCTTCATCAATCAAATATATGATAGTACTCAAATCATCTAAGCAATTATCTTACTAGCAAGTAGCAAGTTTGACATTAGTGACAAAACAATGATTGAAACATATATTCATACTTGTATAAATCTATTTTCAGCAATCTCCCTCTTTGGCATTGATGGAAAACCAAACTTAATCAATACAACCAACAAAATACCAAAAAGAAAATAATCCCTTGTATTCAAATCTCTCCCTCTATCTGTAACTTTCATCTTCTAAATATGATGCAAGAGCATCTAGAGGTATAAGGGAAATCTTGTGTCACCCAAAAAAAATGTACTTAGACTTAGTTTCTGTTTCATGTGTTTTCATTTTTGGACACCCATTTGGGTCAAATAAAGGTTCCAACTCTCACAGTTCCACTATCAGTGTGCTAGTAAATCCCAAAAAAAAAGGAGTGTGTAATTGGGCCATCATTTTGGTAAAGTAGAAGGTGTGAATTGGTGAGATGAACGTAATTGTGATTTAGAGCATTCCAGAAAAAGAATTAGGTCAAAAGGCCCCACGGTTTGAAAGTTATTGCAATTTTTTGAGTTTTGGAGACCTCCTAAGAATGCTTCAAAGTTAGGTTAGGGGCATTAAATGACCTCAAAAAGGGCCAAAAAATGGGGGCGAGTGACACTGGTCCATAGGGCTATAGAGCGCTTTGATAGCTTTTCAAAAATGTAAACAGTTCGTCAATCGGAGCTACGGTTCAAAAGTTAGGCCTCTCGAAAGTTTGGTTACCATTTTTGGATTCTTCTAGATTTGTGCCGACTTCTAACGCAGCTTTTGGAGCCTTCTATTTGGTCGGTGGATGCCTACTAGCACTTTCTAAAATGCATTCCTAGTCCTTAACCCTCTGAGGTCTATTTAAGGAGATTCCTGACATTGTAGAAGGTAGTTCGGAGTGGAGTTTGAGAGGAGGTACTGATAGGAGAAATTATCTCCACATTTATGCTATTGTAAGCCCTTAGAGCATGTTTTGAAGTTTATTTTCTCTATACTGAATGTACTAGATTATTTTTTATTTAATACAATTTCCCTTCTTCTATTGTGTCCATTCTATTCTTGGGTTGTGTCCCCATCAAGTGGTATTAGAGCCAATTTTCCTGAGTGTGCAGACAGAGCGCCGACTGTGAGGCAGTTTGCACCAAGACTGTGTGGTTGTGGGTTCGAGTTAGAAGATGCCTCCATGAAGAGAGCATGGAAAAAGGGCCAAAGCTATTAATCCTGCGGAGGTTAGAGCCCTCCAAAGGCAGGTACAGGCTTTGCAAGAGAAGCTCTGTAGAGGAGCAAATGTTGCCGTAGGTGATGACAGTGAGGATGACAATGAAGAAGAAGAAATGGGACCAGAAGGGGAATTTGACAAGGACATTCTGAATCATGCATAGGAAAGGCTTTTTAGGACCATTACTAAGTTTGGGAAAAGACCCACAATTGAAGTGGGTGTATTTTTAGGAAATCTGAAACCAAATGAGTTGATCGATTGGATCAATGAACTGGAAGAATACTTTGAGTATGAAGATATTAGGGACCCAGATAGGGTTAAGTTTGCAAAGGCCAAACTGAAAGGCCATGCCAAAATCTGGTGGCAAGAGGTTCAATTGGAAAGAAATAGAAGAGGAAAGGAGAAGATCACAAGATGGGATCGCATAGTGGACAAATTGAAGAAGCAGTTCATTCCTGTGGACTACAACCTTGATTTGTTTAAGAAGATGCATGGGTTAAAGCAAGTAGGAAGATCAGTCCAAGAATATATAGAGGAATTTTACAGACTCTTGATTAGAGCGAGGCATGTAGAAGCAAATAAGGAGAAGGTTGCTCATTATATCAGTCGGTTGCAACCTAGCATCCAGGAGGAATTAAGTCTGGTAAGAATGACCAGCATTGAAGAGGCATGCCAATTTGCCCTACGAGTTGAAGAGAAGCTGAATAAAAGGTTTGAAGGAAGACAAAGAGGGTGCGGTCAAGGAGCAAGGGGAAGCGGTAGATCATCTGGAGGCCGCAATGAAACCCAAAAGAAAAATGAAGATTTGGGTACTAGCAGGAACCAGAGGAATGAGGGTTTTAACCGCTCCCATGATCAAGACTTTGGAAATCAGAGAGGAAGAGGTAGAGGTAATGGACAAGGAAGAGGTAGAGGTAATGGACAAAGAAGAGGAGGCTTCCATGGTACCTATTTCCATTGCAATGAAGGAGGTCATTGTACCTTTGAATGCCCTCAATGACAAGGAAGGACAGATAGGAGAGCTGAGGGCCAAGCTAGGGTTGCTCATGTGGATGAGGATGCAAAATCATCACATTTAGAGGATGCAAAAAGAGGAGAGACCTTGGTAAATGAAAGAGTCCTACTAAGTGGTGAGGATAAATTTTGTGACATGATCATTGATGGTGGTAGCATCGATAACTTGGTATCAGAAGAGATGGTCTCTAAGCTGAAGCTCAAGAGGGAGAAACATCCCCAACCCTATCGGATTGCTTGGGTAAAAGATGATCATAAGTTCCTAGTAAGTGAACAATGTTTAGTGAAATTCAAAATTGGGAGTTACCATGATGAAGTTCTCTGTGATGTTATTCCGATGGATGTTTGCCATCTATTGTTGGGTAGACCATGGCAGTTTGATAGACATGCAGTACATGATGGACATGCAAACACATACTCTCTAACAAAGGATGGAGTTCGCCACAAATTGAAGCCCATGAAAAAGGAAAGTGAAAAGATATGTAGCAGTGCTAGGATTTGTCTTGTTGATGAAAGGAAGTTTTTAGATGGCATGAAACATCAACATATGTGCTATGCTTTGATTTCTAGGAAAGATAAAGAAGGTAGTAGTGAAATACCACTTGAAGTCTTAGATTTACTAGGGGAGTTTGGAGATATTATCCCTGATAATGTTCCAGATGGATTGCCACCAGTAAGGCAAATCAATCATCAGATAGATCTGATTCCAAGAGCTAGTTTGCCAAACAAGGCTGCTCACAGGATGACTCCTACTGAAACAAAGGAGCTAAATAGACAGGTTTAGGAGCTGTTGAGGAAGGGCTTGATTTGAGGGAGCTTGAGTCCATATGCAGTACCTGCAGTACTCGCACCAAAGAAGGATGGAGAGTGGAGGATGTGTACAGATTCTTGAGCTATAAATAGGATAACCATCAAGTACTAGTTTCCTTTGCCAAGGATGGATGATCTTATGGACTGCTTGAGTGGAGCTCAGTACTTCACAAAGATAGATCTCAAGAGTGGCTATCATCAGATATGGATTTAAGAAGGAGATGAGTGGAAAACAACCTTCAAGACCAAGGAGGGTCTTTATGAGTGGTTAGTCATGCCCTTTGGATTGATGAACGCCCCAAGAACCTTCATGCAGATCATGAATGAGGTACTTAAGAAGTTCTTGGGAAAAATTTTTATTGTCTATTTGGATGATATTTTAATTTTCAGCAAGACTTTGGAAGAACATTTACTGCATATTTGTAGTGTCCTTGAAAGGCTAAGGGAAGAGAAACTGTTAATTAATCTGAAGAAGTGTATCTTTACAAAAAGGGAGTTAGTCTATTTGGGGTTTTTTATATCACCCAAAGGTCTCAAAATGGATCCGAAGAAGGTAAAAGCCATCTTGGAATGGCCTACTCCAAGGTCTGCAAATGAGGAAAGATCATTTCATGGTCTAGTTAGTTTTTACAGGAAGTTTATTAAGAATATCAGTGGCATATGTGCACCCCTAACTGATACAATAAGAGGGTATAGAAAAGAGTTCAAATGGACTGCAGCAGCTGCAAGAAGTTTTGAATTGCTAAAGAAGAAGGTAAAAGAACAACCTATGTTGGCACTTCTAGATTTTAGAAAGGTTTTCTAGGTGGATTGTGATGCCAGTGGCAGCGCTATTGGGGCTGTATTAAGCCAAGAAGTAATGCAGGTTGAAGTAGGTCGGTTTGATGAACTCAAAAATTTGTACCCTGAGGATCCTGATTTTGCTAAAGCATGGAAAGCTTGTAAAGAACCTGTTGCTGTAGATAGAACCAAGTGGTTAGACTATTTGATTCAGGATGGCATGTTGTTCAAAGGTAGTCAATTGTGCATTCCAAGGAGTTCCATGAGGGAAAATCTGATTAAGGAGAAACACAGTGGAGGGATGGCAGGACATTTTGGTTGAGATAAGACCATTGACATTCTTAGAGAACATTATTTTTGGCCTCAAATTTCACAGGATTTGAAGAAGTTTGTACAAAGTTGCCAAGTTTGTCAAGTTGCCAAGGGTTTTAGTCACAATACTGGCCTATATCAGCCATTGCCTATTCCATCAAGGCCATGGGAGGACATAAGTATGGATTTTTTTCTTGGATTGCCAAGGACACAAAGGGTTAATGACTCAGTATTCATGGTGGTTGATAGGTTCTCCAAAATGGCACATTTCATTCCATGCCACAAAACTCATGATGCTATCCATATTGTAGACTTGTTTTTCAAAGAGGTGGTAAGACTACATGGTCTTCCAAGGAGCATAGTTTCTGACAGAGATACTAAATTTGTGGGGTATTTCTGGAGGACATTATGGAAAAAGTTAAGAACTAACTTGAAATTCAGTTCCACGCATCACCCACAAACTGATGGCCAAACAGAAGTGGTAAACAGAAGTCTGGGCAATTTGCTGAGATTTTTAGTTGGGGATAAGCCCAAGGGATGGGATTTGATTCTACCACAAGCAGAGTTTGCTTACAATAACTCTATAAATAGGAGTACTGGAAAATCACCATTCCAAATTGTATATGGAAATAGCCCAAGGACTGCACCAGAATTGAGGAAGATAGAGCAAGGGGAGAGGACTAGTGCTGAAGCGGAAGAATTTGCTAAATATATCAAGCGTCTACATGAGGAGTTTCAGGCACACATTACCAAGATGAATCAAGAGTATAAAGCTCGGGCTGATCAAAGGAGAAGACATAAGGAATTCCAAGTAGGGGATCTAGTCATGGTGCACTTACGAAAAGAAAGATTTCCAGTCGATACTTACAACAAGCTAAAAATGAAGAAATTTGGCCCCTGCAAAGTTTTGAAGAAACATGACTTAGGAAATGCATATGAGGTGGAGCTGTCAGATGGTATTCACATTTCTCCCATTTTCAACATTGCAGATTTAACAGAGTATCATGATGATGGTGCAGATGAAGAGCTAGTGTTAGAGCCATGTCTAATTCCTACTTCTAAGAAGGAGGAGATAGAAGACATTCTAGATCATCATGTGGGTAGGAGTACCAGAAACAGGCAGTATGAAGAGTATTTGGTCAAATGGAAAGGATGACCGATCGAGGACTCAACTTGGATTTCAGAAACTGAGGTTTCCCATTTGGGATTTCCTCTACCATTCATAAAGTGATAGGGTCACTTTTCAATCTACCCTGGGTGTCTGATGCAGGAGCATCTAGAGGTATACGTGCAATCTTGTGTCACCCAAAAAAATGTACTTAGACTTAGTTTCTGTTTCATGTGTTTTCATTTTTGGACACCCATTTGGGTCAAATAAAGGTTCCAACTCTCACAGTTCCACTATCAGTGTGCTAGTAAATCCTAAAAAAATAGGAGTATGTAATTGGGCCATCATTTTGGCAAAGTAGAAGGTGTGAATTGGCCAGATGAATGTAATTGTGATTTAGAGCATTCCAAAAAAAGAATCAGGTCAAAAGGCCCCACGGTTTGAAAGTTATTGCAATTTTTTGAGTTTTGGAGACCTAAGAATGCTTCAAAGTCAAGTTAAGGGCATTAAATGACCTTGAAAAGGGCCAAAAAATGGGGGATGAGTGAAGCTGATCCATAGGGCTATAGAGTGCTTCGAGAGCTTTTCAAAAATGTAAACGGTTCATCAATCGGAGCTACAGTTCAAAAGTTATGCCTCCCGGAAGTTCGATTACCATTTTTGGATTCTTCTAGATTTGCGTCGACTTCTAACGTAGCTTTTGGAGCCTTCTATTTGGTCGGTGGATGCCTACTAGCACTTTCTAAAATGTATTCCTAGTCCTTAACCCTCCAAGGTCTATTTAAGGAGATTCCTGACATTGTAGAAGGTAGTTCGGAGTGGAGTTTGAGAGGAGGTACTGATAGGAGAAATTATCTCCACATTTATGCTATTGTAAGCCCTTAGAGCATGTTTTGAAGTTTATTTTCTCTATACTGAATGTACTAGATTATTTTTCAGTTAATACAATTTCCCTTCTTCTGTTGTGTCCATTATGTTCTTGGGTTGTGTCCCCATCAAAATAGGTTACAAAATTCTATCTGGAATAATAGACAATCAATCAATTCATTCTTATGACTCCCGCTAGATCACTTCTTGTATCTCCCTTGACATTACCTCCCTCTAACTAGGTATTACATGTTTCTTTTATATCTTCTTTCTCCCTTTCTAGATTTTTGGATTGCTCCCTTTATTTTTGTTTGTCTCCCTCTATTTCTTCTTTTCTCCCTCTTTGACAACAATGCCAAAGACTTGTCATCTTAATATGAAGATATAAAAAATTTTAGTTTCTCCCTCAGTCACCTAGCTTGTGACTAATTTGAAGCTCTAGCTCTTTGATTACTTTAGGTAGCTCTTAAAGTAAGATCCACTACATCAATATGTAACATATGTCAATAATCTTGTTTGATGTAGGACACTTATCATGCTTGTTAAATAGACATTGATAGGGTTACCACCCCTAGTTTACCTCTTAGATACCCATGAGCATCCTTAGGTAATGCTTTTGTGAAGATATTAGCTATTTTCTCTTTTATGTTAACATATTCCATCTTCACCTCTTTATCTTGAACTAACTCTCTCAAGTAATGATACTTAATTTCAATGTGTTTAGTCTTTGTATGCATCAAAAGATTCTTTGATATATTTATAGCACTTTTATTATCATAATAAAGTATCATAGGTTCAATGATTTCTTGCTTCATACCTTTGAGTAGCAGTTTGATCCATACAATATTTGTACAATTTATTGCAACAACAACATATTTAGCTTCAGCAATAGATTGAGATATGTAGTTTTGTTTCTTGCTAGCCCATGTAACCAACCTTTTTCCTAAGAAAATTGCTCCTCCACTAGTTTTCTTTCTATCATCAATATTTCTCGCCCAATTAGCATCAATGTAAGCTCTCAATTCAAATTTCTCATTTTTCTTATAGTATAGACCATAGTCTTTTGTTCCTTTCAGTTATCTCATTATTCTCTTAACATCCATCAAATGGTTCTACTCAGGATTATCAGAGAATCTTGAAACTGTCCCAATAGATAATGCAATATTAGGTCTTCTATGTAATACATATTGTAATTTCTCAAAAGTTAATCTTTTGGGATCAACTCCAAGGTTTAGTATTTGTCTTACAATGTACCAAAATCTGTTCAGTTGAAGATAAATGTGATTTTTCATAAGGAGGCCTTTTCTAGTTCTAATATGATCTCAAAATGAAGTAAATCTATATTCTATCTCAAAATAACACACAAGATAACAATATTTTTGTATTTTCTAGTTTTTTCAATGAATGCAATTCTAATCATGCAACTAAAATGAGTTCCTATTCTAACAAGGGGTTAGCAAAGAAAATAACATGAAATTGAAATAACTTGAAATCAAAATCCTAAATAGACATAAGCTACAGAAAAAAATGCACTGCGAGTTAAACATTCAAAGAAATTGGTAGGAAACAAAAGAAAATAGGAGCAATTCTTCCTACAATCCATTCATGTAATCATCAATGAGAAGCTTTAACAATCGTATGATATTTTACCTTTCATAAAATTACAAGGCCATGAAAAGTGCACTCATGTGAGACAAAAGGTTATGTAGATACAATTTGATGATCTCTTCTCAAGCTCGTTGCATCAGTGGAATTCATAAATCTGTAGCAAACACGCAATAAACCTTTGGCTCAATCAAAATTCCATGAAAAAAATTCACAAAACAATGACACATTTAGGCAACAATCACTACACTCTAAATGTGAGCACCAAAAGCATAATTTTATTGCATAATAACGACAACCTTTGTTACAATTTACAATGGGGTATTTATAAGAAATCATCTCCTCAATTTGTGTTGAGAGTGAGAGATGTCTTCATGCAATAAAATGCTTTTAAAACATTAAAACAAACTAAATATATATAGACTAACAATTAATCTAGTGCTTAGAGGGACTCCATCCATATTTTATTCATTAATTGGATGCATAAGCCCTTTACATGTCAAAAATAGAGAAAGCATGAAAGATAAAGTAGGAGGAAGCCACCAGTTGAAGTGGAAGTGCATGGAGGCACCAAAAATAGAAGTTGATCCTTCACTAGGTGTGTGTCAAAGTTAAATTGCCGTCAGAATGTGCTTCCAATGCATAGAAAGTGTTATTTTTAGAATTGGTAGTTAACTGTTGGCACACCTCTGAATTGTAGAGTTGCAGACCTATGTACCTATGAAGCTACAAACTTGTATGAAAATGCAGACCTATGGAGCTATAGAGCTGCATGTAAATGTGAAGCTACAAACCTGCAGACCTCGACTGGGTGAAAAACTCAAAATTTTATTAAGTGTCAAAATTGAAATTCTAGCATCTGGGTTTCGTTCTTCTTCATCCCAAAACTATGTTTGGATGTTTTCCCTTGAATTTTCTATCATCTTAGTAATTTTAGCCACATATAGAAGATATAAAGCCTCATATTTATCCTTCACCTTCTGCCTGTAGTTGTTCACCTCAATTTGAGTCTCTACAAAGTCTCTGATTTTGGTGTCCAACTCTAACATTGCTTCTTTTGTCCTGAAGGCTAGACTGATATCTTCATCACTAGATGCTTCCTCTAATGTCTTCTTGAAATTCTCTACTACTACCTCAGCTGGTAGTAGCTTCTCTCATTCTTCATCTTCAAAAATCTCCAACCATGCATCACTGTACAACTTTTTTCTCTTCCAAAATTCACTCTCAAGCTTGGTCCTTGAGCCGATGGATCTCTTCGTGTAATTTTTCCATTACTTTATTGCCATACTCTATCTTCTCTATCCAATCATCAATCAAGTCTAGATCTTCTCCCATATATACATCGATCAAAGTGCAGTACCTTTGTCCTTTTAAGGCTTTTAGAGTTTGCAAATCCTTGCTTCATGCCTATACTTCATCCATGATACTTAAGTCCTACCTAAAAATTGCTATGATCTTATTCACGTTCTCCTGTGTAGCATGCAACAACTTCAAAATCCCTGTGATGTTGGTAACACCTCTATCCTCAATGCTTTCTTGCCATTCCTAACAAGCTTTCAAAAATGGATTGAGCCGCACACCTTCTCCTTCTCTAAGAATGGTATTTAGAGTCTCCTCAGGGAACTTAGGATCAAGAGGACCAACAACTTTGGTTAGATATCCCTTTAGGATCTCAACTTACCTTCAAAGTGTTCAGAGTTCAATCTCATCTTGTTCCATGTGCCTGAGAACCTCTTTGACTCCCATAGTCATCATCTATTAGGATGAATCCCATGTAGGCCTTCCTAACATAACATTCTTTACTTCATAGTCCTCAAGACTAACAACTTCTACATCTGTACCTTTAGGAGGGAGATCCACTTGTGTAAACAAATCCTAGTTCCATATGGTAGTGACAAACACAAATGGCATTGCATCATGTAATGAAGACTAAGGTTTGTTCAAGATCTCTACAATATCACAAATATCATCCTCTAAAGCATGGAACTGAGGCTTATCACTCCTCATTATCTCCTTTTAGAACCATCTCATAATGTTTTTCTCTATGACCTTGGCTCTTGATGACAAAGGGGTGTGTTCAACTACCTCCTTCCCTTTATCGCTCTTTCTTGGGGTCATCTCCTATTGTAAGGACTCTCATGTATCTTCAGTTTCTGTAGATCTTGTAGCTTGCTCTTCAACATCTTGGGAAGGTTGTTGTACATATTCTACCATCTATCCCTCCTTTGATGCTTCATTAGTAGCCCTTGGCTCTAGTTGCTCTTGTGGTGATGGTTCCTTTTGAACTTGTTCCTCTTCTAAACTTAGAGGTGGGGGAGTTACTGAAGCCTTATCTACCATCGTGATCTGTGTTGGAGATGGAGGAGTAAGATCAATACCCCATGCTTTTGGTGGCATCTACATCTAGTCTTCATGTTGGAGTTCACCTGTAGGGGTGTCTCTAATCTTATCCCCAACCAAATTTGTACCAATGGGGATGAAATCAAAATTCATCATGGAGAAAACATCCTGACTTCCTTCCCTTTTCTCATTCACCTAGTGCTTCACTTTTTCTTTCAAAGAAGAGAGTTCTAATGGTTCTACTTGGGTGGATGGTGGGTTACTTGTGGTACTCTTTCTTCTTTCTAACTCTGTAGCTTTTGCTAATCGAGTTCTTCTTTGTAGGGGTACCTATTCCTCCTCTTCTTGTGATTTTGCTTCTTCCTCATCTTCTTTTTCCTCTAGAATAGTTTCAGGAATAGATGGATTAGGTACTAATCTTCTACTAATCCTTTGCCTTTTCTTCACCTTAATCTTGATCCTCTTATGTTTCTTGGAGATGAAAGGAGAAGGGAGCTCTTCTTGTACAGGAAGAATGGAGGCTTCTAGAATCTCTCCCTCTTTTGATTGGATTGGCACAAAAGGAGGCAACTAAGGTTCATCCTAGATTTGAGTAGCTCCAATACCTTAGGACTCTTAAGAACTTTGTTCCTGCTACCAAGGAGACACATGTTCTACAACCTGTTCTGTCTGAATCCTATAAGGAGATGTTCTCTTCGTCCTTCCCTTCCTTTCTAGAGGGTGATAATATCCAACTAGGTGATCAAGCTGGTAGACTATCTCTGGCCTAATAGGAGACTAGAGTGCAAAGATGGAAACTATGAATTTCCTTCCTTTACCCCTTTCTAGGTGAGCATGTGCATGGAAGATTACAATATCAAGAATTGGATCAATTGGAAAGGGTTTCTTAATCCAATCCTTTGTCATTCTAATGACATGTCTCGCTTGATGATTGATGTCATCTCATTCCTCTCTATCAACCTCTTCATTTAGAATGGGTCTTTCATCAACTTTATCTACATTGAATAGGGGATCCAATAATTCTTTAGAGTCTTGTAGCCTTATCTCATCAAGGATATTCAAATGGAGAGCCTTTTCTGCTAAATACAAAGTCATCCTACAATAGTCCCTAATGCAAATATTGTAGTCATTTGTGGCATTCATCTGATGATCTTCAATGACATCCTCATGATGGAAGTCCTTTCCTACTAGGCTTACTACTTTACCAGCATTGTCAAAGTATGGCCAAGGAGAGTTGTATTCTTCAAGAGGATAGTTCTCCCATTCCCACTCAAAGGTTGAAATATCTTGTTTCTACCTCACCTGATACAACCCAATGACCAATGGCCATTCCCAATAGGGTTTCTATTGCCTCTTTATCTTCTTATAAGATGACTCAATTTGCCTAGAGATCTCCAATAGTACCAACTTGTCACTTGGGTATCTCAGAAGCTTCTTAGGATTGACAGATGCACCACCCACTCAAAGATATGTGAATGTCTTGAACTGGATGAAGTAGGCTCCGAGAGCTATGATCTATGCTTTGGCTTCATTGGATAACCTCTTCCCATAGTCTCCCTCAATGAATCAAATGATCACAAAGATAAATGCATCATTCACAATTATGTACTCCTTGCTTGATACTAAAAGCTTCTTCTTCACCAACTAAGGATAAATTATGTAAGGCCAGGCATTAGGGTTCTACATACTACCTCTCCTATACAAACTGGGATAGTTTGTCACCTTTTCTACAAGTAGGTACACTAGGTAAGAATTCATATAAAACTTCTTATTGTCCTTCACTATCCTTAGTTTCTCACACAAGTTTTCACTTAGTGTGGCAATCTAGTGGTATCCTTGCATGTCTAATGGTCTCAATGAAGTTGACTATGAATGTAGTGAGATGACCCATTACAGGTAAGCACATGACTCTACTCAAGAGAATAATGGAGTATCCAATTGCTTCCTTCATGTATCCCCAAGTCATATCCACTTTTCCATTTATACTTCCCCGAAGAGGCTTCTCAATTAGGTACAAGGATTGTATAATGTCAACGGCCTCCTGTTGATGCTCCCTATACCATCTCTCAACCACTTCATAAGAAAGTCAGATGAACTGGTTTGCTCTTAGTAGGTGGAAAACCCTCTCAATGTAGTTAGGTTGCAAATCCAATACCACTTCCCTTGTGATGCTCTTGACCACCCTCTCATCAGGAACAAAATTCTAGGATAGGGCCATGATTAGTTTAGCCAATTGTACTGACACAAGATGTGATATTGCACTCACTAATTCAAAATGGATCAATGCAGATACCAAGGCCAACCTCTCTGTTGGATTGTTGCAAATTCTCAAAAAATCCCCTAAATCTGTGTGTCTGAGGTCAGTATCTTTGATCTTAATGTAATCATCATGGAGCCTTGGCTTTGAAGGTATGCCTTGGAACTTGAAAACTACAGGTTTGGGTGCTACTCCAAATGTGGATGCCATTTTATCACATTACCCACACATTGCGAGAAAAGTGTTATTTGTCACAAAGATGGCATACAAGCAAAAACATGAGTAAAAAAAAGTCCTCCTTTGGGATTTATTTATTTTTAATTTAATTTTTTATAAAAACATTATATATTTATTTTTAAAAATTTTATATTTTTTTTGAAAACTTTTAACACCCAAAATTAAAAATAAATAAAATAATAATAATAATAAAAGGGGGGAACATGTGCACGTCGAGGCACATACGCTTTGCATATGGCACTGGCAAATGGATCGCATACACTGTGCTCATCATATGAGCGGTGCAAAGGTTTCATTGTGGGAGGCACTCATCATATGAGCGGTGCCAAATATTATTTGTGCACGGTGCCCACCATATGAGCGACACCAAACTATTATTGTGTGTGGTGCCTGCCATATGAGCGACACCAAAGTTTCTAGATGCGTAGTGCCTACCATATGAGCGGTGCCAAAGTTTTGTTTGTGCACGATACCCACCATATGAGAAGCACCAAAGTTTTATTGTGGGAGGCACTCACCATATGAGTGGTGCCAAAGTTTTATTTGTGTGTGGCACCAAAGTTTTATTGCACGTGGCACTAAGGGCTTTACCTCTATTCGATATTTGCAATGAGCAACAACAAAAAACAAGAAATGTAAACGAGTTGGAAGGAAGGGTCAGGGCTTTTTATAACCCTTGCCATGCTAAGCTAGTACATGACGTGCCTCAGCCCGTGCACAGGTGCATGACGTGTACTTGGCCTGAGTGCACTTGCACATGTATTTGGTTTTTTTTTTTTTTTTTTGCATTTCAACTTTTGAGTTTTCTAATTTTTTTAATGATTTTTCAACTTTCTTATTTTTGTAATTTTTTTGATTTCTAATTTTATTTATTTATTTATTTATTTATTTTTTATTTTATTTATTTTATGTTATTTTTTATTTTTAAATCTAGAATTCTAACTCTAACTGAATTTTCTTTTCCCAACTCTTGAACTATGAGTCCAAGAGTCAAAATAAAGTAGGGGGGTCCCCATTCCTAGTGAGGAATGGGGTGTGTGTTGTGGACACCACAACAAATAGCCCTAAAAAAAGAAAGAAATGACCAAGGAATTTCTTCACCAAAAAAAATTCCTCTAATGTGTGTCAAACACCAACTAGACTTTGAACATCTCGAGCATTTTTTGGATAACTCTTCAATCAAAATCTTAGAACTCAAAACCTTCAAACTCAATATGTCCATTGTGTATTCATTCCCTTTAATGTGTCAAGATGTAGTCAATCAAATTTTTCTGACAACTTGAAACAATCTTCCACTCTTTCCAGCTCTATCATTCAAAGTCTTGATTAAGGCTTTTTATCAATCAATTGCTTAACCAGATGAGAGAATTAGTTCGAGGGCTCTTGATGGGATGCCACATTCTTTTAAATTTTTGGCTTTTTGAACAATTGCTCCACATTGTTCAAAATGTTACTTTTGGTGAAACAATATTTTGAATACAAGATACTTTATTTTGAGAACATATCTTTTGCCATTTTAGATCTTTACAATCCTTCAGACTTAACACCGTATTTTCTCTTTTTTTTTTTCTTTTTTCTTTTTTTCTTTTTTCTTTTTGTATTTTGACTATGCTTAGGCTATGTAGTCAAGAAATCAGTGTCATTTCTCAAATTCAATCTCTTGCGAACATCCCTTTTTCCCTCTTTTAGAACTTTTTAAAAACTCTCACGCCAAACAATGATCTTAGTAACCTTTCGAGGAGACCCCTCCTATTCGAACAAGTTGAAGTTTGGATCATCTCTCATCATCTTTGACTCTAATTAAACAACACCTAAAACAATCAAATCATTAAATTTTCAAAGTGTTGAGAACTTGTTGGTCTAGGCCTTTGATTTCTAGATTGAAAACGCCCTATTTCCACAAAAAATGTTGATTGCTTGGTTGGTATAAGACACACAATCATCCAAATGTCTTAACAAAGAAATATCTCTTCCTGAAATCAGAACCAAAAAGTGGTTAGTGAAATCTTAAGAAAAAATCCCAAGTACACCTTACCCCTTAGGATTGACACAACTTTGAAAGGAAACACACGACTAAAATAAAACACACAACATGAAAGCAAACAAACTTGCACAAATAAACACACTTGTAGAAATGAAAATCTAAGCTAAATGTGAAAAATAAAATCTAACTATTTTTTTTTTCTCTCTTTTGTATCCTAACTATGCTTAGACTATGTAGTCAGAACATCAGTGTCATTTCTTGGATTCTATCTCTTATGAACATCCCTTGCATTCCTCTTTTAGAACTTTTTGAAAATTCTCATGCCAAACAATGATCTTAGCAACCTTTCGAGGAGACCCCTCCTATTTGAACTAGTCAAAGCTTGGATCATCTCTCATCATCTTTGACTTCAATTCAACAACACCTAAAAAAATGAAATCTTTAAATTTGCAAAGTGTTGAGAACTTGTTGGCCCAAAGCTTTTGATTTTCAGATTGAAAATCCCCTATTTCCACAATAAATATCCATTGCTTGGTTGGTATAAGACACACAATCATCCAAATGTTTTGACAAAGAAATACCTCTTCCTAAAACCAGAACCAAAGAGTGGTTACTGAAATCTTTTAAAAAATCTCAAGTACACCTTACCCCCCAGGACTAACACTACTTTGAAAGGAAACACATGAATGAAAGCATACATGAAACATGAAAGAAAACACACTTGCCGGAATGAAAATCTAAGCTAAATACATAAATAAAAGCTAACTAATTTTTTAAAAATCTTTTAGGCTTCAAAATAATGCTTTAGAAACTTCCCATTTATGGGAAAGGGAAGAAATTCCCCATGTAAGGAACTAAACCTAAAAGTTTTTTCTCCAAGAATTTCTACAATTTGATAAGGGCCTATCCACAAGCATTAAAACTTGGTATGACTACCTGACTTTTCTTTTGGCCTATCCCAAAGTAGAACAAGGTCAAAATGTTGGAAATGATTGAAAAGATCATGAGGAAAGTTGTTGGAATGATATAGGAAATTGTAAATAATGTTCTCAATCATTATTTTGTCATTGATGTCAAACTTTCTATTTGTAGGAATGTCAATTTCTTTAGTGATCCAAATACTATCAATTAGTTGATTAACAAGGAGGAGGCAATCAATAAGATATAACTAGTACACCAAGAGAAAGGTTGAAGTTATGATGTTGTAATGAAGTACAAAGATAAGTCAAGCCATTGATGAAATAAGTGTGTTGATGACATACTATAAGACATAGAGAATGGGCACACAGAAACATATCAAAGATGTAAGGTTTTAGCTAAGACATCTATAAAGCCTGACTAAATTTCATTAGAGAGAGGGAGCCGAGCAAGCTAGTTGAAGCTGAGCAGATTCCTAGTTTAAGTCGAGCAAGATCAATATCAAGTGTCGAGTAAACTTCAAGTACCGAGTGATATCAAGTGCCGAGTAAACTTCAAGTGTCGAGTGATATCAAGTGCCAAGTAAACTTCAAGTGCCGAGTAATATCAAGTGTTGAGTAACACAGAGATGCCAAGCACCAGTAAAACCAATAGTGCCAAGTAACACAGAGATGTCAAGCACCAGTAAAACCAATAGTGTTGAGTAACACAGAGATACCGAGCACCAGTAAAAACAATAATGCTGAGTTGCTGCATTATTTTGAAAATCGAAGATTCACCAGATCTAAGCTGACAAGGTTGTTATTTAGAAGTTTGTAAATTAATGGAAGTTAAGAATGATGAGTTGGTGGCACAGAACACCATGTAAAACATTTTTAAGGATACAACTGACAAAGTTTCTAGATGAGAACAAGATATGAGGTAGATACATTGTATCCTACCTAATTCATTTTGAAACCCTAAAATTAGAGAAGAAGAATTGAGCGGCAAAAGAAAAATTAGATTTCTATTTAAGTAGTCATAATTCCATGAAAAAAAAAAGAGAGAGAGGCGGTCAAGCATGAAAGCATAAAATGTTGTAGGAGGTGCTAAGGAGAAAAGAGAGCATAGTTAGTTTGTTTCAATAAGAAGACCTCAGATATGGATGCATTGGCATGATGAGTAAGAAGACTCAAGGAAACGAAGCTTGACAAGAAGACAAGCAATCAGAGCTAAAGTGATTGAAGCCAAGCATAAGGATTGAACTGAAAGTGTGATCTAAAATCTGCAAAGTATGTTGTAAGTTATATCAAATCAAAAGGCCATTATCGTTACTTTCTAGCAATTGTAACAGTTAGTTTAAATCCTATGGACTTAGGTTGGTTTGATAGCCATGAGATAAATCCTTTAACAGGGTGACATTCCAAGTGAATGTTCTAAAGTCCTTTAACTAGGCCCATTCCTAATAGTTTGGTGAAATCCTCTAACAAGGTCACATTTAACAGTGTGGTGTAAGTCTTTAATAGGGCAGGCCTTCAAAGGGGAATCACTTTAGAAGAGTGAGAATCAAGTAGCATGTTATTGGTGATTTTTCCCAAATTGGGTTTCCACGTAAATCATTGTGTCATGTGTTGATCTTGAATGTTTCATCTCTACATGTTGATTTACTGTAACTTACTAATATGGTTGATTTAAGTTTGGATGGATGAAAAGCATGTGGATTTATTAAAAGTGTAGAAAAAGTATTATCAGAGCATTTGGACCTTGAATAACTGATTCACCCCCCCTCTCAGTTATTCTAAAGAATTCTAACAATTGGTATCAGAGTTGAACTGCTGATTCAGTTTAAAAGAATTATAAGCAAGAAAGATCAAAATGCCTAAGAGAGAAGTTCCCAAGCTCAACAAAGATAACTTTGTTGCATGGAAAAGTTTGATGAAGCTACACCTTGGATCCATAGGAGATTATGCCCAAAATTCAATTGTCACTGAACATGTAGATCCAACTGGTACTCTTACTGCAGAAGACATGAAAAACAAGCAGGACACAATCAAACAATGCTGGACATTGCCTTTGCAGTCAACTATGTTGAATTTGATGATATCAAAGGATGTGACACTACATTCAAAATGTGGAAAGCCCTATCAAACATCTATGGAGGAGATCAGAATGTACAAATAGCAAAAAGAGAAAGTCTCGGAGGAAAGTTTGATGATATGAAAATGGAGGAAAATGAGAATGCTGCTCAGTATGGCACAAGAATAAAAGAAGTGGTAAGTGCAATAAGATGCTTAAGTGGTCAACTGGATGAAGATACTATTAATAGTAAGTTCTTAAGAACCTTGCTCCCTATCTATGCTATTAAAGTATCAGCAATATAAGAACTAAGATTTATACCAGGAAACAATCTAAGTTTTGAAGGTGTAATAGGTAGACTCACTGCATTTGAGTTATCTAATTTTGACAACTACAGACCAGAGAATGCTGAATTTTCCTTTAAGGCCAAGTTATCACTAAAAGATGTTGAATAGGTGAAATCAAACAAAAGAAGAAAAATAAAGTATGTATCCAGTGACAGTAGCACTGATGAGGAAGATGTGGAACAATTGGAAGCATTGCTTGCTAGAAGATTTCACAGAGGTAAAGGAAAATTCAAAGGTAAGATGCCTATCATTTGTTTCAATTGCAATGAAATAGGTCATATTGCTGCCAGGTGTCCACAGAAAAAGGATTACAAGGAAGGCAACAAAAAAAAATTCAGAAGAGATGATGACAAGAGAGATTACAAAGAAAAAGGTAAGAAGTGTTATATTGTTGAAGAAAATTCTGATGACAATAATGATGAAGTTGTTTATGTGTTGTAGAAATGAATCTCATTCTTCTTTCAAACTTTCCAATTTCTTTGAACTAGGATGAGCATATCTACAAGAAAAAAAAAAATATATCCAACTTCTCCACCTTGTAGCTTTGATTCTTTAATGTTGTAAATGTCACAGAAAATTCTCCAGCATGATTCACTATACATGAAATCGACATCCCTGCATTAACATTATTAGAAGAAAACATATCATCAGGATTAAGATTATTTGAGTTCTCTTTTTGAATATGAGCTTCCTTAAACACCATGTAATGTGCATCATATCTATCTTCATCAATAGTAACCATAAACTTATCTGCTTCTTGACTATCAACCAATTTCACATCTTGAATCTTAAGAATCGTATTTATCTCTTCTTCCTTTATTAAACATTTATCATCATCTTGATCTTCTGTAGTAATCTCACTTTCAAATATCTCTTTCTTATTACAACTTTTCTCAAGAACAATAATAGTATTGCACTCTTTCCTTTCTTCTTCAAGATGAGTTTCTGTACTACCGCCATGCCTTTTCCATTCTCCCACAATGGATACAAATTTTTCCCATAAATCAGATTGTTCTTTAGAACTTGTTGTTACACATTCCTTAGCTTCATCTTCATGCCATTCCTCTTGACATTTTTCTTCATTATGCATATTTAAGGCTTCATCAATTGCCTCCAAAATCTTTTCCATAGGAGTACCTTCCAACATTGTACTCTTCTCTATTTTCAAAGGACATGTTACTGTTCCAACCACAAATTGTTCACACTCAAATCCCATAGGACTTTCCTCTTTATTCTTCTCATCAACATTTACTTGCTGCAATTTATCTTCTTTTTGCTCTTCAGGTTCTTTCCCTTCCAAAGGACAACTTACATCTATCATTGTTGAGATTTTTGTACCAACTTCACATAAATCTACACTCTTTATGGCTGCCTTCTCTGTAGTTTCATTTGCCTCTACCAAAACTTCTTTCACTTCCTCTTTCACTTCATCATGCATTTGAAATGCTATCCTATCAATAAGACCTATACTTCTTGATTCCTTCCATGTTGTATCATCCTTCAATGGAAGCAAAACCATCTTCTTCCCATTCTTGTTGACGGTATATGTGTTCTCTCTACAATCATATATGGTTGACCTGTCATATTGCCATGCTCTTCCCAAAATCAAGTGACAATCTTTTAAAGGCATAATATCACATTCAATGGTATCAAAATATGGTCCAATGTTAAAAGAAACATATGACTTTTCGAAGACATCAATCCACTGTTCATCTCCTAACCCATAAGCTCTGTAAGGTAAATCATGAGGTACTCTTGGAAGATTCAGTTTTTCAACCATTTCTACTGAGATTATATTTTCAAAGGACCCACTGTCAACTATAACTTTGCATACCTTATTCTTGCACTTGCACTTTGTTCGGAATATAGAATGTCTTTGGCTATAGCTTTGTCTTTTTTGCTTCTTCTTGTCCCATCATTCCTCAGCTAGGTTAATTTCTTCTAATCTAGTCTCCTGGACTTCTTCTCAGACTATTTCTCTCAATCTTTCACAATCACACAAACATATACACAACTACTTTTTTCCAAACCTTTTGCTGAGCTCTGATACCAAAAATGATGCAGAGCCACACCTTGGAAAACTCAGGAGGAATCAGTCACTCAACTGAGTTGCTTCAAGGGGCATCTACAACCTTTAGGATAACACACTAAAATCAGATTCAATAAACAAAACTTTGAAAATAAAATCTCTCAAAATATCTTCTTGCTGCCTTCGGATAGACCTGCACTCAGACATGAATAACTTTCGAACCAGAAAAGATTTACTCAATCCAACCGTTGATATTTGGCATAACTAGGTTTCAAACAACATATAAATTTTTTAGAAAAATCCAACGGTTCAAACCTGAGATATTGACCACGCATCAAAGTACATTTTCCTGCAAAATATTGCTTCTTGTTGTCTCTAGATAGACCCGTGAACAGACATGTATAACTTTTGAACCAGATAATATTTTCTCAATCCAACTATTGATATTTTGTGTAACTAGGTTTCAAAAAACATATAAAAATTTGAGAGAAATCCAACGGTTCATTTGGGATATATTACCCATGCACTGAGACTAATTTTCTGCAAACATACCGAATTCGACCCAAAACTAAAACTTTTTAATCTTCTGCAAACTATCAACTTATTTTCAGTGAGAAGATAAGAAAAATCCGTTCAAAACTCAGACCATCAAAAACTTGCACAAAGAAAAAATGAAAAAAAAAAATTCCATATCTCTCCAAATTTTATTCGTGTCTTACATAGCCGATTGGCTCACCCTTAAAACTGACTTTCTTTTTCCTATTAAAGGATGTGAAATGTTTTCTTCTTATTTTAGAAAAGAAGAATGTCTTCTATCCAAAAAAAGGATAAGAATCTGAAACATTTTTTCTACCAATATTAGATAGTCATTTTCTAAGTGAGGAATATTCCAAAAACTGCCTACTACCTATTATTGGATTCTAAAGATCATTAAACACTCCACCTACGAACTAAAAAAAACTATTCTAATTTAAGATCCACACACCTGGTCCTAGGTGGCTATATCTGGAGAGCTTATCAAACTGCTACTCTAGGTATGCCACCACATGTAGGACGTTATTACAAACTTCAAAAACTAAAAGCATTTAAAACATAACATTAAATTTCTTATTACATTTTCAACAATGTTACCTCCTATAGCGTTTCTCTTCTCTGCCACTACAGCAGTTTCTTGTTTTATTGCAAAATTTGATGATGAATGGTTATGGCATAGAAGATTATGTCATGTCAACTTTGACAATCTGGTCAAGATTAGTAAAATGAAGAAAGTCAGAGGTTTACCAAAATTGAAGAAGCTTGATAATATCATGTGCAAACAATGTCAGTTAGGAAAGATGATAAAGTCAAGTTTCAAAAGCAAAAACTATGCATCCAAAGAAGTACTTGAACTAGTTCATACTAACTTATGTGGTCCAATGGAAGTACAAAGCTATAGAGGAGATAAATACATAATGTTGTTTGTTGATGACTATTCCAGGATGATGACTGTTATGTTCTTAAAACAAAAATCTGATGCTTTTCAAATGTTTAAGTGGTATGTGGCTAGAGTTGAAAAGGAAATAGGAAAAAGCTTGAAATGCCTAAGATCAGACAGAGGTGGTGAATTCACATCAAATGAATTCAAGATATTTTGTAATGATAAAGGAATCAAAAGGAAAATGTCAGCTCCTAGAACTCCCCCACAGAATGGAATTGGTGAAAGAAGAAATAGATCTATGATTGACTGTGCCAGACTATTAATGATGGAAAAGACTATTGCTCTAAAATACTAGAGAGAAGCTGTAAGTGTAGCTGTTCATACACTGAACCGAGTACAAGTCAAAAAAGGTACAAATACAACACTTTTTGAATTATGGTATGGTCACTCAGCCAATGTAAAACATTTCAAAGTATTTGGTTGCAAATGTTTTATCCTTAAAGATGCTAGAAATGGAAAATTTGATGCAAAAAGCAATGAAGGCATATTCTTTGGTTATTCCACTAGAAGTAAGGCATACAAGTGTTTGAATACTAACACTAATAAAATTGTGGAAAGTGCAAATGTAAACTTTGATGAACATATAGAAGTCCAAGCTAAAGAACCAAAAAGAATGGATGAATACAAAACCTTTGTGTATTCTTATGAAGGAATGACTGATGAGGATGATGTCAATCAAATTGAAACTCAACAACAAGTTTCAGTTCCAGCTGACTCAAAACTAGTGAATGCCGAGTTGCATTCAGAAGCTGAGTTGCAAAATGAAAAAAATGCACAATTTGATTTTGAAGTCAGTACATATGAAAGAGATGAAGAACAACCTAAAAACTCAGTACATAGTGACCCTGAATCAGAAATATCAAACATGGAAACAAGGACAAAATCAAGATTATCCAAACATATAAAAAGACATCACCCTGCTGAACAGATAATTGGTGACAAAGATGCAAGACCAATGACAAGGAACAGACTAAGACATGAATCATGTCTAATCAACAAATCTGAACCTAAGACAGTATATGGTGCATTACAAGATGATGACTGGTACAAAGCTATGGAAGAAGAGATTGATCAAATAAAGAAGAACAAAACCTAGAGTTTGGTTCCCAGACCAGTTGACAAGAATGTGATTGGCACCAAGTGGGTATTCAAAAAGAAGCTAGATGAGAATGGTGAGATTACCAGAAAAAAAGCTAGACTAGTATGCAAGGGTTATGCTCAAGAAGAAGGAATAGACTATGGGGAAACATTTGCCCCTGTTGCTAGAATGGAAGGAGTAAGAACTTTACTTCCATATGCTACATATAAAGATTTTAAAGTCTATCAGATGGATGTAAAATCTACTTTTTTAAATGGCATATTAGAAGAAAAAGTCTACATTGAACAACCCGAAGGATTTGTTCATGAAAACAATAGAGATATGGCTTGTAAGCTACATAAAGCACTCTATGGTTTGAAACAAGCACTTAGAGCATGGTATGAGAGACTTCACAAGTATCTAATACAAATAGGATTTGAAAGAACTGATGATAACAACAACATGTACATCAAAGTAGAAGAAGGTAAAGACATTATTGTATCTAAAATCTTTGCGAATGACATAGTGTTTGGTGGAAAGGAAGTGCTTTGCAAAGGCTTTGCTGACAGAATGAAACATGAATTTGAGATGTTTATGTTTGGAGAAATCAAATTCTTTGTTGAATTGCAAGTACATCAACTCAAACATGGTATATTTGTGACACAATCAAAGTACATCAAAGAAATTCTTAAAACATTTGGATTAGAGGAGTCCAAACTGGTCAGCACACCAATGGCAATAGGAAATAAGCTATCCAAAAATGATGAATCAACTGAAGTCAATCGAACAATGTACAGATCCATGATTGGAAAACTGCAATATGTTGTACATAGTAGACCAGACATAGCATTAGCAGTTGGAATAGTGGCTAGATTCTCTGGTAATCCTAAAGAAAATCATCTCATAGCAATAAAAAGAATAATGAGATATCTTAAAGGAACTGATAACTTTGGTCTATACTACAAAAAGAATGAAAAATTTGAGCTCAATGCATATACAGATGCAGATTGGGGAGGCAACATTGATGATAGAAAAAGCACAAGTGGAGGTGCATTATTTCTAGGCAAAAGGCTAGTTACCTGGACTAGCAAGAAACAAGCATGCACATCTCAGTCCACTTTAGAGTCAGAATATGTGGCAGCAGCAGTCAATTGTACAAACATTGTGTGGCTCACACATCTATTGGAAGGAATGAAAGAAGAGGTAACAAAACCTGTGATATTGTATTGTGATAACACAAGTGCTATAAACATATCCAAAAATCCAGTAATGCATGCAAAAACCAAGCACATCGCAATCAAGTATCATTATGTTAGAGAACTGGTAGAAGAAAAACAAGTGAAGTTGGAATACATTCACACAAAGGAACAAACTACAGATATCTTCACCAAACCATTGCCAAAGGATGCTTATGAATATATTAGAGGCAAGTTGGGGGTAATACCCCTAACTCAAGCAATTTAAAGCAACAAGGAAGCTACCTTGCATCACCAACAATGAATCACTGAAATATCAGAAGAATGATGCAAAGGATAACAGCAGGAGCAGAAACTCCAAATCAGTCACAAGCATGGTGACAGAGGGAGAAAACAACAAGAAGCCAAAGCTCATATTTTGCATAGTAAAGATGTTACATCTTTGGCATTTATGTCAAAGAGGAAGAAATGTGAAACCTGATCAATACAAAGCAAGAGAGAAATATATATGAAAGAGGGAGATATATGAGATCAGCTAGTAAAGATGAAGCCAGCAAAGAAAAGTAGCAGATAACGTATACAATCTTGGTGGTAACTAAGTTGATCAATTGATCAGTTTGGTTTGACATCAATGCCAAAGAGGGAGATTGTTGGAAATTATTGAAAAGATCATGAGGAAAGTTGTTGGAATGATATAGGAAATTGTAAAGAATGTTCTCAATCATTATTTTGTCATTGATGTCAAACTTGCTATTTGTAGGAATGACAACTGCTTTAGTGATCCAAATAATATCAATTAGTTAATTGACAAGGAGGAGGCAATCAATAAGATATAACTAGTACACCAAGATAAAGGTTGAAGTTATGATGTTGTAATGAAGTACAAGGATCAGTCAAGCCATTGATGAAATAAGTGTGTTGATGACATACTATAAGACATAGAGAATGGGCACACAGAAACATATCAAATATGTTAGGTTTTAGCTAAGACATCTGTAAAGCCTAACTAAAGTTCATTAGAGAGAGGGAGCCGAGCAAGCTAGTTGAAGTCGAGCAGATTCCTAGTTGAAGCCGAGCAAGATTAATATCAAGTGCCGAGTAAACTTCAAGTGCCAAGTGATATCAAGTGCCGAGTAAACTTCAAGTGCCGAGTGATATCAAGTGCCGAGTAAACTTCAAGTGTCGAGTGATATCAAGTGCTGAGTAAACTTCAAGTGCCGAGTAATATCAAGTGTCGAGTAACACAGAGATGTCGAGCACCAGTAAAACCAATAGTGCCGAGTAACACAGAGATGCTGAGCACCAATAAAACCAATAGTGCCAAGTAACACAGAGATGTCGAGCACCAGTAAAAACAATAATGCTGAGTTGCTGCATTATTTTAAAAATCAAAGATTCACCAGATCTAAGCCGATAAGGTTGTTATTTAGAAGTTTGTAAATTAATGGAAGTTAAGAATGATGAGCTGGTGGCAGAGAACATCATGTAAAACATTTTTAAGGATACAACTGACGAAGTTTCTAGATGAGAACAAGATACGAGGTAGATACATTGTATCCTACCTAATCCATTTTGAAACCCTAAAATTAGAGAAGAAGAATTGAGCGGCAAAGGCAAAATCAAATTTCTATTTAAGGAGTCATAAGTCCATGAAAAAAAAAGAGAGAGAGGCTGTCAAGCATGAAAGCATAAAATGTTGTAGGAGGTGCTAAGGAGAAAAGAGAGCATAGTTAGTTTGTTTCAATAAGAAAACCTCAGATATGGATGCATTGGCATGATGAGTAAGAAGACTCAAGGAGACAAAGCTTGACAAGAAGACAAGCAATCAGAGCTAAAGTGATTGAAGCCAAGCATAAGGATTGAACTGAAAGTGTGATCTAAAATCTGCAAAGTATGTTGTAAGTTATATCAGATCAAAAGGCCATTATTGTTACTTTCTAGAAATTGTAATAGTTAGTTTAAATCCTATGGACTTAGGTTGGTTTGATAGCCATGAGATAAATCTTTTAACAGGGTGACATTCCAAGTGAATGTTCTAAAGTCTTTTAACCAGGCCCATTCCTAATAGTTTGGTGAAATCCTCTAACAAGGTCACATTTAACAGTGTGTTGGAAGCCTTTAATAGGGCATCACTTTAGAAGAGTGAGAATCAAGTAGCATGTTACTGGTGGTTTTTCCCAAATTGGATTTCCACGTAAATCATTGTGTCATGTGTTGATCTTGAATGTTTCATCTCTGCATGTTGATTTACTGTGACTTACAAATATGGTTGATTTAAGTTTGGATGGATGAAAAGTGTATAGATTTATTAAAAGTGTAAAAAAAGTATTATTAGGGCATTTGGACCTTGAATAACTGATTCACCCCCCCCTCTCAGTTATTCTTCTAACACAAAAATCCTAAATGATATTTGATCATGGCTCTCTTGTTGAACCATCTTTTCACAACAGCCTAATGTTTAGCCATGTGCTCCAATGAAACTATCTATTTTTAATCCATCTCTAAGAGATTCATCAATATAATTTGTACTTTTTCAACATCTTCAGAATACCCACTCATGAATTTCAAAACCAAAATTCTGAGATTAAGTGGGAACACTGGTTCTTGTTCGTAAATAAGCAAATATGGAGAAGTCCCTAAGGCATTTTTGACTCTCACTCAATCAGTTCATAGGGTGTATTTGAGTTGTGTATACCAATCCCTAGGATTCTCCTTCAACAATCATTTTATTACTATGACCAAGTTCTTGTTTGTAGATTTTGCTGCTCCATTTCCTTACAGGTAATAGTTTGAAGAGAACTTGATACTGACTTTGCTTTCGAATGCCCATTGGGTCAAGAATGCAGATGCGATAGTAGATCTGTTATCACACACAAGGGCAAATGACATTCCAAATCTAGTAACAATGTGTTCTTCCAAAAAATCCATCACCACCTTAGTAGTGCAATTTTTGGATGTTTCTACCTCGGTCCATTGTGTGCAGTAATTAGTAGCTATGAGAATAAATGCATGTCCAGTTGATGATGGTGGGTTAAACAAACCAATGAAATCTAGCCCCCACTTTGCAAAGGGATGTATCTCATACACAAGATGTAAGGGCATTGCCAGATTCCTTTCTCTATTGGCATTGGTTTGATAGATATGACAAGAGCATACATGCTCGAAAGTGTCTTTGAATATCGAGGACCAAAAATAACCCGATCTTAGAATCATGTGGGCCATTGATTATGCTGAACCATGTCCTATACCATACTTATCATGAAAGTGTTCCAAGACTTCTTTTTCTTCTTCACAACCTAAACATTTTAGATAAATCCCTTCATAGTTTCTCTTGTACAACTTGTTGTCATGCAGCATATAAGATTCACACTTCATTTAAGTCCCCTGCATTGTGAACTATTCATCCACTTTGGGCATTGGTCTTGTAGGAGATAATAAACAATGTCTTGATACCAAACATCTATCACCACTCCTTGATTAATGTCAACTTGTGATACAACCATCTTCTTTTGATCATGCTCATTTGTTTCATCATCAGACTTGAATTCCTTTTCATTTCCATCCTAGTTATCAACTATCATTTTGGACAACCCTTGACCTCTGACTAATCTCATATATTGAATTTTGAGATCAAATTATTGAAGTATGGCCTTCCACTTTCCTCTCCTTTTACCAAGTTTATTATGCATCAAAAGCATCTTTACTACTAGATCAGATACAATTACATACACCTTACTTCTGAGTATGTAGTGATGGAACTTTTTTACTACCTTGATCAATGCAAAGGACTATTTATCAAGGTTTGAATATTTCAACTCTACATTCTTCAAATGAAAACTCATAAAATCAATTAGTGTCTCATCTTCCTTCTCTATTTTTTGTTTTAGGATCCCTACACAAGAATGTTCAAAAGCAAAGGAATAGATCTTGAAAGGCAAATCGTAATTAGGACTCACCAAAACTGGGGCCATAGAAATGGTCACCTTGATATCTTCAAATGATTTCTTTATTTCTAGAGACCACTCTATCTTAACTCCCTTCTTGAGTAAATCATTGAGGGGATGAACTATCTCTGCAAATCCACTTATGAATTTTTGCACAAAGTTTATCTTTCCAAAGAAAGACTTCAATTCCTTCCAACTTTGTGGAGGTCCTAACTTTAGGATGGATTCAACTCTATCTGGATCAATGGAGATTCTAGCTTTAGAAATAACATGTCACAGGAGCTTTCCTTTAGTAATGCCAAATAAAAATTTCTTGGGATTGAGAGATATGTCATATTTATGACACCTGTTGAATACCTACCTTAGATCAACAATGTGAGTACTTCAATCTTTTGAGAAGATAGTTAAGTCATCCATGTAGATAACTATACATCTATTAATCAATCATTTGAAGGCTTCATCCATCACTCATTGAAATGTAGCTCCCACATTAATCAGTCCAAAGGGCATCCTTTTGTAGGCAAAAGTTCCCCACTTAGTCGTGAAAGTTATCTTCAAACAATCTTCTTCATCAACCATCACCTGATTATATCCTGAGTAACCATCTAAGAATGACATCATTTTTTAACCATTAACAATTTGCAAAACCTCATCTAGTGAAGGTAGAGGATAATTGTCTTTCTGGAATGCTAGGTTCAAGTTGCTAAAGTCAACACAAAGATGGATCTCTCCAGTCTTCTTTCAAACAAGAACCAAATTTTCCAGCCATGTGGAATGGTGGATAGGAAATATGATCTTAGCATCCAATAAATTCTTTACTTCTTTCATGATCAATGGTTCAATTAGAGGATTTACTGGTTGTTGTCTTTGTCAGAATGGTTTAGCATCGGGTTTCAATGGGATATCATGTGTGATAATCTTAGGGTCATAAGTCTTCAACACTTCATAGCTCCAAGCGATGACATCTTTACACTTGGTGAGTAATTTGAGCATGTCTTCCCTTTCCTGTGAGTTGCATGCTTTTCCTATTTGTACTATTCTTGGCTCTTCATCAGTACCCAAATTGTATGAGTCACATTCTTCAATTCCCTTTTCTTTGGTTTCCCTCCTATTGAGTGTTGATTCATCACGATCAAAGATACATTCAAGTTCAACCATTCCCTTTGGAATAGTGTCAATTTTTAAATTCAGAATCCCATCTTCATCTTCAAGTCCATCATCTTCAGGTCTATCATCTAGTGTATCATCAATTTCTTGTCCCTCAAAATGGTGACTACACATGATGAACTCAAGTATATGTTGATCATCTTGAAAACCCTAAAAGTTTGTGATATTATTAGGGATGGATGGAACAATGACCAATTCTACTACATATCTTTTCAACTTGGTTCTTTCAACTAGTTGCAATGCACTAGCTAAGATGGTGAGAGCATCCACTACCATGTTCTTTCTTCTTGAAATGGACTTGATGTTTAAGGCTTCAATGTCATCCAATATATCCCATACCCTTTTCCTATAAGCAAGTAATCTTTTGTCATTGCAAGAGTATATGGATTTTACTTGTCATATGACCAATTGGAAATCCCCTTCGATTTTAAAATTTGACTCCTTTCTCTAGTGCAAAGAGGAGTCCTTATATTAATGCCTCATGTTTTGTAGCATTGTTAGTGCATCTAAACTATAACCGATACGCAACATAGAAAGACCTACCTTTTGGGTTGACCAATTCGATACTTGCACTGGCTCCCATCTTGCACCTAGAACCATCGAAGCAGAGTGTCCAACTTGCATTTTCCTTAGGTTTTCTAACATTATGCTTATTTGTCCTTAATTTTTCTTTCACTTGAGCCTTGAATGACTATTTCTTAGGAACCCATTCTAACTTTCCTAGTGTAGGACTTGATGAGCCCCCTTCATAATCTGTAGATAGGGGAAGTGTGTGTTTTTCTTATTTATCTTGAATTTCCCCTATGAACTCTTTGATTTCCTCAATTTTAGGTTTAGGTTGAATGACTACTAAAGTCCATTCTTTTCCTTTCACATATCATCTTCTTCTTTGGACTTTGATCATCCCTGGAGGAGGAGAAGTCAAACATCCACCATCTAAAGAGGTATCACTATATGCCATGTTTAGATCTTCACTTTCTTCTTTGATCTTTTCAAAAAGGTTGGATGAGTTCACTGGATCTTGACTTCCTGTGAATTGATCGGTTGAGGTGTTTTTATCCTTGTTTTCCATTATGTGTGTCAATACTTTCATTACTGCTTCTTGGCATGATGAACATTTGAATTCAGAGTGACTAACTTTGTGCAACCAACAAAATCCTAGAAGGAGGAGAATGTTGGGATTAGCTTCCTCTCCTAAACATTGTAAATTAGTTACCATACTGTCTATGAACTATATCACAATTTTACTTTTGGGCATTGGCACCTTAGATTCTCCTATTTTATCTTGAGGTGTAATGTTTGAAATCATATCTAATAACAACACTTTGTATGAACCCAAATTCAATTGTAAGAATGATATCTCATTCGAGGCATTGTAATCTATGATCACTGTTTTCAATTTGGGCTCAGCATCTATCTTGATTTGATTTTTCAATCCTTTAAATGGCAACCACAATTGAGTGAAGTCTGTAGAAAACCATCCTCTTAGACATTTCATCCATTCTCTACTTAGGAGTAACCCATATGTTTTTGGGATATCAACCACATGTATGTCAATAACATCCTAGATCCAAGGATCAACTATTAACTATATCCACACATCTTTCAATACACCAATGACTTTTACCTTTGTTTTATCCAACTATATCACCACTCGATTAGAGGGTTGAGGACTAACTCCTAGCCTTTGAGCTATTGATAATGGCATTATGTTACATGAAGCTCCTAAATCAATGAGGTAATTATGAAGATTATTCCCATATATCTTGATGCTAAGAAAAAATAGGGGTACCTCAACTTTGTCTTTAAACATAATGGGCATCACTTCTACAACATTCACTTGTTGCAACACTGTCTTTTGAGGGACAACATTTGTATTATGGGAAACCTTTGTATTATCCAATGTCTTCATGAGTGCTTCTCATTGTTGTGGACAATTCTGCAACATGTCAAACATGAACATATTGGCTTTAATCTTCTTCAAATCTTCCACAACATTGTACTTTTTAGTGGACCAAGCGGGGTTCTTCAGTATTCTTGGTACGTTAACTTGATTCTAATTTTGTTGTCCTCCTTGCACTGGTCTTACTAGTGGCAGATTGTTACTTTCTCTTGGATCAGGTGGAGTTGGTTGCAAACCTGGAGGAATCCCATCCGTCAAGGGATCCTTTCTATTTCTGAGATTGTATGTATTTTGATTATCATTTCAAAAGGAAAGAATCTCATCACATTGAAGGTTTGGTTCTTAGCTAAATGCAAATGAGCATTCCTCATTTGCTTGTTGGTCCACTTATGGATTCTGTGTAGAATCATAAGATTCTAATAGCATAGCATTAAACTAAATAGGAGGAGGATTGTTGTTTACTTGTGAGTTTTGATTCACCTCCTAATTACCATTGTAGTATGAACCATCATTGTTAGGCACATTTTGGCCATCATCATACTGATTGATATCAATGTATTGAACATTGTTGTTGTTGTTATCAGTAGGAATGCTTCCATTATTCGGTCAAGTGTTCTATTGTCATTTTTTCCTTTGGAAGCCATTGTTGAGATCAGGAGGATTGAAGTTGTTTCCCCTACCATTATTTCCTACATTGTTGTTGTTATTCTCATTGAAGTTCCTATTGTAATTATGAACAAAGTTGTTGTTGTAGGGGCCAACACTATTTATTTGGAAGTTGTTATTTTGTCCTTGTGACAATCTGAGATGTGTCAGCTCATTGTTCATTTGTGACATAGTCTTCTTCATTTGACCAACTTCTAAAATAATATTGTTATCCATTTCCACAAGAACCATTGGTTTTTGTTCAAAGAAAGCTATTTTTGGAGGCTCATACCCTGGATATGTTATCACTTGAGTTTGTGGAGTGGGTGCCTACTGTAATGGAATTGAGTTCATAGGTATGAATTGGCTAGGCATGGTGGGTGCATCCATGGGGTATGTTAGTATGGTAGGGATTTCTTGTGCTAGAAGCATCATCCCTCCTCCATTAGGATTGGCTTGCTTCGTGAACATGATCACTTCTACAAAGACTTTATCCAATGTGTCAATATTTGCTACAAGAAGTCTTCTAAGAAAAATTGTAGTAAGAGGGTCCATAGAATTTAGATAAATCTAAATAGCAGCTTTAACTGGTATGGTGTATGGTGTTTCCAACTTGCGATAGGCCATATGAAAGTGATGGTTAAAATGGGAGACTATCTTAGCTGGGTCACTCTTAATTGATATGAATTGCTGATGTATCATAGCTAGATTGATGAATGTATCCTAATCTCCAATGCATCCAGGTGGCAAATTAATGTAGGGGAATAAATGAAGAACCACATCCTCATTAGCCACTTTCTTGTGATTGCAAATCTCCTTGAATACCTTGACATGATATTCAGTAGTTCAAGTCTCACCATAGGTGAATCTTGGGCAAAACTTCTCAGGATTCTTTGGGAGGTCATGGAGTGCACCTCTCAAGTTTATTGGTGAATCTACAACATTTGAAAAAAAGGCCATTGGAGGGTTTGGTGGACCTAACAGTGGTTGTTGAGGAGTAGCTATTGGAGTATGCGGTGGTCCACTAGGTGGTTGGAGCAGATGTGGAGTTTAGGAAGATGATGAAAGTTCAAAAGGAAGAGGATGAATTCAAGATGTTCCCTTATCACTACATGGTTTGCGGAAGTGGGTAAGCTCAAGAAACTTGTGTGTACTTGGCGTAGACCTTAATGGTCATTGAAATGGAGATTTTGGATCAATATCCTCCAGCTTGCATCAATTCTAGAAAAAGCACACCTCTCTACAGAAGTACACTTTCTCACTTTTCTAAATTTTGTGCACCATATGGTTTTGAACACTTGTGCACCTGCGAAGCTACAGACATGCATAGATATGGACCTACGAACTTGTGTACCTATGGAGCTATGGACCTAAATTTGTTAAAAACTTAGGAAATTTTTTTGAACTTTTGTGAAGCACAAATTATTGTAGATGTGTAAAATTTTGAAACTTTAACAAATTTTCTTCCTTTCTACTAGTCAAAAGTGGCCCTCCTTCTAGTCCCACTTTTTTTGGGTGGTCATTTTACACAAAGTCAATGATAGGAATCCACTATGCAATTCCTCTCTTGAAAAGCTAATCTTTTGGTAACAACTCCAAGGTTTAATATTTGTCTTGCGACGTACCAAAATCTACTTAGTTGAAGAAAAATGTGATTCTTCACAAGGAGGCCTTTGTTGGATCTAATATGATCTTAGAATGAAGTAAATCTATTTTCTATCTCAAAATAACACACAAGAGAAAAATAATTTTTTATTTTCTGGTTTTTTCAATAAATGCAATTCTAACGGAGCAACTAAAATGAGTTCCTATTCTAACAAGGGGTTAGCAAAGAAAATAATGAAACTAAAAGAAAATAACATGAAATTGAAATCCTAAATGGACCTAAGATACAAAAAATAATGTACTGTGAGTCAAACTTTCGAAGAAATTGGTAGGGAACCAATGAAGAAAGGAACAATGCTTCCTAGAATCCACTGATGCAATCATCAGTGAGAAACTTTAACAATCGTATGATATTTCACCTTTCATCAAATTGCAAGGCCACAAAAAGTGCACTCATGTGAGACAAAAGGCTATGTAGACACAATTTGATGATCTCTTCTCAAGCTCATTACATCAGCAGAATTTGTAAATTTGTAGCAAATACCAAAACTAAAAGATTGCACAACCAGAAATAATGCAACAAACATTTGACTCAATCACATTTCTATGAATAAAATTCACAAAATAATGACACATATAGGCAAGAAACACTACACTACAAATGCAAGCACTAAAAGCATAATTTTATTACATAATAATGACAACCTTTATTACATTTTACAATGGGGTATTTATGAGAAATCATCTTCTTAATTTGTGTTGAGAGCGAGAGATGTCTTCATCCAATAAAATTCTTTTAAAACATTTTAAAAAACTAAATATATACATAGTAACAATTAATCTAGTGCTTAGAGGGTCTCCATCCATATTTTATTCATTAATTTGATGCATGAGCCCTTTACATGTCAAAAATAGAGAAATCATGAAAGAGAAAGTAGGAGGAAGTCATTGGTCGAAATGGAAGTGCATGGAGGCACCAAAAATAGAAGTTGGTCCTTCACTAGGTGTGTGTCAAAGTTAAACTACCGTAAGAATGTGCTCTCAATGCATGGAAAGTGTTATTTTTGGAATTGACAATTAACTATCGGTGCACCTCTAAATTGTAGACATGTAGACCCGTGTACCTACAGAGCTGGGAACCTGTATGAAAATGTAGAGCTATAGACTTATGGAGCTACGGACCTGTGGACCTTGACTGGGTGAAAAACTCAAAATTTTACTGAGTGTCAAAATTGAAATTCTGGCATCTAGGTTTTGTTCTTCTTCATCCCAAAACTATGTTTGGATGTTTGCCCTTGAATTTCTCTATCATCTTAGTAAGTTTATCCACATTTGGAAAATCTAAAGCCTCATATTTATCCTTCACCTTCTGTCTGTAGTTGTCCACCTCAATTCAAGTCTCTGCAAAGTCTCTGAGTTTGGTGTCCAACTCCAATAGTGCTTCTTCTATTCTGAAGGATTGTCTAATATCTTCATCACTAGATGCTTCCTCTAATGTCTTCTTGAAATTCTCTACTACTACCTCAAATGGCAATAGCTTCTCTCATTCTTCATCTTCAAAAATTTCCAAGCATACATCATTGTACAACTCTTCTACTTCCAAAATTTTCTCTCGGGCTTGGTCCTTGACCCGATGGATCTCTTCATGTAATGTTTCCATTACTTTATTTCTATCTGCTATCTTATCTATCCAATCATCAATCAATTCTAGCTCTTCTTTGGCATATACATCGATCAAAGTGTGGTACCCTTTCCCTTTTATGGCTTGTAGAGTCTGCAAATCCTTGCTCCAAGCCCATACCTCATCCATGATACTAAAGTCCTACCTCAAAATTGCTAGGATCCTATTCACATTCTCTTGTGTAGCATACAAAAACTTCAAATTCCATGTGCTTATGGTAACACCTCTATCCTCAAGGCTTTCTCTCCATTCCTTACAAGCTTTGAAAAGTGGATTGAGCCGTACACCTTCCCCTTCTTTAAGAATGGTATTTAGAGTCTCCTTAGGGTGCTCAGGATCAAGAGGACCAACAACTTTGGCTAGATATCCCTTTAGGATCTCAACTTTCCTTTGAAGTGTTCAGAGTTCAATCTCATCTTGTTCCATGTGCCTAAGAACCTCTTTGACTCCCATAGTCATCATCTATTAGGGTGAATCTTGTGTAGGCCTTCCTAACATAACATCCTGTACTTCATAATTCTCAAGACTAATGGCTTCTACATCTATACCTTCAGGAGGGAGAGCCACTTGTGCAAATAAATCCTAGTTCCATATGGTAGTGACAAATGCAAATGGCATTGCATCATGTAATGGAGACTTAGGTTTGTTCAAGATCTCTACAATATCACAAATATCATCCTCTGAAGCATAGAACTAAGGCTTAGCACTCCTCATTATCTCCTTTTAGAACTATCTCAGAATGTGTTTCTCTATGACCTTGGCTCTTGCTGATAAAGGGGTGTGTTCAACTACCTCCTTCCCCTTATCGCTCTTGCTTTGATTTGTCTCCTGTTGTGAGGACTTTCCTTTTGTATCTTCAATCTTTGTAGATCTTGTAGCTTACTCTTCAACATCTTGGGAAGGTTGTTGTGCATATTCTACCATCTATCCCTCCTTTGATGCTTCATCAGTAGCCCTTGGCTCTAGTTGCTCTTGTAGTGATGGTTCCTTTTGAACTTGTTCCTCTTCTAAACTTAGAGGTGGGGGAGTTACTGAACCATTATCTACCGCCATAATCTGTGGTGGAGATAGATGTAAGATTAGGACCCTGTGCTTCTAGCAATATCTGCATCCAGTCTTCCTGTTGAAGTTCACCTACAGGCATGTCTGTAATCTTATCTCTAACAAAATCTATACCAATGGGCATGAAATCAAAATCTAACATAGAGAAAACATCCTCACTTCCTTCCCTTTGCTCATTCACCTAGTTCTACACTTTATCTTCCGAAGAAGAGAGTTCTAATGGTTCTACTTGGGTGGATGGCTAGGTACTCGTGGCATGCTTTCTTCTTTCTAACTCTGTAGCTTTTGTTAACTAAGTTCTTCTTTGTAGGGGTACCTGTTCCTCCTTCTCTTGTGATTTTTTTTCTTCCTCATCTTCTTCTTCCTCTGGAATAGTTTCAAGAATATATGGATTAGGTAATAATCTTCTACTAATCCTTTGCCTTTTCTTCACCTTAATCTTGATCCTCTTGTGTTCCTTGGAGATGGAAGGAGAAGGGGGCTCTTCTTGTATAGGAAGAATGGAGGCTTCTGGAATCTCTCCCTCTTTTGATTGGATTGGCACAAAAGGAGACAAATGAGGTTCATCCTAGATTTGAGTAGCTCCATTACCTCGAGACTCTTGTGAACTCTATTCCTACTACTGAGGAGACACATGTTCTGGAACTTGTTCTATTTGAATCCTCTAAGGAGATGTTCTCTTCCTCTTTCCCTTCCTTTCTAAAGGGTGATAATATCCAACTGGGTGATCAAGCTAGTAGACTATCTCTGGCCTAATAGGATACTGGAGCGCAAAGATGGGAACTGTGACTTTCCTCCCTTTACCCCTTTTTGGGCGAGCATGTGCATGGAAGATTACAATATCAAGACTTGGATCAAGTGGAAATGGTTTCTTAATCAAATTCTTTGTCATTCTAATGACATGTCTTGCTTGGTGATTGATGTCATCTCCTTCCTCTCTGTCAACCTCTGTATATAGAATGGGTCTTTCACCAACTTTATCTACATTGAATAGGGGATTCAATAATTCTTTAGATTCCTTTAGCCTTACCTCATTATGGATATTTAAATGGAAACCTTTTCTACTAGATACAAAGTCATCCTATAATAGTCCCTGATGCAGACATTGTAGTCGTTTGTGGCATTCATCCAATGATCTTCAATGGCATCCTCATGATGGAAGTTCTTTCCTACCAGGCTTTCCACTTTACCAACATTGTCAAAGTATGGCCAAGGAGAGTTTTATTCTTCAAGAAGATAGTTCTCCCATTCCCACTCAAAGGTTAGAATATCCTATTTCTACCTCACCTAATACGATGCAATGACCAATGGCCATTCCCAGCAAGGTCTCCATTGCCTCTTTATCTTCTTATAGGCGAACTAAATTTTCCTAGAGATCTCCAATAGTACCAACTTGTCAATTGGGTATCTCGGAAGCTTCTTTGGATTGACAGATGCACCACCCACTTGAAGATATGTGAATGTCTTGAACTAGATGAAGTAGGCTTTGAGAGTTGTGATCTATGCTTTGGCTTCATCAAATAACCTCTTCCCATAGTTTCCCTCAATGAATCAAATGATCACAAAGATAAACACATCATTCATGATTCTGTACTCCTTGCTCTACATTGAGAGATTCTTCTTCACCAACTGAGGATAAACCATGTAAGGCCAGGTTTTAGGGTCCTACATGCTACCTCTCCTATACAAACTGAGATAGTTTTTTGCCTTTTTTGCAAGGAGGTACATCAGATAAGAAGTCATATAAAACTTCTTCTCGTCCTTCACTATCCTCAGTTGCTCACACAAGTTTTCACTTAGTGTGGTGGCCCAATCCAGTGGTATCCTTGCATGTCTAATGGTCTTAATGAAGTTGACCATGAATGTAGTGAGATGACCCACTGCAAGTAAGCCCATGACTCTACTCAAGAGAATAATGAGGTATCCAATGTCTTCCTTCATGTATCCTTGAGTCATATCTGCTTTTTTTATTATCCTTCCCTGATGAGGCTTCTCAATCATGTACGAGGATTATATAATGTCAACGGCCTCTTGCTGATGCTCCCTATACCATCTCTTAGCCACTTCATAGGAAATTTGGATGAACTGGTCTGTTCTCGGTAGGTGGAAAACCCTCTCAATATTGTCAGGTCACAAATCCAATACCACTTCCTCTGTGACACTCTTGACCACCCTCTCATCAGGAACGAAATGCTAGGATAGGGCCATGATTAGTTCAACCAACTGTACTGACATAGGATGTGACACTACACTCAATAATATGGAATGGATCAATGCAGATACCAAGGATGACCTCTCTATTGGCTTGTTGCAAATTCTTAGGAAATGCCCTAAATTTGTGTGTCTAAGGTTAGTATCTTTTATCTCAGCATAATCATCATCGAGCCTTGACTTTTAGGGTACACCTTGGAACTTGAAAACTATGAGTTTGGGTGCTGCTTCAGATGTGGATACCATTTGATCACATTACTTGCACATTGCGAGAAAAATGTTATTAGTCACAAAGATGGCGTACAAGAAAAAACATGAGTAAAAAAAGTCCCCCTTTGGGGATTTATTTATTTCTAATTTATTTTTATTTTATTTTAAATTTTTTTAATATTTTTTCAAAACTTTTAACAACACCCACAATGCAAAATAAATAAAATAATAATTTAAAAAATGTGGGGGGGGGATGTGTGCGCACACTGAGGCACGTACGATGCTTTGCATATGGCATTGGCAAATGGAACACACGTGTTGCACTCATCATATGAGTGTTGCAAAGGTTTCATTATGGGAAGCACTCACCATATGAGTGGTGCCAAAGCTTATTTACATGTGGCACCCATCATATGAGCGGCACCAAAGTGTTATTGTGTGTGGTGCCCACCATATGAGTAGAGCCAAAGTTTCTCTATGCATGGTGCTCACCATATGAGCGGTGACAAAGTTCTATTGGTGTGCATTTCCCACCATATGAGCGGCACCAAAGTTTTATTGTGGGAAGCACTCGCCATATGAGTAATGCCAAAGTTTTATTTGCATGTGGCACCTACCATATGAGCGACGCCAAAGTTTTATTGCGTGCGGTGCTAAGGGTTTTACCTCTATTCAATATCTGCAATGAGAAACAATAAAAAATAAAAGAAATGTGAACGAGTTGGAAGGAATGGCGAGGGGTTTTTATAACCCCTGTCATGCTAGGCTGGTGAGCAACATGCCTTAGTGTGTACATCAATGCACGACATGTACTTGGCCTGAGTGTGCTCGCGCATGCATTTGGTTTTGTTTTTTTGCATTTCAAATTTTGAGTTTTCTAATTTTTTTAATGATTTTTCAACTTTCTTTTTTTTTGTAATTTTTTTGATTTCTAATTTTTTTGTTTTTTTTTTTTTTGGACTTTTGACTTTTTATGTTATTTTTTGATTATTGACTCTAGAATTCTAACTCTAGCCAAATTTTCTTTTCCTAACTCTCGAACTGTGAGTCCAAGAGTTGAAAAAAGGTAGGGGGGTCCCCATTCCTAGTGAGGAATGGGGCATGTGTTGTGGACACCACAACAAGACCTATACAATGTTTGATTCACCTTAGCTAAGTCATCATTCTTTGACAATTTATGTCCTATCAAATAGGTGTTCTTACTAGCTTGGAATCTTCCAATCCAAATTTTTCCAGTATCTCCTTTACATATTTTGAATGAGTGATGTATATACCATATTTCATCTAATGTACTTGAAAATCGATAAAGAACTTGATATCTCCAAACATAGACATTTCAAATTCTTCCTTCATTTTTTTCCAAAAGCCTTACATTAAGTATCTTGACCTCTAAATATGATATCATCAACAAAAATTTTAGATAGTAGATTAACTTTACCTTTCTCTATCTTCAAGTATAGATTGTTGTTATCATCAATCCTCTGAAATCCAATCTTTAAAAGATAATTATGAAGCCTTTTATACCATGATCTGGATGCTTGCTTCAAACCATATAAATCTTTGTTAGTCAACATACCATATTTTTGTTGTTAGCATCAAAAAATCCTTCTAGTTGTTCTATATAAACCTCTTCCTCCAATATGCCATTAAAAAATGCAGACTTAACATCCATTTGATAAACTTTGAAACCTTTGTATGCAAAGTAAGCAAGAAGAATTCTTACTCCTTCCAATCTTGCAATAAGAGCGAATGTTTCTCCATATTCTATCCCTTCTTCTTATGTATATCCTTTAAAAAACAATGTTTCCTTGTTCCTTATGACTTCACCATTTTTATCTAACTTATTTCTATACACCCACTTGGTGCCAATCACATTTTTATATTTTGGTCTAGGAACTAGAGTCCATGTCTTATTTTTCTCATTTTGTTGAATCTCTTCTTTCATGGCTTTACTCCAATCCACATCTTCTAAGGCATATTTTACTGATTTAGGTTCATGCATGCTAAGAAAGCATGTATCATTTCTCAACTTGTTCTTTTTCATTGGTCTAGCATCTTTATCTCCAATGATTTGTGTTGTAGGGTGATGTATCTTGACATACTTTGATAATATCAGTTCTGCTTTGTTTTTCTCATTTGGTCTCTCAACTTCTAAATCACTATGTACATCTCTATAAGGTAGCTCAACATCTCTTTCATGTATGCTAATCTCATAATCAAAATTTTCCTCAACTTCATTTTGTAACTCGACACCTAAATGTAGCTTAGTTCCTAAATTCAACTCAACATTCATAGTATGTTACTTAGCAGTAATTGGAATTTGTTATTGATTTTCAACTTGATTTACAACATCTTCATTATCAAGCATACCTTCATAAAAATATACAAATGATTTTTATTCTTTTGGTTCCTTCATAGGTTTAGCCTCATATACTTTATATATTCATCAAATTTCACATTTGCACTTTTTACAACTTTGTTAGTGTTAGTATTTAAACACATATAAGATTTACTTCTTGTGAAATAGCTAAGGAATATACCTTCTTCACTTTTATTTATCTAATTTACCATTCCTAAAATCCTTGAGAATATAACACTTGCTTCCAAATACCTTAATATATTTTACATTGGGTGAGAATCCATACCATAGTTCAAAAGGTGTTGAATGAGTACCTTTCTTGACTTGCACACAGTTCAAGGTATAGAAAACTATAATCACAACTTCTCTCCAGTATTTCAATGTAACATTTTTCTCCATTGTGAGTGTCCTAGCACAATCCATTACATATCTATTCCTCCTTTCGGTAATTCCATTTTGTGGAGGGATGCCAGGGGTAGATGTTTGTCTTTTGATTCCTCTATCATTAGAAAGCATCTCAAACTCATTCAATGTAAATTCTCCTACTCTGTAACATCTCAAACATTTTGGAGTTTTACCTATTTCCTTCTCAACTCTTTCCAAGTACCACTTAAACATTTGGAAAGCATTAGATTTATATTTCAAAAACATAATTGTCATCATTCTAGAATAATAAAAAACAAATAGTATAATGTACTTATCGCTTTTGTAGCTTTACACATTGATTGGTCTACACAAGTCAATATGAACAACTTTAATATTCCTTTAGAGGTATAAGTCTTAATCTTAAAAAAATGATTTTTTCATTTTGCCTAACTGACATTTTTTGTAAATTATATTGTCATGTTTCTTCAACTTAGGAAAACCTCTGACTCTTCTCATGTTAGTGATACTAATCAAGTTATCAAAATTAACATGACATAACTTCTTGTGCCATAACCACACGTCATAAAATTATACAACTAAACAAGTAGCATCATCCATATCAAGGAAGAATAGATTACCTATCGTTTGATCACATTTTCCAATTAGTTTTCCACCAGTATCATATATCTTAGCAATCTTGTTCTCAAACTCAACGTTACAACCTGAACTATTCAATTGTGACACACTCAACAAATTATAGTTAAGCCCTTCAATATAATAGGAATTATCACATAAAAATATTTTCTATAAGTTTGATAGAACCTTTTCCTTTTATCAGATAGGGTGCATCATTACCATAGCTTACACCATTTCCATCATAATAATTCAAGGTAATGAACTTACTTTTATCTCCAGTCTTGTGATGTGAACACCCACTATCAATGATCCATCTATCATTCTTGTTTACACAAGAGACTATTGTAGTTGACTCATCCTCATTAGAATCATCCTTCATTGCAACATACACCACTTCATCATCATGATTATCAAATCCATCTTTAGTTTCCTCTTCAACAATGTAGCAAGACTTCTTGCCTTTGTCTTTGCAATATTTGTTGTCTTCATCTCTTCTAGTTTTGTACTTGTCTCCACCTATGTAATTATTCTTCATTGGACATCTAGCAACAATATGACCAACCTCATTGCAATTGGAACACATGATAGGTAACTTACCTTTGAATTTTTCTTTTCCTCTATGAAATCTCCTTGCTAGTAGTGCTTGAAGTTGTTTAGCTACATCTTCCTCATATGTATCACTATCACTAGAAACATATTTTAACTTTTTCTTCTTCTTCTCATTAGGTTCTTTTAATGAAAACTTGGTTTTGAAAGCAAATTCAACATTGCCAGATTTAAAATTATCAAAATTAGATAGCTCAAAAAATAGTGAGCCTACCTACTAGACCTTCAAGACTCAGATTAGAACCTGGTACACATCTCAGTTCTTGTACTACATAAACTCTAATAGCATAGATGGGTAATAGAGTTCTCAAAACTTTACTCAACACACTATCATCATCTATATAAACATTAGCTCCACTTATGGCATTAACAACATCTTTTATCCTAGAGCAATATTGAGTAGTATTCTCACCTTCTTGCATTATCATATCATCAAACTTACCTATAAGACTTTTAGATCTGGGTCTCAAGACATTTATGTCTCCTCCATAAATGGTATGAAGAGTGTCCCACATTTTATTTTCACTTTCACAACCCTTGATATCATCAAACTCAACATAACTTAGGATAGAGGCAATCTCCAACATTGCTTGGTAATGTTTTTTCTTCTTTTTCAAATCTTTAGCAATTAGTGCGCCAATGGGATCAACATGTTCTGTGGTGATGGTAGATTTTGCATGATCTCTAAGACCTCCTAGGTGTAGCTTCATTAGAATTTTCCATACAGGGAAGTTATCTCTATTAAGCTTGGGTACCTCTTTTTTTGACATCTTGATCTTATTGCTTCTAGTACTTTCAAACTAGTCCTCTTAAGCAAATGGATCTGATACTAATTATTGGAATTATTTACAATAACTAAGAGGGGGGTGGTGAGTTAGTTATCCAAGGTTTAGATGTACAATTAAAAAATTTCATAGTGTAGTGAACTCGTCTTTATAAAACTTTTTCATCACTTATGCATCCATTAGATTATGCAATCACTTTAAATTGTAGGTTATTATCAAATCAACATTATATAATTGTAAACATGAAACATAATAGATTTAATAACACATTTGACACAATGATTTAATGTGGAAACCCAAATTAGGAAAAACTATCAATAACATGCTACTCATTCTCACTCTTTTGAAGTGATGCCATGTAAAAGGGTAACCCTATTAAAGGTTAAAATGCACATTGTTAAATGTGACCTAGTTAAAAGATTCTAATCACCTTGTTAGGAGTGAGATTTATTAGAGGACTTCAGATCATTCACTTGGAATGTCACTCGATTAAAGGATTTAGAAATTACTATTAGGTTAACCTTAATCCAAAGGATTTACCCTATAGTGATACAATGATTAAAAAGTAACAATAAGGCTTGATTTGATAACAACTTACAACACACTTGTAGATTACAAATCTTTGTTTCAATCCTCCATTCTACTTAGCATTCACACACTTCAACATTGATAGCTTGTTCACCCTTTAGGAATCCATACCCTTAATCCTTCTTGATTTGCTTGCTAATGCAGTCTCTTCTCTTAGGTCACTGAATGAATAATTACCCTAGACTCCTCATCTTCCTTAGGTTTTTACACATGACAATCTTTGCTTCTAACTAGTCATCTCTATAAATAGAGAATTAAGATCCTTTTCCATTCATCCTCTATTATCCATTTTAAGGTTAGGTTATATAGGTAGGATTTAATGAATCTACCCATAATTTCATTTCATTACCTTCTAGAAAATTCTCCTTCAATCCTCTTTGTATTCTCCTCAAAATGGTTCATCTTGAATTCTATGCCACCAACTCATCAATCTTATCTTCCACATTGTTCACACAATCCAAGAAGTCAAACTTGTTAGCTCAGATTCATCAAATTCTTGATGTTTCTAATAATGCTGACACTCTACATTAATTGGCTTTTGATGCTCAACACATACTACATTTCTTGGCATCCTCTACCAAATCACTCGGCACAAACTAAAGTTTACTGGTGCTCAGCATCAACTAAACTTTACTTAGTTTACACTGTTTCACTTGGCTTACACTGAAATTGAATTTTCTCGGCTCCAACTAATTTTATGCTTGGCTTGCACTAACTTTTCTCAGCACCTACTATATAGATTATTAAGTTTGGTAGACAAACTTCATTTAACTTGTTCTTATGAACTTAATTAGTGTAACCATCCTTTGCAACCTTAAGTAGATTATCAATGCACTATAACATCACTCTCTTAGTTGATCCATGTACTCCTTTTCAATATCATAACTCAACCTTTCCTCTAGTTGCTATTGTTACCTCATTTAATCAAATCCTCTTCATCAATCAAACAAATGGCAGTACTTAAATTATATAAGTAGTTATCTTACTAACAAGTAGCAGGTTTGACTTCAATGACAAAACAATGATTGAAACATATTTATCATACTTGTATCATTCTGTTTTCAATATATATGTATATACATATACATATACATACACACACACACACACACACACACACATATATATATATATATGTACATATACATATATGCATATGTATGTACATATACATATACATATATATATATATACATATATATGTATATATGTATACATATATACATATATATGTATATACATACATATATACATATATATGTATATATGTATACATATATAGATATATATGTATATACATACATATATAGATATATATGTATATACATACATATATACATATATATGTATATACATACATATATACATATATATGTATATACATACATATATACATATATATGTATATACATACATACATATATATATATATACATACATATATATATATATATATATATATATATATATAGGGATGATTGTCTTTACATAGCATCTAGATTTATATTATTTAAGCAATTAGTTTAATTTTTCATTTACACTATGCTATTAAGGGCCAAAGAGAGCACATTTCCTAGAATTGCATTCCTATTTATAATTCAAATTCAGTATTAGCTCCCTTCTTCTATTGGGTCCAAGCTAATCTAATTTAGATCATAAGTGGAATTATATTTTGAAATTCCCCTCTTTCCTACACACACATTTTTGAATGGCTTAGTGACCATGTAAAGTGGAAGTCTCCATCTTATTTAAAGTGCTTCCATTGTACCACTAAACATTTTGGTTAACCCAACTTGTGCTCCTTTCTCTTTGGAGTTAGATTGTTGCTTTTGGGTGTTTACCTTATTTTAGGTGAACCTAATACCTTTTCCTCTCCTATTGCATTTTTGGAGTTAGATTTGGCTATATTATTAAATTAGATTGCTTTACCTCTTTTTCTGCATTGCGTGTTTAGATCTAGCTTGTATGCCTTAGATAGTTTTTAAAATGAAACTATAGTTTTTCTATTTTTTAAAAATGAGATGTATTTATTATAGAAATTTATAAAATATTTCTTTTTTCAAAAACAAAAAATTATTGAATATTTTATATATTATATATAAATACATATTTTATTATTCCTTTTTTAATTCATATTCATATAGATAAGTTTTATTTGAAACTTAATAAATTTATAATTGTGATTTAGTTAAAACTAAACAAGAGTGATAGTTAAATTTAATTTGTAATCAATTAGCTAAAATTATTTGATAATTATGATGAAATAATTTAAATTAATTTATAATTTAAGTTTGGTTATAAATAACTTAATTTATAATTCATGTTGGATTTAAATGGGAGTTATAATTTTTTATACATAGAATGGGTGTTAATATTTAATCTAATGGTATATTTCTATGTTATTAATTAAATCATATCTATGATTTAAGATTATATAGTTGAATTTGATAAGCTATTAAATATATTTCATATCTTTACTTTATGTCATGGTGTTTGTTGGTGCATATTAATTATTATGGGTAGAGTAATGACCTAGGTGAGAATTGTGTCTTTAAGACTTGAAGTACTTTTTGGATGTATATGTATTATCTTTTAGGTTAGTATTGTAGAGGGTTCATAACCATTTTGATGTTATGACTGTTCATGTGTTACCTTGGGTGCATTTGTGAGTTATGTCATTTATTCTTGACTAAGTCCTTGATCATCATTTTATTTGAACTCATGCAACAACTATTATTATGTAAAGTTTTAATTTGGTCACTTTATTTATTCTATTATATCTCCTTTATGATTAAAGGCATGGTTCGATTAGATTTTGTTCTACTCCATAATTGAATTTGATGTCATTAATGAATTTTTTCTTGATGATATGCTCTAGTAGTTTTCTTTGCTGAATTTTAAGAATTAATGGTTTACAAAATATCTTTTACTATTTTAGTTTAGTCTTCTCCTTGTTGCTTTTGGTTGGAGCATTTGGTTAGATTATCTTGGAGCAAAGAGGGGAAGTGTCTTGCAATTGATGTTGGGGCTCTACAGTAATTCCCATGATAACCCATTATAATGAGTTAATAAATGATAATAAATTTATTAGGAAAAAAATTAATAAGATAACAGTCTACCTTTCTTGTGCCTTGAGTGCTAGTGCAGGCTACGATTGGAATATGATTTTGTCCATTAAGAGGAGAGGTTGAGGTATGGCATAGTTAGCTTTTTCTTGTGTACACAAGAGGATTATCGATACCACATATGCTCACTTAGGCATCATAGTTTAGATATGTTGACATGATAACCTAAGCACTAGACGTATGTGCTAACACTTCCCTATATGTGCTCTAGGTTCCTACAATAATTTGATATACTCAATTTTGCGTCTTGGTTGTACCATTTTGATAACTATATAGGAGAGAAATGAATCCACTACCCAATGTAAAGATGAAGGGTGAAAACCAAGATTCACCTCCTAATGTAGGCCCAATTAACACAAGATAAAGTTTCAATTTGTAAACTAATGCAAAAGGGTGAATTGCTTAGAATTACTTCTCCCTCACCTACATGAAGAGAGAGTTTTATGAAGATAGATATTCAATGTAGAATTCAAATTCAAAGGAATAAAAATATCTATATATGCTCTAGGTTCCTACAATAATTTGATATACTCAATTTTGTGTCTTGGTTGTACATTTTTTATAACTATATAGGAGAGAAATGAATCCACTACCCAATGTAAATATGAAGGGTGAAAACCAAGATTCACCTCCTAATGTAGGCCCAATTAACACAAGATAAAGTTTCAATTTGTAACCTAATGCAAAAGGGTGAATTGCTTAGAATTACTTCTCCCTCACTTACATGAAGAGAGAGTTTTATGAAGATAGATAGTCAATGTAAAATTCAAATTCAAAGGAATAAAAATATGTATTAAAATGGAGAGGGGAAAAAGACCCACCTTGTAACATAAAAACCTATAAATAGGTTGTAATCATGTCCAAAATTGTTGAAACTAGATCCAAAATTGTTAAATATAGATCTTGGATTTGAAATTGTAAGATCTAATAAAAAAATTGTTTGGTTCTAGAATAGGGTTGACCTAGATGGTTGGTGTCGATCTAGTTTAGGGCCCACATTGATGGTTAGTGTCAATCTTAGTCAAGGCCTACCTAGAGGGTCAGTGTTAATCTAGGTTACGGCCCACTTAGAGGATTAGGGAAGCATCATGACCCTTACCTTTTATGTATGATTGTGAAATGGGTTTTAGGACCAATTTGGTTGTTGGAATTCAATTGTAATAGAAATTGAAAATTATGATTTATTTTCAATTCTTAGTTTGGTGTGCCAAATTGGATTTGGGAATCAAAATTTGTATTCCCATTTTGGCCTTAAAACGAAAATTTATCAATCCAACAATATAGTTGTAATTGGAATTAGAAATCCAATTCCAATTCTCATTTTGTCATCCCAAATTTAATACCTTTTTTGGGTTTTCTTAATCATGTGGGTTTTCCAATAAATCATTTTTGAGCTCTTGCAAGTAGGCCAGTTTCAGAAAACAAACTTCTAACTAAGATGCAATATAAACTGAAAGAAATATTATAAAGATGTAATTGAAGAGTTAAAAACCTTAAATGTGAAATCATTCTTCTCAATAATTTCCTGCATCAACATTATCTTAACTTGATCTGTGTCAATGATGTAATGGCATTCATTAGGTTTTTCCTTGAAATTCATTCCATTTTGACTAGAAGCACTTCACAAGTCTATTTATTTCAATGAAAGAAAATGAAAATAAAGGAAAAAGCTAAAGAAAAATATGCAAGCATCACAATTTCATCAATTTATAAGAGCCAACAGTTGGTCCTACAAAAATTAGAATAATGAACACAAAGAAGAATTTTGTTTTTTTATTCACAGTCAAATAAAATGGCATTTGGAGAGTATTTTGTCTCCTTCTAAATTTCAACTCATTGTACACATTTCAAATCATATCACAAGGAGATTTGTAAAGTGATGTATTCATTTGGTGTATTTTCAACAAATTTTGCATCAAGTGAATTGAGGTAGGTTTGTCAAAATGGAAAAGCTTTGAATTTTTAACTCTATTCCAATTTTTAGATATTGTATGCTCTGAACACGCATTTCTAGTTTGAAAGATAATTTTTATATGGTTTAGGTTTATATTGAATGATATTAGTAGAGTGGAATCACAATTTTCACTAATTCAATTTCAACCATAATTTTAGTTATGTCTAACCAAAGGAGTCTGGAATTGCAATTCCCAATTCCTATACCAATAGCAAAATGAGCCCTTAGACCTCTGAAGTTCTTAATCTTCTTTAGAGAGAAGATATAACTTAATTAAAAAAATATAAAACTAAATAATTTTAAGATAATTATATTGTACAAAACATAATTAGTAATTTAATATTTACATTATATAGACTTTTAGTTTTCTTAACTGTCTTTCAAGAGAAGATAATTTGTAAATCATTTTTTTTTAAATGAATCAATTTCAGATTTTCAATCAAAGTGTTTATCTTAATGTTTCATGTGACAACTTATTTGTGGAACCACTTGATCCATCTCACTAGATCCTTGCAATATAGTTTCTCTCTCTAAATAACAAAATATAAACTAAACTAATAGTTTCACACTTTTGTGTGTTTAATAATGAGCTGACAAGAATTTTAATTTTCAAGAAGTAAATTTTTTTATTCTTCCTTGCACTTTATCTATAATTCTTCCCTGTCATTATACCTTTTTTAAATTTGTATTTTTGTATCTAGCCATTGGGATAGTTTTCCTTAATTATTTTTAGTTTAGATAGCCTTGGATTACCCTAAAGGTATGCTTGGAGGTACAAATGAAAGAACAACAATGATTAATGATAATGCCAAAAATAGACTTTAAAATATGTATAAGAATAATAAGAATGTTAATAAGCCTTCAAAACAAATTCCTATAGGAGAAAAATCCTCATATAAAGATGTATTTACAAAGAACTCTACAACTATTTTTCCTTCTACAAAATTCTATGGAAAGTTTGTGGTAATAGTAGAAACTAGAGGGGTATTGGAGGGGATTGTCAACGGAGTTGGAGAATGTGATGGAGTCACCTCTACAAGCACTAGAGAAGGAGGACATGGTAAGGACCCTTCAGATTCTTGTAAAACTTTCATTTGTCTCCAAATGGTGATATGAAGACTTCTATTAGGAATGAGAGAACAAGATTTAAAAACATTGCAATTTTATTTCCTTCTATTGATTCTAAATTTTTGCCTTCAATAAGATTCTTTGATGAATGGATAAATAATATAATTATTCAAAAAGATTTCTTTGTTATCTTCTTTATAAACCATGCTATGTAGGAAAAGTGTTGAATAGGACATTTTAGAATGTTGGAAAAACTACTTTTAAAGGATTCCCCTAGTCAACTAATGGTAAATTTGAGTAGGTGATGTAAATATATCCTTCCCATTGGTTAGAGATTATTAACCTCCAACTGAATTTTTGGCCCTTCTTGCCACATATACTAAAGAAATTGGGTTTTGACCTTCAAGTGGAGGAATCTAAGATTAGCCTTCCCCATCTTAATGTCGTATTTTTTATTGCCTTATCTCTTGAAGTGGATGTTCCTAAGAGGTTAGCCTTGAAGCTTGATGAATATGTCTTGGAATGGGAGATTAACCTCTCAAGTTTCAAAATGCATGCTTTCATTGTGAGAAAAATGGTCATAGCAAGAAAATATGCCCTAATCTTAATCTGGCCTTTGTCATAGCTAAATTATATATTCAAAGCATCAATTTTGTTAATTATCCTCCTAAATCTTCTAATCAATATGCTCATATCTCTAGTATTAGTATCCCAATTGAAGAACCATGTAGTCATCCAATTCTTGATGTTCCTAGCAATAACCCTTTTGTATCCCTCTTTAATCCCTTTTTTGAAGAGGATTATGAAGTTCCTAAATCATTGAATCTTATTCAAGAATTAGTACCTCAGAATAATCTTGCAATCATGGGTAGGAAGATTTTCCAATAGTTGGCTATTGAATCTATCAATGGCAAAGCAACAAGAATGAATAATGAAACCAAAAAATTATCTATTGGATCCTTAAAATATAGTAACCTTACCAGAGGATTGAGTTTTGGGAAGGGAGATGATATATTGGAGGAACTTGATTATATTGATAACCAATCCATCCCTCAAAGTAAAGGTGATACCATTAAAATGGTAGAGGATCCCCGAGGTGAGGGTTCTAAAAATAGAGAGGAGGAGTTTGTATCTAATAGTGAATATGATAATAAAATTGACAAGGCTGAAGAAAATGCTTTAATCATGACCAAAAACACCTCTAGTGATGAAGGATTCACTATAGTTAAGGCTAAAATAATTAAAGGAAAAGGAAAAATGCTTGATAGGAATTCAATTTCTAAATGAAATAGCATGAATAGTAGATTCAAAAGACCTAAATTCTCTTACTATTTTATTAGGCTACGTTGAATTCCTAAAACCCCAAATAAACATTGATACTCAAGTTGCAAGTTAGATTGTTAGGGGTTTAGAAATGTCTAGCAAAAAATATGTAGTTAGAGATTGGAGAAAAAAATTACAATATATTAATTTTGTGTTTTTGCAAGAAATTAAGGTTGTTGATTCAATTCTTTTACCATGATGAAATTTATTTGGAATGAAGTCAAAAATTTCTCCTCTTCTCATGAAAAGGGGAAGGGGATGTTGCCATTTTGTGCCAGCCAAATGGAAAGAATTCATTTTGGATCATAGAACCTCCTCTTGAAATAGATTAGTCTAGATTACTTTATCCATTCATGATAAAAACATTGGGTATGCAACATTTATGTTGCAAATGATTATCGTGACAAAGAAAAATTATTTGATTACCAAAAGCTCACTAGATTATTGCTAGTGATTTTAACATGATTGAAAATGGAGAAGAAAAATGTGGGGGTATTAAGAACTCTTGGAAAGGAAATAAGTTTTTCTTTTGGAAAAAAATTAAAAGAAAATTAAATCTCTTTGACCCCACTTGTATTAAAAAAAGGTTCTTGTCTAATATATGGTTCACCTAGACTAATAATTAGAGTTACTGAATTAGAGTGTACTGTAGACTTGACAGAGTCTATGTATATAGCTCCCCCTTTTCTTTCCCTTTAAACCTTGGATCCTATCCCATTCAAGTATCCCCAAGACTTATCTTAGATGAATCTCCTATTTTATTAACAGCTGATGTAAAAAGTTTGAGAGGCAATGGACCCAATCATAGACCAAAAGGATAACTCAAATTAAATTTCTCCCTTCTTAATGATTAAGACATTTCTAAAGATATCCACATAGAAACTTATATTTATAGATTGTGCAATAAGAACATAAGCTTCATTGACCAATGGAATCTTTCTATCAAATTGTGGAAAAAATTATATCAGATTATAGAGGAAAAGAAGGCTAAAGATAGGAATAGGGAATAATCCTATCTTCAAAATAAAATTAATGTTTTGGAATCTAGCCTTTAACAACAAATGGAAGACAATAGTATCATGCAAAAAAATTATATCACCAAAATGGAGCTCAAGAAAAATTAAAAATTATAGATTCTAGAGGTAAAAAATCAGAGCTAAGGCTGACTAGATTCATGAAGGAGATATGGGATCCAAATATTTCTCTAACTTGATCAGATATTAAAAAAATAATAATAATAGAAGGTATTTAGGGAGACATGGGATATACCAATGATCCATAGGATATTAATCATATTTTCTCTAAGTATTATTAGAAACTCTTCACTTCTAAATTTAATGATTCCCAAGAGGAAGCCCTTGCAAAATGTCTAAAACTAGTTCCTAACAAAGTCTCAAAATATTGGAAGAAGACTTTAAGCAAAATAATATACACTAATCAAGTAAAGTAATATCCACTAATCAGTTCAAAGTTTTTATTAGTGATATGGAAAATGACAATTCTCCTAGTGTTGATGACTTCCATGTTGAAATTTACAATAAAAATAGTAACTGGATTTCTTTGAAAAGCTTTATTTTATATAATGAAGCATACTCTTAAGGGTCTTTAGGGGAAAAAATCAATAGAGGATTCGTTAAACTTATTCCTAAGAAAGAGAATAAGTCTTAGATTGGTAATTAGAGATCAATTAAACTTCTTAACCTCTCCTATAAAATTATGTCTAAACTAATAGCTAGAAGAATAGTTGATATCCTCAAAGAAGTAGTAACAAAGACTTGGAAAGGATTCATCAAAGGAAGATGCATTATTGAAAACTTGATAAAAAGTCAGGAATATGTACACTAGGCTAAGGAGAGTGGACAAGAAGCTTCCATAATCCTTTTGGATTTTGAAAAGGCATATGAAAGGATTGAGTAGGAATTTATTTTGGGGATTTTCTCTACCTTTGTTTTCCCTCCATATTTTTTTAATAGAATCAATGTTATTTTAAAAAATCCATCTAATGTTCTTGATATCAATGGGGACCTCTTTGATCCAATTACCCTACAAAGATCCATCATGCAAGGCTACCCCATTGCACCTTCTCTTTATGATCTTGTTGCAGATGATGTTCTAAATCCTAAGATCCTCTATCTTAGGCTTTCTCTCAAAGGCATATCAATCCATAATTGGGAAAATATCCTCAATACATAGTTTTTTGGTGACATCTTTCTCTTTATTGAGATTAAAGAAGAATTTTTTGATAATATGGTCAATAGACTCAAATTATTTTTGCTATAGTGTTAAGATTGCCTCCACAGAAATCAATATTTTTTACTTGGCATGACTCAATTCATACATGGTTTAAAGAGAAAGGATAGACATGGGTTGGTCCAAATATTATTATTAGGTACTTGGATATCCCCTTCATTGCATCCCCTTCTATGAAGGATATGCAGAATAGGGTATACTCTAAGATTGAAAAGAAATGTCATAAATGATAGTCTCATCATAAATGGTATTTACTAGAAAGAAAAGTCCACCAAGATAACTATGGGGGGAGTGAATCACTTATGAAACTAAAATAACTCTCAATATCCTTATTAATTTTGAAACATGTAAATAGTAGATGAAATAACCATAGAAAGATAACCATACATAATAATACCATATTTGTTAACTAGGGAAACCCTTTGATTAGATGGAAAAATCTATGGGGATGGTACCCACAAGATGATGCACTAATCAAAAGTATCTTATAAAATATATTGACCATGTTAGGAGTCTATTACATATGTATAGTGTCTTGATCCTAATTATAGAACTAGGCCTTCTTAGAAGCCTCAACCATGTTAGGAGTTGTTATATAATGAAAAAATGTATGGAAGATGAGCCCATAGCTCAAATATGAAATTACAATTAATATTTTGTACAAAAAGGAATATATACATAAACACTCTGACAATACTAATATCTTTGATATCTAATTTGTCCTTTGTAGCTCTATACACAAATTCACACGTACTGATATTTTGTCTACTCTAACATAAATTTTGCATCATAAAATAAGTACATATCAATGTCCAAAGACATCACACACCTTTGAATAATAAACATTTGCTCTATACCAAGTTATTATGTCATGTTGGCCTTCATGTCCTCACATGTGTCCCAAACCACGAAATTAGCCTTTGCTAAGTTAGGGTTAACATCTACGATTTTGTAATTATTTTGGTAAACAAAATAATTCATTAATGCATTTGTGTTGGAATTCTTTAGAATAATTGGGTGTGTGGGGGGGGGGGGGGCGTGAATCAATTATTCAAGGTCTAGATGTACATAATAAACTTTTCACATCTTAGTGAACCCATAAAAAAATTATCATCATGTATGTATCCATATGATTATAGAATCACTTAAAACTTGTAGGTTACTATCAAATCAATTTGCAGAAATGTAGATGTGAAACATAATAGATTCAGTAACACATTTGACACAATGATTTATGTGGAAACCCAATTTGGGAAAAACCACCAATAACATGCTACTCTTTCTCACTCTTCTAAAGTGACACCCTATGAAAGGCCAACCTTGTTCAAGGATACAATGTACACTATTAAATATGGCCCAGTTAAAAGATTTCAATCACCGTGTTAGGAGTGAGCCTTGTTAGAGGACTTTAGAACATTCATGTGGAATGTCACCCTATTTAATGATTTACAAATAACTATTAGGTCAACCTTAATCCAAATGATTTACCCTAGACTGATACAATTATTAGAGAGTAAAAGTAAGGCTTGATCTAATAATAACTTACAACTCCATTTTCAAATTACAGATCTCTATTTCAGTCATCCATTCTTCTTGGCTTTCACACACTTCAACTTTAATAACTTGTTCACCCTTCAAGCATCTATACCATTAATCCTTCTTGCTTAACTTTCCAATGCAAACTCTTCACTTAGGTCACTGAATGAAGTAGTACCCTAGACTCCTTTTCTTCCTTAGGTTCTCGCACATGACAACCCTTGCTTCTGCCAGCCATCCCTATAAATAAAGAATTAAGATATTTTTTCATTCATTCTCCATCATCCAATTTAGGGTTAGGATAGATTAGTTAGGGTTCCATGAATCTACCCTTCATTCCATTTCATTTCTAGAATCTTCTCCTTCAATCCTCTTTGAACTCTACTCAAAAATGGTTTACCATGAATTTTGTGCCACCAGCTCATCAATCTTATCTTCCACTTAGTTCACACAATCCATGAAAACAAACTTGTCGACTAAGATCCATTGAATTCATGATCTTTATAATAATACTAACACTCAACATTAACTTGTTTCTAATGCTTGACACAAACTGCATTGCTCGACATTCTTTGTAAAATCACTCAACATGAACTAAAGTTAGTTGGTGCTTGACATCAAGTAAACTTTACTTGGCATCAACTGTTTTACTCAGCATACACTAAAATAGACTCTTACTTGGTTCCAACTAATTTTTTTCTTAGCTTGCACTAACTCTACTTAGAACCTACTATTCGTTCACTCAAGCTTGTCAGAAAAACTTTGTTTAACTTGTTCTTTTGAAATTGCCTAATGCAACCAACCTTTGTAAACTTAAGTAGATTATCAATGCACTATGATATCACTATCTTAATTGATTCTTGTACTCCTTTTCATATCATAATTTAACCTTTCCTCTAGGTGCTATTGTTACATCATTTGATCAAATCCTCTTCATCAATCAAATAAGTGATAGTACTTAAATCATATAAGCAGTTGCCTTACCAACAAATAGAAGGTTTGAAATCAGTGAAAAAATAATGATTGAAACATATTTATCATAAATTTGTCAATCTATTTTTAACAATATCCCTCTTTGGCACTGATGGCAAACCAAACTCATCAACCAAATTGACTTGGTTTAAATAGTAAGACCAACACAATACCAAAAAGAAAACAATTCCTTGTATTGAAATTTCTCCTTGTATTAGCAAATTTCATCTTTGAAATAGGTTCTAAAATTTTGTTTTGTTTTGATTAACAAAACAATTAACTTATCCTTATGACTCCCTCTACATTATCTTCCTCTTACTAGGTAGATGTAATCAATAAAAACACTTTCTTTTGTAGCAATCAAAATTTCTCCCTTATCCTATATATATATATATATATATATATATATATATATATATATATATATATATATATATATATGTATATATATATATATATATATATATATATATATATATATATACATATATATATATATATATATATATATATATATATATATATATATTCCTCATTAGGATTTCTCCTTTATCTTGTATATATCTCCCTTTATTTATATCTCCCTCTTTGAAAACAATACCAAAGACTTGTCATCTTAATATGTAGATATAAACTTCTTTAGTTTCTTCCTTTGTCACCTTGCTTGTGACTAATTTTTAGTTTCACCTCTTTGATTACCTTAGGTAGTTCCTAAAGTAAGATTGATTACATCAATATGTAACATATGTCAATCAACTTGCTTGATGTAGGGAAATCCTCTTGTTTCTTAGATAGCCTTTGAAAGGGGTATCACCCCTAGTTTACCTCTTACATACTTGTCAACATCCTTAGGTAATGCTTTTGTGCAGATATCAACAATTTTCTCTTTTGTGTTAACATATTCCATCTTCACCTCTTTATCTTGAACTAATTCTCTCAAGTAATGATACTTGATTGCAATGTGTTGTGTTTATGTGCATCACAAGATTCTTTGATATATTTATAGAACTTGTATTATTTCAATAAAGTATCATTGGTTCAATGATATCTTCCTTCATACCTTTGAGTAGCTATTTGATCCATACAATGTTGTACAATTTATAGTAGCAAAAACATATTTAGCTTCAGCAGTAGATTGTGAAATGCAATTTTGTTTCTTGCTAGTCCATGACACCAACCTCTTGCCCAAGAAAAATGCTCCTCCACTAGTGCTCTTTCTATCATCAACATTTCTAGCCCAATCAGCATTAGTATAGGCTCTTAATTCAAATTTCTCATTTTTCTTGTAGTATAGACCAAATTCATCCATTCCTTTTAGATATCTCATTATTCTCTTTACAACCATCAAATGATTCTCCCTAGGATTAGTAGAGAATCTTAGAACTATCCCTACAAATAATTCAATATTAGGTCTTCTATGTACTACATATTGTAATTTTACAATCATAGACCTGTATAATGTTTGATTCACCTCAGTTGAATCATCATTCTTTGACAATTTATGTCCTGCCACCATATGTGTACTTACTAGCTTGGAATCCTCCAATCCAAAAAATTTCAATATCTCCTTAACATACTTTGACTAAGTGATGTATATACCATATTTCATCTAATGTACTCGCAAACCCATAAAGAACTGGATCTCTCCAAACATAGATATCTCAAATTTTTGCTTCATTTCATTTGCAAAAGCCTTACATATAGCATCTTGAGCTCCAAATATGATATCATCCATAGAAATTTTAGGTAACAAAATACCTTTTCCTTTCTCTATCTTCAAGTACATATTGTTGTTATCATCAATCCTCTCAAATCCAATCTTCACGAGATAATTATGAAGTCTCTCATACCATGCTCTTGGTGCTTGCTTCAAACAATGTAAAGCTTTGTGTAATCTACAGACCATTTTTTTATTGTTAACATCAACAAATCATTCTTGTTGTTCTATGTAAACTTATTCCTCTAATATACCATTTAGAAATGCAAATTTAACATCCATTTGATCAAATTTAAAACCTTTATATGCAAAATAAGCAAGTAGAGTTCTTACTCCTTCCAATCTAGCATCAAGGGAAAATATTTCTCCATATTCAATTCCTTCTTCTTGTGTATTATTTGCAGACTAATCTTTCCTTGTTCCTTATGACTTCACCATTTTCATCTAGCTTGTTTTTATATACCCACTTGGTGCCAATCACATTTTTGTCTTCTGGTCTAGGAACTAGAGTCCATGACTTATTTTTCTCAATTTGTTCAATCTCTTCTTCCATGGCTTTACTCCAATCCACATCTTCTAAGACATTTTTCATTGTCTTGGGTTCTTTCATGCTCAGTAGACAAGTATCATTTCTCAACTTGTTCCTTGTTATTGGTCTAGCATCTTTATCTCCAATGATTTGTGCATCAAGATGATGTCGCTTGACATATTTAGACACTCTTGGTTAAGCTCTAGTTTCTTCATTTGGTCTTTCAACTTCTGAGTCACTATGTACATCTCTATCAAGTAGTTCAACATTTCTTTCATGTACACTAATCTTAGAATCAAAATGTGCCTCAACTTCATTCTGTAACTTGGCATCTAAATGTAGCTCGATTCCTAAATGCATCTTGGCATTCATAGTATGTGACTCAACAATCACTGAAACTTGCTATTGGTTTGTAACTTGATTTGCATCATCTTCTTCAATAGGCATACCTTTAGAAAAATATACAAATAATTTGTATTCTTTTAGTTCTTTCATAGGTTCAACCTCATATACTTTTGTATATTCATCAAATTCCACATTTTCACTTTCCACAACTTTGTTAGTGTTAGTATTTAAACACGTATAAGCTTTACTTCTTGTGGAATAACCTAGGAATATACCTTCTTCACTTTTTACATCTAGTTTACCATTCCTAAAATCTTTGAGAATAAAGCTTTTTCTTCCAAAAACCTTAAAATAGTTTACATTGGGTGAGTATCCATACTATAGTTCAAAAGGTGTTTAATGAGTACTTTTCTTGACTTGTACACGATTCAAGGTATAGATAGATGTACTTATAGCTTCTCTCTAGTATTTCAAAGCAATATTTTTCTCGATCATGAATGTCTTAGCATAATCCATTATAGACCTATTCCTCCTTTTAGTAATTCCATTTTGTGAAGGGGTTCTAGGAGAAAATGTATATCTTTTGATTCCTTTTTCATTAAAAAAAATCTCACTCATTTTATGTAAATTATCCTCCTTTGTTAGATCTCAAACATTTCCAACTTTTACCTATTTCCTTCTCAACTCTTGCTAAGTACCACTTAAACATTTGGAAAGCATCATATTTTTGTTTCAAAAACATAATTGTCATCATTCTAGAATAATAATCAACAAGAAACATAATGTACTTATCTCCTTTGTAGCTTTGTACTTCAATTGGTCCACACAAGTCAGATGAACAATCTCTAGCATTCCTTTAGAGGTATGAGTTTTACTTTTAAAAATTGACTTTGTCATTTTTCCTAACAAACATTATTTTCACATTATATTATCAAGATTTTTCAACGTAGGCAAAACTCTAACTTTTCTTATGTTACTGATACTGACCAAGTTATCAAAATTAACATGACATAATCTCTTGTGGCATATCCACACATCATCAAATTTTACAACTAGACAAGTAGCATCCTCTATATCAAGGTAGAATAGATTACTCCTAGTTTGATAATCCTTTCCAATAAATTTTTGATTAGTATCATATATCTTAGCAATCTTGTTTTTAAACTCAACCTTACATTCTGAATTATTTAGTTGTGAAACACTCAATAGATTATAGTTAAGTACTTCAACATAGTAAGCATTTTTACATAAAATCTTTTCCATGAGTTTGATAAAATCTTTTCCTTTTTATCAAACATGGTGCATCATTACCAAATCTTACACTATTTTCATCATAATAATTCAAGGTAATGAACTTACTTTTATCTCCAGTCATGCGATGTGAACACCCACTGTGAATGATCCATCTCTCATTCTTTTTCACATAAGACACAAGTGCAGTTGCCTCATTTTCACCAAATTCATCCTTCATTGAAACATACACCACGTCATGATCATGTTCATCAAATTCATCTCTTGTTCCCTCTTTAGCAATGTATCAAGACTTCTTTCCTTTGTCTAAGTAATCATTTTTGTCTTCATCTCTACTTTTGTACTTGTCACCAACTCTATAGTTATTCTTCTCTAGACATCTAACATCAATATGATCAACCTCATTACAATTGAAACAAATGATAGGTAGTTTAACTTTAAATTTTTCTTTACCTATATGAAATCTCCTTGCCAATAGTGATTCAAGTTGATCTGCATTCTCCTCATCTATATCACCATCACTAGACACATATTTTGTCTTTCTCTTCTTTGCATTAGGTTCTTTCAATGATAGCTTAGCTTTGTTAGTAGATTCGATATTTTTAGGTTTGTAATTATCAAATTTAGAAAGCTTAAAAGTAGTGAGTCTACCTACTAGACCTTCAAGAGTTAGAACATTCCCTGGTATACATCTTAGTTCTCGAATTGTAGAAACTCTAATAGCATATATAGGCAATAGTGTTCTTAAAAAAAATCTTAATACAATATCATCATCTATTGTACTAGTAGATCTTCTTATTGTATTAACAATATCTTTTATCCTTGAGCAATATTGAGCAATATTCTCACCTTTTCACATTCTCATATCATCAATCTTATCTCTAAGACTTTAGATTTGGCTCTTAGAACATTCTTGTCTCCTCCATAGATGGTTTTTAAAGCATCCCACATTTTCTTTGCACTGTCAACATCGTTGAGGGTAGAGGCATTCTCCAACATTGCCTAGTTGTGTTCTTTCTTCTTTCTTAGATCCTCAATAGTCAAGCTTCTAGAAGGATCAACATGCTCAATAGTAATGGTAGATTGTGCATGATCTCTAAGTCCTCCAAGGTGTAGCTTCATCAAAAATTTTCATGTAGGAAACTTATCTCTATTAAGCTTGGGTACTTTTCTTTTTGACATCTTGATCTTTGTGGTTCTAGTACCTTCAAACTAGTCCTCTTAAGTAGAGTAGCTCCCATACCAATTGTTAGAATTCTTTAGAATAATTGAGAGGGGGGTAAATTAGTTATTCAAGGTCCATATATAGCTTAGTGAACCTATAAAACATTTATCATCATGCATTCATCCATGAGTTTGTGCAATCACTTAAAACTTGTAGGTTACTAACAAATCAATTTGTAAAAATGTAAACATGAAAGATAACATATTTAATAACACATTTGACACAATGATTTACATGGAAGCCCAATTTGGGAAAAACCAGCAGTAACATGCTACTCTTTCTCACTCTTATGAAGTGATGCCCTATGCAAGGCCAACCTTGTTAAAGGTTACAGTGCACACTGTTAAATGTGACCCAATTAAAATATTTCAATCACCCTATTAGGAGTGAGCCTCATTAGAGGAATTTAGACTATTCCCTTGGAATGTCACCTAGTGAAAGGATTTAAAAATGACTGTTAGATCAACCTTAATCCAAAGGATTTACCCTAGACTGAAACAATTATTAGAGAGTAACAATAAGGCTTGATCTGATAAAAACTTAGAACTCCATTTGTAGATTATAGATCTCTATTTCAGTCCTCCATTCTGCTTGGCTTTCACACACTTCAGCTCTAAAGCTTGTTCACCCTTCAAACATCCATACCATTAAGCCTTCTTGTTTAACTTTCCAATGCAAACTCTTCACTTAGGTCAGTGAATGAAGCAATACCCTAGACTCCTTGTCTTCCTTAGGTTCTCACACATGACAACCTTTGCCTCCAACCATCCACCCCTATAAATAGAGAATTAAGATATTTTGTTGTTCATTCTCCATTGTCCAATTTAGGTTTAGGATAGATTAGGTAGGAGTCAATTAATCTACCCCTCATTCCATTTCATTTCTAAAAACTTCTCCTTCAAACCTCTTTGAATTTTCCTCAAAATAGTTTACCATGAATTATGTGCCACCAATTCATCAATCTTATCTTCTACCTTGTTCACACAATCCAAGAAAATAAACTTGTTGGCTTAGATTCTTCAAATTCATGATCTTTCTAATAATGCTAACACTAGGCATTAACTTGCTTCTAATGCTTGGCACAAACTGCATTGCTTGACATCCTCTATAAAATCACTTGGCACGAACTAAAGTTTACTGGTGCTCGAAATCAACTAAAATTTACTTGGCATCAAATATTTTATTTGGCATATACTAATATAGACTTCTATTCGGCTCCAACTAATTTTCTTCTCTGCTTGTACTAAATTTGTTTGGCACCTTCTATCCATTTGGTCAAGCTTGGTAGACAAACTTTTTTTAACTTGTTCTTTTGAACTTGCTTAGCATAACCAACCTTTGCAACCTTAAGTATATTATCAATGCACTATAATATCACTATCTTAGTTGATTCTTGTACTCCTTTCCATATCATAACTCAACCTTTTCTCCAAGTGTTATTGTTACATCATTCGATCAAATCCTTTTCATCAATCAAATAAGTGATAGTACTTAAATCATATAAGCACTTATCTTACCAACAAATAGCAAGTTTAACATCACTGAAAAAACAAAGACTGAAACACATTTATCATACTTGTATCAATCTATTTTCAACAATTTGATCATTCTCTTGCCTCCGCTTTGTTTTGCATGTACAAGACCTCAACTGATAAAACATTAATAACTATGTCTATACTACACATAATGACATGCACTCTGACATATAGCATCCTTATACCCTATTCTATATTCTCTCAAGTTTGGATGTTCCAATTCATTTTCTATAAACTTTGCAAACCAAAAAGGTGTCTCTGCTGACAATTATCCTTTTCAACAGTTAGACAATTTTTTGAATCTTCATACCAAAACTTATCTTCATAATATGCTGACTTAATATGAATGATATGTTTCCATAAATGATAACCTTAACACATTTTTATACTCACCTCTTATCCAAATTTATAATAGTATTATCATCACACTCAATATACTTTACTTCTACTTGGCTATTTAATAGTTATCAAACATAGAAATTTGTCAAATATTTGAGAGATTTTCTATGGTTATATGGTAAAGGCAATAAGAAAACATATGTAGTAAACTAGAAATGGTGTTGTATACCTAGACCATAGGGTATGAGAGACCTAACAACTCATGGAATTGTATTGGTATCAAAATGCATACTTAATGCCATTTTTGGAATCAAACTTGGAAGGCTCTCATAAGAAATAATATTATGAGATATGCTATAAAAAATGTAAATGATTGAAAGATATTGTAGTACCTCTCTCATTTGACTTCTATAAGTCATCCTGATGGATGTAACCTTTTTTTTATCTTTCATTGTGATGGATCATGATTGGGATCGTGAGTAGTCTACATTGTTGAGGTGATTGGATTTATGTTACTATTTCAGTCGCTTTTATTATGCTTATGGCTGATTATGAGATTACGATGTGATTTATGGTTCACTGTGGTTTGTTCCAGTGGTTACCAAGATCAATGTGGTATCATGATGTTGTTCTATGATTACCGTGAGATGTGTACAGAGATTGCACTATGTACTATTACCATGCTACACTATATTAGGTTTCGTAGTAGTGGTTAGTCATGTATATGATTGTTTTTGCTTATATGTTTTAGGTGCCTTTTCATGTTGTGTAAACTATCCTTATTAAATTCTTAAATAATTAGAAATAGATTTTCCATGTTGGATTCTTTGGTTTTTTGTTTTAGATATTTACCTTGTTATATTATGATTCGAGAGATATTTTTTATTCATGTTATGTTTTACATTTGAGATGACTTGAGGGTTATACTTTTATTTTAGTATCATGGATATTAGATTACTATGTTGTTCAATTGATCATATTACATGATGGTGCCATTTTTATATGACAATGTGTTTTATGATGATATCTAGTTATCCAATATTTGGACATATCTTTGATTATGTTATGTGATAGATTTAATGCTATGATTATTTACTTCATTATGCTATATGCGAACATGAGTGATGTAAATGGACTATTTTTTTATAAATGAATAAATGGTTAAATTACTCATTTGATACATTTATTGCTTAGGATATGTTATTATATGCAATTTCACCTGATCCTATTGTTTAGTGTGTAGGATTTATATCCCTGATAGTGGCACATGGAGTTAGTGATTCAACTATTCATATTTTACCAATATCATCCTTGTATGGTTGATGTATCTTTATTTTAATTATTTAACTAATCCTTTATGTGATTATTAAATCCAAACTCATTTGCATTATGTGATTAGACTAGTGAGTGTGTCTGTGCATTTAGAGTTTCCCATTATCGCTAAAGTTGTTAAGGAAATTTCTATTTTTTTGAGTTTTTGGGCTTTCAATTTTATTGAATTTAATTTCTGGCATCTTTGCCATAGACAAATTCCTATTTCTAGGAATAGCCTATTTTTATTTGGGTTGATTCAAGGTTTAACTAGCTTGGCTGGTTAATTGCCCCAATTGATTATTCACTCAAAAAGTGAACAAGTATCCAAAAAGGAATTTAATTCCTCACTACTCACTTTTAAATTAAAAATTTTGAGAGTAAAACCCAAAATCCTATTCATGAGAATTTATTATTTTGTTCATTGTGAGAGCTATGGGCATGGGATTGTCATGAGATCAAGCTCATTGGATCTAGCTTTGCGAGACCTTTGATTGCCACAATTTTCAACTACTTCTATAGGCTTTTTATTTTATGGTTCAGATTCCCATTTTGCCCATTTGGCTACAAGGCAGGGCTCTCCTGTTTTATTGTTTCTACTCTATTTTAGCTTCTATTTTTGGTAGCCATTTATTAGGAGGTTGAGAACTAGTGTTCTCCTCTATTTCTATTTGTTGGCTCTACCTAGTTGGGCAGGTTTGAGCATTTTCCTATTTTTCAAGTTGAGGGTTTGGGGTTTTGCACTATTATGCTAGCTATTTTTGCATACAAACTCCAAAACCAGATTTTATTTGATTTTTGGGGCTTTTGTACCCTAAGAAAAAATGGGTCTTAATTTTGATTTTTTTGAGTTTTGAGGTTTTTAACCTTGGTTTGTGTGTCACCCAATTTTCTCAATTTTTCTTGGCATGATGTTGGTCGTGGAATTGCATTATCTGTAGGATGTTAGTCAGACCATTGTTTCACTTTTATGTTTGCATTGGGATGTGTATCACATGTGTACTTTTGATGTCATGTTTTATTGAGTGATTTTACTCTTGTTGTTATGGTTTCTTTTGGGCCTTTGTTCTTGTTTTGTAGACACTAGGATTCACATAGAATCCATATTCTTAGATTGAGGCCGATTGAGTGAGTCCATGATGTTTGGTCTTGTTACATCATTGGGATTTGTGTAGAATCCACAATCCTAGATTGAGGCCAGTTGGGTGATTTCATGATGTATGGTTTTATTGTCTTTGGGATTCATGTAGAATCCATCCTCTTGAGTTTGTTTTTGATTGAGTGATATTTTTCTTGTGTTCTCATCTAGTCCTTATTTTTTGATTTTTGTGATGGTGGTGTACCACACATGAGTACATGCATGTACATTTGTTGAGTGACTTACAAGGCCTGATCTTTTGTGGTACTTCCAAAAGTTATAATCATTTGAGTTGGGTTGGGAATATGCATGCCTACGGGAACTTATGGTTGGTTGAGAATGGGTAAGGTAGGGTAGCATATGGAGGGGGCTCCTATCTCATAGATTGGCGATCATGATGCCATAGGTTTATAGAGGGACCTTTAAGTAAGTGATAACTAAATAAAATGTGTGAGTGGTAATAAAACTAAAGATAATGAAAAAAGTTATGTGTGTTGGCCTTCAAGGGAGTACCTTGACTAAGTGTCTGCATTTATGTGATTGTTTTAAGGGAGTACATTGCGAGTGTTTCCATATGTGATTCGAGCTTGAGCTTGTCGATGCCAAGTGACCCTCCATGATGTCATCCCTACTTAGAAGCCCATTGAGTGTCTGACTAGGACCTATAGTTTATGCATTGTCTATGTTTTTGGTTTTAGTCACCATACTATCTAGCTTGAGTATTAGCCATGAACATTGTGCTTTATGTGAGTTTGTGGTTGGATCATTATCTACATCAACATGGTGGGAGTGGACCTACAGGTTCCATATGGATGGGAGGCATAACTTCCCATACCATTTTGAGGGACCAATGTACAGAGATAGTCTTTTATTCTAGTGCAACCATTGCTGGATGTTTTCACTTGATACTTTGGGTTCTAGAGTATGCTTTCTTATGATTTATGCTTTCATTGGAATGCTTGGATTTCATGTTTAGATGATGCTAGTTTATTTCATGCATTCCCATATTTTGATGTTTAACATATGATTAGATGATGTGAATTTCTTTGTTGATGTATCTATTTCTTATTGTTTTAGCATGTTATATTTCCTATTTGTATGATGTTTAGCATATAATAGATGATGTGGTTGAATTATTGGATTATCTTATGCTTTACTTCTAGCATCTTAGATTTCCTTATTCTTATGTTGTAGCACATTTTAGTAATGACATCCTTATAAGATAGTTGCAACAATCTAGTTGGTAGTTTGGGATGTTACATGCAAGGGATGACTAGGACCCACAATGGTCTTATGATGCTATTGACGGTTGGGAGGAACTACGTACTTAGTTGGGTTGTTCAATTATTGTGATGTTATTTTTGTATTATGATGTTGCTTCTATACACTGTGATGTTTCTTTCAATACATTCTCTTATTGTTATGGTTTAGACAGATAGATGCTCCTCTTTCTTGTTTCATGGCATCATGTTGTTATGTACTCGAGTGTTCACTCCTCAATCTACGTGGATCTAGTACTCCCTAGTGTGGAGGTTTATTTTCCAATTTCATCCCTTGTTTTGGACCTTTAAGTATTTCTTTCTTTTCCTGGGTGACCATGTGTCAACATGGGGCAATACAATTTATTGTTGCATGCCAAATAGAGATCTCTCATACAATCCCTGATTGTATTGCACATCTCTTAGAGAAATGTCATGTGATACTTTCTAGTATCGCACCCCCTTTGAAGAAGTGTCATACAATAATTGTAAAATATTTCACACCCTCTTGAGATATGTCACCCAAACCCTAAAAGTGTCACACCCCTTCTTGTGAAAGGTTGTACAATACTGGAAAGTATCACACTGTGCTGACTTAAAGTATCACCTGGGTTTTGGAAAAACCTATCCAAGCGGACAATAGGCACTTTGATCCAAAATTTTTGGGAATTTTTTTGGCTACCCTCTTAGGTTCTCTTCAATCCTTGAAATTGCATTTTGAATTCAAGATGTTTGACTTGAATTTGGTTGTGCATTTTCCATAGTTTTTTGTTTTTATTTGGTTGTGGCATTTGGAGATATGTTGGTTGCTTGGATTGTTGGTGAAGTCCTCCATTGCAATATTTGTGATCCTTGTATGATGTTTCTATGTGCATTCATACTTGCAAGACAAAAAATATCTTGGATTCAATTGAATCCCTATTCCAAGGATCTCAAGGTGGGGCATTACAGATATACCAATTTTTGATGTTAATTCTTGGTGATTTTGAAATTAAAGTATTTGGCTTAAATGTATTTTCCTCCATTTGGATTGCTTGGGAACAAGTGAGAAGTTTTATGTGTTTCAAAGGTACAATAGATGGTCCTCCTTTTTTTTTTTGTTATTAGTAGATCAATTTGGTGGGGTCTTTAGCTATATGTAAACCTTTATCTATGACTAGAGCTATTCTGCAAAATGATGGTGTGATAAAGGCATTAATCTCATTGGTACTATACTAATTAATAAAAGGATGGGGAATTCAAAAGAACTTAAGTTCAAATTCAATATTTCAATCACTCGTAAGAATACATATACCATCCTTAAGAAATTTGTAGGAACTCTTTTTTTAGAAAAGTTGATTAACAATTTAGATATTTATAAAAACAGAAAATGGAAAGATGGTTCAACATTTATAGACATTAATACTAAAAATATCTACAACATGTTTAAATAAGATTCATCTATTCTAGAAAGCATTAAATAAAAATTGGTCGCTAAATAAGTTAAAATCCAACTGACATTTCATTCTTGATTTTATCTGGCATCAAGATAAATAACTCAAACAAGTTTATTTTAGATGGATGATTATGTTGAAAAAACTTGTTGTTAAGAATATTATCTATCATTATAATTTCCTCCTTGTTGGTTTATTAGGAAAGGTAGGATATTGAGAGGAGGAGGGGTTTAATAAGTATCCTATAAAACTATCTTTAAATAAATTTTGTGATGCCCTTGTCTCTTCTGCAACTCAGTAAACTCTAATCACTTATGACAATAATTGTAGATGAAATAACTTTATCTAATCAATTTTTCCATCAATAATGTAAACCATAAATGTAAACCTATAACACATTATTTAGTGGTAAAATATAAACACTTTAAATAAGGTGTAGACTTCCACTTTACATGGTCACTAAGCCATTCAAATATGTATGTGAGTGAAAGGGGAATTTCTAAATATGATTCCACTTATGATCCAAATTAGATTAGCTAGGACCCAATGGAAGAAGAGATATAATATTAAATTTGAATTATAAATAGGAATGAAAAGCAAGGAAATGTACTCTCTTTGGCCCTTAATAGGACAATGTGAATGCAAAATTAAACTTTTTGCTTAGATAATGTAAATTTAGATACTATGTAAAGATAATCAACCCAACTAAGATATAAATCTTGGGTAAAGATATGAAAAGAAATAAAATATAAATGACTCACCCTAAAATGTGTAGAGAAATATGTATGTTTTCTCCAAAACTAGCATATCTAAACTGTATATGAATATCCATCCACAATTCTTGAAATAAAATGATAAAATGAATAAAATCTAGAATTCTCCCTAGAATGTGAAATTAAAGGACTAAGTAAACTTGGGAAGATGTCCTACAACCTTTTTGACATATTCTATTGATTTGCAAATGAAGACTCCATAAATCTTGCAAGTTGTAGGTTCCAAATCTGTAATTCTTTTTGCCCCCAACCTGCAAATCAATACATAAAATAAAAGTTTTGGGGTTGGGGTTTGATGAGGGCTTTCCTTGGTCAAGCCCTAGGTTAGGTAACTAATTGTAATTGATAAATTTAAATTTAAATGACTGATTCACCTTGCTTTTATGCATGTAAATGTAATGTAGATCTTGAATTAGGAAGGTATGGTATCTTCACTATTTGCAACAGATATACTATAATTTTGTCATGGTGCCATGAATATAAAAGTGCATCAATAAATAAGATGATGAATACTTCATGTATATATCCTCCCTTGATAGCCAACAATAAGCTACATTTTGAAGATAAAATAGTCACAAAGGACCCTTCAATGCTAGATAGAAATATCCTTGCTTGAAAAACTTGTGAACTCCTTGAATGCAAATGGAACAAAAATTTACTTAAGAGAAAGAGATTAAGTGCATGAGATTCTTCAATGAATGAGATATGAAAATGAAGCTTCCAAATGTCCTTATATATGAGTTTTTGGGTAGGAATACAATACAAGCCAATTAGGTAATGATAAAAAAATAAATTAAACCCCAAGGCCTTTTGGGCCCCAAGCTCTAAAATTGTTGGGGATTAGGTTGATTTGGATCAACCTATTCTATGGCTAGGTCATCTTGGGTTGACCTAGTCTAGGACGAGGTTGACTTGGGAGGACTAGGTTGACCTAGTCTAGACTAGATCAACCTGAGTCAACCTAGTCTTGGAGGTCAAGTTTTAAGAACCACAAAAGGAAGGGGTAGGCACCAGAAAGTTTAAGGGTGGAAAGAGGAAGAAGATAAGATAAATAGGAGATTGAGCACAGGCATATCCATGGTCCATAGAGGGAATTATGAAGTGGGATCTAAAAGGTCTTAAAAGGAAAGTGTGTCCATTTTAAGATGATACATTTAGCCCTCACTTTAGCAAGAGTATGAATTACATAAAGATCATGGTAAAGTAGATTAAAAGAAAAAAAAAAAGATGATCTTATCACAACTTAGGAGACAAAGAAATCATCAATCTATGAACAATGCATAGCTTTTAAGATAATTGAGAAATAATACCATGATATAAAGGAAAAAGTACTCTAAGCCATACTCAGAATCCATATTTTCCCCTAAAAAAACTTGAGTCTTCATCATATCCCAGAATCACAACAAGAGAGATTGACTAATAAGAAGAGAGAGAAGGGGGTATGACAAAAAAGTTTCTTTTCCTTATTGCAAATCACAAAAAAATGTATAGGATTGAATGGTTTAATGGGGTTGTGTACTCAATAGTCAATCCCACAAATTTTCTTTACACTCTTATTATATAATACTCCTATATTATGTGAATGGTTTGAGTATGCACTTGGATAAGTCAAATGGTCTAGTAAGTGTGTGTGGAATGGTACTTCACCAATACAAGACATCTATAAAAAAAAAGAGTAGCTATCCCTAGCAAGTTATGTCATGCTAGTGTACTCTATATGATGTTCTTTGAAAAATAAAAATAAGGGACCATGTATGACCACCTCCCCCCCACCCCACCCCCCATCTCCCCCCCCCCCCAACAAAAAAAAAATCTCCCCAAGATGGATAATATTTTTCTTGTTTTGGCATACAAAGGAAGTGATGAAGAAGGAAAAATAAATTTGAACATCATGATAGTATCCACAAGAAAAACCTAGTCCAAACCAAAGAGGTCACAACTCCTATGAGGTCATGGAAGGGTAGAATGTAGAGACATTGTGCAAGAAGTAAAAATGTAAGTCCTTAAAAAATAAGATGCACTATTATCAGTCTCCAAGGTAAGTGATCTATCTACCATGAAACCCCACTTGCTGAAATATAAGATTGAATAAGACATGATAAAAAAATAGCACTCAACCAAAAAAAATTGTGGATCCACAAGAAAGTGAAAAAGAAGGAAATGATTACTTTGCCCTGAAGTATAGGAACAAGAGAAAAGAAAACAAACCTATTATGCTACTCATAAAGAAAACCATGTATAAAAATGAGGCCCCAGGAAGAAGGCCAACAATGTTACATGGTGTAGAGAAACATAATAGGGACTTAAATATTATTTTAAAATATTAGAAGAAAAAGAGATCTTGTTATAAGGAGATATGTGAATAGCCCCATTATTAATGATATGTTGGATCTTATATTGTAAATATTGATAATTATTAGTAGAGTGATCATGATAATGATGTTACATGCAAAAAAGAAGATTCATAAGTTTTTGATGATGTTTCTTTCTATGTTTAGGCCTAGTAATCACCTTAGCTCGAAGAAGTTTAGGTAAAAGAAGTTCTTGATTACTAGGAGAAGATATGTGATAGGATGTGGAAAAATAATGAGATTCAATACTTTATTGCACACATCTTAAATTATGATTAGTAATGGTATTAAAAGAGTTCCTATGCCCCTAATTTCCTAAGGGAATTGGAATTTTATCACTAGATTTAATAGATTCATCATGAATGGAAGTAGAAGCAAAGTTGGTGAAGAAAGGATTTGCATGAGCTCTCATGAATGAAACATCCTTAATTCTATATTCTCCAATAAAGGTTGGTGTGAAATCTAAGGATCGCCAATCCTCACCTAAAAGCTTAATTGTAGGAGGATCATCATTAGATTCTTGGTTTTGATTTTTCATAGCATTTAGAAAACTATTTGGCTTAGTATCTACATGAAGAGTGTACATGACATAATTATAAATAAACTTGACTTTTTGATGAAGAGTTGAAAGAACATCATGCATAGCATGTAACCAAGGTCTACCCAAAAGAAGATTGTAATTGAGAGGTCCAATCCAATTGGACCTACTTTGATAGGTAAAGTGACTGTGCCTAAATTTTCCTTAGAAATATTATCAAATCCATCAGTAGAGGTACTATCGGGTTTGATTTTTGAAATATTAACATTAATTTCTTTGAGCATATCAATGCTACAAATATGAAGCCCAAATCCATTATCAACTAGAGTTCAATGAATAAGGTTACCATTAAGTAGGACAACTACCACAAGAGCATCATAATGATCTTGAATCTCTATAGGATGTAAATCATAAGGATTAAACATAAGTTTACGTGGGATGAATGTAGTATTCATGTATTGTAAAAAGGAATTGATGTTATCTTGATTAGGAGATGGAGTTGGAAGAGTGGACAAAGCTTGTTTCAAGGATTCATGATATGTAGGAGATGTTTGAAGAAGTTTCCATAGAGAAATCTTGGTGGGGATACTATGTAACTATGATACCAAATCATAGTCCAATCTAGGATTTTGAGAAAGGAGAGGTGGAGGGAGAAGAATGGGTTGAGAAGGTGAAAGAGATGTAGTAGGTTGAGGATTATTTCTTGTATGATAGGAATACTAAAAACCAATCAAGTAAAGTTGAAAATTAATAAATTATTTTTTTATATTTTTTTAGTTGAGTTTGATTTATTTTTTGGGTCACATATTTCAAATCCTAGATTTTGGTTTTCTCTCTTTATAGATTGGGTCTATTAGTTATTTTATGCATTCAGTTTTGAAAGCAAATTCTTACAAATTTTGGGGATCTTTAATTCAAATGTTTTCAAGGTTTAAGAATTGAATTTTAAAGCTTAAAATATTTAACATTTTTTTCTTTTGGGTTTCTATTTCTAAATTTGAGATTGGATTTTTAATCCATTTTTAATTAAAAAGTTTGTCTTCTTCATGCTTGTTTCAGTTCATTGTGGCTATTGATCGTTTTATTCAAAGTTTGTGATTCTGATAATCGGATCTTTTTTTGTTAATTTTGTGGAGAAAGTGTGTTTGTATGTTGACCAATATATTCAACAATTGAAGTTTTGATAATCAAGGTTTGTAGAGTTTCTTTTGATAAAATATTGTCTTTTAAATTTTATTTTCATCTATACATTTAAGGATATCTGCCAAGAATGACATCCCATGTCATAGATAGTTTTATAATGAAATTATATTTTTTTAATTTAAAAAAATGAAATGCATTTATTTTAGTTTTTTTATAAAATAAAAACAATATTTATTTCAAAAATCAAAAAATTATTGAATATTTTATATATTATATATAAATGGGTTTTTTATTATTAGTCTTTTTATTCATATTTATATAGTTAATTTTTATTGTACATTAATAAATTTATAACTACGATTTAGTTAAAACTTAATAGGAGTAATAGCTAAATTTAATTTGTAATTAGTTAGCTAAAATTATTTGACAATATCGATGAAATTATAAATAATCTAAAGAAATTTATCGTTTAAGTTTGATTATAAATAACTTAGCTCATAATTTATATTGGATTCTAAGTGGGAGTTATCATATTCTATAAATAGAATGGGTGTTAATATTTAATCCAATGGTGTATTTCTATGTTGTTAATTAAAAAATATCTATGATTTACGGCTAGTTAATTAAATAACACGATTTAATATTATATAGTCAAATTTGATAAGATTTTAAATAAATTGCATATGTGTGCTTTATGTCAAGGTGTTTGTTTGTGCATATTAATTTATTATAAGGAGAGTAATGACCTAGGTGAGAATTGTGTCTTTAAGACTTGAAGTATTTTTATGGATGTATATGTTTTACCTTTTAGGTTCATATTGTAGAGGGTTCATAACTATTTTGATGTTACGATTGCTCATGTGTTATCTTGGGTGCATTTTTGAGTTATGTCATTTATTCTTGACTAAATCTTTGATAATTTCATTTTATTTGAACTCATGTAACAATTATTATTATGTTAAGTTTTATTTTTGGCCCCTTTATTTCTTCTATTATATCTTCTTTATGATTTGAGTCATGGTTTGATTGGATTATGTTCTACTCTATTTTGGAATTTAATGTCATTAATAAGTTTATTCTTGATGATATGATCAATCCTATCATATGATGCATTGTGTGAATTTGGAAACTGATTTATTGAGATGTCCATATTAAGGCTCGATAGTTTGGATTATGGCATAGGATGTGATATTCTTTATTATGCTCTAGGAGTTTTCTTTGGTGATTTTAAAGATTTAATGGTTTATGAAATATATTTTATGATTTTAGTTTAGTCTTCTCTTTATTTCTTTTGGTTGGAGCATTTGGTTAGGTTATCTTTGAGCAAAGTGGGAAACTATGTTGTAATAGGTGTTGGGGCACTGAAGTAATTACCATGATAACCCATTGTAAGTAGTTTAATAAATGATAATAAATTTATTAGGTAAATAATTAATACGATAATTATGTACCTTTCTTGTTCATTGAGTTCTAGTGCAGGCTACGATTGTAGTGAGAGTTTGTCCATTAAGAGGAGATAGTTTTTTCTTGCCTATACAAGAGGATTATTGATGTCACATATGGTCACTTGGGCATAGGAGTTCAAAGATGTTGACATGATAACCCAAGTGCTAGACATATGTGCTAACACTTCCCTATATGTGCTCTAGGTTCCTAAAAGAATTTGATACACTCAATTTTGTTTCTTGATTGTACCCTTTTGATAACTATATAGGTGAGAAATTAATCCACTACCTAATGCAAAGATAAATGGTGAAAACCAAGATTCACCTCCTAATGTAGGCTTGATTACCACAAGATAAAGCATCAATTTGAAACCTAATGCAAATCTTGGAATTACTTCTCCCTCACCTCCATGAAGAAATGGTTTTATGAAGATAGATATTCAATTTAAATTCTAAATTCAAAGGAGTGAAAATATGTATTGAAATGGAGAAGGGAAGAAGACCCGCCTTGCAAAATACAAACCTATAAATGGGTTGTAATCATGTCCAAAATTTTGGAAACTATATCCAAAATTGTTGAAACACAAATCCTAGATTTGAACCTCTAAGATCTACAAAACCCAAAAATTGTTTGGCTCCAAAATAAGGCCTACCTAGAGGGTAAGTGTCAACCTAGGTTAGGGCCAACATAGAGGCTTAGGAAAGCATTACAATTCTAATCTTTTATATCTAATTGCGAAATAGATTTTAGGGCCCATTTGGTTGTTGGAATTCAGCTGTAATAGGAATTGAAAATTAGAATTTATTTTTAATTATCAATTTGGTGTGCCAAATAAGAGTTGGGTGTAATGCCCCGCCAAGGGATCAAAAGAATTAACCTAAAATTTTACTAAGTTTTCCAAACAATTTTTTCTTAATCATGAAAGATAAACTATTCACATCAAACACATAGTAGTGGAAACAATAACATACAATCAACTATAAGCATACAAAATAGGTTACATTTCTAAAAGATCCCAAGCCATTGAGTCACATTTAAACTAATTAACACTAAGTCTAACAACTACCACATCCACATAATAGAAAGTCCAATGTCCATAATATACATTCGTTCTAAATGCCTCTTAGCAACTAAATTTGGAATTCTCAATCATCCACTGTACATATCATAGGGTAAGAAAGGCTTAAAAGAATATACATATGTAAAAATAAAGATACATCATCATCCTAAATTAATCCATGATGCAAGTGCAGTAAGTAAACAAAACCACATGTCATACATGATACATCATCATAGAAGGTATAAACATCCATCATAAAAGATATCCATATATCACAAACATAACCAAGTGCACGGTTCCTTGCAACTATAAATAGCATCATTAGACCATCATGGGCCCTAGCCATCCCTCCATGCATAACATCCCAAGTCACTGAAGAGATCATCGGTATTATCATAGTAGGGACATCACTCCTAAAACATACTACACCATATGCAAAAAGCAATCTAAAATGCTACAACATATGCATCAAAAATCTAATCATGCAAAATAAGGCATAAGATAAGTCAACAATATCATCTATCATATGCTAATCATAAATATAAAGAAACATGTTAGTAAATAACATCCATCATAAGATCCAAGAAATGAATGAAGATAAATACCAACCAAGAATGCTCCAACCACAGTGTCTACAGACAAATCTCAAATGGTAAGAGTGAAAAAGCACTACCACCCGACCGCGTAGAACCTAAATGGTCCACTCCCACCATGCTGAGCAGATAGTCTCAAGTCCCAAATAGGATATCAAATCACATAACACAAATACTCTCTAAGTCCAGGAATCCTAAAAGTATACTAACTCAAAGGTTCCATCATAAAAGGGTCGACACCTATACCTAGAGGCACAACAATGATATGTAGGAAATCTACTATGTAAGTGGGAAAGTGTCATCACACGAATCATGCTAGAGTTACCTTGGTAGTCTCTCAATAGACCCCAGCCACCTAGTGATCCCTATGTGGCCACTAGTATCCTCTCATACTGACGAGGCATACTACAAAATGTAAGTTCGCAACCAAGTGTTCTCTCTACTCCCATCCTAGTCTGTACTAGCACTCGAGGCATGGGTGAGAACAAACAATTATCTTATTAGGTTCATTTTAATCCCCATTTAGTGTAAATGTTTTCACTTATTAAATAACTTACAATGAGTTACCTTGGTAACCACTTAGGGCCCTGACCCCCATTGCAAGCCACTTCCTGACATTACAAGTAGATAACCTACCCTAGGCTCATGAAATCACAAATCACAAAATCGCCTCAGCCCTATACAAGTGACTGGAAAGCATCATAAAGAAAATCAAAATAGTCACATCAATTCTCCACGAGCAACTAAAAAGAATCAAATGATAGATCACAATATCCATTAGTTCTCAACGAACAACCAGAATAAATCACAATTTTTATTGGTTCTCAATGAGCAACCAAAAAGTATCTCAAAATAATACTGATCAATGAATCCAAAATGGTCAAGTCAAACATGTCATGACATGAAATCATCAAGAACAAATCAAACACTTCAGTCCCATCAAGGCAACTAGAAAGTGGTCCAAGTATAACTGATTGATGACTCAAAAATGGTTAAGTCAAGTGTCTTATGTACATACATTTCAGCTTCACACAGGAAGACTGATGTGCATCAATGAATAGTGAATACAAACATCTCATAGAGCACACAATCACATTACCATGATTGGGTTTTAAAAAGATCAAGATCAAATAAAATCAACATGCCATCACATTCACATAACCCCCGAGCCTCTGGTAACAACCTAAGACTGGTCAAAGCTAGGACAAACCCAAAAACCCAAAACACAGATAGCATAGAGAAACAAAATACAATCACATGTTTTGATTTGCTTTTGCAATCACATATTTAAGTCAAATATGAGGTTTCAGTTTTCATTTCAAGTATTTTCAAGAGTATAAGGTTCTTCGTTTAATCTTCAAGTTAACCCATTTATCTTTTTCGAATAAAACATAGAATTATCCCTCCATTAATTTAAAACAATTTTCTAAAATAATCAGAACATACTTATTTACTTATTTAAATCATTGAACTAGTTCCCATTCACTTTTAGATAAAATAATTCGCATTATTTCACTAAAAATCAATGTTACTAATAATTCCAAGAAGCGTCTCCCATTATTCAAATTATTAGAATAATACTTATCAACCTTCAAATAATTATTTTACAATTTCCTTAAAACACTTCAAAGGAAAATCATTTATTTAAAATAATCTTCATTGATTTTAAGTAAAATCAATCTCATTAATAATTCAATTATTTAATTCCAATAAACACTTATTAATATCTCTTTTCTTTTAATTTGCTCTCATTTAAAAATCCATTTACTTAAATTCACTAATAATTAATTAGACTCCTTCTACTATTAACTAATTTTAATTAAATTTAATTTAATTAGATTAGCTAATAAATCATATAAAACTAATGCATAATAATAAGTTTCTATTTTAATTCGAACCCGAACCCGAATCAATTTTCAAATCTTGATTCTACTAAGGGAAGATTGCAATAATATTTTTAATTACCATAACTAGATGAAACAATATGCATTCTCGAATTCCAAATTAAGAAATTGAAGATTCATTCATAGAGAATTATTCAAGCACACATAACAGACACAATGAAGACAGGAAAAGAAAGAGAGTAATAGAATATGCAAAATAATCACAAGTGCCTACCTGGACTCTAATGCTAATTCGCTACACCTCAAAAAATTGTAGAGAAGCTCCTCCTCTTAGGACTTTCTCCTTTCTTAAAATTCCTTCCTTCTCCAACATTCGCAATTCCTCCATGAACTGAAACCCCAAAATGACTAGAAGCATGTAGAAGCATATAGAAGCATGCAGAAGCATATAAGCATGTCAAAGCATATGAGCTTGTAGAAGCCTATGAGTATATCCATAAAAACTAAGAGAGCATCTATATAAAGGCCTCTAAGATGCATCTAGAATGTGTCTAAAAAGAACTAGGAGATATGTCATGCCTGACCACTACTCCGGGTTTTTCTGCACATTAGGACCTTTCTGTTTTAGGATTTCTTTCTGATGTTATGATTGAATTTCTATAGAACTTGGTTATAATATTGTTGTTGAATGATGAGACTGATGCTGAACATGTTTTCAATGATAAACTATGTTTTAGCAATAAATATGATTTAGGATTTTATATATTGAATTTGTCATATTATTGATTTCTAGTTGATAGATTATCGATTATGTTATTATGTTTTTGACGCTTTTTTTACTACATTATGTTTCATGCTATATGTTGACATAATGTTGCAGATATTCTTTAATGGTTATATGTTGTATTTAATCAGAATCCTTCATTGTACTTTCATACATGTAACTATACAGGGATTTAATGTTTAGATCATGTTAACCCCTTAAGATTATTTTGTGTCTTGACTCATATTGGATTGGTAATTGAGGGAACCATGGTTGCATTTATATATATATGTTCATATATGTGTTGTCTTATGACTAAGGTTTAATATCTTAGTGGAGCTTGGCATAAATTTAATTAAATCACTTCATATGCAAATAGCAATTATATAACCCTAAATGGGTATCAGTTGCTATGAAGGAGGGTAACATTGTTATTTGTTTGTTTGAGCCATTTTCATGGTGGTGGACTTGGACTGTAGAATTTATGGCACTAAAGTTGCAGTCGGCCATACCTTGATATGAGTCGGGTTTTGCTAATTTCAGGCCAGTTTTTGAGCCACATTTCTTTGTTGATTTTACATCTGTGGTTTCGTGCTGAGATATCAGCATTTTAATGAGTATTGGTTGGAGGCTTAACGTGCATATCTGGTTTAACTTGATGGAGTTATTTCTCAGAGTTTGGCTATTGTGGTTTATGAAGTTTCTGTTTCACTCTATTGTGAAGTCTTTTGTGAATGGTGTGAGTCAAAATTGTGGAGTTTTGCTCACCGGTGTTGGATTTAGTTTTTGGGGTTTTGGCATCAAGTCAATTTGAGGAACAATCTTCCAGCTCTAGTTGTTCAAGTAGGGGGCAATTTCTTACCCTACTCTTTCACTTTGTCTGCGAATGCCATGTAACTTTCATTTGCAAAATGTAAAGGAATATCAGATTTGTATATTGTGAAATTTTACATTCAAAGATGAGTATGTTCATTTCGTGCTTTATAAAGTTTTGCATGAACTCACTTTTGTATGTGGAAGATGAGGAGGGATATGTTTGGAAGTTGTTTAGTTTATGTTTACAAAGCTATGCCCAAACATATGTTTCTCACCAAGTTGAGTTTTGGGAGAAACATATGGTTGCAGCATTTAGCATGTCGGTTGTTTTGTAAGAGCGAGCAAGTTTGTGCTTTCATTGGTATAAGCTCGTGAGAACCTATACCTCCAGCTTGCATGGTAATTCATAACAAATTTTGAGAGGCTTGGCCTCGGACTTGAGAATGTTTTTTATGTGCTTGTGTCTGCTGTTAAGGGTAGAGACATTTTGTCAAATGGTTGGCGTGAAACCATAACAGTGTTAAAACTATCATGTTAATTTGCATAACATTTCAAGGGTAACGAAATGTATGAAATTTCTTCATGAACCATAGTCGATTTACAGTGAGAACATAGTTAATTTGAATCTCTTATGATAGATATTTTGTTTTATGATAATAATAAGTAATTTGAGGGTTATCTCATTATATTTTTAAATTGTGTCAAAACCGATAATTTAGTTGAATTATTATTGAAAACAATAACTTAGTAAACTATTGATAATGGTTTTGGATATGACAATTTGTTAAATGTTTTAAAAGAAAATTTGATCTGAACAGACAACTCTGTAATAGTATAAAATTTTCTTCATAAGTTATGATGTAGAATAGTGTTAATGAATAACTGTTGTTGTGAAAATTGTTGCAAATAAACAAGACATTATTTTGAGAACATAGATATAGGAAGATGTTGTAGTATCACCAAGGTCATTATGTGAATAGCTTGGGAGCATCGTACTTTTTTGGGAAGATATTTTTATGGAAATATATTATGATGATATATTCTTTTATACAGAGGTTTATATTTCTGAAAATGATTCAATCTTTGTACTGGATCTTGAAATTTGATGATTATATTTATAAAATAAATTTTCAAGTTCTTTATGTTTATTCATAGTTAGTTTTTTTTTTTTTGTTGTGGTGTGTTACATTTGGTATCAGAGCTGAAGTTAGAATAACCAGGACTTTTTCGGTTATAGGGTTTTATCATCTTCGATGCATTTTTAACAGTTAGTTGTTTTAGGTTGTTATCATGCCTCCTGTCACTAGAGGAACTCTCGGATGCAGAATTTCTGAAAATAACCTTTCCAACAGATGCAGAGGTAGAGGTAGGGGCAGGGGCCATGGTAGAGGTCCTAGGTACCAGAATGATCAGAATGTTGGGGTTTGAAACAACCAGGATAACCAAGCTGACCAGGCTATGGTACTTCAAAGGATTTTGGAAAATCTTGATAATATCGAGGCTAACAACCAGATTGCTGGTGGGGGAGCAGATGGAAGGAGACCTCTAATGCAGGGTATTAACCTTCTTGTAGAGGAAGATCCAGTGGCAAGAGCTCAGCTCAAGGATCTTTCCAAGATGAAAGGGTCATTATTCTACGGTACAGAATAGGGAACAGCAGCAGAAGCTTGGCTGCTAAACATTGAGCGATGCTTTGTCTTACATCATTACTTGAGTAACGTGAAGGTAAGATGAATGGTTATGCATTTGAGAGGATTTGGTTCCTTGTGGTGGGAGTAGGAGTTGGAGAAGCTGGGCATTGATATCTCTTTAGTTACTTGGGAGCTCTTTGTAGAGTGATTCAAGGAGAGGTTTATGTCAGAATATTGGCAATAGGCTCATGCAGAGGAGTTCTTTCAGATTATGCAGTCTGGCTCTACAATGGAAGCTTATGAACGTAGATTTTACGAGCTTAAGAAGTTTTCTGGTTGGGCAGAAAATGATAAAGCCATGATTCAGCATTTCATCAAGGGGCTTATGCCCAAGATCATGGAGGAAGTGAGAACTTTCAGACCTGTGTCTATGCAAGAAGCTTTAGAATGAGCAAAGTTGATTGAGATGAAGTTTGGGTATCATGGGGCTTCATACAAAACTAGCATGAATCCACCTACTCTGGATGTGAGTAAGAATCAAAAGCCTCCATAGAGTAGTGCGAAATCAAGATTTTCAGGTGGGAAATTCAAGAAGAGGAAGTTCGATAAGAATTCCAAGGTTTCAGAACAGCCTAAACCATTTCAACCACCTCAAAGTGTGCAGAGTAATAAGCCATTTCCTAATCCTTCTAGTCAGAACACTGGATTCAAGAAATTTGTTGAGTGTTTCCATTGTGGACAGCTAGGGCATTATCAGTCTCAGTGTCCCAATTGGGATAAGTTGAAGGTTGGACCTAAGCTAGCTAGGTCTGAAGCGACAGTTGGTGATTCTGCCAGGAACCACTGTATCTTTGTAACTTTGGATTAGAAGCAGGCCGAACACCAGAACTCGATTATAGAAGCTCAAGGTAATACTCAAGGTATGAAAGTTTCTATCTTATTTGACTCAGGAGCTACAGACTCATTCATTTCTTCTACTTTAGTTGCACATTGTGGTATACCTGTCGTTAAGGCAAGGAATAGATGGCAAGTGGAGTTAGTGTCAGGTTCTAGGGTGTGTGCTAATTTGATTGCTCTTGACTGTAAGATTTGTATGAAATCTTTCTCAACTTCAGTGAACCTTAGGGTTATTCCTTTAGGATCATATTATATAGTTTTGGGTATGGATTGGTTAGAATAGCATCAAGCTATTTTGGATTGCAAAGATAAGTCATTCAGTTGCGTTGATGATTCTGGATCAGCCAGAGTTATCATAGGAATCAAGAGACCTATCTCTTTGTGGACAATTTTTGCCAAGCAATTGGCAAGGTGTGCTCAAAAAGAGTGCAGTTTGTTTGCCATTTCAGTAAACAACTTAGAAGATTCTGTAGTTAAGAGTTCTTCTCTTGATCATCTAGTTTTGTGAAACTTTTTGGATGTTTTTGTTGAGGAGATTCTTGAGATACCTCCGAAGAGAGAAATTGATTTTCGAATTGATTTAGTACCAGGAACGAAACCAATTTCCAAGACTCCATATAGAATGATAGCTCAAGAGCTGGTTGAACTTAAAATTTAGTTGGAGGAGCTTTCGGAGAAAGGTATGATTCATCCTAGTGTTTTGCCTTGGGGTGCTCCAGTTCTAGCAGTCCCTGATTCAACTAAGGAGTTCATGGTTTGCACTAATACATCTTTGGATAGCATAGGGGCAGTTTTGATGCAGGAAGGATGTGTTATAGCTTTTGAGTCTAGAAAGATTAAGAGTCATGAGGTGAATTACCCTACTCATGATCTCGAACTTGTAGCGATAATGCATGCTTTGACCAAGTGGTGGCATTTTCTTTTGGGAGAACGATTTGAGTTGCATACTGATCATCGAAGTCTTCAGTACCTTTTCACACAACTAGACCTCAATGCTAGGTAGCAAAGATGGATGGAATTCCTGTGTGAATACGACTTCGAGATTAAGTATGTGCAGGGGAAAGAGAACATAGTTGCTGATGATCTTAGCAGAAGGCATCATGAATTATTTTCTTTGATCCTAAAAGTGGATCTAAAGGATAAGATTTTGCAAAACCTTTCTGTAGATCATTGGTTTTAGGATGTTAAAGCTGTTATGGACAGCGGCAGCATCTTGGAAGGAAGTTTTGAAGGATATTCAACGAATTTTGAAGGTTTTTTACTATATAGAGGGAGCATGTACGTTCCTAATTTGGGTGATTTGAGGAATCTAATTATGGTTGAGGCCCATAGAGCACCATATTCAGCTCATTCAGGTGTCAAGAAAATGCATGTTGATCTCAGGCAGCAATATTATTGGCCTGGAATGAAGAGAGACATAGCTGATTTTGTGGCTCGATGCTTGGAATGTCAACAAGTTAAGGCTGAACATCAGCACCCTGCAGGACTATTGCAACCACATAATGTTCCAGAATGGAAATGGGACACCATTTCTATAGATTTTAATACTGGATTTCCTATTACAGCTCGTAGGCATGATGCTATTATGGTGGTAGTAGATTGTTTGTCTAAAGTTGCCCACTTTATTCTAGTTAGATCATCCTATAATGCAGCAATGGTTGCCAGAATTTTTATGGAGCAGGTAGTTAAGTTACACGAAATTCCTAAAAATATTATATTTGATAGAGATCAAGTGTTTACTTCATCTCTTTGGAGATCCATGCAGCGAGAGTTAGGTACTCAGCTAAATTTTAGTTCAGCTTATCACCCAGAGACAAACGAACAAATTGAACGTGTTAATCAGATTTTGGAAGACATGCTTAGGATGTACGTAATGGATAGACAGAATAAATGGGAGGAGTATCTACATTTGGTAGAGTTCGCTTATAATAATGGATATCATAGTTCCATAGGGATGGCACCATTTCAAGCATTATATGGTAGACCTTGTAGGATGGCTCTCAGTTGGGATAATTTGGAGGACAGGACTCTTTTAGGACCTAAAATGTTGCTAGATTTGGAGCAGCAAGTTAAAAGGATTAGAGAGCACCTTATTACTGCTCAAGATAGACAAAAGAAATATGTTGATAAACATAGAATTGATCGTCAATTCTTGGTGGGTGATAAAGTGTTTCTCCGGGTAAGACCGCATAAAATTCCAATTCAATATGGAAAGGGATCCAAGTTAGCACCTCGATTTGTGGGTCCATTTGAAATTTTGGAGCGGGTTGGACCAGTTGCCTATAAACTTGCCTTGCCATCAATCTTTCACGCATTCATAATGTTTTTCATGTTTCAATTTTGTGTAAGTATATTCTTGATATTGCTCACGTGCTCGACTAGAAAAATTTATAGATTTTGGATGGTCAAATCATGCTGGAACCAGTGCTGATCATGCAAAGCAGAACTATGAGTTTAAGAGGAAGAGAGATAAGGCAGGTAAAGGTCCTATGGGACCCCACTGATGAATCATCTGCTACCTGGGAGGATACTGATATGATGAGAATAACTCATCTGCATTTGTTTGTTGACTTCCAGGAGAAAGTCGAATCTTAGTGGGGGAGGGTGTCATGCCTGACCACTACTCAGAGTTTTTCTGCACATTAGGACCTTGCTATTTTAGGATTTCTTTCTGATGTTATGATTGAATATCTGTAGAACTTGGTTATAATACTGTTGTTGAATGATGAGACTGATGCTGAACGTATTTTTAGTGATAAACTATGTTTTAGCAATAAATATGATTTAGGATTTTATATATTGAATTTGGCATATTATTGATTTCTAGTTGATAGATTATCGATTATGTTATTATTTTTTTGACTCTTTGTTTACTACATTCTATTTCATGCTATTTGTTGACGTAATGTTGCAGATATTCTTTAATGGTTATATGTTGTATTTAATCAAAATCCTTCATTGTACTTTCATACATGTAGCTATACATGTATTTAATGTTTAGATCGTGTTAACCCCTTAAGATGATTTCGTGTCTTGACTCATATTGGATTGGTAATTGAGGGAACCATGGTTGCATTTATATATATATATATATATATATATATATATATATATATATATATATATATATATATATATATATATATATATATATATATATATATATATATGTTCATATATGTGTTGTCTTATGACTAAGGTTTAATATCTTAGTGGAGCTTGGCATAAATTTAATGAAATCACTTCATATGCAAATAGCAATGATATAACCCTAAATGGGTATCAGTTGCTATGAAGGAGGGTAACGTTGTTATTTGTTTGTTTGAGCCATTTTCATGGCGGTGGACTTGGACTGCCGAATTTATGGCACTGAAGTTGCAGTCAGCCATACCTTGATATGAGTCAGGTTTTGCTGATTTTAGGCCAGTTTTTGAGCCACATTGCTTTGTTGATTTTACATCTGTGGTTTCGTGCTGAGATATCAGCATTTTAATGGGTATTGGTTGGAGGCTTAACGTGCATATCTGGTTTAACTTGATGGAGTTATTTCTCAGAGTTTGGCTATTGTGGTTTATGAAGTTTCTATTTCACTCTATTGTGAAGTCTTTTGTGAATGGTGTGAGTCGACATTGTGGAGTTTTGCTCACCAGTGTTGGATTTAGTTTTTGGGGTTTTGGAATCAAGTCGGTTTGAGGAACAATCTTCCAGCTCTAGTTGTTTAGGTAGGGGGCAATTTCTTACCCTACTCTTTCACTTTGTCTGCGAATGCCATGTAACTTTCATTTGCAAAATGTAAAGGAATATCAGATTTGTATATTGTGAAATTTTACATTCAAAGATGAGTATGTTCATTTCGTGCTTTATAAAGTTTTGCATGAACTCACTTTTGTATGTGGAAGATGAGGAGGGATATGTTTGGAAGTTGTTTAGTTTATGTTTACAAAGCTATGCCCAAACATATGTTTCTCACCAAGTTGAGTTTTGGGAGAAACATATGCTTGCGGCATTTAGCATGTCGACTGTTTTGTAACAGCGAGCAAGTTTGTGCTTTCATTGGTATGAGCTCGTGAGAACCTATACCTCCAACTTGCATGGTAATTCATAACAAATTTTGAGAGGCTTGACCTCGGACTTGAGAATGTTTTTAATGTGCTCGTGTCTGCTGTTAAGGGCAGAGACATTTTGTCAAATGGTTGGCGTGAAACCATAGCAGTGTTAAAATTGTCATGTTAATTTGCATAACATTTCAAGGGTAACAAAATGTATGAAATTTCTTCATGAACCATAGTTGATTTACAGTGAGAACATAGTTAATTCAAATCTCTTATGACAGATATTTTATTTTATGATAATAATAAGTAATTCGAGGGTTATCTCATTATATTTTTAAATTGTGTCGAAACCGATAATTTAGTTGAATTATTATTGAAAACAATAACTTAGTAAACTGTTGATAATGGTTTTGGATATGACAATTTGTTAAATGTTTTAAAAGAAAATTTGATCTGAACAAACAACTTTGTAATAGTATAAAATTTTCTTCATAAGTTATGATGTAGAATAGTGTTAATGAATAACTGTTGTTGTGAAAATTTTTGCAAATAAATAAGACATTATTTTGAGAACATAGATATAGGAAGATGTTGTAGTATCACCAAGGTCATTATGCGAACAACTTGGGAGCATCTTACTTTTTAGGATTTTGCATTTTTAGTCTTTTTGATCATTAATGTAATATAATATATTTTACATGTGGTGAGTCGTATTTCAAATTTTAATTCGGATATTGGATTTTAAATGTTGTTTGTGGTTAAAACAGGGTGATATTTCACCGTCAAACAGTGGTAAAACAACAATGGAGGCTTGGATATTCATTAACCTAGTAAATTATCTTTTGTTCAACATTGACTATACTTAGTTTTAGTAATACTTGATTTTATTAAATAGTGTTTTAATAAGAATTTTCAGATTTTTTTGCAATAAGATGTAATTCTGTTCTTAGTGAAAATGGATAGTTGTTTTAAGATAGGAGACAGATTATGATAAATGTTGATGTGATGAAACAAGGGTATCATATGTTCATTATATTATTATCTTGGCCAATTCAGAGGTTAAGCTTGGTTTGTTATGATAGTAAAGATAAGTAGTACAGTACTGCGACTGGTAAATATCATTCAACTGATATAGCAGTTTAATGATATTTACGAGATTGTAATATTGTACTATTTATTTCTGTTATTATAATAACCTAAGTTTACTTTCAAATTGACAGTAAAAGATGAAAGTTTTGAAGATGAAGAATGTAATATAATGAGAAAACTGACTTGTTATTAGTTACATGTACATTCTTAGAATACCTATTTGATGTGTATGTTAAGGATAGCTGTAGTGAACGTATATCAAGGTGGCTGAATAATGACTTATTCTATTCAGTTAATTAAATTTAGTGATAATTTTAAAATGAAATGGGGAGGGTTAATTATAAATAAAGATAATTGGCCTTACCTATGACTTAAACTAGTAAGGTTAAGTACGGAGAACAATGCAAGTCTCTATTTCGTTATTTCACGAGTATTATAGAGAACCCCACTATGAGATATCTAAGGGCATACCATATACGGATGCAATATCTTGGCACCATAGTGATGACACCTCAGTATATATATGGTTCATTAACTAGTTATTCTTAGTGCGAGTTTGATTTTGCATTGTTTAGAAGGCATTACTTCTTGCATAGTAATATTAGTATTGCACTATGTTACGTAGTTGGATATCTGTTTTAAGGTTTTTATATATATATGTTGAATTCTGACAGGTATGCAGGTGAACTACGCTTTTAACTCAGTGTGTACTGATCCCTCTGTGTGTGTTGTGTTGTATTTTTTTTTGTTATTTTCAGGTGTTCAAGTTGAATATCTAGTTTGAAGGAAGACTATTGAAGTTACTTCATGAAACTGAATTGGATACTTGTAGAATTTCATTTGTTGGACCTAAGTGTCTTTGAATGATACTATTCATCAATATTGTACTAAACTCTTTATGTATAGATATTTTTATGGAAATATATTGTGATGATATATTCTTTTATACAGATGTTTATATTTATGAGAATGATTCAATCTTTGTATTGGATCTTGAAATTTGACGATTATATTTATAAAATAAATTTTTAGGTTCTTTATGTTTGTTCGTAGTTAGTTTGTATTTTGTTTTTGTTGTGGTGTGTTACAAGATAAGCATGACAACTAAGCACATAACTTCCACAATAAGAAGATAAACATGATGAGGTGTCTAGAATTTTATAGAGACCATGTGCTCAAATAATCTGCTAACTCCTAAGTGTAGACAACATGTGCATAAATAGAGTGCAAACTCCTGTGTTGTCAACATGACAACTCACAAGAGTTCGCATACTCGTATGCGAATAAATATTAAAATAATACACCTTAATTCATTAAATTTCTTTATTTAATATTTATTTGACTTCTTTTTAAATTAATTTATTAATTTTAAATCTCATGCACTCACTTTATTAAATCCACTTGTTTTATCTTAATATATTTTAAGCACATGCACACATCACGTGATCTAGAATCTTTTAATAATTTTAATATCTTTTCCACTTTTCAATTTATTTTTGAAACTTAATTGATAAAATAAAAATGAGCTCTAAATATATTATTATTAAATTAATAAATATTATCACGTTCTAAATTTAAACCTATAACTTTTATCTTCAAATTTAATTCTTTTTATTTAATTAATTTCCCAACTATATAAATAAAAATAAATATTAAAATATCATATTAATTTTCTATTAAATTAAATCATTAATTAAATATTTTAATTAGACTTAATTAATAGAAAAATACACCAAAGACTAATAAAGTAAAATATGAAATCTCATCATAACAAAACACATACAAAATCAAACCAAAAGGGTTAATATCATGAATTACGTCATCCGACTCATTCGGAGGGTACTTGACTCAAATACTTGTCCTAATTTTCAATTAGGAAAAATGGCTTAAAGGGTTGGGATTTGGACTTGAGAATTTATCTCCCCTCTCTTACCATTGGGATAATGTGATAGGGTACGCTCATCTTAGCAATTCAGGGAAGTCAATACTCACATAAAATTCATGCATGTACAAGCACAATATATACCAAGCTAAACAAGCAATAGTAGGAAGTGGTGCATTGTGTTGATCTCAACTAGTAGGTGACTATGACTCCCTTCCTTAACCACATTAGAAATGCCATATAGAAAGAAAACAAACATGCACACCATACACATGCAAGTATGGGGTAAGTATCCATAAGAAAACACATATGATAATAAATCATCTAACTAATTATCATCAAGAACTGCAAACACTAAAATAATCATCATACATACATGAACTATAAAGTACAAAGTAATCTCATCATAAATCAACTGAATCTAAAACAATATCTGATATATCTCAAAATAATGTCATCAATCATCAATATAAAATTGACCTAAAAGAGTTTGGTAATGATAAAAAAATGTGAACTAGGGGTAGGCACTACATCCACCCTGCCTAGAATTAGGCTTACTCCTGGAAGCTTGCATTAATGCTATAACCAAAGAATTCACTGTGTGGGTCCCATTGAACCTTTTTCCCCTGCAGGAGGATATGATTCCACTAAGGACACTACAACACACTTAGAGCAATATGATTATAGTTTAATAGTAAGCTGAAAACTACATTGACCCAACATTCATTCTTTTAACAAATGCTGAAATAGATTCCTTAATACATTATAAACAAAGAATCAACATAATGCTTGCAAAGACAATCAAAGGCATACTACCTTAAAGCATAGATAAAAGACAGATGTTTTGAAAATAGAATAAGTTTCAATTTTTAGTTTTTCCCATGTTTAGGTTTTAGTATAACTTCAATTTTGAAACCTAAGTGCTGAAATATGCAAGTAACAGTTTAAGTCATGTTTCAACTCAGCTAGTTTCAAGTTTTAGTTTGAAAGATATACGCATGATAGTTCAAAGTTTTTTTTCATTTTTGGTCCAAATAGTTATCACTAGTGGCATTCCAATATACCCAAAGCTCCCAATGTTGAAACTCAGGCTTTGATACCAGATGTAAAGCCCCACCAAGGGATCCAAAATAATTAACCTTAAATTTTACTGAGTTTTCCAAACAATTTTTTTTAATCATGAAAGATAAACCATTCACATCAAACACATAGTAGCGAAAACAATAATATATAATCAACTGTAAGCATACATAATAGGTTACATTTCTAAAGGATCCCAAGACGTTGAGTCACATTTAAACTAATTAACACTAAGTCCAACAACTACCACATCCACATAATAGAAAGTCCAATGTCCATAATATACATTTGTTCTGAATGCCTCTTGGAAATTAAATTCGGAATGCTCAATCATCCACTATATATATCATAGGGTAAAAAAGTCTTAAAGGAATATACATATGTAAAAATAAAGATACATCATCATCCTAAACTAATCCATGGTGCAAGTGCAGTAAGTAAACAAAACCACATGTCATACATGATACATCATCATAGAAGATATAAACATCCATCATAAAAGATATCCATATATCACAAACATAACTAACTAAATGCACGGTTCCTCCCAACTGTAAATAGCATCATTAGACCATCATGGGCCCTAGCCATCCCTCCATGCGTAACATCCCAAGTCATCGAAGAGATCATCGGTATTATCATAGTAGGGACATCACTCCTAAAACATACTACATCATATGCAAAAAGCAATTTAACATGCTACAACATATTCATCAGAAATCTAATCATGCAAAATAAAGCATAAGATAAGTAAAGAAAATCATCTATCATATGCTAATCATCAATATAAAGAAACATTTCAGTAAATAACATCCATCATAAGATCCAAGAAAAGAATGAAGATAAATACCAACCACGAATGCTCCAACCACAGTGTCTACGGACGGATCTCAAATGGTAAGAGTGAAAAAGCACTACCACCCAACCGCGTGGAACCTAAATGGCCCACTCCCACCGTGCTGAGGAGATAGTCTCAAGTCCCAAACAGGATACCAAATCACATAACACAAATACTCTCTAAGTCCAAGAATCCTAAAATTATACTAACTCAAAGGTTCCATCATAAAAGGGTCGACACCTATACCTAGAGGCACAACAATGATATGTAGAAAACCTACTATGTAAGTGGGAAAGTGTCATCGCATGAATCATGCTAGAGTTACCCTGGCAGTCTCTCAATAGACCCCAACCCCCTAGTGATCCCTATGTGGCCACTAGTATCCTCTCATACTGACGAGGCATACTACAAAATGTAAGTTCGCAACCAAGCGTTCTCTCTACTCCCATCCTAGTCTGTACTAGCACTCGAGGCATGGGTGAGAACAAACAATTATCTTATTAGGTTCATTTTAATCCCCATTTAGTGTAAATATTTTCACTTATTAAATAACTTACAATGAGTTACCCTGGCAGCCACTTAGGGCCCCGACCCCCATTGCAAGCCACTTCCCAACACTACAAGTAGATAACCTACCCTAGGCTCATGAAATCACAAATCATAAAATCACCTCAGCCCTATACAAGCGACTGGAAAGCATCATAAAGATAATCAAAATAGTCACATCAGTTCTCCATGACCAACTGAAAAGAATCAAATGATAGATCATAATATCTATTGGTTCTCAACAAGCAACTAGAATAAATCACAATGTTTAGTGGTTCTCAACGAGCAACCGAAAAGTATCTCAAAACAATACTAATTAATGACTCCAAAATGGTCAAGTCAAACATGTCACAACATGACATCATCAAGAAAAAATCAAACACTTCCGTCCCATCAAGGCAACTAGAAAGTAGTCCAAGTATAACTGATCAATGACTCAAAAATGGTTAAGTCAAGTGTCTCATGTACATACATCTCAGCTTCACATAGGAAGACTGATGCGCATCAACAAATAGTGAATACAAACATCTCATAGAACACACCATCATATTACCATGGTTGGATTTTTAAAAGATCGAGATCAAATAAAATCAACATGCCATCACATTCACATAACCCCCGAGCCTCTGGTAACAACCTAAGACTGGTCAAAGGTAGGACAAACCCCAAAACCCAAAACACAGATAGCATAGAGAAACAAAATACAATCGCATGTTTTGGTTTGCTTTTGCAATCACATGTTTAAGTCAAATATGAGTTTTCAATTTTTGTTTCAAGTATTTTCAAGAGTATAAGGTTCTTCGTTTAATCTCCAAGTCAACCCATTTATCTTTTTTGAATAAAACATAGAATTATCCCTCCATTATTTTAAAACAATTTTCTAAAATAATCAGAAGATACTTATTTACTTATTTAAATCATCGAACTAGTTCTCATTCACTTTTAGATAAAATCATTCGCATTATTTCACTAAAAATCAAGGTTACTAATAATTCCAAGAAGCGTCTCCCATTATTCAAATTATTAGAATAATACTTATCAACCTTCAAATAATTAGTTTACAATTTCCATAAAACACTTCAAGGAAAATTATTTATTTAAAATAGTCTTCATTGATTTTAAGTAAAATCAATCTCATTAATAATTCAATTATTTAATTCCAATAAAAACTTATTAATATCTCTTTTCTTTTAATTTTCCCTCATTTAAAAATCCATTTACTTAAATTGACTAATACTTAATTAGACTCTTTATACTATTAACTAATCTAAATTTAATTTAATTTTATTAGATTAGCTAATAAATCATATAAAACTAATGCATAATAATAAGTTTCTATTTTAATTCGAACCCAAACCCAAATCAATTTTCAAATCTTGATTCTACTAAGGGAAGATTGCAATAATATTTTTAATTCCCATAACTAGATGAAACAATATGCATGTCCGAATTCCAAATTAAAAAATTGAAGATTCATTCATAGAGAACTATTCAAACACACAAAACAAACATGATGAAGATAGGAAAAGAAAGAGCATAATAGAATATGTGAAATAATTACGAGTGCCTACTTGGACTCTGATGCTAATTCACTATGCCTTAAAAAATTGTAGAGAAGCTCCTCCTCTTAGAACCTTCTCCTTTCTAAAAATTCTTTCCTTCTCCAACATTTGCAATTCCTCCAAGAACCGAAACCCCCAAATGACTAGAAGCATGTAGAAGCTTTTAGAAGCATATAAGCATGTCAAAGCATATGAGCTTGTAGAAGCATATGAGTATATCCATATACAGTAAGAGAGCATCTATATAAAGGCCTCTAAGATGCATCTAGAATGTGTCTAGAAAGAACTAGGAGATAAGCATGACAACTAAGCACATAACTTCCACAGTAAGAAGATAAACATGATGAGGTGTCTAGAATGTTGTAGACACCATGTGCTCAAATAATCTGCTAACTCCTAAGTGTAGACAACATGTGCATAATTAGCGTGCAAACTCATGTGTTGTCAACATGACAACTCACAAGAGTTTGCATACTCCTATGTGAATAAATATTAAAATAATACACCTTAATTTATTAAATTTCTTTATTTAATATTCATTTGACTCCTTTTTAAATTAATTTATTAATTTTAAATCTCATGCAATCACTTTATTAAATCCACTTGTTTTATCTTAATATATTTTAATCACATGCATGCATAACGTGATCTAGAATCTTTTAATAATTTTAATATCTTTTCCACTTTTAAATTTATTTTTGAAACTTAATTGGGAAAATAAAAATGAGCTCTAAATATATTATTATTAAATTAATAAATATTATCACGTTCTAAATTTAACCTTATAACTTTTGTCTTCAAATTTAATTCTTTTTATTTAATTAATTTCCCAATTAATTAAATAAAATAAAATATTAAAATATCATATTAATTTTCCATTAAATTAAATCATTAATTAAATCTTTTAATTATACTTAATTAATAGAAAAATACACCAAAGACCCATAAAGTAAAATACAAAATCCCATCATAACAAAACACATACAAAATCAAACTAAAAGGGTTAATATCATGAATTACGTCATCCGACGCATTCTAAGGGTACTCGACTCAGATACTTTTCCTAATTTTCAATTAGGACAAATGGCTTAAAGGGTTGGGATTTGGACTTTGGAATTTATCTCCCCTCTCTTACCATTGAGATAATGTGATAGGGTATGCTCATCCTAGCAATTCAAGGAAGTCGATACCTAGGTACCTACAACCTGCATAAAATCCATGCATGTACAAGCACAATATATAATAAGCTAAACAGGCAATGGTAGGAAGTGGTGCATCGTGTAGATCCCAACTAGCAGGTAACTACGACTCCCTTCCTTAACCACATCAAAAATGCCATAAAGAAAGAAAACAAACACGCACACCATACATATGCAAGTATGGGGTAAGTATCCATAAGAAAACACATATGATAATAAATCATCTAACTAATTATCATCAACAAATGCAAACACTAAAATAATCATCATACATACATGAACTATAAAGTATCAAGTAATCTCATCATAAATCAACTGAATCTGAAACAATATGTGATATATCTCAAAATAATGTCATCAATCATCAATATGCAATTGACCTAAAAGAGTTTGGTAATGATAACAAAATGCGAACTAGGGCAGGCACTACATTGGGAATTAGAATTTGTATTGCCATTTTTGGCCCCAAAATGAGAATTTATCAATCCACCAAAATATTTTTTATTGGAGTTAGAATTCAAATTCTATTTCTCATTTTCACTTTCCAAATTTAATACCTTTTTTGGGTCTGCTTAACCATGTGGGTTTTCTAATAAATTTTTTTGAGCTTTTTCAACTAGCCAAGTTTCATAATACAAACATATAACTACAATGCAATATAAAGAGAAATAAGAATTATAAAGATGTAATTGGAGAGTTAAAGACCTTAAATGTGTGATCATTCTTCTCAATAATTAAATTTCTCTCTTCTTAATGATTCATACATCTCTAGTGTGAGTTTCCATTTGGATAGTTGTAGAGATGTCTAAATCATTGAGAAGCAAGACATGTAATTTGTGTTAGCCTTTTGGTCTATGATCTGGACCATTTCCACTCAAAATTTCTATATTAGTTGCAAATAAAATAGGAGAGTGATCTAAGATAGTTGTTAGGGATACTTGAATGGGAGAGGCTCAAAGGTTTGAAGAGAAAGAAAAAGAGGAGGCATATACATAGACTCTTTAAATTCTACAATATACTCTATTTTAGAAAATCTAATTATTAGTCTAGGTGAACCAGATATTAGAAAAGAACCTTTTTTATTAAAAAATGGGGTCAAAGAGATTTAATTTTCTTTTAAAAATTTTCCAAAAGAAAAATTTATTGTCTTTACAAGAGCTCTTAATACCTCCACATTCGTCTTCTCCATTTCCACTCATGTTAAAATCACCTGCAATAATCTAGTAAGCATTTTGTAATGACATGGCCATCCAATCCCATAATTTTTCTTTTTTCACAATAATCATTTGCAACATAAATGGTGCATAGATAATGGTTTTATCATGAATGGATAAAGTAATCTAGATTAATATATTACAAGGGAAGGTTCTTAGCAGATATTATGCCATTATGGATGGAGTTCTTTGGGATACATAAGGGAGATAATCAAAGAGATAATGGGTTCTAAATGATGAGTAGGGGAGATATAAGGAGATTTATTGCTCTAAGCAATAGAGAGATAACGGTCATTGATCTAATCATTCTTCTATTTATTAGTGAAGATTAGACAATAATAGTATTAATTATTCAACTAAATATGTGTTCACTATCCAAAATAAAATAATTATGATATTTGGTATTATTTTTTATATGATCCAAAATAAATTATTTCCATATGGGGTCACACCAAATGGAAACATTCCCTTCCCCCTTTCATGGGAAGAGGATAAATGTTTGGCTTCACATCAAATAAATTTCATCATGGTAAAAGAATTTTATCCAAAAACATTAATTTCTTGAAAAATACAAAATCAATATATTGTAATTTGTTTCTCCAATCTCTAACTACATATTTTCTACCAAGAATTTCTAAACCTCTAACATTCCAACTTGCAAACTTGAGCATCAATATTTATTTGGGGTTTTAGGACTCTATTATTCATGCTATTTCTTTTAGAAATTAAATTCCTATCAACAATTTTCCTTTTCCTTTATTTATTTTAGCCCAAACTACAAGGAATCATTCATCATTAGAGGTATCGATGGTCATGGATGAATCATTTTCTTCAGCCTTGTTAGTTTTAGTATATATTCACTATTAGATACAAATGCCTTCTCTCTATTTTTAGAACTCTTACTCGAAGGAGCCTCTACGATTTTAATGGTATCATATTTATTTTGAGGGATGTATTGGTTATCCATATAATCAAGTTCCTCCAATTTATCATCTCCCTTCCCAAAACTCAATCCTCTTGTAAGGTTACTATATTCTAAGGATCCAATAGATGACTTTTGGGTTTCATTATTCATCCTCGTTGTTTTTTCATTGATAGATTCAATAGAAAATTATTAATAAATCTTCCTACCCATGATTGCAAGATTATTTTTAGGTATTAATGTTGGAAGTTTCATTGATAAACTAAGATACTTAGAGAGTGGGGGTGAATCAAGATCTATAAAACTTTTATTTTTCAAAATAACTTTAATACATTCACCATATTGACCATCTCATATCTAGTTTATGCATAACTTGTAAAATCAAAAGCAAGAATAAGTCAAAGGGTTGTAGCTCAATTGGTTGGGCACAATTGGTGAGGATGATGGTACAGTTGAAATTGCCATCCACCAAGGTTCAAACCCCCAAAGATGCGTTTGGGCCAGGTTCGACCCCTGGGTGACTTTGATGGACTGGATCCCCCTACATGTGGTGGCTTAGCCAAAGGATGACTTCTGGTTTAGATATATGCTACCTCATAATGTTGTAATCAGCTTGTAAAGGCAGAGATGCCGATATCTATGTAATCCGGTTGTTTCCATTAAAAAAAAAAGAAAAAAGCAAGAATAAGTAAGTCTAACTATTGTTGAAATTAACAAATGGGATGATTTACTTCTTGGCGGGGGGGTTGTGAATCAAAAGTAACTAACTTTTACTTTTCAAATTCTTTTAACTAAAACCATTCACATGCATTCAATCTATCTACTGAACTCGAAAGTAAAGACATGCATGAAAATAGACAACACACAAATTTGGTAACCCAGAAACCCTCCAAAATGAGAAGGTAAAATTAGGGTGGGGATGACACCCACAAAATATCATTGCAGTAATGTGTAACTGTTCAAGGTTACAATGTTTGACCACTTCCAATGCTCTGCCCTATGAAAGGCCTATCTTGTTAAAGAATTTTACACTATATCAAAAGTGACCTAGTTAAAGGATTTCACTACCCTGTTAAAAGTAGGCCTGGTTAAAGGACTTTTGTACATTCACTTAGAATGCCACCCTATTAAAGGATTTACAAATGGCTACTAGGCCAACCTAAGTCCATAGGATTTCCATTATCTAATAGAATTGCTAAAGAGTATTAAAAAGTCTTTGACCTGATAGCTTTGCAATCTCCAATTGCTAATCCCAGATCCTTGTTCTACTTTGACTGACATGATCCTTGCTTGATTTGATATGTCACTCTTCAAAGTTTTGATACTCTATTCTTGTTCAACCAAATGTTGCAATGTTGCTCTGTTCTTCTAAGTCTTTTCACACTTCCCTCTGAATTTCACTATAGTTCACCCATACACTTCATTCATCCATGCATACTATGGGGTTTTTTCCTCCTTTTAAAGATTTCAAAGAGTTAGGGTTAGGTATGAATCTATGATCCATATTAAATCTTTATTTCCCACTCACTCATTGCACTTTTCTTATTGGTTGCATGCCTTCTCCATTTTTCTTATTGGTTGCATGTCGATTCCATAGGTAATGCAAAAGATTCATTCTTATCTTTAATATCCTTCAAGATTCTTCTATGTCAGCTCAGAAAATGGTCTACATAGGTGTTTGTGTGATTACAAATAACTATGTCCAATCTATGTTACTTGACACTTGTTACCTCTAATGCTTGGCTCATATAGAAAAACTAGCTCACTCGACTCCTATAGCAATTCTATTCCTCTCAGCTTCTATAGTGATTTGATACCTATACTTTGTTTGGCACTTGATATTCACTCAACACCTGAAGATTTATCAACACTTGAAGTTAACTTGGCACCTGTTGTAGTTCTATCTAGCTCAACGCTTGAACTTACTTGGCATCAACTATTTACTTGGCATCTATACATATTTTACTCAGCACGTGTTACTAGCTCAACATGAACTTAGTAAACATCTTAAGTGTGTTGACATGAAATAGTCAAAACCTTGTCTTAGGTTCAACAACTATCAATCACATCCATGAAATGTAACACATGACACAAAAGATATGGTTACCCAAAAACCCTCCAAGGTGAAGTTAAAACAAGGGTAGGGATGACACTAACAAATCTTCACTACTGTAGTAATAAAGTTAACCTGATAGGTTTATAATTTTGATCACTTTTGATGATCTACCCTATGAGGGGCCTACTCTACTAAAATAATATAAGATTATTAGGTCTTACCTTGCTAAAGGACTTTTAAACTTGCAATGAAGTAAGGAATCTATTCTAGGACATTTAAAAAGGTATGTTAAAACCACTTTCTTAAGAGATTTTCCTTGATTCAATCTGTTAAAATTGACTCGGTACTTTTTGATCTCCAATTTGATATAGATTTTCTTAACCCTTCACTACTTTATTAGGTAGCTAAACCTTGTTCTTCACAACTCTCTCTTGCATGCATCATCCAAAAATTAAGTCCTTCAGACAATGCTTCACTTATTTCACATACTCTAGAATCTCTTGTGTGATAGTTAATTCCACTCATACAAAAATAAGGCTTGGATCTGCCTATTCAAAGACTTGTGTAGAGTCATCTAGATGCTTCCCTTTTCACCTCTTCATTTGATTGGTTTCTTTCTAGGATCAGTGATCCATGTCAAAATGTGTAACGAACTCTATGATCATTAAGTATCATGTCTTGTTATCTTGAAATAGTTTATCTCAAAGTCTATATCATTCAGAAATTTATTTTCACTCTATTTTAATTGACACATATTATCTCTAATGCTCAGTCATAACTATTCTTTATTCTATTGCCTAACCTTAACTATACTCAGATCCTTCTATATAAATTAACATCTATGTTCTCTATCTACTTGGCATTCACTAAGCTTGGCTTGTACTAAAATACTTAGTGACCAAAGACTTGCTTGGCACCTATAGATCTTGGAATATACATGATTATTTATAATTCTTTAAATGACTCAACCTGTATAGAGTAGCTTGATCATAGTGATGAGTCATGACCAACTCACTCTTCCTTATATATGACTAGGTGTTTGACACTACTAGACAATAAAATTTAGAGATACCAACAATCTCCTCCTTTGACATTAGTAACAAAAATACTTTTTCTTAAAATAAAAGAATAAGAGTACTCTCCCTAAGCCTATGACTTGGTTCTTATAGAAATGCAAAAAATTTCTTTACAATATACAATACTTTACAATTTACATGACTCAAATCAGTCTAATTATAACTTTGTCATACCTTGTCTGCTTTCTATATTTGTGATCTTCATTTCACTTTATTTCCCCTTGTTATTTCAATCATCTATCCCATTTTATTCTATTAATCATTATCATTACATATTAATCATCTATCCCCCTTATTTTTTATACTTATATTTGTTGCATTTTTTGTTGGGGTGTTTATTGTTAGGGTTGTGAGGGTGGAATCAACCCATATTTGTCAATGAAGGGTTTGTGAATTTGATTGGTCATGAAAAGTACATGATCCCATGTGGTCCTTTTTAACTCCATTTAATTTATCATGGAAAGTACATGATCCCATGTGGTCCTTTTTTATTCCAAAACATTAATCTTCAACTCTAAATCTACTACTACGTCAATTAAGTTGTCAACAATCGAAAGATTATGATCTCTTTGCACTAGATGCTTTGTTGGAATTAGCTCATGTTGCATAACCTCCAAATGAGGTGTCAAAATTGACTATATAGAGATTATTTTTTCCCTTATTTAGCTATTTATTTTTTTTATCTCGACCAACCTCCCTTGTGCAAACAATGATCTATTATAGTGCATTGAGCTTGATTCAGCTGATTGAAAGATAGAGCTACCTAATTGCTTCATGTCATCATAAATCCTCTATATTTTTTCCTAAAATTTATTTATGAATCTGGGCATGTCAGAATGTATATTGTAGAGATCTTGTACTTTCTTTACAAGTTCCTCTATATTCTATACAAATTACCACAACTAAACTTTTCTAACTACAATTATAGTGGAAACTTTCTCTAATATTCCCTTCTCAAATTTCTTCTCAAACTAGGCCATTAGTTTTTTCATTTTCTTCAATATCTTTAGTGTTGAAATTTTCAAAAAATTGTGCCAATTGAGAGATAACAGGGGCCTCCTCATTAATGGTTTGAAAATCAAATGCATCAAAAAAAATTCCTTTGATGTAATGCAACACTTGTTAAAGTTGTTGCTCCCTTTTTATTTCTTCTTGCTTCTTCTTCCTTGCCAATATGTCCTATAAGATGACAATTTTCTCAAAAGTAAGATTGGCTAGATCCTATTTTGGCATATCAATTACTTCACCCAGACTAAAAAATATTATTTGGAGAATTTTCCTTTACTTTTCTTTGGAGTGTTGTTGCTCAACACTACTATAGTAAGAGTAGGTGATGGGGTATCACTACTTAGTCTTTCTTGTATTTTAGTGCTCAGAACAAAAATGATAGCACTCGACACTACATTCTCTATTTTCTCTTGTTCTTTTTTTGGTCTCTTTATCTCCCTCATCTTGAGGTTTTGAGACATGCGGTCCTTCTTGACTTGTAAAAGTTTTTACATTTGTTTCCTTGACTGGTTCCTCTTGCTCTTGCTTCTCCCTTTCTTGTTCCTAAGCTTTTGAGGTCTTCTTTTGTTTATCAATGGGGATGTTAAGTGTGGTGGCATGATTAGGGTATATTTTTTCTTGTGGGATCAGCACATCTAAGATTTCTTGATCACTTTGATCATCTTTAATGGTTACTGTATCCACTATTTCATGTTCAACTCTTTTAGTAGTTAATCCAAAAATACTCTTCCATAACAAGTCATTTTGTTGTACAATAGCCTCAATCTTATTCTGTAGAATCATGAATGTTCTTAATTTATGAATGAATCAAATCCTTTGCTTCTCCAAAAATGTTGTCTTCTATTTATTTGATAATTTAAGCATAATCTTGGCCAATGTGCCCTCTCTAATTTGTTTCTCTACTTTTGTTGCTTGTTGCCATCTTGTTTCAAGTCTACTATAAAAATCACTTGAAATCTTCTTTTCCAATTCAATAAGGAAATTTTTTATTTTTATCCATCATATCTATCATGACCTCATATACCTTTGATTTTTCATTATTGCTCAATGTTTCATACTCCACAAATCTGAAACTTGATAGACCTGCAAAGCTTCTAATGTTGGCACATACCTCTTCAATATTTATTGGCTTTGTGGATACAATGACTTGTGATGTCTAGATTCATCAGATCTGGTCCTCTCTACATCTTCCTCTTCAACATATTTCATCTTTACTAGCCTTCTTCTCTTTGTCTGGCTCATTGTAGCTAGAATTTTCCTCTTTTATGCACTAATGCCACTAGGTCTTGTTATTTTAACCACTCCTTTCTTTACTAGTGGCTCAACACTTACTGGTGTTTCTACCCCGATCCTTGATCTTTGTGGTGTAGGAGGAGAAAGGGGCATGCGTGTTGTCTAAAGGATTTAAGAAATACAAATCCACAAAGCTTAAAGAATACATGCATGTAAAAACCCATCATAGAGAAGAAAAAGACCAAAAGAGGCAAGGGTTTTAATCTAAAAATGTAGAAATTATATTCTCAAAAATGAAAAAGATAAGAGATAATTACAAAAGATAAATCCTTATAGAAGGAGATTAAAACCCAAAAAAAGGGTAACCTACAAGGTAAAAGCCATTTAATAATTACTAATTAATTACTAAATGTGAATGCATAAGTGCATAAAGGGAAATATTAAGAAGGGATCAAAGATAATTTTAATAAATGAAATTAAATTAATGCTTTACTCTAACTTCCTCTTTAAGATTAGCAACAATGCAACTACAAACAATGTAATGTAGAAAGAAAACTTGGGTCTCAACAACAAGGCTTGATGAGGTACCCAATCACAACCAAATCACTATGACATGAAAAAATATAGAAAACCCAATGGGAAAAACTATACTCCAAAAAGAGATAGCAAGAAAAGAAGGAAGGATAGATTCATCATTGAGACCCCCCAAGGATAAATTTTTTTACCTCAAACATAGAACACAACTAAAGATATTGTAGGGATGAAAAATATTTAGTGAAGATGTATAAAACTTTCTCAATAGTAGGAATCTACTCCAAGCTCAAAGCACCATCCTAAATCAGATGCCTAATTAAATGCATGTGAAGCTCAATGTGCTTATTTCACCAATGCTCAATCAAGTTGCAGGAAATGCATATAGCACTCTAATTTTCACACCACAAAAAGGTGGGACTATCAAGAGAAAATCCAAACTCTATCATTAACTCTTAAAGTCACAAAACCTCCTGACTAGCCAATACAACTATCTTGTACTCTACCTCTATAGATAATAATGTGTGAACATGTTGCTTCTTTCAAGACCTAGACTTGTGATCATCAATACCACCAACCCAATATGAGTCTTTGTAACCAACAGTGTGAGGATACCTTGATGTGTAGTGAATTCCGTAACATGTTGTACATGAATGTACCTCAAGATATATCTAAAATCTTTCCAGTGGCTCTCATGTGGATCATGAGAGAATTGAGAGAAAAGTCCAACCACAAAGGAAATATCAAGACATATGTGTGTCATGTACAACAAACTACCCACAAGCTATCTATATAAAGTGGAGTCCGCTATAGGAGTAGAGAAAGTGGTAGGTAAAACAAAACCTAGCTCAAAAGGTGTGAAGCCAGCTTACAATCAAGCATGTTGAAATTCTAAATCATATAAAGAGTATACTTTTGCTAGAGTATGGCTATTCCATTTGAAGATTAAACAACTTGTAGGCCCAAAAAATAGTGCAAAATTCCAAGGTCTATCATCTCAAATTGCTCTCTAAATTCTTGTTGAACTCTCTATATCATGGAGATTGAGCTACCTATAATGATGAGATCATCTACATTAAGCACAAGTATCAATAAATCAGCCCCATGATGTTGAATGTAAACTATAGGATCGAAATGACACCGAGTGAACTGTGAAGCAAGCAAGAAGGAATCCATCTTCGCATAACAAGCCCAATGGGCCTTTTTGAGACCATATAAAGACCTTTGAATCCTACATACTAATGGAGAGTTGTACATAAAACCATGAGGCTACTTCATATAGATCTCCTCATGAAGATCTAAATGCAAAAAGGCACTCGTCACGTCCATCTGATAAACTATCCATCGCAGTGAAACTACAAGAGAGAGTATAAGGCAAATAGAATTCATCTTGGAAATAGGGGAAAAGGTCTCAAAGTAATCAATACCCTTAGCCTATGAAAAACCCTTTGCAACAAGACTTTCCTTGTATCTATCAATAGAACCATCTATAACATACTTGGTATGATACACCCACTGGCACTAAACCAACTTTCTTCCTTTTAGAAGAGGGAAAAAATTGCATGTGTGATTCTTCATCAAAGAAGAGTATTCCTCATCCATAGCCCTATCCTACTCTAAGTGTCTTGTAGCTTGTGAAAAACTTTATGGATCATCTCAAATGGCATGAATCAAGAGGCCAGTACTTGTAGTCTAAACACATGTGTGACGAGCATTGGTAGGATCACTTGCCAGAGGTCCAGTTGCATCAATAGTATCATGAGCCCACATGGGCACTCACTAAACATCTGGTGGAGGTAGTGAAGGGTGATAAATTTCAAAATCTTCCTCAGAGGATGCATCATCTTGTGGAGGAGTAGAAGAAGTACTAGGTTGTGAGGAAGAAGATGGTGATGGTGGGTCCATCTAAGGATAGCACTCATCAAAATGAAGATCTCACCAAAACAAGATATCTCTAGAATCAGGATCAAACAACCTATACACCTTCACATCTAAGCATTTGGAATAAATGCCCAAGCCTCATGAATACAAAAAATGTAGAAAATAGAAAGATCAAGCTTGACATGGGTCCAAGCCTCCTCAAAAGTTAAGTGTCATAATGCCTTGTGAGGCATCTAATTTTGAATATAGTTAGCACAATTGATAGCTTCAACCCAAAATGAAGAACTTATACTCATGACTAAATCATACAATTGGCCATCTCCCATAATGTCTCGTTCTTTCTCTCTACAACCTTATTCTACTGAGGGGTGTGAGGAACTATGAATTGATGTTGTAAATCATGCTCAGTGTAAAAATATCTAAAAGAATGATTCACATATTTCCCCCATTGTTAGTGCATATATGCCTGACAAAAAGACTAGACTACTTCTCCACAAATGTCTTAAATATTCAAAATGAATCAAAGACATCAAACTTGTACTTCAAAAAGTACACACATGTGCATCTAGAGAAGTCATCTATGAAGGTGAATACATATCGAGCACCTAAAAAATATGGAGTGAGAAATGAGATAAAATCACTATGTATCAGCTCTATTAGTGGCTTAGCATGTGTGGATCTACTACCATAAAAGGATCTCTATGATGTTTGCCAAGTGCACAACCTTGACACACATCGTCAATACAAGAGATCTGAGGTAACCCGATCATTAGCTCCTGTGTACTCATCTACTATAGATATATGTAGTTGACATGACCAAAATCCTCATGCCAAAGCTTGTTCACTATGTCTACATGAGAAATGAGAGAAACAATTATACAATCAGAGCTCTCAAAGTCATCAAACTAATATAAGTGAGACTGAAGATCAAAACTCCCTATAGAAATAACCAAGTCAGGATCATGAAAATCTTGAATAACCACATAATGTGGTGAGAAATCAATTGTCTTTCCAAAGACAGAATGACAAATCTAAAAGATAAATGGGAGGTTTGTAGAAATCAATAGAACCAAGAGAGCATCCTATAGTGAACCACCTTCTAAAGAGATAGTTTTTGAACCTATGATTGGAGCTGTGTAGAATCACCAACTGCAATCTATGTAGTAACACTCTGAGCAAGTGAGGTAACCAAGTCAGGTGAGTGTTTCATATGGTGTGAAGCTCTAGAATCAAGAATCCAAGCAGTTATAGAAGAAAATGCTCAATGAAAAAGATAATGTCCTTTCCCCGAAGGAGGAGGTGGTGGCTTTAGAGAAGCAATATTGGGCTACTACATGGCTTCCTCTAAATCCTTAAGACATTTCTAACACTTGGAAATTGGATGTCCTTCCTTGCCACAAAAACTGCAAGGATCACCTATGAACTTCTTAGTCTTGGAGGAAGACTCGCTAGGTTTAGAAGACTTACCCTTCTGAGAAGGTTTCCAAACATCTAATTTAGGAGTAGGCTTGGAGGAACTCTTATTGCCTGCTAAATCTATCTTGGCCTTCAATTTTTGCTTCTTCTTCCCTATAGATGTTTGAGTAACCAATGCCAATGTCTTTTAAGTGGTGATAGTATCCAACTATGTAAGCTTGGACTGCTCTCTGGTCAATCACTCACAAAATACCTCAAAAGTGGGCACGGTAAATCTGGAACCCAAGGCATCCATAGTGGAATGGAAGGTAGAAGATAAAATATGAAAGTTTCCTCAAATCTTGGAGAGAATTAGGTAGATGCACTTCTTATCTTTCTTCTCTTTCTTGCATCCCTATAACAAAGTCCTCAATAGAGGGGAAAGCTTCAAGTACAAGAGAAGTAAGATCTATGTCAATTTGAAGTTCTCTAAACTCATTTATGGCACCAAAAAAGTCTTTAAAGTTGTCCTACATATCTTAGGGAGTGGAATACTCTTCAAGATGAAACCTTAAGTTGTCTAAAACACTCAAAGAATTAGACCCATGGCTTCATCCATGTTATCCCTATGCCACAAAGTTTGGTATTGACTCTAAATAATTGGCTACATTGTATCTAGACAAGACCACAAACCCTTTGACTAGAGAAGCCATTGCATATGGATTTTCCATAAATGATACTTGTGTGGGTCTAAAAGTAATAGACAAGAAGAGGTCTCAACCATTGTTTAAGAAATGTTTTTTTGAAGTTTTTTGCTATGCTAATATAATAATATAAAATAATATAAAAACACCCCCCACAATTCAAATAATCAAACCCCAGCTTACAAAAGGAAAGCATAATCAAGAGAAGAGAAAAAAAATTTAGAAGTGAATAAAAAATGCATGGTACAAAATACTGGTAAAATTATAGAGAATCTAGAAAGGGCTTGAGAAGAGCTTTCAAGCACTTTTTTGGATTAAAAAATGGAGCTATAACAAAGAAGTTATGATCCCCAAAAGATAGAATTCATCAATGGAGTTCAAGCACAAAAATATATACCAAACTAGACAAAAATCCAAAAAATACATGCTTTTCCATCTCTATCTTTGAACTAGCTTTCTAGTGCTTCCTTTGGATCGAAAAAAGACCAGCATGTGTTCAAGATATCAAAAAAACCAACAGGGCCCCTAGAAGCAATAATTTTTTTTTTTTAAAATAATAATAGTTCACCAAAAAACCACCGGTGGTGGAGTGGAGGGCAGGTAGAGCAGTTATCAATTGCTGGGAGCAGTAGTGGTTAGGGAGACTATTGGTGGTTACTGGGACCACTAGTGGTTTCGACAACTGCTAGCAAGATTTTCAAACTACAGCTACCTAAAATCAATTTTTTTACATTTTTTTTGGATTTTTCACATCTCGGATTGCATGTAGAGGCCATATGACCCTTTATGCAATATTTGTTTGCCTTCTAGATCAAAGATGTTCAAAATCAAAAAACTTTATATGAAAATGGGGGTTTTGATGCCTTCTAATTCCAACCATGAGGTATTTTTGGCCTCAAAGTGCTTTGAAAATCAAATACCCCCCTATTTTCACAAAAGATACCCCAAAAATACTAGATCTGATATGTCAAACCCTCATTCTTCTTTTTCTCCAAATATGAAACAAGCTACAACAAATACGGTTCTAATACCATGAAGGATTTGAGCAATACAGATCCACAAAAGTCCAAAGAATAATTGCATGAAAAAACCTATCATAAAGAAGAAAAAGACTAGAAGAGACAAGGGTTTTTCTCTAAAAATATGCAAGTTTTATTCTCAAAAATGAAAAAGATAAGAGATACTTACAAAAAGATAAATCCTTATAGAAGGAGATCGAAACTTGAAAAGGGGTAACCTAAAAGGTACAAGCCATTTAATAATTACTAATTAACTATTTAATGTGAATGCCAGGCTCCAAAAAAATATCTAAAATATTGGCGAATCTTTCATTATTTTTAAAAAAATTATTTATTTCTATTGGAGAATCTCTCAATTTTTTATTCTAAATATGATTAATATTGGTGATTATTTTCAAATCATATTTTTTTTGTATAAAATATTGACGAACCTCAATAATAATAGGAAGGTCATTAATCACCATGGAATATTACAAATCAAAATTGAACTTTTTTTTACCTCGTGGAATATTATGAGGATCATTACATATACTTTAAATCAATAGTGAAGACTTGGTATTGGTGATATATCCCTAAAGTAACTAATAATTATGATAATTATTGGTTAGTTCAATTTAATTTCTCCACTAATATATTGTATTTAAGTGACTCAAATCTAAACATGTAATGAATATTGTGGTGAATATTTGAGTTTAAGTTTTTCAATAAAATAAATTATTGAGTGATTTTAAATATTCTAAAACTAAATGTTATAAAACTATGGTGATTTAGGTTGTATCAAATCTTGAATTATTAGCCAAATTACTAGCTAAAAAATTTCTATAATTAGCCAATTTACAAATATTAACCACTAAAAAATACCTTGGTGAATGCATAAGTGCATAAAGGGAAATATTAAGAAGGGAGTAAAGGTAATTTACTAAATGAAATTAAATTAACACTTTACTCTAACATTGTCTTCTTTACAGTCTTCTTCACCTCAAGCTTTGTAATTCTCATTGATTTAGGCTTCTTTGTTGGTGGCATGACCAATGCTAGGGATTTACCCTATTTCTCTACACTGTCTTTCTCTTCCTCATCACCACTATCATTTTCTTCATCCTCTCCAAGACCTTTAGTAATCATCAAAGGTTCTTTTCCTTTGTCTAGTGTACCTATATTCTCTTCTAGGTCTTCAATCATTTTATTTTTCTTCTCATCTGTAGAAGTAATTTTGATATCAACTATGATTCTAGCCTTTGCTTCTTCATGCTTGCCAAATGGTTCAACATCTATACCAATTTCTTCCTTCAGTAGTGCCACAATTCTTGCACTTACATCATTACATTCAATTTCATAATCAAAAGGTTTAAGGCATGCTTTCCAAGGATTAACTTCCTAAACAAATGTATTATCCATGTCTACCAAAAGATATACATCATTATAGTTCTTCATCACTAATGATGGTAGGATCCTCATTCTCTTTCTCATCTTTTGATTGAATTCCTTAAAATACTTATCCATAAAATTTTCAAAATTTTCTCCCAACTATGTTATGTACTCACTAATTTGTCTTGTAATAGGCTTGCCTTTCTCCCAAACAACATTTCCAATGGAAAGAAAATAATTTTGAACATAAAGAAAATGCACATAATCAATGATCCAAAATTATAAATTGATTTCTTTGCCTTCCTGATTGATATTAGGTTCTTAGTGAATTGTGACCTCTAAAATTTGGCAAGATCATAATTATAATCCTTCATCACAATCTTCCATGCTTGGTCAATTTACATATAAGACATGCTATTCAATCTACTCAACTGATAAAATTTGTGAGAGATGACTCTCACAACAAACTTAATCACTGGATTTGTGATTGTTGAAATAGACAATCCTCATCCATTCCACTTGGATTTTGTATTAGCCATAATTTCCTTTTGACTTAAGCAATGCATTGTCTTCCTCTTATCCATTGTTGGATACCTAGTAACATTATGAATTACTTTCTTCAAAATCTTGATAGATCCATTTTCTAAACACAACTTCATCTCATGAATTTTTCTTAGTACAACTTTAATCCATTCAAACTTAAAGTTCCTTGGAAAATATAGGGCATAAGTTAACCCTTTCCTCTTAACAATTTTGAATTTATCCTTCTATATATCTTCATCACATAATTTCTCATATGCCACACAAATCTCATAATCACCAACTTTGTGAAGTTTTCACATATAACTTCTCACATCATGAATCATAAAGACTTTAGGGGGGGTATCGATGATAATGCACCTATTGAATCTCCTTTCATAGCAATATCCAAAATAACATGATGCCTAGGTGCAAGACATGTGTCACTCATCACCAATTGAAAATTGCTTACCTCTACTTCTAAAACTTTCCTCTTTTCAAACTATTCAACATAATTGAAAAATTAATACTCAATTGCTCTTTCACTACTAGTTTGCTCCCGATTACCTTAAAATTGCTTTACAAATTTCTCAAATCGCTCAATGGTCTCAAAATTTGAATGCGAGTTGTGTAAAGTATCTTCAAATTCTTGAATATACCTCCATTCATTCAAGTTAGGGTCTCCATTAATGTTATATCTTTTGGTATCCAGAATCCAGCTATCTTGGTTGATATAAACATGTTTTAAACTTGGTCTTCACTATACAACTCAGTCAAGTCCATCTAACTTGGCCTATGCATTAGTGTTACATTGGGGTACTCAATCCATATTGCAATGCTCAATCAATATAGATAGTTTTACTATGCTCAACATTAATTGTGTGAATGATTATTTTACTTACTCTTTCCATAGATATGTTCTATGACATCTTTTCTCATGTTGATATGAAATTTTGCACATTTTATGTTAGAAACTTATGCAAGATTAAAAAAAAATTAAACTAAATATATAGTTCCTTACAGACTTTTCTTGATTAGATTGAGGTGGTGTGATCACCTTCTCCATTGGATTGGGTAACCTTGACTTCATTTTCTCCACTATTTTCTTCTTCCTCCCTTTCCTTCTAGGTTTGATTCATCTCCTTCTTTGTTTTTTTAGAATCCGCCATTCCTTTATCTTTTTTGTGTTCATTGTTTAGTACTGGTGCTTGGGTCCTACATTTATTTCTCAAATGTCTAATCTTGTGACAATTAGAATAAACTTTCTTAGGTGCATTGCTCTGCCATCTATTTGTCTAGTAGAGTTTTGCCTATGATTTGCATTCATATGCTCTAAGTTCCAGCTTTTGACAATTGTAAAAATACCCCTCAACTCTAGGTGCAATAGATGTATTTGTTCATTCTTGATCTATACACATGTATTTGATGTCCTTTCTTCTTGCAATAAAATAATAACCAGTAAACTTAGGTTTAGGGATTTGCATACCATTCTTACTTCTACAAATGTTTACAATGTGTCCAAGTTTACCATAATGATAGCACATAGTTTTTCCTTTTGATTTTGCATTCCTTAGCTCTCCACTCTTGGATGATCCTCTTTCTTTAGTATATTAATGTTTCTTTGTATGTCCTAGTCCAAAAGTGTTGTCAAATGACCTAGGTGATTTCATCTATTCTTCAAAGTATCTTAATGTTTCACTGAGCTTGTCCATCCTTTCCACAAGTTTTATCTTAGATCCTAACTCATTTCTTAGTAGGTCAGTTTGTGATATTAGATATTTAGTCTCCATGTCTTTCCTATTCAATTCTGATTTGCATGCATCACTTGCTTCGCCATGTCCAAATGACTGTTTGTAAGATTTTGCACATCAGATGACCTTTCTTCAAGTCTAATAACCATTTTTCTTTTGTCTTCCATACCTGCAACTTTTTCTTCTTCATCTTTCTACTTTTTTTTGGTCAATTCACATAGCCTTATTGATTGGATTCATGTTCTCTTTTCAATCCTTTGACTTCTTCATTCAAGATACTATTTTTCTCTAGTAGATCTTCAATGGTTGCATCACTCTCATTATAATTTCTATTGTCAATCAATCCTTATTTATCAAATTCTTCATAAAGTGTGTCATTCTCTTGAATGACTATATCCTTTCTCTTCCTTAGGGATTTTCTCAATTCCTTTCTTACTACTTCAATTTGTTGCAGTATGAGCTGGATGTCAATCACTTGATTAGTAATAACCTTTCCTAATTTGTAAGCCTCCATCTCCAAAATCTAAACTCACAAGTTGTTAGACTTCCTTCAAGAGAACCAATGCTTTGACACCAATTTTTGGAAGTTTAATTAGGAAACTAAGATAATGAGAGGGGGGTGAATCAGGATCTATAAAACTTGTATCTTTCAAAACAACTTTACTACATTCACCATATTGACCATCTCATATCTATTTTATGCATAATATAACTTGTAAAATAAAATAAAATAATAAATAAGTCTAACTATTAATTACATTCATGAAATGTAAACACATGACACAAAATATTTGGTTACCCAGAAACTCTCCAAGGTGGTAAAACTGGGGTGGAGATGACACCCACAAATCTTCACTATTGCAATAACCAAGTTAACCTGTTAGGGTTATATTTTTTATCACTTCTGATAATCTACCCTATGAGGGGTATGTTATGGTAAAAGAGTTTAAGACTGTTAGGTCTTACCTTGTTAAAGTATTAATGAAGTAAGGAATCTATTAAGAGATTTATAAAGGTCGGTTAAAACCACTCTGTTAAGAGATTTTCCCTTATTCAATATGTTGAAATTGGTCCATTACCCGAATGATGGGGACACAACCCAAGAACCAGAATAGACACAATGGAAAGGGGAAATTATATTATCTGAGAAAATAAGCTGGTACAAACAGTGCAGAGAAAATAAACTCAAAACATGCCCTGCGGGCTTACAATAGCATAAATCTGGAGAATATTTCTCCTTTTAGCACCTCCTCTCAAGCTCCAATCCGAACTGCCTTTTACAATGCCAGAAATCTCCTTAAATAGACCCTGGAGGGTTAAGGACTAGGAGTACATTCCAGAAAGTGCTAGTAGGCATCCACCGACAAAATAGAAGGTTCCGGAAGCTGCGTTAGAAGTCGGTGCAATTCTAGAAGAATCCAGAAACGGTAGCCGAACTTCCGGGAGGCATAACTTTTGAACCGTAACTCCGATTGACGAACCGTTTACATTTTCGGAAAGCTCTCGAAGCGCTCTATAGCCCTATGGACAGCTTCGCTCATCCCCCATTTTTTGACCCTTTTCGAGGTCATTTAATGCCCCAAACCTGACTTTGAAGCATTCTTAGGGGGTCTCCAAAACCCGAAAAACTGCAATAACTTTCAAACCGTGGGGCCTTTTGACCTGATTCTTTTTTTGGAATGCTCTAAATCTCGATTACATTCATATGGCCAAGTTGCACCTTCTAGGTCACCAAAATGATGGTCAAATTGCATGCTCCTATTTTTTCGGGATTTTTTAATGCACTGATAGTTGAACTATGAGAGTTGGAACCTTTATTTGAGCCAAATGGGTATCCAAAAATGTAAAGACATAAAATAGAAACTAAGTCTAAGTACATTTTTTTTTGGGTGACACAGGATTGCCCTTATACCTCTGGATGCTCCTGCATCAGACACCCCGGGTAGATTGAAAAGTGACCCTGTCACTTTATGGATGGTAGAGGAAATCCCAAATGGGAAACCTCAGCTGCTGAAATCCAAGTTGAGTCTTCGATCGGTCGTCCTTTCCATTTGACCAAATACTCTTCATACTGCTTGTTTCTGGTACTCCTACCCACACGATGATCTAGAATGTCTTCTATCTCCTCCTTCTTAGAAGCAGGAATTGGACATGGCTCTAAAACCAGCTCCTCATCAGCACCATCATCATGATACTCTATCAAAAATGCAATGTTGAAAATGGGAGAAATGTGAATACCATCTGGTAGCTCCACCTCATATGCATTTCCTGAGTTATGTTTCTTCAAAACCTTGCAGGGGCCAAATTTCTTCATTTTCAGCTTGTTGTAGGTACCAACTGGAAATCTTTCTTTTCGTAAGTGCACCATGACAAGATCCCCTACTTGGAATTCCTTATGTCTTCTTCTTGCATCATCCCTAGCTTTATACTCTTGATTCATCTTGATAATGTGTGCTTGGACCTCCTCATGTAGACGCTTGATGTGTTCAGCAAAATCCTCAGCTTCAGCACTTGTTCTCTCCCCTTGTTCTATCTTCCTCAATTCTGGTGCAGTCCTTGGGCTATTTCCATATACAATTTGAAATGGTGATTTTCCAGTACTCCTATTTATAGAGTTATTATAAGCAAACTCTGCCTGTGGTAGAATCAAATCCCATCCCTTGGGCTTATCTCCAACTAAACATCTCAGCAAATTGCCCAAACTTCTATTTACCACTTCTGTTTGGCCATCAGTCTGTGGGTGATGCGTGGAACTGAATTTCAAGTTTGTTCTCAACTTCTTCCACAATGTCCTCCAGAAATACCCCACAAATTTAGTATCTCGGTCAGAAACTATACTCCTTGGAAGACCATGTAGTCTTACCACCTCTTTGAAAAACAAGTCTGCAATATGGACAGCATCATGAGTTTTGTGGCATGGAATGAAATGTGCCATTTTGGAGAACCTATCAACCACCACAAATACTGAGTCATTACCCCTTTGTGTCCTTGGCAATCCAAGAACAAAATCCATACTTATGTCCTCCCATGGCCTTGATGGAACAGGCAATGGCTGATATAGGCCAGTATTTTGACTAAACCCCTTGGCCACTTGACAAACCTGGCAACTTTGTACAAACTTCTTCACATCCTGTGTAATTTGAGGCCAAAAATAATGTTCTCTAAGAATGGCAATGGTCTTATCCCGACCAAAATGTCCTGCCATCCCTCCACTGTGTTTCTCCTTAATCAGATTTTCCCTCATGGAACTCCTTGGAATGCACAATTGACTACCTTTGAACAACATGCCATCTTGAATCAAATAGTCTAACCACTTGGTTCTATCTACAGCAACAGGTTCTTTACAAGCTTTCCATGCTTCAGCAAAATCAGGATCCTCGGGGTACAAATTCTTGAGTTCATCAAACCCAACTACTTCAACCTGCATTGTTGTAAGCAATAGCTGTCTCCTACTTAATGCATCTGCAACCCTGTTAGATTTTCCACTTCTATGCTTCAACACAAATGTATAACTTTGCAAGAATTCTACCCACTTCATATGCCTCTGATTCAATTTACCTTGGCTATTTAGGTACTGTAATGCCTGATGATCAGTATACAAAACAAATTCCTTTGGCAATAAATAATGTCTCCATTTCTTTAAGGCCTGAACTATTGCATAGAACTCTTGATCATAAACAGAATACTTCTTCTTTGCATCATTCAATTTTTCACTAAAATATGCAATAGGCTTACCTTCTTGGCTTAGTACAGCCCCAATAGCGCTACCACTAGCATCACAATCCACCTGGAATACTTTTCTAAAATTTGGAAGTGCCAACACAGGCTGTTCAGTCACCTTCTTTTTCAGCAATTCAAAACTTCTCGCAGCTGTTGCAGTCCATTTGAACTCTTTTCTATCCCCTCTTATTGTATCAGTTAGAGGTGCACATATGCCACTGAAATTCTTAATAAACTTTCTGTAAAAACTAACCAGACCATGAAATGATCTTACCTCAGTAGCAGATCTTGGAGTAGGCCATTCCAAGATAGCTTTAACCTTCTCTGGATCCATTTTGAGTCCTTCAGGTGATATAACAAATCCCAAATAGACTAACTCCCTTTTTGCAAAGACACACTTCTTTAGATTAATTAACAGTTTCTCTTCCCTCAGCCTTTCAAAGACACTACGAATATGCAGCAAATGTTCTTCCAAAGTCTTGCTGAAAATTAAAATATCATCCAAATAGACAATAACAAATTTTCCCAAGAATTTCTTAAGTACCTCATTCATGAGCCGCATGAAGGTGCTTGGGGCGTTTGTCAATCTAAAGGGCATGACTAACCATTCATAAAGACCCTCCTTGGTCTTGAAGGCTGTTTTCCACTCATCTCCTTCTCGAATCCGTATCTGATGATAGCCACTCTTCAGATCTATCTTTGTGAAGTACTGAGCTCCACTCAAGCAGTCCATAAGATCATCCATCCTTGGTAAAGGAAACCGGTACTTGATGGTTATCCTATTTATAGCTCGAGAATCTGTACACATCCTCCACTCTCCATCCTTCTTTGGTGCAAGTACTGTAGGTACTGCACATGGACTCAGGCTCTCTCGAATCAAGCCCTTCCTCAACAGCTCCTGAACCTGTCTATTTAGCTCCTCTGTTTCAGTAGGAGTCATCCTGTGAGCAGCCTTGTTAGGCAAACTAGCTCCTGGAATCAGATCTATTTGATGACTGATTTGCCTTACTGGTGGCAATCCATCTGGAACATTATCAGAGATAATATCTCCAAATTCTCCTAGTAAAATCTCCAAATTCTCTTAGTAAATCTGAAACTTCAAATGGTATTTCACTACTACCTTCTTTATCTTTTCTAGGAATCAAAGCATAGCACATGCGCTGATGTTTCATGCCATCTAAAAACTTTCTTCCATCAACAAGACAAATCCTAGCACTGCTACATACCTTTTCACCTTCCTTTTTCATGGGCTTCAATTTGTGGCGAACTCCATCCTTTGTCAGAGAGTATGTGTTTGCATGTCCATCATGTATTGCATGTCTATCAAACTGCCATGGTCTACCCAAAAATAGATGGCAAACATCCATCGAAATAACATCACAGAGGACTTCATCATGGTAACTCCCAATTTTGAATTTTACTAAACATTGTTCACTTACCAGGACCTTATGATCATCTTTTACCCAAGAAATCCGATAGGGCTGGGGATGTTTCTCCCTCTTGAGCTTCAGCTTAGAGACCATCTCTTCTGATACCAGGTTATCAGTGCTACCACCATCAATGATCACATCACAACATTTATCCTCACACTTGCATCTGGTACGGAACAAACTCCTCCGTTGTCCTGGTTCATTTTCACCACTTAGTAGGACTCTTTCATTTACCAAGGTCTCTCCTCTTTCTGCATCCTTTGAATGTGATGATTGTGCATCCTCATCCACATGAGCAACCCTAGCTTGGCCCTCAGCTCTCCTATCTGTCCTTCCTTGTCGTTGAGGGCATTCAAAGGCACGATGACCTTCTTCATTGCAATGGAAACAGGTACCACGGAAGCCTCCTCTTCCTTGTCCACGTCCTCTACCTCTTCCTCTTTGATTTCCAAAGTCTTGATCACGGGAGCGGTTGAAACCCTCATTCCTCGGGTTCCTGCTAGTACCCTCATCTTCATTTTTCTTTTGAGTTTCATTGCGGCCTCCAGATGATCTACCGCTTCCCCTTCCTCCTTGACCGCGCCCTCTTTGTCTTCCTTCAAACCTTTTACTCAGCTTCTCTTCAACTCGTAGGGCAAACTGGTATGCTTCTTCAACGCTGGTCATTCTTACCAGACTTAGTTCTTCCTGGATGCTAGGTCGTAACCCACTAATATAACGAGCAACCTTCTCCTTATTTGCTTCTGCATGCCCCGCTCTAATCAGGAGTCGGTAAAACTCCTCTGTATATTCTTGGACTGATCTTCCTGCTTGCTTTAATCCATGCATCTTCTTAAATAGATCAAGCTCGTAGTCCACAGGAATGAACTGCTTCTTCAATTTGTCCACCATGCGATCCCATCTTGTGATCTTCTCCTTTCCTCTTCTAAGTCTTTCCAGTTGAACCTCTTGCCACCAGATTTTGGCATGGCCTTTTAGTTTGGCCTTTGCAAACTTAACCCTATCTGGGTCCCTTATATCCTCATACTCAAAGTATTCGTCCAGTTCATTGATCCAATCGATCAACTCATCTGGTTTCAAATTTCCCGAAAATATACCCACTTCAATTGTAGGTCTTTTCCCAAACCTAGAAATGGCCCTAAAAAGCCTTTCCTCTACAGGATTCAGAACTTCCCCGTCAACTTCCATTACTTCCTCTTCATTGTCATCCTCACTATTGTCATCTGCGGCAATATTGGCTCCTCTACGAAGCTCCTCTTGCAATGCTTGTACCTGTCTCTGGAGGGCTCTAACCTCCTCAGGATCAACAGCTCTAGCCCTTCCACCACGCTCTCTTCGTGGAGGCATCTTCTAACTCGAACCCACAACCACACAGTCCTGGTGCAAACTGCCTCACAGTCGGCGCTCTGTCTACACACTCAGGAAAACCCGCTCTGATACCACTTGATGGGGACACAACCCAACAACCAGAATAGACACAATGGAAAGGGGAAATTATATTATCTGAGAAAATAAGCTGGTACAAACAGTGCAGAGAAAATAAACTCAAAACATGCCCTACGGGCTTACAATAGCATAAATCTGGAGAATATTTCTCCTTTTAGCACCTCCTCTCAAGCTCCAATCCGAACTGCCTTTTGCAATGCCAGAAATCTCCTTAAATAGACCCCGGAGGGTTAAGGACTAGGAGTACATTCCAGAAAGTGCTAGTAGGCATCCACCGACAAAATAGAAGGTTCCGGAAGCTGCGTTAGAAGTCGGTGCAATTCTAGAAGAATCCAGAAACGGTAGCCGAACTTTCGGGAGGCATAACTTTTGAACCGTAACTCCGATTGACGAACCGTTTACATTTTCGGAAAGCTCTCGAAGCGCTCTATAGCCCTATGGACAAGCTTCACTCATCCCCCATTTTTTGACCCTTTTTGAGGTCATTTAATGCCCCAAACCTGACTTTGAAGCATTCTTAGGGGGTCTCCAAAACCCGAAAAATTGCAATAACTTTCAAACCGTGGGGCCTTTTGACCTGATTCTTTTTCTGGAATGCTCTAAATCTCGATTACATTCATCTGGCCAAGTTGCACCTTCTAGGTCACCAAAATGATGGTCAAATTGCATGCTCCTATTTTTTCGAGATTTTTAAATGCACTGATAGTTGAACTATGAGAGTTGGAACCTTTATTTGAGCCAAATGGGTATCCAAAAATGTAAAGACATAAAATAGAAACTAAGTCTAAGTACATTTTTTTTTGGGTGACACAGGATTGCCCTTATACCTCTGGATGCTCCTGCATCACCGAAACTTTGATTTGCATTGTAATTGCTGATTATAGATCTCCTCCTTCCAATCTCTAATTTGATCTCCAATCTAAAGTAGCTTTTCTTGGTCCTTTACTACTTCGTTAGGTCACTAAACCTCATTCTTCACAATGCTCTCTTGCACATAGTGTCCAAAACTTAACTCCTTTACACAATGATTCACTTCTTTGGCACACTTTGCAATCTCTTCTATGATAGTTCATTCCACTTGTACAAAAATAAGGTTTGGATTTTCCTATTTAAAGACTTTTGTAGAGTCTTCTAGATGCTTTTCTTTTTGTCTCTTCATTTGATTGGTTGTTATTTCCTCATAGGGATCAATGATCCATGTCAAAAAGTGTAACAACCTCTTTGACAAACTCTATGATCATTAAATGTCATATCTATGTTGGCCTAAAATAATCTACCTCAAATTTTGTATCATTACAGACATTTAAGTTCACTCTATGTTACTCGACACATATTGTCTCTGATGCTTGGTCATAACTTTTCTTCAATTTGTTTCTCAACTTTAAGTGTACTTAGCTCCTTTTGTATAACTTGACATTTATGTTCTATGTTTTCTCAACATACACTAAGATTGGATCCTACTAAAAATACTTTCTAACCAAAGACTTGCTCGAGTCCTATAGAGCTCAATATATACATGATTAATCACAAGTCTTCACATGAATCAACCTGTATAGAGTCGTTTGGTCGTAGTGATGACTGAATGACTCTACTTTATATATGACTAATTATTTGACACTAATAGAGTATAAGACTTAGAGATACCAACAACTAATTCTTGAATAAAATTCAATTCTTTAGAAACTTCATTAATAATGTCATTAGTGGTAATAACTTCATAATCTTCTTCAAAAAGTGATTAGAGAGGGAGAGAAAAGGGTTGTTGGTAAAAACATTGAGCACTAGATGGATACATGGTTGATCAATTGGGATACTAAAACTAGAGATATGAGCACATTGATGGGAAGACTTAGGAGGATAGAATGATGCTATGAACAAACAATTTAGGTCTAACAAAGGCCAAATTAAGATAGGGAAGTTTTTATTGCTATGAACATTTTTCTCACAATCAAAATAAACATCTTGAAAACCTAAGAGGTTAATTTCCCATTCAAATAAGTATTTTTCAAGCCTCATGGATAATCTCTAAGGAACATCCACTTTAGGAGATAAGGCAATAAGAAATCTAGCATTAAGACATGGAAGAGTAATCTTAGATTCCTCCACTTGAAGGATAAAACCCAATTTCTTCAATACATGTGGTAAGAAGTGCCAAAACTTGGGTTGGAGGTTAATAATCTCTAGCCAATGGGGCGGAGATCTTTCCATGACCTACTCAAATTTACCATCATTTGACTAGGGGAAGGCTCTAAAAGTAGTTTTTCCAACATTCCAAAATGTCCTTCTCAATAATTTTTGTACATAGTATTGGTTTTAAAGATGATAACAAAATTAATTTTTTGAAGAATTATATAGAAACTAGTTTGTATGCCTAGGTTAGTGGCCCAAATATTGTTTATCCATTCATCAAAGAATCTTCTTGAAATAGAAAATTCAAAATCAATAGCAACAAAGAAAATTGCAATGTTTTTAAATCTTTTTCCCTCATTCCTAATAGAAGTCTTCATGTCATAATTTGGAGATGAATGAAGAGTTCTAGAAGAATCTAAATGGGGTTTACCATATTCCCCTCTCATTATTATAGAGGTGACTCCAGCACATTCTCTAACTCCTTTGGCATTTCCCCTCAATACTCCTCTGGTTTCTACTATTACCACCACAAACTTTCCATTGAACTTTGTTGTAGGAGGGAAAATGATTTCAAGTTCTTTGTAAGGACATATTTATACAATGATTTTTCTCCTGTAGGTAATTTTTCTCCTATAGGCATTTGTTTTGAAGGTTGATTAACATTCTTATTACTCCCATCCATATTTTTAAGTCTATTTTTGACATTCTCATTCATAATTGTTGTTCTTTAATTAGTCCCTCCAAGCATACCTCTAGGGTCATCCAAGGCCATCTAAATTAAAAATCATTAATGAAAACTATTCAAATGGCTAGATACAAAAATGAAAACAAAAAAAGGTATGACAGTGGGGAAGAGCTATAGACATAGTAAAAGGAAGAATAAAACATTTCACTTTATTTAAAATTAAAATTCTTATCATCTCATCATTGAATGCACAAAGGTGTGCAACTTCTAGTTTAGTTCATATTTTATTATTTAGATAGAGAACTATATTGCAGGGCTCTACTGAGAAGGATCAAGTGGTTCCAAAAATAAGTTATTGCATGAAACATTAGGATATACACTTTAAATCAAATACTAAAATTGAATCATTTTTAAAAAATTTTTTAATTTACAAATTATCTTCTCTCTAAAAAAGATTAAGAATATTTTAAAGTTTGTTCAATGTAAATATTAACTTACTAATTATGTTTTGTACAATATAAATATCTTAAAATTATGTTAAAAATGTTTGGTTTTATATTTATATAATTAAGTTATGTTTTTATAAGAATGAAGGTAATATATTATAGGTTCAATATTGCTTTGCAACTTGCATCTTGCAAGTATGACCTATGGTGAACTCCCCAAAGAGGCCTTCCTTGTACGAGGGAGGCCATCGTTCTTCATTTTCCTTTTAAGGTGTTAATTACACTTGATTAGTAATAATTATATGGATAGATGATCTCCAATAATGACAAAAAAAATTAACTCAGAAAGAACCCTAGCAAGAGAAGCTAAGAAAAAATTATTTGAACATGTGTTCAAGAATGAGAATATTTTGTTGAATAACTTCATATTTTTGTTGATCTGAGGCATTATTTTGATTTCCCATTTGGCCAATAGGAGAATCCTTTATAAGCACCTCATTTATTCCATTTTGTATCAATGTACATGAGCAATAATCCATCCACACATGTCAAGTGTTTAAGCGCTTAAGCATTCAAGCATTCGAGTCATCTTCAAGTACACTTAAGGAGATCTATTTTCAATTAATTAGAGTTGAATCTATTGCATTCAAGGTTCTTTCAATGATATTCAAAGGATTCATTTGGGGGCTTCATCATCTATCTTCCATGCTCATGTCACAACCATTCAAGATTTAGCTTCTTTAGTGATACTAGAGCTTGTCATCAAAAGAGGGTTCCTACATTCATTCTTCTTTTGAATTCACATTCTCTTGATCCAATCAATTTCTAAAGTGACTTTATTACATTTGATTTGAGAAATCTTATTTTTGTAAGGTAAATTCATGCTCTTATTTTTGTAAGTGACTTTATTGCATTTGATTTTGAGAAATCTTATTTATTGCAATTATTTCAAGTTCAAAATTAATTATTAAACTAGAGTTTGTCCAAGGAAAACCCCCAATATATTTTTTTTTTAAAAACCATTTTTCTTGTAGGTTCAAAATCTTAGAAAGCATAAAAAACCACAAATTCATATACCCTTTTCATAAAAGTTCAGAGATCTAAGGACTCATTTGGTGCTGGAATAGGAATTAGGGATTGCAATTCTAGACTCCTTTGGTTAGACAAAACAAAAATTATGGTTGAAATTGAATTAGTGAAAATTGTGATTCCACTCTACTACTATAGTTCAATAATATAAATCATATTCAAATGTTCTTCAAACCAAAAACATGCGTTTGGGGCATACAATATCTAAAAATTGGAATAGAGTAAAAAATTCCAAGCTCGTCCATTTTGAAAAACCTACTTCAAATGAATTGATGTAGAATTTGTGGAAAATACACCAATTGAATACATCACTTAAAAAATTTCCTTGCAATTTAATTTGAAATGTGTACAATAATTTAAATTTAGGAGACAAAAAGCTCTCCATATTCCATTTTCTTTAACTATGAATTTTTATAAAAAATTCTACTCTATGTTCATTATTCTATTTTTTGTAGGTCCAACTATCGGCTCTTATAAATTGATGAACTTGTGATGCTTGCATATTTATCTTTAGTTTTTTCCTCTATTTTCATTTAATTTTTTTGAAAGAAATGGATTTGCAAAGCGCTTCTAGCTAGAATGAAACGAATTTCAAGGAAAAACCTAATGAAATCCATTACATCACTGACAAAGATTAAGTTAAGATAATGTCAATGAAAAAAAATATTGAGAAGAATGATCAAACATTTAAGATTTTCAACTCTTCAATTACATCTTTATAATTTTTCTTTTACTCTATATTGCATCTTTGTTATAGGTTTGTATGGTGAAACTTGACTACTTGCAAAAGCCCAAAAATGATTTATTGGAAAACCCACATGGTTAAGCAAACCCAAAAAAGGTATTAAATTTGGGAAAGTAAATATGAGAATTGGAATTAGAATTCTAATTCCAATAACAACTATTTTGGTGGATAGAAAAATTTTCATCTTCGGGCCAAAATGAGAATACGAATTCCAATTCCCAACTCTAATTTGGCACACCAAACTGAGAATTAAAAACAAATTCTAATTTTCAATTCCTTTTGATGTTGAATTCCAACAACTAAATGGGCCCTAAAATCTATTTCCCAATTAGACATGAAAGGTCAGGGCTATAATGCTTCCCTAACCCTCTAGGTGGGCCCTAACCTAGATTGACATTGACTCTCTAGGTAGGCCTTGACTGAGATCAACACTAACCCTCAAGGTGGGCCTCGACCTAAATCAACACTAACCCTCTACGTTAGCCCTATTCTAGAGCCAGACAATTTTTGGGTTTTGTTGATCATACAGTTTCAAATCCAAGATCTATGTTTTAATAATTTTGGATCTAGTTTCAAAAAATTTGGACATGATTGCAACCCATTTACAAGTTTGTATTTTTCAAGGTGAGTCTTCATCCCTTCTCCATTTGAATACATATTTTCATTCCTTTGCATATATGTCTTATATTAAATATATATCTTCATAAAACCCTCTCTTCATGGAGGTGATAGAGAATCGATTCCAGACAATTCAACGTTTTGCATTAGGTTACAAATTGACACTTTCTCTTGTGTTAATCAGGCCTACATTAGGAGCTAAATCTTGGTTTTGCACCCTTCATCTTTGCATTGGAAAGTGGATTCATTTCACACCTATATAGTTATCAAAAAGGTACAACAAGACACAAAATTGAGTGTATCAAATTCTTGTAGGAACCTAGAGTACATATAGGGAAGTGTTAACACATATGTTTACAGCTTGAATTATCATGTCAACATCTCTAAAATTTGATGCCGAAGTGACTATATGTGGTATCAATAATCCACTTGTGTAGGCAAGAAAAAACTAACCATGCCATACCTAAAACTCTCCTCTTAGTGGACCAACTTCAACTCCAATCGTAGCTTGCATTAGCACTCAAGGCACAACAAAGGTACACTATTATCTTATTATTATTTTTCCTAGTAAACTTACTATCTTTTATTAAACTACTTACAATGGGTTATCATAGAAATTACTTTACAACCCCAACACCTATTGCAACACACTTCCCCTCTTTGCTCAAAGATAACCTAACCAAATGCTCCAACCAAAAGAAACAAAGAGAAGACTAAACTAAAATCATAAAATTATTTTGTAAACCATTAAATATTAAAAATCACCAAATAAAACTACTAGAGCATAATAAATAATATCATTTATTATGCCATAATCTAGACTATTGAGCCTCAAAATGGAAATCTCAATAAATCAATTTTGAAATTCACATAATGTGTCATATGACAAGATTGATCATATCATCAAGAGAAAATTCATTAATGACATCAAATTCCAATATGGAGTAGAACATAATCCAATCAAATCATGACTCAAATCAAAAAGAAGATATAATAGAAGAAATAACATGACCAAAATAAAACTTAACATAAAAATAGTTGTTACTTAAGTTCAAATAAAATGATGATCAAAGATTTAGTCGAGAATAAATGACATAACTCACAAATGCACCCAAGATAACACATGAACAATTGTAACATCAAAATGGTTACGAACCCTCTATAATACAAACTTAAAAGGTAAAACATATACATCCATAAATGTACTTCAAAGTCTTAAAGACACAATTTTCACCTAGGTCACTACTCTACCCATAATAATTAATATGCACAAACAAACTCCATGACATAAAGCACACATATGAAATGTATTAAATAGCTTACCAAATTTGACTATGTAATATTAAATCATGTTATCAAATTAAATAATTTTAAATTATTGATATTTTTAATTAATAATGTAGAAATACACCATTAGATTGAATATTAACACCCATTATATTTATAAAATATTATAACTCACATTTAAATCCAATATAAATTATAACCCAAGTTATTTATAATCAAACTTAAACTATAAATTTATTTAAATTATTTATAATTTTACCAATATTATCAAATAATTTTAGCTAACTAATTACAAACTCAATATTTACTATCACTCCTTTTAAGTTTTAACTAAATCAAAGTTATAAATTTATTAAATTACAATAAAACTTAACTATATAAATATTAATAAAATGACTAATTAAAAAAAAAAACCATTTATATATAATATAAAATATTGAATAAATTTTTTATTTTTGAAAAAAATATTTTATTTTAAATTATAAATTTTTAAAATAAATATATTTCATTTTTTTATTTTCTAAAAAAATTAGAAACAATATAATTTCATTAAAAAAACTATCGCATGTGATGTCATTCTTGGCACATACCTTGAAATTGTATAAATGAAAATAAAATTTAAAAGATAATATTTTATTAAAAAAATTCCTATAAACATTGATAATCAAAACTTCAATTGTTGAAAATATCATTCAAAACACATGCACAATCTCTCCACAAAATTACCACATAAAATCTGATTATCAAAATCACAAATTTTTAATAAAACAATCAATAGTCACAATGAACTAAAATAACCATGAAGAAGACAAACTTTTGAGTTGAAAATGGATATAAAAGTCTTATCTTAAATTTACAAATAGAAGCTTTAAAATTTAATTCTCAAACCCTTAAAGCCTTTAAATAAAAGAAAGAATTTTCTTTCAAAACTAAATGCATAAAATAACTAATAGACCCAATCTATAAAGAGAGAAAACCAAAATCTAAGATTTGAAATATACGACCGTAAAACGAAATCAACTCAACTATATATATATAATTTATTAATTTTTAACTTTACTTTTTTTTTATTAGTACTCTCCAAATTTACTATGGAGTATTCCCCAACTTTACAACAGGACTTCATAATTCTAATACAAATAAAATTTACTTAAAAAAGTGTATAGTGAATTACATAAATTTATTTTAATTATATTAATATTTATAGAATAATTAAAATATGCAACTTAAAAATACAAGTAAACATTAAGTATCACTTTACTTAATTATTCACTTTTAATTCACTCTTGATTTAATATTAATTTATTTTTTAATTATTCTTTTAGACTTTATAATTAAAATTGTTTAATAAAGATAAGTGTTTACTAAATTTTTAATAATTAAATAATCATATATTAGTATTTCAACATTATAGAAGGTAAAATTATTTAAAATTTATAATTAATTCAGTTTACTCATTTCACAACAAAATTTAGCACTGATCTATATGAATGCATGCACATCAAAATCCTATCAAATATAAATGTTGTCAAAAATGCAACAATCACAACCATGCTAAGCAAGGACTCACAAACTAACACATTGATGAATTCAGATAAGGTAGTCAACCAGATACTTGTCCATTCCTATATCAATATGTAGCTTTAGGATAAGATTTTAGGCTTGAATACTACTTCCCCCATTTCACTATTGAGATATATGTATAAAGTCGTGCCCATGCTAACAATTCAAATAAGTTGAAACTCGACAGTTATAAAAGCATATCACAAAGTTTAACATGTGCATAAAAATGTGTAACAAACAATGGTAGAGATCAATACATCATGTAAATCTAACAAGCTAGTGACTATGATTCCATCCCTCATCATATCAGGCACATTAAAAATAAAATGTGTTCAACATAGACACAATCCACATATATGTTGATATAAGGGTCATTAGATAAATAAAATATAAATATCCATACATAATAATTATCTATCTGACAACATCAGATAAATTAAATAATAAAATATCCATGTTCTACATCATCAATATGTATTTTCATAACATAAAATATTATCAAATCCATTTGAATGTCTAATATAATCAATACAAAGGCTTGAAATTTTTTGGCATCACAACAAAAAATGGTAGAAGATGGGTGGGTACTACACAAGGATGGATGATTGGTTGACAATGATTTATCTAATCATATGTTTGGTAACAAATACAACTTTGTAAAACTTGTAAAATATGTTGGTAGTTATATCAGATTTAGAGATAATTAGACTACAAAAACTATTTAAAAAGCTTTTCTTACATTTCATGATAAACATAATAATTACAATATATACTATGTGAAAGAATTACATCATAACTTTTTAAGTGTTGAATAAATTTATAAAAATGGTTACAGTATTGTCTTTCACGATGGTGGTTATGGAATCTAAAAGGGATTCAAAATTGTTATTTATACATGCAAAAATACTAGAAGAAATATGTATCAATGGGATGGTGCTACCAGTCATTAATTTTCATAAAAAATTAATTAAAGATGGCCATGAGATCAAAGGATCTGTCACATCAAATTTGGTAAATATTAGTTCAACAAGAGTAGTAAGAAATCTACTATAACTAATCAAATCAAATAATCATATTTGCAAAGGATGTCAAGTGAAAAAATAAAGGGAAATTTTAGAGGAAAAGAATAATCTACTATCAGACTGTTGGATTTGGTGCACATAAACTTATGTGGTCTAAGGAGTCTACGAGGAGAAAGAATACAATTCTTTGTTCCTAGGACACCATAGAAGAATGATGTTGTGAACAAAATGAATTGAACAATACACACATTCTATTAATTTGACGAGTCTATAGGTAGATAAATAAAATAGAATAAAAAAGAAGATAGGAAAAGAGAAACCCAAGATGCTCTAGCATTTGTATTGAAAATTCCAAAGTATGACATACTAGGGATCACTTAATAATAAAAGTACTTGGGATTATAATATAGAAGTCACTATAAAAAACAAGATTATTGAAAAATAAGTTCTACTATGTTCACCTTCTGAGACTGAATATAAGATAGTTGAAATTTTTTATTTTGACCAAAATTAGATGAAGGAAATTAAAGGAGAAATGGATTAAATTGAGAAAAATAGACTTGGGAACTTATTCTTAGACCATAAGACAAAAATGTTATTATAATGAAGTGGGTGTTCCAGAATAAAATGGATGAGGATGGACAAGTTGTGAGAAACAAGGAAAGATCAAAGGGTATACTTGGTTGAAGAAATTTATTTTGAAGAAGATTTTCTTCTGATGTCTGAATAGAATATTTTAAGATATTCTTGACATTTTTAGCATTTAAGTATTTCATAGTGAATTAGATGGATGCAAAGTTAATAATTTCAAAAAGGATTTTAAAAAATATATTTTGAAGAACTGAATGGATTTAAGTTGTCAAATGATGTGATATTTTTTTACAAATTGAAAAGGCTTTGTATGCATTGATGTAAACTCCTAAAGCTTAGTACAGAATATTGGATAAAAATTTAATGGATCAAAACTTTTCGAGAGAGATTACCGAAATGAATCTTTATTTTAATTTAAATCATAAAATTTCTTAGCGGTTATGAATTGCACATCACACACACACACACACACACACACACACACATGTATGTATGTATGTATGTATATGTATGTATGTATATATATGTATATATGTATGTATATATGTATATATATATATGTATATATATATATATATGTATATATGTATGTATATATACACACACACATACATACATACATACATACATATATACATATATATATACATGTGTATATGTATATGTATATGTATTATGTATGTATGTATGTATGTATATAAAGTTTAATTTGATTTTTACATTCATCTCTTTAAATTTCTTCATTCTTCAATACTTTTTGAGCAATAGAGTAAATGTAATTTTTTTCTTTTTAGATTAATGTGATTTTGAATCTATGTTTTATAGGAATAGATTAGTTGTTACAATGTTGGGATAAATATATCTTATATCTTGTTCTCTATTTCCTTCATCTGTGTCTAGTGTTCCCAATGAAATCACTTGTCTTTATCCTTTTATTGATTTGGTTTTTGCTTAGTAAAAGATATTTTCTTTATATTTGTATAAATGCATGAATTAAGCATCAAATCAATGTTTGTATACAAATATAAAGAAAACTATCTTCTACTAAGCAAAAACCAAATCAATAAAAGGATAAAGATAAGCAATTTACTGGGAACACTAGATGTAGATGAAGGAAATAGAGAACAAAATATAAGATATATTTATCCCAACATTGTAACAATTAATCTATTCCTACAAACCATAGATTCAAAAACATGTTAATCTAAAAAGAAAACAATTACATTTACTCCATTGCACAAAAGCTATTGAAGAATGAAGAAATTTAAAGAGATGAATGTAAAAATCAAATTAAACTTATATATATATATATATATATATATATATATATAAGTTTAGGAATCTATCCCTAGAGCTAAAATTAGGTAACCTAATTCAGACATAGTAGAATAAGTCAAGCCTCTTTTAAGATCTTTTTGAGTGAAAGCCATAGTAGCTCCCAATAGGCTTTTATTCCACCTATCCAAAAGATAAGATACATTATTAAAGGTAGAGCTTTAAAAAGAGGAAACAATCAAGCTACAAGAAAAATTCCTACTACTACCATAGTAGCAGTGTGTATAAGAGCTAAAATAGGAGTAGGCCCTTCCAAAGCATTAGGTAACCATTCATGAAGTGGAAATTGTGTAGATTTGGCTATTGGACCTAAAAATAAGAGAAAAGCACACGAAATAACAAAAAATGAACTAGCCCCATCAACTGTAGTTAATTTGTTTAATTTTTCAAACAAATATTGAAATTCAAAACTACCTATTACCAATAAAAACCTAGAATTCCTAGTAAGAGTCCAAAATCCCCTGCATGATTAGTTATAAATGCTTTTTGACAAGCATTAGCTGTGTTGGGTCACGTAAACCATAAACCTATCAATAAATAGGAACACATTCCTACTAATTCCCAAAAAAAAATAGATTTTCAATAAATTAGGGCTAATAAATAACCTCAACATAGAAGCATTGAAAAAATTAAGGTAAGCAAAAAACCTCACATATGATTTATCATGCTACGTAGAAGTATCATTGGAGATCATAATCATGGTTCCAACTATTGTAACTAAAACTAACATAATGGAAGTAAGTGGATCAATCAAATAGCCTAACTCTATTTAAACTTATTATTAATAACCTAGGACCAAAAATACTGATAGATAGGACCACCGATAATCTATTGCAAGAACAAATTGAAAGAAAAAAACATAGCTACACTTAATAGAAAAATGATAATAAGAGCCCATGTACAGTGAACACTCTTAGTTGCTCCTAAAAAAAAAGGATCCTAATCCAATTGGTACAGAAGTTGAAAGTGAAAGGAAAGGCATGACCCAAGCATATTTGTATATAAATTCCATAGAAAGATTAAATAATTATTCTCAATATTTTGATATTCCACATCCTTGGTTTCCAATCCACTAGACCCTAAAGAGAATAAAATAAAAATGATAGATCAAGAATAAAGAAGACTGATAGAATATGGGATGCAATTCTATTGATTTCATATTTAATTTTTACTTTTTTAAAATCTTTTTTTTTTGCAAAAGAATTTGCATTGGTCAATACTAATACTAATCAAATATTTGTAAGATGAGCAAGAAGGAACTCTTTTTCAATTTAGGTATTGAGCTATTAGTTATGTACACACATTCTTAATTTATAATTCAATTTTTCATTGTATATTAATAGTAGTATTAAGAATAGAATTGAATAGAAAATGAAACCAATTATATATTATTGATATGAGAAATAATTGAATATGTTAAAATGACATAGTTTTCATTTACTAAAAATTTGATATATGTATGTAAGTGTATGTAAGAATTTATTAATTGTTATCAACTTGTATTGTGGATCTCTTATTACTAGTAAATAGTTTATAATAAGGTTTAAAAATGCAATAAAAATATGATGGAATATTCTATCATATTTTGCTCAATAAAATGGAACCAAACTATAAACAATGAATTTAATTTAAAATATATAAGAAGTTTACAAAATAAAAATTTAGTATAATACAAAACAATATATATTTGTCTGTGTATATAATATTTTAAAAAAATCTATTTTTTCTAAATAAAATCAAACTATAAAAATATTATGGTTGTACCAAAAAAATGCACTTCTAAATCCAAAAGACAACATCGTAACAATGTTTGGAGGAAAAAAGCAAATTTGGACACAAGAAAAACTCTTTCTTATGTTATGAGTTAGTCTTCTTTAAGAGAGTTTTTCTTTGATGAGAAGGATGGGATGATAATAATAGGACCAAGATCAAACATATCGAGAGAACTAATAATGGGAAAAAAGCCCAAGGATTTTCTTCCTCCCTTAGTAGATGAAGAAGATTATGAAAAATAATGAATAAATTAGAGGAAGTGGTATAACTACACTACACCCTCCAAGACCCTAGATAGGAGGAATGGGAATCTCTAGGGTCTCTTGGAGGTACTTGGAAAAATTAAGGGACATGGCTCTGTAATCTACTATAACTCTTCTCTCTAAACTTAAATATGAGAATTTATTAATCATTCTGTCACCCCTACGTGTGTGTGTGTGTGTGTGTGTGTGTGTGTGTGTGTGTGTGTGTGTGTGTGTGTGTCCAGGATCATGGTCAACCAAACTATGGCTTTAAGTGGCAGTGAAAAACTAGCAAATCAAGGTTATGTCAACTTGACACATAATTTTAAAGTGGTTCTAGACTTTATATCAAAAAGTTTTAAGAAAATAATCTGTAGAAAATTGAATGTAGTTTCTAAACTACTAGGCTTTATTTGAAGAAAAAAATATTTGATTGGTCAAAAGTTTGGATTTTAATGCAGTACTATGAAAATTTTAAGGCGAAAATAAAAAGTAGGTGTATGTCTGACCACCTTAATCAAAATCAAATGATGATATTTTTTAATATAAGTATAGATATTAAAAAAAAGACTCATGCCCTGATATGACACATATTTTTGGGTATTTTTATTCCAAATAAATAATTAAATAGGAATTTTCTACTAAAACTTTTTTAGAATAAAAAAACTCCCGTGTCTAACCACCTTAACTAATTGAAAACTTTACCAAATTAATTTTTATTTTTTTCCTTATACTAGGTGAAGCATAGAATGTGACAATGTTATGCCATTTGAAAGTTATAGCTATTTTTCAATCAGTATGTCAATCAAAACTTTACAATCATCTTCATTGAAAATTAACTAATAAATACTTATCAGACTTAAAATTTGACAAATATTACATCAATGGAATCTTGAGAGTGTTATTAAAAAAACCCTTTTCATTTCATTTAATTTCGATGAAAATAACATTGTTAAATGGCTACTAGAAGTCTAAGTGTCAGTAAAACCCTTCTCAAACACATTTTTTGGTTTGACCAAATAGGTTTGGTAAATACCAAGTCTAATCAAATACCCGAATTCAAATTGGGTATTCGATTGCAAATCAGATACCCAATATGAAATTGGGTATCTAATTACTTCAAATTTTTCAATTGGGAGGGAAACCACCCACATTCAAAATTTTGGAGGGAAATTTTAGAGGAAACTTTTAGAGGGAAACTTTAGAGGGAAATTTATTTTTGAGAAGTGTGGGCACTAATATTATTACATATGATTATGATTTTTTTAGATTAAGTTAAAAATAGGTTTTGAAGGGTACCCAAAACCCTTAATAGAAAAGCAAAAGATAAACTAGTAAGCACAACCAGGTTTTACAAGGACCTGAAACCTGTAGTTTAAAAGTTACAAAATCAAGTTTTATAGGGACTTGAAACCACAAAATAAGACCATAAAATGAAACTAGGTTTTACAAGGACCTAGAACCTAGTTTTAAAACAAAAGGAACAAAATCTAGATAAAAAACCTAGGCCAATGACCAGTTATCGAGACTACCACTAGAATAGAGACTAGTGACCAGGGACACCATTAGTTTCTATTATTGCTCTTTGATCATTTTCACCACCTCTTTTCCTACCTCCATAGTGCTTTGGATGGTATTAGCAACAAATCCCCTAGTTACCTCAACTGCCTTCTTTCTTGAAGTATGTCTTGTTCTTTTACTTGGACCACCTGGAGACATGATTTCTTCATTGGTTCTCTTCCCTAAGCTTGCAATAGTTGCAAAAATGTTGGAAGTAACCTACTCCATCTTATTACCATTCTCTTTGATCAAAAGATGAAGTTTGTGTTCATATTCCTTTAATTTATCCGGTATATTACCAACTTGAACTTCCATCTAAATGATCTTTGCATGGTTAGCTTCCTAGTCCTGCTGCATCTTTCCCACTTTTCTATTAAATTTCATTAATTCATTATAAATCCAGGAGTTGGCTTGAAGAGAGGAATCAACCTTAAGCTTTGCGGTATTCAAGAAAGAAAGCATAGTGTCCTTACCATTAGATTCATCCTTCTCCTTCTCCATTTCTTCCTTACCAGTAGACTCATCCTTCTCTTTCCTTGTATCTTCCTCTAAATTCACAAAATCCTTGCTAGTGAGGTCCTCCTTTTCCGTTGCCATTTCTTCTTCTTCATCCCTCACTCCCTGGGTATGCTAACTTTGATTTTTTTTCTCTTCTCTTGCATTATTTTACCTTGTTTTTTTTTATCATTTCTTTCATCAACCTCATCCTTACTAGTCTCACCCTTACTACTAGGGTAACCCTCCAAGTTTGAACTGAAATCTCCCACATCCATATTTTCCTCCTCCTCCATATTCTTTCATCATTATTATCTAAATTCTTAGTTTCAGTAATCTCCTCCACATTTTTTTGGGGAGTTTCTTGCTTCAGACTCCTCCTTCTCCCACTAACCCCTTCCTTACCCTTACTCTTCCTAGAGTAGGTTTCACTAGTAGAACCCTTCTTTTTCTCAAAGGGAGGGGAAGATAATATTTCCTTGTTCTTACAACAATTCTCAATTAGTAGGATTAACCCTTCATGTAAAATTGGACAAGACTCTTTTTTCCTATGAGCTTGAAGACTTTGAAGAAAAGAAAAACTTAGATAAAAAGGAAATGAGATCCTATCCTTGTACCTAAAGTGATTTAGGAACACAAAGTGAAATTTGTGAACATGCTTAGCTCTACCATCTAAAATAAAATATGCATGGATGCAAGAGAGAATATCTTGCCAGATAACCTTAATTTGACCCAGCTCATAAAAGTCACCATTCTTCTCCGGATTATTTTCCTCCTCATCTGTTTTCAAAAATTTCTTAAATGCAACATTTGAAATACCTCTTTCCTTACTGAATTTTATGCCTTCCTTAGGCAAGCCCGTCACTTTAGCTATGAAATCTTTAGATAAATGCACCATCACCCTGTGCATAGAAACCCTATCCTCGATCCAATTTTTGAAGAATGCCTTTATGACATAAGGAGCTCCAAATAAGTGGTAACATTATCTTTCTGTAGAATCTACCAAATAGAGGCTTTGGCCTTCCATGCTTTACAATTTTTGGGTTCCTATTTTTTTGGTTCCTTGCCCATTTTTGAAGACTTCGTTTCACTATGAAATGCCAAAGTCAAATAGATAGGTAAATATAAAGTATTAATTGAAGCTAAGGTATTCATTAAAACAACTAAGGTGCTCATAAAAACACATACATGCCAATCTAGTATAATAATCACATTAATGTACTTTCTTAGGAAAATAGCACTGGCTTCTATAACCCCACTTCCATATATCATTAAATTACTAATCTTAGCAAATCTTTCCCTTTTTCATGTGAGTTCTATCATAATTAATGAGATCTTTCAAATCCACATTACTTCTTAAGTCATCATGCCATGCCATCTTACACTCCCATTGGATAGTCTAGTTAGCGATCCAATCAGCCACAACATTAGCTTTATGGAAAGAATGAGATATAAAGACTTTCTCAAATTTATCTATTAAAGATTTAATTTCCATTATACTAGCTTTGATAGACCAATTGATCAAACTTTTTCCATTAAGCATATTCACAATTTTCAAGGAATATCCTCCAACCAAAAATATCAGAATCTAGTTTCCATTACTAACCTCATCGTATATAGAGTTGTAGTAGCCTCAGCTTTATGGCTATTAGAAATATCAATAGGTATAGCAATAACATCGATTACATTATCTATGTGATGTCTCAGAACTCCTCCACAACCCACTTTGCCTGGGTTTCCCTTAGCTACACCATCAAAATTCCCTTTAAGCCATCCCATAGGTAGAGCTTTCCATCTAGTATTCAATCTTGGATCTTCTTTCATCATATTGGAACCTTTGGAAAACATTGGATTGTCAATTTGAAAATCTTTATTACATTTTCTTTGGGACTTGAAACTTTCCTTAGTTGCCTTAACAATATTTTGGCCAAGCACCCACTCTAGCATTTCTTTATTTCTAAAGATTCTATTATTTCTTTCTTTCTAGATACCCCACTAGAAATGAGGAAGAGTAATTTTCCATAGGAAATCAACATCAATATCCTTAGATGGGTAGATCCAACTCTTAAAACAATGTTCTATAGTATTTTGATAAACCTAAGTAATATTCTAAAAGTTGAGAATAGAGCTCCATACTTGTTGACTGTAACTACAATTTAAAAACAAATGATCTTTGTCTTCATAACCTTCTTTACATAGACTATATCTATTAACCACATTAATGCCTCTCTTTTGCAAATTATCCTGAGTAAGAATTTTCTTCTGAAGCAAGATCTAATAAAAGATATTTATTTTTGGTATAAGACCTTTTATCCAAGCTTTTGTCCATAAAGGGCAATTACCTTTCTCCTTAGATTTGAAAATAGAGGAAACTTTGAAATGGCCACTACCATCAACACTCCATATCATCTTATCCTCCTCAAGAGGATACAAAGAAAAGGCATTCAACATAATCTAGACATTATGAGAAGTATGATTCACATCAATAAGGTTAAACCAATTATTATTATGCCAATAATTTCCCATAAGAGTTCCATACAATTGTTTGCATCTGTCAATATGGGTCCTATCCTCAAATTCCTCAATCAGGGGATGATCCATAATCCAAATATCTTCCCAAAATCTGTCCTTCTATCCATTTCCAACTTTCTATGAACATCCTTTACTTAAGGCATCCTTAGTTCCCTGCATAGTCCCCCAAATAGAAGAAGGGGAAAGAACATCAAGAGATGATAGAAAATTAGATAATGAAGGAGCATTAAAAAGATACTTATGTTTCCATATAGTATTCCATTCCTTATCATCATGATAAGATCTCCAACCTTGTTTGGCTAAAAGATCTCTATTCATACTTTGCATTGACCTAATTCCTAATCAACCTTCCCTAGTAGGCTTACAAATTTGATCCCAAGCTATCAGAGCCATTCTCTTCCTTTCTTTAGTTCCAAACCAAAGAAAATTTCTTTGAATTTTATCCATAGTATCTACAAATTTTTTTGGAATTCTAAAAAGACTCAAAGCATAAGTGGGGATGCTTTGGAGACAAGCTTTAAGGAGGGTAATTTTACTAGCTTGACTCAAAAGGTTACCCTTCCAACCCACCAATTTCTTATTGAACTTCTTTATGAGCTCTTCCAAAAAGAATCTGGAGCTTTAGGTCCCAAAGGGAGAGCCAAATAAATACAACGAAAAGATCCTATTGAAAACCCTACAATTTTAGAAATTTTGTTTTGTCTTAGAGTAGGGGTATTAATAAAAAAACAAAGAGCTCTTATTCTAGTTTATCACCCAATTTGAAGCAACAGAGTACAAACTCAGGGCTTTCTTGAGATTTCTGGCTTCCTTAACTTCAACTTTGCCCATGAAAATAGTGTCATCAATAAATTGACCATGAGAACAAGTAAGAGGTTGAGAAGAAGGTTGCAAACCTTTAATATCCCCTTGCAAACCAGTTTCCCAATACATCTCCCCAAACAATCAGCCATAATAGTAAAAAGAATAGGGGATAAAGGGTCTCCCTATCTCAAACCTCTAGAGGGACTAAAGAATTCAATAGAGTACCCATTCACTAGAACAATATTAGAAGTTGTAGAGATCAATTGAGAAATAGCCCTCACAATCCTATGATTAAAGCCAAAGGCCAATAAAATCTTAACAAGAAAATCCCATTCTACATTGTCATAGGCTTTCACCATATCAACTTTCATGATAAAACTTTGATTGTTAGAGCAAGATAAAGAATGAATATTCTCATGAGCAGCAATAATAGAGTTTAAAATTTGCCTACCTAGGACAAAACCATTTTGTTGAATAGAAATAAGATACGGAAGTAGCAAAAGCAACCTAGATGTGAGGACTTTTGAGATAATCTTATAAAAATAATTAGACTAATAGGCCAGAATTGGTTTAGAGAATCAGCCCCAATATTTTTAGGGATAAGGCATAGGAAGGTGGAATTGATCTCCTTTGGCATTCTTTTAGCCCCAAATAATTCCTTAACAGCATGACATACATCTCTTCCAATCAGTTTCTATGCCTTTTGGAAAAAGAACATGGGAAAACCATCTGGTCCTGGAGACTTATCCCGTCCTAAGGAGAAGATAGCTTTTAAGATTTCTTCTTCATTAGGAATGGTACCTAACAATTTATTTTGTTCCTCAGTAATTAGAGAATGAATCACCTTTAAAAGTTCATCTTGATGAGTAGAATCAATGTTAGAGTTAGATGTCATCAAAGAAGAAAAAAAGGAGACCATCTCTTTCGAAATATACTTTTCCTCAGTAATCTTCAAATTACCCTTCTTAAGATATGAGATATGATTTTTAGCTCTATGCTTCAAAGTAGAAAGTGAAAAAACTTGGTATTCTTATCTCCTTCATTTAGCCAGACCGATGTACATCTTTGCCTCCAATAAATTTCCTCTTGAGGAACAATGTCATGATACTCTACCAATTTTTCGTTCTCTTCTCTAACAAGGTCAAGAGTGTAACCTTCCTTCTGTATCTTGCCCTAAATACTTTGCAGTTCTTCCTTAATACTAGCTTTTCTCTCAAAAATATTACCAAAACATCTTTTATTCTAGGTTTTAACCTCCCTTATAACATTTCTTAATTTTGAAGCCACTCTAAAAAGAGCAGTTCCTTCAACATCTATGTTCCACCATTCAACTAGTTCACTCTCAAACTGTGGGTGTTGCATCCACATTTTTTCAAACTTAAAAGGAAATTTTTTTTGATATTAACCTTTTCAATAGAGAACTTCAACATCTATGTTCCACCATTCAACTGATTCACTCTCAAACTATGGGTCTTGCATCCACATTTTTTCAAACTTAAAAGGAAAGTTTTTTTTGATATTAACCTTTTTAGTAGAGAAAATCAAAGGGAAATGATTCGATCCAATTTTTTTTAATGCCTCTAGTTTACATACAAACTCTTTAGTCCAATCAGGAGAAATAAGAGCTCTATCCAATTGAGCCTAAATACAATCATCACCTAGTCTCTTATTACTCTAGGTAAACTCAATTCCATGAAGATCTAGATCCATTAAACCTCCTTATTAATGAAATCCATAAGATCTAGTCTCCCATCTAGCTAGCTCACATTACCTCCATTTTTTTCATGGTCATAAAGAGGAACATTAAAGTCCCCCATGAAGATCCATCTATCAAATTAGTCTTTACTCTTTCTATGAGAAAGAGTTTCCCATACCTTTTTCCTATAGATCTTTATATTTGGAGCATACATATTAACAATATACAATACATTATTCTAGTCAATGCTAGTAATTTTAGCCACCATGAAATGTTTACTAGCATTTAAAAGAGTTCCTGAGTAGTAGGATGTCTTCCATAACATCAGAGTTCCCCCTAAAGCTTCTTCTAAACTACTTGCTTTTAAATAATAATCTTTAAAAGACTTGATTTGTTCAGCTCTCTCCTTCTCCATCTTTGTTTCTTGTAGTAAAATAAAATTTTGCTTATGCTTCCTAACAACGTTAAGTTTATGACTACTATTCAATCCCCTAATATTCCAAGTAATTATTTTCATGTTTGTTTTTTAGGGGTAAAATTTAGAATAGTTGCCTATCTTCCATTAACAATATTCTGCAAAGTTTCCATTTCTTTGGTTTTCCTAGAAGATTTTCTTCTAGGTTTCTCTAGAGTTCCAACATTTGGTTTCACCTTGACTTGTTGCTCCAATTTACTACTACGAGCCTCTACTCCTTTAAGAATTGTATTACTTTTCTTTCCCATCTTTTTCCTTTGACTCGATTAATGTTTCAAATCATTACCTTCCTCATTTTTCTCCTCTAATTCAAAATCATTCCTAAAGGGAACAATCTTTTTGCACAAGGGTGTCTTAAGAGGCTTAGGAGTAACATTCTAATTTTCAATCAACTAGATATTATGGGATTCTTCCCACACCATTGATTTACTTGTATCCAACAAAATTTCACCCTCCTCTAATTCCTCCATCTCAACTAGGTCCTCCCGATTTGTCTCATTCTTCTAATAAATAAATACTTTCTTTTTCATGTCCACCATATTCTCTATATTTTGATCAAATGAGGTAGAGTATAACATCACCCCAACCTCCTAATTTTCACTGCTCAAGTTTCCCTTCAAAGCAGAATTTGGCATTTTACCAATTTCCTAAAATTCTAGATTCAAGTTATCCTTCAAACCCTTTGCATGAGTAAGTTTAAGTTTCCAAACTTTCTTTTAGTTTTTTACTTCTTTCTTTTTATCTTCCTTATCAATCTTAGGATTGTTCTTTCCTTTGTTAGGAGATTTTTTCACCCTATGACCCTATTTTTTATAGGCAAAATAGGTATTTGGAAGATCTCCATATATAATTTCCTATATTATTTTCCCCAGTTTTGAAATTAGTTCCACTTTTTTAGGAAGGTGATTCAAGTTTTCTACTTCACATATAATCTAGCACTTTGAAGTTTAGATTTTGAAGCCATTGCATGATCCACTATGATTAGTTCCCCAAAGAAACTAGCTATTCCCTTAAAGATATCTTCATGCCAAAATTCTAAAGGAAGGCTAGGAAGTCTAACCCAGATCAGAGTGGTTAAGAAGAAGGCATCAGATAAATCCATATTTGGCTCCCATTTTTTAATAGTGAGAGTACTTTTGCCAAATGACCATGGACCTCAACAATGAACCATATACATATCTTCTTTGCAATTAAAAACAAATGAAAAGAATCCATCAACATATGAGCAATATCAACTTAACCATGAATAACCCATTTTTGTTTAATCATATTTTTCAAAGTTTCTATATCTAGTCTAGCCCCCATGAATTTTCCCACGAGAGTAAATTCCATAGAAAATACAGAGAAATCAACAATTGGGTCCAGAATAAATATTTGAAACTCACCTTTCTCCCAGTAAGATTTTGATGTAACTAGAGGGAAAGATGATTTTCCACCAGGTTTCCTACCAAATAGGGAAGACCATGTCCTTTGATCACCTAACCCTTTCCAAGAACTTTTTGCTTTCCTATCATTATTGACCTCCACATTCTCCAAATGATTCTTCTCATTCTCAAATACCTGACCAAGCACATGATTTGCAGTAAAAGAATCCAAAGAAAGGTCCCAAACCCCACAATTAGTAGTACCAACATCCATAATTCTAGCAAAATTTTCCAAATATTCCTTATTTGGATTTTCTGTCCCAACAGGATCAGTACCTCTTGCAAGATTCTCCCCTTCCAATTTCCCACCTAACAAAAAGCCAGCCAATTCAAAAACACTTAGAGTGCCACCCACCATATGATTATGATTATGATTATTAACTATTATTATTATATATGATTATAATTATTATTATAAATAGTAATATGCATGATTATTATGATTATTATTATCAAATATAATATAGTTATAAATATAATTATTATTATAACTAAATATAATATTGTAATATATATGATAAACATTATTATTATTATATATATAGTAATATTATATGATTATTATTATATATAATGATATATATGGTTATTATTATTAAATATATAATCTAGTAATATGTATGATTATTATTGTTATATAATCTAATGATATATTATTATTATATTAAAATATATAGTATTATATTATTATTATTAATAACTATAGTATTATCATGAAATGCATCAAGAGGGGTCATAGGTTAACCTATGACCCCTCTCAATGAATTTTATGACAACAGATGTCCCTAAGGCCCCTAGTGACCCATTTTGACGCATTCCCAATGGGTCCCTAGGGGTCATAGGGCCCCTAGGGGCATATGTTTCATGAAATGCATCGAGAGGGGTCATAGATTAACCTATGACCCCTCTTGACTCATCGGAACCAATCAAATGGGTCCCTAGGGGTCCTAAGGCCACTAGGGACATATGATGTCATGAAATGTGTCAAGAGGGGTCATAGGTTAACATATGACCCCTCTCAATGCATTTGAACCAACCAAATGTGTCCCTAGGGGACCTAGGGCCCCTAGAGACATGTGTTGTCATGAAATGTGCCAATAGGGGTCATAGATCAACCTATGACTCCTCTCGATACATTAGAACCAACCAAATGAGTCCTTAGGTGTCCTAGGACCCCTAAGGACACATGTTGTCATGAAATGCATCCAAAGAGTTCATAGGTTAACCTATGACCCCTCTCAATCCATTAGAACCAACCAAATGCATCACTAGGGGTCTTAGGGCTCCTAGGGACATATGTTGTCATGAAATGTGTCAATAGGGATCATAGGTTAACCTATGACCCCTTGATGCATTGGAACCAACCAAATGTGTCCTTAGGGCCCCTAGGGACATATGTTGTTATGAAATGCATCGAGAGGGGTCATAGGTTGACCTTTGACCACTCTCGATGCATTTGAACCAACCAAATGGGTCCCTAGGGGCCCTAGGTGTTAGTTTGTGGTAATTGATCAGGAAAGTATTGTACATACTTCATAAATTCTTGTATAAAAGGGCTTAGGGTTAGTGATTATTTCATTGTAGGTGATGCAAAACTAGTTCTTGCGATGGTATTGAGTTGTATAGGATTACATATTGTAATCAAGTTACAATCACTTCCTATTTGGTGGATGTAGCCCAAGGATTGGGTGAACCATGTTAAATCTTGGTGTCTTGTGTTTTTTTTCTGGCGGTGGTATTGAGCTCTAAGGGGTTATGGATTGTAATCAAGTTGTAATCACTAGGTCGTAATAATATCAGACTTTCTATTTGGTGGACGTAGAACAGGGATTGGGTGAACCACATTAAATCTTGGTGTCTTATGTTCTTTTCTATGTGATCTATTATTTTTTGATATTGGTTATATTTGCATGTAATTGTTATTTCTATCTTTGGTTAAATCCTAACAAGTGGTATTAGAGCGAGGTTGTTTTCTAGTTATCCTCTGTAGGAAAGTCTCATAGTTGAGTGAGAGTCTCATGATTAAGTGGGAGCGATGGTAGATGAGGGTAAGTTGAGGGTTGACAGGTTTAATGGGTAGAACTTTCAGTTATGGAAGATGCAAATGGAAGACTATCTTTATTAGAAGGATTTATGGAAGCTATTGGAAGAAAAAACCAAAAATTAAGGATTTATGTCAAATGATGAATGGGATCTTTTAGATAGAAAGGCACATGGAAGCATTTGATTATGCTTGGCACCATCGGTAGCATTTAATATTATGAAAGCAAAGAAAATAGAAGAGTTGATGAAAACCCTAGCGACACTATATAAAAAGCCCTCTACTTCAAACAAGGTATTTCTCATGAAGAATTTATTTAATATGAAAATGGTAGAAGGTGGATCTATTGTAGATCATTTAAATGAGTTTAATACTATTACTAGTCAGTTATCTTCTGTGGATATCAATTTTGATGAAGAAATTAGGGCTCTCTTGATTTTGTGTTCTTTGCCTAAAAGTTGGAATGGCTTGGTAATGGTTGTGAGTTATTTTATTCCTAGATCTAGTACCCTAAAATATGATGATTTGATTGGTGTTGTTTTGAGTGAGGAAACTCATAGGAAATTCTTAGGTGGATCTACATCAAGAAGTGCTTTGAATGCACAAAGTCAAGGCAGTACAATTGAGAGAGGAAGTAATTCTACAAATTGTGAAAAATCAAGAGGAAATTCAAAGGGGAGGAGGTCTCAATCAAAAGGACCGAATGAATAGTGGTACTATGGGAAACTAGGGCACAAAAAGAAAGATTGCTGAAATCGAAAGAAAAATGAAGGAGATAAACTAGATAGAGACAAGGAGGAAAATGTGGTAAGTAACAAATATGAAGAGGATGCTTTGCTTCTATCTTTAGAAAGTGTTGATGATTCAAGGGTTTTAGATTCTGGTGCTTCATTTTAGGCTACACCTCATAGAGGTTATTTCATTGATTATGTCCAAGGGAATTTTTGACTTGTTTATTTGGGGAATAATGAACCCTGTCAGATTGTTGGAAAGAGAAAAATTAAAATTAAGTTGTAGAATGGGAATCATTAGCTACTACATGAGGTAAGACATGTTTCAAGGTTGAGTAAGAATTTAATTTCAGTAGGGCAACTCGGTGATGAGGGTTGTGTAGTTATTTTTAATGATAAAAATTGGAAGGTTTCAAAAGGTTCCCTTATAATAGCAAAAGGTGTGAAAGTAAGAACCGTATATCTTTGTACAGGTCATATTGTTCCTTCTACTTTAATTGTCTTCGAGAAAAATGAACATTCAGGAATAGTTGTTGCTATTGAGCAGGGAGAACAAATAGCTGCTGTAAATTCTGATATAGCATTGTAGCACAACAGAATTGGGCACATGAGTGAGAAAGATATGAAAGTACTTCATTCAAAGAATATTTTACTAGGTCTAAAATGTGTTAATATGGATTTCTATGAAAATTGCATGTACAGAAAATAAAAGAGAGTTAGTTTTGGGAAGACTGGGAAGGAAAACAAAAAGGAGAAATTAGAGCTTGTGCATACCGATGTATGGGGACCAACTCAAGTATCTTCCCTTGGTGTCTCTCATTATTATGTTACATTTATTGATGACACAACTAGAAAAGTATGGGTTTTTTCCTTAGAAATCTAATGTATTTCTAACTTTAAAAAAATGAAAATGCTTAGTTGAAAATAACACTAGTAAGAAATTAAAATGTCTCAGATTTGATAATGGTGGTGAATATTGCAGTCATGAATTTGAATATTATTGCTCCACTAATGGTATTCATAGAAAAAAAATTATTCCAAGGACTCCACAGGAAAATTGAGTGGTTGAACGCATGAACCAAACTATAATGGACTATGCAAGGAGCATGAGGCTCCATGTTGGGTTTCCCTTACACATGTGGGTAGAGGCTACCAATATTGTTGTTTATTTTATTAATAGAGGTCCCTCTACTCCTTTAGCTTGTGGTATTCTAGAGGAAGCATGGACTGGTAAGAACGTGAGTTATTCTTTTCTCAAAACTTTTGGTTGTGAAGGATTTTCTCACATAGATTCTAAAAATAGAACCAAGCTAGAAGCTAAGTCAAAGAAATGTGTATTTGTTGAATATGGAATTAATGAATTTGGTTATAGGATTTGGGATTTTGAAAATCATAAAATTGTAAGAAGCAAGGATATCATATTCAATGAGAAAGTGTTGTACAAAGATATGTTGTAGCAACATGAGAAGAAAGAAGATGATTATGTAGTGTTGGATGATACTCCAAAAGTTGATGTTTGATATTCCAGCCATTCCTCATGATGTGCAACAATTGTGACAACAAATACCTCACACACCAGTGAATGTTAGATGGTCAACAAGGAAAATTAGGCCTCCAAAAAGATTTTCTACCTCTTTGTATTCAATTTTACTTACTGATGCTGGTGAACCTAAATGTTGTGATGAAGCTATGTAGGTGGATACTAAGATTTAGTGAGAGTCTGCAATGAAAGATAAAATGGACTCTTTGCTAAAGAATAAGACATGGGATTTATGCAAGTTTCCTATAGGTAAAAGAGCTTTACAGAATAAGTAGGTTTATAGGTTAAAAGAAGAGGATGGAGGTAAGAAAAGATTTAAAGCTAGGTTAGTTGTAAAAGGATTTACATAGAAAAAGGGCATTGATTTTGATGAGATATTTTCTCCTGTTGTTAAGATGACTTCTATCCATAGTATTTTAAGTCTTGTGGCTACTAAAGATTTGCATTTAGAATAGCTTGATGTTAAAATAGCCTTCCTTCATGGTGATTTGGATGAAGAGATATATATGGCTCACCATAGGAATTTGAGGTCAAAGGTAAGGAGAACTTACTGTGCAAATTGAAAAAAAAATTATATGGCTTGAAGCAAGCACCTCGACCATGGTATCTAAAATTTGATAGTTTTATGCATGAGCATAGATATCACAGGTGTCATTCAGATCATTGTGCTTATTTTAAGAGGTTGAATGATGATAGCTACATTATTTTATGTTTATATGTTGATGATATGATTGTAGCTGGGTCTAACATGGATCATATTAAGGGGCTAAAATGTTTGTTAGCACACGCATTTGCTATGAAGGATTTGGGGGCACCAAAACTAATCCTTTGTATGAATATTTGTAGAGATAGGAAGAACAAAACATTGACGCTATCTCAGGCTGATTATGTGAAAATGGTGTTGCAATGTTTCTCTATGGAGAATGCTAAAGCTATCAGCACACCTTTACCTAGTCATTTGAAGTTGACTAAGGAGATGTGTCCCAAGACACAAAAAGAGGAGGATAAGATGTCCAATGTACCATTTTCTTTAGTTTTAGGAAGCTTGATGTATGTTATGGTATGTACGAGGCTAGATATTGCACATGCAGTGGGAGTCATTAGTAGGTATATGACTCATCCAAGAATTGAGCATTGGAATGTAGTCAAATGGATTCTTGGATATTTGAGAGGAACATCCAATAAGTGTTTACACTTTGGGGGCTCTACTACTAATTTATAGGGCTATGTTGACTCAGATTTGGTAGGGGATATTGATTCTAGGTGGAGTACTATAGGTTATTTCTTTACTCTTGGTGGGGTAGCCATGAGCTGGGTTTTTAGGTTACAAAAGGTTAATGCATTATACACTATAGAGGTAGAGTATGTTGCTGCTATAGAGATAGTCAAGGAGATGATATAGCTTCAATTCTTCTTGGAAGAATTAGGACATCCTCAGAAGGATAATTATTTATTTACAAATAGTCAGAGTGTCATTCATCTTGCAAAGAATTCAGCTCTACATTCCAAGACCAAACACATACAATTGTGGTACTATTTCATTCAGTTAGTGTTGGAGGATGCACAGTTCAAGTTAGACAAGATACATACAGATGAAAATCTAGTGGATATGTTTACCAAGGTAGTGACAAGGGAGAAGATGAACTCCTCTTTACCTTCGATTAGTCTTCTAAACTAAACATGAATAAAAGAACAACAAAGTCTAGGGTGGTTTGATCTAGTGGGAGCCCCATAGAGTAGTGACATAGCTACAAGATTAGTCTCCAAGTGGGAGATTATTGTTTAGTGTGGAACCTAATCAGTCCCCAAGTGGGAGATTTTTAGTTTGTGGTGATTGATCAAGAAAGTACTATACATACTTCAAAAATTCTTTGGGATGATATTTTAAAAATATTTTGGGCCTTATTTTATTAGGATTTTGGGCTGACATGTAATTATTAATTGTAATCCTAAAGAGGTAAAAATACTTATATAAAAGGCTTAGGGTTATGGATTGTTTCATTATAGGTGATGCAAAATTAGTTCTCACAGCTATATTGAGTTGTAAGGATTATAGATTGTAATTAGGTTGCAATCACTAGATCGTAATAATATCAGACTTGTTGTTTGGTGGACGTAGCCTAGGGATTGGGTTAACCATGTTAAATCTTGGTGTCTTGTGTTCTTTTGTATGTGATCTATTATTTTTTAATATTTCTTATATTTGCATGTAATTGTTATTTTTGTCTGTGGTAAAATCCTAACACTAGGGCCCCTAGGGACATACTTTGTCATGAAATGCATCAAGAGGGGTCATAGGTTAACCTATGACCCCTCTCGACTCATTAGAACCAACCAAATGTCTCCCTAGGGGGCCCCTAGGGACATTTCATTGTCATGAAATGTATCAATGCATTAGAACCAACCAAATGCATCCCTAGGAGTCTTAGGGCCCCTAGGGACATATGTTGTCATGAAATGCATCGAGAGGGAACCTATGACCCCTCTCGACACATTGGAACCAACCAAATGCATCTCTAGGAGCACTAGGGCTCCTAGGGACATTTATTGTCATAAAATGCGTCATGAGGGGTCATAGGTTAACCCATAATTCCTCTCGATGCATTAGAACCAACAAAATGCATCCCTAGGGGCCCTAGGGCCCCTAGGGACATGTTTTCATGAAATGCATTGATAGGGGTTATAGCTTAACTTATGACCCCTCTCAATGCATTGGAACCAACCAAATGGGTCCCTAGGGGTCCTAGGGCCCCTAGGGACATATGTTGTCATGAAATGTGTTGAGAGGGGTCATAGGTTAACCTATGACACCTCTCAACACATTAGAACCAACCATAATATGTCCCTATGGGTCCTAGGGCCCCTAGGGACATATGTTGTCATGAAATGTTGTCATGAAATATGTCCCTAGAGGCCCTATGGGCCCTAGGGCCCGTAGGGACATTCATTGTCATGAAAAGTATCAAGAGGGGTTACAGGTTAACCTAAGACCCCTCTCGATGCATTGGAACCAACCAAATATGTCCCTACAGGCCCTAGGGCCCCTTGGGACATATGTTGTTATGAAATGCATGGACTCATCTTGATACATTAGAACCAACCAAATGGGTCCATGTTGTCATGAAATGCATCGAGAGGGGTCATAGGTTAACCTATGACCCCTCTCGATGCATTGGAACCAAGAAAATGTGTTCCTAAGGGTCTTAGGGCCCCTAGGGACATATGATGTCATGAAATGCATCGATAACCTATGACCCCTCTCGACACATTAGAACCAACCAAATGGTTCCCTAGAGGCTCATGCATGGAGAGGGTATGACCCCTCTTGACACATTGGAACCAACCAAATGTGTCTAGGGCCCCTAGGGAGATACGTTGTCATGAAATACATTGAGAGGGGTCATAGGTTAACCTATGACCCCTCTCGATGCATTTGAACCAACCAAATGTGTCCCTAGGGGTCCTAGGGCCCCTAGGGACATATGTTGTCATGAAATGCATCGAGAGACATTAGAATCAACCAAATGGGTTCCTAGGGGCCCTAGGGACATATGTTGTCATGAAATGTGTCGAAAGGGGTCATAGGTTAACCTATGACCCTTCTCAACACATTCAAACCAAAAAAATGTGTCCATGTTGTCATGAAATGTATCAATAAGGATCATAGATTAACCTATGACCCCTCTCAATGTATTGAAACCAACCAAATGGGTCCCTAGGGCCCCTAGGGACATATTTTGTCATGAAATACATCGAGAGGGGTCATAAGTTAACCTATGACCCCCCTTGATGCATTAGAACCAACCAAATGGGTTCCTAGGGCCCCTAGGGACATATGTTATCATGAAATGTATTGAGAGGGGTTATAGGTTAACCTATGACCCCTCTCAACACATTCAAACCAACAAAATGCATCCCTAGGGACCCTAGGGACATATGTTGCAATGAAATGTGTCAATAAGGGTCATAGATTAACGTATGACCCCTCTCGACACATTAGAACCAACTAATTGTGTCCCTAGGGAACCTAAGGCCCCTAGAGACATATGTTGTGATGAAATGCATCAAGAGGCATTTAAACTAGCCAAATGCATCCCAAGGGGCCCTAGGGCCCCTACGAACATATGTTGTCATGAAATACATCGACAGGAGTCATAGGTTAACCTATGACCTCTCTTGACCCATCAAAACTAACCAAATGTGTCCCTAGGGGTCCGAGGGCCCCTAGAGACATATGTTGTCATGAAATGTATCAAGGGGTCATAGGTTAACCTATGACCCCTCTTGACACATTCAAACCAACCAAATGAAATGCATCGATAGGGGTCATAGATTAAACTATGACCCTTCTCGACACATTAGAACCAACTAAATGGGTCCCTAAGGGTCCTAGGGCCCCTAGGGACATATTTTGTCATGAAATGTGTCAAGAGGGGTCATAAGTTAACCTATGACCCCTCTTGATGCATTAGAACCAACCAATTGTGTCCCTAGGGCCCCTATGAACATATGTTGTCATTAAATGCATTGATAGTCCTCTTGATGCATTAGAACCAACCAAATGGGTCCCTAGGGGTCCTAGGGCTCCTAGGGACATATTTTTTCATGAAATGTGTCGAGAGGGGTAATAGGTTAACCTATGAACCCTCTCGACACATTTGAACCAACCAAATGTGTCCCTAGGAGACCTAGGGCCCCTAGGGACATATGTTGTCATGAAATGTGTTGATAGGGGTCATAGATTAACCAATGACCCCTCTTGACTCATTGAAACCAATCAAATGGGTCCCTAGGGGTCTTAGGGCCCCTAGGGACATATGTTGTCATGAAATGCATCGATAGTGGTCATAGGTTAACCTATGACCCTCTCCACACATTGGAACCAAACAAATCTGTCCTTAGGGGTCCTAGGGCCCCTAGGGACATATGCCATCATGAAATATATTGAGAGGGATCATAGGCTAACCTATGACCCCTCTCAATGCATTATAACCAACCAAATGGGTCCCTAGGGTTCTAGGGCCCCTAGAGACATGAAATGTATTGAGAGCGGTCATAGGTTCTCCTAGGGACATATGTTGTCATGAAATGCATTGAGAGGCTCTCGATGCATAAGAACCAACCAAATGCATCCCTAGGGGTCTTAGGGCCCCTAGGGACATATGTTATTGTGAAATGCATCGAGAGGGATCATAGGTTAACCTATGACTCCTCTTGATGCATTGGAACCAACCAAATGCATCCCTAGTGGTCCTAGGGCCCCTAGGGACATATGTTGTCATGAAATGCATCAATGGACTTATTGGAACCAACCAAAAGCATCTCTAGGGGCCCTAGGGCCCCTAGAGACATTCATTGTCAGAAAATGCATAAAGAGGGGTCATAGGTTAATGTTGGGCATTCGTTTTGCATGAGGTCAACAATAGGAATCCATAGTGTAATTCCTCTCTTGAAAAACAAATATTTTTAAGGATTCACTCATAGGTTTAGTGTTTTTCTTGCGACATACCAAAATTTTCTCAATAGAAGATAAATGTGAGTGTTCACAAGGAGGCCTTTTCTGGTTCTAAAACCCCTTTTATCTCAGAATTGAAGTAAATATGTTCGTTGTCTCAAAATATCACACCAAAAGAACAATATTTTTGTATTTTTGTTTTTTTCAATTAATGCAACTACTATGAGGTCCTATTCTAATAGGGGGGTTAGCAAAGAAAATAATGAAACTAAAAGAAAAATTATGTAAAATCAAATAACTTGAAATTGAGATTCCTAAACGGACATAAGCTACAGAACACAACACGTTGTGAGTTAAACCTTTGAAGAAATCGGTAGAAAATAATGAAAACAGGAGCAGGGCTTCCTAGAATCCACTGATGCAATCGTTGGTGAGAATCTTTAACAAATCGAATGATGTTTCACTCTTCATCAAATCACAAGGCCATAGAAAGTGCACTCATGCGAGACAAAAAGCTATGTAGACACAATCGGGTGATCTCTTCTCAAGCTCGTTATGTCAACGAAATTCATATATTTGTAGCAAACACCAGAACTAAAAGATCGCACAACCAAAAACAATGCAATAAACCTTTGGCTCAATCACAATCTCATGAATAAAATCCACAAAACAATGACACATTTAGGCAAGAATAACTACACTTTGAATGCTAGTACTAAAAGCATAATTTCATTGCATAATAATGGTGGCCCTTTTTACATTTTACAATGGGGTATTTATAAGAAATCATCTCCTCAATTTGTGTTGAGAGTGAGAGATATCTTAATGTAATAAAATTCTTTTAAAACATTAAAACAAACTAAATATATACAAACTAACAATCTAACTGGTGCTTAGAGGGACTCCATCCATATTTTATTCATTAATTGGATGCATGAGCCCTTTACATGTCAAAAACAATGAAAGCATGAGAGAGAAGGTAGGAGGAAGCCATCAGTCAAAGTAGAAGTGCATGGAGGTGTCAAAAATGGAAACTAGCCCTTCACAAGGTGTGTGTCAGAGTTAACTTGCCATCAGAATGCACTCTTAATGCATGGAAGTGCTATTTTTGGAATAGGCAGTCAACCATCGGTGCACCTCTGAATTGTGGAGCTACATGAAAATGTGGAGCTGCGGAGCTGCAAGCCTATGGAGCTCAAAACATGTAGAGTTGTGGAGCTCAAAAATGCAGAGCTGCAGACCTGTGTACCTATGGAGCTGTGGACCTCGGAAGCTCAATTCGCCAAAAAATCAAAGTTCTCAATTTTGAAAACAATTTTTGGATTTTGCTCAAATGGGGTTTTAGATCATTTTTTGTATACATTCTTTTTCCTTTTTTAATGATTTACACCCTCTTTATAGCCAATTAATTTCATAAACTTGCACTCCCTCCACTTCTTCAATCAAAAATCTCAAGGCACCTACATTGGATCTTGTCCCCAATAGTTGCATAAGATGAGGAACCTGATTTTATTTATGTGTCCAACCTTTGTATCTTTGACCTTTTTCTTCTCTCCACATGTACAATCCTTCTCGGAGAGAAACCAAGTGATCTAGATTATCCAAGATGATCAAATGTTTGCAACTTTTCATATTTTTTCGCAAATTTTTCTAGGCATTTCTAAATGACCTTTTGGAGGTCTTTTGCTCAAAATTTCAAGTCAAAACCTTCGTCGGTCCCTAAAACTAGATAGCCAAAGGCTCATTGTTTTAGGGATTGAAATTAGATCTTCAATTTTTCTTTCCAACAGTGTAAGCGATTTTGAATTCTGAGTCCCGAGTCAAAAGCTATGAGCTCAACAAGTTGAGGATGCCATTTTTACCTACAAAAGAAGCAAACATTAGTCCATAGAGTTAACAATGCATAGTAAAGACACACTAGCTACTCAAAAAAAATTGGAGGTGAATCTTGAAATATGGCTAAGTCTAAAATCTTGAAGCCCTAAAATTTGGCTAAGTCTGGATTCCTGAAGCCCTGAAATTTCCTAGAATCTTTACCTTATCTTGGGGAGGTCTGAAACCTATCTCAAAAGGTTCGTCGCATATATTAAAATATATCTTAAGTATAAGGAATTAAATATGTAATTCCTTATACTTAAACAATATATTTTAAACCCCTTTTATTTCATTTATTTGGACACATGCACCAGGATGCATGTGCAGCACGCCTTCATGGAGGGTGCACGTGCGCACATCCACGAGAGGTGCACACAACATCTCCATGTAGTATGCACGTGTGTGCACCTCCACGAGAGGCGCGCATGGCACCTCCATGGAGGATGCATGTGCGCCCCTCCATGAGAGGAGTGTGTGGTGCTTCCATGGAGGACGCACGCGCGCATCTCCATGGAGGGCGTGTGCACAACGCAAAATTTTTAATTATTATTTTTTTTTTCTTTTATTAATTTTTTTTTTCAATTTTTTGATTTTTTTGTGATTTTTTCAAACTTTTTGACTCTAAAATTCTAAGGTCTAATAAAACTCTTCTTCCCTCGACTCTCGAACTATGCGTTTGGGAGTCAAAAAAAGTAGGGCGTCCTCATTCCTAGTGAGGAATGGGGCATGTGTTGTGGACACCATAACAAATAGCCCCAAAAAAAGGAAGAAATGACCAAGGCATTTCTTTATCAGCAAACATTCCTCCAACGTGTTTTAAACACCAACCAAGCTTCAAACATCCCAAGCGTCTTTTGGATGACTTCTTAGTCAAAATTTCAAAACTCAAAACCTTCCAGCTTAGTGTGTGCATTGTGTATTCATTCCTTTTGATGTGTCAGGCTGTAGTCAATTAGATTTTTTTGACAACTCAAAACAATCTTCCACTCCTCCCAGCTCATTCATTCAAAATCTCCACGAAGGCTTTTTATCAATCAATTGCTTGACCAGATGAGAGAATTAGTTCAAGGGCTCTTGGCAGGATGCCATGTTCTTTAAATTTTGGCCTTTTGCATAATTGCTTCATGTCATTCAACACATTACTTTTGGTGAAACAATACTTTGAAGTGAAGATACTTCTATTTTGTAACACATCTTTAGCCATTTCAGATCTCTAGAATCCTTCAAACTTAACACCATCTTTTTTTTTTCTTTTTTTTTTGTATCCTAACTATGCTTAGACTATGGAGCTAGAACATTGGGGTCATTTCTTGGATTCAATCTCTTATGAAAATCCCTTGCGTTCCTCTTTTTAGGAAACTCTCACACCAAACAATGATCTTAGCAACCTTTCGAGGAGACTCCTCCCATTTGAACTAGTCAGAGTTTGGATTATTTCTCATCATCTTTGACTTGAAATTGAACAACACCTAACACAATCAAATCTTTAAATTTGCAAATTTTTGAGAACTTGTTGGTCTAGGCTTCTAATTTCCAGACTGAAAGTCCCTTAATTCCACAAGAAATATCGGTTGCTTGGTTGGTATAAGACACACAATCGTCCAAATGTTTTGACAAAGAAATACCTATTCCTAAAATCAAAACCAAAGAGTCATTAGTAAAATCTTGAGAAACATCTCAAGTACACCTTACCCCCAAGACTGACATGACTTAAAGAGAAAAAGAAATGAAACCCAAACAAAAAGACTTGACTCAAAGAAAACTAACACCTAACTAGAAAGACTAAAAAGACTAAGAAAAACAAAAACAAAGCAAAAACAAAAACTTATCTACAGAAAAACTTGAACAATAAGAATGTGGGGTAGTTGTCAATAGATTTCTCATTATGTGCAATAATAATGAACCACCCCATATAGTTCTCAAAAATGCTAACTTGTATTTGTACTCAGAAAAATAAAGTCTAGACAATCTTGGTTCAAATTCGGGGCACAAATCACACAAAATCAGAAGTTGTGGTAACTCTTTATGGCCATGATTAATCCACAAAAAAGTTATCTTACCTTTAGCATCATATAGAAATTGAAAATCATCAAACTAAGAGGGATAATGGAAAGATATCACCTGATCTAGCAAGTCCCCCACCATAGGGTTACACTCACACATTGTGATTTCTCCTTCTGGTGGTCTCATCTCATGGTACACCACTTCACGCGCACATGGACTAGAAAAATCCATCACCAGCCTTCCTTTCAAATTATAGGATTCATCACTATCATTGACCAAGATGTTTTTTGCCTCATATCCCAAAGAAGCTTGTTCAAAATCATTCTTTCCCTCCATTGTGATATCCCAAGCTAACAAGAAATTGGGGCAACATTCTTCTAAATGGAACCCAAATGGATGGATCCTCATGACTCAGTTATTGCATGGTTTGATATGTGTGTGGAATACTCGAAAATAGACATTTCCTCAGTCAAGCTTGAGACCAAATTAAACACTCTATCCATCTCTTCTAATGACATATCTTGTTTTGAAGGAGGCAGCTTATCGTTATCCAATGGGGAATCAATATCACCATAGGAAGAATTGGTGTCTTCTTCTTGATGACTTTGTGATTCAAAAATCTCACCAACCTCAGGATCTTTTGCATTTCCATCACTTTTTGCAACTTCATGGAGTTTTGGAACTTCAAAATTTCTCACACCTTCAAGATTTCTTGGCATATCCAAACTTACTGCGACATCAACACTTGGAAGAATTTATTTATTGAATGGGAGCGCAAACTCCTCTTGATCATCTTCATCAAATTTTTCTCTTGTGGACTTATCACATGATTCAAACACCATTGCACTAAATTGCAAGGGTCGTTCCTCCATGATTTGGTGAGGGTGATCCGAAACATCATTGTGCCCATACCCATTTTCACTTGGGCTCATACCTGTAATACAATTATTGTCATTGTTGATGTTCCTATAAAGGTTAACATTCCCACTCTGATTTTGAGAATAATTGTTTTGGGCAGAAAGTTCTCTTGGATGATTGACTTGGTTTCTTGAAGAATTCAACTTTATTCTCACAAGTTCACTGGATAAAAGAGACATCATTTCCTTCATGGCCTTAAGCTCTTGGCGTTAAGCTCTCTAGCCATATTGTTTTCTACTTCAATGGATGCAACTGCCTTTTGGGACTCATACCCTGAATATGTAATTGTTGGCATTGGAGTAGCAATAACTTGTTTCATGAATGCAATAGCCTCTTTGACGACCTTTTCAATGGTATCAATGTCTCTGGGTAGGAGCCTTCTTAGGAAAATAAAAGTTAATGAATTCATTGCTCCAAAATAGACCTGGATGGCAGCCTCCTATGGTACAGTGTATGGAAACTCCATTCTTTGATACATCCTATAGAAGCAATGATTAAACTATGAAATAGTCTCATGGGGATCCCTCTTAATTGAGATGAACTAATGATATAGAAGAGTTGGATCAACATAGATCTTGAATTGTTCTAGAAACTTGCTCTCAAAGGAGTTCCAATCCATTATTAATGCTGGTGGCAGATTGAGGTACCAATTGAATGCCATTTCCCCCAAAGTGTAAGAAAAATGGCAGCATACCATTTCCATATGCTAAATTTGGTTTCGATTATAGATCTCCTTAAAGATTTTGATATGATCTTCTACTGTTCTTGATTCTCCATAGATAAACTGTGGGCAAAACTTTTTGAGATTTTTGGGCAAATCATGTAATGGTCTAGTTAGATTCAAAGGTGAACTTTGGGCATTAAAGAAAGAGATGGTGCATAATGATGGAAATTTGTGAAGTGGAATGTAAAGCGAACAATGATGATGAAATGTGTAATGTGAATGGGTGGAGTTCTTGGAATCCCTTTATCACTGTGATGCTTGTGAAAGTGACTAACTTCTAACAACTTGTGTTTATTCTGAAAAAGTGCACCTCTGGAGAAACACACTTTCTCAAAATAGTGCACCACAGAATTTTGCGCACCTGTGGATCTATGGAGCTATAGAGCTACAGATCTACGGAGCTACGAACATGTAGACCTGCGGATCTACAGACCTACGTACTTGCGGACCTGAATTTCTAAAAATTTCAAAAGTGATTTTTGAACTTTTACAGAGTGCAGATTATTGCAAGGGTGCAAAATGTCAAAACTTTATCAAATCTTTCTTGTTTCCAATATTAGGTTCTTTGTTTTTAGGCCCTCCTTCTAGCGCGACTTCTATTGGGCATTCATTTTGCAAGAGGTCAATGGCCAAAATCCATACTGCAATTCCTCTCTTGAAAAGCAAATCTTTTTAAGGATCTTCTCCAAGGTTTAGTGTTTGTCTTGCAATGTACCAAAATCCACTCAGTAGAAGATAAATGTGAGTGTTCACAAGGAGGCCTTTGTTGGTTTTAAAAACCCTTTTATCTTAAAATTGAAGTAAATCTGTTCACTATCTCAAAATATCACACCAAAAGAATAATATTTTTCTATTTTTCTATTTTTCAATGATGCAACTTTAACAATGCAGCTACTATGAGGTCTTATTCTAACAGGGGGGTTAGCAAAGCAAATAATGAAACTAAAAGAAAAATTACGTGAAATAAAATAACTTGAAATTGAAATTCCTAAATGGACATAAGCTACAGAACACAACACGCTGTGAGTTAAACCTTCGAAGAAATCGGTAGGAAACCAATGAAAATAGGAGCAGTGCTTCCTAGAATCCACTGATGCAATCGTCGATGAGAATCTTTAACAAATCAAATGATGTTTCACTCTTCATCAAATCGCAAGGCCACAAAAAGTGCGCTCATGCGAGAGAAAAAGCTATGTAGACACAATCGGGTGATCTCTTCTCAAGCTCATTATGTCAACATAATTCATATAGCTATAGAAAACACCAGAACTAAAAGATCGCACAACCAGAAACAACACAATAAACCTTTGGCTCAATCACAATCTCATGAATAAAATCCACAAAACAATGAGACATTCAGGAAAGAATAACTACACTCTGAATGCTAGCACCAAAAGCACAATTTTATTGCATAATAATGACAACCCTTTTTACATTTTACAATGGGGTATTTATAAGAAATAGTCTCCTCAATTTGTGTTGAGAGTGAGGGATATCTTAATGCAATAAAATGCTTTTAAAACATTAAAACAAACTAAATATATACAAACTAACAATCTAACTGGTGCTTAGAGAGACTTCATCCATATTTTATTCATTAATTGGATGCATGAGCCCTTTACATGTCAAAAATAATGAGAGCATAAGAGAGAAGGTAGGAGGAAGCCATCAGTCAAAGTAGAAATGCATGGAGGCATCAAAAATAGAAATTGGCCCTTCACTAGGTGTGTGTCGGAGTTAACTTGCCATCATAATGCAGTCTCAATGCATGGAAAGTGCTATTTTTTGAACTGGTAGTCAACTATTGACGCACCTCTAAATTGCAGAGCTACATGAAAATGTGGAGCTACGGTCTTGTAGAGCTACAGAACTCAAAAATGCAGAGCTATGAACCTGCGTACCTGCGAAGCTGCAGACCTTGGAAGCTTAATTTGCCAAAAAATCAAAGTTCTCAATTTTGAAAATTTTTGGGTTTTTCTCAAATGGGGTTTTAGATCCATTTTTTGTATACATTATTTGCCCTTTTTTGATGATTTACACCCTCTTTCTAATTACTTTCATAGACTTGCACTCCCTCCGCTTCTTCAATCGAAAATCTCAAGGCACCTGCATTGAATCCTGTCCCCACTAGCTGCATAAGATGAGGAACTTGATTTTCTTTATGTGTCCAACCTCTGTATCTTTGACCTTTTTCTTCTCTCCACCTGTGCAATCCTTCCCAGTGAGAAACCAAGTGATCCAGATTATCCAAGATGATCAAATGTTTGCAACTTTTCATATTTTTTCGTAAATTTTTCTAGGCATTTTTAAATGACCTTTTTGGAGGTCTTTTGCTCAAAATTTCAAGTCAGAACCTTTGTCGGTCCCTAAAATTGAATAGCCGAAGGTTCATAGTTTTAGGGACTCAAATTAGATCTTCAGTTCTTCTTTCCAATAGTGTAAGCAATTCTAAATTTTGAGGCTCGAGTCAAAAGATATGACCTCGACAAGTTGAGGATGCCATTTTTACCTACAAAAGAAGCAAACATTAGTCCGTAGAGTTAACAATGCATAGTAAAGACACACTAGCTACTCAAACAAAATTGGAGGTGAATCCTAAAATCTGGTTAAGTCTGAAATCCTGAAGCCCTAAAATTTGGCTAAGTCTAGATTCCTGAAGCCCTAAAATTTCTTACAATCTTTACCTTATCTCGGGGAGCTCTAAAACCTATCTCAAAAGATTTGTCACATATATTAAAACATATCTTAAGTATAAGGAATTAAATATAATTCCTTATACTTAAACGATATATTTTAAACCCCTTTTATTTCATTTATCTAGACACGCGCACTAGGATGCATGCATAGCATGCCATCATGGAGGGCGCGCGTGCACACCTCCACGAGAGGCACGCGTGCCCCCTCCATGGAGGACACACGTGTGCACACCTCCACGAGAGGCACGCATGCCCCCTCCATGGAGGACACTCAAGTGCACCTCCATGAGAGGCGCGCATGACGCCTCCATGGAGGGTGCATGCGCGATGCAAAATTTTTAATAATTTTTCTTTTTAAAATTGTTTATTTATTTATTTATTTCAATTTTTTGACTTTTTTGTGATTTTTTCAAATTTTTTGACTCTAAAATTCTAAGGTCTAATAAAACTCTTCTTCTCTTGACTCTCGAACTATGAGTCCAGGAGTCAAAAAAAGTAGGGGGTCCCCATTCCTAGTGAGGAATGGGGCGTGTGTTGTGGACACCATAACAGTTAACCTATGACTCCTATCGACACATTGGAACCAACCAAATGCATCCCTAGGGACCCTAGGGCCCCTAGGGACATGTCGTCATGAAATGCATCAATACCTATGACCCCTCTTGATGCATTAGAACCAATCAAATGGGTCCCTAGGGGCCTTAGGGCCACTAAGGACATATGTTGTGATGAAATGCATCGAGAGGGATCATACATTAGATGCATTGGAACCAACCAAATGTGTCCCTAGGGTCCCTAGGGCCCCTAGGGACATACATTGTCATTAAATACATTGAGAGGGGTCATAGGTTAACCTATGACCGCTATCGACACATTAGAACCAACCAAATGGATCATAAGTCATAATAATAATAATAATAACAATAATAATATATGTTGTCTATACTATATTTAATAATTATAGTAAAAATCATAATAATATTATATATTAATCATATATCATAATAATTCCCATAATTCCCTCCAATTTTTATTTTTTTTAAAATCAGAGTACAAGTATTAGATATACGATAATATCGGGTATCTGATATGAAATCGGATACCCGATAAGGCTTAGGCCTACTTTTTAGCTTTGGTATCAAGATGGGTGGAAAAAGTCAAAGTCGATTATGAAATTCTTTTAGGATTTTCAAACCTTTTTTTTTTCTTATGACCACTTTTTTGTCAACCATGATCCTACACATACCCATATATAAGTTTAATTTTATTTTTACATTCATCTCTTTAAATTTCTTCATTCTTCAATACCTTTTGTGCAATGGAGTAAATTCAATTGTTTTCTTTTTAGATTAATGTGATTTTGAATCTATGTTTTATGATGTTGGGATAAACATATCTTATATCTTGTTCTTTGTTTCCTTCATCTACATCTAGTGTTCCCAGCAAAATTGCTAGTATTTATCCTTTTATTGATTTGGTTTTCACTTAGTAGAAGATAGTTTTCTTTATATTTGTATACAAACACTCATTTGATGCTTAATTCATGCATTTAAATGTCTTTATTACAGATTATATCATTATCTATTTGTAATCACAATATTTTGATTCTCATTTGTTCACCATTAGATCACATCACAATTATTTGATGTATTTATGCTAAAGAAATTATGCACATGGTCTCTGCAATCACCCAGAAATAGTCATCTAGACTATAAGCCCCCTTTATAGCATTTTTCTTAATTTATTAATCGCTTATTCTTGACTAAATCCTCAAAAACCCATTTACTTGATTATAACCTATGATTTGACCACTTTATCCTAAGTACTTAATTAAAAGGAACTTGTTCCCCTTTAATTAAATAAAAGTCTCTACTTCCCACTTATCCTAAAGTGTGGATACATAAAGTATTTTTCTCATTTAAAAAATAGAAGAAAAGGGTTTTTGTCTCATATGGGGGACACAAAAGTTAGCTCTTGATTGCAATTGGTTGAAACACTTGTGTACATGGAGCATTCAAATTTCATCCTCCACCCTTGATTATATCTCTCTTGTACTTTGATCTCTATCATCTATTTATCTTTAAAAGGAGAGCTCTCTCCTCATTCTAATAACTCATGCTTTTGTACTGACATTATGCTACAAGATTTTTAGGTGTTGTTTGGAGTTTTAGAGAGCTTGCGACATCATTGCATCCATAATGGCATTTCATAGTAGCATATAGCATACTTGCATTAGCTTAGTTTCTTTTCATACTTTAGACTAGTTCATCTAGCTTAAATAGGAATATTTGTAACACTTCATGCTTGTTAGTTTAGCTTACATTTGACATTCTCTTAGCTTAATTTTTCATTTTTCATTTCACTACATGTTGGTTCCTAGAAACTAGCATTGTTTCTCTTGTATTTGAATCCCCCATTCTATGGTGAACCTTGCAAGGGGTTGCACATCTAAGCTCTTTTGAGAGCCACAACACTTCTTTTGTGCCTTTTGCACATCATGGATAGGGAGCTCTAAGTATCTATTCAAGGTTCCTGAGCTATTGAATCCCTTAGGTATAAGATCTTAGAGAAGTGGAGCTTTTTTAGTATACATTTTTGGTTCCCACCATGGGGCTAGACAACTTTGTCTAGCTCTTGTTCTTTCATTTATCATCATTTTGTTTCTTATTATTTTGATTGTTTTATTTTCGTAGACATAATTATTGTGCAATACTTTTCTAGTATTGTACAATACTTTATCCTATATTGGTATGATATTTTTCCAATATCATATGATACTTTATCATTTTGTAGTGCAATACTTTACTAGTTATTTTATTGCACAACTTCATAGTTTCTGTCATGTGTCTATTTTGTAAAGTATTGCACATAGTGACATAGAGTATCACACTAGGAAATTATATTGCCTGGTTATACTAGGAAGTATCTTATAATACTTTTGTAGTCAGAAGTATGACCACACATGGTTTAGCTAGCTATTTCAATTTATAGTTGGCATTTTTGTTTCTTGAAGTTTTCCATTTTTAGGTTTTCTATTTTCTAATAGTCTAACTAGTGGTATTATAGGGTATATTTCATATTTTCTCACTATTTGATGTCCTAAACTTTTTTTTTGCAGTGGTTTCTCACTTGCTCTCCAAATTTTTTTTTGTCAAAGATAAAATTTGCAAAAGGGATACTAATATTTGTTGCAGGGCTTCCCAAACAAAGAAAACAAACAAGCCAAAATATTTTTCTATGTGTCTTCTTTCATTTTCAAGTGTGACATGATACTAGTTGTTTTTTTTCATTAGATATATAAAACTTGTGATTAGGGTCTCATTTTTGGTAGGAGAGTATACTCTTCACCTTCTAGGTGAATCAAAAATCTTGATCCTTCATTGAGTCACAAAAATAAGTGGGATACTCCACATTTTAGTGGTTTTAATTAACTCTTTTTGGTGTATTTGGGGAAAGCATCAAGGGATAGAAAAGTATGCTTTTCACCTTCTAAGGTGAACTAAAATTATTGACCTCTTTGGTGCAAATCCATTTTTTGTCTAATCTCCTAGTAAAATTCATACATTTAGAGTGCTTGCTATTGGTGGAAAGATATCAATAGGAATAACCTAAAGTGGGAATGAGTGAAACCCAACTAACCCAACTAATTAGGGGTGTTCCTGCTTGGTTCTAATATGTTCCTAGTCTATAATCTACATGATTGGTTATGTCCTAGGCTGAAGAGATAAGCTTGGCTTCTTGGGTGCAAACTTAACATCTCATATTGTTCACTTGTCAAAACTTGGTTATCCTACTTTTGCTAGTTTTTTTCTATTGGGTTTCTTGCCCTGCTCTTGGCTCGAGTCACTAGTGTCATAAATTTCTTGGGTACTTTTGACAAGACCCTATCTTTGCTACATTTCTTAACAAGTGAACATCCTAACTTTACAAGTTTAAGTTCCAAAAACTTTATGACATATTACTAAGCTAACATTTTCTATTACATGTCGATGACAAATAGGTTGAATTTGGGTCAAGGAAGCCATCCTTCATTTTTCTTTGAACAATTAGCTTCCTCTAGATGTCCACATAGCAAACACTTTGATAACAAACCCATTTTTAACCAAGAGCAATAAAACAAGTTTTCCTCTTGGTACAATCCTATTAGCCACTTTAGTATCTTTTTTGATACCCCTTAGACACTCCTAGAGCTCAAAATAGTGTATCTCTTACCATGAATCAAGAGGAGAAACATTTTTGTTAAGATGTGTTCTTTCATATTAGGAGAGAAGACATTAAAAGGGAGAAAAAGGTTTCTCAAGATGAGCAAGCTAGGCTAGAGAAAGAGAAACTTGAGAAAACTAGATGCATAGCCTCTAGGATAACTACACATGCTCATGAAGGAAATAATACCCATCGTAACAAGACTTGAGCCTTTAGAAAAGCTTACATGAATAGCTATAAAAATCAAAATTCCAATGCCATTTTTAGCAATACTTTTGTGAACTAGGTACACTTTGGAAACAATGGAAATAATACCCCTATGAGTACTCCATGATAACCTATTGAGAGATTTACGTCACCACTTAGATGCCCACAACCTTGACATCATGAAAGTGAAGTAAAAAATGAGGTTACTAGTGAAGATCTCATAAATTTGTAACAAGATGAGTATCTTCAAAAGCTCATGCTTAAGACACTAGAACAAAATGGTGATCCTTACTTAGCATACATGGAAAGTAGAGGTTTGAAGATGCCTCATGACTTTGATGTTCAATGAATCATTCAAAAGAGAGAACCATGGAGGATATCATAGAGAAGCAATTCCGAGATATAAAAAATTCTAGTTATGTAAATAGGAATGGAAAAAGAAAAGCCTAAGACTTCCCTTTTTGAAACTATATGTGCTCTTCCCTTTGACAAAGAGTCTCTACATGATACTGTTTCCTAGGGATACAAAGGTTCCTAAATATGAAAAATATGATTGAGATGGTGACCCAAATGATCATGTTAGAAAATTTTATGCACTTAGTATGAACTTCGTGGAAGAAACAAACCTTATGATGCTCTTTCCAAGGAGTGTGAGTGGACAAGCTATGGAATGGTTCACCAAGATCTCCCCACCTCTCAAATGTTTCAATGACCTTGCACAAATTTTTAATAAACATTATTCTTATAACATACAACATCTCATCACTATGCTAGATCTTTGTAACTCTAAGCAAAAATAAGAAGAATATTTTGTTTCTTACATACAAAGATGGAGAAGACTACATGCTACATACCCATGACAGATTCTAGAGGAAGAAAAGATTGATATTTTTTTAATACTTGTGTCTAAACTATATTATGATTTGAGAAAACAAGTGTTCACTACCTTAGATGATATGATTGAAACTACTCATTGCATTGAACATGTTATTAAGAAGGGTGACATGGTGTTGAATAAGGATAAAAATGGGAATGGGAATGGAAATGATAAAAATAAATTTAGGAACAAGAATAATTATTAATATTAAATATTTAATCCTTTTAATTTGATTTTTTAAATTAGGACTATAATTTGAATCTCTTGATTTAGCCAATTATTCAAATAATTATGACAATTAAATACCATCTTATCTAATATTTACCTCTTTAATCAAATAATATTTAATGATTCAAAAATCAACAATAAATAAATAAATAATAATAAGCATTCCTTAGAGAAAATCCCAAAGTCAAATTACATGAAATGCATAAGGAAATCAGTCAAAGAGAAAGTGAAACAACACACACACACTCACATAAAGACTCATGAGTTTAAAAATATTAACCAATCAGTAATGAGTCCTCCTTGTAGGAAAAGTATTTAGGTTGCAACTAGGATTAAACTTGATCATTATCTTCCTGTTCATACCATTTATTATTGTGATAGGGCATGATCAGCTTGGAAATTTAGGGAAGTCAATGCCCAATACCTACATCTTGCATAAAAGATGAACACAAACACACACACACACACACACACACACACACACACACACACACACATAGAAAATTAAAACATACATGCACACCATACATATGAAATTATAGTGTAAGTACCATAATAGATCATAGGTCAAATCATCAAATGCTCAGATATAAAAAGACATCATTAAAGGTATACCATATGACATCATCATGAGAGCACTCACATTTACGAACCAAGAATCATTAAAGCATCATTAATGCACAAGTAATCATAAATATTAATCAACACATGAAATATAATCAACTAAGTAATCATCACTAATATATATGTTAATCCAAGTCATGAAACAATATCATATAACTGTAAAAGAAAATATCTCTAAAACTAACACATGCATGAAATAGGCCTAATAGAGTTTGGAAAATTTAACAAAAAAGAAACATAGGGGTGGGCATTACATCCAACCCCGCTAAAATTAGGCTTACTTCTGGAAGCCTACTACGAAGAAATAATACTTGAACTAACACCTAAAACTCAATGTGTGGGTTCTCTTAGACCCTTCCCCACTGTAGGAGGATAGGGCCACACTCCAAACACCCTATGAGATCTACTTGCATCCCCAACTATAGGCTTTAAAGCTATAGGCCTCTAGCTTGAGAACTGAGGTGCACACTTAGGAAAGTTGGTCACTTTAAGACAATGTCGTCCAAAAGAGTAGAAATCTCCAATAAATCCTCCTAGAGCTCCAAGTTCATGAGACTGATGAAAACTACCAACACTAGCATCCTAATTATGACCTTGTGAAGCTCAACTAAGTCTATTGCACATGTTGTGCTTCCAATTACAATAGTTCCCTAACTATGAACGACCACTTCTACCATGGAAGAAATTTCTACCCTTCTACTCTTGATTACTTTTAGAGAAGGTAGGAGGATTTTTAGAGCTTCCGACTCTCAGATAGTAGTTGCCCTTAGGTGGTCCTGAATAAGAATATCCTCTAGCCTATACACCTACTAGACCACCTTGGTCTGAAGTCACACTTTCCTCCACCAAAGTAACTCATATAACTTTCCTTCATGCTCCATCATGGTCATGGTACCCTATCTCAAGTCAAGGAACTCATATGTCCTATGCTTTTGCCACTACTCTAATAGGAATCACTCAAAAAAGTGTTTGAGGAACAAATCCCATGTGGTGGTCTACATATTTAACCTAAGTTTATTCTCCTCTATCTTTCACCAAATGGCTACAAAGATCTTTGAGTGGGTCAGACATATCTTTCTTTGAAATTGGTGTCAAAGTCTTGGATGGAAAAATACCTATCTAGTGTGATCAACCAATTCTCAACATCATATTCGATACCTTCTCCATCAAAAGGTTTAATTTTAATCTATAGTAGGTCCTTCATCTAGTTGGTCTCGATGGACTCTCTTCTACCCTCTAGGTTCCTCTTCTAAGACTCTTGGACCTATCTCTCTCCCCATGCTCTAAATGATGTGACACCTTATGATGATCTCTTTCCTACAATGGTAAGAACTTTGGAATCTCTTTAACCAAGTCACTAGTGACCAATTTTTTTGACTCAGCATGATACTCAACACTACTAGCCCCTCTAACCTCTTCCCAAATAGGGTCCTCTATATGAACCAAGGGAGGGCTACAGTAACTGCCTCTCCCATGACCTTTACCATCTCTTGAGCTACAACACATAGCAAGGGATCTAGAACTAGAAGTCATCTCTCCTACAACACCCAAATACAAGAATGACATCTCAAAAACCATCAGAAAACATAAGGGCTTAACTCACAAACATAAAGAAAGAATCTAGAAAGTGTTATAATTTTTCTAGTTTTATGATCATAAATTCTATCATTTTAGATTTTTTTGTTCAACAATTTGGTTTCCAGTTTGATGTTAATATATGTTTGTTGTTTAATCTTGTTGTAAGTTTACTAATTGCTTAAGTGATGGCACACAATATGCCCATAGTTCCTAGTGTTGAAACTTGGGCTCTGATATTGATCTAACACCCTGCTCAGGAAACCAAGAGAAATAACCTAACATGATTCAATGTATATTTAAATTTTTTATTTTTTATTTTAATAAATACCTAATAACAATGATAAAATAATATACACATACACAAATTACAAATACAAATTTCTATTCCTCAAGGGTTCCTTCAGATGGAGTCATGTTAAGAAGTGTGTATTAATTAGTTTAAGTCTCAAGTAAAATGTATCATGATCATAAAGAATTAACATACACATAATCTCATAAGAAAGTGCATAAGTACAACTGATACAATGAAAGTAGGTCATGTTAAGAAGTGTGTATTAATTAGTTTAAGTCTCAAGTAAAATGTATCATGATCATAAAGAATTAACATACACATAATCTCATAAGAAACTACATAAGTACAACTGATACAATGAAAGTATATCTAATGAATAACATCCACTACACATGCTACAGTGTATGCAAAAATAGATACAAGTACATTAGAATACAAGATACATTATAACATATATACATCAATAGAGTAGAAGTCTTTTAAATCATAATAAGAGTGATAATGGTACAATTGCATCAACAAATACCCAACATCTATCAAGCTAAAGAGGACACAAATGGTAAGAAGAAACTCCCTCCCAAATTTATGATCACCTAGTCAAGCTTCCACTCACATAAAGTAGGGAAGATAATGAATAATCCATAGACATTTAATCAATCACTAAAAATTCTTAGGCTAGGAATCCTAATAGCTAAATCTACCACAAGGTTATCAAACTACTAAAGAAAATAAGAGAAAATTGAAAAAGGCACTCATTCCAATACTAAGACCATATATTAAATCAACATACCAACACCAAGTATAAATTAAGTACCAAAATCATGAGATAAAGTTAACAAAAGATTCCTACCTCATGTCAAAAGCTACATGTCAAAGGTATAACAACCAATGAATCACCAATCACCATCAATGAAAGTAAATCACCAATAATAAGTACATCCAACAATAAGTAAACCACTAGAGGCACACAATAATCTATGAAGGGGGCTTAGGATAAATTCTAAGGAGTTTCATTTCATGGTCAAACTACTTGAGTTATGCTAGACTTGTCTCTCACTAGACCCTAGACCCTCACGCATTGAGTTACCCTGGACTAGTCACTATAGACCCATACCCTCAATGTGACACATGTGAAACTAGAATACCCTCTCATGAAGATGAGGAAAAAAAATCATACATCTCACTAGGTATCATCCCATTCCCATCCTTAGCCTATACAAGCACTCAAGGTATGAGCAAGGCAATAACTCTAACTTATCTTTTTAGTGTGTTTCCCAAATATTGATTACTAGATTATCACTTATTACATAAATTACAATAGGCTACCCTAGCACTGACCACTTTGGGTCTTGGAGCCCTACTATAAGCCACTCCCAAGGGAATGCACTTAGACTACCTCTTCTAAGAATATGAATCATAGCTATGTCCTATACCACAACATCCATAATGATCAACTTGGTTCCTTAATAAGAAACTTGAAAACAAGTTGGTTTTTCCAACCCAAGTAAACATAGATGCATTACAAAATAAAAATCATAAATGTAACTTCTAGTTTGAAACACATAAGCTTGTTACAACATCCAGAACAAATAAGCATCATAAAAGAATCACAAAAAATAAAACTTTTGGTCTACATCCTAGTTGACCAACCAAATAACTCATAGAAAAAAGAACCGTTGGGAAAAGAACAACATATGACTATAGGTTAACACTAGGAGAAAACACAGATAAAAAAGTCACATGGTTGCAAATCATTTATTTTTTGAAGTCTAGTTCGATCATAAGGAGATATTTTAAATCATTTGATTATACATTTAAGATAAAAATTAAAATTTAAAAGATGTCCCTATTCTTAAATGTTTCAATGGAAAAAGGTAGTTGTTGTAAGATGTTAAGGCCATCATGTTTTATCAATATATTTAAAATTCAAGGTTCAAATTGTACCAATACTCAAATTCAATCATTTTAATTGTAGAAATTTTACAATCTAAAATTAAATTTGCTATAAAATCAACTTAAAATATCACAATGAAATAATTTTTAAACTAATTACATCTATAATAATTGTAAACATATTTTTAAAATTAAAAACTTAAATCAAAATTTAATTATAACTAATTTGATATGCTTTAAAAAAATTGAATGTAATATATGTGTGTGTGTGTGTGTGTGTGTGTGTGTGTAATATAAAAAAATTAATTTTAAAATACCCTTTTTTGGGGAAGGCACACATTCATAGCCCATTGGGCTCATGTGTCCCTCCCAAAATGGAGATGGATGCTTAAGTAATCACACAATGCTAAGTAGCCCGCAACAGGTAGGTAGGAAAGCAGGGTGGACTTTAAAACCCCCCTTCCAATTTTTTTAAATATTTTTTTAATTTACTTTTTATAAAATTAAAAAATAAAAATTTAATTTATATATACATATATAAACTGGTTTGGTATAGTACTTTCATGGATAAATTTTTCTAGCTAACCCCACTTTTGTTTATTTAAAAATAAACAAGAGAAAATTTAATCAATTTGTAAATTTGATCTACGAAACTTTTCATCAAACCCTTGTTGGATACAATTGTTTAATTGTGTGTTGTCTTTGATGTTACACAAATGTCATATCAGTTGATAGACAATGCTTATCGAGCTCAGTTGGTTAGCAAAGCAAATTTCAAAGTCTACCGAGCATTTTTAGAAATTACTCTATGGAACTAGTGTCTACTGATCTCACTCGGGCATCAAAAGATTTTGTGGCAGAAGTTAGTGCTAACCGAGCTCACATGGTTAACAAAGGAAAGTCAATATTTATCAAGTTCACTCGACCTCCAAAGGATTTTGCAAGGTTGGCAATGTTGACTGAGCTTCTATTGGTTAACGCGGGAAATCTTTTTAGGAATAGTGTTTATCGAGCAGGGTCAGCCAATGAAAGATTTTGTTGTTTTGGGAAATAAAGTTTAATTGTTTCAAGTAATAATTGTAGCTAAATGAGGTAATGATTATTGGTAATTGTAACTTGTAAATGAGTCAACTTGATAATTTGTATGGTATATATGAAAGGTCAAGTTGAGAATTCTATAGTGTAATGAGCGAGTATGCAAGTGTGTTGATTGTTTGAAGAGGAAAGTGTGAGCAAACTGTGAAGGATGGTCAGATATCCTTGAGAAGCAACAAATATTTATTTGATCAAGAAGGATCTAGTGAAGTAGAATAGAGATCTATATCAGCAATTCAATTGCATCTCATTTAGGTCATTTCATTGTTACTTTCTCACCATTGTAGTAGTGATTCCTAAATCTCTTAATAGAGTTGGTTTAACAGCCATTTGTAAATTTTCTAACAAGGTGATAGCTCTATTGAATTTTTCTAAAGACCTTTTACAAGGCCACTCCTAATAGGGTGATTAAATCCTCTAACAAGGTAATACCTAACAGTGTGTTTTGTAACCTTTAACCAGGTTGGCTACTAATAGGGCTCACTTCAGAAGAGTGAAAATCAATAGCTAGTTACTTGGTGGTTTTTCCCATATTGGGTTTCCACATTAAATCTAGTGTCTCATATGTTCATGTTATTTCTTTCATGCTTAAATGTTAATCATTGTGAATGCTTAGGATCTATTAAAGTTAACATACACTGCATCTACCAAGTTACAATAGTAGCTAGTTTATCAAACATCTAAGGGATTTGTAGATTTGTTTTTGTGGTAACTAATTTAGCACCCCCCCCCCCCCCTCTCTTAGTCACTCCATCTATATTTCCAACAATTGGTATCAAAGCTTTTGGTGCTTGTAGGAATGATTTCAAGGATATAAGTTAAAGATTAGGATGTCTTACAAGAGAGAAATTCTAAGGCTTAACAAGGATAACTTTTCAGCATGGTAGGGTCTCATGAGACTCCATCTAGCTTCCATTGGAGATACGGGATTGAAGTATCTTGATGAAGAATAAAACTCCTTCTAGTACACTATCTGTTAATGACATTACTGAGAAGAAGACTCATAACACTATGATGATAAACATTGCATCTGCCCTAAGCTATGAAGAATTTGATGATATGAAGGATTGCAAAACTACCTTTAAAATGTGGAACAAACTAAAGGATATCTATGGAGGTGATGAAAATGTAAGGAGAGCCAAAGCAAAAAGTATAAGAGGACAATTTGATCCAATGAGAATGAGAGAGGATGAAAACATTGCCAAATATGTTGAAAGGGTCAAAGCAAGTGTTAATGCAATCAAAGCTTTTGGAAGAGATGTCTAGGAGGAAACAGTTGTAAGTAAAGTTCTTAGAACATTGCTTCCCATTTACACAATTAGAGTATCTGCAATTCAATAAAGAAGATGTGAGGCAAATCATAAGATAAATTTGGATGCCATAGTAGGAAGATTGACTACATTTGAGCTAGATAACTATAACAATTATGTTCCAGCTTCCAAGAAAATTGAATTAGCATTTGAAGCCAAGCTTTCACTCAAAGAAAAAGGCAAGAAGATAAAAGACTCTCAGTCAAAAAGTGAAGAAGAATCAGAAGAAAGTTCTATTAGTGATCTTGAAGTTGTTGAGGCTCTACTAGTAAGGAAATATTCTAGAGGCAAAGGAAAATACAAAGGTAAATTTCCTCTAATCTATTTTTCATGTGAAGAAATTGGTCATATTGTAGCTAGGTACCCAAACAAGAAAAGAAAGGATGAGAAGAAATTTCATAAGTGCAATGGCAAGAAAGACTTCAAATAATTCAAGGACAAAGGTAAGAAAACATGATTTATTTCTAAGGACTCTAAGGATTTTGTTAATAGTGAAGATAAAATTTTTTACATTGCTGTAAAAGATGAATCTAATAATGATGAAGAATATAAGATGGCACTTATCTCTCATGTAAGAAAAAATGTTACATGGATCATAGAAAGTGGTTGTTCTTATCATATGACTAGTGACAAAACTAAGTTTGAACATTTTGAAGACTATGATGGTGGTAGTGTAATATTTGGAAAAAAATGAACCTTGTTGCATAAAAGGAGGAGGCTAAATCTCATTAACCAAAGAACTAGTATGTGATAATGCCTATCAGGTTGAAGGACTAAAACATAATCTATTGAGTGTGGCACAGCTAATCAATATTGGATTCAAGATGGAATTCATGCATGGAAAGGAAAGATTACTGAATGACAAAGCAAAGCTCATTGGATCAGGCATACAAACAAAAGGTAACTTGTTTTATTTTGAACTTGGTGAGTGCTCATGCTTTATTGCTCAAGTTTAAGAAAGTTGGTTGTGGCACAGAAGGTTATGTCATGTGAATTCTAATAATCTAGTGAAAATAAGCAAATTCAGGAAAGTAAGAGGCATTTCTAGTTTCAAGAAACCTAATGTTGGTTGATACAAGAATTGTCAGATTGGTAAGATGGGAAAGACTAGCTTTAAAAGTAAAAACTATTAGTCTGAAAAAAATTTAGAAATTGTGCATACTGATTTATGTGGACCTATTGGAATTGAGAGCTATACTGGAGAAAAGTTCTTCATTCTTTTTGTTGATGATTACTCTACAATGATGATTGTTACATATCTGAGAGAGAAGTTAAAAATATTTGAGAAGTTCAAATGGTATTTGGCCAGAGTAGAAAAGGAAACAAGGAAAAGATTGAAATGTTTGAGATCAGACAGAGGAAGTGAGTTCATTTCCAATGAATTCAATAAATTTTGCATTGAAAGAGGAATCAAAAGATAGGTATTAATCCCTTGAACTCCTAAGTAGAATGGAATAGCTAAAAGGAGGAATAGATCTATCATGGATTGTGCAAGGACTCTAATGATTGAAAATAACATTGCTATCAAATACTAGAAGGAAGCTATTAGCACTATAGTTCATACCTTGAACCAAGTATAGTTGAAGAAGGACTGATTCAAAACCCCCTATGAGTTATGGTATGGCTATAAACCCAACGTAAGTTACTTGAAAGTATTTGGAAGTAAATGTTATATCTTGAAAGAATTTAGAAAAAGAAAATTTGATGTGAAGGGTGATGAAGGTATATTTTTGGGATATTCTTGCAAGAGTAAGGCATATAGATGTTTGAATTTGTCTATTCACAAAATCATAGAAAGTAAACATGTGAAAGTTGATGAGTTTGCAGAAAGGACTGAAGAAGAAAGAAAAAAGGAGCCAAAAGATTATAGTAGATTTGTCTTTATTAAACCTAATACAATGCTAGATACATCTATCAATTAGGAGACTTTTACTCCCGATTCTTCATCAGTCACCAAGTTGCAAGAAGTTCAAACTGAGTTGCAAGAACTCGAGTCACATTTTGAAGCTACCAAGCCAATGCCTACCAAGTCAAAGCAGCTAGAACCTAAAGTTGAAGTTCAAGAGGATGACAATATAATTCATTCAAAAGGAAAGGAACTTGTATTGGCGAAGTATGTCAAAAGGCATCATGCACTAGATCAGATTATTGGAGACAAACCTGAAGGTACTATGACAAGAAGAGATAGAGCAAATAGAGAAGAACAAAACTTGGACTTTTGTACCTAGGCCTAAAGATAAAAATGTGATTGGAATAAAGTGGGTATTTAGGAATAAGTTGAATGAAGATGGTAAGGTATCAATAAACAAAGCTAGATTGGTGTGTAAAGGCTACTCTCAAGAAGAAGGAATTGATTCTAGAGAGACTTTTTTTTCTGTTGCAAGATTGGAAGGTGTCAGGACCTTACTTGCATATGCATCATATAAAGGATTTAAGGTATATTAGATGGATTTCAGATCAACATTTCTCAATGGTATTTTGGATGAAGAAGTGTACATTGAGCAACTTGAAAGTTTTTTTGATCTAGACAAAAAGGACATGGTCGACAAATTACACATGACATTGTATGGTCTAAAATAAGATCCTAGAGCATGGTATGAGATACTGCATAACTATCTTATTCAGAGTGGTTTACAAAGAACTAATGATAATAGTAGCTTGTATATCAAGGAAGGACTAGATAACAAGATTTTTTTGGTAGAAATATTTGTGGATGATACTTTGTTTACAGGGAATGATGATCTATGCAAATAATTTTCAGAGCAAATGAACAAAGAGTTTGAAATGTCTATGTTTGGTGAGATTAAATTCTTTGTTGGTCTTTAGATTCAGCAAAGTAAGAATGGTATCTACATCACTCAATCTAAGTACATCAAGGAGATACTCAAGAAGTTTGGCATGGAAGATTCAAAACTAGTTGGAACTCCCATGTGTACTAGACTAAAGCTTACCAAAGATGATGATTCAAAAGAAGTAGATCAAACCCTATATAGATCAATGATTGAAAAATTGCAGTATGTAATTCATACAAGGCCTAATATTGCTCTTGCAGTTGGTATAGTGGTACGATTTTCAAAAAAACTCAGAGAAAATCACATGATGGGAATCAAAAGGATCTTGAGATACTTGAAAGACACTGAAGATTATGGATTGTGTTATAAATTTGGAGGAAATCTGGACTTGAAAGTGTTTACTAATGCTGATTGGGTAGGTCACAATGATGACAAAAAGAGTACAAGTGGTGAAGCATTCTTTCTTGGCAAAAAATTGGTATCTTGGACAAGTAAAAAGCAAAATTGCACATCCCAATCTACAGCTAAAGCAGAATATGTTGCAGCAGCAGTTAACTATTCTAATATTGTTTGGTTTAAAAAGTTATTGGAAGGCATGAAGGTTGAAATCAAAGAACCAGTTGTTATGGTTTTTGATAATACAAGTGCAACTAACATATCAAAGAATCTAGTGATGCATTCCAAAACCAAGCACATTGCAATAAAGTACCACTTTGTCAGAGAATCGGTGCAAGACAAGAAAATCATATTGGAATATGTCCATACAAAAGAATAGATTGTAGACATATTCATTAAGCCATTACCTAAGGATGCATTCTTGTATCTAAGAGGTAAGTAAGGGGTCATTCCCCCATCTGAAGCTCACTAAAATAAAGTTTTAGTGGTGCATCAATAGGAACCAAGTTGAAGATCTATTAGTTGATGTAACATAGTCATGGGAACATTGCATATGAATCAGTACTCAAGGTACATTGTTACTCATTTGGTATGTGTTGTCTTTGGCATGTGTTTTCAAAGAGGGAGAGTTTACTATCATATCTTTCTAAAATTTGAATTTGTTTGAAGGAGAGTTTACTAGTTGAGGAAGAAGCTATGTAATTCCTTCATCGAGCGAGATTAGTGCATTAGAGAATTTTATGGCATAAAATCTAAGAGGGAGAAAATCTCTATCAAGAAAAGACTTGTTTTCAAATTTCATTGTGCTATGACATGGTGTGTTGCCATCAATGCCAAAGAGGGAGATTGTTGGATACTATTGTTTAATTGTGTGTTGTCTTTGATGTTACAAAAATTTCATATCAGATGGAAAATAGTTTTTACTAAGCTCAGTTGGTTAGCAAAGCAAATTTCAGAGTCTACCAAGCATTTATAGAAATTACTTTATGGAAACAATGTTTATCGATCTTACTCGGGTGTCAAAGGATTTTGTGGCAAAAGTCAGTGTTAATTGAGCTCACATGGTTAACAAAGGAAAGTCAATATTTACTGAGTTCACTCAGTCTCCAAAGGATTTTGTAGGGTTTGCAAAGTTTCCTAAGCTTCTATTGGTTAACATAGGAAATCTTTTCAAGAATAGTGTTTACCGAGTAGGGTTGGCCAATGAAGGATTTTTTTGTTTTGGGAAATAAAATTTAATTGTTTGAAGTAATGATTGTAGCTGACTAAGGTAATGATTATTGGTAATTATAACTTGTAAATGAGTCAACTTGATAATTTGTATGGTATATATGAAAGGTCAAGTTGAGAATTCAATAGTGTAAAGAGCAAGTATGCAAGTGTGTTGATTGTTTGAAGAGGAAAGTGTGAGTGAACTTTGAAGGATGGTCAGATATCCTTGAGGAGCAACAAAGATTTATTTGATCAAGAAGGATCTAGTGAAGTAGAATAGAGATATGTATCAGCATTTCAATTGCATCTCATTTAGGTCATTTCATTATTACTTTCTCACCATTGTAGTAGTGATTCCTAAATCTCTTAACAGAGTTGGTTTAAAAACCATTTGTAAATTCTCTAACAAGGTGATAGTTCTATTGAATTTTTCTAAAGACATTTTACAAGGCCACTCCTAATAGGGTGATTAAATCCTCTAACAAGGTCACACTTAATAGTGTGTTTTGTAACATTTAACTAGGTTGGCTCCTAACAGGGCTCACTTCAGAAGAGTGAAAATCAGTAGCTAGTTACTTGGTGGTTTTTCCCATATTGGGTTTCCATGTTAAATTTGGTGTCTCATGTGTTTATGTTATTTCTTTCATTCTTAAATGTTAATCATTGTGAATGCTTAGGATCTGTTAAACTTAACATATATTGCATCTATTGAGTTATAGCATTTTTTTGTATGTTTATCGAGTGTCAACAATAGCTAGTTTATCAGACATCTAAGGGATCTGTGGATTTGTTTTTGTGGTAATTGATTCAACCCCCCCTCTTAGTTACTCCATCTATATTTCCAACAACCCTAGCCATCTAAATCTTTTTATATTTAAGAATTTTCTTCTGTAGAAAAAAGGATAAGAATCTCATACCACTCACACATATCTAAACTAATAAGATAGAATGACAAATCAAGAATCCAACACCTAGAAAACATGAAGAAAACATATCTTTTCCAATGCAATATACAGTCATGGGTTTTCGAACCCTACCTCACTCTGATGTTAATAGTGTGGCAATCGAGTGAAACTTTTGCTAAAATGAAACCCTTCAAGCTACCAAAAAAAAATCGTTTTGCTCCAAATCCTAAAGTTGCTCCCTAAAACTTGTGTGTAAAGTAATGACCCAAATTTTTTTAATATAGAGCCCTAACACTCTTTTAGGGTTTCTATCTCTAAAAGCCCTAACATATAATTATTATTATTTAATTATTCTTTTCATATGCATTTAACTCACTATTTAATTAAATAAATTCTTTTATTTTATTTTTCCACTTTATTATTTAATACAAACTCATTTAAAATAATTATTTATTATTGTAATCAATAAAAGTAATAAACGTGCATTCTTTAAATGCAACTCTACTTTAATCAATAATAATTAAATATTCACACTAAAGCAATATTTAATATTAAATCCTTTTAATTTAATTTTCTAAATTAGGACTTCAAGTTGAATCTCTTAATTTAGCTAAATATTCAAATAATTCCAACCATTAAATATTGTCTTATCTAATATTTTCCCTCTTTAATTAAATAATATTTAATGATTCAAAAATTGATAATTAATCCAAAAATCATAATAAACATTCTACCAAGAAAATCCCAAAGTCAAATCACATCAAATGCATAAGGAAATCAACCAAAGCTAAAGTCAAAAAACACACACATAGAAAGACTCACAGGTTCAAAAAGCGTAGGCAGTCAGTAATGAGTCCTCCTTGCAAGACAAGTATTTAGGTTGAGGCTAGGATTGAACCTAATCATTATCTTCCCATCCTTACAATTTATTTATTTTGATAGGGCACTCATTTTGACAATCAAGGTAGTTAATGCCTGATACCTGCATCTTGCATAAAAGATGAGCATGTACATGTGCATTTATATATCTAAATTGAACAGGCAATGGTAGGGAGTGATACACCATGTAGATCCTAACTAGCAAGTGACTATGACTCCCTCCCTTAACCACATCAGATATGTTAGACAAGAAAGTAAAATAGACACACACACACACACACACCATACACATGCAAGTATTAGGTAAGTACCATAATAGATAACAAGTCAAATCATCAAATGCTTAGATATAATAATGCATCATTATGAATATAAAATAATAATCATTAAAGACATATCCTATGACATCATCATGAGAGAACTCATATCTACTAACTGAGAATCATCAAAGCGCCATTAATGCAAAAGTAATCATAATCATTAATCAACATGTGAAATATAATCAACTAAGAAATCATCACTAATATTTATGTAATCCAATTCATGAAACAATCTCAGATAACTATAAAATCAAAATATCTCATAAACTAACACATGCATGAAATAGGCCTAATAGAGTTTGGAAAATCAAACAAAAAGCATACATAGGGGTGGGTATTACAAGTTTCACTTAGGGTAGTGGATCTCTCTTCTTCTCATGGTGAGACATTAAACACTACTACTAGGGATCAATCTAAGGTTTTCATTAAGGTAACATTATATCCACTCCTCCTTGAATTAGGCTTATTACTAGAAGCCTACTAAGAAGATACAAAATTACAACTAACACCTAAAACTAGTTGTGTGGGTCCTCTTGGACCCATCCTCATTAGAGGAGGATGAGATGCACCACAAACACCCTCTAAGATCTACCCACATCCCCAACTATAGGCTCTAAAGTTGTAGACCTCTGACTTGATAATTGAGGAGCACACTCAAGATAGTTGGTCGCTTTATGACCACATTGTCATCAAGAGTAACAATCTTCACTAAATTCTCCCTGAGCTCTAGGTACACAAGACTGATGAAAACTACCAACACTAGCATCTTGACTGTGACCCTAAGAAGCTCAATCAGGTTTTTTGTGAATGTTGTGCTACCAATTATGATAGTTCCCTAACTATGAACCCTCACTTCTACCATGGAAGAACTTTCTACTCTTCTATTCTTGATTACCTTTAGAGAATGTAGGAGGATTTTTAGATCTTCTAGCTTCCTCAGACTAGTTTCCCTTAGGTGGTCTTGAATAAGAAGATCCTCTAGCCTCAACACCTAGTAGACCACCTTGACCCAAAGTCACACTTGCCTCAACCAAAGTAGCTCATATAATTGCATCCTAAAGGGTTTTAGGTTAGAAAACCTTAACACCCCAATGACGCTATCATTAAGTCCTTTAATGAAATGTTGGACCATCAAAGGTGATCTATCATTGATTCCTACATAAGGCATAATCTCAGAGAACTTTCTCTCATTCTCCACCACAGTCATGGTACCCTGTCTCAATTCATGAAACTCATTTTCCCTCTATTGTTTCAACTACTATAATAGGAATTATTCATAGATGTGTTTGAGGAACAAATCCCACATGTCAGTTTGCATATTTACTTCAAGTTTCTTCTCCTGTATCTTCCACAAAATGGATGCAAAGACCTCTAAGTGGGTAATGAAATATCTTTCTTTGACATTGGTGTCTAAGTCTTGTATGGAAAAACACCTATCTAGTGTGATCATCTAGTTCTCACCATCATATATGGTACCTTCTCTAGTAAAAGATTTAAGTTTGACACACAGTAGGTCCTTCATCTAACTAGAATTAATGGAATATCTTCTTCCCTTTAGGTTCCCTCTTCTGGGACTCCTAGACCTATCTCTATCCCCATTCTCCAAGTGATGTGACACCTTATGATGATCTCTTTCCTACAAATGTAAGCACTCTAGGATCTCTTTAGCCAAGTCTATAATGATAGGTCCTTCTAACTTAGCATGATACTCAACACTATGGCCTCCTCTAGCCTCTTTATAAATAGGGTCCTCTGTATGAACCAAGGGAGGGCTATGATGAATACCTCTCCCATGACCTCTACCATGTCTTGAGCTACGACACCTAGAAATAGATCTAGAACCAGAAGTCATCTCTCCTACAACACCCAAAAAAAAGAACATCTTAGAATCCATAAGAAAACATAAGGGCATAACTCACACACATAAAGAAAGAATCTAGAAAGTGTTATAAGTTTTCAAATTTCATGATAAGAAATTCTATCATTTTAGAGTTTCTTGTTGAACCGGTTGGTTTCTAGTTTGATGTCAATATATGTTTTTTGTTTAATCTTGTTGTAAGTTTACTAATTATTCAAGTGATGACAAAAAATATGCCTATAGTTCCCAGTGTTGAAACTTGGGCTCTAATACTAGATGTAATGCCCCACTCAGGAATCCAAGAGAAATAACCTAACATGATTCCATATTTTTTGAACTATTTTTTCAAATATTAAACAATATCTAATAACAATGCAGAAGTAATATGCACATACACATCAAGTACACATAAGCAATTACAAATATAGTTTTTCATTTCTCAAGGGTTCCTTCATGCTGAGTCATGTTAAGAAGTTTATATTAATTAGTTTAAGTCTCAAGTACAATGTCTCATGATCATAAATAAGTAACATATATAATCTCATTAGAAAGTGCTTAAGTACAATTGATACAATGCAAATGCATCCAATGCATATTTTGCAGGGTATGTGAGAATAGATACAAGTACATTAGAATACAAGATACATGAAAACATATATACATGAACTAAATAGAAGTATGTGGGATCAGAATGAGGGTGATAATGATACAACTGCATCTATAAACATCCAACATTTGTCAATTTGAGTGGGACTCAAATGGTAAGAAGAAAATACTTTATGACCACGTGGTCACCTAGTCAGGCTTTCACTCCCACTATGTAGGAAAGATAATGAATGATCCACATATGCTTAATAAATCATAAAAAATTCCTAGGAAAGGAACCCTAATAATAAAATCTATCTCAAGATTATCAAACTACCAAAGAAAAGAAGATAAAATAAAAAAGACACTCATTCCAATAGCAACACCATAGATCAAGTCAACATACCAACACCAAGTATAAATCGAGTATCAAAAACATGAGATTACGTTAATGAAATATTCCCACCTCATGTCAAAGGTACAACAACCAATCAATCACCAATCACCATCAATGAAAGTAAATCACCAACAATAAGTACACCACTGGAGGCACAAACAAAATCTACAAAGGAGACTTGGGCTACATTCTAAGGAGTATCATCATATGGTCAAACTACTTGAGCTACTCCCAAGTACATGCACCTAGACTTCCTCTTTTAAGAATAGAGATCACAGATGTGTCCCATATAATAATACCCATAATGATCAATTCATTTCCTTAATAGGCAACCTAAAAATAATTGGTTTCTCCAACCCAAGTAAACATAGATGCATCAAAAGGGAAAACTCTTAAATTTAACTTCTAGTTTAAAACATATAATCTCATTACAACATCTAGAACAAATAATCATCATAGAATAATCATAAAAAGAAAACCTCTGGTGTGCGTCCTAGTTGGCCAACTAAACAAGTCATAGGAAAAAAACCCATCATGAAAAGAACAACATATGACTATAGGTAAACACCAAGAGAAAACACAGATAAAAAGGTCACATGGTTACTAGTCACTTATTTTTGGAATTATAGTTCAACCATTACAACGTATTTTAAATCATCAGGTTATACATTCAAATTTTTTTTTAAATAAAATAAAAGATGTGCATAAACTTAAATGTTTCAAAAGAACAAGGCAGTAGTTGTAAGATGTTAAGACCATCATGTATTATCAATATATTGAAAAGTCAAGGTTCTAATTATGCCAATAGTCAAATTCAATAATTTTAATTGTAGAGATTTTACAATCTAAAATTAAATTTACTATAAAATCAAATTAAAATAACACATTGAAATAATTCTTTAAAAAAATACATTTATAATAATTGTAAACATATTCTAAAACTTAATAACTTAAGTCATAATTTAATAATAATTAAATCTTCTTTAAAAAAAATTATTTTAACTAATTTATTTTTCTTTAAAAAAACTAAATTAAAAAATATATATAATGTTTTTTGAAAAAAAATGAATATTTAAAAGAAAAACCCTTCAAGGGTGGGGCTTGTATACATAGCCCATAGGGCTCACATGACCCTCCCAAAATGGAGATGACTGCTTAAGTAGTCACATGCTGCTTGTAAGTAGTTACAGGCTACTGGTCTACTACATCAACTGCACACTACTAAGAAGCCCATGACATGAAGGTAGGGAAGGGAGGGTCAAAATATTTATAGAAAACCCTTTTTAAAAAAATAAATAAGAGAAAATTTAATCAAATTGTAAATTTGATCTATGAAGTTTTCCATCAAACCCTAGCAATCTAAATCATTTTATTTTAAAGAAATTTCTTCTATAGAAAAAAGGATAAGAATCTCATATCATTCACACAGATTTGAACAAACAGGATATAATGATAAATCAAGATTCTAGCACCCTAAAAATACAAAGCAAACATATATTCTTCAATGCAATATACAATCATGGGTTTTAAAATTCCACCTCATGTTGATGCTAACAATGTGGTGATCGGGTGAAACTCTTGTTAAAATTAAACCATTCAAGCTACCAATTTTTATTTTTTCCTTTTGCTCCAAATCTGAAAGTTGCTCCCCAAAACCCGTGTGTGAAATAATGACCTGAAAAACTCTAATATAAAGCCCTAACACTCTTTTAGGATTTCTATTTCTAAAATCCCTAAAATATAATTATTTTATTTTATTATTCTTTTCATGCACATTTAACTAACTTTTTAATTAAATATATATTTTTTATTTTATTTTCCCACTTTATTATTTAATACAAACTCATTAATTTTTTTTAAAATTATTTTAATCAATAAAAGTAATTAAAGTGCATTCTTCAAATGTAACTCTACTTTAATCAATAATAATTATTCACACTAAAGAAACATTTAATATTTAATCCTTTTAATTTAATTTTCTAAATTAAAACTTTAAGTTGAATATCTTAATTTAGCCAAATATTCAAATAATTCCAACAATTAAACATCATCTTATCTAACATTTAATGATCCAGAAATCAACAATTAATCCAAAAATCAGTATAAGCATTCCACCAAGCAAATCCAAAAGCCAAATCATATGAAATGCATAAGGAAATCAACCAAAGTGAAAGTCAAACAACACATGCACAAAAGGACTCACAGGTTTAAAAAGGGTAGACAATCAGTAACAAGTCCTCCTTACAAGACAAGTATTTAGGCTGTGGATGAGATTATACTTGAACATTATCTTCCCATTCTTACCATTGAGTTATTGTGATAGGGCACACTCATCTAGACAATTCAAGGAAGTCAATGCCTAATATCTACATCCTGCATAAAAGACAAGCATGTACGTGTGCATATATATATATATATATATATATATATATATATATATATATATATATATATATATAGACAATGGCAGGGAGTGGTACATCATGTAGATCCTAACTAGAAGGTGACTATGACTCCCTCCCTTTATCATATTAGACACATCAGACAAAAATGTATAATATACACGCACACCCTAGACATGTAAGTATGGGACAAGTATCATAATAGATCACAAGTAAAATCATTGAATGCTCATATATGACAATGCATCATTACACATAAAAAATAATCATCATTAAAGATATATCATATGACATCATCATGAGAGAACTCATGTAGTGTTTGCCCCTAATTTATTTTTCATGTCATTTTGTCAGATTCTCTTAAGCCAGTTTTATGATCATGTTTTATGATTAGCAGTACTTGGTTACATGATTTGATTAGATGTTATTTCATACTCAGTTAATTCATGTGTTCAGGATATTTCAATGATGATACATGTATGTTCATACAATGATTTCAAGATTATTTCAATGATGATACATGTATGTTCATATAGTGATATCAATTATTTCATGATGATAGTTAGATGGATTTTTAATATGCAATTTTATGATTACTTACACCATACTTGCATTTGTATGGTGTACTTGTATGTTATACTTTATGATTGATGTTTCTGATGTGGTTGAGTGAGGGACTCATAGTCACCTGCTAGTTGAGATCTACAAGATGCACCACTCCCCACCATTGCATGTTTAGTTTAGATTATATGTGTATGTACATTCTTAGATTTTATGTAGCAGGTACTGAGTATCAACTTTCCTAAATTTTCAAGATGAGTGTGCCCTGTCACAGTATCTTAATGGTAAAAGAGGGGAGATAATTCTTGAGCCAAATCCTAACCCTAAGCCAATTGTCCTAGAAAGTGGGACAAGTATCTGAGTTGTTTACCCTTCTAAATTTGTCAAGTGATGTAAATTTGTGATTTTGACCCTTGAGTTTGATCTAGTATTATGTACTTTATAATGGGTTTTCGTATTTAGTCTTATGGGTTTGTTGTGATTTACAGATACAATTAAATCAAATAAAAAAATAATTAATGATTTAATTTAGTCAAAATTTTATAAAGAAAATTCAATATTCGATTATATTTAATTAATTGAGAAATTAATTAAATAAAAGAATTAAATTTAAAGATATAGTTAAAGTTCTAATTTTGGTGTAATCATATTACTTTAATTTAATAATAAAATGATAGGAGTTTCATTTTTATAATAAACTCTAACTATTATTATTAGTTAAATTAATAAATATTTTATTAAAAATATCTCATGAATTAATAAAAGAAAAAAAGGAATTGATTGAATAAAGTTATTTTAATTAAATTGTAAAAAGGTTGCCCATAAAAATTAAAATATAATTAAATAATTAAGAAAAAGGTTTCACTTGATTGCAAAAATGAAGCCCTAATTGGAGAAAGCTCTTTATTAAGGAATTAGAGCTCATTTCTCCATACACAAGTTTGGAGGAGCCAATTTCCAAGAAGAGGGTTTCGAAAGAAAAGGAAATTGCTTGCGAGTTCTATGCATTCGATTGTTTAGCATTAGATCCAAGTAGGAACTTGTGGGTTTTGGGCAATAGTTTCATTCTTTTGAACTCTCTGTCTTCTCCATGTTTGTTGTGGATCTATATTCAGAATTTCAATAGAGTTGAAACACTTGTTAGTGTATTTATTGTTTTTCATTTTGAAAATGTTGATAACAATTTGAGATTGGAAACCCTTATTTGATGAATTTGAGGATTCGTATTTGGATTGTTAAAATTAGGGATAGGGGTTTTGAAAAGAAAACCAGTTCTAATTACTAAATTTAACTATCTAAATTTCATTACTCTATCATATCTAGATTGGAAAATTATTTTTAAAAAATTAAAAATTATATAATTACCAAAATAATTTATAATTACTATGATAATTATTAAAAATAAAAATTGAATAAAAATTGCTTGAGAAATTACTTTTAAAGGGGGGCTAGTGTTATTTGTTTATTTAAAAAATAATAATATATTAATGGGGAGATGTGCCACCACTTTTCCACCTTCCCCTCCCTTTCTTCTCCCTCTCGTAGCTACAATGGAATGCATGGTTACCAGTGGTAGACCGTGATTGCTAGTGGTAGACTATGGTTGCTTTCATGCATGCCCCATGAGGATAGAGGTAAGTTAGTTTTTTTTTAAAATTCATTTTATTAATATTTAATAATATATATTTTATATATATTATTTAATGTAAATATCTTTTAATATAAAGGTTATTTTTATCAATAGTTTTAATAATTATATTTTTAATAAATATTTTTTTTGGTAATAATTGATAATTATTATATTAATAATTTTAATATGTATTGTTAAAATTTTAAATTTATTTATTTGAAAATTTGATATATTACTTTATTATTTAAATATAATTTTAAAGTAAAATAAAAATAAAAAAATAATTGGAAGAGTTGATATTTTTTGTAAGTTTGGATGTGTTTTTTTTTTATGGTTCAGTTGTATGGAAATATTTTTTAACACTAAGGGATTTTTTTTTATTACCTTTTGATAATTTGAAAACCTTGGAAATGAAAATTAAAATCCTGGTTGTATATCGAATCTTTGTATTTTGAAAACCAATTCAATGATGAAATGATATGTTGTATTTCATGTTGGGGTTCAAGTTTGACTTAGTACATTAACCAGTCAGGATATTTACTAGAGGCTTGGGGGTTTTTGTGCTATAATGATGTTATGTATATGATCTTGTATACTCAACCATGGTGATGTGTCACATGTTTTCTATGATGAGTTTGATCTATTATTTGTTAAATCCTTTCTAGTTGCTTGTATAGAACTAATGAGTTTGATTTGTTGTTTGTTAAATCCTTTCTAATTGCTTGTATAGAACTGAGGTGAATGGTATGATTTTTCCTAGTGTAACCTTTGAGTTTTGATAAGTTATCTTATCATGCTATCTGGTTGTTTGTATAAGACTGAGGTGATTATTGTAATTTTTCTTTTGGCACTTTCTATTTGCTTGCATAGGACTAAGGTTAATGTTACAATTTATCTATAGGTGCTCTATAGTCACTTGTAAAGGACTAAGATGAAAATTGTGATTTTATGAACATAGGGTAGGTAATCTATGTGTACCTTGGGAAGTGGCTTGCAATGGAAGCTAGAGCCCTAAGTGACTTCCTAGGTAACCCATTGTAAGTTGTTTTAATAAGTGATAACATTTCATTAAATGAGAGTAAAATGAATTACTAAGAGTCATTGTTTTCTTCGCCCATGCTTGAGTGCTAGCATAGGCTAGGATGGGAGTAGAAAGGATGCTTGGTTGTGACCTTGCTTCATTAGTATTCTTTGTTTGTACGAAAGGATACTGGTGTCACATAGGGGGCTGGAGTCCACAGAGGCTACCAAGATAACCTTGGAGTTGGTTCATATGAAGATGCTTGACCAATTATATAGTTGATTTCTTATGTGTCTTGTTGCCTCTGGGATTAGATGATACTTGTGTATTGGTAGCATTTGAGATCATTTTCTATCAGGTGTTTACTTGACCTAGATGTTGGTTATTGTATGGGACTTGAGAGTGTCTCCTTGACATGGTAGGAGTAGACCATTTAGGTTTCATGAGGTCGGGTGGTAGTGCATTTTTCTTATACCATTGAAACCTAACAGTTAGATGTCATTGCTGGAGTTCCTTGTATTGTATTTCCTTTCTTTATGATCTTGTATTTCTGTTAGATGATTATATCTTGTTATAATGTATTTTATTATTAGAGATCTAATGAGATGATGTATTTTATTTATGATGTGTATTCTTTGAGATTTTCATACCTTGCAACATGTACAGTAGATAATTATGCACTTTGATTATTGCCAAATGGCATCCTATAATTGTATATTATTTAAATTAATTTGTACTTATGATTAAATTTTTAATTTTTATTTTTTTGATCGGTAAATGGCCAAGGCCATAATAATTTTATTAAATAAAAAATGATTTACAATAGCTTACTCTGTTCAAACGGGCACTGGTAGGAAAGAACAGAGAAGAAAACCTCCAATCTTGCCCGGGACAAATGTCCTTTCTAATTACAGAAAAAAAGGGGCATACCCCTGTGAACTAAAGCCAAAAAATAATACATTAATATAGAGTATCGACATCAAAGGTAAGTCTCTCAATACATCGATTTCATTTGAAACTCAATGCTACTCTTCAAGGTATAAAACCAAATTTCCATTTGAGAGTGCATCTGCGGCTTGAAGATAACCAGTCAGCTAGGAAAGTTAAAACATTAGTAGAGTAAATATAACAATAGAAGGGGGGAGAAAGGGAACCTCTTGTCAAGAAAAGGGGGGGATCAACTGAACATACAAGTAAGGAAGGAAAGAGGACACTAATTTAGATCATAAAATGATACCCTGGAAAAACAGACTTAAACTAAACTATAAAAGATCATATATTAAACTATAAAAGGTCTAATCTGAATAGCTCAACCCGATATGAATAGGAAATCAAAACTGAGTAGAAGAGATCTAAAAATCAGCTAATTAGAAGACCAAAGTAAATCACTAAAGAGAGCAAAGGCCAGAGAAGATTAATTTTAATAGAACTTCAATATGCCGTCCCAGGAAGGGTTTATGCCTGGTGACTAGCCATAAATTCCTTCCAAATCCCTCTATTCATAAATGAGACCTTGACTAGTCGATTCATTTTGAGAAGAGTTAGAGCATATATAATAAGCAATGCATACAGAATTTGAAAGGATAGTTATGTGCATAGATTCAAAAATCAAAATTCAAGCCCTAGGGATGATAAAAAAAAAATTACCATATCAATAGAAATACCAAATGTTGTACTGACTTTGATAGATAATTTATCCATAAACTAACATCCAATTCAAGATTTCTCACTGAGGATTCAGTAGCCTAAAATAAACTTCAACAATTAGAGAGAATCCTAAAAGTCATAATTATTATCTATGATCTAAAGAATTGGTAGGGGCCATTAAATTTTAAATCTAAACCTGGTAGTCAAAGCTGACAGCAAGCAATTGTTCATAGATCGCATAAGAAGCCATATTAAAGATGTAGTAATTATGTCTTACCCAACCATAGTAGAACCTATTTAAAGAGAGCATAACTTAAATCCAGACCTACATGGGTTTCTAGCAAACAATGATGCAGCTAAGAAACATTCATTATGCAGGCTTAAGATCGAAGCTTTACTTAACTATAGTCATATAGTATATAAACCGAAATTCAAATATACATATGGAAAAGTGTGAAACTATCTAACCATTAGCCACATGATATTGTTAACCCTAAAGATCGACTACACAGCAAAGAGTATATTGCTTGACTAACTGTATGAACAAACCAGCTATAGTACTAGAGTCGATAAAATTTGAGCATACTTGATAAAATTGCTAGAACTATGTAGCAGAGATCTAGTATGATAGTTCTATACCTAATAGATAATTACATATCATTTGGTCCTTTGCCTTCCTTCCATAGAACCCTGATTACGTCCATGGTGTCATTGGAATGCTCTACTTGGAGATTCGAGGGAAATTCAACGACATGCTTCCTTTTGCTAGTTTTCTCTGTATTAGGAGTGAAAAAGTCCAACTCGCCCAAATTTTCAAAAGTTACCCCTGCCTGAATATGGGCGTTGAAGAGTTGCAGATAATTGACAAGCCATTCCACATTATCTTCCACAATGATGCCCCTCCAGTGGAGAAGAAAGTTTAGGCTAGCCTCCACCTTCGTCCATTCACGATAAAAGGTCAAGTTTTCAGGAATAATCAAAGACTGACGGCGGGGAGCTGTAACTAAATTTGAATGACCAACAGGAAGGTTCATATATTGTTTTGGAAATGGAATCCTAAATTTGGAGTCTATGTTGTATACTGCTTGTTCGAGCCCCTTTCTCCAAGTAGGGACAAATAGGTCACAGCATAGCCTAACTATGTCATCAGCTTGGATTTTGGCTCTGACCAGACATCCTATTAATGACCCTATAATGTCACTATTGGTTCTCCAGGTGAAACGATAGTCAAAAACCCCTTCACCCAAGGATTTTTTTAAAGCAAACCTCGACATGTCATCCACCGGGAGTAGAAGCTGATTCCATCTCTCTGGTTTCACCATTCCACAAAAGGCCATAGTGCAGTTTTCGGAGGTATGAAAGAGGGATATGTTAGATTCCATAGCTAAGTATAAAGGATGATGGATACACCCCAAACTGCCTTCCCTGAAGCAACACATAGGAACTGTTGGATAAAGTTAAGAGAACTTTAAAAGGTAAATACATAAACACAAGAAATTGTGATAAATAAGTGCAGCATGCATGCACTTGTGAGAGACCGTGATGGTTAATGATTACTAGATATGCTTGGTGATTTCACTTGAGACGCTACCATTAGAATGCAAAGTGAAGTACCTTAGCAATCAACCATTAAAATTTAATGATAAGCGGAGATGAGGTCATAATTCATAACTAAATTGAAATGATGAAAGGATACTAAATAGTTAGAGGAGATGGGTCGACTAAGCTAAACATAGAAGAAGATTGAATAAGGAGTTCTAAATATTTCTTTAATTATAAATATATATATATATATATAGAAGAATTAATTTAAATTTAAATGGATGATTTATGTTGAAATGTGTATGAAAAACCAGCTGCATAAACAACATAAAGGATCACATTAAGTAATAAGAAATTAAGGATTAAGGGAGAGGCTCTCATTTATAAGCAAGGAATTTACACCATCTGCTCCTGAATTGGCTAATTGATCAGCAAGTTGATTGCCTTCTCTAAAAATATGGCTAATCCTATAATCATCAAATTTATCTATGAAAGATAAGATCATTTCAAGATGGGAATGGAGGACCCAATTTGGGGTGGACCGCTTCCTAATTACATTAACAACAATTTGAGAGTCCCCTTCGATATGAACTTTAGATAAATTAAGCTTGTGACATAGCTTGATGCCTTGATGGAGGGCCTTAAGTTCTACTAGATTGTTGGAGGTGGGTTGTATAGATGAGGCCTTTTCGGCGATCCAATCTCCATTCTCATTGTGAATGATGCAACCAATACCAGCTAAGCCCAGTTGCCTCGAGAAGCCTTGTCAAAGTTCAGTTTGACCCATCCTGAGGGTGGTGGCTCCCATTTACAATTTTTCTTTGCCTCTTTATTAATCTTAGTATAGTATAGAGGGGGATTGATCAAGTTAGTCCAATGTTTCTTCATGAGGCCATCCCAATTGCTAAAGGATCCTTCTTCTATAAACACCTTCTTTAAGTATGAATTAATGGTTTCTACTATATAGACTTTGATTTTGGATATAAGATTCTTAGGTTTGAGTTCCATATTGCAAAAGATGCGACGATTTCATTCCTTCCAAATTTCCCACATCAAGATAGAGGAGGAGATGTTCCACAGTTTGCTATAGACACTTTTGCCCATGCTTGATGGCCAACCCCAGAGTAATTCCACTAAGGATTTAGGAAAGGGGGCGGACCAGCCTAACATCTGTTTGAGTCTATCCCAACATATTTGGGAGTAAGGGCAAAGAAGAAGGAGATGATCCACATTTTCATTGTTGTGCTGGCAAAGGACACATCTAGAGGGGCCTTGAAAGCCAATACTGTTCAGTCTGTCCATAGTGAGAATCCTGTTTTGAATGGCAAGCCATAAAAAGAATCCAGCTTTCGGGAGGCAGGATGGGTCCCAACACAGCTTCAGAGGGATATCTACGGCTGTTGGTCTATTTCCTGCTAAAATGGCCTTATAGCCATCTTTAACATTGTATTTACCATTATTAGCCACAGCCCAAATAAGTGTGTCTTTTTTATACGGTCACACAGGTTTTCTACCTTCCAGATTCTTCTCAAGATGAGTAATAGTTGCTTCATCAATATCTAAGCTCCTAAGGGATTTCCAATGCCAAATTGTAGGATCTTCAGAGTCTGCCCTAACACAATAGTCCTTTACTTTATTACCCCAAAGATCAGTAAGATTTGATTTAAGGGTAATAGGATTAATGTGTGAAGATAGAGGGGGTTTTCCTTCCCAAGAATCTTCCCAAAACAATGCTTTGTCCCCTGCTCCAACATCCCAAGTTAGAAAATTGTTGATCAAAGGGTGACATTTAACCATAAAATTCCAGCATTCTGATCCTTTAGGAAGAGATTTAATACGAAAAATGGAAAGTGGATCTTTAACAATAAGGTATTTATTATAGAGGATTTTGGCCCACTTTCGGTTATATTCGTGATATAGCCGCCAAATGAGTTTTGCCTCTAAGGCTTCATTTTGCCATTGTAAGTTTTTGATCCCTAGACCCCCAAGGGCTTTAGGTTTCCATATATTTTCCCACTTAATGAGAGCTAACTTGTTGTCTTTGTCTCGATCATTCCAAAGAAAATTCCTCATCTTGGAATTAAACTTTTTTAGATTTTGTTTGGAGAGAGGAAGACAAGAAAGAGGGTAAATTGGAATGGCTGAAAGGACTGCACGGATCTTAGTGCACTTGCCAACTTTGGTAAGCCATCCATCCTTCCAAGAGCATAATTTTGAGTCTAGTTTTTTAAGGGTGCTGTCCCACATCTTGTTTGATTTTGGTCCCTTCTATAAGGTTATCCCCAGATATTTACAAGGGAAGGATCCTTTCTTGAAGCCCATAATCCTACATATTTGTGACTCCATATCTAACGGGGTATTAATGAAGAAAATTTCTAATTTGAGAGCATTAAATTTCTGTCCTGAGGCCTCCATGTATGTGTTTAAGATGCTCTTGAGAGAGCAAGCTTCAGAGAACTCACTCTTACCTGGAAGAATGGTGTCATTGGTAAATTGTTGATGAGTGATATTAGGTAGATTTTTGGTGACAGTGATACCTGATATTCTCTGTTTATTATATGCGTCTAACACAGCTCTTCCAAATGCTTCAACCATGATACAGAAGAGAGAGGGCGAGATAGGGTCTCCTTGCCGAATGCCTCTTGAAATATCAAAAAAACCTTCTGGTGATCCATTAACAAGGATTGAAATTTTAGGAGTGGAGATAAATTTTAAAATTAGATTTATCCATTGACGATTGAAACCAAATGCTTCTAGCATCTTGCATAGGAATCTCCAGTCAACCATATTGTAAGCTTTTTGAATGTCTAGTTTCATGAGCATACAAGCTTCCTTCTTAAGTCTTGTAGAATGGATGGTCTCTTGAATGGTGATGATACCATCAAGGATGGTTCTCCCTGGCATGAAACCAGTTTTCTCCTCGGATATGATCTTGGGTAAAATTGGTTTTAGTCTGTTGGCTATAACTTTGGAAAAAAATTTATAAACCGTATTGCACAAGGCTATGGGTCTGAAATCTCCTGGGGTTTCCAGATTAGATTTCTTTGGAATCAAGGTGATGAAGGAGTAATTGATCTCAACAAGGATGGATCCTCCATTTCTAGATGCTTCTATAGCTTTCCATAGATCATGACTGAGGATATCCCAACATTTTTGAAAGAAGAAAGCATGGAATCCGTCTGGGCCCGGGGATTTATCTGGGTTCATATCAAAAACTAATTTTTTGACTTCCTCTAAAGTAATAGGTTTGTTCAAGTTTTTTTTATCATCTTGGGAAACGATTTTCGGGATAACTTTTAATAGACTAGATTGCGCAGTATAATTTGAACTATCCTGGTTATTTAATATATCTTGAAAATAATTGACAAAAGTACTAGAAATTTCTCCAAATTTTTTGGTCAAATTTCCTTGTTTATCTTTAATACGAGTAATTATGTACTTGGCTCTATTATATAGAGTGGAATTATGGAAAAATTTTGTGTTGCGGTCACCTTCAGCGAACCATCTTTCTCTTGATTTCTGTCTCCAAAATGTTTCTTCTTTTGATAGGATCGATTCTTGCTTTGCTAGCAGCTCTTTTTCCAGATGATATCTATTGTTGTCCATCCCCTTACTAATAACTTCTGAATTTAAATCTTTAAGATGCTTTTCTAAGTCCATTTTTTCTTTAAATATGTTGTTAAAATGTTCTCTATTCCGTATGAGAATATGCTCCTTTAACATCTTTAATTTCTGGGTAAAAATAAACATTTTGGAACCTACATAATTGTCTTGAGCCCACCAATCTTTGATATTGTTGAGAAAGTTCGGGTCAAGAAACCACATCTTTTCACACTTGAATAGGTTTCTCGATGGCTTGATGGGCTCAATAAGTTCAAACCTAATCGAAAAATGATCGAAACCAGAAATGGGGAGAATTGAGGAATGAAAGTTTAAATTAAAGGTATCCAGTTCGCCTTTTATTAGAAATCTATCGAGTTTTTCAACGATGTAGGCAAAATCCTTTCTTATATTGTTCCAAGTGTAGATCCCATTATTAGTGGGCATATCAACTAGGTTATGCAAGGTACACCAATCTTTAAAGTCTTTAGACGCTTGTGAGAGCACCTGTGAACCTCCTATTTTCTCATTAATATTTAAGATTGTATTGAAGTCACCCCCTAAAATGCACAGATCATTATCTATGCTTTCCAAGAAATGCCCAATTTCTTTCCATACTATGAGTTTATCCGAGTTATTGATTGGTCCATACACATTAATGATAATAAAATTAAGAACCGATTTTAAACTATGTACCTTTCCACTTATCCAACTTTTTTCACATTTAAGGATATTAAAGTTAAACTTCCTAGGATCCCAAAGGATGCCCAAACCCCCCGATGCCCCTATAGATTCTTGGAACACAGAACACCATACTCCGAGCATTTTACTAAATTTGTCTATTTCTACAAAATTTAATTTAGATTCCTGAATGAAAATAATACCAGAATTGAACTCTTTGAGGTTATGTTTTAATAACCTCTTTTTGCTAGGGGCATTGAGGCCCCTAGCATTCCAAGAAGTGAGTTTCATACCTGAGTGAGAAGGTACTTCCCCTTCCCAATGTGGAGTAGTTGGTCAATCTTTTATTGGTCCTTGTTGCGGCTCTCTGATTCTCTAAGTTCCTTTAATGACTTTCTTCCTCTTTTGCCTTTTAGTTTACCACAGCATGGAACCTTAGGTCCTTCTTGTGTCATGCAAATACCAAGTAGTCCGATGTTGTCTTCTTTTGTTTGAACTATGTCCATCTTCTTATCTGATAAGTGTTCCTGATCCTTTGAGTTGCTTTCTTCAATAATCTGCTTGACTATTTCTGATTGTTTGAAAGAAGCTGCTGCCTTTTCTTCATTTTGGATAGTCAATATATCTCTTCTAAGATTTTCACAAGAATAATTCTCGCCACCCAATTTGAGGACCCTCAGAACCAGTTCCTTTTTCTGTGATTCCAAAATCTTATCAAGATTGTCTGGACAAAAGACTTGGGCCATTTCTTCGGCAAGCTGGTTAATCTTAATTTCTTCTTCCTCTGTCATATTAATTATAGTGTTTGAAGGATCTAGGATTTCTTCTTCATTCAAAAATTCTTGGAATAACATTAATAGAGAATCTTCTTCTTGAGTCTCTCCTTCACGTATTTGTTGTATCATGTTGTAATGAGTATTAATTGAGCTGCTGACTGTGGTGGGTTTTTTCCCGCATGTGTTGAGCACTACGGGCGGTTTCATCAAGATATCTGGAGCCAGAGACAGAGCTAATTGGTTGTCCTCTAGTTTTTTTGTTAGATGCAAAGTAGAGGGTTCTTCCTGATTCTTGTAAGGAGAAAAGGGGGATGAAGCATACTCAGCTGGGGTCTGCCAAAATTTTGAAATTCTACTTTCTCTATCTCTTTTGATGTTATGATTAAGATGCTTTGTTGCAGTCTCTCTCTGGTTGTGTGCTCTGACCTATATTTGCTCCTCTGAAGAGAATGAAATATTCTTTCTTCCCATCTCTGGTGTCAATAGTAGTAGTGTGTTTTCTACTTCTAACATATCTACAAGTTCCAACATAGCATTATTTGTAACTGTGCCTTCCTTATCACTGTTTGTGGGTTCTTTTTGTTCGTCCTGCATTGTATGTCTCATAGGGGGATCCAAATTTGTGTTGAATTTGTCTAGATCATCCCCTGCATCTTTGATGGTTCTAATTTCTTTATTTCCAAAGACTGATGGAGCAACATCTAGGCAGATTCCTAGATTTTCGTCAGTGATAGTATCTTTGGAGTGTTTAGGAGAAAGTTCCTTGCTAATCTTCGTATTGTTTTCCTTGGTGTTCACTTGTTGTGTTTTACTCAAGACCTTTCCACTTTCATTAGTGTCCTTTCTCAAAATATATGTTCCTTTCTTCTTATGTTTTTTAACTTTCTTTGAGGAACTCCTAGTCTTTCCTCTTTTCACTTTCTCCAAGTGGTCTGATAATGGTGGAGTTACAAACTCTTTTGCCTTATCCACTATGATGTTGTTTAAGGATTTCCTTTGATTATCCTGGTTGTCTTGCCCATTCTGTTGCTTTGGAAGACAGTATTCTCCATCCTATTCTTTCTTTTTGTGACTTAATTAGGAGCTCAATTTTGGAAATTTACTTCTGAAATCTATGGTGAGGGGGAGGATCTTGGGTCTGATTTGATGTAAATCATCAGATCTCAAGATGTTAATGATTTTTCCTTTGTAGAGTTGGAATTTAATATCATAAGAGGCTTGAACAGTTTTGATTTTCTTTTGGATTACAGATGGTTGTTTCATGTTGACATTAATGAGAATTTTGATACTATTATAGAAGACAAAGGATGCATCAATAGCAATTACTTCCCCAATAGAAGAACCTAAGGAATAGATGATATCTACATTGCACAGTTCCAGGGGAAGAGAATTTAAGGTAAACCATAAGGGCATCATACAATCAACCATTTCTATGTTAAAGTTATGAAACCATTCTATAAATTTCACACAATGACCTTTAAAGAAACAATCAGAAATAGAAATTAACTCTTTTTTAATAAATTCTTCCTCACATTTTAAAAACAAAATGTTATCTGAATGATTGAAGATACCTTTTCTCGACAGTTATCTTTTAACCAGTCTGTTAATAGAGGAATATCTTTAGTAGGACCATTCCAGATGGCAAAAACCCCTTTCTTAAGACAATCATACCAAGTTTCGTTGATGGCTTTCATGGCAATATTAATGGGCCTGTCTAGGGTTTTAGTAGGGTGCGATTCTAGATATATTTTAGGGTTAGCTTGCCTATTGGTATTAGTTGTCCTGCGATGTGGAGGAAGGTATGAAGGAGGGGAATTGGTTTTATGGAGCAGCTCTGACAGCGGGACTGCATTCATATGGGAATTTTCTTGGGATGATGACATGAGTGATGCGGTTTGCGCATATTTTGTTAGATTGAAAATTTTGAATTGGTTGTCTAGTTGTTCTACAGTGGAAAAAGGGAGATGGGCTATGGTTTCACAGCTACCTGAGGGTTTCATGGGGATTATTGGATGGTCGAAAGCTTCTTGCTACCGATTTTCCCATGAATGCATTGGGTTTCTTTCTCCTTGTTCTTCCAGAGCCGCAAACTTGTTGTTTGTCGATATTAAAAATTCATCTTCTGATTTCCAATGGTTAATATATTACACTAGCTCTCTGGGTTGTAATTTATGATATTATTTCTTCCATTTTGTGCCTGCTGTTCCTACAGGCTTCATTTTCGCATTAGGCAGAGCAGTACTTATGATTAAATATATTCTTTGATGTAGATTTTCTATGTATCAGATTTAGTATTAATTAAACTTAAATGCAATTTAACATCATGGAACCCTTAAGAGATGTAATATGTTTTATGGATTTTATTTATATATACGATTATTGCTTTCACTATATTATATCTATTTTGGTTAAATTATTATCTTTATAAAAAAAATGTTTAACAAATTTAGTGAAACTTTAGGTTAATTTCTTTTGGATTCCTTGGCAAGGCGTTACATCTGGTATTAGAGCCCCAGTTTCTACATTGGGAGCTCTGGGTATATTGGAATGTTGCTAGATCACAACTAGTTGAAATGAGATGAAATTTAAACATGGTGTTATGTTATGTATCTTTTACAACTTGAACACTTGAAAACTTCAAATTTGAATACTTGAAATATAGAAAAAGGAAAAAATTGAATTAGTCTTGAGATTAGATTTTAGACATATTTTCTTATGATTGTAGTTGATAGTAGTATAAATTTTTTAACTTGTGAGCATTATTGTTGTTCTTTCTTGGGTGTTGTAGGAAGATGGTGTCTAAGACTAGATCAACTAGTAGATGTTGTAGTGTAGGAAGAGGTAGAGGTCGTGGAAGAGGTGGACATGATAGTCCTCCTCTGACACATATAGATAGTCATATTCTTGAAGAGAATAGGGAAGAGAGCCATAGAGATGAGCATGCCAACTTAGAGGGGACTAATTTGAGATAGATGATGAGGACTATTATGGAGCGCCTACCTCCTCCTCAGGGTTCTGATCACCAAGGATCACATCATGCAAGGAATGAAGAGAGGCATAGGTCCAAGACTCAAAGAGATCTTCATGGTGACCAATAGAGGTCAGTTAAGGCCGCACAAATGAATGACCTACAAAGCTCCAAGGTCAAACCCTTCATTGGGATTAGTATAGGGTATGTGGCAGAGTAGTAGTTAATTACTTTAGATAGATGATTTGTGATGCAGGACTTTGACTCTAATGTCAAAGTGAGGTTTTTCATCACCCAACTAAAGCTCTTTGGGGCTACATGGTGGAACATTGAAGATAAGAAACTAGGTGTGAACATGAATACCGTTACATGAGAGTTATTCCTTGAGAACTTCTATGAATTCTTCCTATCAAAGGAATGGCACCAGTAGAGGGCCAATGAGTTTCATGACCTAACATAGTATATTGTGAATGTGGCAGAGTATGAAGAAAAATTCTATGAGCTCATGCCCTATTCAAGGACTAGTGACAATTCACCATTGATGGTTCAACACTTTATTTGAGGTGTGAAAAAATGTCTTATTGAGGGTGTAAAAGTTTTCCAACCTAAAACCCTCAAGGATGTAGTACATCAAACTATCCTTGTAGAGAAAAGTGTCACCTTGGGACATGGTGGTTTTGTGGGAGCGCCTACAACAACAAGGTCCAAAGGTAATTAGGGATTGGGTAGCAATAGGAAGCTTGCTTCTTTAGGATGCAATCAATAGCACCAACAGGGAGGATCCTATCCTTGAACATAGAATGGTGGATGTGGTTCACACTCTAGGGGTTCTCTATACTCTCAGTGCAATAAGTGTAACTAGTATGCCTAGCCATCATAGAGTACTCATTATTTTTCTAGAGGGGGTAGTTTTCAGCAGTTTGGTACACCTAAACTATAGAGGAGTTTTGATGGAGAATGTTTTTCATGTGGAAATTGTGGACATAAGTCATCCCATTGTCCTTAATGGAAATCATAGTTCTCAAATTAGTGACCTACAACTTCAAAACCCACATTTGGAGATATGGGTAGATTGCAGAGGGTGTTTTCAATGAAGTATTATCCTCCTACAGGGGAAAAGGGTCCAATGGGACCTACATAGTGAGTGCTTTAGTATTATCTTTCTTGTATGCTCCCAGGAGTATGCCTAAGTATAGGGGGTGCATATAATGTTTGCCCCTAGTTTACTTTTCATGTTGTTTTGCCAGATTCTTTTAGGCTAGTTTTATGATCATGTTTTATGATTAGTGGTACTTGGTTACTAGATTTGATTAGATGTTATTTCATACTTAGTTGATATATTTAATGAGCTACTTATACTCAGTTATTTCATGTGTTCAAGATTATTTTGATGATGATACATGTATGTTCATACAATAATTTCAGTTATTTCATAATGATAGTGAGATAGATTATTACATGCAATTTTATGGTTACTTACTCCATACTTGCATGTGTATGGTATACTTGTATATTTTATTTTATGATTGATGTTTATAATGTGGTTGAGGGAGGGAATTGTAGTCACCTACTAGTCGGGATCTACATGATGCACCACTCCCTATAATTGCCTATTTACTTTAGATCATATGTGTATGTACATGCTTGGATTTTATGCATATTATAGGACTAGGCCTCAACTTCCTTGTATTACCAAGATGAGTGTGCCCTATCGAAATATGTCAATGCTAAAAGAGGGGAGATAATTCTTGAGTCCAAATTCTAACCCTAAGCCAATTGTCATAGAAAGTAAGACAAGTATCTGAGTTGTTTACCCTTCCAAATTCGTCAAGTGACATAAACTCATGATTTTGGCCCTTGAGTTTGATCTAGTATTATGTTCTTTATAATGGGTTTTCATAATTAGTCTTGTGGATCTCATGTGATTTTCAGTTATAATTAAATTAAATTATAACATAAATTAATGAAAATTCTATAAAGAAAATTCAATATTTAATTGATTGAGAAATTAATTTAATTAATTAATTAAATTTAAAGATATAGTTAAATTTCTAATTTTGGCTTACTCATTTCTATTTAATTTAATAATAAAATATTTAAGAATTTCATTTTATAATAAAACCCAAATATTATCATTAGTTAAATTAATAAATATTTTATAAAAAAAGTCTCATGAATTAATAAAAGAGAAAGGTGACTTGATTTAATAAATTTATTTTAATTAAATTACAAAAAGGTTGCACACTATATTGTACTATTTAAGAAAAAGGTCTTGTGTGATTGCAAAACCAAAGCCCTAATTGGAGAAAGCTCTTTACTAAGGAATTGGAGCTCATTTCTCCACACATAAGTTTTGAAGAGCCAATTTTTGAGAAAAAGGTTTCGAAAGAAAAGGAAATTGCGTGTGAGTTTTGTGCATCCAGTTGTTTAGCATGAGATCTAGGTAGGATCTTGTGGGTTTTACACAGTAGTTTCAGTCTTTTGAATTCTCTATCTTCTCTGTGTTTGTTGTGGATTTGTATTTAGAATTTCAATTGAGTTGAAAAATTTGTTTGTGTATTTATTGTTTTTCATTTCAAATATGTCAGGAAAATTTTGAGATTGGAAACCCTTGTTTGATGAATTTTGGGATTTGTATTTGGATTGTTAAAACTCAAGATAAGGGTTTTGAAAAGAAAAGTAGTTCAGAATTTTAATAAATTTAACTATTTAAATTTTATTGCCCTATCAGACCTAGATTGGAAAATTATCTATCTATATATATATATATATATATATATATATATATATATATGTATATATATATATATATATATATGTATATATATATATATATATATATATATATGTATATATATATATATATATATATGTATATATATATATATATATATACATACATATATGTATGTATGTATATACATATATATATATATATATATATATATATATATATATATATATATACATATATATATGTATGTATGTATATACATATATATATATATATATATATATATATACATATATATATGTATGTATGTATATACATATATATACATATATATATATATATATATATATATACATATATATATGTATGTATGTATATACATATATATATATATATATATATATATGTATGTATGTATATACATATACATATATATATATATATATATATACATATATATATACATATATATATGTATATATATATATATATATGTATATACATATATATATATATATGTATATGTATATACATACATACATATATATATATATATATACATACATATATATATATATATACATACATATATATATATATATACATATATATATACATACATATATATATGCATATATATATATACATATATATATATATACATATATATATATATATATATACAATAAATTAAAAAAATTGATTGAGAAATTACTTTTAATGGGGGGTTAGTGTTGTTTGTTTTATTTTAAAATAATAATAATAATATATTAATGGGGAGATGGGTCACCACTTCCCACCTTCCACTTCTTTTCTTCTCCCTCCCACAACTACATTGGAGCGCATGATTGTTCAAGAAAACTGTGGCAGCCTATGGTTGCTTTGGTGCATGTCATACTTCGATAGAGGTAAGTTTTTTTTGGTTATTTTTTTTAAAAATAATTAATATAAATTATTTTTGTAATAATTGATAATTATTATTATTAATTTTAATAAGTGTTGTTAAATTTTTTAATTTATTTATTTGAAATTTTGATTTATTAATTTATTATTTAACTATAATTTTTTAGTAAATTAAAAATAAAAAATTAACTGGGAGAATTGGTGTTTTCTTTATAAGCTTAGATGTGTTTTTTTATGGTTCAGTTATATGAAAATGATTTTTAGCACTAGGGGATTTTTTATTAGCTTTTGATAATTCGAAAACCTTAGTAATTATAACACTTTGAAAATGAAAGCTCAAACCCTGGTTGTATGTCGAATCTTTGTGTTTTGAAAAGAAATTGAACTATGAAAATTATGTTTAAAAATTATGATGAGATGTATGTTGTATTTCATGTTGGGGTTCGAGATTGACTTAGTATGTTAACTAGTCAAGATGTTTACTAGAGGCTTGGGCATTTTTGTGTTATGATGATGTTATGTATATGATCTTTTATACCCGACTATGGTGATGTGTGATATGTTTTCTATGATGAGTTTGATCTATTGTTTGTTAAATGCTTTCTAGTTGCTTGTATAAAATGAAGGTGAATGATATGATTTTTCCTAGTGTAACCTTTGAGTTTCAGTAAGTTATCCTACGATGTTTTCTAGTTGCTTATATAAGACTAAGGTAATTATTGTGATTTGTTTTTTGGTGTTTTCCAATTGCTTGCATAGGAATAAGGTGAATTTTATGATCTATAGGTGCTTTTCAATCACTTGTAAAGGATTGAGGTGAAAATTTTGATTTTATGAGTTGTAATTTTATGGGCCTAGGGTAGGTAATCTATCTGAACGTTGGGAAGTGGCTTGCAATGGAGGCCAAAGCTCTAAGTGGCTACTTGGGTAACCCATTGTAAGTTGTTTTAATAAGTGATAACATTTCATTAAATGAGAGTAAAATGAATTAATAAGAGTCATTATTTTCCTTGGCCATGCCTAAAGTGTTAGTATAGGCAAGGATGGGAGTAGAGAGGATGTTTGGTTGTGACCTTTCTTTGTTAGTATTCCTTGTTTGTATGAAGGATATTGGTATTGCATAGAGACACTAGGGGATTGGAGTTTGGAGAGGCTGCCAAGGTAACCTTAGAGTTGGCTCATGTGATGACACTTGGCCAATTATATAGTAGATTTCCTACGTGCCTTGTTGCCTCCAGGATTAGATGATATTTATGTCTTGGTACCGTTTGAGATAGTTTCCTATCAAGTGTTTCCTTGACCTAGATGTTGGTTATGACATTTGGTTTGACTTCCATATGGGATTTGAGAGTATCTCTTTAGCACGGTGGGAGTTGGCCATTTAGGTTCCACTAGGTCAGGTGGTTGTGCATTGTTCTTATACCATTGAGATCCAATAGTTGGATGTCATTGTTGGAGTTCCCTATATTATATTTCTTTTATTTATGATATTGTACTTGTGTTGGATGGTTATACCTTGTTATATTGTGTTTAATTATCAAAGATCTTATAAGATGATTTTATTATTTATGATGTATATTCTTTAAGCTTTTCATACCCTGTGACTTGTACAATGGATGATTATGCATTCTAATTACTACCAAATGGCGTCCTATAGTTGTATTATTATTTGAATGAATTTTTACTTATGTTTATTCTTGGAAGGGGATTTTTTATGTATCAGATTTAGTATTAATTATACTTAAATGTGATTCAACGTCATGAAACCCTTAAGAGATATAATTTGTTATATGGATTCTGTTTATGTATGTGATTATTGCTTCCATTATATTATATATGATGTTGTTAAGTTATTATCTTTAAAATAAAATAATTTTTTTGACAAACTTAGTGAAACTTAAAGTTAATTTCATTTGGGTTCCTTAGCAGAGTGTTACAACTCAATTTTTCTGACTAAGAATCATTAAAGCATCATTGATGCACAAGTTAACATAATCATTAATCAACATGTGGAATATAATAAAGCAATCATCACTAATATATATGTAATCCAAGTCATGAAAAAATCTCATATAACTATAAATCAAAATGTCTCTAAAACTAACACATGCATGAAATAGGCCTAAAAGAGTTTGGCAAATTAAATAGAAAAGAAACATAGGGGAGGGCATTACAGGTTTCACTTAGGGTAGTGAATCTATCTTCTTCTCTTGGTGAGACATTAAATGCTACTACTAGAGGGCAATCTAAGGTTGTTGTTATGGTGGCTAACAACCCTAAACAAGCTTCCTCTTCTAAGAAACCTACTACTTCTGCTATGTCCACTTATGATCTTGTGAGTTAGCTGCACTAGACCCCTATGATGAGAGTCAATTATGACCCATTTTATTCCATCTTTTAATCCATTTTATATACCTTCATACTCATTCTCGTACTTCATTTCTATTCAATTTTATCATATTTTACCAACTTTTTTAGCATATGGTTATGTGTGTGTGTGTGTACTATTTAACATAATTTTTGTATTAAACTATGGCAACTATTTATTTATTCTTTTTACTAATCAAAATTAATGTCATGGTATATATATCTTGCTACATTTTTATTTGTGGGTGCAGATCTTCCTGTCATAGTCTAGAACTGTGAAAAACTACCTATCACACTCTAGAAGTTGCATAACTTCTTGTTGCCTGTCAAAAATTTTGTTGCCTGACAGATTGCTTGTCACCTATCAAACTTCCTATCACTTAAAAACTTCTTGTTGACTATTAGATCTTCTTGATGTTGGAAATGTAAGAGGAGTAACTAAGAGGGAAGGGATGAATTAGTTACCACTAGAACAAATCCTAGTCCCTTAAAATGTCAAAATAAAACAAAACCAAACTTAGTTGAAACCAAAATACTATTGTAACTCAGTTAGTACTGAAAAACTTGGTTAACACAATAACTTAGTTTACACTGAGAATGACTATCACTTGGTAAACACTCAATTAATATTGAATATATGCATTGTTACTTTGTTAACACTGAACATGTAGATCTTATGATATTAAGTGTGATTAACCTTAATTAACTTAGTTGCAGAATCATAAAGAAAATAACATGAACACAAGAGACACCAAGATTTAATGTGGAAACCCAATTTGGGAAAAACCACCAATTGTAACTAGTTACTATTTTTCACTCTTCAGAAGTGAGCCTTGTTAGGAGCCAACCTTGTTAAAGGTTAGAAGACACATTGTTAGGTGTGACTCTATTAAAGGATTCAGTTCACCCTTTTAGGAGTGGCCTTGCTAGAAGTCTTTAGACACTTCAAACTAGAAATTCCATCTTGTTAAAGGATTTGGAAAATAGTTGTTAAGCTAACTCTATTAAGAGATTTGATTCACTACTACAATTACCATAGAGTAACAATGATATGACCTGATTGCTAATGCAACTATATTTTCTAATTCAAGATCTCTATTCTGGCTTGAATACTTGAACCTTCTTGATCAAAATGTTCTTTATAGCTTGGTCAACTTGGATACTCTAATATCCTTCCAATTCACTTTCTTTATTTATCTTTTCATTCCCAGGCTTCTTCTATAATTCAATTCTCAACTTGACCTTATACTTATATATTTTACCTTGTCAAGTCAGCTTGAATATAATTTCAAACAATTAAAATTCATCCCATGAGTATGCTAGAACTAACCAACTAAACTGATACGGGAAAATCCTTTTAATAGCCAACCCAATTCGATCAACACTAACTTAGAAATAACTTTCCTTCAGACTTCCTTTAGTAACCATGTGAGCTCAATTAACATTCATTCCATTCCAACTTTTCTTTGGTAACTGAATGAGCTTGGTAGAGACCATCTTCCTGCAAACTCCCTTTAATAATCGAGTGAGCTTGGTTAACACTAGCTCTAAACTTGGTTAATATTGGAATGCTCATCATACATTGCAACTTCCTTTGACTCCTAAGTGATCTTAGCATATGTTGATTACTTACTATATACTTGAAATTTGTGTAACATCAAAGACAATATATAATCGAATGATTGTATCCAACAATCTTCCTCTTTGGTATTGATGGCAACACAAAATGCCATGAGACATAGAAATTTTAAAGAAAAATAGAAGGATAATATCCTTAGTTTCATTTTATTTCTCATCCATGAGAACTCCCTCTATTAGTGTGAACTCCCTCTATCATCAATGTCTGATTGCAATGATTACAATAGAAAACTCTCCCTCTTTGACATCAACTCAAAAATTTTGATATGAAATATTTTCCCTCTTTGACATCTCAAACTCTTTGATATCTCAAACATTCAAAAAAAATTCTCTAATAAATGACAAAAAACTCTCCCTCTTTGACATCTTATGCCAAAGACAACAATTAATGTAGTTTCCATGTACCTGATATACATATTCATATACAATTTTCTCTGATAATATTGCATCAACTTGTTTGATCTTCAACATGCTTGGTTGATGGGTCACTAAATTTTGATTAATCACCTTCAAATAGGAGAATGATCCCTAGCTTACCTCTTATATACAAAAATGTATCCTTAGGTAGTGGCTTGGAGAATATGTATGCAATTTACTCTTTTGTATTAACATATTCCAATCTCACGTCTTTGTCTTGCACCAATTCTCTCAAGAAATGATATTTTATTACAACATGCTTGGTCTTGGTATGTATCACTGGATTCTTGGATATGTTGATTGCACTTGTGTTATCACAGAAGATAACAAATGGGTCCTTCATCTCCTCCTCCTTCATACTTGACAATAGTTTCTTGAACCATGCAATGTTAGAACAATTGACTATTGCAACAACATATTCTATTTTTTTTATAGACTAAGAGATATAGTTCTTCTTTCTTGTCCAAGATACTAGCCTCTTTCGAAGAAAAAGTGCTCCTCCACAAGTACCCTTTCTATCATTAACACTTCCTACCCACTTAGCATCAGTGACTACCTTCAATTCAAAGTTGCCTCCTTTCTTATACCATAAACCATAATCTTCAGTGCCTTTTAGATACCGCATGATTCTTTTGATTCCTCTTTCATTGCACAATTCATTGAATTCATTAGAGATGAATCCACCTCCTCTATCTAATCTTAAACACTTTAGTTTCTTTCCTATTTCTTTCTCAACTCTAGCCAAATACCATTTGAACTTTTGAAAACTTCTAATTTATCCTTTAAATACATAATTTTCATCATCCTAGAATAATAATCAAAAAACAAAATAAATTACTTATCTCTAGTGTAGCTTTGTATGCTAGTAGGCCCACAAAGGTTTGTATAAACTAGCTCCAAGACTTCTTCAGAATGACAGTTTTTTCTTTTAAAATTTGTCTTTCCCATCTTTCCAATTTGATAATTCTTGCACATGCTCATATTAGGTTTCTTTAGGCTTAGAATGCCTCTAACCCTTTTTTTCTTTCTTATGTTGACTAGGTTATCAAAATCCACATGACACAATATTTTATGCCATAACCAACTTTCATCTACCTTGAATCCAATGTTATTCAATTGTGCCACACTAAGTAGATTATGCTTCAATCCTTCAACCCAATTAGCATTGTCACATCTAAGATCATTGGTTAGTGCAATACAACCTCTACCCTTCACATAACAAGTCTCATCATTTCTAAATTTGACACTCCCACCATCATAGTGTTCTAAGTGCTCAAATTTAGATTTATCACCAGTCACGTGATGAGAGCTACCAATATCAATAATATATGTATCATTCTTATTAACATGAGAAATGAGAGTCATCTTATCATTCTCATCATTTGATTCATCCTTAACAATAATGTAAACCATTTCAGCTTCTTCACTACTGTCAGAATCTTTAGCCATGAAACAAGATTTCTTAACTTTTTCCTTGTAGTCTTTGTAGCTTTTAAAATCATTCTTTCCTTTGTACTTGTCATGCTTATTTTATTCTTTTCCTTTTCAATTTGGACACCTTGCAATAATGTGACCAACTTCTTCATAGGAAAAGAAGATACTTTCCTTTGCCTTTGAGAAATATTCTTGCAAGCAATGCTTCAATGACTTCAAGATCATCATCAAAACCATCTTCAACTTCACTGTTTGACTAATTTCTTTTAGACTTTGCAACTTTCTTCTTGAGTGATAGCTTGGCTTGAAATGCAGACTCAAGGTTACTAGAGTTAGGAATGTAATTATCAAAATTATCTAACTCAAATGTTGTCAATCTTTCCACTAGTGCATCCAAGGTTTTATCATTCTTATGATCACATCTCATTTCTTGAATAGTTGACACTTTGATTGCTTAAATAGGAAGAAGGGTTCTGAGTACCCTCCTTACCACTATTGCATCATCAATTTTCCCACACAAGACTCTGATTGCACATATTGACTTTGATTCTTTCACTGTATTGTGCAATGTTCTCATCTTCTCTCATCTTCATCTGATCAAATTGACCTCTAAGAATTTCTACCTTAGCTCTCCTCACATTATCATCTCCTCCATAGATAGCTTTCAACTTGATCCACATCTCATAAGCAGTAGCACAATCTTTGACTTCATCAAATTTAACATAATTGAGAGTGGAAGCAATGACAATCATCATAAAGTTATGATTCTTCTTTTCTATAATTTATTCCATAGTCATAGTTCCAGTAGTTGCCTATTATTTTTTGTTCATATATTTTAGGCCCAAGTCTCCAATTGTTGCCAAATGTAGCTTCTTGAGTTCTTGCCCTGCTTGGAAGTTATCTCTATTAAACTTATGAATCTCCCTTCTGTAAGACATCTTGATCTTTAGCTTAGGTCCTTGAAAACTTCTCTACAAGCACCAAAAGCTCTAATACCAATTTTTGGAAATGCAAGAAGAGTAACTAAGAGGAGAGGGGTGAATCAGTTACCACAAAAACAAATCCCAGTCCCTTAAGATGTTAGAACAAAATAAAACCAAACTCTACTAAAACTAAAATACTGTTATAACTTGGTTAGCATTTAAATGCTTGGTTAACATAGTAACTCAATTTACCCTAAGAATGAATGTCACTCGATAAACACTCAGTTAATAATGAATATATGCATTATTATTTTGTTAACATTAAACATGTAGATCTTATGATATTAAATAACATGAACACATGAGACACCAAGATTTAACATGGAAACTCAATTTGAAGAAAACCACCAATTACAACTAGTTACTATTTTTCACTCTTTTGAAGTGAGCCCTATTAGGGGCTAACCCTGTTAAAGGTTACAAAAACACATTGTTAGGTGTGACCCAGTTAAAGGTTATAAAGCACACTCTTAGGTGTGTTAAAGGATTTAGTTCATCCTATTAGGAGTAGCCTTGCTAGAGGTCTTTAGACACTTGAATCTAGAAATGCCACCTTGTTATAGGATTTGGCAAATTGTTGTTAAGATAACTCTATTAAGAGTTGATTCATGCTACAATTATTAGAGAGTAATAATGATATGACCTAATTGTGGATGAAACTATATTTTCTGATTTCATATCTTTGTTCTAACTTGAATGTTTGATCCTTCTTGATCAAAATGTTCTTTGCATCTCGATCAACTCAAATACTCTAATATCCTTTCAATTCACTTCCTTGATTTATCATTTCATTCTCATGCTTCTTCTAAAATTCAATCCTCAACTGAACCTTATACTTATATGTTTTACCTTTTCAAGTCGGCTTGAATACAATTTCAAATAGATGAAATTCATCCCATGAGTCAACTAAAACTAACCAACAAAACTAATATAGGAAAATCCTTCATTAACTGACCCAACTCAATCAACACTAACTTAGAAATGACTTTCCTTTAGACTTCCTTTGGTAATCGAGTGATCTCAGTTAACACTTGTTCCATGCCAACTTTTCTTTGGTAACCGAGTGAGCTCAGTAGACATTGTCTTCCTGCAAACTCCCTTTGATATCTGAGTTAGCTTAGTTAACACTAGCTTTGAAATTGGTTAATACAAAAATGCTCTCCATACATTCCAACTTCCTTTGAATCCTGAGTGAGTTCAACATACACTGATTGCTAGGTATATACTTGACATTTGTGTAACATAAAAGACAACATACAATTGAATGATTGTATCCAAAACCTGATGCCTACTTTGCTACTGCATGTGATTGGTTGATAAATAAATCAATTTCTACCAACCAATTTAAACTCATGGTTGAAAAGTCAAAAAGGGTTTTTGTCATGCCCAAAACTTTGGGGCAAAAACACACCAACAATTTTTTTATTTTTTTAAAGAATAGCAATGACTAAGGTTATAACATACTAGCATATAATGTATTTTATAAAGATAAAAACAAGGTAAGTCAAGTTTGAGTAACATGTTTTAGGTAGTAACTAAGTTTGGATTACATCACAAGAACATACAGAGTCAGTATTCAATCATACTGCATGAGTTTAAAACCCTAGGTTCTAATGCTATAGGAACACGTAGTTCAGGTTGAATGAGTCGATCGATTAAACATTAATTTTAGATTACCAAGGTATGTCATCAAGTTCAAAACACATTTCAGGGTTTCCAAGTTCTTAAGTAGACTATGATGTTGTCCCTTTTAACACTATATACTAGATCAATCCTTAGGAGAATCTAATTATGCATTTAAAGGTTAATCTATCATAATATACTAATACTTGATTCTAGGTGTTATCATAAACTATTTGGATCTAATTAAAAACACTAAAATATTCACCAGAAGACTAATTACAACATATACTTTATCTTCTAACATAATCAAACTTATCAAGTTATCTAGTTAACCTTAATCTATAACACTCTCAAAACATTAACATCTTCTGAATTTTAAATTTATAACTTAAATCTCACATATATAATTATTTCTATTTATTAAAGTTTGTCCAAAAATCATTAAAATGTCTAGTATCAAGAAATTGAATAATAATTTATCACTAAACAAACTTAAAACCATAATCTTATTGACATACATATTTAAAATCACAAACACTACTAACTAATAAATCCTATCTACTCCTTTATCATCCCTAGCCAATATTATCTACTAAGAAATTTTATCTAAAAACAATTATTATTATTCCCTAACATCAAATTCTAAAACCTTAACACAACCATAAATATCACATATGCCCCTAAACCCCTCCCCATTAAATCGTATACAATTGTGTTTTACTTACTAAATACTAGACATCCATGAACCCCTACATAAAACTGAAATATGCTAAATACACTTTATTAACATACCAGGGCAGTTTCCTAGGTGTGCAAGCCACCCAAACATGGAGCGATCAACCAAGTGGCCTCAAGGTGCATAATAAATTGTAGTGGTGGTTGGATAGTCCACCCAACCAATGTGTGTCCCAAAATTGACATGGTAAGTGTGAATTGACAAGGCAGCACGAGAAATTGAGGGAAGTTGATTTAGGTTTAAGGGGACAAAGTTTGACTTTTCCCTTACACATTGATTGATTTTAAAAGAACTTCTTGCCATCATTCATTGTTCCACAAGATGTGGATAGGAGGAGCATGGTATGCTTGCTAGAGGGTAGAATGGTGATTGGTTAAGCCCATATCATAGTGGAAGTTATGTTAAAAGTTTATTAGGTAAGGTTGAGAACAAGGGTAAAAGGGATATTTGAGTCCCTATTTAATATAATTTTTTGTGATATATATATATATATATATATATATATTTTTTAAATTTATTTTCTCTTTTTATTATTTTTTTTTACTTTAAGTATTTCATTCCCATAGTCTATATATATATATATTACTTATTTAATAATTATCATGGGGAAATTTGAATTAATTCCTTATAAAATAGGCAGAATGTTATAGGTGCCTATTTTGGGCAATATTTTTTTTGAAAACCTCCTTTTTCTGGTAAGACTTTCCAAGGTGACTTTGTTCCTTTAAGTTGGGTCATGTACTGGAATACAAATTAGGGAAATACTATTGCCTTGGAACTATGTTCTTAATGTTTTATATGGGCTTACAAAACTAATAAAATATTCATTAAATCTAATAAATCAATAAGGTAGGACACTATGCAATTATCATATCCAATGTAGGTTAATCCAAGGACTATGTTCCCAATCTAATTTTCACTTGAACTCATATTGAGAATTCACACAAAACATACTTAAGATCACATCCTTTCATTCTTCCATCACCTATACAAGGTACAAGGGAACACATTTTTTTTCCATAATGTAAATCAACATTTAAACAACCATGTCTTTTATTTTCATTTAAAGACCAGAATTATAGTGGAAGATCTACTAAAATATTATAATAACCCAACAAAAAAATTTCTCATATAAGGAACTATCATTTTATTAAAAACCTGATTCAAAGACTCAATCAAGAAAGAATTAGGGAAGAAAACCCGATATCATTGTCATTACAAATATAAAGTTAATAGTAAATTATATATCAAGATCACTTTCCCAAGAAGAAGTCTCCATAAAATTGGACTCAAGAATACCAAAATTTTGAATCCAATTTTGCTCCATATCAAGCTATCAACTAAGCAATTTGCGAATTTACATAAAGATGACCATGGAGAATCAAAATTGACTAGGTAACAATCAAATTCAAACACATTGACACATTCACCAACTAATCCCATCCCAAGTTTGCACAACAAGTTCCATATTGAACCAAGACTAGGGAGAAGGTGGATTTTTCTAGGGTAGAGGATGTCAATCACAACACCAAAACATATACCTCTTCTAAGGCTAATAATCACAAAGAAATTTTGTTCTTTTACTCCTTATCTCCCTAAACACAAAACAATTTGTATTAACAAGTTGGGGCCCATAACACCCTACTTTCTCCCTCTCCTCATCATGAGGAGAGACTTTGCACTAGCCTGAAGTCCAACTAGGGCCCTCCTCTTGTACATGGCTACTTCTGCCCTATCCGAGGGTGAGTAATACCAATACACCCTTAACAATTTTCTCCACAAAAAAAATGGAAAACATGAAAGAAAAAAAAAATAAGAAACCCAAAATAACCCATCCCTCAAATGTTTCATCACACACAAAATACACACCTATGCAATAGATTTACTTTAGCAAATAAAAACAAAGCATGAAGAACAAGGCCATGAAGGATCCTACCTTCACAAAGGTTATGAAAATGAAGTTTTTAAGAAGAAATAATCCTTATTCCTCTTCCAATCCAAGCTTGACTCTCTCTAAATGTAGAAAATGAGTGAAAAACCTTCAACCCTCAAAATGGTAACTAAATAGGCTTCTAAACTCACCCACCTAAAATTGCAATAACTCCAAATTTTACTCAAGCCTTCTAGGGTCTTCCCACTTGATCCTACCATTAAGATAAACTTTTTGGTGAAGTATAAATTTGGAAAACTCATGGAGATGTTCAATTTTCATACTAAAGGGAAAATGAGAGATTTAAAGGGTCATAAAACTCAACAAAAGGGTCTAGAACGGTAGAAAATGTCCCCAGCCCATACACATACCCCTTAGGCAATTGGATAGCATTAATTTTGGCTTCTAGGATCATTTTAGGACCCATATAATTGGCTTGAACATTCTTATTTTTAAAAACCTTAAGAATGACACCTTTCCACTAAACCCTAATTAGAGTAATTAATCTAGGTTATCAACTAATTAGTCGTAGATTACTAATGTAATCAATCTTTGAGTAATGAGTTAATCTCCTAACCCTAATTAACATGCTGATACACATATACGTATTACAAGTGTCAAGTGACACCATAAAATTCATTGTTACGTAACATTAAACACCTTACAATTACAGAATGATACACACATTCAAATTACAATACAAATAAATTACAAAGCAACGAGGTTTGTGCCTCTTCATTAGACTTGGCCCTAGGTTTCACAGATTTTATATAGGGTCAATTACTAATTCTCCCTTAGATTCTATGGTTAATAATCTTGCACACTTAGTTCACATATTAGTAGTTCAATAACATCATATTCATATATTTAAACCAAATTGCATAATCACATTGAGCAAAACATCAAACTTTCATTTAATAATCCTTTCTCTTTTTTGCACACATTTAATCATTTGTAATTGCATAATCAATATAACATGACCTATTCATCAATTTGAATTAAAATACTAGAATAATCATCATTAGGCATTCACATACCTAAACATCATAAACATCATCAATAGGGCATACTGAACTATCTGAATGCATATAACCTAATCATCAAGGTACCATAATCAACATCATCATCATATGGTGAAGCATCTTGTATCATCGTTAGTGCAAATTAGTGTTTAAATGAATGAGATAATGTAGTATTTCTCGAATCATGGAGTATTTAGAACATGAATGTATCAACTGATCTCAATTTCCATTAGGACATCTAAACCGTAACATGGTAATTCATATCCATTCAAATATCCTATAAAGTTTTTAACACAAAAATTTATATTTAAACAAATACTTACGAGGAGGGGTCTTACAGTTTTATTTGTTAAAAGTTTGTTGGGGAAGGTTTGAACACACAACCTCCCCCATGCTATTTTATGCCTCCACTGTTCAACCAAGCATGGATTTTGGTAATGACCCCACGTCATATTTTATTTAATAAAAATTGACACTTATTAAAGTAAAGAGGAAGGTAAAGGGGTTTGAACCCATGATCTTCCACTTCTAACAGTCACTTCTCCACCATTGCAAGATACATGATTTTTGGAATTTATTATAACTTCACTATGTAATAAATAGAAATGGCCAAAAAAAGAGCATTTGGACTACTATTATATATTGTAAACAATATTATTGAGAGGGAGAATCTATTTGAGACTGAAATACAAACTTCTCTTCATGCACTTCCTGTAGCATATTCATCTACAATTTCTGAAATGAATCTAGAGAAATAAAACAATGTTGTTCTGATCAAGACAACGTAGAAGATTATTTACTTTCCTCACTAAACATAATGAGGAGGCAAAATCCACTTCTTAGGATGATTAGTGATTTATTTTAGATTAGATGTGTGTTTTAATATTTTTGTGTGTTATAATTTTTATTTAATTTTGTAAATAGAAACATTATATTATTTTATATATTAAAATGTTTGTAATTATAAATAGTTATCATTAATTCATTTTTTTATTTATTATTTAATTCTAAATTCTGATTTGTGTAGTTTATTATTTAAATTCATGCTTCATGTTTTTGTTTACTAGTTTTAGTTAAGCTCCAATAATTAGGAAGTGACAATTCCTATTGCCAGTTCTATTTTGGTTTGTTATAGATTTTAGCTTAGCTCCTATCACCAGGAAGTGATAGTTCCTGTCACTAGGAAGTGATAGTTCTTGTCACTAGTTTTCTTTTGGTTTTTATAGGTTTCCTTTCCTGTGTTCTACCTACATCCATCCCCACTTGGAATTCTATCTTCATCCCTCGAGCATATAACCACTATACCTTTCATTATTTTATGACCTCAAATTGACATTTAAATGTGAGATGAGCTGGCTATTAATCTTATCAATTATCCTTAATATTTGAACCATATTTTGTCCCTGCATTTTTGGCACCATTGTCAGGGAAAGGTATCAAAGACATGAAATTAGAGTAAGTCAAGTTAGGAATACTGTGTCTTTGGGAGTGTTTGATCATGTGTTGACCTTGCTCAGTCCAATACCTTAGACTTACACTGTAGTAAATCATTTATGTGCATTGTTTGCAAGTAGGTCTTAGAAGTTAGATCCATTATTTATGTTATCATTTTTTGTTGTGAGTAATTGGTAAAGAAAGGGAAATTGTAAGAAAAATATTTTAAATGGTACATTTTCAGGCTAGTCCAAGCACATCAAATTTGAAAACAAGAATTGGTGGAGGGATTGCGTCAACCAAAGGTGATGTTCTTACACACTCTCTACTTAATGAATGCAACTTTAATGATCTTCATCTTCCATTGTCAGAGGTATGTCCAATTTTTATTTCTATGTCTAAATAAGAGGATATAATTTATGAATTCTTAGAATAATAGGATTTTGAGAATGACATATTAAGAATTTATTGTTCTATTTGTTATGGAAAGGTGATAAATGCATATTCACAAACAACAAAGAACACATGGTGAATGAAGTATAAGATCTTTGTGAACCTCACCGTGCTAAGGATGTAAGTGAAAAAGTCTTCCTTGTAATTGGTGAACAATTTTATACACCAAATCAAGAAGATCAATGTATGGATTACTCTATTACATTAGAAAGACAAAAGATTTTTTCAAAACATAATTTTCCACCTGGTATGCACAATGAATATAATCATGCTTTCTCACAACATGTATATCCATCTTATATTCTACCATCTCCATTATTCCCATCCTACTCATATCCACCTACTCTATATCCAATACAACCTTTTCCATTATCCTTATTCTATTCATTTCCCCCATCATCCACATATCCACCAATGAAAATTATAATTCCTCATGAAACATTACATAATAAGTGGATCAAATAACACATGTTGATGACATTTCAATTATCCATTTAAATTCTCTTAATGTGCATGAAAATGATGATATGACTAAAAGATGGAATTTTTGTATAAAAATACTAGAGGAACATATTGATTGATTCAAAAACCATCAATTTATTTCTTCTTATCTACTTCTTGAATCACAAATTTTTGAGATATTTCACACACAAGGAAATTGCACATTCTTATTTCATCATTGAAAAGATATATATGCATGTTGGAATTAATCATGCAATAAAAATTGATTTAATATATTTCTTAATCATTCCAGAGTTGTGTGTGATGAAAAATGATATTTTACAAGATCTATTCTCTAATAATGTTTTAATATTCAAATATATAGATATTGGGAGGCCTATGATAAAATGCATATTCCTCACACACTTATTGATTTGGGTCCAACTGATTAAACAAAACTTGAAGGATTTCAATGCATTAGTGACCAAATAACATGTACTACAAATGGAGGATCATTATTCCTCGCTTTTTATTCTTTATTTATCCTGAGATGACTAAATACACTATAGATGATGCATTCATATAACAAGAATCAAGGTATTAATATCTATATATTTCTCATTTTTGGTTCTTGTATCTTAAGATGATTAGTCATAGATAAAAGGTGCTAAAACAATTTATTAATTCCTTGAATGATTTGAATGCCCTATACTTTCATAATGTGAAGTTGATTTTGGAGTATGTTCATTGAATCATTAAAATATTTGATTTATCAATCATTTAAAAAGTCTCACAAAATTTTAAATAATTTTTCATTCTTTGGGTTATCGTAATGTTCTCATGACCTTGTAGCATAAAGTTAATTTGAGAAAAAATCCCTCCAAATTTTATGGTTCTTGATTTATTTCTAATAAAACTTCATTGGTTTTTTTTATTTTAGCAAATCTCCAGTTGTGACATATCAACAATTCAAGGTATGTGTTCTGGTGTTAATTGGCCTTGTTATTATATGAACACAAGCATTTACTTGTATTTATCCATTTTATCAAGTATCTATTCACATTAATAACTCTAACTATTGTTTATAAAAATAAATTACTTACTTAATAATAGAGTTATTGAATGGATGATATTTATTTACTATACTTGATATGCTTGGTTTTGAGAATATGGTTACATGTCTTTTGTTGAGATGGAATTATCTATTTTTGCACCAATAGTAGTTGATGATGCTTCTCTATACAAGTATTTAATAACACAATATGTTGGATTTGTTAACATTGTGTGGTCTTGCTAGCTACCTAGTGCCTATCAGTTTCACTTTTACTTCACTATCAAGATCTTGGGAAGTTTTTGGCATAAGGTGTTCACCACCTTGAGATGAGATTTCCTTTTCTCTAGTGCTAGATCACATGGAGTTAACTATGCAACTAGGTCTATGAGATCCATGCACAATGTGGTACTATTTTATTGGAGCTACACATCTATAAAAAACTTTGAAGACATGTACAATGATCTTAAGCATATTGCAAATTATCACATTCCTTCATCAAGATAAGAATCCACCTACATATAGTTATATGGATACATTGGTGACTACTACTAATCTTCACTTCATACCTGTGTCTTGATTAGTCAAGATTATCATCATTATGAGTATTTCTTCTAGCCAAGTGTGTCAGTGTATGTTCCAAAGTTTTACAAGAAGCTTCTAGATTCAATGGCATGAGATACATGGATCAAGATTGGCTATGTTGGAAAGTGGTTATCATGCTTAGGTTATTCTTGGTCATCATTTTGAGTTCGCTATGTAATTTAGTTTCAATGGTGCCTTTTGTTAGGACATGAAAAGAAATCATGTTTTTGATGATATCACTCTTCATCATCCATATAAGGATTTGTTTCTCCTTTGGACATTCTATGCAATTATTCAAAAATGAAAAAAAATGAAAAAAAGAAAAAAGAAAAAAAGGAGCAAAAGATCCAACAAAGAAAACCTTTAGGCGTTGTTGGCTAGTTAATATTTAAAAAATTAGTTTTTGGTAGAAATTAACTAGAAAATAAATTCTTAGAGTTGAAAACTATTTTTACAATGCCATTAAGCAATAACTAATTGAAAATTGGCTTGCCAGCGATCACTTGTCATTATCAAAAGGGTATGTGCAGGATCATGGTGTACCAAACTATAGCCTTAAGTGGCAGTGAAAAATCAGTAAATTGGTTTATGTCAACTTGACACATAATTTTGAAGTGGTTATGGACTTTATATCAAAAAGTTGTAAGAAAATAATCTGTAAGAAATTGAATGTAGTTTCTAAACTACTAGGCCTTATCAGGAGAAAAAAATAATTAATTGGTCAAAAGTTTGAATTTTAATGCAGTACTAAGAAAATTTCAGGGCGAAAATAAAAAGTAGGTGTATGTCTGACCACCTTAATCAAAATCAAATCATAATATTTTTTTAATATAATTATAGATATGAAAATTAGACTCGTGCCCGGATGTGACGCATATTTTTTGGTATTTTTATTCCAAATAAATAATTAACTATGAATTTTCTACCAAAACTTTTTTGAAAAATAAAGGTCTCGTGTCTAACCACCCTAACTAATAGAAAATTTTACCAAATTTAAATTTATTTATTTTTCTTATACTAGCCGAAGTATAGAATGTGACGCATCTTTTAGATTTAAAAAATGTTATACCGTTTGAAAGTTATAGCTATTTTTCAATCAGTATGTCAATCAGCACTTTCCAATTATCTTCATTGATAATTAACTAATAAATACTTATCAAACTCAAAATTTGACAAAAATTATATTTATGGAATCTAGAGATCGATATTAAAAAACCCTTTTCGTTTTATTCAATTTCGATCAAAATAACATTGTCAGACGACTACCCGAAGTCTGAGTATCACTAAAACCCTCTTCAAACACGTCTTTTGGGTTGACCGGGTAAGCTTGGTATTTACCAAGCCTAATCGGATATCCGATTTTAAATCGAAAATCTGATATGTTGAGGTGGGCAAATTTAAAATCTCAACCCATTTTGGAGGGAAAATTGGGTTTAAACGTCACAACTTATTATTTCTAAATTATTTCACTTATATATATATATATATATATATATATAACATAATGTAAAGATATAAGATATAATCTAACAATATATACTAATATATTATGTTAATCTTATTACAATCTATAAATATAATTTATATTATTATTATTTTTACTAAATATAATAACATAATTTATATATATAAAATACGTATTATATATTATTATATTAATATGTATGTTATTAATATATATATATATATAATAACGTAATATTTTTATTAAATATAATATGTATTATATATTATTATATTAATATGTATAATAATATATTATATATATAATAATGTAATATATTAAATATAAATATATAATATGTATTATATATATTATTATATTAATATGTATGTTACTAATAAATATATATATATATAATAACATAATATTTTCATTAAATATAATAAAGTAATACATATATATGTTATTAATCTATATATAATAACGTAATATTTTTATTAAATATAATAATGTAATATATATATATATATATATAATTATATTACTATGTATGTTATTAATAGATATGTATATTATTAATATATATGAGTCAAAGGGGGTCATAGGTCAACCATTGACCCCCTTTGATGCATTAAACAACGACATATGTCTTTAGGGGTCTTAAGAGCCCTAGGGACATATTACAATGGTTAATATGGGTCAAAGGGGGTCATAAGGTGACCTATGACCCCTTTTGATCGATTAAATGATGATATATGTCCCTATGGGTCCTAAGACCCCGATGGACATATTTGAATCGTTCATATGGGTCAAAGGGGGTCATAGGGTGACCTATGACCCCCTTTGACCCATTAAACAATGACATATGTCTCTAGGGCTCCTAGGACCCCTAGGGACATATTCGAATGGGTAATATGGGTCAAAGGGGGTCATAGGTCCCTTTGACCCATTAAATGACGACATATGTCCCTAAGGGTTCTAGGACCCCTAGGGATATATTCGAATGGGTAATATAGGTCAAAGGGGGTCATAGGGTGACCTATGACTCGCTTTGACTAATTAAATGAAAACATATGTCTCTAAGGGTCCTAGAACCCCTAGTGACATATTCAAATGGGTAATATGGGTCAAAAGGGGTCATAGGTCACCCTCTTTGACCCATTAAACAACAACATATGTCGGTAGGGGTCCTCGGACCCGTAGGAACATATTCGAATGGGTCATATGGGTCAAAAGAGGTTTTGACCCATATGAACGATTAAAATATGTCACTAGGGGTCCTAGGACCCTTAGGGACATATTCGAATCATTCATATGGGTCAAGGGGGTCATAGATGACCTATGACCCCTTTGACCCATTAAATGATGACATATGTCTCTAGGGGTCCTAGCACCCCTAGGGACATATTCAAATTGTTCATATGGGTCAAAGGGGGTCATAGGGTTTGACCCATTAAATGACGACATATGTCTCTAGGGGTCCTATAACCCCTAGGGACATATTTGAATCATTCATATGGGTCAAAGGGGGTCATAGGGTGACCTATGACACCCTTTGACCCATTAAATGATAACATATGTCCCTAGGGGTCCTAGGACCTCTAGGGACATATTTGAATCGTTCATATAGGTCAAAGGGGTCACAGAGTGACCTATGATCCCTTTCGACCCATTAAACGACGACATACCCTTTTGACCCATATGAACGATTCAAATATGTCCCTAGGGGTCCTAAGACCCCTAGGAAAATATTCAAATCATTCATATGGGTCAAAGGGAGTCAAAGGGTGACCTATGACGCCCTTTGACCCATTAAATGACGACATATGTCCTTAGGGGTCCCAGGACCCCTAAGGACATATTTGAATCATTCATATGGGTCAAAGGGGGTCATAGGGTGCCCTATGAGCCCCTTTGACCCATTAAACAACGACATATGTCCCTAAGGGTCCTAGGGACATATTCGAATGGGCCATATGGGTCAAAGCCTATGACCCCCTTTGACCCATTAAACGACGACATATGTTCTTAGGGATCTTAAGACCCTTAAGGACATATTTGAATTGTTCATATGCGTCAAAGGGGGTCATAGGCTGCCTTATAACACCCTTTGACCAATTAAATGACGACATATGTCCCTAGGGGTCCTAGGACCAATAAGGACATATTTGAATCATTCATATGGGTCAAAGGGGGTCATAGGGTGACCTATGACCCCCTTTGACCTATTAAATGATGACATATGTCCCTAGGGGTTCTAGGACCCCTAAGAACATATTCGAATGGGTAATATGGGTCAAAGGGGGTCATAGGGTGACCTATGACTCTCTTTGACCCATTAAACGACAACATATGTCTCTAGGGGTCCTAGAACCCCTAGGGACATATTTGAATGAGTAATATGGGTCAAAGGGGGTCATAGGGTGGCCTATGACTTTTTTTGACCCATTAAACGATAACATATGTCGCTAGAGGTCCTTGAACCCCTAGGAACATATTCGAATGGGTCATATGGGTCAAAGAGGGTCATAGGGTGACCTATGACCCCCTTTGACCCATTAAATGACGACATATGTCATTAGGGGTCCTAGAACCCCTAGGGACATATTCGAATTGTTCATATGGGTCAAAAAGGATCATAAGGTGACCTGTGACCTCCTTTGACCCATTAAACGATGACATATGTCTCTAGGGGTCTTGAGACCCTTAGAGACATATTTGAATCATTCATATGGGTCAAAGGGGGTCATAGGGTGACCTATGACTCCCTTTGACCCATCAAACGACGACATATGTCCCTAGGGGTTTTAGGACCCCTAGGGACATATTCAAATGGGTAATATGGGTCAAAAGGGGTCATAGGGTGACCTATGACTCTCTTTGACTCATTAAATGACTACATATGTCTCTAGGGGTCCTAGAACCCCTAGGGACATATTCAATGGGTAATATGGGTCAAAGGGGGTCATAGGGTGACCTATGACCCTCTTTGACCTATTAAACGATGACATATGTCGAAAGAGGTCCTCAGACCCCTAGAAACATATTCGAATGGGTCATATGGGTCAAAAGGAGTCATAGGGTGACCTATGACCCCCTTTGACCCATTAAACGATGACATATGTCCCTAGGGGTTCTAGGACCCCTAGGGACATATTTGAATGGGTCATAGGGGTCAAAAAGGGTCATAGGGTGACTTATGACCCCCTTTGACCCATTAAATGACGACATATATCTCTAGGGGTCTTATAACCCCTAGGAACATATTCAAATCGTTCATATGGGTCAAAGGGGGTCATAGGGTGACCTATAAACGATGACATATGTCCTTAGGGGTCCTGGGACCCCTAAGGACATATTTGAATCGTTCATATGGGTCAAAGGGGGTCATAGGGTGACCTATGACCCACTTTGACCCATTAAATGATGACATATGTCTCTAGGGGTCCTAGAACCCCTAGGGACATATTCGAATTGTTCATATGGGTCAAAGGAGTTCATAGGGTGACCTATGACCTCCTTTGACCCATTAAACAATGACATATGTCTCTAGGGGTCCTATAACACCTAGGGACATTCGATTTGTTCATATGAGTCAAAGGGGGTCATAGCGTGACCTATGACCGCCTTTGACCCATTAAACGATGACACATGTCCCTAGAGGTCCTAGGACCCCTAGGGATATATTTGAATTGTTCATATGGGTCAAAGGGGGTCATAGGGTGACCTATGACCCCCTTTGACCCATTAAATGACGACATATGTCGCTAGAGGTCCTTGGACCCTTAGGAACATATTCGAATGGGTCATATGGGTCAAACGGGGTCATAGGGTGACCTATGACCCCTTTTGACCTATTAAATGATGACATATGTCTCTAGGGGTCCTAGAACCCCTAGGGACATATTTGATTTGTTCATATGGGTCAAAGGGGGTCATAGGGTGACCTATGACCCCTTTTGACCCATTAAACGATGACGTATGTCTCTAGGGGTCCTATAACCCCTAGGGACATTCAAATCGTTCATATGGGTCAAAGGGGGTCATAGGGTGACCTATGACACCCTTTGACGCCTTAAACGATGACATATGTCCTTGGGGGTCCTAGGACCCCTAGGGACATATTCGAATCGTTCATATAGGTCAAAGGGGGTCATAAGGTGACCTATGACCCCCTTTGACCCATTAAACAACGACATATGTCTCTAGGGGTCCTATAACCCCTAGGGACATATTCGAATAGTTCATATGGGTCAAAGGGGGTCATAGGGTGACCTATGACACCCTTTGACCCATTAAACGATGACATATTCAAATTATTGATATGGGTCAAAGGGGGTCATTGGGTGCCCTATGACCCCCTTTGACCCATTAAACGATGACATATGTCCCTAAGGGTCTTAGGGACATATTTGAATGGGCCATATGGGTCAAATGACCCCCTTTGACCCATTAAACAATGACATATGTCTCTAGGGGTCTTAAGACCCCTAGGGACATATTCAAATCGTTCATATGGGTCCAAGAGGGTTATAGGGTGCCTTATGACACCCTTTGACCCATTAAATGATGACATGTGTCCCTAGGGGTCCTAGGACCCATAGGGACATATTTGAATTATTCATATGGGCCAAAGGGGGTCATAGGGTGACCTATGACCCCCTTTGACCCATTAAACGACGACATATGTCCCTAGGGGTTCTAAGACCCCTAGAGACATATTCGAATGGGTAATATGGGTTAAAGGGGGTCATAGGGTTACCTATGACTCTCTTTGACCCATTAAACAACAACATATGTCTCTAGGGGTCCTAGAACTGCTAGGGACATATTCAAATGGGTAATATGGGTCAAAGGGGGTCATAGGGTGACCTATGACCCTCTTTGATCTATTAAACAATAACATATGTCGCTAGCGGTCCTCGGACCCTTAAGAACATATTCAAATGGGTCATATGGGTCAAAGGGGGTCATAGGTTGACTTATGACCCCCTTTGACCTATTAAACGATAACATATTTCTCTAGGGATCCTAGAACTCCTAAGGACATATTCGAATTGTTCATATGGGTCAAAGGGGGTAATAGGGTGACCTGTGACCCTCTTTGACCTATTAAACGATGACATATGTTGCTAGAGGTCCTCGGACCCCTAAGAACATATTCGAATGGGTCATATGGGTCAAAGGGGGTCATAGGGTGACCTATGACACCCTTTGACCCATTAAATGATGACATATGTCACTAAGGGTCCTAGGACCCCTAGGGATATATTCGAATCATTCATATGAGTCAAAGGGGGTCATAGGGTGACCTATGACCCCCTTTGACCCATTAAACGATGACATATATCGCTAGAGGTCCTCGGACCCCTAGGAACATATTCGAATGGGTCATATGGGTCAAAGGGGGTCATAGGGTGACCTATGACCCCCTTTGACCCATTAAACAACGACATATGTCTCCAGGGGTCCTATAACCCCTAGAGACATATTCAAATTGTTCATATGGGTCAAAGGGGGTCATAGCGTGACCTATGACCCCCTTTGACCCATTAAACGATGACATATGTCTCTAGGGGTCCTATAACCCCTAGGGACATATTCGAATCATTCATATGGGTCAAAGGGGGTCATAAGGTGACCTATGACACGCTTTGACCCATTAAACGACGACATATGTCCCTAAGGGTCCTAAGACCCCTAGGGACATATTCGAATCGTTCATATGAGTCAAAGGGGGTCATAGGGTGACCTATGACCCCTTTTGACCCATTAAACAACGACATGTGTCTCTAGGGGTCCTAGAACCCCTAGGGACATATTCGAATTGTTCATATGGGTCAAAGGGGGTCATAGGGTGACCTATGACCCCCTTTGACCCATTAAACGATGACATATGTCTCTAGGGGTCCTATAACCCCTAGGGACATATTCAAATCGTTCATATGGGTCAAAGGGGGTCATAAGGTGACCTATGACCTCCTTTGACCCATTAAACGATGACATATGTCTCTAGGGGTCCTATAACCCCGAGGGACATATTCAAATCATTCATATAGGTTAAAGGGGGTCATAGGGTGCCCTATGACCCCCTTTGACCCATTAAACGACGACATATGTCCCTAAGGGTCCTAGGGACATATTCGAATGGGCCATATGAGTCAAAGGGGGTCATAGGGTGACCTACGACCCTCTTTGACCCATTAAATGACGACATATGTCCCTAGGGGTCCTAGGACGCCTACGGACATATTCAAATCGTTCGTATGTATATGGGTTAAAAAATGAAAGGATATATATATATATAGTATTTATACTATTTTATGATAATAATAATAATAATATAATTAAACATTAAATATTAATATTATCATATCTATAGTAATAATAATACTATTATAGCTATAATAATAATAATATAAATAAACACTAAATATTTACACTATTATATCTATAGTAATAATATTAATACTATTATGGGTATAATAATATTGATACTATAGCTATATTAATACTATATATTAATATTATTATATATTAATACTATTATACTATTAATACTATTATATATTAATAGTACTATACTATTAGATTCGTAATAAACCAAAGTCGAAGATCATATGTGATCTCAGTTGAAAGGGGGAGATCAGAGTGTACAGTGGTTTGGAGAAAAAATAATAAAAACTTCAATTTTTTGGAAATTTACTGGTAATCGCTCGGCTGTTATGCTGGTACAGATCCGTACGAAACTTTTATGATTGCTAAGTGTATGAAATAGTTGCAGGGGTGAGTTAGGAAACTTTTGGTTTTGGTTTGACTCAAAAAGGAGTTGGGGGTTTAAAAGTTATCTGCATTTTAGTAGAAGGTGGTCTAAAAAGCCTTGTTTCCTAGACCCTTCCACAAATTCATCCCTAACTTGCATTCCCACCAATGGCACCCTCTAAAACTGAGGGATATGCAAGTTAGGAGACTAGGCAACATAATGCTAGAGGTTAGAGGCCTGGAGAGAAGGGCAACTATTTTTCCAAGTCGGCCCTAGCTCAAGCAAGCCCATGTGCTTGACCGGTTTTTGCAAGGTAATTGGTGACAGTCATGGTTGCAAGCACTTCTGATCAGTTTGAGTGCTAGAGTTGGATGCATTGACTATGTTGGAGATTTCCTTAAGTGTTTTGGGTCTTGGGAACCCACCTTGCCCATTCTTCCTTGAAGCCCTAGCCTAACTTGATCAACTAGGCCTAGGTACCAAGAAGCAGTTTGGAGGGTGCTGGAGCAAGATCAGCCCAAAAGCTTTTGGATTCTTAGTAGGTGCCAAGAAGGGTGTTTGGACCTATGGATAAGTCCCTATGTTATTAAGGGATACTGGGAGAAAAGTGCAAAGAAGCTAATTGGAAGGCTACAAGGTTTGTAGGCGTAGAAGTGCAAAGGTGTGTTGGGAGTTTGGTGGAACCAAAAAAATTGATGAGTTTGGGTTGGAATAGTATGTCCATGATTGTCTCCATTTCTGGTGACAGTTGGTGAGGCTTTTGAAGTGGGATTTCCTTGTTTAGCTTGGAGGTTGAGTATACCTGGAGTGGGTAAGAGGACTTGTGAGAAGTCCTAGAATCCTAAGTTGGATTGTGACAGCCATTTATTGGCTTGTGGAAGGTAGTTGTTGTAGACTCTGCATCAAAAGGGGATTGAATAAGATTTCAAATTAGGAGAGAATGAAGACCATGATGAGAAATCAATTCTTGCCATCTGATTTAGCAATCCAAATTTAAAGATAAGAAGGAACAATTTGAAACAGAGGGATATGGATGTCATGTCCTATACTGAGAAATTCCATACCTTGAGTATTAGGGGAGGACTGGAAGATGAAGATGAGAAGGTGGCTAGATACATTAATGGCCTCAAGTACAATATTCAAGATGAAATAGGATTGAATGTACCAAGGACACTTGGAGAATGGTTTCAGTTGGCAATACGAGTAGAGGAGAAGTTGAAAAGAAAGAATGAGAGGCAAGCAAATCAGAGAGGAGGTGGAACAATGAGAGGAAGAGGTTTAAGAAGTTAGTTTGACACTTCAAAAAATCAAGACAAAGATAAAGGAAAAGATATTACATCTGAGACAAGAGGAAGTTTCAAGGGAGGAAGATTTGGAAGTGGAAGAGGTAATAGTGTTTTCACAGGTAAATGCTTCACATGTGGAGGAGTAGGCAATCAATCCTACAAGTGCCTTGAGAAAGGTGTGGATTTCAGGAAGGAGGAGAGGAGAGTCACCTTGACCCAAGGAGAAGAGGAAGAAAAGAAGTACGATAATGCAGACCCTAAAATTGAAGGAGAATCTTTGATGGTGAGAAGAGGACCACAAATGCAGCAGCAAAACAAGACCAGACCATCCATTTTCAGGACAAATTGCATGAGCCATGGTAGGATTTGTAAGATGATAATAGACTCTAGTTCCTTTGATGATTTAGTGTCTTATGAAATGGTAAATAAACTAGGATTGAAGAAGTATCCTATTGATAGACCATATAGGGCATTTTGGGTCAGTGATGCACAAAATATTGTTGTAAGGGAGCAAGCAATAGTGGATTTCTCTATAGGAGAATATAAAAGATCAAGCTATATGTGATCACATTCTAATGACATGCTGCCATGTAATCCTAGGAAGGCCTTGGCAAGCCTCAAGGAACACTATTCATTTTTGCTCATCAAATGTTTATATAGTACACAAAGATGGTGTGAAGTTTAAGCTAAATCCTTTGACTGGTCATGATGAGGAAAGAGTTATTTGTTTTGGCAAGAAAGAGTTTGTGGACTTGCAGGAGCAAAGGGAGAGTAAACATGATATGACAGATTTGCCACTGAAGCCATCTCTTTTGGTTATGAAGGATGAGATTGTTCAAGACAAAACTCAGAATTCTGCTTACAAGCAGACAGTGACAGCAAAAGGAGTGATGATAGGAATAGTATGGTGTCCTTTGGTGATGACAGTGAACAAAGAAGTGAACATATCCATGGAGATAAGAGACAGGATCAGCATGACCTCAGACAACAAGTTATTCAGCCTTTGTCAAGGATAAAACATGACTGTTCACAATCAGCAAGCAATAAGGTTACCATGAATGGTAACACGGATCCAATGCTTTTTTGTTTCTAATGATTTTTATGCAGTTGTGCAGGGTAATACATTGCAGGTGCAAAGTTGCAAACATCCCTCTAGAAGGATGGGAGGAAAGAAGATAGTACCCCTTAACTCTTGGGACAAGAGTTGCTTTGAAGGTGGGGTGTTTGGTGCAGGGGCACCTATTAAATCATCTAAGAGAGCCTTGGTACCATATGAAGATGGAGGATCAAAGACATCATTGATTGTTAATTGGGATATTATTAAAACCAATAATAGAATTATGTAATAAACAATGTACTTTGAAAGACAAAAGTCATAAAAGTCCTAGTAAGGACCTAAGGGCAACATGATGTAAAATGGCCAAAAGAGCCATATGGGGTAGTCTTAGGATAGTTTCATACTTAGTTGCATTTAATAAATCCATATGACCAATTTTGAGTCAATGGAATAGTTTAGAAAGTTAGGGAATGCATAAAAACTATAGTTTGAAATTTGAATTTCAAATTCAAAAGGTCATATTAGTTTTGGAGGGAAAGTAGTAATTTGGTATTTGTTTGATTAAATAAACCTTTGTAACCAACTTGGTCAGTTGGACAGGTGCATATAAGCCTATTTAAGTTGAATGAACATATGCAAGACATGAATCATTATTGGTACGAAAAAAATCACAGAAATTGTATAGAACAACAATCATACTTTCCTCTGCATCAATAAAAAAAATAAAAAATAAATGATACTTATACATACAATGGGGCTCTCTGTGCGAATGAAAATCCCTAATGATCTAGGATGCCGAATCTGTATAGGCTCATCGCCAGTAGCCACACCCTATATATAATAAAGAATGTAATTAAATGAGATTACCACAAACATTTTACAAGAATGCATCAATATTTAATCAATTAGAAAGCATCTAATTACCTTTCCTTTGTCAATGCATGCTGGCTCACCCACCGCAGTTTGTCCCCCCGGGGCAGGTGGTATCTGCAAGATAAAAGAAAGATTAGCAACCATATATGCTACAATATCAAATAGAAAAAAAAAAATGCGAACACAACATAATGTACCATAAATGTCTCAAGGCCAAATGAAATGGCCGAGAGTGTAGCATCATCTATCTATCTGAGCTCCTCCTTGGTCATCAACTAAACATGAATGAAGATCACATACATGTAAAAGTCAGTATGGCTTAAAAATTAAAATTACTCTATTATAAAAATTAACTTTAAACCACATATTTCATAAAAAAAAAATGTATACACGTACTGACACCGAAGGAGTCCATGCCTCTGCATTCCCCTCCTCTCTCGCATCAGGGTCTGTAGCCTCTGCACGTGAGTTTGGTGTATCCTCGTCTAATACAAAATGATACTCAGGAAGATCACCTATGGGACCCAGGAAAATATTCTTGCATGTAATGCAAGTGTGAGGCACACAAACGTGTGATGAGCTAGCCGATGATGAATTGCAACCAACATCATCAACACAAGGAGGTAGGACTGACCTAGCCTGAGATATCATTAGGCTACTCAGCCTATGAATGGCTCTGATGGTCTGAGAGCTAGCCTCTGCCATAATATCTGGATGCTGCACTCGAGGAGGGGGGGAGATATCAGGGGGGGACAAAAGTGCCAAGTTTCTTCCACTGGGAAGAGGGTCTATCCTGAGGAGCTCCTAGTCCTAAGCCCATGTTGGGCTTCATGCTCCAATAGTTCACTTTAAGTTTCAACACAAATTCTGCATATAATTTTATAAGGAAATAAAATGGTATGTCTAAATTGTCATGTGGAGGCATATCAAAGACCATCCACCAATGGTCCCAAAAATTTGCACGTATGGCATCATTTGTGCACCATTTAATCGATAGTTTGGTTTTTTTTGGGTCAACTGGTATACTTGTTTTTGGGTTAGCAAAAAGGCTAGCCAAATCGTCTTTGGTTATGTTGAGGGCTGCGACCTCATCATAATCCAAACCATCATCAAACATCTGGTACATTTCATCACGCCAACGAAGAGCGACATTTTGTTGGTTTGTAAGGGTTTCAATGTTATCCACTATGGTGTTTAACGTGGATAACATAGGAGCCAGTGCAGGTACATTATTGTATGTTCTATGCAAACCTCTCAACTCAGTGAGATTTTCATTTATCAAATCCTCGATTCAAGGAGGGTTTTGAGGAGGTAGAGGATCATTTGGTGGAGGGTTTTGTGGAGATACTAGATCATTTGGTGGTGGGTTACGAGGAATATTATTCCTTGCCTCAGTGTCATCATTTTGATTAGCCATTCCTATTGAATTGCAAAACGTAATATATATTAAAAAAAATCTAAATTTTAACCATTTTTGTCAAAAAAACCCTAGATTCAACTAAAACAAACAAAATCATGTTAAAATCTATTAAATTTAGGTTTAAAATGAGTCGGGGGGGGGACATACTTGATATCTGATATCCGATCTCGTATTTGATATCCGATCCATTATGGCAATACTGGCCCCAAATTTGCATCAAATGAGGGCCCGTGGGTTTGCGATTTTATTTAATCCAATGTACAGGTATCGGATATCCGATACTATATTGGATATCTAATATAACATCGGATATCCGATATGGCACATATATAATATAACATATAATATATAATTTATATTACATTTTATATATTTTTATATTATATTTTATATTATTAATTTACTATATATTATAATATAAAATATTATATTATTATAATTTATAATATATTATACTTTTTTATTATATATTATATTATAACATATTACTTTTTATTATTATATTATATCTTATATATATATATATATATTATATTATATCTTATATATATATATATATATATATATATATATATTATATTACATTACTATATATTATAATATATGAAATATTATATTATATTATTATAATATAATATGTTATTATAATATAATACATTATAATATTATTATTATAGTATAATATTATACGATTATAATATAATAATATTATTATTATTATATTATAGTATAATAATAATTATAATAATAATATTAAATAATATATCATACTATTATATGAGTATAATTATTAGTCGGATATTTGATTTAAAATCGGATATCCGATATTATCGGATATCCCATGTCAAATCAGATATCTAATATCATATCAGATATTCGATAAGGCTCGGATTAACCTTCCAAATTTGGTTCCTGGATAGGTAAAAAAAAGCCAGAGCGGATTTTGAAGCACTTTTAGGCGTCTTCAAACTCTCTTTTTTTTCACATCGCCACTTTTTGGCACACCATGATCGTACACATACCTAAAAAATGAAAAAAAAAAAAAATGAAAAAATGGAAAAAAGAAAAAAGAAAAGAAAAAGAAAACAATGCAATAATTGGGTTGAGCTGACCATTTTTCAAGGAAATTCAATTACTTATTTGGTTTTTTTTCTCCTATTGTTTCTCACATCTCTTGTTGCTCTATCATGTGGTTGTGCTTTAGTTTCTGGTGATCACCTATCCTAAGTGTTAAACATTCGGTTGAGGTTCTATGGAAAATGGATCAAGCTCCCTTCATGTGCTCCGTATTGTTTCTTTCAGATGGTGATCTTTTCTACAACAATCCTTCCAATCAAATTTGTGGTTCATGTTTCATAGTTGTAGTAATCTTTTGGCTTCCAAACCTTGGCATCCATGTACATACATATTGGTAAACTAATCAATTTTATTTTTCATTATTTTATCTCTTAATTTTGTTAATATTTCTTATATTATATTGATTATTATGCAACACTCATACCTAGCCTCTCCCTATTTCTTGAGGAAAATTAACCATTTAAGTTGGGGGAGGTACACCATGCTTATTACATATATTTTAATCCATTATACTTTACCATTCTTTATTCCATCTTCAAACCCATTATTTCCTACTCTAGATTTCTCATTCCATCTTACATAAACTCTATTATTTCACCCTTTCTAATCATTTGTGTTGCATAACCATTTCACCCATTCCAAGTCATCTTGTGCATAGTGATATAATTTTCTCATGACACCTCCTATATATAAGCATTTGAAACATGATGCTAAAAATGAAAAAAAATAAAAAAATGAAAAATTGCAAGAGGTAGCTATCTTGGCAAAATTAATTATGAAAAATGAAGCATTAAAGCCTATCATAAGAAGCTCAAAAAAGTCAAATATGGTCATGCATGAGATATAGTAGTTAAGGGTAATGAAACAAGCCTAGGACATACATTCCAAAGTGCTTCTAGTTCAAAGTAAAGACATCTTGATCATTATTGATTACATAAAAACATGCAATATGCTACATTCAGAGGAACGATGAGAGTCAATTATGACCCATTTTACACCATATTTTACTCCATTTTATATACCTTCATACTCATTCCCATACTTTATTTCCATTCTATTTTATTATATTTTACCACCTTTTATTGCATATGGTTATATATATATATATATATATATATAAGTAGTATTTAATATAGTTTTGGAATTAAATTATGAGAAGTATTTATTGATTATTTTAACTAATCAAAATGTTTATGTTATGGTATGCATAGCTTGCAACATTTTGATTTGTGGGTGCAGATCTTCTTGTCATAGTCTAGAATTCTACAATTGTTCCCGTCACAATCTAGAATCTGTAGAGCTTCCTATTGCCTGACAAACTGCCTCTCACCTGTCATACTACCTATCATAGACTTCTTGTCAATGTTAGATCTTCTTGATGCCTACATTTTTACTGCACATGATTGGTTGATAAATAAATAAATTTCTACCAACCGATTTAAACTCATGGTTGAAAAGTCAAAAGGGGTTTTATTTGTTAAAAAAATTTTGGGGAAGGTTCGAACACACAACCTACCCTATGCTGTTTTATGCCTCCACTGTTCAACCAAACATGGATTTCAATAACAACCCCACATCATACTCTATTTAATAAAAATTGACACATATTAAAGTAAAGAGGAATGTAGAGGGGCTTTAACTCATGACCTTCCCTTTCTAACATTCACTTCCCCACTATTGCAATGTGCATGGTTTTCAAAATTTATTATAACTGCACTATGTGATAAATAGAAATGGCCAATAAATAGAGCATTTGGATTGCTCTTATATATTGTAGAAAATATTATTGAGAGGTGGGATCAACTTGATACTGAAATACAAAATTCTCTTCGTGCACTTCCTATAGTAGATTCATATGCAATTTCTGTAATGAATTTGGAGAAATAAAATAATGTTGTCCTGATCAAGACAATGTGGAAGATTGTTTACTTTCCTCACTGGCAGGGATAACTTTAAGAAACCCCCCTTTGGAAAAATGTATAAAATTGTGGCATATCCAACATTATTTTAGGGGAAAAATTAATTTGTATTGGCAATTTTTTTTAAAAATAGGAAAATTTTTAATTTTATTGGCCATTTTTTCCGTTGTATGAAAATTTTGTAAAACCATGGCTAATCTTTCATTATTTCAAATTATGGTGACCAAAGGTAAAAATATATAGAAACCATAAATTTTTATAATCCAAGATATAATAAGCCCTTTTAATGAACATTAGATGATCCTAAATCAAGGTATAAATCCTATTTTGGGCTAAAAAGTTAAAGTACAACAAGTTTCTGACATAGGGAGAGATAGAAGAACTAAGCCCAAAGGCAACACCCAGCTATCCAAACCACCCTACAAGAGTTAACACAACAGAATAAAACACAAAGAATAGCAACCAAAGGAGGAGGAAGAGTGAAATACTTTTATTAATTCATCAAAATATTTTCCTACATGCCCAACTATAAGGCCTTCTGGGTTATGGCCAAATACAAATACCTTCACATTCAAAGATCCAATAGCAAATTTACACTTTCCAGTTTTTCTCTACAATCCTCTTCAAAAATTGCCTAACTCTAAGCTTAAACACTCTATATATACTTGCCAAAACAGCTTACAAATCATTCTAGAACATTACATAAGAGGAAGGTCAACCCAACAATGGTCTGGACACATCCTAAGAAAATATCTTAACATAAATATTGCGATCGAAATAAATCCTACAAGTTGGCTCATAGAAATCAAATCCAAATGCTGACACTCAGCGTAAACATGAAAACTTGACACATGAAGGGCCACTTAGCATACACTGAGTAACTTGGCAAATGAGGAGTCACTCAGCATACACTGGGTAACTCGGCACGTGAAGATTCACTCATCATACACTAGGGAACTTGGTAGCAACTAGAACTTGGTAGTAATTGGAACTCGGTAATAACTGGAACTCAATAGCAACTAGTACTTGAGAGTAACTGGAACTCAGTAGCAACTAGCACTCTGTAGTAACTAGAACTCGACAACAACTTGCAGAATAAATAAAAAGTGTAGGATTACAAGGAAACCCAGGATGATCTTGCATCAGACAACTAGGGTTGGAAGAGATGATTCTCCTAAATCATTGAGATGTCACAACCTGAGCTGAATCCAAATTAGATTGAGAAATCCATGAAGCATCTTCAATAGGTCTATTCTTCCACTTCACCAAATCTTCATAGTAATCTTTTCCTCTTGTTCTCTTGCCAACTCTCTAATCCAATATCTATTCAACTTCTTCAATTTGCTTCTTAGGATAATCAACTAATATAAAAACTTCATCATCTAACTCATGATACTTATATAAATTAGAAACATTGAATATAGGAGATATATCTATGTCATCATGTAACTCAACTTCATAAGCATTACCACTGTCAAACTTCTTCAAGATCTTAAAAGGTTCAAATTTCTTCATCTTTAGCTGATTGTATGTTCCAATTGTAAATCTTTCTTTCTTCAGATAAACCATCACTTCATCAGCAACTTCAAAATCATGATGTCTTCTAGACTTATCAACATTCTCCTTATACTTCTGATTACTTTGTTTGAACCTCAACTTCACTTCCTTATGCAAAGATTCCATAACATTAGAAAATTCTTCTCCTGCAACACTTCTCTTCTCTTCACCAGCAACATCCCTCAAATTTGATACTCTTCTAGGTTGCATTCTTGTAACAATCTCAAAAGGTGTTTTTCCTACACTCCTATTCATAGAATTATTATATGCAAACTTAGCTTGTGCTAACACTATTTCCCAATTACTTGGCTTATTCCCAACTAAACATCTAAGCAAATTACCTAAGCTTCTATTCACAACCTTTGTCTATCCATCTATCTGTGGATGGAATATAGAACAAACCTTCAACTTAGTACCCATTTTCTTCCACAAAGTCTTCCAAAAATAACCAAAAAACTTACTATCTCTATTAGAAATAATACTTCTTGGTAATCCATGAAATCTCACAATCTCTTTAAAGAAAAGTTTAGCAACATGCTCTACATCTAATGTCTTCTTACATGGTATGAAATGGGACATCTTAGAAAATCTGTCCACTACAACAAATATGGAATCATAGCCCTTCACTATCTTAGGTAATCCAAGAACAAAATCCATACCAATGTCACTCCAAGGTTTCTCAAGAACAGTAATAGGTGTATACAAACTAGTATTTTGACTTACTCCTTTTGTAATTTGACAAAATCCACAACTCTTTATAAATTTTTGAACATCCTTATACATTTGTGGCCAATAATACTTTCCTTTCAGCAAACTCCATGTCTTATCAATTCCAAAATGTCTAGCCAATCCACCAATATGCTTCTCTTTAATTAGATTCAACCTGATAGAACTTCTAGGAATACACAACTAAATGCCTTTGAACAACATACCTTCTTGAATGAAATACTCATCATACTTACTTATGTGATATGTCAAATTTGGTGCTCTGTACTGTCTCCATGCCTTCAAAAAATTAGGATCTATATCATACAAGTCTTTCATTTTAGTCAACAAATAACATTTTCTACTCAATGCATCAACAACTCTGTTAGTAACTCCACTCTAATGTTTAATAACAAATGTGAAACTCTACAAGTACTCAACCCACTTCATTTGTCTCTGATTCAATTTTTGTTAACTTCTTAACTATTGTAAAGCTTTATGCTCAGTATACAACACAAACTCCTTAGGAATCAAATAATTTCTCTACTTCTTCAATACTTGAATAATAGCATAAAACTCTTGATCATACACAATATTTCCTTTTAGCATCATTCAACTTCTCACTAAAGAAAGAAATAGGTTTACCTTCTTGATTTAATACAACTCCTATTGCATTACCACTTGCATCACATTCAACTTGAAATACTTTATTGAAATCATGCAAAGCCAGTATAGTTAATTCAACAACCTTTTGTTTCAAAGTCTCAAAACTCTTATAAGCTCCATGTGTCCACTTGAATTCCTTTTTATCTCCCCTCATTGTCTCAATCATAGCATTAGAAACAAAACTGAAATTCTTTATAAATTTTATGTAAAAACTAGGCAAACTATGAAATGATCATACCTCACCCATATTCTCAATTGTAGGCCATTTTAAAATTGCTTTAACCTTCTCTGGATCCATCTTCAACCCATCAGCTAAAATCACAAATTCCAAATACACAATCTCCTCTTGCATAAAAGAAAACTTGTTCACATTAACCATCAACTTTTTCTCTTTCAACCTCTACAATACTTGACTAATATGATCAAGATGTTCTTCCTTATTCTTACTAAATATTAGAATATCATCCAAATAAAAAATTAAAAACTTATCCAAAAATCTCTTCAGAACTTCATTCATCAATCTCATGAAAGTACTAGGCGCATTAGTCAAACCAAAAGGCATAAACAACCATTCATACAAACCATCTTTTGTCTTGAAAGTAGTCTTCCATTCATCACCTTCTCTAATTTTGATCTGGTGATAGCCACTCTTTAAATCAATCTTGGTAAAATAGTTTTCTCCACTCAAACAATCCATTATGTCATCCATCCTCAGCATAGGAAACCTATATTTCACTATGATTTTGTTAATAGCTTTGGAATCAATACACATTCCCCATTCTCTATTCTTTTTAGGTGCTAATATAGTAGGTACAACACATCAACTCAAGCTTTCTCTTATCAAAATTTTCTATAACAACTCATGCACTTGTCTCTTAAGTTCTTTATTCTCTGTAGGTGTCAATCTATATGCTACTTTGTTTGGAAAACTAGCTCCAGGATTCAGATCCATATAATGACCTATACTTCTCATTGGCAGTAAACCATTAGGAATATCCTCAGCAACAATATCCTTATACTTATTTAGAATTTCTATAATTTCTACTAGTACTCGACTATCACTTTTTGTTGTCACTTGGTCATTACCAGCTTCTACTGCTCGTTCATTACTACCAACACTTGATCCTCTAGGAATAATGGAAAAACAGACTTGATTCTTCTTCACTTCCTTTACAATTTTTTTCCCATTAACTATGCAAACTTTTATTGTAGTGCAACTAACCTCATCTGGACTTTCAATCAAAGGCAACAATATTTGCTTCTTCACATTCACCTAAAGAGTATATTTATTCATTCTTCCATCATGTACAACATATCTATCATATTGCTAAGGTCTACCCAAAAAAATATTACAATAATCCATGGGCATAATATCACACAAAACTTCACCAAAGTAATGTCCAATCTTGAACTTCACAAGGCATTTCTCACTTACCAATATCTTATGCTCATATTTGATCCATGAAACATGATAGGGTTGAGGATGCTTCAGCCTCTACAATTGCAACTTTGTAACCAGCTCTTCTGATGCAAAATTTGTAGAACTTCCACTGTCAATGATCAGTTTGCAACATTTTCCAACCATCTTACATCTTTTCTTGAAAAGACTTCTCTTAAAATAGGTTGCTCATCACTTCCCTTATTATATAAGGTTCTTCTCACCATCAAATTTTCTCCAGCCATAGGTCCACTTGGTAAACCCTCATCATCTCCTTGAATCATAGCATTTATGTTACCTTGCCCACTTTTAGAGGATCTACATTCAAAAGATATATGTCCCTCTTTACCACATCTAAAACAATTACAATGAAAACCACCTCTAGAATAAGAATTACCTCTTCCTTGATAAAAATTAGTACCTCCTTAGTAAGAATTACCACGTTTCCATTCGATCTTGCCTTTGTCATCACTCTTCCATGCAAATTTTCCTTTATCATGTACAAAATGTTCAGATCTACCACCTTCACCATAAGATCTACCTATACCTCTCTGGTATCTACCACCTCTACCTCTTTGCCTTTGTTAATGCTTCTTTGTCAAGATCTCTTCAGCTTTCAAGGCATATTGATATGCTTCTTCAACACTTTCCAACTTCAAAAAACTTATTTCATCTTGAATTCCATATCTCAATCCATTTATATACCTTGCAATTTTCTTAACATTATCATCCACATGTCCAAATTTGATGTCCAATCTATAGAATTCCTAGTATACTCTTTCACAGTCATGTCCTTTTGTTTTAAATTTTGCATCTTTCTCAACAAGCTAACTTGGTAATCAATAGGAAGGAATTTTTTCTTTACCTTGTTCACCATCTTTGGCCAAGTTGTGATCTTCTCCTTTCCTCTCCTTTGTCTATCAGTTTGCAAATGCTCTCACCATAGCAAAGCATGCCTTTTAGCCTAGTAATTGCAATCTTCACCTTCCTATTATCAGGAGTGTTTTCATACTCAATGAACTTCTCCATAACTAAGATCCAATCTAACACAACATTGGTATCCAATTTTCCATCATAAGAAACAACTTCTATAGTAGGCTTTGAATTTTTCCTAGACAACACACGCAATAATATTTTCTCATCTTGATCTTCTTCAAGCTCTAGATTATGGTTTGGTGCTGCTACTTCATCATCACTTAAATCATCAAGATGTGCTCCTCTCATTTGGGCTATCTTGATAAAATCTAATCTAGCTACAATTTTTCTCAACTGATCCAATATGGTATTATCAACATTTCCTCTACCATTAACCATCTTTCAAAATTAGGTTCCTGCAAGATCATAACCCTCTTCAAGTTATAGGTCAAATCCACAGATCTACCATCCTACAACCAAATCCAAATTAGGGTTCTACATGATCCATTCTCCACAAGGATGAACCTCAAGCTCTGATACCACCTGACATAGGGAGAGATTGAAGAACTAGGGCCAAAGGCAATACCCAACTATCTAAACCACCCTACAAGAGTTAACATAATAGAAGCAAACACAAAGAACAATAACCAAAGGAGGAAGAAGAGTGAAATACTTTTATTGATTCATCAAAATATCTTCATACATGCCCAGTTATAAGGCCTTTTGGGTTATGGCCAAATATAAATACCTTCACATTCAAAGATCCAACAAAAAATTTGTAGTTTCCAGTTCTGCTCTACAATCCTCTTCAAAAATTGCTTAACTCTAAGCCTAGACACTCTATATATACTTGCCAAAATGGCTTACAGATCATTATAGAACATTACATAAGAGGAAGGCCAACCCAAAAATGGTCTAGACACATCCCAAGAAAAGATCTTAACACAAATATCGCGATTAAAATAAATCTTGCAAGTCAGCTCATAGAAATCACACCCAAATGCTAACACTCAGCATAAATAGGAAAACTTGGCACATGAAGGGTCACTCGACATACACTAGGTAACTCAACACATGAAGAGTCAGTTGACATACACTAGGTAACTTAGTACATGAATAATCACTCAGCATACACTGGGGAACTTGGTAGTAACTAGAACTCGATAGCAACTAGAACTTGGTAACAACTCAAAATTGGAACTCAGTAATAACTAGAACTTAGCAGCAACTGGCACTTGACAATAACTAGAACTTGGTAGCAACTAGCACTTAGGAGTAATTAGAATTTGATAGTAATTGGTAGAATAATCAAAAAGTGCAGGATTACAAGGAAATCTAGGATGCTCCTACATTAGTCTTAGAAATTTTTTTTGAAAGAATGACACTTATCCACAATATAATCTATTTTGAGCCAAAGATTAGAAGGATAAAAAATTTCTTAGAAAGTCTCCAGAATATAGACACTTGTTAAATATATGTACTTTACATAAAATCATCTTAAATTTTTACTATAGATTGGTGAATGTGATCATCTATTAAGACATGCCTCAGAAATGTTGAAGTATCGCATCAGTTGAAGTGATATACTCATTACATTGAGTATTTTTATTCATGATATATATAAATATTGTTTTATGTCTTATATTATTGATAAAAAAAATATATACATTTATAAATGACTTAACTAATTGGGATCTTATAATGAGAAGACACTATTATGTTATTGGGTTCCTAAATGTAATTGTTTTACTACCGCATAATTGACAATTGAGAAGCAAACTACTTGTATTTACTTATACATTGAGGGTGATCAAGTAGGGACATGACCCTATGTGGCCTTTGGCCAAGTAGAGTCATGTCTCTATAGGGACATGACACTATTGTTTTAGATTAAGGTAAAAATAGGTTTTGAAGGGACCTGAAACCCTTAACAAAAAAGAAAAAGATATTCAAGTAAGCACGGTCAGGTTTTAAAAGGACCTAAAATCTGTAGTATAGAAGTTACAAAATTAGATTTTATAAGGGCCTAAAACCATAAAATAAGACCAAATAATGAAACCAAGTTTTACAAGGACCTAGAACCTAGAGTTTGAACAAAAGGAACAAAAACCAGATAAAAAACCTAGACTAAAGACCAATTACCAAAACCACCACTAGATCAAAGACCAATTGCCAAAACCACCACTAGTAGCTATTGCAACTCCTTGATCATTTTCACTACCTCCTTGCCCACCTCTGTAGTTTTTTGGATATTGTTAGCAATAGATCCCCCAGCTGCCTTAGCCGCCTTCTTCCTTGACCTCTATTTTGTTCTTTTTCTTGGCCTGCCAAGAGATATGATTTACTCATTATTTCTCTTCCTTAGGATAGCAGTAGCTGCACAAATGCTTGAAGTGACCCATTCCGTCTTGTTGCCACTCTCTTTGATCAAAATATAGAGCTTATGTTCATATTCCTTTAGCTTCTCTATGATATTGCCAACCTGAACTTCCAACTAAATGATCTTAGCTTGATTAGCTTCCTGGTCACTTCAAGTAACTTCTATTAGATTGATTTTATCATGAGATACCTTGTTGATGATAAATATCTTGTATATATAGTATATATTATATGTAACATAATATATATTATACATTATATATTGTTATATATTATGTAATAATAATATTACATATATGGTTAATATATTAATATAACATATATGATTAAAGATGAGTTTTACATAGGGTTATTTATTAACCAATGATGATTAACTATAGAGAGATGTCTCTTCATGAGACATGTCTTCTCTCATATTTATGAGCTCTCAAATCTCCATTGAAAGATCAATAACAATGGCCATGATTCTACGTTTTCATAAATGATCTTAGTTACTCAACATGGTATTAGAGCCAGCTGTAAATGTAACTGTATCAAATGATAGATAGATACAACAAAGGTGCAAGAAATGACATAGTTCAAACTATTTCTATTTGAAACTCATATCATGCAGAGATGATCAGTAGAAAAGTATAAATCATATCACATAATTAGCACCGAAAAGATATGCAAATAATTCAAGGAGTAAGTTAGAAAAGAGCTATTAATTATTAAGGAGATTGATCATTTTCAAGACAACACTACAAGGGAATATATTTAGCACCAATGATGAATGAGGTATCCATCAACAAGGAAGAGCTAAGAGAAAAGAGAAAATATAAAATTTTATGAGTTGATGCTTCTACACCCATTACTAAATTGCCTCCACCATGAGAGACATGATTTAGAATCAAATTTATTGGTTGCATGCATGAGGAAAAGAGGAGCATAGGGAACAATGAAATCCCCTTTGTACATTATGAAAAGGCATTTAAAATCAATACAACACAAAGTTGACTTCACACATGGTGGTAGATATCGGTTGAAGATACAAATGAATGCCACCATTTACAAATAGAATGAACTAGGCCCAATCTCCATTTAAGAAGGCCTAATCGTGCTTCACCCATATGATTCATCAACCAAAGTTGTCTACACTCTATAAATACGTTAAGGAAATGGTAGGGGAAAGAGAACCAAATCATGTAGCAAAGTTTCTTAAAGTTAGAGAAATATTAATTAGACTAGGTGGAGTTGCATGTGCTTTGAAAAATTATTTAATGCAAGAGAAAGCAACGTACAATGCAAACCCACAAAATGAAGTTGATAAATTTGTGTTTCATGTTAACTTGTTTCTATTTGTTCTCAAATAACCATTGGAGGAGTTTGATGATTTAGTAAAACAATTAGTATAGTGTTGGGTAGTGAAATAGATTGGCAGTAGTTTGCAGGACGTAAAAGATTTAATTATGGAACATTGGTTAGCCAATATGGAAGAAAGAGTTGAGAGGCATAGGGAGAGAGAGATAAGAGACAAGGTTGAACATTTTCATATCGTAAAAATATTAGAGAATAATGGGAATGAAAATGTAACATGTAATATTTGTTTATCTAATTTTGAGGGGGGAGAAGAGGTGTGCCAGTTGCATTGCCATGAACATCACATATTTCGCAAGGGTTGCATTGTGCAATGGCTGAAGAAGAATAACCAATGTCCCATGTGTAGGCAACAAGAATAATTCATCACTTCCTCATGATATACATAGGAGTAGGCCCATCACATTATGAGGAAGTGATGAACTATCACTAGAAAATTAGACAATTGATTTAAAGTTAGTTCGAGAGGCATCCTTGAGTGAAGTGAATTTCTAAGGAAGTAACTAGAGGACCCAACTTCCCAAGACCTATGTTCAGAGGGAGAAATTTTGAGATGAATTCCTTTGTGAATGATATATTCTCTATGAGAAGAAGTTCTAAGTGAAATTTCTTGAAATGTGTTCTTCTCTATGAGAGAGAATTGAGGTGAAAGCCTTTGTACCACCCTTTGACTAGGTTCTTGGTGGTTACCATTTCACATATGATATGTAATGAAAGGTAACAATCTTTCATTGACATATACAAATAGAAGGTAACCATTATAAGATGATGATCTTATAAATGTTAGACCTATTATCATGATAGCCTTCATTAAATTGTCATCCTAGAGTGCTAGAAATCATGATAATGAACAAATAGTAGGTAATCTTTGTAAGGTGATGATCTTGCAAATAATAGGTTAGTTAATATGATAGTTTTGTTTTGGATATGCTAGAAGTCATTGATAATGAAAGCATTATGATTACTCTAGATATTATTTTAGACAATTAGAGATCATAATATATGTTATGATAGTGTCATAAAATTGTGATTGTAGTTATTTGATAAGTCACTATTTTAGAGTGTTAAAGTCAAATAGTATGTTGTGTATAGATATCCTTGATACTAGTATCTCCTAAATTTTTGTCACTTCTCCCTTGCTATGAGGGAGTGTTGAAGTATAGCATCAATTGAAAAGATATACTCATTATATTGAGTATTTGTATTCATGATTTATATGATTTTTTTTTTTTGTCTTACATTATTGATAAGTTATATATATATATATATATATACACACACACATACATATACATATATGTATATATATATACACACATATATGTATATGTATGTATATATATACATATAGATAAATATATGTACATACATATACATACATACATACATACATACATACATACATACATACATATATATATATATATATATGTGTGTGTGTGTGTGTGTATGTATGTATATGTATGTATACATATATGTATATATATATATATATATATATATCTTTATTTATATATATAAAGATATATATATATATATATTTATATTTATATATGTATACATACATATATATATGTATATGTATACATACATACATACATATATATATGTATATGTATACATACATATACATATATATATATGTATGTATGTATACATATACATATATATGTATGTATGTATGTATACATATACATATATATATGTATGTATGTATGTATACATATACATATATATATGTATATGTATACATACATACATACATATATATATATATGTGTGTGTGTGTGTGTGTGTGTGTGTGTGTGTGTGTGTGTGTGTGTGTGTGTACATACATACATATATATATATATATATGTATATGTATACATACATATATATGTATATATATATATATATGTATGCATACATATATATGTATGTATGTATGCATACATATATATATATGTATGTATACATACATACATATATATATATATGTATGTATGCATATATATATATGTATGTATGCATATATATATATATATATATATATATATATATATATATATATATATATATATGTATGTATGTATGTATGTATGTATGTATGTATGTATGTATGTATGTATGACTTAACTAATTAGGCTCTTATAATCAAAAGAGACTATTATGTTATTGGGTTCCTGAATGTAATTATTTTACCACTGTATGATTGTCAATTGACAAGAAAACTAATTGTATTTTCTTATACACAAACGGTGATCAAGTAGTGACATGACCCTACATGGCATTTGGCCAAGTAGAGTCATTTCATTATGGGGACATGATGTTGTTGTTAAGAATGTAGCTTCTATCGAATTGATTTTATCATGAGATACCTTATTGATGATAAATATCTTATATATATTATATATATTATATTACATATAATATATTATTATATATAATATAATAATATATTACATATATGGTTAATATATTAATCTTACATATATGATTAAAGGTGAGTTTTATGTAGGTTTATTTATTAACTAATGATGTATGAGACATGTCTCCTCCTTTCATATTTATGAGTTCTCAGATCTGCATTTGGAAGATCATCAATAATAATGATTATGATTCTACATTTGCAAAAATGATCTTAGCTACTCAACAAGAAATTATGGGAAAAAATATTTAATATACCATGTGGAAAGATTAGATTGCATTGGTGATGTCATCATCAAAATAAAAATCATTATGTATCATTATTAGTGATTGGTCTAAGCATGAGACCTAGTTTTCATAAATTGCGAGCGACGTTAACACCCCAAAAGTGCTAAAGAAATCACCAAATTCAGGGTCCTTGATGCATGAGATTCACCACTTGGAAAATATTCACCATTAAAGTAAACCCTTCTCACTGGGCATAGTGAGGAGGCAGGATCCACTTCTTAGGATGACTGGTGATTGTTTTAGATTAGATGTTTGTTTAATATTTTTGTGTGTTATTATTTTTATTTAATTTCATAAATATAATTATTATATTAGTTTATATATTTTCATTATTCTAATTATAAATAGTTATCATTGATTGATATTTATTTTAGATTTAATTCTAAATTTTGATTTGTGTCATTTATTATTTAAATTCATGCTACATGTTTTTCTTTACTAGTTTCAGGGTATTTGCAAGATCATGGTTAACCAAACTATGCCCTTAAGTGGTAATAAAAAATCAAAAAATTAGGGTTATGTCAACTTGATGTGCAATTTTAAACTTGTTATGGAATTTCAATCAAAAAGTTGTTAGAAAAGAATCTATAGGAAATTGAATTTAATTTCTGAACTACTAGACCCTATCTAAAGAAAGAAAAGATTGATTGGTCAAAAAATTGAATTTTAATACAATAGTACAAAATTTTAGGACAAAAATAAGAAGTAGGCGTATGTCTTGTAACAACCATACTAAAACCAAAATGATAAAACCATACAAAAAAAAATTTATTCCCATACAATTTCCATAACATTAAACTTTTACAATCAGGTACAAGAGTGAACTTATGATAACATTATTACAATCCAGAATAATTACATCTGAGTATATAATATACTCTGATAACACAATCCTCCAAAGTTTATAAATACAATCAGACTGACAACTGATCCATATCAGTTCCAAAGATATTTTATTACTAAACAAATAGAGCTACAATCTTTCCACAATATTAAAATCACAATTTAATCTTCTAAATCCATAGGCCAATCCTATTTTGAACCTGAAAACATAACAAACACAACCAATAACACAAACAGGGCTTAGTCGCATAAACTAAGCTGATGAAACCTCCAGTACCTGCATGTTAAATTTAATAACAACATGGTAACTTGTAATCTAAATAATAGATATGCTGGAATTTCAAAACTTATTTATTTTCATTTTCCATAATCATTTTAAAGAAAGTACATAATTTCTTACAAACAGATATGCAAAAATAAACTCGCACAGAATATGACAAGGTAATGATCCATTAGTTCATGAGTGTCTACATAAGAATCTATGATCTTCCATTCATAGGATTCATTATGTCAGGTGAAACCATAATGTTTTTATCTTTTCACATGTAACCCCACCCATGAATTTTAAGTATTACCACTTGATTAAATAACTGTCATAAACTTTCCCATAAGGATCTAGACTAGTGTCAGAGAACATCTGGCAAAATATTTCTATCACCACAAGTTACTCGCTTTATGATAGCCACCCAATCTAAAGGATCAGACTTGCATAATCTGACACACACATAACTCTATTTATACATATCAAAAGAGAGCAACATTTTAATTATTCAATTCAGTAATAGAGCTATTTCTTTTGCTTCAATATAACTATTGCTCCAGCAAACAGAAATCATCAAATGAAACCAAACTTCCAACTTTCCAATGTAACCACTTGTTAAATTTTCCAAATGAAACCATACGTGCAATTTTTCCAAAAAAACAATCCATATTTCAGTATACCTAATGAATCCATGCCATTTTATTTCCATAAGAAACCACATATCTTAAATCACATAATAATCGTAACTCAACATTTAATCCTATAACAAGAAAATGATATTCAAATTCAGTCCTTCTTCTTTCTAATTCAAAGAAAAGCTTACAAATTGAAAGAAAAGAGTATTATGATATAACTCATTTAATCGACAATCATACTCATTTAAATGGCAATCATATTTAAGATAAATTTATATGCATTTCATTAGAACATAATAAATGCTAATACTATCATTATTCACACTATTCAAAATATACTAAAATTTGAAAAATTGAATCAACAGTTCACAATTCAGAAACAAGTAACCATAGTAACCTCATAAATTTATTTGTTTGTTTCAATTCTAATCAATACAATCATAAAGAAATACATATATGTTGATACATATACGTTAATCATATACATACATATATATACTCGGCTATATATATACGTATACGTACTCATTTATACATATAAATACCAACATATATATAAAGCCTTATAATTTATAATCAAAATTAAAATAGATAATTAATATTCTCCTCAATATAAAAATCTAATAACTTACTATTACCTTAACTAAAATTTTACTATTTAAATGACAACTATTGTCCAAAGTCAATATCGAGTTTTCACTATGTAGTTGATTGTTATCAAAATCGAAGCCATGAAGATTTTCAACCAATTTAATACACCCAAATAATAGCTATGATCAAAATTTCTAGACCTCCAAAAATGAATACAGCCTAAAATTCTTCATGCTTGAATTCGAAATTCATGATTGAAAATGAGTTATCAACCACAGTGAATAATGCTACAAAGGAATTTAATACAACAGCCTTAACCTAAAAGAATACCAGTATGACTCACTGGTTTGCCTAAATGAACAACTCCCAAAAATTTGTAAACCCTACTTGGACATTCAACAAAATCTAACCATTAAAACTGATCTAATTTATTAAAGGCCCAAGCTTGACTCTACTTCTATCATAGAGATTTTAAAACCCACATTGTTTTCGAATCATACTACATGCGATAGTTTGGTTTGTCATCGCAACCTCTTTCTTAAACTATAAAAGTTTAAAACAATGTCAAATGATAACAGCAACTGTTAGATGAAATACTCATCTTTCATACTCAAAGGTTCTTAAATATTAACAGTCATAAACAACGAAATCCGCATATGATACGACTAAGTCAAGACAAACCAAAAACTACGCAATCTCTTTGAGAGTAACCACAAAAATTTTTCCTAACTGTCTTGCTCAGAATTTTTGTTTCTCATACATCCTCTACACTTTCCTTATAACCCATTTACAAAACACAAAAAAATACAAAGTGTTTTCATTCACACACCCGATTCTGGGTTAATACCCAGTAAAGCAAAGAACAGAACAAATACTGCCTACACTCACAGAGTTTTTTTTTTTCTTTTTTCGAATACCCTTTAAACAACTCTCAGTATTTAACAATCATTTCATGCAAATGAAAACTTAACACTGACAACACATAAAAATGGAAACAAGACAGAGTTAAAGAAAAGCCCCCTGCTTGCAAGTGCGAATCGATGCTCACAAGAATCTGCCTGGAGAGCCTTTTGCCACAACTCTCAAACCATGCTTCCAACTTTTTATGCCGATTTCCAAAGACACCAAGAAACTTTCTCAATGGAAAAGACTAAGAAACACAACCATGGAGCAACAGAAGAATGAAAATCACAAAATTATGAGGACTTAAAGAACAAAGGCGAATCAAACACTCCTCCATGATTAACAGTTCCCTCAATTTAGCGCTGAGAAACCTGTTCCACAAAGATTTCACATTTACCATCTGGAGATCATCGATAACAAACTAAAATCAAAATGCAACCAACACCCATCAAAAATGACAGATTAACCATGTGATAAAATGCTCATAACTGCGAGCTTATCCCAAAACCCCATTTCCTTAGCACTCTTTGACACTTGTCAAAGATAGTACCTGTTTGAAAACTGAGTCATCCTGTCACCTTAAAAACTTCCCAAGAAACTTGCCGCCATAAACAGTGCCATACAAAAATGCCAATGCAAGTTGATATGCTTAAGGCAACTTAGGTTATAGCTTAGCGTTAGGTAAACTTAGTATATACTAACAATATTCCCAAATTAACATTTAAGAATTTTAGAACATTATTTATATATTGTTGAGTTTAATAATATGTTAATACATTTAATTATAACTTATATACATACAAATACATGCAGAATAAAATTTCCATGTTCAACAAATATTTTAATGCCACCTTAATCATAAACACCATTTCCTTAATGCAAAACTCTTAGATATATATACTTGATTCAGATAATAAAATTTTGATAATAACATAATAAGAATAAAAGCATTAAAACATATTTTATTTTCCTGAGAATCAGATCTTAAAAAAAACATCTGAATTCTCATAGTTTCTACAAAGTCATTGCTCAAAACAAGTACCAATCATCCAGTAAACTAATTAATCTCAGAGATCGAGGTAACAATTATAGAACTGTCAGGGCCAAGACACCCTTCCCCACCAGTTTAGGCTTACTCCTAGAAGCCTAAAAAAATTTGAGGATGGGATGCTTTCATAGTTCCTGTATTTTCCCAAGTTGCAGAGGTATCATCATTATGATCCCATAATACCTTTACCTGTTCCGCCTTGCAACCTCTGAGATTTAGCTCTCTTCACTGAATGATCTGCACTAGTTCCAACATCAATTGGCCATCCATTACTTGTAATGCATTCCAATTTAGAACATGAGTGATATCAAGTATGTATTTTCTTAAAACAAACACATGAAAGACTTTATGGATTCGAGATAGACTAGGAGGCAAAGCAAGTCTGTAGGCAACTGGTCCAATTCGTTCCAAGATTTCAAATGGTCCTACAAAATGTGGAGACAATTTGGAACCTTTACCATACCTAATAGGACTTTTTCGGGGTCTAACCCTCAAAAATACTTTGTCCCCAACCAAAAACTGACATTCAATCCTATGTGAATCCACATACTTTTTCTATCTATCATGTGTTGTAGTAAGGTATTCCCTGATTTGTTTCACTTGTTGTTCCATTTCTTGGAGCATTTCAGGACCTAGGAGAATTATGTCTTCTAGATTATCCCAGCTCAAGGGTGTTCTACATGATCGTCCATACAAAGCCTAAAAAGGAGCCATACCTATAGAGCTATGATAACCATTATTATAAGCAAATTCTACTAAATGAAGGAATTCCTCCCATTTGTTCTGTCTATCCATGACATACATTCTGAGCATGTCTTCCAGAATCTGATTTACACACTCAATTTGTCCATTAGTCTCAGGATGATAAGCAGAACTAAAATTCAACTGAGTGCCAAGTTCGTGCTGCAAAGACCTCCAAAGTGAAGATGTGAAAATTGGATCTCTATCTAATATGATCTTCTTTGGAATTCCATGTAATCTTACTACTTGTTCCATATAAATTCGTGCTACTAATGCAGCATTGTATGAAGATCTTATAGGAATAAAATGTGCAACTTTGGTTAGCTTATCAACTACAACCATGATTGAATCATGTCGTCTAACTGATAATGGCAAACTCACAATGAAATCAATGGAGATGGTATCCCATTTCCATCCTGGCACACTATGAGACTAAAGTAAACCAACAGGATGTTGATGTTCAACGTTCACCCTTTGACATTCAAGACATCTAGCCACATAGTCTGTTATATCCCTCTTCATTCTTGGCCAATAATATTGTTGTTTAAGATCAGCATTCATTTTCTTAACACCAGGATGAGCGAAATAGTGCACTTTATGAGCTTCTGACATAACCAAATTTCGCAACTCCCCAACTTTAGGAATGTAAATTCTATCCCTAAACATTAATAAATCATCCGTACTGATAGAGTATCCTTCGTACCTACCTTCCAAAGTGCTACCACTTTCAATAACAGATTTGACATCTAAAAACCAAGGATCAGTAATCAAGTTCTGTATTATCTTCTCCTTCAAATTAACTGAGAGAGTTAATGAAGAGAGTTCATGTCATCTTCTGCTAAGAGCATCAGCCACTTTATTCTCTTTACCCTGCATATATTTAACTTCAAAATTATATTCACATAAGAATTCCATCCATCTGTGTTGTTGTGCATTCAGATTAGGTTGTGTAAATATATATTGAAGACTTATGTGATCAGTAAGTAAATCAAAATGCTGCCCAAGGAGAAAATGTCGTCATTTGGTCAATGCATGCATTACTACAGCAAGTTCTAAATCATGAGTAGGATAATCTAACTCATGATCCTTGAGTTTCTTGGATTCATATGCAATAACCCTACCATCCTGCATTAAAACTACTCCTAATCCATCTAAAGAAGCATCTGTACAAACCACAAATTCTTTACAAGGGTCAGGTACAGCCAACACAGGTGCACTAGTCAAACATTCTTTAAGATGCTGAAATGCTTCTTCACATAATTCAGACCAGACAAATTTCTTACCCTTTCTCTGAAGTGAAGTCCAAGGTGTTCCAATTCCATTTCCCACCAAATGGATGCAAAAGACCTCAACTGCATTACAGTCCAACAAACTTTCACATTAGTGTGATAATCATGCAGAATAAAACATCTATCGATGTTTAGAAGCCATGCTTCTGCTTCATTACCAACTTCTATTCCATAAAAATATGGTCCTTTAAGCTTAGATAGGTCTTTTAGCTAAGTCCTAATAATAGGATTCTCTACTATAGCCTGATTAGCATAGGAAACCTGAAGATTTTGAGCATTTGCTGCCCCACTAGGAACATTATTCCTAGCTTCAATCCCATCCAAACATTCAAGAATCTGCTGAAGAATTTCAGCTTGAATTCCCTCTTGTTCTTCAACATGAGGAATTTTATCATCCAACATTTCTTGATAAGCCTGACCTCTACCCTGGCCATGACTGTGGCCTATACGTCCTCCTCTGCCTTTGCCTACATTGGCATCAGCATTAGGGATAACTCATCCCTGCGATCCTCGAGTAACAAGAGGCATCCTAGAATTCCTATAAGAAAGATTTAATTAAAATTTTCCTAGCAAGCAAAAAGAAATCCTAATTTAAAACATCAAGTCTCGAGTGTTTCAACACTGGCTCTGATACCAAATGTAACAACCATACTAAAACCAAAATGATAAAACCATACGAACACTTTTTTTTATTACCATACAATTTCCATAACATTAAACTTTTACAATCAGGTACAAGAGTGAACTTATGATAACATTATTACAATCCAGAATAATTACATCTAAGTATATAATATACTCTGATAACACAATCCTCCAAAGTTTATAAATACAATCAGACTGACAACTGATCCATATCAGTTCCAAAGATATTTTATTACTAAACAAATAGAGCTACAATCTTTCCACAATATTAAAATCACAGTTTATTCTTCTAAATCCATAGGCCAATCCTATTTCGAACCTGAAAACATAACAAACACAACCACTAACACAAACAGGGCTTAGTCGCATAAACTAAGTTGATGAAACCTCCAGTACCTGCATGTTAGATTTAATAACAACATGGTAACTTGTAATCTAAATAATAGATGTGTTGGAATTTCAAAACTTATTTATTTTCATTTTCCATAATCATTTTAAAGAAAGTACATAATTTCTTACAAACAGATATGCAGAAATAAACTCACATAGAATATGACAAGGTAATGATCCATTAGTTCATGAGTGTCTACATAAGAATCTATGATCTTCCATTCGTATGATTCATTATGTCAGGTGAAACCATAATGTTTTTATCTTTTTACATGTAACCCCACCCATGAATTTTAAGTATTACCACTTGATTAAATAACTGTCATAAACTTTCCCATAAGGATCTAGACTAGTGTCGGAGAACATCCGGCAAAATATTTCTATCACCACAAGTTACTCGCTTTATGACAGCCACCCAATCTAAAGGATCACACTTGCATAATCTGACACACACATAACTCTATTTATACATATTAGAAGAGAGCAACATTTTAATTATTCAATTCAGTAATAGAGCTATTTCTTTTGCTTCAATATAACTATTGCTCCAGCAAACAGAAATCGTCAAATGGAACCAAACTTCCAACTTTCCAATGTAACCACTTGTTAAATTTTCCAAATGAAACCATACATGCAATTTTTCCAAAAAAGCAATCCATATTTCAACATACCTAATGAATCCATGCCCTTTTATTTCCATAAGAAACCACATATCTTAAATCACATAATAATCGTAACTCAACATTTAATCCTATAACAAGAAAATGATATTCAAATTCAGTCCTTCTTGTTTCTAATTTAAAGAAAAGCTTACAAACTAAAAGAATAGAGTATTATGATATAACTCATTTAATTGACAATCATACTCATTTAAATGGCAATCATATTTAAGATAAATTTATATGCATTTCATTAAAACATAATAAATGCTAATACTATCATTATTCACACTATTCAAAATATACTAAAATCTGAAAAATTGAATCAACAGTTCACAATTTAGAAACAAGTAACCACAGTAACCTCATAAATTTATTTATTTGTTTCAATTCTAATCAATACAATCATAAAGAAATATATATATGTTGATACATATACGTTAATACATATACATACATATATATACTCGGCTATATATATATACGTACTCATTTATACATATAAATACCAACATATATATAAAGCCTTATAATTTATAATCAAAATTAAAATAGATAATTAATATTCTCCTCAATATAAAAATCTAATAACATACTGTTACCTTAACTAAAATTTTACTATTTAAATGACAACTATTGTCCAAAATCGATATTGAGTTTTCAATGTGTAGTTGATTGTTATCAAAACCGAAGCCATGAAGATTTTCAACCAATTTAATACACCCAAATAATAGCTGTGATCAAAATTTCCAGATCTCCAAAAATGAATACAGCCTAAAATTCTTCATGCTTGAATTCGAAATTCATGATTGAAAATGAGTTATCAACCACAGTGAATAATGCTACAAAGGAATTTAATACAACAGCCTTAACCTAAAAGAATACTAGTACGACTCACTGGTTTGCCTAAACAAACAACTCCCAAAATTTTGTAAACCCTACTTGGATATTCAATATTCAATAGGATCTAAACATTAAAACCAATCTAATTTATTAAAAGCCCAAGCTCGACTCTACTTCTATCATAGAGATTTTAAAATCCACATTGTTTCTGAATCATACTACATGCGATAGTTTGGTTTGCCATCGCAACCTCTTTCTTAAACCATAAAAGTTTAAAACAATGTCAAATGATAATAGAAACCGTTAGATGAAATACTCATCTTTCATACTCAAAGGTTCTTAAATATTAACAGTCATAAACAACGAAATCCGCATATGATACGACTAAGTCAAGATAAACCAAAAACTACGCAATCTCTTTGAGAGTAACCATAAAAACTTTTTCCTAACTATCATGCTCAAAATTTTTGTTTCTCATACATCCTCTACACTTTCCTTATAACCCATTTAAAAAACACAAAAAAATACAGAGTGTTTTCATTCACACACCCAATTCTAGGTTAATACTTAGTAAAGCAAAGAACAAAACAAATACTACCTACACTCATAGAGTTTTTTTTTTTTTTTTCGAATACCCTTTAAACAACTCTCAGTATTTAACAATCATTTCATGCAAATGAAAACTTAACACTGACAACACATAAAAATGGAAACAAGATAGAATTAAAGAAAAGCCCCTTGCTTGTAAGTGTGAATCAATGCTCACAAGAATCCGCCTAGAGAGCCTTCTACCACAACTCTTAGACCATGCTTCCAACTTTTTATGCTGATTTCCAAAGACACCAAGAAACTTTCTCAATGGCAAAGACTGAGAAACACAACCATGGAGCAACAGAAGAATGAAAATCACGAAATTATGAGGACTTAAAGAACAAAGGTGAATCAAACACTCCTCCATGATTAACAGTTCCCTCAATTTAGTGCCGAGAAACCCGTTCCACAAAGATTTCACATTTACCATTTGGAGATCATTGATAATAGACTGAAATCAAAATGCAACCAACACCCATCAAAAATGATAGATTAACCATGCGATAAAATGCTCATAACTACGAGCTTATCCCAAAACCCCATTTCATGAGCACTCTTTGACACTTATCAAAGATAGTACCTGTTCGAAAATCGAGTCGTCCTGTCACCTTAAAAGCTTCCCAAGAAACTTGCCACCATAAACGGTGCCATACAAAAATGCCAATGCAAGTTGATATGCTTAAGACAACTTAGGTTATAGCTTAGCGTTAGGTGAACTTAGTATATACTAACAATATTCCCAAATTAACATTTAAGAATTTTAGAACATCATTTATCTATTGTTGAGTTTAATAATATGTTAATACATTTAATTATAACTTATATACATACAAATACATGCATACTAATATATATATATATATATATATATATATATATATATATATATATATATATATATATATATATATATATATATATATATATATATATATATGCACATATACTTATATATATATATAATGTTATAAATAAATCTATTTATATATATTTGTATTTTGATACAAGCAGAATAAAATTTCCAGATTCAAAAAATATTTTAATGCCACCTTAATCATTAACACCATTTCCTTAATGCAGAACTCTTAAATATATATACTTAATTCAGATAATAAAATTTTGATAATAACATAATAAGAATAAAAGCATTAAAACATATTTTATTTTCCTAAGAATTAGATCTTAAAAAAAAAATCTGAATCCTCATAGTTTTTGCAAAGTCATTGCTCAAAACAAGTACCAATCATCCAGTAAACTAACTAATCTCAGAGCTCGAGGTAACAATTATAGAACTGTCAGGGCCATGACATGTCTGACCATCTTAATTAAAATAAAATGATAATCTTTTTAAAGTAAGATTCTAAATATAAGAAGTAGACTCGTGCCCAAATGTGACACATAATTTTAGGTATTTTTATTCCAAATAAATAATTAATTATGAATTTTCTCCTATAGTATGTTGGAATAAAAAACTCCCATGTTTGAGCACCTTAACCAATTCAAAACTTTACAAAAATTATTTTTTCTTTTACTTTCCTTATAGTAGAAGTATATAATGTGACACATCTTTTGGATTTCAAAAATGTTATACCAGTTGAAATTTTATTTTTTTTAACAATCAGCGTGTCAATCAACACTTTATGCATAACTCCATTAGAAAATGAATAATAATTACTTACTAGACTCATAATTTGACAGATATTATATTTATAAAAAGATAACAACATTCTTAAGAAAACCTTTTCATTTCATCAAATTTTGGTGAAAAAAAGTCATTAGACACATGTTTGAAGTAAAAAACACAGAAGAACAAGCCAAAAACATGTTTTCATAATATTTTTAAAGTTGACCATGTAGGGTTGGTATCCAAAGATATACTACACCTTATAAAGGTATTAATATTTTGGTTCGATATTAGGATGGGTGGACAAAAAGTCAAAATAGCTTTTAGAATGCTTTGAGGCATTTCAAAACTACATTTTTTTTAGATCGCCATTTTTTGGCACACCATGGTCCTGCACATACCGTTTAGGTAAGCTCCTATTGCTAGGAAGTGATAGTTCCTATTGCCAATTCTATTTTGGTTTGTTATAGTTTTCAACTTAGCTCCTATTGCAATTCCTATCACCAATTTTATTTTGATTTTTATAAGTTTCCTTCCGCGTGTTCTAGCGGCATCCATCCCACTTAGAATGCTATCTTCATCCCTTGGTCATATAGCCACTATTGTTCAAGTTGATGAAAGATCAACCCCACACCTCCCAAGAATCACCTACATGCAAACTATAAGGTCCCTCCTTGTATGTAATTATCAATACGAATGCTCTATTAAAACTACCATAGGAGATTGAAATAGATAAGATGTAATATTTTATGTTGTGAATGCCCTAATGAAATTGTGATCAGTTAATTCTTTCCTGTTTAAAATGCTTAGTGACTCGAGAACTACTACATTATCTTGACTATGTAAATATTAAAATTCTACTAATGACAATTCAAGGCATTTTTCATCTAATGATAAGGATGTTGATTTTGATACCTCGATGATTAAGTTTTATGCTTTCAGATAGTTCAGTACTCCTAAATTAGTGATGTTATGATGTTAGGTAGATGCATGCCTAACGATGATTATTCTAGTATGTTAATCTGAATTAATGAATAAGTTACGTTATATTGATTTTGTGTCTACTGATGATTAAATGTGAGAAGAAATGAATTAAACAGTTAACTATATGAAAGATTCATGTTTTGATTTATGTAACTATACAGATAAGTTTTGAATATATGTATGTGATTTTCTTGAACTACTGATGTGTGCAATTAGTGTATAGGATACTTAACCGGGAAATCAAATGGAAAGACAAGACTGAACCCCTTGCTATTTGTGCTAAATTGCATTGTCATTCTTTGAAGGTTGTTATATAGTCTTAAAATTCTCCTAACTTTTGATTGGTTCCTATTAAGTCTTTAAGGCATAAAAACATTAAATTTAAGTACCCTAGGGGTAAAGGTATGGGTTGGGAGTACTTTCCACTCTCTTAGTCTCTTTGATTGACTTTTAGGGTCACTCAAAAACCCTACTTTTGGTTGATTGCGAAAATTGAGTTGTCTCCTTCATGAGTTGGTGACTTAAACTCCAGCTTGGGGTTACCTAAATTCAAGTTGAGTTAGGATCATATTTAGATGCATTTTGAAAAAGTTTTGGGGTTTTTATCCAATCTCTAATTTTTAGAGAGAAGTTTGAAGATGGAAGGAAATGAAGGATAAGCTCTTCTCAACTTGTCATTTTACCATAAGCTTTTTTTGTGAAGGTAGGGTTCTTCACTCTCTTGATCATGTTCTTCATATTGTTCATATTTTATTCATGCATAAGGCATTGTATTGTTCTTGTATTGCTTACATATATGTTGAGGTTTTTTTGGGAGGGATCTTAACTTGTTCTTGGGTGTCATTCTTATGCTTTGCTTTGAAATTTTGAGAGGGGATCTCATGGGGATTGTTTGGCATTACTCACCCTTGGATAGGGAAGAAGTAGCCATATACGAAGGAAGGGCCTTAGTTGGACTTCAATAGTGTAGATTCTCCTCTCATGGTGAGAAGAGGGAAAGAGGGTAGGGTGTATGGGCCCCTACTTGTCATCACATACCTTGTTTGAAAAATTAAATTTTTGAAGAAGGGAAGGAATGAAAATCCTTGTTGTATTTACCTTGAAAGGGCATTTGTAGAAGAACGGAAGTTCTTGAGTTTTAGCCTCGAAAGTGTTATGTTACGGTATGGTGATTGACGTCTCCTATTGAGAAAATCCACCTCCTCCCTAGTTTGGTTCAATGTTGAACCTATTGTGCAAAATCGAGTTCGGGATGCATGCTTGATTTGTTCATCATATCATGTTGTTTTACCTCCAGGTCAATTTTTGTCTTTCCCATGATTCCCTTGATGCATTGAAGATATTGGAAAAGATCTCTTGTGAAAGACTTAGAGGAGAATTCAATTGAATTGTGACATTATGTAAAAATGTATTTACATTTTGATGTATTTGGCAAGGATGTCGAGTTTTTTTACTGGTTCTTTTCCGATGGAGCCTTGAACTAAGTTAACTAATAGAGAGAAAAGATTGAGAAAACCTCCTTGCATTGTATCTTATGTTATTTCAATTCATGTGTATGCGTGTGAAAAAATAGATTAAATGGCGATGATTAATTATAAAATTTTCAAGTTCAATTATGCTAAGGAAGAAAGTATGTTAAGTGAAAAATTTGATTCATACTGTGACCATTGGAAACAAGTAATTTTACATTGATAATAGATACAAATGATTTAATCTTCTTGTACCAATTAAGTGATTGTAAAATCCAATTTAAAAAAAAAAAATATACACTCTTGCTATAAGGTTAAATTGGAAGGCATATATTGGCAAATTTATATAGCATCCCCCTTGCAATAAAAGGTTGTGTGTGTGTGTTTCTCAAAAAAACTAGATAGTTAGAAAAAATTTCATACTTCAAAAAAAAAAAGCACCTACAGGGGCCTTTTGCTCTCTGGACTTTCTATGGGCAATTGAATTATGTTTCAAATGGTAATAGAGAATATTCTCTAAAAAATTAATGGTCTTACCAAATAAACTTTATGAAATAACTTCCCACTTTTTTCGAGGCATCAGATTTGGACAGAGGGATGGAGTTTAAAACAAGTCAAAACCATTTATGGTGACATAACCCATGTACATCCTCCATAGAATTCACAGCCTCAAGTAGCCTCATGACTGGGCAAGGTAAGTACAAGTTGTTTTAAAAAAAGATAAAAATTTAAAACTTCTACTCAGCCTTTTAATCTTATTGTCCTTCATGCGAATTTAATTTGCTGCCAACAAAATTATGTGCCCTTCATGTGAATTTATTTTGCTGCCAGCAAAATTATGAGTAGCCTTGGGATCCCGTGCCTCATCACTGCGTGACATAAGCACTGACCAATGAGATTTATTAAGGGAATGTGTTGCAGGTTTGTATGTTAAAAAAAAAATTATTTGCTTCAACTTTACACTCCACCACTTGCCCATGTGTATCCTTCTTGGCAGATTTTTTTTTTAGGGTTGTGTACACCTCCTTGGGCAGCGTGGTGAGCTTCATAAATATGCCCACATGGGCTGCTTGAGCTGAAATGTTAAAGTTTTAAAATATTCCAGCATTGTACTAATTTAGACTACTTTTATTTTAGGTTAAAGAAAGGCTCACGTGAGCCTAGTAGTAGTTTAGGAATTTTTTTTAAAAAGGTAGTGAAGTTATGTTATTAGTTTAGGTTTGTATGTTTTAAAATTAGTTTGTATAAGTTAGTTAAGTTTTTAAATGGTATTAGTATTTTAAAGAGATATTAGTAATGATTATTATTATATTATTATTTTTTTGTGAGTTAAATTTTATGTTTAATAATTTAATTTAGTATGTTAATGTTAGTAATTGTGATTAGTATATGTTAAATGTAATTATTATTAGTTTTACAATTTTATTTATGTTGTGTGAGTTAGAGCTTTAGATTAAACATTTTGAAAGTTGAGTAATTAAATTACTAGTTTATATTTAGTTAGTTATTAGATGAGAAGTATTATGAATTAGAAGGGATGTGGTTTGTTTAAATGTGTTAGTGAGAAAATTTAAAGTTAGAATTTGTGATGGAATGGTAAGTTAGTATGCTGAGTTAAGTTAATAGGATTTAAAATTATTGTAAATTATGTTTTCCATCATTTGAAGGATGTAATATCTAAAGAGTATTTAAAATTAATAAAATGTTAAGTCTTTTAGTTAATTGAAACTAGTTGTTTAAATTAACTAATTAATTTAGTATGTGAATTTTAATAGTGCTTGTTAGTATTGAAAATTGTTGTAAGTATAGCTGAAACGTCTCCTTCATTTAAATATTATTAGATGTTAGTTCTAATAAATTTAGATTTAAAATTAAATGGTTAGTAAAAGTTTAATTAGTGTAATTCTAGTTTTCATTGATAAAGAAAGTTAATGGTTATGTTGCAAATATAAATTATCTTAGTAAATTTTAGTTTAGATTCTAGTTAATTTAATTTTTAGCTATATTATTATTATTTTTCAATAGATCATAAATTCAATTATATTTAGTTTTACAATCGAGTTTGATTGTAGATTAGACAATTATTTCATGTTATCGTAGTAATTAGTTTCTTGATGTCTATGCTATGCAATAGTTGGACTTATACTTCACCGATTGATATTAGAATAATTTTAATACATTGTTGAAATATTAATGTAATAACGAATCAAATGTTGATACCAATTTAATATCGAGAGTTTAACTTTAGCAATGTATTCCTTCTCACGATTATAAACTCAAGATGAAATGTAGTAAACCTATTCTTTCACTTGCAAATCAACTCTTAAATCTTAGAGAACTTAAGTATTATTACTTTAAAAAAAAAAAAAATTGGTGTGTTTTTGCTCCGATATTTTGGGCATGACACAAACACCTATCATAGAGAAAGAGAAAAAAAAAACTATGGAGGTTGAAATTGGTAGATCCATAGATGAGACATTCTTGATGAGAAAAAGAAGAAATTGTTATTATTAAAAATGAAATAATTTCAATGAATATTTACAATGAGAGATCTTCCTTATAAAGAAGATGGAAACCCTAAAAAGGTCTAACCTAGGTTACATCATAATAATTAATAAAAAAATTAATTATAATCTGCCTAAAATTTAGCTTAAGAAAACTAGAGTTAATTAGGAAATATCTAATTACTCTAACAACCCCCCTTAAGATAAACTTAGGGAGTAGCTAAAATCCTAGAAACTACTACTGAAAGTAGATTTGGGTCCCAACAAATAAGACCTGATGAGGTACCCAAGCACAACCAAATCTTTGAAAAGAGAAAATATATATAAAGCCACATGGGAAAAACCCTACTCCAAAAGTAGATGGAAATAATGTTGAAAATAACTAGTGAAGGACTGAAAAAGCCTCCAAACTAGGGAATGTCTTAGAAGATAGGAACAAAAGATGATCATGAAGAACACAACTAAAGCATGTAGAAGATGTAAAGCTCTATCAAAAGTAACTACTAATCTAAAAGACCTCTACTAAAATAGAACCTGACCACATAGAGAAGACTGTAATCTACATCAAATCAAGAGGCACACAAAGGCAAACAATTGAACTCGAAGATCTAGATGGCATGAAACACCAAAGCTTGAAGAGTCGATCAATCAAACCAAAGAAGCATGAGAAACAACATAAGAACCCCCACTAATGTAGACAAGGGTGAGGTGACAAGCAACTAGAAGAGTGGGCCAAAAGAACTGCATGTCAAAGAACCATGATCAAGATGCACAAAAGAGTATATGTGTGTACAAAGGTGATCAATCTTAGACATGTCATGAGGCTAATGCATGGAAGGGACACTCACTGAACAAAGGAAGATGGTAAATAAAGCCAAAACATCAACCCCCCATGGCACTTTAATCAAAGTAGTACATGTACAATAAGGCACAAGATGTGGTGAATCCCATGAATACAATAATTTGTACAAGTTTCTTCAGATGACACTACTCAAATCAGGAGGCAAATTAAGGCAAAACTACTGAAACAAAAATACAGATGCAGTATGGCACTTTATCTCAGTAAGTTTGCAAGAATGCACACAAGTGATGTCTAAATAGACCAAAAGAGATATAAGACTAATACAATGGATAATAGAAGTCATGATGAATCATCTGAAGCAAAGAAATCGATTCTCGAACCTAAAACAACCAATATATCTACCAAAAAGAAAAAAAGAAAAATACTTAATAGAATCTTCCTAGAGTAGAATCTGGGAAGACAACTAGATCACTAGAAAGATCTTGAATAGACCTTTCCAACAATATAAAGAATTCTCAAATTAGAGATTGAATGCTAAAGATATGCCTCCCAAAGTGCAAAACTATACCTCTGACTTTGATAGTAGAAAAAGCCATAAAAAAGAACCAAAACTAAAAACCAACTATGTCACTATGATGGTCTCAGAACCATCTTTCTCATGATATCTTGTTTGTAGAAAACAAATTTTGTATGCCCAAGATAGGAGCAAAAAAGTGAAGGTAGGTCCAAGTAAAGCTTGAAGAGGTGACAAGAGCATTGATACAGTGCTAACATGGCACTGACGTCAACAAGTGATGAGCCCAAATTTAATGGTCAAAAGACTATTGAAGAAAAAAATTGCCATAAAATAATCGCTACCAGAAAAAATATTCAGCCACCAAAAACAAGACAGGATGACAAAAAAAGTCACTATCGTTGGATCAAAGAGTCAGTGTTAGATTAAAAACTAGTGGCCAATAATCACATCATGTGGCAAAAAAGATACGTGGGCAATAAAATACCATATGTCATGCCAACCACCATGAATCACCCCTTCCCCCCCCCCCACCAAAAAAAAAAAAAAAAAAAAACATATATATATATATATATATATATATATATATATATATATATATATATATATATATATATATATATATATATATATATATATATATATATATATATATATATATATATATATAATGATGTGGCAGGCAAAGGTGGGAACTAGAGCAAAGGCCAAGGACAAAGATCCAAAATCAGTGGACCACCATTCAAAAAATGATGCCATAAAGTTAACTTAAATCTCCATGAACTTGAAAATGCCACCAATTCTTCCATATAACATGTAAGAACCATTTAAAGGCACGAAAGATGCCTAAAAAGTTGCCAACTTCATGTGCAAGAAATGATATGCACTTTCTGTTGAAGACCTCAATGCCATCATAGAGGCCTGCAATAACAATGATGTCTAGTTCATGGATGACATCATGTGGATGCATCATCTTAGAATGACAAAGACGAAGGCCTTACTTCGAAATCCAGACCTCTTTAGAGACCTCCATATGGTCCATGATACAATGACATTTTCCAGAACTGCAAAGTTCTTTGAGGAAGACCTCTAGTAAAAGAGTTGGTGCCAGATGAAAAATTTGGTGGCCAAGCAAAAAAGTCATGTGTTTAATATATTAAACACAAAATTTGCATGTAACAAATGTAATACTACCAATCAAGGTTGGTGAAACACCATCAATGAGGCAAAAATAACCTCCAATTTGAACCACTGTCATGGGTGATAAAACCACCAAATACTTGGAGAAAAATGAACCTGCCACAGAATCCAAAGAATCTCATGTGCTGAGTAGAAAAAAGTTGGGACCTGCATCAAGGAGGGAGTGTGTAACACATGTCCAAAAACCACTCTAGCACATCCACATTGAAGATCCCCCAACTCAACAAGTCATGTAGAATCATCGTAAATGACTCACCTTTCAAATGATTCTAAACTTGGTCCTTAGAATGTGCTCCACATTCATTGGATTTTTCATCACTACCATTTTCCTACTGCTAATTGCCCGATTACAATCATTTGTGTTAGAGACTTAACCAAAATCTCAATGTACAATTCTAAAAGTAGGCAACGGTTCTTATAAAGGGAGAAAATAAGCCAACCAAAGGGTACACCAACAGACTATAAAACAATCCACCCACTCATGAAATCTACCCGTGAAGAATTGAAGGTTATTTTGAGTTAAAGAAAAAATGCATGTCATGTGACTAAAGCACAATGATCCCCCATAAAATCCTTCCCACGATCCAAGGCATGAAGGATGGAACAAAAGCTGCTAGAAGGCATGAATTCATGCAAAAGAAAAAAACATGAATTTCCAAAAATCGTACCAAAGGAGGCCCACAAACAAGAGATGACCTGTGTAACATGTAAAAAACTAAGGAGCTCTGATACCATGTTGAATTTTATGAAATATCAACCCCACAACTCCCAAGAATCACCTGCATGCAAACACCCATCATAGAGAAAGAGAGAAGCAAAAAGATATGGAGGTTGGAATCACCAGATACATAGACGAGACATTCTTGATGAGCAAAAAGAGAAATTACTATTATCAAAAGTGAATGAATGTTTACAATGAGAGATCATCATTATAAAGGAGATTGAAACCCTAAAAAGGTTGAACCTAGGTTTCATCACAATAGTTAATAAAAGAATTAATTATTATATGCCTAAAGTTTATCTTAAGCAAACTTGAGGTAATTAGGAAATATCTAATTACTCTAACAACTATAATTTTCATTAGTTTATGGCCTTGGATTGACATTTAAATGTCAGATGAGTTGGCTTTTAATGTTATCAATTATCCTTAATATTTGAACTGTAGTTTGTCCCTACACCCTACTAAGATATATATATCTTCAAGTTTCTATAGTTATCCCCTTTGCATAAGGAGATCCTAGAAAAATCCTTGCACATAGCTAGTGTTCCCACAGAGATAAGTTCCAAGCTATGGTGAACCATATCTGCTCACCACATTACCTTACATTCTCCAAAGAAGATGATAAAGCATCAATTAATCCTCATAATCTCTCTCTACACATCGAGGTCCAAATTTATCATACCCAAATTAGATGAACACTATTAGACAACAATGCGAGGTTAAACATTGTTTCTTTCAATGTGGTTCAAATGTTGGGGTTTTACGAATTTTCCATTGAGCTTAGGTGCAAAATTACAATAAAGGCTTATGATGAGTTTGAGCAATCTTCTAAAGGTCTTATTGTTCTACCCATTTGGGTTTGTCTCGTAGAGAAGGATGTGGTGTTCCAAGTCATTGATATTCCCATCACATACAACCTTTTGTTAGAAAGATTGTGATTTTATAATATGTAAGAGGTTCCATTAACTTATCACCAATGTATAAAATTCCCCTTCAGTGGTGCTAAGATCATGATTCCAAGGGATAACTCTATCTACTAACATGCTCACTACTGCTGAGTCATTAGTGCCACATAATAGACCTATTAATGATATTATACCCTCACTTGTTGAATATGAGAAGAAGCTAAAGATAATGAGTATTGGTGTTGGAAAATACACTTTGGATTGCACTACCTATGTCTCCCCGCTCTTATGGGAAACCATATACTAACATGAAGCCCACATCTTTGGCTATGAATATCTATGGAATATTTTTTAGTCTTTGGTTCCCTTAGAAGATGAAAAAGAAGACCAAGCTATGAGAGATTGGATATATAGGGTAGAAGATCCTATTGATGAAATTATACTTGCTACACAAATTTCCCCCAAGAGATATGGAAAATGCTACCAAATTATTAACAAGATCGGTCACCCTGGATGTAGAACTTTAAATAATAATAAACATGCCCTAATTGAATCTATGAGTCACACAAAATGTCTCAAAATAAAATACACAATGGATCTACAAAATTTCCTATCTATGATGAAGAACCTCCCATAGCTAGTGATTTAGATGATGAGGTTCAACCCATAACTACTACTATCCCAAAGGAGAATTTTGTTCCATCAATTTCTATTCTTTGGGGAGAAGAATTACTATCTAATGCTAATAGTAATGAAGCTTCCACTTCTAGAAAACCTAAATTTGATGAGTCAAATATCCAAGATCCTAATAGAGAAAGAGTTAGAAGAAACATTTCTCATTTTGTGGCATCTAATCAAAGCACCGATTCAAATGAATATGAATGGGATTTACTTTTTGATGTATTTTTTGAAGTGGGATATTATAAGATACATTCTTATATTGACCAAATCAACATTGTTAACAATTCATTCCTAGGTTCTGATGTGTTAAGCTCCCAACTTTCTTTAGTGGATTACATTGGTGCCCCTATGATTAACCCTAATTTGGATTCCTTAGGATATTTCCTTATAGACTCAATGTTTCTTTTCATCAAAGACAATTCCTTCCATGTTAATAACCTTGAAGCTTCTACATCATTGTCACTTGTACACCCTCATCTCATTGATTAGTCCATACAAAATTAAAGACCCGAGCTTCCATCACTTCAAAATGACTATGAGATTTCTTGCTATCTTAATGTTGTTGGAACAATAATATCTTCCACCACTAAACCAATAATTAATATGAATGAGTCATACATCAAGTACCTTAGTAATAAATTAAAGAGAAATTTTTAAAAAGGAAGGTCAGATGCAAAAACCACTTTGTGGTGGTGTATGAGCCAAAAAATAGTAAAAGGAAAGATGTATCTGAGCGTGAAAACTGCTTTGAGGTGCCTAAAGATAATGTACTTAGTAGCCTACCTAGTTAGTTCCTAGATAGGTTATTGGTTTTGATTGAACCTATGCAACCCATTAATCTTGGTAGAAAAGAATCTTCCAAGATCATACTCTTGGCTCAATCATTATCGGCTAAAGAAAAGGCATAGTTCACCTAGTTCTTCAAAAAATAGAAAATTAAATTTTCTTGGACATAAAATTGATATGCCTAGTCTTGATATGGATCTAATTATGCATCATCCTTCTATAGCTCCTAGTGTTAAACCTATCAAACAAATATTGAGGAAGATGCATCCACACATTTCTCTACTACTAAAGGCTGAACTTGAAAAACTCGTAAGTTCAAAATTTATTGGGGCTATTGACTATGCCAAATGGATCTCTAACATTGTCCCTATTTATAAGCATGAAAAATCCATTAGATTTTGTAATGATTATGAGATCTTAACAAAGCTTTCCCAAGAGATGATTTTCCACTCCCAAAAATTGACATGATAGTGGATATGACCATAGGTTATGAAATCTACTCTCTTAGGGATGGTTTCTTGATTTATAATCAAATAAAAATAGCTATGGGGGATCAAGGGAAGAAAACTTTTACATGTGCTTGGGGTACCTTTTTTTGGAATGTCATGCCTTTTGGTCTTAAGAATGTAGATGCTATGTATTAAAGGGCTATCACCACAATCTTCCATGACATGATGCACAAGAATATGGAAGACTATGTTGATGACACCCTTGATAAATCCAAATGAAGAAGCACTCACCTAGCTGACTTGAGTTTGATATTGGACCACATGGAACAATTTTGACTCAAGATTAATACTAAGAAGTGTTCATTTAGTGTCATATTTGGAAAGCTCTTCGACTACATCATATCAACTAAAGGCATAGAAGTTTATCTAAAAGAGGTGTAAGCAATAATGGAAATGTCATCTCCTAGGAATATCAGTCAATTAAGAAGTCTACAAGGATGTTCGCATTCTATTAGGAGTTTCATTTCTCATCTGGTTGATAGGTCCCAACCATTCAACATGAATTTTCATAAGGGAGCCACATATGTATGGAATGAGGAATGTGAGAAGAGCCTTACTCAAATCAAGGACTACTTGGCTAAACCACCAATTCTCATGCCTCCTATTCGCCCTTGATACTATACATATTAGCTATGAACATTTCTTTAGTAGATTTTCTAGCACAACATGATGATAATGGAAAATAGCAAGCTATCTACTATATCATTTGACCACTATTTGTTTATGAGATCAAATATAATTACATTGAAAAGGCTTGTGTTGTTGTAGTATTCACATCATAATCTTTGTCACTACATGCTTGCACATTATACACAACCACTCACTAAAATTGGTCCTCTAAAGTACCATTTAAGTGAAGATGCACTTATAGTAGATGAGCTAAATGAATGATGATTCTATCTAAATTCTAAATTTAGTATGTCAAATGTAAAGCTATCAAAGGGAAAGCCATTACTAATCAGGTTGCTGATTTTCCACTCCAAGATAATGCTCCCTTAAAGATAGATTTCCCAGACTTATCCATCATATATTTCATAGAGAGAACTTGGAAAATGTTCTTCAATGGGTCTCACACTCAAAATGGGGTTGGTACTAGAATCTTGTTCATTACAGCTCATGTCATACAATTCCTAAGTCATACAAGTTTCTATTTCCTTGCACCAAAAATATAGTTGAATATGAGGCTCTTACTAATGGTATCAAGCTAGCTATTGAATTGAAGATTATTGAGTTACACATTTATGGAGATTCTTAACTTGTTATAAATTAGATTTAAAATGATTACCAAATCAAAGATGACAAGTTGGTACCATACAAGAAGTTGATTGATGCCCTACGGAACTATTTCACTTTTGTCACATTTCAACAAATTCCTAGGGCTAAGATTAAGGTTGTAGATGATATGTCTACTTGGCATCTATTCTATGATTACAAGAACACAAGTATCACTTTGGATTCTTGGTGGAGGAGCTACACTATCTTGCTTATGATTCCCCCGACAACCAAGTCATTAGCAATATTGTTGGTCATGATTCCTCTCATTATGCCACATTTATTCTTACCCGTGTGATCAAATTGTCCCTACAAATCTTGCCCACAATCAAAAATACAACTCATGTGCAATGACTTCCAGTTAACCCTCATCTTTGGTGACTTGTATAGAAAGGGTCTAGAAAAAATACTTCTTTGGTGTCTAGAAATGGGTGAGTTCAAAAGAGCACTAGCCAAAGTCCACAATGGTATTTTTGGGTTCCACTATAATGGCCTTATGCTTTCTCAAAAACTACTTAGGGATGGTTATTATTGGCCTACCATGTTGGCATATGTCGTGCTCTATGCTAGAACTTGTAATAAATGTCAGCTACATGGAAACTTAATTCATGCTCCTCGATGAGAATTTATTTCATCCATCACACATTTTCCTTTTTGGAAATGGGCCTTTGATCTAGTTGTCAAGATCCACCCTATTTCTTCAAGTGGATTATCATTAGGGCTATAGAATAATTTACGAAATGGGTTCAAGTTGTACCTCTTTCTACTGCTAATTAGAAACATGTTGCTTTGTTTATTCTAAATCACATCATTTATCATTATGGAATTGAATCCACTATAGTTACTGATAGTGAAGGACACTTCAAAAACAAGGACCTTAGACAACTTTGTAAGAAGTTCAAGATCAAACAACATTGGTCCTCTATTTATTATCCCCAAGGGAATGGGCATGCTGAGGCATCAAATAAGACATTTCTAAAAATCTTGCATAGGATTGTGCATAAGTCAAGGAGAGATTGGCATATGCAAAAAAAATCCTATATTATGAGCTTATTTAACTAGCATACATACTCCCACTGGAGCTAACCCCTTTGCTCTAGTCTATGGATATAAAGTTGTTCTCCCACTAGAGGTTGAAATTCCTTCCTAGTGTAGCTCTTTAAAAGGGATAATAATTGATGAAGATTGTAGGGCCATGAGAATACATGAACTTGAGGTCTTGGATGAACATTGTAAGGACACTTTTGATCACATGAGGGCTTATAAAAAATGCATGTCTATGAGCTATAATAAAAAAAATTCATTCTAGAGTGTCTCAAGTTGGAGATCTTGACCTTAGAGAGACTCTAAAAAATTAACAAAATAGAGAGCAAAAGGGGAAGTTCGAACCTAATTTTTTGGGTCCCTATATTGTCACTTAATTTAGCCAAATATCTAAATAATTCCAACAATTAAATATTGTATTATCTAATATTTTTGCATCTTTAGTTAAATAAAATTTAATGATTTAGAAATCAACAATTAATCCAAAAATCATAACAAGCATTCCACCAAGAAAATTCCAAAGTCAAATCTCATGAAATGCATAAGAAAATCAATTAAAGTGAAATTCAAAAAATACACACACATTAAGACTCATGCATTTAAAAAGGGTAGACAATCAATAAAGAGTCTTCCTTGTAGGATAAGTATTTAGGTTGTGGTCAAGATTGAAAATTGATCATTATCTTCCCATTCTTACCATTGAGTTATTGCAATAGGACATGGTCATCCTGGCAATTCAGGGAAGTTGATGCCAAGTACCTACACCCTACATAAAAGACAAGCATGTATATGTGCACATGCACACACACACACACACACACACACACACACACACACACACACACACACACACACGCACGAATGTGTGCACACATAAATACACACATTTGAACTAAACAAGCAATAGAAAGGAGTGTTACATCATGTAGATCCCAACTAGAAGGTGACTATGACTCTCTCCCTTAACCACATCAAACAGAAAGAAAACCATACATGCACAACATACATATGCAAGTATAGGGTAAGTACCATAATAGATCACAAGTCAAATCATCAAATGCTCATATATAAAAATGCATTAATACAATATAAACTAATCATCATTAAAGGTATATCATATGACATCATCATGAGAGCACTCATATTTACTAATTGAGAATCATTAAAGCATTATTAATACACAAGTAATTGTGATCATTAATCAACATAGAAAATATAATCAACTAATTATCACTAATATATATGTAATCCAAGTCATGAAATAATTTCATATAACTGTAAATCAAAATATCTCTAAAACTAACACATGCATGAAATAGGCCTAAAAGATTTTGGAAAATAAAACAAAAAAGCAACATAGGGGTGGGCATTGCAAGTTTCATTTAGGGTAGCAGATCTCTCTTCTTCTCATAGTAAGACATTAAATGGTGCTACTAGGGGATATCTAAGGTCTTTGTTAAGATAGATAATGACCCTAAACAAGCTTCCTCTTTTAAGAAACTTGCCACTTCCACTATGTCCACTTATGATCTTGTGAGTTAGTTGCAACAGACCCTTGCTCATATATCTATCTTTGAGTTGCTAGAGTTATCCCCTTTGCATAAGGAGATCCTCAAAAAATCCTTTTTCCCATAGATATTGACACCAATAAGTTCCAAACTATGGTGAACCATATCTCCTCACTGCATTACCTTGCATTCTCTAAAGAAGATGATAAACAATTAAGTCATCCTGATAATCTTTCTCTACACATTGAGGTCCAAATTTATCATACCCAAGTTATATGAGTATTGTTAGACACTAGTGAAAGGTTAAACATTATTTCTTTTAGTGTGGTTCAAAATTTGGGGTTATTTGAATTTTATGTTGATCCTAGGTGCAAAATATCACAAAGTCTTATAATGAGGTTAAGAAATCTTCTAAAGGTATTAATGTTCTACCCATTTTGGTTACTGATCCTATAAAGAAGGATGTGGTGTTCCACGTCCTTGATATTTCCCTCATATACAAACTTTTATTAAGAAGATTGTGGATTCATGATATGCAAGCCATGCTATCGACTTATCACCAATGCATAAAATTACCCTTCAATGATGTTGAGATTGTGATTCCAGGGGTTAACTCTATGTCTATTGACATGATCATTGTTGTAGAGTCATTAGTGCCACATAATAGACCTAAAAATGATATTATACCCTCACTTGTTGAATGTGAGAAGAATCTAAAGATGATGAGTATTGGTGTTGGGGAATACAATTTGGATTATATTTCTACACTACCTATGTCTCCCCATTCTTATGGGAAACCATATGCTAACATGAAGCCCACCTCTTCAACTAGGACTATCTATGGAACATTTTTATATTCTTCGATTCAATTAAAAGAAAAAAAGAAGACCAAGCTGCTATGATAGATTGGATATATAGAGAAGAAGATCTCATTGATGAAGTTATTTTTGCTACCAAAATTTCTCTGAAGAGATATGGAAAAGGTTACCAATTTCTTAAGAATATGGGTTACCTTGGACATAGGTCTTTTGACTGATAATAATCATGCCCTTATTGAATCTATGAGTCACACAAAAGGTCTCAAAAGAAAAGACATAATGGGTCTAGGAACTTTTGTATCTATGATGAAGAACCTCCCACAGCTAGTGATTTAGACGATGTGTTTCAACCCATAACTACTACTGTTCCAGAGGAGGATTTTGTTCCACCAACTTCTATTATTTTGGGAGAGGAATTTTCTTTACTAATAACATTGGTGAAGCTTCCACTTCTACACAACCTAAATTTGACAAGTTAGATATCAAAGATCCTAATAGAGAAAGAGTTAGAAAAAACAATTGCTCATTCTATGGCACATAATCAAAACACTAATTCAAATGAATGTGAATGGGATTCTCTTTTTGACACATCTTTTGAAGTGTGAGCTGATGTGATACATGCTTCTACTAACCAAAACAACATAGTTAACAAGTCTTTCCTAGGTTTTGATGAGTTAGGTTCCCAACTTGCTTTAGTGGATCATGTTGGTGTCCCTAGGATTAATCCTATATTTGGATTCCTTAAGAGATTTCCTTATAGACTCAGAGTCTCTTTTCATCAAAGATAATTCCTTTCATGCTAATAACCTTGAATCTTCCTCATTGATGTCACTTATACACCCCAATGTAACTGATTGGTCCATACAAAATCAAAGACTCAGGCTTCCATCACTCCAAAATGACTATGAGATCACTTGTTATATAAACACTATTGAACTAGTAATATCTTCCACTAGTGAAGCAGTGGTTAATATGAATAAGTCAAACATCAAGTACCTTAGTCATAAATTAAAGAGAAAAATAGAAAAAGGAAGGTTAGATGGAAAAAACCACTTTGCGGCACTGTCTGAGCCAAAAAATAGTAAAAAGAAAGATGTATTTGAGGATGAAAACCTCTTTGAGGTGCCCAAAGATGAGGGACTTGGTAGTCTACCCAATTATTTCTAGGATAGGTCATTGTTTTTTATTGAACCCATATTGCCCATTAAACTTGGTAGGAAAGAGTCTCGCAAGATCATACACTTTGCTTAGTCATTATCAACCGAAGAAAAGGTATAGTTCACTCAGTTCTTCAAAGAAAAGAAAATCATTTTTTATTAGACATATTTTGATATGCCTGGTCTTGATATAGATCTCATTATGCATCATCCTTCTATAGCTCTTGGTGTTAAACCTATCAAAAAGAAATTGAGGAAGATGCATCCACATGTTGCTCTGCTAGTAAAGGCTAAAACTGAAAAACTCCTAAGTGCAAAATTCCTAGGGACTATTGAATATGATGAATGGATCTCCAAAATTTTCCATGTTTATAAACATGAAAAATCCATTGGATTTTGTACTGATTTTTGAGATCTTAATAAAGATTTCCCTAAGGATGACTTTCCACTCCCAAATATTAAAATGATAATGGAAATGACCATAGTTTATAAAATGTACTCTCTCATGGATGGTTTCTCGAGTTATAATCAGATAAAAATAGCTTTGGAGGATCAAGAGAAGAAAATTTATACATATGTTTGGTGTACCTTTTGTTGGAACCTCATGCCTTTTATTCTTAAGAATGTGGGTGCTACATATCAGAGGGCTATGACCACAATCTTTCATGACATGATGCATAATAATATGGAAGACTATGTTGATGATACCCTTGATAAATCAAAATAAAGAAGTGCTCACCTAAGTGATCTAAGTTTGATATTGGACTGCATGGAATAATTTTAACTTAGGGTTAATCCTACGAAGTGTGCTTTCGATGTCATATTTGACAAACTCTTAGGCTACATCATATCAACTAAAGGCATAGAAGTTGATCTCAAAAAGGTGCAAGCAATAATGGAAATGCCACCTCCTAGGAATATCAACCAATTAAGAAGTCTACAAGGATGTTTTCTATCTATTAGGATGTTCATCTCAAGTGGCTGATAGGTCCCAACCATTCAACAAGAATCTGCATGTTTATGGAATGAGGAATGTGAGAAGAGCCTTACTCAAATCAAGGACTACTTGGCTAAATCACCTATTCTCATGCCTCCTATTCCTAGGAAGCCCATGATACCATAAATCTCAGCTACAAACATTTCTTAAGGAGCTTTGCTAACACAACACAATAATAATGGAAAAGAGTGAGCTATCTACTATATCATATGACCACTAATTGTTTATGAGATCAACTACAATAATATTTAAAAGACTTATCTTGTGGTAGTATTCACATCAAAAAATCTTTGTTACTACTTGTTTGCACATACTACACAACTAATGGGTAAGATTGGTCCTCTAAAGTACCTTTTAGGTAAAGCTAGACTTATGGGAAGACAAGCTAAATGGATGATGATTCTATTCAAAGTTTACATTTGGTATGTCAAATGTAAAGATATTAAAGGGAAATTCATTACTAATCAGCTCATTATTTTTCCACTCCAAGATAATGCTCCCATGAAGTTATATTTCCCAGACTCATCCATCATGTATGTTACAAAGAGAACCTAGAAAGTTTTCTTCGATGGGTCTCACACTAAAAATGGGGTTGGTGCTAGAATCTTGTCCATTACACCTCATGGTGATACAATTCCTAAGTAAAAGCTGCTATTTCCTTGCACCAACAATATAGTTGAATATGAGGCACTTAATAATGGCATCAAGCTAGCTATTGAATGACAGATTATTGAGTTGCACATTTATGGAGATTCTCTACTATTCCTACATGCCTCCCTACCAGATGCTAACTCTAAAACATATACCCAAGCTCATCTAGTGCCTCATGTGATTCCTCAAAACCCACATAGGGTCTCCACTCAAATGTAGATAGCTCATCAAATATTCATCGATAGTAGGTCACATCTCCACTATGTGGTTGGACTATGACTCCTAGATATCTATATATATAGGGGTGTCTCCTCTCCCTCCAATGAATCCTTGGGTGTATCACTAAAATATGGTCCCATGCCCATACTTGTGCTAGGATGGCTCCATATGCCCATGTCCTCCCCTCTTGCTACACAATCTTATGTAGCTCATGGTACATATTTTCCCATATGCTGAGATCCCATGCCATTTGCCTAGGTCTCCCAACTAGATCCACCATTAGCCTACAAAAAATGCATGAGGATCCCTTATGGCTTCTATCTATGATCAATGCCTATGCAATGAGGGAGTACATTATGCACTCCATTGGATATTGATCTCCATAATCCACAATCAATATCTCCCACACAATGTGCCTATCTAGGATGTTAACATCATGGGACAACACCTATAATGTAGCTCTATCCTCTATTAGGGTCTGATTGTAATAAACCTGTGACATACGATCTCATATCAACACTCACATTGAAAGAGACTAAGTAAAGTATAACCAATAGACATGTTCATCACACTCACTGGGTTTGTGTGACATGATTCTTGAAGGATGTGATACAATCCTCTACTGTAATCATGGCCTCTTTGGTGGGCAAGTGAAAGTTATTATGCTCACTATGTCATCTCTTCACTAGCTAGCACTTTTAGAAGACCATGGTTTGAACCTAATATGGGGCATCCATATTAACCATCCAAATCCCTAGGTCTCTAGTCTCCCTCTCTCCATATCATTTAGCTGAGGCCCTAACCTGAAACCAAACACCATAGGTTCCCTAATATTAAGGGATGGAAACACCTCCCACATAGACAAAACATAAAAACATGTCAGTATCTATCACATGAGAATCAAAATGAAACAAAGCATATAATAACTCAGCTCTTGGAATAAGAAACTATGACACCAAATTGACAAACAACACAAAAATCACATAAAACTCATAAACTAGCTAAACTAGTATCGTGCAATACTTTTCATAGTAGAAATGTGATACTTTATGCTAATGCGATACTTTGCACAATATCATGTGATAAATGGGTATGGCTCATAATATATAGTTATAATGTGTGTGATACAATGTAACCTCCATAAGTATTGTGCGATAGTTTGCGTAACTATTGTGCAATACTTTATAAAGTATCACAATATTTTGCAGAAGTCTATCAAATCCCTAGAAAAAATAGAAAAAAATGCTCAAAAAATGCTTAAGATGTCAAAAACTTATGGGTGGTCCATACTAAAGAGGCTAGTTGTGCTTGAATAGATGTTTGTGGGTTGGAACTCCTCCCTGTGCCATATCTCTCTCTCTCTCTATTCTCTAAATCTCTCAAAATCAAATAAGACAAATGATTTTAAAATGACCCCTTGGACCCCTTTTATACCTTTTGATCTTATTTTGACCTATTTTTTTAACTCTTTAGACTTGCACAAAAATTACACCCCTAGCTAATTTCAATGTCCTAGATCCATTTTTGGGATCGAAACTAAAATTTAGGTTCATCTTTATGGTCAAAATCACATTTTAAAATTCTTCCTTTTTGTACGTAGTTGGCTAACCTTTTGAGGCCTAATCTTTGAATCTTGCTAGGGCATCATCATTTCATCATTTCTACTCTCTCTTCCACTCTTCCCTCTCATTTCATTTCATTTCATCTCATCTTGCTTCATGCTTTGACCTAATTCTGATACTTTATCTTTCTTGGTCAAACTTAGTCAAACTAGGGCACAATATCACTTCTTGGTGGTCTTTCTTTGGTTTTAACTACTTATCAGTCATTATTGACCTTACTTAATCTCTATTTGATCATATTTAGCTCATTTTTGCATCTCCTTTATCTCATTTTCATCTTGATTCAGAGGGGAACAGTAATATTCTATGGCTATATTTTTCTCAGGAACATGTGCTTGACCTTTCCATTTTCTCTTGATCTATCTACTTGATTTGGCTACTTGGTTTGAGATGTTGATGCTCATTTCAAGTATTGATGATGTGTATCTCTCACCTAATATTCAGTAGTACCACTAATAGGCTATGCATTCAAGATTTGCTATCTCTACACTTTGTTCTTTGGAACCATATCTCCTTATTTGCTAGTTGCTTAGCTTCTTCATTCATTGACGTAATGTGTTCCTAGATCAATCACACATTAGTAAAAGAGGGACAAATATAATCACCCAAAAATGGTCACCTAGACTATAAGCCCCCTTTTCTATCATTTTTCTTAATTTATTAATCATTTTTTCTTGATCAAATCCTCAAAAAATCCATTAACTTGATTATAACCTATGGTTTAAACACTTTATCCTAAGTCCTTATTTAATTTAAAGGAACTTTCTCCCCTTTAATTAAACAAAAGTCCCCACCTCCCACTTATCTTAAAGTGTGCCCACATAAAGCATTTTCCTCATTTTAAAAATAGAAGAAAAGGCTTGTTGGCTCATATGAGGGATAAAAAAGCCAACTCTTGATTGTGATCAGTTCAAACACTTGTGCACATGGATCATTCAACTTTTGTCCCCTGCACTTGATTAGATCTCTCTTGTCCTTTGATCTCTATTGTCTATCTATCTTAAAAGGGAGAGCTCTCTCCTCTTTCTCATATCTCATTCTTTTGTACTAACATACGTTATGACATAGGATTTTTAGGTATTCTTTGGAGTTTTAAAGATCTTTTTATATCATTCCATCCATACTTGCACTAGTTTAGTTTCTTTTCATGCTTTAGACTAGTTCATCTAGCTTAAATAGGAGGATTTGTAACACTTCATGCTCATTAGTTTAGCTTGCATTTGACATTCTCTTAGCTTAGTTTTTCATTTGGCATTGTATTTCATGTTGTTTCTTGGACACTAGCATTATTTCTCTTGTCTTTGAATCTCCTGTTCTATGGTGCACCTTGCAATGGGTTGCATATCTAAGATCATTTGAGAGCCACAACACTTCTTTTGTACCTTTTGCACATCATGGATAGGGAGCTCTAATTCTCCATTCAAGGTTCCAATGCTATTGGATCCCTTAGATAGAAGGTCTTAGAGAAGTGCACCTTTTTGAGTATGCACTCTCCATGCTATAATATATTATGCTCTTGTTCCCCAATGACATATACAATTACAAGAACTAACAAAAACCTTCATTTATCAATACATTTTGGGCATATTCATAACCATCCCAAGTTTCCCATTACTACATGTTCATAATATTTTTGCTATTGTTTCTTTTTCTCAATGCATAATTATTTCATTTCATTTGATAGACACATAGAAGGATAATATTAAAATCAATTTTATAGTTTTGAATTACATTAAGTTGATAATTTTTAAATTCCCTTTTAACAACTCCATTTTGTGCAGCCAAAAACCAATGCATTCATTACACACAATGCAACTAAGTATTATTTTATGCATTTTATTAAAAAATTTGGTTATTTTCTTATAAATCTACAATGTGAACATTTATATGATTGATGGATGTAGATAATATTTTTCCAGACAACTAGTCTGATTGGAGCTTAGTGTAAAGTCTTTCTACAAAAGTAGTAATCATTTCATTCCTAGAGATGTGATTTATTCAAAGATTATGACAAATAATCTACATACATTGTGCGTGCCTCCAAACTTCAAACACATATATCAATGGGGCCATTGATTAAAATTTCACGTAGTAATTTGACAAAAATAATTTTGTACACATTTTAAATTTCATGTAATGATGAAACACCATATCATATTGTTTTCTTTCCTTTATGTTCTCCACATTTTGGAATATATATTTTAATTGTCATGAGAGGAACACCAAATAAGGTGACACCAATCAAGGTGAATTTTGCAAAGGCTCATTGTTAGTTTTGTTATTTCTAGTAGACTTACTACCATGCATAGAAATTTAGCAAACGCAACCAATTTTTTTTTTGAAAGGTGAACTAATGATAGTATGTATAGATCTATTCTTGATATGATGTTCTATCCAACTGTGGTGTGTCTGGGCAACAACTCATGTTAGCAAGTACCAATTCAGTCATTTTGTCTAGAGGTGGTAAATTTAATTGGTGGTATGAGATTTTTTTCATGAGAATTCATGTACATCAAGTTTTCACAGGAGGTCGATCATTAACTAAATACCTAGGTATAACATATTGGCTAGGCAATGTTATTATATCATAATTCACCTCCTATCATTGAAGTGAGACTTATGTAGGTATGCAACGCAACCCCTCTGATAGTGTTGAGTATAATGGTTCTATGGTCACTTTTGGTGAAGATGTTTGATAAGGCCTTCACTCATTACATTATATATCTCATTTGACCCTAAGTTATTGGGGTAGAACTATTTTGATGAAATTTTTGCACTACGACTCCAATCAACTAAATGTTTTACCACTAAGCAATTTAAATCGCTTATCATTTATGCATTTTTGAATTTCTATGATGCGCTATGGTTTACCAATCCCCATATCATGCTAATCTATTATTTTATCTTCTTTTATCTAGGTGTACCAAATTTGATGATCATCTTGCACATGGTCATTTCATGAACTCCTAATTTATTAACCCCACCCTCTACCATTGCTTGACCATGAACATATATGTGTACTATTCATTCTAACTCCATTACTTCCAAAATCTTATTATTAAATAACACTTTTAAGCATTTACTATCCTCTAAATTAGATTATAAAATAAGCTCATTAAGTTCATAACTTTCTCATGTATGTGTATACTTACTTCTTCATTATTACTATCATTATTGTAGTTTCCTCTAAGGCCTGATTATAGGTTGTCAACATTTTAGTGTTGGTTAATATCTAGATTCTATGAAGGTTGACACATTAAGTTTATATCTTGACCAGGGATCATACCATTATCAATTTAATAATTTTAAGAAAATATAATGACATCGGACAAACATTTCCCCTCTCCTTCCAAATTTACTTCTTTTGTCTCACTTTACTATTCTACTATGTTAGAGTGATGGTTAATTAAAATTTGTGTGTGTGTGTGTGTGTGTGTGTGTGTGTGTGTACCTCAAAATGACTTAAACCCTACATTCAACTTACTTCCTCTTTTACACATCTTAACTCTTTATTATATGGTTAAATAACTTAAATATGATTCAAAATCTTAATTAAGATTTAATAATTTAATGACTTAAGTTTGGCCTAATTATAATTCTTTATTTTATAAATTCTACTTAATATTCACAATGGAAATTATTACTAACATCTAAACTCTAACTCCTTAATTTATTAACTTACTCACTCTACTTCACTATTCCTATTACTAAGATAACATTAAGAGTCACAAAATTTACTACTCCATTTTCAACTATTAATTCACTTTACTAAAATATAAATGCATGACATCCTTACCAAAAGAAATTCCAAAAAAAAAAACCCTACTAACAACCTTATAACAAAAGTATTTAATACTAACTTCTAAAATTTATCCTATTCTAGTAATCTAACAGCCAAACTTACACCCTTAACCCCACTTAGTGACTAATTCTTCACCCCTTTTAAGCTCACCCATGCATGTCAATTTTAAATACAACACTCCTATTTTCCTAACTATTATGTCATTAACTAAATCTTGCATTTACCCCTTCCCAAGAGAATTTCTAAGTTTATGAGCCCTAGACTCATGTTTCCCCTCATCCTTCTTCCCCACACTTTACTAATCCCCATACATGGCAACCCCCCACCCACAACTCTTCTAACCACCAACTTCTATCCTTAACCCCTGCCTAGGTGACTTAATAGAAGACCAGGTGCACTTCCCCATGTGGGACACCTTCCCCATGTTCCCAAGGCACCAAGGAAGGAGGGAAATCTGACACAAAGTTAGACCAAGGGAAAAATTAAATCCCATCAAATGATTTAGGGAGTTTGAGGCACCAAGGTTAAGTGGGCCCCCCCTATCCTTATTTTTCAAACACCTCCACTCTATACATGAACCACATAGTATTTCTAACAAAACAAAGAAAAAGCATTCCTTAAATCAACACTCAAATCTCACTTTAGACATGACACATTCTCCTACATCCTAGCAGTTTCCCCTAGGAGGCAATATCAACCTAGGCATCTGTATCTCCTAGAAAACTGCATTTCAAATGACCCAAGATAGGAGGCACCTAAGGAAAAGTGTTCTGACTTGTCAGAGTGAAGTCAAATCGTTTACCAAACTTCTTCCATGCATCCTAGTCATTTCATTTGGTGTATTCGCCTAGGGTGTGAGTGTGTCGTGGAGGACCACTGTCCCTTTCACACAAAAGTTACTTTTTTCTTTACTCAATTAAAACAAATCAACTAGGTAGTCCTTTCTTAGCATTTTAGGATTCTATTATTTTATTTTTACTTTTTTTTTTTCCTTATTATAATAACTTCTTTATAAGGATGATTGTTCTTAGATTTCTTTTTAGGTTTAAGGGTAGTTACCTACGCCTTCCATCATACTGATTTTGACACATATTTATTTTTTTGTTTACTTGAGGAATTGTGACACAAGGGTCATGGGTCTTACATGAGATTTAACTTACGAAGGTTTATGGTCTAGGTGAATATTTAATTGGATTGTATTATTTTCCAGAGAATGAAAAGTTAGCTATAGGGAGGTAAACTTTGAAGTCAAGAGTTTATCCTTCATAATTCTTTTAGGAGGTCACAAACATGAAGTGCCAATGATTGGCTCAACTTCCCTACCAATTCATCTTGCTATTTTAATTAATACTAAAGTATCTATCACATTTGAGGATCTAAAATGAACTTGGAAACAAATGAATCATTCTCCATGCATTTGCAACAAACCATCAAATATAATACTTTCTTCCATCGTACTTAAAACATGATATACGATCCTTCCTTTTTTAATCACTTATGCTTTCAAATTCAATCCTCCATATCAATAAGGATCTAATGTGAAATCTACAAATGAAACTTTTCAATATTGAACTAATTACTCTATTGAAATCATCTACATTGCCAACCATGATATGAGTATAATTTAGTCATCACATCCCATATATTAACTAGCATATTCTTAAATATATTCACATTGATGTCGATGGACATTAACTACTATTAAATAGTTGCCTAAAATAATTCCATGAAATGTTTCTAATATTATCCACATTAATGCTTCACTTGCAAGCTCACTACATCCAAGTGCATACCAATGAAAATTGATGGGACAATTACATATGACACCTTCAAAATTTCATCATTTCTACAATGCAATCATGTATCAAGCAACATGAACAAAGTGGAGAATCCTCCATTACAAGTGTGTTGCACAATGGCAAGTTTCTTCTTTCAAGTAAGAGTGTACAAGATGATCATTCCAAGCCTTTTTCCATTGCTCCCTTGAGCACAAAATCTGCAAATACATCACAACAAAACAATAAGGACCATGGGTGCACTCCACCCAACCATAGGCCTCCAAAGAGACCATCCCCGTGCTAGGGGAACAAGGCTCAAATTAGGATTCACATACAAACTTGCACATGCATAAACATTACATTTCAAAACTTGAACAATTCTCTCCCAAGGATATTTCACAGTGGTTCACAAATGGAACCATAAACATAGGGTGAAGGTGTACTTTTAAAATGAAGACTTGCCATATCAAACAATATCTGCAATAACCAATTTTTATGCCCTTTCGGGGCTATCATAAATCAAAAAATTTCATTCCCTTTCGGGGCTTTCACAAATCATTCTCCAAACCCACTACCATCAGCTGTAGACTCCTTGAAACCCATACTTCATAAACTTCCTCTCTACACCATACCTCCCTTATCACCCCCAGCAAGATATGAAAGATTATGGTATACAATGGAACCCATACTCTAAGGTTCTCAAACACATTTTCAAGCCCAACTAGGCCCTTCACCCTGGACTTCTCTTCCCTTCCCAAAGGGTGAGTGAAACCCTCACACCCATAACAACACTCATGCACAAATCATGGAACTCAAGAAAAAAAAACAAGAGGACAACGAAAAATCAAACTCCATGCTCATCACAACACAATAAAACATATAAGATACAAGATGATATCACGTATTTCTTCTTACAATGGCATTCTCCTTACCTACATACTCATGAATGCAATATCAAGATTCAACTTCATAATGAAAGAAAACCAACCACATGGTAAGAACACCAACCTTGAATCCCTTTGCAAAATGGAAAAGAAAGGTTGTAGAAGAGCTCCCTCCTAGTTTCCAAACCCTAAGTTTCTCTAAAGTTAGAGAGTGGGTAGGAAACCCACTAGTTTCATCCCCAATCCTCTAAAAAGGATCCCCAAAACCCCCACTATCTAAAAATGGTCATAACATGAGATGCCTTTTCTTACACCCTTGTCTCCTTCTAAAAATGTAGCCTTGACCAACTAATAGAATGGAAGAAGTCATGTGACACTCCAATTTTTGAATTGCTTTGAAAGTGACCTGTTTGGAGGGTTCCCAAGGTCATCTAGGTCTACTAAAGGTTATATTTAGACCCCTAATCCATATTATTATCATGTGGGCACTTATTTTTCACCATGGTAACCCCCTAGGAGCCAAGGAAAAATGGTATCACTAGTACCATTTTTTTTCATTGACACTTACACAATTTACATCAGTATAAGCTTGATTCTCTAGGATACCATAATCCAAAATCCTTTATTCCTTTCATATGTCTAAGAACCCTCTTTCCTACAACAAAAAGATTATCTTGGTTCTTGTTGGAACTAGACTATTAAACAAAAATCATACATAATAGTTGTTGAGAGTATTGAGAAGATGTTGACATTGTTGTTGTTAAGGGTAAAACCCTTATATCAGTTGCATGGCTATATTCGTCAGTTGTTAGTTGGTAGTATGTGCTTCAGTATTGAACAAATCATATTATCTCTATGCAATTTAATTTTTGGTAATGAATTATGATAATGGATGTCCTTATTCTACTTAGCGAAATACATATTTTTGGTATGTGTACATTAACTAGTGATTGTAAAAGAATTTTGAATGGAGATTATTGGTTGGTTTCAAAGTGTATTTTGGTATTTCTATTGCCTAGATATTCATGTAGTATATTAGGTGTTTTTGGTATAATTTTTATATTCTACTTCTGGAAAAGTTCTATTTTGTTCTATACATTGATGAGCTTATAATTTTTGTAGATCAAGCCATGGACTTATATTGTGACATTCCATCAATTCTAGAGTATATTTATCTTTCAACAATTGTGATATAAAATATATTTATCTTATGTATGACCTATCTTTAGATCTTGTGATAATACAGTATGAAGACTTCATATTAGGCCCAATGCTAGTGTTTTAATTTAGATTATAATATCTTTTGTAATGAAAGTGGAAATATTTTTTCACTAGGCCAATACATATTTATCTTGTCAATATGCATATATACAAAGAAATATTTGTGTATCTATGTGTATAAGTGAGAGGATAATAAAAAATGCTCTAATGTGAGCATGATTTTTTAAGTCAAAATATAATGGTAAAGTGTATAAGGATACGTTTTGTGTAGGGTTCACTATATCAAACAAAAGCCTAACATACAAGGTTGCAAAAGATTGGAATGTATCGGAAGAATATCTTTAACCAAATTTGTTTCTCATAGTTGTTACTATGCTATTAGTTGGAACTATTTCATGCACATATAGATGCAACATCAACAATTCACATTTTGTTGATAAGACACCATTTGTAATAAATCTTTTGTATAACGGAAATCAAACCCAATTAATGGTGAGTGTGAGGCTTCACCCGATTTGCCATAGTATAGATGACATAATTGCATTATGGTACGTTTAATTTGATGTTTTGATATACTTTCGAGACTATAGGGTTATGTCATTTTAATATTAGCATTTTGATGATTCACACTTATTAGAACCTAATTGATATATTTAATGATTTCATTTCATGTTCTAAATTATTTCAATTGCTTTAATGGAAACTAAATTGTATAATACTTGAATGTCAAATTGTAATGTTCGAATGAAAATTAGTGCCAAAGGATAGATTTAGATATGCAAATGAACCCAACTCACATGCCTTGTAACTTAATAGTCATGAACTCAATATTTCATCATTGTGATAGAAAAATAGATTTATGAGGTTGTTTAGAATGTTAATCTGACCATGTTTCATAAGAATCAATGTGATATGTAGGGATTGGTATTTTAATGTTTTGATTGTTTTATAGGAAAATGATTTTAAAAGGGAAGGTTAATTGGAAATGATAAAATATGAAAGCCTAATGTTGAATATGAAAGTGATTTAAGGTACTTGTTTATATACTGGTTATATGATTTTCTTGGACTACTGATGCTCGAGTTTAGTGTGCAAGAATTTGACCATGGGATTTAACGGGGGACCAAGGCTCAAACCTGAGTGAAACATGACATGGTCGAGGTTGCATTTGTGGAAGGATTTAGACCTCTTTGTAATGTGTTTTATTTCATAATGTGAACGGTATGTGGGTAATAGTGGAATGCATGGAGAAAGGTCATTTTAAATGTTATATGTTGTGTTTGTGTCACTTGACACTTGTTTTGTCCCCATGGAAATGAATTGGCATTTAGGGTTTTGGGAAAGTAACCTAACCTAAACATGACCTTAGCATAGTACCCAGGTTAACCTCACATTGAAAAGTGTTAGGATAAGTCCCTATCCATTTAAAATTTGAATTCCAACTTTCCATTAATGGAATTAGATTTTTTGGTTGTCCTTAGTGGAATCTAAATATATTGGAGTTGTATTATACTAAATACAATTACTTTAGATGATATAAATCTTTAAGGATATTGATGTAGTGTTTCCTAAACTGATCTCAATCACTTGTGGAACACCAAAATAATAAGTATTTCTAGGAATATAGTACAACGCTCCACAACAAAACATATTGTAATATGATATCACATCTTCAAAGAAAATATATTAGACAATATAGTAAAGATTGTGCGTGCACTCACAATGAAACATATTACAATTATCTTTGCAAAAGCTTTGTGCAAATATATTTTTGAGTATCATTGGGAGAGGTTTGAGATGTTATCCTTTCCTAGTTCAAATGAAGTATCTTGGCACTACATCAGTCCATGAAACTTACTGCACATTCTTGGTCTGGACTAATGTATGGGGATTCCTCTTGTACAAGATTGTGAATTTTGTTGATGAATGTTAGCATCAATGACAAATGGGGAGTTTTTTGAAAGGGGAAGTTTATTATTACATAGTTGCTGATGTGTTAGTATGGTTTACATTAGTGACAACATATTGCTTTGGTGGCTAGATTATGTTGAATATTTATGATATGTTGCATGTGTAATTTTGAATATCTATAGGTTTAGTGCTTTAGAAAATATTCTTGTGAGATTTTAAAATGTTTGTGTTTGAGAATGATATGAAATTCTCCACTTTTCTAAAAATGGTATCGAGGAAGTTTATGTGTTGTGGTCCACTTTTCATTCCTCCCCACCATAAGACTGGTAAGTCTAAACCTAATTCAAATTATGTTTTGATGGCCAACATGGTAACTTAATATTTCAAAGATCAATATAAATAAGAGGATGATTGTCATGGGATATTATGAAAGTTCTTTATAAGAATCTATTAAGTATTGCACAGATTATGTTGTTAGTAGAGTATGTGTGGCTATAAAACACTATAGGAAAAAACCAAGGATTTCTTCCTACAGTTATACTTCAGTGGTAGATTTCCTTTTTACTCTTCTTTTTCAAGGTAGTTAGCCCTCCTACAATGAGCATTTTAATAGTGAACCACTTTTAACTAAAAAATCACCATAATTGGTATTTTTATTCATAAGAATAATCTTCTTTATAGTTTTTTTCCATTTTGGGTTTTGCATGTAAAAACCTAGTGTTAATTTTGTATGGTTTATGTGTGTGTTTATTCATGTTTACATTTAAAATAGTTTAGTGGTTAAAGAATTAATCTATTGAATCCAAATTCATGAAAGTAATAATAATTTTAATGTACAAATAATTAACCCCACCTCTTAGTTATCTAGGACATTTAACAATAATCTCAATTAAGAAGCTCGTAGTTGTTAGAACACAAATTTTACATATCATATAAATACCGAGGAATGCTACCTATGACAATCTTTATTGCTCATGATTTTCACCACAATGATAGATTTTATATAGTGACTTAAAAAACACTTGGCTTTATCTAATTAGTACATACGTCATTCCCTTGGGTGAGTACTTTTTACCACAAGGAAAATATTCTAGAGGAAATGACAGACTTAGCTTTTCTTATACCTAACTTCCACAGAAGCAAGAGGAAAGGATAGTCTTGTTCTTTCTTTTCATCAAAGATAGATCCACTATCACACCCAATATCTGCAAAGGTGAGAGGATATGATAATCATGTTCTACTTAGGATTTGATATAGGAAAAAAAGCATGCAAGCATACTAAACATGCAAAACACTTATTATTTTTAAGCACCAAATCAAAATGTAATGTAATCTAGAGAAAGAAAGCTTCAAAGATATTTAGAAATCTAAATTTTAAACCAAGAAAAACTTGCATTCATAAATTGTCAGTAGTTCTATTTTAAGTCTTTGATACACAAGATAAACTTGCACAACTCTGTTAGTAGTTCTATTTTCCAATATTTGACATATGGGAGAAACCTATGAAACTTCAATAATATGCCAAAAAAACCATTAGTCTCATAATCAAAACAAATTGAAAACACTACCTACACCAAAACAAACAAGAACCAACTACAATAATAAAGAAATCACACTAATTAATACAACCCAAAAAAAAAAACTAAAATCCTCATACAAACACTAATAAAAAACCTTAACTACTAACTAAAAAATGTAATAACATTGCGAAAGACAATGACAATACTAACATACAAACTAAGCTTGGAATTTGACAATCACCCCTACTTCTCATATGATTTTTATATGATGGTTTGATCATTTTAATACCTATCATTTTACATTTTATAATAGATATTGATTGTAAAAAAAATTCAATGATTGACAAAAATTTTCAAATCACTATCCATTTTAATACCCATTCCACAACCATTGCCCCAGTGATCACAATTTGCTTGAATGATTTCACATAGAACACAATATTGAAAGATTTGCACAAAGAAAAAAAGGATGAAGACATTTTTATACCTATTCCACAACCCTTGCCCCAATTATCACTATTTTCTTGAATGATTTCACATAGAACGCAATGATAATAAGATTTGCACAAAGAAGCAAAGGATGAAGAAATTTTGCAGATGTAACATGGAAATGAAATTGCATATGAAGAGAATGATAGAATAAAGAAAGAAATATTTTTAACGTCCACGAGTCTAAACATAGTCTATGAGACACCCTATCACTTTCAGTAGATCGAGTCTTTTCCTATACAAAATGATGATGAGGGCCTCAACTTTCAATGTTCTTGTTGAAAAGGTTATGCTAGGAACAAGCAATTAGAAAATCTATGAATTTGGCCCTGTTATCCTTAAAATAAACACATTCAATCAAAAAATGGTGCTTAATTTCCACATTTCTAGAGTTGCAAAATGTACATATCCTCTCCTTCCAAGCCTCTTTAGGCCTTTTCCAATGCTTGGTCTCATTGTGGAGTTGATGCGAGTTAGTCCTCAACTAAGCAATAAAAAGTTTAGCTTTCCAAGCAATATTGGCACTAGTGTAAGGCTTTCAAAGTTTGCCACCGTTGGGATGAAACTCAATGATATAATAATTTTTCTTCCTGCCTATACCTCTACCCCAAATCCTCTTCTAAAATTTATCCAGAACGAAGGCTTTAGTTGCTTTTCTATTTGTGGGACAAGTGTTGAAATGGATTTTTTTGTTACTCATCCATTTGTTGTTTTGCCACAACCATGTCCTTTTCTTTTTGCACAAAACATCATTAAAGACAATATTAGGTTATCTACCATTTTCAATTTCTTGGATTATTTTAAGATAACATAGGAGACAAATAATAGAGATAGCCTTAATGGGGGTAGCTCTTGTTTCACTTAGCATGATATCATATGGGACTGTGCACTTGATTTTGAGCTTGCTAGTGATCAAATGCTTTTGAATACGATTTTATTCCACTAGGAAATGGAAGTGCTTCTAGCCACATCTTACAACCATAAAGGATAACCAACACTGCCAAAAGACTAAAAAGGGTTCAAGTGGTCTTCTAATCCCAAACCTCAGCCTCTCTACACCTATTTTGAAGAGTAGAAAGGCCTTCCATCCACCCAAAATTATTTTTTTCTACAACTTTACCATCTTAGATACTTGTTAAAGTCCATGCCTAGATATGTGTAGTCCATAACTTCTTCAAGACAATTACCATTAAAATAAAACTTATGCCGATTCTGCTTCTTGTTATTGGAGGACACCACTATTTTGGTTTTGCTAATGTTGACTTGCATTCCCACCATAGAACAAAAATGCTCAAGGGTAGTTAAATGCTATTGCAAACCCTAGAAAAAATTGGCATTCAAACTAAGGTCATCCACATAAATGAGCAACCTAATAAAAAAATCCCCAAGCTAGACACCCTCACCATCTTGCATGTTTAGCCACTCTTCTAGCTTGTCAATATAAAGACTAAACAAAGTAGGTGATAGGCGACAACCCTGTTTGACTTGGATATCACTCTTAAAGCATTCATAAGTACCAACAGAAGTCCTAATCTTGACTTTGACCTCATCATACAACCTATGAACAACAACTCTAAGGTATAGAGGAATCCCAAGTTCTTCCATTCCGAGCCATAGTTTATCCCTTGAGATTGTATCAAAAGCCTTTTTAAAGTCTACAAAAAAGCAAAATAATTCACCCTTAACTTCCCACTTTTTTTCAATAATGTGCTTCAAAGCCATGCAACGATTGATTGTTGAATGTCTGGGTTTGCAACCAACTACCCTTTTGCCCTCTTATGCTTCCCTTCTACCTACTTGCTGATCCTATTTTCAATCACACTACCAAAAAGTTTAGCAAAGATAGGGCTTATCATAATTGTCTTGTAGTTGGATGAAATTTTTTCCTCCCTACTTTTAAAGATAGGAATCACTCAACTAGTTGTACACTCCTTAGGAAAACCTTGCTCGCTGATGCTATTGAAGATATTTGTAATATCAGGTGCAAGCACATTTATGCCTCATTTAATATACTTCACCTAAGGCTCACCTAAATCTTTAGCTTTACTACCTCCCAACTTCTTAATACCTATCTCACCTCTTAAATTGTGAAAATATTTTCTATACTGTTAACCAAGGGTGGGGGGTCAATAGCATTTTAGATGTGCAGTTCATTGAGTATGCTAGGAAACTTTATAACAAGTTATAATAATCTTATTATAAAGCTGCCTAGCATACACAATACACTACACACCTGTAATGCTATTGACATTTTGTTTGCTCTTTTCTTTCATGAAGTTCATTCCAAAATAGTTTGGGGTTAGTTTTACCAAGAAAGATTAGATCTTCCTGCCTTGCAATCAAATAATGAACTTTTTTTCTTTTAAAAATCTGCTTATAAGTTTTTATGTTGAAGTCTTGTTTTTGACATTCCTAGATATTTCCTAGCCATTGTGTATTCCTCAGCAAACTAGGCATTTACAGGAAAACAAAAAGAATCAGACTTACTTTCCTTTGATCTTTTACACTTGTAGAGGGCACCAAAAATTAGATTTGTTAGCTGATGACTATTGAGAAAATGTAAATGAGATGCCTTTTTCTAATAGAGCTTCTCAAGTGTGATCCCAAAAGTATTACCATTTTCTGAGTTAAAAGAATTATGTCTTATGAAATTGGTTGTTGGGTGTGCTTTGTTTCCCTCACATAATGATTTTTATATGTCCAAATTTTTTTTTTATAAATAGGTTTGTGGTCTAATCTCAAATCCCATATGTGGTCCCTAATTGTGACTACCTCAATTCTTTCATACAAATATTGCGAACATATAGCATAGTTAACCCTGGTTGCCCCATTATAAGTGTTGCAAGCAATGTTACCGAAGGATACACCCCTGGTATATTTTTAGTTGTCCCAATCCTAGAAATGTCTAGAAGACTTGGGGACACCTAAGGGACTTTGAATTCTAGAACAAATTAGACTTTGACTCTCAAGTCAAACAAATTTGTCAAATGAATTCTATTGATTCTTATATTTTAAGGTTCTATTATGTAGAAACACACGCTTTATCCATGTTTTCTTATAAATATTTTAAATTTAATCTCTATGTTTTAAATTTTCCCTATTGTTTATAGTCATCCACTTTTTTCATCTCTCCCTATCCCCAAAATCAACAAAATCTTTTTCCGTCTCGAAAACCCATCTCATTGTCCCCTGCCATCCCTATTCCGTAAACTCGAGGGAAAACTGGTTGCAAGTGAGAAACTTGACTTTGCCCAATTATTTAAGCCATTGCAAATAATTAGATCGAAAGTGCCACATATACTAATCAACTCTTCCCCAAAATGATTGCAACACTTTGTGTCTTGAGAAATTATGTTCCATTATTGCTTTGGGTCCTTCATGAGCCAAATAGGATTAAAATTATCATTATTGTAGATGACACTAGCATGTTCTCTTTTTTTCTTAGCATTAAAACCTCCAATGAGGAGAACATCATCTTGCTGTGAGAACACAACAACCTCCCTTTTAAGGTTGCACAAGGATCTTTATCATCTAACCTATACTTTTTACATATTTTTAAGACTTGAGGCATAAACTAACAAGAAACAATTCCAATTATGTTGTTTTTTGAGATCTTGAACCAAATAAATTACTTATTGTTGTCTTCTTTTTCCAACTAAATAATACACCCAACATTTTCTTGCATAAATCCATAATACCACCATAGCCTTTACCATTACTAGCCACTCTATTCTATGTTGTAAACTTCAAATAACCCAAAAAAAGAGGGTTCCTACATCCTTCATGCTCACAAGTCTCAATGAGATAAATAATGTCTTGACCTTCAACAACATGTCCTAACCGAGGCCCCCATCTCCAAGGATAATCACTGTAGTTCTAGAAAACTAAGCTTAGTAAGACCTGGGTAGACCTTAATTGCTACTTGCTTTGCCTTGAAGGATTTGATATTGAATCTACAAACCTATGTGGTTGTAATACCTTGCAAGGTAAGTCACATCTTTCCCTAATGACTCAACTAAAATAAGGCTAGAATTAATAGAACTTCTTGCATGAGTACCTAACATCAACCCAACCTTGTGCTAATACCATATGTAAACACCCAAACTGAGACTCACCAAGCAATTGTGAATCATTAATCACTTTTCCCTTCATAGAACTTGCCAAGTTTGAAAAGGGGTGATTGAGACTATCTAGAACACTATTGTTGGTGCTTCTCCTACTTTAGGGGTTAGCGAGGATTGGTAGAAGGCTACTGGGAAGGTGGAGGATGGTTGGACATCTATTAAAAGGGAAAAAGGCCAATCCTCCAAACCTTCATTTGATATGTCTTTATGTTCTCAAAAGATTGGACCAAAATGTCAATCTTGATGGTCTGTAGCTTCTTGGGTTGTTTTCCCTCTTGTTGGGAATTTTGGTGTGTTCCTTTTGTTTATTAGGTGGTTTTCCACAATTGTTTTAAGATCCTCATTGTTATATCTTTCTTGTCCTTTGTAAAAGGTTTTGGGTCCTTTCAAAATCTGTTTTTACTTGATCAAAATAAAATGTCTTCATCCTTCAAACATATATACATTCAAAATGTAGAATCATTAGAAAATAACCAAAATGTTTGACAAAATGCACCAAAAAGAACTTAGTTTCATTGCACACGATGATTGATGTGGTTGTTGGCTGCATAAAATGGATTTGTTAAAAAGGACATAAAGATTATTGATTTAATGTAATTCACAACTATAAAATTGTAATTCTAATATCATCCTTCTATGTGCCTATCAAATGAAATGAACTAATTATGTGCTCAACAAAAAATATAATAACGAAGAAGTTATTATATCTATAGACAAGAATGTCGTCACAATTTGGTGTTTTTTGAATTTACACTACTAGGTAACTAGTTCTTAGCGACCCATTTCTAGTGATATAGAGCTCTATCCTTGTGCAAAGGTTTTTTTTTATAACTTCATTATCCTCTTCATGATTTTGAACAAGTTGTCGGTCTGGGAGATGTCTTGTTTCGAGGCCATTGGAAACTCTCTTGGCCGAGTATTAAAAGTGCACGAAGCTATTGGTACACTGGCCATTCTATTTTCGCCCGCATTATAGATGATATTAATATCTCCACTTCTCTTTCGAGGGCTACTGGGCACATGACTATTGACTTCGCTCAATTGCATCATAAGGGCACTACTACTTGGTTGAGGGTTGCAAGTGTTGATCATTTTGTAATATGTGCTTCAAATTCTCTAGGACCTCAAAGGACTCTTTGTTTGTTGACAAAGATGAATCTCCTTCTCAAAATCATGATGTTGGACATACTACTGATTAGATCTAGACTTCCGATGCTCTTGTTGTAACCATGGTTGTTGTACCTACTACTTTAGGTGAATCTCTTGTTGACTTGTGGATCACTTTGATCCTACTACTTTTGCTCCAATTCAACAACAATTACCTATTGACATTGCCCAACCTATCCTTGGTCTCTATGCTAACGAATGCCCTAGTGGAGTTTCCTTTTGGGAGCCCTAAGGAAAGATTGTCTAGGCAATGGTCCAACAATGTATGAAGGTTTGTTCTTCAAACTTTCACTCCTTTTGACACTTGGGCTTTGTGCTTCTCTTCTAGTCAACATCTATTATGTTATCTATGTGTTGTCAATGACCTCTTTGTTTGCCCTCAAAACTTGTTCATGTAAGAGTTTGCGCCCTTGTTAGGTTTCTTTTATAAAAAAACAAAGAAATTTATGAACCTTGAGTGATGTTAATCTTGGGACTAATATTAAAATTCTCGAAATATATTGATAAATGAAGGGTTTTGTTAGTGCTTTTAGTTCCAAATGTCATTTGGGAACAAGAGCACAATATGTTATAGCATGGCGACTAGGTGCATGAATTCTTTTGCAAAAACATGCTAAAGAATTGTGATCTAATGGCGTGAATAGATAATAATTCTTATCAAATATTGTGATTGCAAATAAATAACAATATTATGCCTAAAAACATCATTCAAATGCATGAGTTAAGCATTGAATGAGTGTTTGTATGAAAATATAAAGAAAAATATCTTCTACCAAGGGAAAACCAAATCAATAAAAGTAAAAGGACAAAGATCGTATGTCCCATTGGGCCAACCAAATGTAGATGAGGGAACTAGATAACAAGATCTAAAATCTATTCAACACAACATCATAACAATACAACTATTCCTATCAAACACAAATGCAAACCCACATCAATATAAAACAAAACAATTGCATTTAACACATTTTTTGGTCTACAACCCTCCTATCTTTGAAATCTTGTATATAAAATATTTTTGCACTAAAAGCACTTTGCACTAGAAATATTGAAGAATGAAGAAAGTTAAAGAGAAAAATGTAGAAATCAAATTGCACTTATGTAAAGATATGTATGATATTAATGCAAAATGATTCTTAAGAATACCCAAAAAGATATCGATAATGTCAAAGATATTAAAGAGGCAATTATAAACCAGGATACAAAAAACATAAGAATAAGAAGAGAAACACATTTTATAGATGTCAACATAGGTGGAGCCAATGTTCGAACAAATGTGGGATAAAGGAGGAATTTGGAAGTAGTAAAAGGTAAGAGTTTGTCCCACATTTATGAAGTAGATTTTGTTGATGGAAGTGGAGGGAAATAAATAAGGGTTGAAGTTATTATATGGGATTTTACAAAATGGATTATAGTGACATAATATTATATATTATTTAACGAATTTAATGAATTAATGTATATTAGAATGTTTTATTAAATATATTAATGTCATAACAAAGAATATGGGAAATGTTACTAATGAATGAAAAGATAGAATTAATAAATGGATTCATATTAATTGATAAAGAAACTAAAAATAATTATGAAGACATTTTTATGTCTCTACACTCACATTCTACACTTAAACTTTCATACTACAATATAATCTAAAGAGATTACTATAGTATAATAGTAGAATACACACAAATGAAATTAACTATGATATTCTACTTCAAAAGACTACATCTTTTGTATCATGTCAACAAGCACAACCAAATTTTACAAACATAATCCTTAATATGATTTTTAAAAAAACCTTACTTCCTCTCAAGAGTCCTATTAGGAATTGTCAAAACTATAACTATTCATCATGTTTATGGCTTTAATTATTAATTATCAAAAGTTATCTATTGCGATAACTTTAGTTTGACTCAATCATATGGATGGTATAATAAAGATTGCAATAGAATTGTCAATGCTACCAAAAAAAGGTGATACAAGTCCGAAGTTCTACTGTTGATTGAGGAAACTACAAGTTTTTATCACCATCAACTCAAAAAGGAAAAAGATGAACTTTAGACCTCTTAAAAAAAGATGGTAGAGCATTTAGTGAAAAAATTGACTCGCACTACTAATTTCTCCAGTCATCAAATCCGAGTTCTTTAGATATAAGTTTTAATTTTTTCATAAAGCTTTCTTACGATGTTATATTTTTATGATTTTTTTGATTAGTTGTTAAAAATAGTTTTGCTTAAAATGCTTCCTTCTCTACTTGTCTATGTTGAAACTAGAGCCCAAAAAACTATGAAATAACTAGCAATAAGAAAGAGATAAAACTGAACCAAAGAACACTAAAAATATCCTAGGAAAACCCTTCAAGAATGAAGGGAAAAACCTAGCCACACAACACAAAATATCTTTATTGATAATGAAATGTTCAAGTGTACAATGCCTATCGCTTAATGCGATATATATAACAAAAGAAGAGACTCTTCACATTATAACTGAAAGTCTCTTGAAATTCTTATAACTCCTATAATTAAATGTGACTCTTCCAATATTCATACCTCAATTCATGAGAATGACAAATGTCATTTACATTTAATATTACAAATTAAAACTTACATGTTTTTTCCAGCTGAACATAACAATAATGGTAATAACACTCATATTTCCAGAGATAAAGATCTCTATCACAGCTACCATCTTCAACACTCCCTCTTAGCCAGAGAGATCTTTAGCTGAACAATCACACGAGGTTGCAACCAAAATGTTACTAATGAAATTTTATCCCATATATCCTATTAGATTCATGAATAACTATAACAATCAATCATATTCATGGAATTGCTCAACATGAAACCTTGTAACAATTAATCACATTCATGGAATCTCTCAACATGAAAACCTATAACAATTAATCACATTCATGGAATCTCTCAACATGAAAAGATTTGTAACAATTAATCACATTCAATCACTCAACATGAAAAGATTTGTAAGACTCAGCTAAGCATTTTATCACAGACTCTCTCAACATGAACTATCATGGAATCTCTCAACACGATATCTAACTCCCATCACAAAATCTCTCAACGTGATGACATCATGGTCTCTCTCAACATGATGTTCACTATCGCATAGTGAAAGAGTTATCATAGCTGATCTTAAAATCTCTTTTATTCATACAAGAATATACATAACAAATAAGACTTAGTTCCATTTAAGTCAAATTTTACAAATCCTATAAGCATCACAAGCATACATGAGAATAAAGGAAATTCCAAAAGCACTCCCTTTTAATTATGAAGCCTCTCTTTGAAGCTAAAATGTGTGCCTCTTCATCATTGCTTTTCTCCTGCAATGAAAGTAGATATTAATAACAAATAGGAATCAATAATAGAATATTCACTATTCCTAGTGAAATGACAACTCCAAAATGAGTTGCAAGAAAACACCATGCATGTCATCAAGAGATATTATAATCCTAAAAGAATAATTTGAATGATCCTTCTTTTAGCTAGGACAAACCTCTCATCGTAAAAAATGACTTCCTCAAGTATCCATGTTTAAAAGATCAAAATCAGAGGTCACAAAGTTTTACACAATACTACTCCTCAATAGTTAATCATTTTAAATCTGAAGGCTGTAATCAAATGTCACAAAAGAATATACAGAAAAACTTCCCTTGAATACTTGAATCTCCCCTCGAGCTATAACTCATATCTTGATGCACCCTGCAATCAAAAATTTAAACATACTTTCCAAATATAAAAGTCAGAATATTAAGCCCTTACAGAAACCAATCTTGCTCCAATACAAAATATCTACAAGATGGACGGGCTCTGCCATTTTCTCCGTTTCTATATTTCTCTTGGCAAGAAATCTAGTGTAATTAATGCGTTGCAGCATGATACTTGAGTTTTTCATTCCAAACACAACAACCCCAAATACCTATCCCATTTCCTGCTACTTCAGATAATCTTAGACTAGCTACTCCAACAATATAATGAGATACTTCAATGCCTACTTGAGTATGCAATTAAACAAATTCACGTGGCGCCCATCGAATTTGCTTGGAAGTTCATTGAGCGACTCTTCTGCAGCCAGGGTGTCGGTTGAGACCACTTTTCTTCGAAAAACAGTTCACATGCCCTGTTGCCGACTATGATGTCTAATAGAAAAAAAATCTTCCGCTGAGTTCTAGATTTTGCGGTTTCTATCTCCCTTAAAAATCCACAGTAACTGCAATATTATAGTGAGGTATGTGTGCTCATTTGGAGATATTCAAGCCAAAGACATTTCTAAACACTAATTAGAGAGTTTTATTAGATCGGGATTACTATCACCTCATCCTCTTCGACCAGAACTGAATGATGCTATTCCCATGATTATATGGATCGAGCAAATGCCTCCTCCTATCGTATTGAGAGCTACAAAACACCCTTCTGCTTACTGAGCACTGAAAACTCTAGATTTAGTATTATAACCTTCTCAAGAAATCCATTAGCATTTCTCATGCCCATTTCCACTGCTGTGAGTACACGAAATTCATCCTTGGATAAATATCTCGACACATTAACATCTAGCTTCATGATTGAAAAGCAAATAAACTTCTCAAAAGCTCGAGACCGCTTCCTCTGGAAATCGTTCCAGGAGATAAAACCCAAAAAGCCACAGTGATCTTGTGACCCATGCGAACATAAAGAGAAAACACAATAGAAGAGCATTTCAACTTTTTTATTCTGCGACGTAATATATTCCAACAAATATATGAAAGATAATGGACAATAATCTTGATAAATACTGACTCTACCGCTACAAAGTAACTAACAAATAATTCACTGAGAAGAATAATTATAGTTACAAAGATAACGGGAGGAGAGTCCACGATGCATGAATAAATGAAACCGACACCATACAAGTAAGATGCCAAACAAAACGGAAGAAATATCCAGGATGTCGGCAAGAAAACCCAATAACAAAGGTGAAGCGGACAAAAAATTGATTAATCAAAATTAGTTCAAAAAATATATCGAAGACAATACCCTACCACTCAGATGTATATGAAGGTGAACATAGTTATCCGACCATGGTAGTTCCCGTCTTGAACTAGGGGAGAGGACCCAGTAGTTGAACACCCTAACTTCACGCTTATCAAAACCTTACGTAAAAATTTTAAATCGTTCTCAATTTTTTACAGTAGCTTACTTGGCGAGTCGCTTACTTATAACTAAGGTTTCAAGTCCACGTCACCTGTTATGATGCCACATCATCATGCTTTTTGCCAAGTTGTCCAAAATAGGCCAAAAAAAAAGTGAGACCAATAATAGCGCATAAAGGGTACCCATAGTTGAACCGCTGATGTGGCATCACATCATTGGTTACTTTTTAAAACAAAAGGTACATTTTCATTCAATTTTGAGTAATCATCATTGTGCTAACAACTTTAAAGTCACAAGTATTGGTACAATTTTTTCAAAATAATTGGACATTAAGTGAACAATTACTATCACAACAATTGGAACCCGTTCAACTACTGGGTCCTCTCCCCTAGATACGAGCAAGAAAGTCAAACAAAAATTAATACCGAAGAATCTTAGAAATACGAATTATAAAAAAAATTTTCTTTATACATATCTTCGAATCATTAAAAAAACTAAGTTAAAGATAACATGATAAGAATAGACTACAAGATAGAAATAAATCTCTTGACTCATGTCACCAGAATCATCAAATGGACATGATAGCAAAAAGCCAAGAACCTCACCCAACGGTGAAGGCAATAAAAATAAGCTTCTGCAACAACATGAATTGGGGAGCCAAATTACTATAACTCTAATACCATGTTGAAACTAGAGCCCAAAAAATTATGAAATAACTAACAATAAAAAAGAGATAAAACTGAAACAAAGAACACCAGAAATATCTTGGGAAAACCCTTCGGGAATGAAGGAAAAAACCCAGCCACACAACACAAAATATCTTTATTGATAATGAAATGTTCAAGTGTATAATGCCTATCGCTTAATGCGATATATATAACAAAATAAGAGACTCTTCACATTATAATCGAAAGTCTCTTAAGATTCTTATAACTCCTATAATTAAATGTGACTCTTCGAATATTCATGCCTCAATGCATGAGAATGACACATGTCATTTACATTTAATATTACAAATTAAAACTTAAGTGTTTTTTTTAGCTGAACGTAACAATAATAGTAATAATGCTCATATTTCCAGAGATAAAGATCTCTATCGTAGCTACCATCTTCAACAGTCTATAACTTTTATCATTAAGATCAATGTTTTTAATCAAAAATATTAGGCATTCTTTGTAAGTCACATATAAGTGCTTTTCACAGTGTTAATTAAATGTTGAATATATATATATATATATATATATATATATATATATATATATATATATATATAGAATCATAATATGCAGGAACATGAATGAAAATTTCATATTTGAATGGCAAATCGTAGGACCTTTTTGCAAGTAGCAGATGACAAGAATGAATACTGATGGAGAAAACTTTTCTATGGGAAAGATCAAGGCTAAAGGATAAGTAAATTGAAGCATGAGAAAACAAAGATAGGAGAGGTCATTAGTGTATGCTATAAGACTTGTTGGAATTTTTTTGGGATGCCTATTGCAATTGCCAATGTCCAAGCCTTCCTCAATAGGTGATGGATGAGATCTCCACCAACTTGTTCAAGCTTGCTGTTGAGATTCTTGATTTAATCATGGCTAAGATGGGACTTTTTGCCTGTGGTGTCTGCAACAACAATTTATAATGTAGATTTCCTCCTCTCAAAAACTAGGAACTCTAGTATTTCTGTTAGTTTACCAGCCTTGGATGTTGATGGTAGAATTTTGACATGTGACACTGATATGTCTATCACTCATGTTATTTCAGAGCCTCTTATAATCTAGTTCCATACTCACCTTTGCACTTTGGTGATGGCATCCTCTTGCATAATGCTCCTACAAGTTCTAGTTGTGGGATGTTTGATTTAAATAGCGTAAGATTCTTGCCTAGATGCAACTTCTCTATTAGTTCATACTAGTCCTACTCAAGCTCTTTGGGTAGGATTTCACTTGAGACATTTTTGCAATACCCTCAAAGAATATTGTCTAGTGTTTATAAGTTTGTATTTTGTTCATAGCTTAAAAGTCTAGAGATATTTTAGTTTTCAGTAGAGTTTCCTCTTAGAATTTGAGGGCTGGTTTATTCCTGCATATTGTTCCATTTTGTGTTTTTATTGAAAATACAAATTAAAATACAACACATTACATTGAGAATAACACTTATCTAAATGAGCTCAAAGGAAAGGGAAGAAGTGTAGGTTATGCAATTTTTACAACTACTTTAATCAACACACAAACTATCTCCTAAAAAAATGAATCACATTCCAATAGAATTTCAGTGATCAATTAAGATTGTCAAATGCTATTCAATAAAACCAAGCCAAACGTCATAGTTCTTATCATAGATGTGAGTATTGCCGATTAATCGGCGATATTAGAAAAAATCGCGATTTTTTGGGGCCGGCGATTTAGTCGCCCCAAAAATCACGTTTTTTTTTTTTGCAAATTTTTTCAAAAAAAATTGTAGATTAGTAGGCGATTAATTGCCTAAAAATCATGATTTCTTGGAAAAAAATCGCCTGCGCCTGGCAGTCACATAAAGTGACGAAAAACCATATTTTTTCATTCGATTTTTAAATTGCTTAGGGCATTTTGGAGAGGAGAGGATAGAGGAGGAGTTCTTGGCAAGCAAGAGGCGAAATCGAGTGCATTTGGAGGCCTTTTGATTCAATTTCTTCATTACTAGGTAAGTGATTTGAATTTTTGTTTTTTATTTTTGCAAGAGATTGTATTCTTTTTTCTTGCATGTAAATGGATAAAAATACATTCCTAATTAGTTAGGAATGCATTTGATGAATGTAAGCAAGATTAAATGCATTCATTTGCATTTTTTTTCATTCCAAATCGAATTTATGTTAGAAATTTGCACTTTTTTGAAAAATTTGAAACCCTAACAGCTAATTTGTTTGAATGTTATTTGGATTTCAATTTATTGGCGCTATTATTGGAATGTTGCTTGAATTCTTTGTTTAACTATTAACTTTGATCTTGTTATAATTTATTTATAGTTTTTTTAAAAAAAATTGTATGCGTAAGGCAGCTCGTAGCAATTTTAAATGGCAGACAAATGGCCATTGACTCCATGCCCTTGAGGCTACATTGGCACCAGGCCAAAGAATGCGAGAGATCAGGCATGGAAATATGCCTATGAAGCACCCGATGAAACAACCAAAGTGATTGCATTCGATGTGAGAAGGTAATATCCGAGGGCATTTACCGATTCAAATATCACATCGTAGGGATCTCAAAACATGATACGAATCCTTGTGAGAGTACAATAGAAGAAATAAAAAAGTTTGCAAATGCCTTGCTCGCAGCTGGAGAGCAAAAAAAATTGCAAAGAGAGCTGAATAAATTGCATGTCAGAGCAGCCATAGCAGAGACCCAAGGCAGTTTCGTTGATGTTCAGGAGGAGGAGGCTGCCATAGAGAGCATGGCCGACTCTTATCGTGGGCTGCGTGTCCGCAAATAGGGTGGTCTTTCTTTCACGAGTTTCGCTTCCACTCCCACTCCTACACCTCCTAGCACTTCCGCACCATCAGGATCAACAGGTGCTTCTAGGATAGGGAGCTATTTTGTGCCGAGGAACACACCTAGTGCACAACCTTCATTAGAGGCCACTAGATGGAATAAGGAGGTCCATGACTAGGTGTACAATGCACTAGCAGATTTCTGGGTTTTCAACAACCTTTCTATTAGTGTTGTTGACAGTCCCTATTGGGAGGCTTTGGCCACAGGGTTGACAGTTGCAGGAAAGGGGTACAAGTCCCCTTCTCGTTTTGTGTTGGGTGGCATGTAAGCGAATAATTTTATTACACTCGATTTCCTTTTAATTTTTAACTTTTTACTTTGTTCTAAATTTTAATTAATTTATCTAGAAATTAGAATGTTGATCACTAAAGTCTAAATCAATTTAAAATTACTAAGAATCTAAGGCATAACTAAATTTTGTTTTTGTAGGCCTATTGGAACTGCTATTGAGAGGGCCAAAGCATTTGTTGAGGAACAAAAACAAGAATGGATAAAATTTGGTTGCACCATTCTTTTTGACGGGTGGACAGATGGGAAGAGTAGGACCATAATTAATTTTTTTGCCTGCTGTAATGATAATGTGGTGTTCCTGAAATCAATCGATGCCTCTAGCAAGGTAAAAAATGCTTAGACATTGGCATTGATGTTGGAGAACATGGTCTTAGAGATTGGCATTGAAAATGTGGTGCAAATCATCACAGACAATGTTGCTACATATGTATCAGCAGGTAAACCGTAATTTTATGTTGCATGTGCATTGTGAATTTCACAAGAATAATTTTTAATAGTTTGATATTTTTGAAAAGTTGGAAACTAATTAGTATTTGCTTTTACAATTGGTAGGAAAACTCCTATAGCAGAGGCACCCCACTCTCTTGGACCCCACGTGCAGCACATGTCCTTGACCTTCTTTTGGAGGACATGGGCAAACTTGAGTGGGTCACTCCAATTGTGGAGGATGCAAGGCAGGTGACAAAATACATATACAATCACCCATGGGTCCTTAGCCTGATGAGAGAGCACACTTATGGCAAAGAAATTGTCAAGCCTGCCGTCACAAGGTTTGCAATGATTTTCTTGAGATTGCAAAGCATTCTCGATAATTTGGTTTCTTTGAAGCAAATATTTGTTTCGAAAAAATGGCTTGATTCCACATTTTCAAAGAAGAGTGAAGGAGAGAATGTTGTGCAGATTGTGTTTGATAAATATTTTGCAGATAAGGCCGATGAAATAGTAAAGGTAACTACAAAACTTTAAGTTTTAATTTACACTTTACAACTTTATAACATACAAAGTTTGTAACTCAAGTAAATAATAATTTTGTAACTTGTCAACTAATTTCAAATTTATATTGCAGGTGTTTGAGCCTTTAGTCAGAGTTCTGCGTTTGGTTGATGGAGACCAAACGCCAATGGGTGAACTATATGAGGCCATGGACAAGGCCAAAGAACCTGTCAAAAATTACTACAAGGGGGAAAGCATCAAATATGAACCCATTTGGCAGATCATTGATAGAAGGTGGAATAATCAGCTCCAGCAACCCATTCATGCAGCAGGATATTTCCTCAACCCACGTTTTAGGTATACCGTAAGCTCATTCTTACTCAAATTTAAGTTAACGAAGACTTGAGTTCATTTTTCTTTCGTAGGGTGTTGGGTGTGTACGAAAATTACAAGACTTATTTGTTTTTGGTTTTTGGTTTTAGGGCTGATGGTACATATGCAGATCCTGATGGAGAGGTCATCAGAGGCCTAAGTGAGTGCATCCAAAAGATGGTAACCAGCGAGGAAACAAGAGATAAAATCATTGCTGAGCAAGAGATCTTCACTTCAGCAGGGGCAAGGTGTTCTCCACTCCTCTTTGCAAGAGAGCAAGGCTTACACAAACCCCAAGTAATACATTTGCAAACTTTTTAATCTCAAATGCTAAAGCAACATTTATGTTTCACTTTTTGTTGTCTATTAGTATTTTCTAACTTGTACAATTTTTGTGATGCAGTGGCTTGGTGGACCACTTGGGGTGCAAGCACTCCAAATCTTGCAAAATTTGCTCTCAGAATCCTATCATAGCCTTGTAGCGCATCACATTGTGAGCGCAACTAGAGTTTGTTTGAGGCCATCCACACAAAAAAGAGAAACAGGTTGTCCCAAAAGAGGATGAATGACATGGTCTATGTGCAATATAATCCTAAATTGCACATGAAAAGGGCACAACAAGATCCTCCTGGGCCAATCGATTTTGGATAAGATAGATCCTTATTATGATTGGACAGCACAGGAGCAAGCTCCCTTATTTACATAGGAGGACACCTCCAATTTGGAGAGGGAGGCCACAGAGGAGGTTGCAGAGGAGGAAGGGGGTGGAACTAGATATGACATCGAGGAGGGCGATGATGAGGATGATGACATTTGAGCTTGCTGCAGAGGACCTTGACATTTTGTGCACAGCGAATGTGGAGCTACCAACATCTAGTTCTATAGCTACACCATCTCCTGCATTGGCACAGACACAGACACAAACATAGACACAGACCCTGCGGGGTTCTAGTTCTAGAGCTTTATCCTCTCCCACACTCACTAGTAAAGTGACTGGGAAGAGGAAGATGTAGTCCTGTATTTGACATTTGTACTTATTTGTAGTCATGTTGATGTGCTTATTTGAACTCTTTACATTTGACACTTTATTTATGAGAATACAACTTCTCATGTGTTGTGAACTTGTTAGTTGTTAGTAATTTACAACTTGTCACTACTTACTTGTTAGTAATTTACCGATTAATAACTCTTTTTGCATTGATATATATCTAAACATGATTGTTTCTTATGTATCATTAGTAATTAAGTCATTAGATGCAAAAAAAATTGAATTCTATAAAAAAATCGCATTTTTTTATTAAAATTTAGTGGTTTTTGAGTTCCCGATTTTTGGCCGATTTTGGCCAATTTTTCCCAATTAAATTTTTTCAGGCCTAGGTGATTAATCTTCTCAGGTGATTTTTACATCAATGGTTCTTATAATCTATCCAGAGATAATTAACAAAAAACACAGGAACTACCCTAAACAAATTAGCCACACTCCAATATAATCCTATAGAGAAATTTGGGCCATCAAAGGCCACACAATTAAACCAGGTCACATGTTAGTAGTGCTTATAAGCTACCCAAATATAGTAAACTACATTCTATATCTGTTAAAGCTCTTCTGGAATTTTTGAGTAGAGTTTCCCCTCTCCCTCCCCCCCACCCCAATATTTTGGTGAGGTACCTCATTCATCATCATAATTGGCAAACATTAACTGAAAAACTTTATTTCACATCAATTTAGATTGCCCCTATGCCTATTTTCATCAACCATACTATCTAACCAGTTAGATCAGACAGACACATTAAGATTGATAAGCATCTGTTAACGGGTCAATTTAGATTATTCTTCACTGAAATTAAAGTCTCATCTTTCTTGGAAATACAAGTCAAACATTTTAACCAATTACAGAGGTAAATGGAATCACAATTATAAAGCAATTGTGCATTTACAATAGTATACAAAAGATGTCGTGCGTTCTTGATTGTGAACCCAAGATACAATAATTAATAGGTTTGTCCATAGGTTTAGATTACCAATTGCTAGTATTGCTGACAATTGATTGGGAACTACCAATTAGAATGCATCAGAAAGGACCACAAAACATAAAGAAATAAATTCTTGGCAATTATATTTATTTTTATTACTTGGCTGACTATATCAAAGCCCCAATGAGTTGTTTCCCAGGCGAAACAGAAGAAAATGAGCCTAACTACAAACAAGATTCTAAGAAAGAGGAGGGTGAAAGGACATCCCTGGACAAAGATAGGATAATGTAGATGTAGCTGATGCAGAGAGTTTCTGGCGAAGGTAAATCTCCTTTGTTAGAATTCTCACATCATGCTCAGCTACCTGCACTTGTTCTCTTGGCCCCTTGACCAGAGGGCCACCTCCAGCAAGTGAGTTTTTGTCTGCTACAGTTACTGCACCTCTGCCTAAAATTGCTAGTTCCTCTCAGCCAATCGTCTGCTCTGCTCTGCCGAGTGTGCATCTCTTTTGGCTAATTGCTCATCTTGATTTTCCAGCCTATTCACCTGCTGAGCTAATTGAGTATCCTGTTGAGCCAAAGAGGTTTCCACAGCTGCTTGTTACTCACATTCTGCAATGGTGAGCCCCAGTGTGAACCAAACATAGAATATTTAGCAGGTTGATGTTGGTTAAGATTTCCAACCGTCGATAACTACTAACCGACAATTGCTTGGGAACTACCAATTACAATCCACAGCAAATGACAAATAAAACAGAAAGAATAAGCATAGGCCTTAACATTCATATTTACTTTTATCACTTGGCTGACTACAAAAATGTCAACGGGTTGAATAGATTATAACCAATTTAGAATACACAATGTTTTGAATTCAATATACCGGGGGACTGCTCCCATATACCTGACCAGGAACATTTTATCTCAAAGTGATAAATTTGTATAAATTAAGAGGAATGGAACCCAAATATAGTTACGTGGATCTTGCATGAGTATTATCATTTTCTCAATGGCTCTTTATTTTTCTTTCCATGATATAACTCTAAACCTCATAACGAAATACCCTTGTACATTACAAATTCCTTTATTGAAATGGAACTATCTCTATACTTGAGAACCCAATTATGACTCCAGAAGTACACTGTTTTTCCTATAGCTTCTTTTGCATGCGTACATATTAAATCTTACATATTGCGGTAAGAGAAGCTATCGGAATATTGTGGCTAGGTGCAATTTGACAATAGAAACACTGGAATAAATTACAACGGGACTCAAAAAGGAATAAAAAGAGAATTGGAAAAGAAGCTCTCTGCAATCAAATCCAAGAAGCAACAAAATCATGTAAGAGGCTTGGATCCTAGGAGTAAACCCCATAACAGAAATCCTAGACAAGACAGCTATAATAAACTCATTACGGAACCCATTGGACAAGTCAATCCAGTAAAATGAAACTCTGTTGTCAGAAGATGCCTCCAATAGAACCAGGAGAAAGGGTTCAATGAGGAACAAAGCTCTGCTCTGCATTAGAAATATGATCAGAAGGGTTAGGATCCTCATTGATCACCACTGAAGGGGCAGTAACTACAATTTAGGCTAATACTGCATTTAAGCATAAGAACCCCTTGGGTAGCCAAAGGGTAAGGATAATTACAAAGTTCTCCAAATGTACACATATTCTCATTTCTGCTGATTTACTAATATATGTATACATCTGCCAAATCATTCAAGTTTTGACAGAGTTTTCTTCTGCTTTTTTAATTCGTTTTTATGTGTGATAACATATTGCAAACTACTCAATTGGCATAGCAGATGCAATATCTCTTCATAACCTTATCATATATGTAGGCTGATCTTTGTAACATTACAATACTGGCTCGTTATCACATGTCAATTGGTAACTAAGAGATCACAAAGCAACTGTTCTAGGTTACTCCACATCGACTCTTCAAAAAAGTCCACAAACAATGTTTCTTGTAACTCTGCACAAAACCAAAACATCATGTCAGTTTTACAAAATCTTTTCAAGTAACTACTAAAAAGAAATCTACTTCATGATAGCATGATTGAATTCCAAAACATGATTATTATACTTAGTACCAGGTACATTGGAATCCTGGCTTGTTATCCACATATCAATAGGTAACCAAGAAGAGATCACAAAGCAATTGTTTTGGGTCCTCCACATTGCCTCTTGGTAAAAACAATTCTATGAGCAGTGTTTCTTGTAACTCTGCATGAAAATTAAACATCATAAGTCAGTTTTAGAAGCATGAAAACAAGATTGTATTCCAGAACATGATTATTAAGTATCACTCGATACCAGGCAATATTGCAATCCTGGCTTGTTGTCTACATCAATTAGTAATGAAGAGAAGATCACAAAGCAATTGTTTTAGGTCCTCCACATTGCCTCTTGTCAAAAACAATTCTACAAGCAATGTTTCTTGTAGCTCTGCATGAAACCAAAATATCATGTCAGTTTTAAAAGTTCTTTTAAAAAAACACATTTCATGGACGTATGATTGAATTCCAGAACATGATAACTAAGTATTAGTCAGTACCAGGACACTGGTAGGAAAATCTAACAGCCTGTTGTGCAGCCATTTTCGCCAAGGAAATGTCAGATGATTTGAGATTAAGCAACACAGCTTTGACAACCTTATGACTGCTATCTTTACTGCACAGGCCAAACAAATGACATTTAATTAGTTGGCCATATATGGATTCCTTCAAATAGAAAACATACACTCTAACCATCTGTTCCAGTATGCTCACTTGACAAATGCTAATACATTATAAGGATCGATATATTGTTTAAAGATTTTCTTTTAGGTGGCAAAGAGTGGTCCCTTGGACTTTCTCAATGTGGGCCATCTTCCATTATGCAATCGGTCTATCCTGTTAGTATATACCCTTAGCATTTTGGAAACTTGCTTGCTGTTCCTAGCTTTAAACTTCCTTGAGGTCATCAAAAACTATTTGAAGCACAACTCATTGACCTCAACATCTGTCTAAAATCTAAGTAACAAATAATCTCTCAGTTTCTTCCATTTCCCAAAATTTGTAGAGCTAGAGTCCCTTGGACATTTCTCTTCAAATTTTAATCAAAAAATCTGTGACTATCAATTGAGTATACACACAAAAATGTTAGATAAGTTAAGAGCTCAGATTGACAATGACTTATCAACATAGTCACCAGGAGACACAGGTGTATTAGTACAAGTACGGGAATGGGGATGCCAATCAAATTAGAGTACAACGGTACATGAATGAGAAGATGGCTATCTTATATCCAAATTAAGTTACAAGAAATTGTGGTTATGGGGATGGGTATGTGGTACATGTTTGTATGATGGAATTTTGGCAGTTAAGGATTTCAGAGTCAATAATGCTGCAAGCATGGGTTTTGAGTTAAAAGCTAAGTGGAAATTGCATATTCTACATGCATGGTTAAAATTGTTTTGGATTGTCTCAGAACATATGGGTTCTTCCACTTATTGTGCTGAGTATTCTTAGAAAAATAACAGCTTGCACATCTAAAATGGAGAAATCCTCCCTCTTATAAAAGGGACAATTTTTTTTGGCATTTGTAGTGTATTGACAATAAATCACAGCCTCCTTGTAAGGTAAATAGTAAATACAATCTTCTATGGAACACATAAAAGCATGCAATCTGCAGCCATATTAACTCCTCAAGGATGCCTTTCTGTCAGGAACAATCGTTAGCCATTATATCTCCCAAAAATAAAATTGACATAGATGGAGTAAATTCCAATGGTATGAATAACTTCCAAATTTATATCAATGAAGAGACCCTCCTGAATTGGGCTGAGGGTTGGCTAACCAAGCTAACAGATATATGCAGACATACAGCAAAAATGTTTCTGAAGAATAAATCAGCAAAAGAAAAAAAATGTCACAATTCAATGGGAAGAAAATTAAGAAAAATGATTTAGGGTCTTCAGGGAGAAAAATACAAAAGTTGTAATTAAATAATGTTTGTAGCTGAAAACATCACCCCGCTTGCCACAAAATAGTTAAAATGTGTTAAAAAATTGGTCAAACTTGCAATTAATTGCAATTCAGACAAGTTTAGTTCATTTGTTTGTATTTTTAAGGTTAAAATTGTCAAAAATTACATCAGCCAACTCCATGCACAAACCATGATTTCAAAAGGGAAAAAGATTGGCAAAACTGGTGCTTCATAACTTACTGTGATGTTTTGGCAGTTTTCTGCAATGATTGGACCTCCAAATGAAATGCACGTGACAGTTAAAAAGTTCATCATGCAGTGGTATCTTGGGCATGGGCCTATCAGTGTCCACAATATAAAAAAAGAACATGCTTTCAATCTTGTTTGCATTTTATTGGTGTTATCCACTGCTGACGTGTAGTGGATTAAAATATTCTGATTTTGGTTGAAAGATTATCTTTGACTTCTGGGTTGATTAATTGGTGTTGAACTATACTGATTTGGTGTTTAATTGCTGAAATTATTATCAAAGGGTTTGCTGATTAGAACGCCTCACATTCAGCCTTATTACTTTTGCTACTGTGGCTTGAAGGTGAATTGAAGATTGCCACAATTTGAGGTATATTATCTGCACAACATCATATTGCTGGGCAGCATTGACAGTTTGTATTTGGGACTGTTTAAATTCAGCCAGCAATCTCTTATATGCCGATCTCTATTCCTACCTTGGGCTGCATTTTATGGTTCTTACTCTTGGTGTGGAGTTTACCTTATCTCAACTACAGAAAATCCAACAACAAGGGCAATCCAGGTTGTCTATTTAATAAGTCTGATTGTATCCCAACTGTTTGTAAAAATGTCTATTGGCTGTAGATGCACATTTAACATGTAAAAATCATATTTATGCATTCAGCTGGTTTAAAAGGATTGCATTTCTGTTCCAATTCTTTACCTAGATTTCTTAGTGATCATTTGCAAGCATTTAAAATTCATTTAAAATCATTTCAAGCTAGCAAATACACTCTGAAAATAAAAGACAGCGAGATAGAGGGTTCATGCAAAGTGTTCAACAAAATGTCAAACATCTAAAAAGTGAGGAGAATTTTGTGTTTGTCAAGTTGGTACTATCTGGGGTTTTTACATGAACAATCAAACTTTAATGCAAATTTAATAGTAATATCCAAGTCGCCTGGAATTATGGATTTAAATTTTAAAGAGGAGATAGCAGTTTTTTCATTTGGGAGTACTTGTAAGTAGCATCGATAGGGATTGAGATTTATTATGATCTTTGGAGTTTATTGGTTTCTTCTCTGCAAGGAATGCATTCTGCTTTCAAGACAAAACCCTTGGAAGGAGCAGGCTTGGATGCAAACCCAGGCAAATCTTATGCTTTTTCACTCAGCTGTACGGTAGTATCTGCAGAAGACTTTGGAATCAGTTTCAGGCTTGTTTGAGTAGACATAAATTTGAGAGACAACAGAAATCCTAGGTGTCCATTACTAGTTATTCAGCCATGAAGAATTCACATCTGTTTTGCAACCACCAAAGATCGCAGCACATGAAGACACCATAAATCATTAAATCGCAGGTCTACAACTACTGAGACAAGTTTCTTGGTCAGGCAATCAGCTGCAAGTTCTGAATGTGTAAATTGTTTCCTCAATCTCAACAAAGGGTAAATTACTATTGACTGCCAATGCATCTATTTTTCATCTGTATCTCTGGATGCTTTTTTTATGTGATAAATTGAACCCTTACCGCTCTGAGCTAATCTATCCAAGCAAGTACTTCGTAGTACAATAAGTTTCAGTAAATCCAAAGACAGGATATTTCAGAAATCAAGTAAATAAATACAAGACTTTAAAGGCCTGTCGTCAGACACCAAATATGTGCTTTTGAAGGTCTATCATAAAGCTTCAAATCTGTTTTATTACTCATGGTTTCTTGTCTGCCTTCAAATCTGAATAAAAACAATAGAATTTTACATTTACATAGCGCATCAGAGACATCTATTTGCATTGAAAGTCAATGAAAAGCTATCAAGGAGGCAAAAAAATCAATTGCACACCATATTAAAAATAGGTCTAATCAATTTGCATTGAAAGCCAAGGGAAAACCATCGAAGAGGCAGCAATACAATGCCAATGGAAGAGACAGATTTTGAAGAGTAGAAATTGGTCAAATGCTGGAAGTGAATGACATGGCCATGAAGGAAAAAAGAGCACTTGTGATCATGACCAAATACTAGAACGTAGGGAATCGTACCCTTCAAGAAGACGACAAAGGTATGGAACAGGAAGAACTAGAAGACTAACCAGAATTTGTTTCAAACGTGAGCAGCTAAGACAAAGCATAAGAGTGTTCATCAGCACAAAATGATGAAAAATAGTAATGAAGCTATAGCAATCAGATTGCACTAGCCAAAGTGGAATCAATTTCATTATCTGGAAATCTGGAAAAGCCAGAACATAGAGGTGTTATAGCAATGAAAAGTAAGTGAAGATAAAAAATATTGTACACAGGAAAAACTATTTCCAAACTATCTGTGAATAAAAGGGAAATGTTGCTGAGTTATTATTGATAATGGTAGCACAAATAATTGTGTTGAATGAGATGGTTTGTATATTTAGAGACACCAAAGAAGAGAGTGACATAATTAATTATTAAATACATACAAGATATAGTGCTTATAAAAAGCACATCAAATCTTGGCAAATGAGCAAAATCTATTCAAATTTCACAATGAGGGATAGAGTGATGAATAATGGTACGATATCATATCAAATCAATGCATATCATGTGGGTATACTAAGACTGTGTAATGAGCCCTGCTAGCTCTATGCTGAAGAAAGGACTTTTTTATGTTTTCCAAATATTTTCTTTTTCCAGATTATTAAAAAAAAGATAACTATGCATAGCGGAAGAGATTCAATTTATTTCTTAATATGTAAGCATGAAGCAATGTACAATGCCGAATTGCAATACACATAAATTCTTAGAGATTATTATGAAACCTGGTAATGCTGACGCATGCTGAAAGAACATGAAATGGATGCCAAACTGGGACACTGATCCAAACGGAGACCTGGTATTGTTATTGCAGCTTGTAAGAGAAAATGCTGCCACTATATGGTCAAACTTAGGTTGCATGGGTACGCGTACGCATGTACGCAGATACCACGTCCACACACCCCAAGTACTAGGTAGTCAGTGGAGAGCATCGTAGCTAAGGACCTCGATTAAGATTTCTGATTTTTGTTTCAATTTTTTGTTTGCGTATCAGCTTGTTGTTTATTAATCTTAATTCAATACATAATCAATTTTAAACTTATAATTCAATACTAACAGTAAACTTTATCACTGTTCAAGTCAAGTTTATCATTTGCAATGGTATTGCTATATGATTTATGATCTTCTTGTTCATGTTTAAAGTCTTCCTTCTCTGTTATGCATCTAAACATTTATCATATATTATTATTACAAATATATTGCAATTCTAAAACTGCAAACAATACATTACATTTGCAAACTTTATCACTGTTCTTTTGAAAAACCATTGTCATGACTCATAATTTCAGATTTTCTATAAATATTAAATTATATTTTTTTAAAAGTTTGATGTACCCAAGTACCCCTGTCCTCTATTTTGAAAAATAGCTGTACCCATACTGGTACCCTAAAAACCCAGGTACCCCAGTCCCCATGCAACCTAGTTCAAACACAGACCCTTACCCAGTCCTCATGCTGGCTTAATGCAATACGGCTGCCAAGTCTTGAAGCCATTGACCTCTATATTTCAGAATACTTAGCCATCTCTACCCAATAATTAGCATTGAACTCCAATGCAAATCGATCCAATCCCACACTCCACAAATGCAGCAGCAATAGTCACGATTCACCATTATCAAGAATTTCTTCAAACCCTCAAGATCAACATCTCCACAAAATGCAAACAAAAGATATGTAAGAGTTATTTCATTTGCAACAAGCCATTGCTTTTTTAATAATAAAACAAATCTTTCTTATCACTCCAACAATTAGCTTCAAGAAGACCTCTTTCACTTGAATGCCTTTTGCTTTGTACCAAGGCACATATTTGAATAATATAATTTATTAACTCCCTTTAGCTCCAAAACGACCTTTTCATCAATATCATGATCTTCTGACACACAAGGTAATTGTTTCCTATGCCAAAGATTTAAAACTTTTCAACCCAATTCCAACAAGCTATGACACTAAGGTGACCAATATACAATACCAACAAAGCAATCTCAATGTATTTAATTAAATAATAATCATAACTCACCCATCTTGTGAAGACGACTAAAGAAGCACCAGAAGCAAGATCTGATAGAACATGAGTGATTCTAGTATATTAAATGCATCAGAATCATAACTCAACCTCGATGTATTTTTTAAATGCTTTGTTGATTCTAGTATATTAGAATACATGCTTTATTGTTCTGGTTAGTAACCATTCTACAATCTCTATAAAACACTTTATTAAATAATTCAAAACCTTATTACTCCATAGGTTCCAAAATAAAGTCACTTTATGAAAATGACTTAAGTACACTCTAACCCCTTTTATGTCATCATATCATAAAGTCATTTATTAATTAATATTATTAAAGTTTAACTTGTTTTAATTGTACTCATTAAACCCTTCATAATTTCCAATATCAACTCATGGGAATAATTGGTCCACTTTCCAAATATAGATATGATGTCAATTGATTGCCGTAGGTGACTTACTATAAATAGTAAGTATGAGAAAAACATCCAAGTCACTAACTATAAACAGTAAGCACAAATCAAATTGTCTTAAATGATCTCTGGAAGGCATACCACAAATAAAGTAGGAAATTGAGCCGCTTAATAGTGAAATAAGTGGTGAAATTTAGGGACATTAGATAATTCCAAAAGTCCCTTAGCAAATACTTTTTGTATAGGGATTGCAGTCCCCTTACATTACAACTAGTGCAGTTAATCATGGGGACTATTCAAGGTTTCTTCTAATTTTTGTATAACCTTTCAGAACAGTCATGCAGACCATTTTTACCTTTCTTTCCACTTTTTGGGTGCTATTAGATCTACTGATAGTTTTTCTTTCTCTTTCAACCAATTTAAACTCATTGTTATTATCACTATCTCTCTCTAAAGAACTAGATTCCCTAGACAAGAGATTGAAGAAATTAAGAGAAAGTGCTTTACTTTTTGGTTCACAATCAAAAGGAATGCCTTCTGAATCAACAAAAGCATTCAAATCAGAATGTTCAGACAACAATGGGTTTTATGCGCCTTCTTCATTTGAATCAAGAACTATTTCCCCTTTCTCATTAGAATCTACACTCTTTCATTATTCTCTTCCTGCTTTTCCAACTTGGGTTCAATCTTTTCCTTATCGATGTCCTGATTGCCATGTGTTATACCAACAGAATTGACAATCTTTGTTGCATCAATAGGGTCAAGGTTTATGTATAATATCCCATACCAATTTTACCCTTAAAAGCTTAATAAGACTTGAAGGAATTTCGTCAAACAGTTGTCAAATAAAGCATGCTCTGATTTTCTGAGATCTTTTATTACAAAATACAGTTCAAGAGGAGCTCTTGTAGCAAGTAGTTTCAGATCTCTTATGACCCTGCCAAGCATACCTCCCAGCACTAGATGGTATTAAATTGCTGTAGCTTATATTTGCAATAGAATTCTCTGCACAAAGTCTGGAGTTTGCAGGGTTGTATAACATCCTAGTGAGTTGATTTGCAGACCTGAATATTGTCTTGGCATTCTACTTCTGATCCCAAATTATAATTTATGGGCCACTGACATTTTGTCAAGCAGTTTGCATGCAAAGCCTTGACTGAATTTCTGAGTTCTTATAGCTGTTTTCAATGAATGTTTACCGCATAGATTAATTGAATAATGCACACAGACAATGAGCCAGAACAACAATAGCAGAACACTTCTCTTATTATTATTCGCATATGCCAAATAGTACATTATGCTTCGATGATATGATCTGACGATCACAATGCTTCCCGAAGGGGTTATAAATACTTTCCGAAGAACTTTCCCGAAGGAGTCCGTCGGCCATATACAACATGTCGCTACATAACAAAAACCTTTCCGAAGGGACCCATCGGCTACATAACAAGAACCTTTCCGAAGGGACCTGTCAGCTGATACACAATTTCCTTTCCGAAGGGACCCGTCGGCTGATACACAATTTTCTTTCCGAAAGGACCCGTCGGCTGATACACAATTTCTACCGACGACATCATCCCCCCCAAAAAGAAAAGTCGTCTCCTGACGACTATTACAAAATCTCTGAGACAAATCAACAACCAAAATACATTGACTGACTAACTAGTCTTCAACACTGTCACCTTAGCCAATTTGACATCTGACCTTGGTAGCCACTTGTGTCGCTTTCTGCCTTCCAATTCCGGGTACACTGAACCAAGTGTCGCTGTACTGCCTTCAACTGGATGATCAACTCCTCCCGAGCTCTCTACGCATCCACCAAGATAGCCTCATGGCCAACACCTACTTGTAGTGCCTCTGGTACACAGACACTCCATGCCTGCAGCAGCTCCAAGTCTTCTCAACTGGTCAGACTCCCACGACTGATATCCGCAACAACTGGGGGTCTAGGGGGCAACGCCCCAGGTGCGCTCCCTGTCGTAGTACAGGGCGGGGTCGAGGGGCAGCGCCCCTCGCCGCCAAGACCAAATGAGCACTCTGAAACCCACACAAAATTGCACGGAACACACCATTTCTGTTATTTTCTGCCGATTCTACACTCTTTCTAGCAATCGCTGATGCTTCCCCTTCCCTATGGCATCATCTGATACTCATTCTGAGCACGCTTGATTTGTCGACGGTTTTTTTTTTTTTAGAAAACCACCTGCCACCCTCTGCCATGTTACGCCAATTCCTTATGCAATAACCTGGAATGCCATTCAAAATCTGAATGCAATAACAGGTAGAAGCCGTATGCCAAATCTGTATGCCATATTTATCATTTATGCAAAACCCGTACACCATATTATAATGAAAATCTGTACGTTGGCTGCTTCAAAAAATCCGTACGGTGACCATGTTGGAAAATCCGTACGATGGCTGTTTAAAAAAATCCGCATTGAGACTCGAATTCCGTATAGCAAATAACATATATATGGGAAAATCTGTACGGCAAGCTTTTTAACAAATCCGTACGGTAACTCAACCTCCAAAATCCGTACAGTGACTGGCTCCCAGAATCTGTACAATGACTGGCTCCCAAATCCGTGCATAGCCTTGCAAAGAAATTCCAAATCCGTATAGTGCCTATCTGACTGCATCTGGGAAATCCGTACAGCTACACTGCGTTTGAAAAGTCCGTACAGTGACTGCATAAAATCCGTACATAGCCTGCCTGCTAAACACCGTACGGTAGCCTTTTAAAATCCGTACATTGCATCTTCATTAGAAAATCTGTATGGTGAGCAATGAAATCCTTTTGGTGAAAAAAATCCGTACATTCCCAGACTATTTAAAAAATCGTACGGTGGTCTCAAATTGATGTTACAATGTGCAGCTCCTGAAAACCGTACACTGTCTTCAAATATTGAAACCTGTACACCAAAAAAATGTACATTTGTTGGAAATCCGTACAGGAGAAAGCTGTACAACGACCTACAAAACCGTACTCTTTCTCCAAACTCTGTACGATGAGCAGGTTAAATCCGTATGGTGCTTCAGAGTTTAATTTCAAACCGTACAGCAGCTCCCAACTAAAAACTGTACAACTCAAAAACCAAGTGAAAACCGTACGGTGAACAAACAAAATCCGTACGGTACTTTTTTTCATTTTTCATTTTTTTTTTTAATTTTTTTTTTTTTTTGGAAAATCTCACTTCTGGAACAATTATGTACAATATTTACATATATACAGTACTTACAGTCTTCTCTTAGTTGTTCGTCCACGGGGGTGCGTTGCTTCTTCCATGGTGGACATTCAACTTCGACTGATTCACTACGTCGGCCACTTCATTTTCATCTACTGTCGATAACTTCATCGCTCCATTATCACCAACTTCCTGTATCTTGTACGACCCGACCCATTTAATTTTGAACTTGCCTGGTTTGATCTCATTCCAGTCCTCGTACTTCAACACCCACTGTTCGAGTTGAAACCTACTACACTTGTTCCGTGTCATCTCCATATCGCTCAGTTTGTTCCGGAAGCTCGCTACCATAGACTCCGTGAGCTGCCCCTTCTGTTCGTCAATAACACATTCACTCTGTACTGCAACAACTTTTATTGAACCCTTCCTCTTTGTTGCCTGTGCAGACCGTATCGTGTGTCTTCCTTGCCGCCGGTACCTTTCTGCTATATCTGTGGTTCGACGTAATACTTTCTTCCTGCACAGTCGTACAGTAGAATCTTTCCTTCTTTTGGGTTCGTACTATATGTTCTGTCCTTCAACTTCAGTCGTATCCGCGTTTTCTTCTTCGGCTTCTTTGTGTTGCTTCGAACATTCATTTCTTCCTTCGGCTTCTCCATGTTCCTTCGGACATTCATTTCCTCCATCAGCTTCTCTGTGTTCCTTCAGACATTCATTTCCTCCTTCGGCTTCCTTGCGTTCCTTCGGATATTCATTTCCTTCTTCTGTCTTACCTTCATCGATCCTTAGCATATTACAACTTGGAAAGAGCTCGTAATCCTCTATCTGCCAGTGGTAAAGACCATTTACTGAATCCAGATTGTCATCTCCTTCCAATCGTAGGACTCCCTCCTGATCGGGTTCCATACTCTGCCTCATCTCATCGTCTTCTCCTTCAGAATCCGACGATAGAGCTTCTTCTCCAACCATCTGAGTGTGTAGATCGATGACATACTTCCGGTCTTTGCTTTCAAGTGATAAAGTATTTTTCTTCCAATCATGTTTTTCCTTGGCTTGTATCAACCACCCCGGCCCAGAATGGCATCATATCCTCTCCGTTTCAGTGGGATCACGACAAAGTCCAACAGGAGCGGTTGTGTTCCAATCGTCACTGGTTGCGCTGTGAGTACTCCCAATGGCTTGATTCCATGTTGATCGGCTGTTAACAACTGGAAGGTAGGTGGCCACAATGTCGGCTGTCCCAACTTTTTCCAAGTGTCTTCAGGCAACACATTGACACCGGACCCTCCGTCCACAATTGTTTCCATCAATACAATCTCGAGAATGCCCATTTCAACAACCACCGGATAGCGTCCGGATGAAAGAGCTAACAGCATTGGGTCTTCTGCACTTGTACCCCCTGTTTCTCGTTGTCTTGCTGTCCGGGTTGCTTAGCACTTGGGACTATATTTGTGAGGGCCGTACGGAGTTGAGGCATAGTGAGCAACAGATCATTTATCTTGACGGGTATCTTAGCTTGCAATATTTGCCGTACAATGTTCTGTTCTGCACAGTTCCGGACGGAGGTACTTGGCAGGTCCTTCAGGTGTGCCGTTTCTGCCTGTGTTGCTTTTTGGATCTCTGCCCGTGCTTCCTCCAGTCTCTTTTTTTCTTTCGCCGGATCAAGGTAGAGCTTCGCCTGCTTCCGTGTGATAGCTAGAACTTCTTCCTCGTCCATCGGCATAGCAACTTCGGTGTGTTCGTCGTTGTGCACTCTCGGGCGAAGTGACCCCACAGATTGCATGCGCGGCATTGAACAATTGGCCGACCATTCGCATCATACTGAATTCGACTCCTTCTGCCATTATTGTTGCTGCCATTGTTGTTATTGCTGTTGTTTTGACCACGCCGATTGTTTCGGTATCCACCTGATGTGGCACCTTCCGTACTTGTGTTCCCGTTCCCTCCTGACGGGGATGCCTCCTGTGTGAGGAACACTTGCTGCGGCGTTCTTGTTTTCAAATTGAAAGGGCATTCCTTTACCGAGTGTCCTAGAATCTGGGAAATCTCACAAAATTGATCTTTTGGCCTTCTTTCTTGCACTCCGTGCACCATAGGTTGTTGCCCTTAGTCTCCTTGTTCATGTTTTTGAATTCCTTCATCATCCGAATCATGTCCTTCTGGAGAGCACGGACCTTCTTGTTGCTGCCCTCGTCATCGTCGCTGCTATCTTCTCCTAAAGGGTCATTGTCATCTGAATCTGATGAGCTGGTCTTCTTTTTCTTCTTTGTCTTCTGGTCACTTTCGAGGTTCATTGCCCGATTGTATGCTTCAATATATGTCGATGGTGGCACGATCTTCATCTTTTTCCACAGCTTCGGGTGAAGGCCTTCAATGAACCATCTTTTCTGGAGCCCATCTGCCGGCTTATTCTCCATTTTACTGATTAAGTCCTTCAACCTCCTGGCGAAGACTCGTACTGTTTCATTCTTCTTTTGTTTGGTATTGAATATCTCGGCTACAATTTCATTATCATCACGCAAAAGTTGAAATTCTGCGATGAACTCCTTAATGTTATCCCAACTATTTAATTTCTGTGGATCAGCATCAGTAAACCAATCAATCGCAACACCTCGTAGGGTAGCGAAAAATTTTCGGATCCATTCGTTTGTATCTGTTATGCCATTTGCCCTCCAGATCGTTTCCCATGTTTTACAATGTCGAATGGGATCAGCTGCTTCATCACCATCAAATTTAGGCAATTTTTCCTTCGGACCTGCCATTATCACTATATGTTGGGGGTTTTGTTGTGTACCTGCGCTGTTTTGCACTCCCGCGCCGTTTTGAACACCCGCGTTGTTCTGAGCTCCCACGCTGTTTTGAACACCTGCGCTATTCTGCACACCCGTGCTGTTCTGGACACCCGCGTTGTTTTGCACACCCGCGCTGTTTTCTGCTTCCGCACTGTTTTCAATACCCGCGTTGTTTTCTGCTTCCGCGCTGTTTTCAACACCCGCGCTGTTTGGTGAAGAAGAGGGTTCGTCAACCGAAGCCGTTCGTTCCGGAAGTATATCTCGGACGAAGAGGTCACTCCACGCTCGTGCTCCGTCGGCACTCCGAGCCGTGCGAGTCGATCTCCTTCCGTCAGGATTCTCTTCCCGTGGCATATGCAGGTTCAGAAACTCCTCCCTCGCTTCTTCCACCAACTCAAGCCGTTGTCGAGTCTCCTTAAACAATCCTTCTGCGCTCTTGTTTCCGTCGGCAATTTTTTGAAATCTCCTTCGACGCTCTGTCTGCTGAGCCAGAATTAAATTTTCCTGCGCAACACGTATGTCATCTTTTTCCTTCAACTTATTCTTATCTTTGTTCAACTGATTCGGCATTTAATTCATATCCGCCTGCCTGCATACCAAGTCCATCGGGCAACGGCGCCAAATGTTTACCGCATAGATTAATTGACTAATGCACACAGACAATGAACCAGAACAACAATAGCAGAACACTTCTCTTATTATTATTTGCATATGCCAAATAGTACATTATGCTTCGATGATATGATCTGATGATCACAATGCTTCCCGAAGAACTTTCTCGAAGGAGTCTGTCGGCCATATACAACATGTCACTACATAACAAAAACTTTTCCGAAGGGACCCATCGGCTACATAACAAGAACCTTTCCGAAGGGACTCGTCGGCTGATACACAATTTCCTTTCCGAAGGGATCCGTCGGCTGATACACAATTTCCTTTCCGAAGGGACCCATCGGCTGATAGACAATTTCCTTTTCGAAGGGACCCGTCGGCTGATACACAATTTCTACCGACGACAATGAAGCCTTGACAGTTCCAAATAAGGAGATCAGATTTCCACAATCCATGATAGTTATGGTGCTTAGCTTTTGGATTAGATTGTGTAGAGATTTTTACCATCAACATTTCAAATCACACTACATGATCCATCATCACTTACATTGTTTTTACATCTCTTGCTCTCTCATCCTGATGATGGATCACATAGTGTGATTCGAAACGTTGATGGTAAAAATCTCTACACAATCTAATCCAAAAGCTAAGCACCATAATCCCAAATGACTTAAGAAGCATTGAATCCTAGAAATAGGGATGCATAAGAAAGGGATTAACCAAAGAATAATAAAATCACTGTTCTGGCTTCTTTCCAGACTTGAGTACAAAGTTCAAACAACGACAGTTCTGATAAAGAGTTTCAGTTACTAAAAATCTCTTAAGACATTTCATCAAATGTTTACTTCTTTATCTTGGAACCAACATTCAAATACATGGAAATATTTATAAACAAATTGGTGCAAAATTAATGGTATTCTGACCTGGACATGGCCTAGTGACTTCTGGAACTAAGCCTTAAGATGTAAATGACTGCAAACCCTCAAATCCTTCTTAGTCACTCTAAGTAGGGTTCAAAACCATGCCTCTAGAGAGTAGACGATTCACCTGGCAATGCGTTTAAATGCTGCTTTAGCTACCAGTGATGAACTCTTTCCTGAACTTACTGTCTGTCACTGCTGCAGCTGCCCAAATGCAATAATATCTGGTGTCACAATCTGATTTTTGTGTGCACACAGCCAAGCGTATATTTCTCCCTTCATAGCTGTACTTATTTAAGTCTCAGTCTCAGAAACCAAATAGCCAAAACTATATTCAATGCCATCTACTTCAGACTAGGCCTGCAATTGGATCTGGATATTCACCAATCATCTACCTCCAAGAATCTCCTTTCTCAGTTATAAAAGAATGCAGGCAAACTAGCTCGAGTTGTTAAGCATGTACCTCAACTCTGTCAGTCTTGGTAATCTTCACAAATGTCAAATCTGATCATAATCATCTTAATAATAATCTCACCAGAATCTGCAAATAAGTCCAACTGTCCAAGTGTGAACTCTGGATGAATTCAACTGGCTGAAGGAATGGGGGATCATCAAAACCTTCCTTATCAAATGAAAGATCCCCAATCCTGGTGACCTTGGAAATTGATGTTTGTTTCAAAATTCAAGACTTTGACCAGCAATTTGTACCTCTGAATAGACTTTATAGAATTCTGATTTCTTTTTGGTTTTTCCTTGCTTTCAAGTTTTAAGGTGTTTTTGAAGATATATGCAAGTAAATAACAAATAACAAATAACTTCGAATTAAGAATGATGAGCAGCATTCATTTATTGAAAACACTTAACAATTTGGAAATTAGTCAAATCATACAAAGCATAATATTCAGATTTTTGCAGTCAAAGAAATAAATATATCAAATGGATTCGCTGCTGTCTAAATTGAAATTGATGCCAGCTGTAGACGGTTTTACAATCACAAAAGATGGGGAGCTTGCTGCCACAAACCCTTGTATGATCTCCAAACTGCAAAAACGTGACTGCTAATAAGGAATGACGCCCACAATACAAGCCCGAGCGGCCTCTAAAAGAAACGCACAAGCTGGAATAGGCTGGCTGCCTAGTTGAATGTGATGTTTCCTTCTGATAAATGGTGCTATGAAGAATGTTGATCCTTACCACAAAGAATAGTACCTATTAACTCCAATACTGAATCACCAAATCCTTGTTGAGGTTTGCATCCCAACACTCCAGACATAGGGTTTTTGTCCCAAGCCTCTCAATCGCTCCACTAGAGCAATTTACAATTTCGCAAGTTTCAAAATGTCAAAAGTTACTCCACAATTACGCCTTCATCTTGTTATAACTCCTCTTAAGTGCAAATTGAACCCTAAATGAGAATTACACTTTGCACTTTATTATAAAGTAACATTTTCCCAAATAAAGGCATCCAAGCTATAGGAAAAACATTACTTTATTAAAATGTCATAACCCGAAGTGCCAAAAGGTCTCCGGATAGTGAAAATAGTTTATAATAATTCGAGACCTTTCCAATGAGCTATAACACAAGGGCACATCTAATCAAACGAAGCCATATACCCCTTATTACTCTGAAATGGCTATATAAATAGCCTTATTATAAATTATTTAAATGTTAACTTAGGAAATATTTAAATATATTAAAATATTCCCCATTTTGCCTTTGAAAGCCCAAACCAACCAAATAAATGTGAAACTCACCATGTCACCTATTTGTGACTGATATCGAACGAGATGGGTCAACTGGCAATCCCTTCCCTATAATCTAGGAATGCTGCTAGAAACTAGGGAACACACCCTGTCATCTTGAAACTGAAACCATGGAATGGTCCCGTGGAACCTCACCTCTGGAAACTCATCTTCCTAAAATGTAGGGATACCCCCTAAAATCAAGGAACTCCACCCAACCAGCTCCCAACTGCCTGTAAAGTCAAGCCCAGTCATTGCATATTCTATATGAGTCTCTACCCACAACTGCTAGCCTACAAGACCCCCATGATAGGCTAACTCACATAACTCTACTAGTCAGACTAAAGAGGGGACATGACATCAAAGGGTTTTCGTCCTTGAGCGTCACCATTTCCAACATAATAAAGAAGTTATCTTAATAACATAATCTCATAACATGCTCCAAAAATGAGAGTACACCCTGTTTATTAAATCCCTTTAGGTGGTTGAAACACATCCAAAAGCAATGTGGGATCAAAGTTACTTTTATTTTGTTTTCTCCTCTAAAGAAACTTTCTGTTATAATTTGAAGTTGACACTATAATTGTAATGTTCTCTTCCCATCCCTGTGATGTACCAAACTAACTGTGCCTCTTTCCCAACATGTCTCTAATTAGTGATCATAAGGTAGGAATAAGAATATGGTGTACATCTAAACAAGAGGTCGTATGATAGAAGCTGAGGTTGTAAGGAAAAAGCTGAGGTTGTACGGTGTCTTGTTTGTCTACATGGTGGAGGGAAAGGTCGTTGGTGCCAATGAAGGTGATAGTCGTACAATTGGCAAGGGTGATGGCCATACAACAATGGTAGGCTGGATTGGTCATACGGTGGTAAGGAGAAAGAGGTACGGTGAGTTTAGATCAGTCACATGGTAGACTAGTGAGATGGTGTACAGAGCAAGAATTTGATGCTTTTCGAAGGTGAGGTGAGGAATGAGGTGGATGTGTACGATAGAGGATGAGAGCAAATGTATGCACGGTGATAGGGAGGGTGGCTTACAAGCCATGTGGCTAGTAGCTATACAAACGGAGATGGGCATTTGCCAAAGACTAAGATAGTGTGTGATTCTAGCGACACCAAATCTAGTGCGAATTGAGACAATAATGTAAATAGAGTATTCACCAAACACACAAATAGATGCCAACATAACTACAATAAAGTAACTATTATGTTTAGCACTTGTTAAGCTAGTCAGATTGGGTAGTTAGGTCGTGAGGAAATGCGTTGGTTGGTTTCCAACTAACCGACCCTTATATAAATATCTGGAAGTGGGTTTTCTGGTATTAATAAAGAAATCATTTCCTTGCCTACTAGATTGTGGTATTACTGGTACATTCTATGTTTTATGCATGTGTATATCAATTGTGTTATTTTGTATCTATGAACTTGAGTGATATTACCACTCTACATTTTTGGCGTCGTTGCCTAAGTTCAGATCTGGAGGTATTGTGCTAGACAGGATGGACTAATGGGAAGACCATTTATACCTTAGATCCAAATTACTAATAGTGATGGAGAGGAGGAAATAACTAGGGAGGATCAGTTGACACACGACCTGGTGACAATGTGGGAGGTTGCAGTCGAGTAGTACGTGCAAAGGGAAGCCTGTGAGAGGATGGTTCTTGAGAGCACGGTACGCAACAAACTCTCTGTGCCATTGGCGGTGCATGATCTCCTAGGATAGATTCCTCGGCTTTTGGCAAGGAACCTCATACATATTGAGGACGGAAGAGCACAAATCAAGAGGGAAAGAAGAAGGCAACAAGTTCTTCAACGGTTTACTGAGAGGGCACGGAATCCCAAAGGAGAGGAACCTAATAAGCCAAAATAGGGAGATAGGCATTGAGTTACTTCATGCCCCTAATTCCAAATAAATACCGGAGGATAGCACCAGAGGACAAAATTGAGGAGGAAGTCGCCCTAAGAACCTTACGTCTCCAGCAGCAAGAAGAGAGATGTCGTAACTGGAGAACACAAGGGGATTCCCATCAAAGTCAGGAAGGGTGGATTGAACATACTATTGAGGAACTAGCCAATTTGGTTATTTCAAACACACCAAAAAGACAATTTGAGTGTCGGAAACCAGAAACCCCTGAACGGCAAGAACTTCCTCAAGAGGAGATAAGGAAATAGGAGTCTAGCCCATCAGGAAGTGGTGTTCCATCAGGAGGTAAACTCCCATCAAAAAGTGGTGTTCCATTGGGAGGTAAACTTCCATCAGGAAGTGGTGTTCCATCAGGAGGTGAACTTCCATCAGGAAGTGGAGTTCCATCTGGAGAGGGTGTTCTAGCGGGAAGTAGGGTTCTATCTAGCGGGGTGTTCCACTAGGAAGTGGTGTCTCATCTGGAAGTGGGGCTCCACCAAGTGGTGTTCCCTCAGGAGGAGGGGTTATATTTGGAAGACAGCAACAAGGAAAGAAAATGGCAGTTGATAAACAAAAATTGCCTAAATTTATAGGGGACGGGTCAGAGGAACCTACTCGCCATTGCAAAACCTGTATAACTATTTGGCAAGCGAACGAGGAGAATGATAGTAATGAATGGTTGAAAGCATTTCCTGCCACATTAAGAGGGATCGCCATAGATTAGTATGCAGACTTGGATGCTGGCAAGAAGAACACTTGGGATAACTTGCATGGAGCATTTGAGGAGGAATTCAAATTGTTAAGAGATGACGATGAAATTGTCACAGAAATCTATAACACCAAGCAAGACAAGAAGGAATCAGTGAAGGCTTATACCAAGCAACTGAAGGAGCTCATCAACAAACCTGCAGACGGGTTCAAGAATAGATGGTTTATTGAAGGCCTCACCCTGTCCTTAAGAAAATAAAATGAAGATAGTCCCACCATCCACTTTTGGAGATGCTTGTATGCATGCCATGAACATTGAAAGTGAAAATAAAACCTCCACAGCATGGAAGCTCTAGAGAGAGTTCAGCGGAGAGTGAGGAAGAGTCGAAAACAATCCAAGCCTTGAGAAAGGACCTCAAACGGCTAATGAAGGAAGTAGCCAGAACTAAAGAGGAGAAGAAGGAAGGTAAAGACCTATGGTGTACAGACTGCGAAAAAGAGGGTCATACCAAAGGAGCGTGCCCGAGAAAGATGTTTTGCGAGATTTGCCAGATAGGGGGTCATGCAATCAAAGACTACCCTTATAACCTAAAAACAAGGAATGCCCAGATACTCTTTACTGGAGAATAGTCTACACCACCAACAACTCCCCCAAAGAACAATAATACAAAAGCTTCACCAGGGGGGTACAGGAATAACCAAAGAGGCAATGCCAATAGTAGTAATAACAATAGCAACACAAACAGACCCCGATAGGCAATCCAATATGATTCTCGAGGACGGCCCATGATCCAATGCCGAAGATGCAACGAATGGGGCCATTTGCTCGAGAATGTCAAAATGGAGGGGGACAGAATGGAGGAATGCTTTGTAAATGGTGTGGCCCAGGCAATCATGACGATGCAAATTGCTCGAGACAAAAAGGAGTAAATATACTAGACATTGAAGATGTAGAAGATGAAATTCGTGTGGTCACCAAGATGCAAGCCAGAAAATTGACCTACCTAGATGCTAGTACAGAGATAGAAAGATTTCAAGAAGCAAAGGAAGACATTCAAGCTAGCATGGGGGAGGGAGGAAAGGCAATGTCGGAAAAACCTACTTCTAGTAGGGGTGTAACGAATATTGTGAGGCAAGTATTGGAAACTACTATCCCAATAAAATTAGGTGATTTATTAGAAACATTACCCCAATTATAGATAGCACTAACACAGGGGACAAACTCGAAAGGGACAACCTCAAATAAAGAGAAGGGGAAGTACGCACAGAAGATAATACCCTATTCACCATAGAAATAGGGAGAATGCCAACGGTAGTAGAGATGGAGATATTAGGTTGTAAGCTTTCAAATACTATTGTGGATGGAGGTTCTAGTGTAAATGTCTTATCAGAAGAAACATGAAAAGAATTAGAGAAACCTACACTCAAGCCCCTAACATTTTGATGGGGACACAACCCAAGAACAGAATGGACACAACAGAAAAGGGAAAATTATATTAACTGAGAAAATAAGCTAGTACAAACAGTACAGGAAAATAAACTTCAAAACATGCCCTAAGGGCTTACAATAGCATAAATTTGGAGATAATTTCTCCTTTCAGTACCTCCTCTCAAACTCCACTCCGAACTGCCTTTTATAATGCCAGAAATCTCCTTAAATAGACCCCGGAGGGTTAAGGACTAGGAATACATTCTAGAAAGTGCTAGTAGGCATCCACCGACCAAATAGAAGGTTCCAGAAGCTGCGTTAGAAGTAGGTGCAAATCTAGAAGAATCCAAAAACGGTAACCGAACTTTCGGGACGCATAACTTTTGAACCGTAGCTTCGATTGACGAACCGTTTACATTTCCGGAAAGCTCTCGAAGCGCTCTATAGCCCTATGGACAAGCTTCACTCGTCCCCCATTTTTCGGCCCTTTTCGAGGTCATTTAATGCCCCTAACCTGACTTTGAAGCATTCTTAGGAGGTCTCCAAAACAAGAAAAACTGCAATAACTTTCAAACCGTGGGGTCTTTTGACCTGATTCTTTTTCTGGAATGCTCTAAATCACAATTACATTCATCTAGCCAATTTACACCTCCTAGTTCACCAAAATGATGGCCCAATTACATGTTCCTATTTTTTTGGGATTTTCTAGCTCACTGATAGTGGAACTGTGAGAGTTGGAACCTTTATTTGGCCCAAATGGGTATCCAAAAATGAAAACACGTGAAACAGAAACTAAGTCTAAGTACATTTTTTTGGGTGACACAGGATTGCCCTTATACGTCTGGATGCTCCTGCATCACATTTCAACTAGTAGGAGTGAACCAACATGGAATCAAGAGCATAGGAATGTTGATGGGACAAAAAGTCATTGTTGGTACACAACATCTTTTTATTGATTTTGTAGTTATCCCTTTAGAAAAGAAAGGATACGATGCCCTATTAGGGAAGGGATGGTTGGTCGCAACAAAAGCTACCCATAATTGGAAGCGAAACACTCTATCTATTGAGTTGGAAGGAAGAAAGTACATCATAGATCTCAGGAACTAGTCAGTAAGTCAGGACTTGGCATTAGACTCTGAAGGAGAAAACTATGAAGGGATGGAACCAGATGAGGAAGGGGTGCTCAGACTAGGGGAATGCTTAGACGACGACACAAATTCCCTTAATGGATTATTCCACTGGCAAATGGGAGACTGAAGTTTTCCACGGAGAATGTAATATGTTGCAAATACAAGGATCTTAGTTGGAAGGAAGGTACCCGAAGGAGTATACTGAGTACGACCAAGGAGAAAAAATGAAACCAAGTCCTTATAAAGAGACCAAGTCAAAAAGCATTACCACAATTGACAAAAAAGGAATTGATAGACAGGAAGATGCAGCTAAGGTAGCTGTATGGATACAGGAAAGAGTGGTCGAGGAGGTAGCCGTACAAACAACCATATGAGAGGGACAGGTGGCCATGCAAAGGCACTCCTAGAACATACCTGTATGGATGCACAGTAAAAAAGGCATACAACAGAACAGTGTACGCAAGATCGACACGTTCGTACGACAGCAAGGAAGTACAGTCGTATGGCAATAGCAAAGAATTCCATCCGTATGGCAACAAGTAACTACATCTGTACGCTAAGACATGCCTATACAACAGAGACACTAGTCCGTACGGCAACAAGCTTCAGAAGGAAATCTTGTACGATAGTACCCGTACAACAGTCATCTATACGGCAGCTAGGCAAAGTATGACATTGGAAAATTTCATTTGGACATGGCAGTATATGGAAATGATGAGCAACATCCCTATGACTTCCAACCACATCTGTACAATATCCATTCAAGTCCGTACAACAACTATTCACATCCGTACGACAAGGGTGTATAAGAGGTAATTCCGTACAACAAGTGGAGACATCTGTACAACAATAGTTTGGAGGATGACAGATAGAGGTAGGAAAAACACAGGCATTCCTAGTACCTGAGAAATTTGTACGTAATCTAAGACAACCTATGGAAGTTGGTTACAAGCAATCCCTGTGGAGGGACGGTTGGTACAAGTGGCACATACAAGCAGTTAAAGAGGAAGAGACAAGGGAGATGGAAAAGGGCAGCGACAGCATTGGCAAGTTATGGCTGCCACCTCTCATCAATGGCAAGCTTTAAAAGCGGCCATGGAGGAAGCCTGGAAGATAGAGAAAGCAGATCCAAGCACAGGGATGTCCTCCCATCCCTCTTCTTGCAGTCAAATTTTTTTTGTTTTATTTTCATGTTCAACAATCGTCTAGAAGACAACTTCTTTTTTTGGGGGCGATAGATGTAGTCAGAATAAAGTAACTATTATGTTTAGCGCTTGTTAAGCTAGTCGGGTTGGGTAGTTAGGTGGTGAGAAAATACGTCAGTTGGTTTCCAACTAACTGACCCTTCTATAAATATCTGGAACATTGGTATTGTACAGGGGTGTGGGTTTTTTGGTATTAATAAAGAAATCATTTCCTTGCCTACTGGATTGTCATATTACTAGTACATTCTATGTTCTATGCATGTGTATATCAATTGTGTTATTTTGTATCTATGAACTTGAGTGATATTACCACTCTACATATTTGCACTTTAATCAAGAAATATTTATATTTGTAGATGACGATGATGCTCCAGATGTGCCAGATCCGAAGCAAGCAATACAGAGACCAAAATGGGGTGAGGGTTGAATACCACTGAAATCGAAAAAGCCAAGTAGCGAAAATCTTTCACTTCTGAAATGGTGAACAACATTGAACTCCAACAGGAATTCATAGTACAATACAATAATCCAAATCTCATGCCTAAACAAAACAAATCGACTGACATATATATTCCATCAAGGCAAAAACTAATTGTTGACACAAGACACGATAAACACCTATGAAATAATTAAAAATAGAAATGGGTCTAAGTATCCTACAATTGGTCCCATAAACAAGTTTAAATATCTTTTTTATTTTATAATGAGCACGTTATAGTGGTCCCATCCCAAAATTTGCTTGCAGTCAAGCAAATGCAACACAGGACATTAAAGAACTTGTTCATCTTCCTAGGTGTCATTGTTGAGCGGAAAATGCTTCCATCGTACCAAGTATTCCTTGATGGTGCAGTTCATCAGTTCTCTGTCCCATACGTCAAGGATTTTGACAAGTTCCAATACTAGATTTCTTTCTTCATTGAGAGGTGGCAGGTTGATAGATATATTGATGTTTTGTCCCATTGTTTTTTTTAGGTAGGATACGTGGAAGACATTGTGGATGCAACTTCCCTCCAACAACTCATGTTCATAGGAAACTTTGCTTATGTGACAGTTACGCAGTAGGGATCATAGAAACAAAACCTCATCTTTTCTTTTCCTCCTACTTTCAGTGATGACTATTTGTGCAACTAGAGTCAAAGATATTCCAGATCACCAACCTCAAAGCTTCTTTCAATTTGATGTCTATTGGCATATACCTTTTGTTGATTTTGTACCCTCTACAAACTTTCCTTCAACAACCTCAAAATGTCTCGTCCTTCCTATAGCCACTCCTTTTCCCTAGGCGCACAATTGTTAGCCAAAAGCATGTCCAGAAGTGAAGCGGGTTCATATCCATAGAGTGCTTTGAAAGGTGCTATCCCAATCGACATGTGATAAGTAGTGTTGTAGCAGTATTCCCATAGATGCAGCCATTTTTTGCACGTGCATTGTTGTGCTAACACATAGTTCTAGAGGTACCCCTCGAGCCACTTGTTCACAATTTAAGTTTGTCCATTGGGCTGGGGGTAATAGCTAGTACTTGGTGGCAACTTAGTCCCTACCAACCAAAATAATTTTGTCTAGAAGGGGTTGAGAAATTGACTTTACTTATCATTGACTGTTTTGGGAAACCCATGTAGGCAAAAAATCTCTCTAAAGAATAAGTTTGCTAGAACTCTGTGCGAATGGCGAACAAGTGTGTACTTTGTTAGCTTGTCAACTACCACAAAAAGGCAAGCCCTTCCATTTTCCTTCGGAAGTCTGATGATGAAGTCCATGGAAATGCTATCCCACATTTGTTCAAGTATTGACAAGGGTTGTAACAAGACTGCCGATAATGTGTGTTCGGATTTTTTTTGTTGACACATCAAACATACTGCAACACATCATTCTTAAGGCCTTTCCACAAGAACCTCTCCCTGATCTATCTGTAGGTTTTGAGAAATCCGAAGTGTCCAGCCAAAGGTGAGTTGTGCATTTCCTTCAAGACTTTATGTTTCGGTGTGGATTTAGGTACCAAGTATATCTTGTCCTTGTAGTAGATGATGTCATCAACTACCTTGTATCAGTTGTCTTGAATGTCGTCATCCATTAGCTTACATGCAAAAGTGTTTTTGGAGTATTCCACCAACAAGTATGCCTTCTAGTCAGTTGAAATTTGGGATAATGAACAAATGGCTGATTTTCTTGACAAAGCATCGGCCACGATTATTCTTTCATTTCACATACTCAAAATCAAAATCAAATGCCTGTATCTTACTCATTTCTATTGTCTCTCATTTAGATCCTTAGACTATTGTGATTTGTTGTTCCAGGAAGTGTCTCAAATTATTGTGATTGGTATGGAACACAAACTTGGCACCCACCAGATATTGTTGAAACTTGGTCTAGGTGTGCATGATGGCCAACATTTCCCTATCATATATGGAGTATAATCGTTTTCTCTAAATGAGTTTCAAATTCTCAAAAGCTATGGGGTGTCGGTCCTGTATCAATGTGGTGCCAATGCCCTCCTTCGAGGCATCACATTCCAAGACGAAGGGTTGAGTAAAATCTGGTAGTGCAAGAATAAGACAAGTACTCATTGCCTCCAATTTATTAAAGGTGTTGTGTGCCCTTTCACGCCACTGAAAAGAACCTTTCTTTGTTAGATTTGTCAAAGGTGCACTAAGTTGAGAAAAGCCTCTTAGAAACCTTCTGTAGTAATTGCACAGTCTGATGAATTCTCCCAAACTTTGGGATTGTTTTTGTCAGAGGCCAATAAAGAATAGCTTGGACCTTTTCTTGGTGAACTTGCACTCCATATCTACTGACGACATGTCCCAAGTATAATATTTATGTCATCCCAAATTTGCACTTGGACCTCTTAGCGACCTTGACTGGACCTCCATGATCTCAAGGACTTCATCCAAATGCCTTAAATACTCTTCTCATGTTTTAATGTAAATAAGAATGTCATAAAAAATAGTAGCAAGAATTTATGCAACTGTTTGTTGAAGATGTGATTCATGTAGCATTGAAATGTAGCTGGTTCATTCATCAACCCAAATGACATGACCAGGAATTCATAATGACTGTAGTGACACTAGAAAGCCATTTTCTCGACATCTTGCTCTTGCAAGTGAATCAGATGATATCCAAAATGAAGATCTATTTCAGAAAAATAAATTGTGACATGCAATTCATTATGTAGTTCATCGATCCTAGGAATAGGGTATTTATTTTTATCATCTTTTTGTTCAATGCACGGTAGTCCACACACATGCGTAACATCTCAAGCTTTTTCACTAGCACCACTGATGATGTAAAGGTGCAACTAGAACAGATCCATCCCTTGTCGAGTAGTTTATGATCTTATTTTTCAATCTCATCTTTAAATTTTCTTGCTTGGCTCTTGCTTCTGATTTGATGGTATGTCAAAACCTCAACGGGGAGTTATATTAGGGGAAATGTCCACAAAATCTTTATCATGTTTATCTAAACTGACCTAAAGCCTATCATCTTGATAATATGCTTGTTTCCCTTTTATTGGTTCTGTTGAAACAAAGCAATGTGCAGTCCATGCAATATCATCATGCTTGAAGATTGCCCTCATCCGATGGGCTAAAACTTCCTTCCCCTCATTTTCCATTCCCTATAGACTCACCTTCTTTGCATCAACTACGAAAGTGAAGTCCATTCGTTTGAATCTTTGTATGTACTTGTCAAGAGAGTCCATCCACTTGATGTCGAGTATAACCTCCATGTCATCCAAATCCACTATAAAAAAGTGTTCTGTCATTGGGTGTTTGCCCTGGTAATATTCAGTAGGGGAACCCCTTTATCTTTACAAGTGATGAGTTTGTCAAATTTAGAGTGGCTTCGATATCTAGTATTACAGTGACCCTCTGTCCCTAGAGGGCTCTCCATACCCTAAAAACTATGCATCTCGGGCTACTTGTGAGAGCAGTGATGCCCCCATGCCGTAAGAGTGCAACTATCCTCTCTATACAATTAAGCCTGAAGTCTTGTCTATTATCCTCTTTGGGTGTCAAATCATCCGACTCTTCTTTACTATCTGAAATGACCTCAATGTAGTTTATTTTTCCATTTCCAAGACATTTGTGCCTTGGTTCCCACAAGTCCTTATAGTTGAAACATAATTTCCTCCTCCTAAGTTCTTATCTAGTGGCTTTATTCAACGTAGCCTTCTTCAGTGGGGGTTTGTTGTCTTTTTCCTTTAGAGCCAACAACATTTTGGTGTGCAACTCCGAGAAAATGAGGCTGATGACAATGCCATGCTTTGAACCTTCTTGATAGCTTCTGAGAGGGTGACTGAATTGAAACCTTTTACCCATCTTTTTAGTGGTTCTATTAAGCCATCCATGAATAGTGCGGTTCACTGTCTCTCTCATATGTACGTAACCAGTACAGAGTCTCTGAAACTTCGTGATGTACAGTGTAACCTGGGTGTGCGCACCCGATATGGGTGCGTCACGCACCTGAGTACTCCCGCTAGCAGCTTTTCTACCGCCGCACCCCCACCGCACTGGTCAAGCACCTGGGTGGGACGTAGTGTTCAGGTGCTTCCCGGGTGCGCGGGCGCGCGGGTGCTTCCTGGGTGCTTCAAGAAGAGGCCGGAAAAACTATTAAAAAACAAGTGTTTTTGCATTTTTTTTGTTTTTGTTTTTTAAGTATGCTAACCCTAATTGGGTGTGGGTCCCATGTGGTCTATTTGAAGGCTTAATAAGACCAATAGACCTCATTTTCATTTCACCATTTCATTTCATTGTTTTGGAGCAGCAAGGAGCTAAGTGAGAAAGAGAGTTTGGAGGAGCTTGTGAGAGATTAGTGGGTGGTTTTACAAGGGATTGCAAGATCAAGAGGAGCAAGAGGAGCAAGAAGGTTTGATTTGGCAAATGTCTCCTCAAGTTCAAGCCTTCAAGGTAGGGTTTTTTTATTTTACTTAGTTTTTTTGGTTTTAAAAATCAATTTTTAATTTTTAAATTTAGTATTTAGTATTTACTATTTAGTTTTACTAAGTTACTTTCAAGTTTCATTCTTGAATCTTGTTGATAGTTGATTGTTCTTAGTTCTATGATTTTTGTTATGTATATTAATTTTTTAGTTTTTCATTGTTCTTAAAATAAAAATATGGCAATATGGCATATGCTGAAACGTATTTAGTATTTAGCTTCATTTTTTAATACTTTAAATTTTTAAATAGTAAATGCTAAAATTAAATAGTCAAATTATAAGTTTTAAATTATTTTTACTTGGGCTGAAATGTATCATGATCATTTTTATAATTTTATTTTCATTTTGTGAAATGCAGTTTTATAAATGGCTTCTAGATCCGGCCAAAGTGCAGAAGACATGAAAATTAATGAGGCAAGCGAATCTAATTATGAGCCTGAAGGAAGTGATCATGGGGCTGATGTAGGTGGTCAATCTGAGCCTGAGGAAGAGCCTCCTTATGTTGCACCAGGGGTGCCTTCTACTAATTGCCCTTCAGAGATTTTGACGAAGTATGTTAGGGGTCCTTATGATCCAAAGTCCCCTCTTAAACAGTTTTCTATGAAAATTACATGCCCTACACCATGTGGTGGCACACGTAAATGGAAGTGCAATATATGTGGAGCACAATGGTTTGGCAGCATTACAAGAGTTAATTCACACCTTTTTTGGAGTGGCTATGGTGTGAACCCATGCATATTCTTGTCAAAACTTGAGAATGTCAAATACAGAATTGAAGTTAATAAACTATGGGCCATTCCTGATGATAGTGATGTTCCAGTGCCTAGATCTTTGTCTGCTAGGCAACAAGAACAACATATACAGCAGTTACAGGGGTAGCGAGATACATCTACTTGTATCTTGCATCAGAGAGCAAGGACTATGTCACCTACACCATCATTTTCCTCACCTACACACAATTCAGCAGGGGACAGTAGTAGGGGAAAACGGAAAGCAACTACAAGTCGTAGTGGTAGTAACCCCATTGCTCATTTATTTAACATGCATGCAAAGGACCGGCTAGATGATGTTGTTGGTGATTTCTTCTTTGCCAATGGCATCTCTACAGATGTGGCTCAATCTCCCTATTTTGTGAGGATGATGACCATGGTAGTGAACAAGGGAGAGCCATCATATGTACCACCAGGTGACCACAAGCTGAGGACTACAATGTTGGATAAAGCCTATGACAAGGTTGGGATCTTGATGGAGCAAATAAAAACATGTTGGATGGAGTCAGGTTGCAGCATTATCATGGATGGGTGGACGGACATTAGTCATCGTCCACTCATCAACATTATGGTTACATGCACCAAGGGACCATACCTTTTGAAGGCAGTTGATTGTTCAGGGCATCGTAAAGATGCTGATTTTCAGTTTCATGTGCTTAGGGAAGCCATTGAGGAGGTTGGACCACAAAATGTGGTCCAAGTTGTGACAGATGCAACACATGTGTGCAAAGTTGCAGGGAGGCTTGTCGAGGCAGCTTATAGGCATATTTGGTGGACTCCATGTTGTGTGCATGCCATGAACAATGCACTCAAAGACATGGGGAAAATAGAGTGGATTAGAAAGGTGGTTAATGATGGGAGAAAGGTGCAGATGTTTATTTGCAATCACCATGCATCACATGCACTTTTCAGGAGCTTCGCAAACAAACAATTCTTGAAACCACTTAAGACCAGGTATGCATCCTATTATATTCTCTTGGAGAGAATGATTGAGTTGCAAGGCCACTACAACTCATGGTTATGACACAAGAATGGAATCGATGGCCTGAGTCCAAAACAGAGCAGGGGAAGAGGGTAAAGGAGACAGTGAAGAGTGATCAATTTTGGAGTGATGCAAAATACAGTCTCCATCATTACTCTAGTGTTTTAGGTGATCAGATATGGAGATGCAGATTCACCTAGCCTTGGAGAGGTTTATGAGTGCATTGATTCCATGCTTGGGTAGATGAGGGCTGTTGTGTGTGAGAGAGACCCCACTCTAGATTTCTATACGGAGCACATTGAGCCTATAATTCACCGCATGTGGGAGAAGTTGAACACTCCTTTGCACATGGCTACCTATTTATTGAACCTGAAGTGGTACATACCTAGGCTTGGTAGAGTCACACAACTTCGGGATGATGAGGTGAAAAATGGGTTCTTTCGATGCATTGCCAAAATGTATGATATTGAGACTGCTAGTGAGATTCGCACCGAGTGGTCCAAATTTGTTGGTCTTTCAGGTAATCCTTAAATCTTGAATCAGTGCTCTAAACTCTTTATAATTATAAGTTCTTTTAATAATTAATTGTTACTTTACTTATAACTTTATTTAAGTTATTTATAATTTTAATATTATGTTGTAAACTTTAAAACTTGTAACTTGTAGGATACTTGGATATTGCAAAGGTGGATCTCAAAACCATGGCACAAAAGAATCCCATTTTGTAGTGGAAATGTCATGGGTCACAGAAGTTAAAGATCACCTCACTAGCCATCCGACTGCTTTCTTAGGTTTGTAATACTAATAACTAATTCCAGCCCTTTATAATCTTAACTTGAAGAGTTTTACCTTGCTGATTTTAATTTATGATTCATTGATTCAATAATTATTAATTATCGATTTACCATCTATCATTTGTTACAAATTGTATGAACATTTGTCTGTAACTTGTAATTTGTAACTTTCAACTTTGTTATCTCAGGTGTCTAGCTCCTCAGCTGCAAAGAGGAATTGGTCCACCTATAGCTTCATTCACTCTGTTAAGAGGAACAGACTTACCTCTAAGAGAGTGGAGAAGTTTGTTGTTGTACATGGTTACTTGTAGCTCAAAGATCGCAAGACATGCGAGTACAAGGAGAGCCTTGCAGCACAATAGGATGTGGAGCCAGAGGATCCAGCTCAGATTGATGAGGATGTCAATGCAGAAGCCAATGTAGGGCTAGTTGGTGTTCCTTTAGAGGATAAAGATCTTACCCACGAGGAGTCTAGTAGTTCCAGTTATGAGGACTTCGGCATAGGGGATGATTAGAGAGCACTTGAGATGATTCCATTCTCATTATTGGCATTTTGTCATTTTGTTGATTGTACTCACTTTGATATGGCCATGATACATTATTATTATTTTACTATTTCATGCTATTCGGCTCATTGTCATCATGAACATCTTTATGATATATGATATTCATAGAACCATATTTGAACAATGAATTTTGAATCTTGCATCTTGAACTAAGTCAATTTGTCAAATGGTCATTCGTAATGGTTATGAAGTTTCAAGTTTCAAGTTTGAACTTATGGTTTGTGAATCGCATTTCAATTTTCTCTATTCATTGTAGTCAACTATATTTGGTATGTTAATGTTACGTTGTTATATAATATATTGAAGTATCATTTCATAATTAGCATTTTCAGTCATATATATTAATAATATTATATTTATACTATGCAACCCCCTCCCTTCACTCCCCTGCTACCGCAACCCGCCATCCCCTTGCCGTCCCCAAATTGAGGCTATTTTTTTCCTGCACCCGAAACTCCTCCTGACGTCCCCCCACACCCCCGCGCCGAGGTAACATTGGTGATGTACGTAACTAGTACAGAGTCTACCAACCCAATTTGCCTTAGCTGTGTCAATTCTTTAAAATTGAGTTTTGGATCTTTCCATCAAACCAATCTATCAATCTTTTTGTAACTTTGGCATAAGTGTTTACATGGTCATGTCCAAGAGTAACCATGTTGTGATGCCACCATTCATCTACCAGTCCCTCTAGATGGAGTGCAGTAAATTTAATTGCTCCCTCTTTTGGCATCGGGTTGAGATGGAAGTAGGTATCGAGTCTCGACCTTCATTACCCATGCCTATGCAAATACTGATCCACATCCATCAAATGGTGACATATTCATCTTAATTTTCTTTTGAGATTATTGAAATACTCATAGTTACTGCCAACTAAATATCTCATTCTTACTTCCGTGTAATCTTTGTATGATATATTCCCTTCCATTTTTACATTCCTCCAATATTCCCATAACTATTCTTGCACTTCTTCAAAGGTTGGTTCGCTTTCTCTGTGAGGCACCTCTATCTGTGGAGGGAAAGTTGGCATGGAGGGTTAAGAATGCACTAGATGAGAATTTGGCATTCTAGTAACTGAGTTGTCGCTGTGACCATTTTGTTCGCCGAATGTTTTACATTCAATCAATTTCCATAAGTTCTCTTCCATGAGCTACTGAGTGTCATTAATCTATGCCTGATTCCTTGAGAGTTCCCTTAGTAATGGTATTACTTTGGCGAGAGTGGGTTAGTGTGAATCTCACATCCTATCAACTATGTGGGACCGTCTTCATTTCTGAATATAAACCTCCATTCACTACCCACAGGCTGGCAAGATCTCTAATACCACTATAATGTTTCATTCTCATCCCTATGATGTACCAAACTAACTACACCTCTTTCCCAGTGTGTCGTCTCTAATTAGTGATTGTATAATAGAACAAGAGTATGGTGTATGTCTAAACAAGAGGTTGTAGGTAGAAGCTAAGGATAAAGGGAAAAGAATGAGGCTGTACTATGTCATGTTGGTTTGCACAGTGCATGCGAAGGTCATATGGTGCCAACAAAGGTGATAGTTGTACAATTGGCAAGGATGATTGTCGTACGGTGTTGGCAAGCTGGATTGGTCGTATAATAGTAAGCAAAAGGGCGTACGATGATTTGGGCTATGACATATGGTGAGTTTAGATCGTCTGTACAATAGACTAGTTGTAAGATGGCGTACAGAGCAAGAGTGTGAGGATGAGGGAAAAGAGAAAACACTCACACTATGATAGGTTGGGTGGCTTGCAAGCTCTGCAGTTAGCAGTCATACAAAGGGAGATTGGCCTTCACCAAAGACTAAGTAAGGTAGTGTGCAATTCTAGCAATGCCGAATCTAGTACAAATTGAGACAATAATGTAAATATAGTATTTGCCAAACACGTAGGTATTTGCACTTTAGTCAAGAAATATTTATATTTGTAGATGAAGATGATGCTCCAAATGTACCAAATCCAAAGAAAGCAATATATAGAACGGAACAAGGTGAGGATTGACTCCCATCAAAACCAGAATAGCCAAGTAGGGAAGGTCTTCCACTTCCAAAATGACGAACAACACTGAACTCTAAAAGGAATTCACAATACAATAAAATAATGCAAATCGCATGTCTAAACAAAACAACCCAACAAACATATTTGCCCCATCAAGGCAGAAACTAAGTGTCGACACGAGACACGACAAACACCTATTACAATAATAAAGTTACTTTATTAATTTTAAGTCCTTCACTGCTCCAGAAAGCACCTTTACATTAAAATAATGATAATTTGACACACAAGATCCTCATTTATGTGCCCAAGATTTAAAAGTTCTCATCCTGGTTCCAACGAGTTATAACACTAAGGTTTTCTTTAGACATATTTAAAATAAAATTGGAATAGTGCAAAGCAGCAAAATGCAAAGAAGAAAATAAAAAGAAATGATTTGAGTAATGAACAAAGAATCAAGAATACACGTGGTATAAATACACAATGTTTTTAGTAGCCACAAGTGTGTTTCCTCAATTGCTTACAATTTATATGTAATGTCCCCACTAACAAGGACATTAATACCTACAAAACCAATGTTAGAATTTATACAATAGTAAAATATATTTTACTATTCTACCCTCTACCCTAACCCAACCTTAAAGACATCTCTAGAGCAGGTTACCTAACCCTTAGTTATTCAACTGTCTTTTCTAGAGTGCACCCTTTAAGGTTCACATATGCATATGTTGACACCATTAGAATATTCTATCATTATATTTCCTTAAGTATGTTGATAGGCGGAAGCACCCATACATAACATCTCTTAGTGTTTGGCCAAATAGGTATAATACCTATCTCTAATACGAACACATAAATCTTTCCTCAATAATTGGTCAAATAGGTATACTACCTATCTCTGATACCAATACATAAACCTTTCCTTAATAGTTGGCCAAATAGGTATACTACCTATCTCTGATACCAACACACGTCTTTTCTTAAAAGTTGGCCAAATAGTATGATACCCATCTCTAATGCCAACACATAAATCTTTCCTTAATAATTGGTCAAATAGGTATAATACCTATCTCTAATACCAATACATAAACCTTTCCTTAATAGTTGGCCAAATATGTATATTACCTATCTCTGATACAACCATTACATCCATCTTTGTTGTGTCAGCTAAATAGGTGGTAATACCCATCTCTGATAATAACACTAAGAGTTTGCCATTAGCTTCATCATAATTGCCAAATGGGAATGAATCCATCTCTGATACAAAATACGTGAAGCGATAACCTTGAATCATTCCATGACATTCACAATGAACGCCCTTCACTAAGTTATACTTAGATCAATCTTTCCATTATAAATAATTCATAATAGTCATTATTAGGGCGGGGGCCCTAGCTCAGTTGGCTAAATCTTCCCTGTTGCAGGGGGTTGGTCACGGGTTCTAGTCTCCCCCGTCCTCGTGGTACCGGTGGGCGTGTCGCGCCAGCGCTACCGGTCACGTTAAAAAGTTTACTAGGCGCACTGCAGTTTATAGGGGGGCCGTGTTGCACCGATTCCTGCAGTCTAAAAAAAAATAAAAAATAAAAAAATAATAGTCATTATTAAATATCAAATATTTTAATAAACATAACAACATCAATACATTATTAATTTCACAATTCCTATCTATCTATCTATCTATCTATATATATCTATAAAATTCTTCATTTAATAAAGAAAAAAAATTAGAATACTCTATTTACAAAAAACAAAATAATTTCATATACTTTTTAAAAAATACTCTTCTACTTTATGACTTACCATGTCTTTATTATGCTCCTTTATGGTACTCTCCATTTTGGCATACGTGAGGGGGATTAAAATAGAGATATTGCTCCTTATTATATGCTTTAATATTCCGTCATTCCCTTAATTTTTTGCAGCTACGTAATATCTTTTTTTCCTTATGTTTTTCCTATGCCCTTTCAAAAATCTCCCGCCATGTTATTTATATCACCCATATGTAATGGATCCTGACTTTTGGCTAGTGGGATTTGTTTAGGATTTAGCTTATAAAGTGATTAATTTATATTATATTTATTTATTATATTTGTTTATTTAATTAGTTAATCAATTATAATATTGATTGATATTATTTAATCATTGATATTATTCCTTTAAATAATATATTGATTTATTTATTTATTAGTAACTATTTAACAATCTATATATTCTATATATACATTTTTTAATTTAATTTTAATAATTTAATAATTTATTAAATTCTTATCAATATTTGGAATATCTATTTAATATTTTTTTTTTTCTTATTAGATGGGGTATTACACTATAACCATGGCTACTAATATAAATATATATTTTTTGTTCAGTCTGTATTTTGATGTGTATAATCATATTGCAAATACTTTATAATGTTTTGGATAAGATTTCTAATATAACTTTTTATTCATGATTGAAAAATTCTACAATAAATTACACTGTTTAAGCATTGAGAGTTGTGGGGCTGAACAAGATTGCACATTATTCCTAGGGTATTTTCTTTTCCATTCCAGAAATGAACTTCAGAACCAAATTGTACTTAGTTTCAAGTCTTAGTCAACTTATGCAAGTGTAACATACTTGATCTCTCAATGCATTAGGTATATGTCATAATTAGGTACTAAGGTAAGCCACATAATAAGGTACTAAGGTAAGCAACACAGAAAATTCAAACTTAAATAATGATAGACTTTTCTTCCACATCTCAATACGTGGTAGGCTAGAAGGCGATAGACATCAGTACCTTGGACAATGTAATAAGAGCCTCTCAAGAAGTTGATAAATACAATTTTGAGCATCTTTGTTTTGGACTTTTGTTAGCTCGATCAGAAAACTCTCTAAAGATGCAAGAAGTGTGGGTACATGAGCAGATGCCTTTTCCACATCTTCAAGAACTGAGAGTAGGTTATTCTCACTTTCAAGATCACAGCTCTGTGCCAAAGAAACATAATCAGGAGGTTAGGAAATGAGATTAAAATTTGTCCAAACCTGCACAAAGACAGCAGCAAAGATAAGATTAAACAATATAAACTCAAAATATCACTCAAAGCTGTTATTTTTGGGCATCTCAATAACATCCAGAGAGGATTATTTATCCAGCCTTGCAGACATCTTTGGTCTTGAAAAATTACGTTGATTTGATGCCTAGAGGCTTAGAGGTCAACAAATAACAGAATTAAAAGAAAAAAACTGGACACTTAATTTTTTCTGATCAATAAGCAATTTAAAATGTTTAGCCTTCAAATAATGAATTTAACAAAATTTCTAGATGCTGGTTGTTACATGATTTCCATTCAATAAGCAATTTTTAAAGCTCAATCTTCAAAAATTTCATCATATAAATAACTGCATTATCTTGTTTAAGATAATCTAACATTTTTATTTAGGTTGACAACCAGCTACTTTTCATTCCAAGGCTTAAAAAAAAGCTATCAGATGTAAGTATGCATCTCAAACAGATGCCAATATGTACCTCAAGAGAAACTCTCAGGTTTGATCCTTTTGGTGAGATGTTCCATGGGACATTCCACTACATCTCAGCAACAGAAATTGTTTTTTAAGTTCATTTTTACTACTTCGAATATATGATATTCTTTCTTGATATGAGAATCTACTTAACAGTAGATAGTCTACCAAATCTTTTCAACTGACCTAAGTCTTCATAGACAATCACATCTAGGGCTACTACATTATAAGATTATCTGTACAATCAAAATTGCATGAGGTATGTTCCAAAGACAGTCATTTTTAGCTCCATGTGAGCACCTTAGTCTTGGCACCTGTATCCCAACCCTTTTGCTTTGTTACAATTTAAAAAGCATTAACACAGTATTCCCCTCATTTTGCAAAATTTTCACAGTTCGGGTGCTATCAAAATATAAGTTTGATCACAAATCAAGTCTTTCACCTTAAGAGTTTCTTTTAGTGATCTCTGATAATGTTATTTTGCAAAACATCCATCTTATTCCCAACAGAAGGATTCTTATTCTATTAAAGCCCCAGAATCTGGACAAATTCTTTTCTCCTAAAAGGCATTTGTAAGAGACAGATTGGAGTGTATCATACTAACTGGTTCACATTCTATAATGAACATGGCTGTACAAACAAAGATGAGATTTATCTTTGATGTATGTTACATTTTATACAAAACTCCAACCAAAGCAGTAGGTACCAAAAGTAGGAGTAACTGGCAGCAAGGTCCATATGTCTAAAAAGGAGGAAGATAGTTCGAAATTAAGAGTTGAAAACATTAAATGTCATGCAATACTTTTAGTCTATAAAACTAATAAATATCATTAATTATTCAAATAGTCCCACAAGCACATTAAAGAACCATGACTTGGTCCAACTGCTTGCCTAGGAGCTCCACGACCAATGCCAAAATAAATGAATTTCAACTCCAACATACAAAAGAAATGATGAGCACCCCCAAACGTCTATTGCAGAAACAGAAAATATCATTTGCCCAACTGGCCAGATGGCTCAACCTACTTTTAGTTGGAATCAAGGTATCCTTTTCTCAATTCCAGGGAAAATTACAAGAAGAATTATTATAAGTTTTGACCAATTTACTATCATATTGCATAGAAAATAAGGTTTCAACTGGGAAAGGTTTTTGTTAACTCACACAGGCTGTACCAGGACTCACATTGGGTTGGTAACTGATTGAAATGCATTTGCTGGCCATTATTGGTTGTTTGGGTAAGTTTGGGTGGCATTGGATGAAGCTGTTCACTTTGATGCACCTAGATATTGAGCTTGGATGACATAAAAGAGATAAAGAATTGTCTTTGAAGGTTGTCTATCACTGCCTCTTCCTACAAATGATGAACAATAGTCCTGCATGTTGCTACATGAGATGTTTCAAGCTTGTAATGGTCATTTCTACCCATCTTATCAATGATATTTTCATTATAGGTAGTTTGTCACCTAGGGTAAACTGGATTAATGCATACTACAGTAACAAGATATAAGAGATGTAATGCTTCAAGAACTAGATATATATTTCATTAATGCTTGACTACTTCAAGTATATCATACGCCAATACACAAGATAGATAGCAATGACCAATACTGAATAAATCCTATCTCCCAATGGAGAGTGTACCTTAAGATCTCGAAGGGGTGCAGCCAACCATTGCATCATAATAGAACGCCCTTCGATTACTAACACCCTTAACAAGTTTTACTAATCTTGATGGCATAACACACTTTTGCTGACATCACCACCACCCCCCCCCCCCCTCCCCCCCCCCCCCACACAAAGAAAAAGAAAAAAAAAAACATCTCCAGATGAGATGATATTACTATATACAATACATCAAAACATAAGCCAGGAGGGAGTCCCTAGAGCTGTCGATGCCGAACGTTGCAACTATGCCCACAACTCATGCACCTGCTGGGTCCACTTCTTTAAATCCTCCTTAGCCTACATCTGGATCTCTACCACTCTCTTCATCATCTTACAATGTTCCTAAGTTCTGTCTCTTTTTCTTTGTTGTCCTCAACTTTGACATCACAAAATTGAGGCAACCCTATGCAATTTTCTCATGGATTCATTGCCACATCCTCTTTGTTTCAATGCATTGATGAGGTGTCATGAAAACAATTCATTATCTCCGAATCGTTCTTTGTGTAGTCTTTTCTATGTGTTCTTTTGAAGGGTTTCCATCGAGGTTACTCCCAATTGTTTGTTGGCAAGAATTTTCTTTCTTGCACTACAAACACTCAATTTTTGGTCAACTTTCATGTCTTTTCTTTGTTTTTCTTTGTTGTAAATAGTTTTGGGTCCTTTTTTTGCCCTAGGTGAATAGCCCTTGGAATTCCACTCGATTCGAGCTAACTTAGGTCCAAATCGGAGTTGTCTAGCTCAAGTTATAGGGGAAAAAGTGGGGTTTTCCAAGTCAACTACATATTTTTATTAAAAACCTCATAAAAGTGGGCTTTCTATTGGCAATTGCACGATATAAAATTACATTTGATAGTTAAAGTGGATTTTGTGGTCCGCTTGAAAAATTCAACTCATTCTGAGTTGATTTGACCATAGTTTTCTATGTTTTATGAAAATAGCTTATTTCCAGACTATTTTTCATATTACTTTATTAAAGACTATAGTTGAATATTAAACAATTAATGAAACAACTTAAGTGTATAAATGGGATTTCTATTTCATATTGCATATATCCACATGCAAAATACTTCATGAAAATCCACTTTCAATAAGTCTAAGTCCCAGCAGCATTTGAAGTGTGCTTTTTAAATGCGATTAGATATGTTATTGTATTTAAAGTTCATTTTTAATAATCAAATGCATGTGTTTTTAAATCATCATTTGAAGTGGGTTTTTGAAACTCAATTACATGTAGATGTAAAATTAAAATGTGTTCTTTATTGATTCTAGTTCAAAGTGGTGAGGACCCAATGTTTTTGATTTAAAAACATTGTTTCCAAGTCTAAGCACAAGTGGCGACTTTTAAGCCAACTGCATATGTTTTGAGTATATGTAAATGCTTATAAGAAATGTGTTTTGGCCTATAAAACCCACTAAAGAAAAAGTAGCAATTTTATATCATATTGCATATACTTCCCAATATGCTTATGTCTCTAAAAAACACGTTTAAGACTTAGTGGTGATTTTCTGCCATTTTGCATATTCCCAAATACATGTGTTTGCCTCCAAATTTTGTGTTTTCTTTCATTAAGGGAAAAAGTGGCAATTTTTAATGCTTTGCATGCATTTTTGTATGTGTATTTGTTCTTCAAAAATTCATTTGAAGTTAGCATTTGAATAAGTCTCCATATAGTCACGATTTTTGATGGTATTGCATGTTCTTGGTATATGCATTTGTATCCAAGAAATGCGTTTTAACCTTCAAGCATCTTTTGGATGAATTTTTGGGCATTTTATTACATGGTTTTGCCCTTCTACAAGCGTTTTCATTCATCAAGGGAGGACTGGTGATTTTGAAAAGAAATGAATCTAGTTTCAAAAATGTTACGACATCCCAAATATGCTAATTTGGCATTAAATGCCTTAACCCTCCTAGGCAGCGATATTTAGAGAAAATACATTCATTTTGTGATATGCTAATGCATTTCTAAAGGGCACTTTTAGGTCTACATTTCTCTAATAAGAGCTGGACAGCGAGTTTTGAAGAAAATGCATATGCTTTTGCATATGCGTTTGGGCAAAAACAGACTATTTTGCGCTTGACATACATCAAAATATCTTGTGATTTCAAGGCGTTTTTGCATCAAATCTCTTCAAAGGGCTTTCAAAGGTAAGGGCATCTAATTCCAAGATTGTTCTTCATCATTTTGCAAGCTAATCTTTGCCCTAGACATTGTTTTTACATGCCTTCGCATATGGAGTTGCTAGGTCAAAGTTTTTTCCACATTTTGGGCATTGACATTTCTCTAACCATCTCCACATGTCCAAATTCAAACCATGTTGTGTGGATTTTGAAATCTATTTAAGGCTATGTCTTTGGACAAATCTAAAATCCTAAATCTCTTGGATTATTTCAGATTTGCTCAAAGTTTTGGATATAGACTTGCCTTTTTCATTCTTGCTAGAGTTGAGGTAAGATTTACTTGGTCGTTTTTCTAAGGCATTTGTATATATTTGCCTTGAAAGTTCTTGCAAATCTTTGTCATTTCCATTTTCAGATTCACATCTCTTTTGCGTATATGAAGTTGTTCCTATCTTCTGTGTTTTTCTCCAAGTTGCATATGAAAGGTTTCATCTTTCTTGCATATGCAGTTGGGTGTAAACTCTCGTTCTTAAAAGAAATACAAGTTCATTTTTCCCTCAGATGCGTATGCAAGTTAAAACCCCACTATTGTGCATTTCGTGTACTTCCATATAGCTCCCCTACAGTTGAAGTTTCTCCCACATGCTTACGAGATAGAATTTCACATTTTGCACTTGTTAAAACATGAGATGCTCAATGTGTTATTCATTTTTTCCTTTTGCTCACTTAATTCTAAGCTCGCTTGTCACATATGCAATTCACTCTAAAAAACTCATTTTTGGCTATTTTACTCATTTTAGCCATTCTAGGCTTAATCCATTTGTTCATTTTCTATCCTTATTCATTCCAATGATTTTTCCCCATTTATATCTTGTCCAAAACTGGTCAAAATCTTGTTATGGATCCTACACATGGAGATGTTCTCATTTTATGGGATTTTCATGTCACAGTTGTGTAGGCGTACCATTTTACAATGTCAAGAGAACCTACTCCAGCAAAGGACAAAGATAACAAGAAATTGAAGTACCAATACGTTCAGTACCATAACTCTATTCCACCATCACAAGTAACATCCTACTGTGATGAAGTATGGAATACTGATATTTCTCACATAAACATCATTGATTTCCTAGCAAGAATTGATGCTGAAGCTACCGAGAATATGACATGGATCAAGCAGAACCATATGCATTTTTTGTCTACTTTCCCTTTGGCAGCGCATGAGCCAGAATACATTCTTGCATGTGCTAAACACTTTGATGCACCTTCTCGAACCATCAGAGATCAGGATGACAATACTATCATTAGTTTCAACTTTGAGACTATTGATCAAATTTTTCATGTTCCTTATACTCTAGTAGTTACAAACATTACGAAACAAAAGGCCATGGAGTGGTGGAATGAGGATGTAGCATCATGTGAACAATAACCTTTCCATGACAGCCAAATCCGATATGCAAAAGCCTATGATTGCCTAGAACCTAATTCTAATAGGACAGCACAGGGCGTACGCACATCACAAAGATCCCAGCTACCCGGGCAGCACCCTGGATGAACCCAGGGGCCTACCATGACTTGAACACTACCTATGCTGCACCAAGACCAAAACCCATTCCTACAGGGAAGAACCCACTTGCAATAGTCTATCATCCCATTAATGAACAAAACTCTACTTAAGCTCTCTAGTTTCAGTTTAATGCATGGTTTTATGATTAATTTGTAAAGTTTGTATTTTTTCTATGTTCAAAAATGTTGCTGAGTTTTGGCAAGTTTTTCCCAAGTCAAATTTGGGCCTTCCAAGTTGGCCTAAGATCATGAGCTTTTAAACTACAATCTTTATCCATATCCACTGATTATTTTCTTAACTGTCAAATAATATTGGCATTGCAAACAGAACATGTAAATAACAGTAAAATCAGCAGACTGCATTTAACATTGGTAAGCTAAAATAAACTGCAAATACTTTTACTGATAGAATAACCAAAGGACAGCTTTTAACATTACATGCCAAAATAAGCTTATTTGTGTTACTCTTAACAGCATAATCGTTCCTAAAAAAGAAAAAAGAATGTATAATAGTCAATCAAACATAAATTAAGAATATCACACCTTTGAATTTTTTTGTTGATGAAGTACAAATCCAGGCTCTCTGTAGTTAGATGAATGATTATCTGAATTATCTGTATGCATAGGAAGGAAATGCTGCAGTTGATTCTGAACCTTAAGGATAGCATCAACTGGCAACAAAGGCTGTCCAGAGGAGAATTCCTCAATATTTGGTTGACTTTTCAGCAGCTCAGTACCAGTTCTCGGAGAATATGACAATACATCAGATTTGTCTATGAGAGACAAAAGAAACCCTAACTTTTTTATTTTGGAAAACTTTTGTGCAATTGCCTTTATAACTTTGCATCGTCTGGTTACAATTTCAAGACAATGTTTACCAGAAGCAATACAATGACATAAAAAGTCTGCCAAACGTATCACCACCTTCACATATTTGGGCAAATCAACAGCTTGTAAGTTATTCAAAAATTCAAAGTAGACATCAGTTATTACTTTGAGGCTTCCATTAGACAGATCCTGTATATCATGAACATCATTTGTATTTTCTGCAATGGCATTCTTCAGCAAACAACACTTCACATCATTTAGACATTCATTATTATACAAATCAAAGATATGGGGCCTGAGTGCATCTAATAATCCAGCAACAAGATATAGTGCATGCCCAAAGGAAGAAATGTGGTCTTCTCCCTGTGTCATTTCTGACATCTTTTCCTAGAAAAATAACAGAGAAAAGGTTAGATTTCAGAATATGAGTCATCATATTAGTGATATAATAATTAGTGATATAATAATTTTTGTGACTTGTATCAACTACAGACAGTCACTGTACACTACTCATGCTCAAATCTTGAAAACTCTTTGTCCAGCAACTACTTACTTCCTAACATAATATCAAATATAACATGCTGACCCTTTTTAACACATAATTAGCATCATGTATAGCCCAACAGAAATTGCCCATAAAGCAGAGATTCTAATCTCTTAAACTGCCTGAAAATATGATTCTGAAACATACCTTCAGCAATGCTGCCAGAGTTGCTGTATGGGCCAGTACTAAAACAGGATGGTTCTTTGCTAAAGGATGACAAAATCCTACAGTACATAGTAAAACTAAATGATCAATTTCTGTTCACAAACAAAGTTTTGTAATATATGGAAAAAATAGATGCCTATTTCTGTTAAAATATGCTACATTATTTGACAAATTTAAAAGAAAGCTTAACTAAATTCACACCATACTAAGCTCGCAGCTACTGAGTCAAGCATTTTCATGCAGCTTAATGACATGGAATGACACAGTCAAGGACACAATAAAAAGAAGTTACAACCAAAGTATTTATTTGTCAACCATGCTGTCTATTTGAAACATAAAACATAAAAGATTGAATAGAAAGACAACTTAACATTCATACCGTAAGCTATATCAGATTGTTTTTGTGCTCCTCCACATATAATCTTCAAAGCATTGTGCACTATTCCATACATTGGAAGTGCCTGCAAGCCAAGAACATCCAACTTATTGTAGCTTGGCAAGAAAATCTGAAGAATCAATTACAAATCCATGAAAAATTCAAGCTCGAAATGACTAATACAATTTTTAAATCCACTAATTTACAATACTAAAATCTATAAAGATAAAGATAAAGATACATTTTATTAATGACCAACTCCTGACCACAAACAGGTCGAAGGGACCAAAGAGCTAAACTAGACAGAACAAGAATAGGAACAACAAATGGTGTCCAGGGAAAGAAACAAAGAACAACAAAGAGAAGGAAAGGGGAACCATGGCCCCGAGAACACAGGGAGGGTGGAACAGGGTGAAAGGGCTACCCCAAACCAGCAGCACAAACTAAGGAGACAGGGAGATGGAGTGAAACCCTAAAACTGAAGGATAATCAATAGAAGTGCAAGGGCAGTGTCGATGTTGTCTTTGGAGTTCCGGACGTGAACCACTGGGCTGGGAGGACTGGCTCGCTATGAATAGGATCTGCGGGGCCTCACAGATTTGGAATGGGAAGTTGTGGCGAACTGTCTTTTGGTGCCCCACACATCCCTGGAAAGAAAGAGGTAATGCACTGGTCAGCCAAAGGGCACAAAGGTTGTTAAAGCATGTACTGATAAGAACAATCCATAGACAAGTAGCTTCCTGTAGATAAAGAGAAACACAACTCTAATCCGTGTACCTGAAGGAGGAGAGACTAGGCCTCTCTGAAAAGACAGTATGTAGGCAAACTGGGTAGTTAGACAGTTATGGGTATGGGCACAGTTGTGTTGCTTCATTGGCACCGTGTCAGATGTTATAAATGTGGCATACACTTATATAATTGGCATCATGTTGGTATTGAACATTATTATGTACGGAAGAATTCGATGAATGAATAATACTTTTCTTTGTTAAGTTATATGTTTCTTTCCTGTTCACCTACGGGCTGAACACAGTAGAACCTGCTACAGAGAAGTTTTACAGAATAATTGGACTTGTGATCATTTCCACTTCAAATAAATCTGATGAAAACCTTCCTTTTTCTCTCTTATACCGATACCTTCTTTCATCTAGGGCTCAAGCTTGTCTCCAATATTAATAAGAAAAACTCTTTTCCAGTGATATACACATTCATCTATCTCAAATGAAGGTATTAAAATGATACTAGGAAAAAAAAAAAGAGAAGAGACTCGGGGATTTCCAGTAATTAATATAGTCAACCCATCTGCCATTGGTTGCATTTTTCAACACCTAAAAGTTCAATTAGATTTTAAAAAGAAGCACCACACAACGTGAATGAATCAGATTAGATTTTAAAAAGGAACACCACACAAAGTGAACGAATCAATCATTTTCAAGGGAAAACTAGCATCCTTCAAGTTCAAGTCATGGTTTGTAGCTGATGTTTAATATATATGCCCATTTGTAGCGATTGAGGAGAACCTGCACTTTGAAAACTATAAAAATTGTAAATCATACATGTGTCCATTCAACCTTGGTCATAATATAGTTTTTAGTCGATTGTTATCTCCATTACAAGCTAGATGGTTGCCTTTCAAGAAGTTCATAACTGTTGCAGCTTGAAGCTGTTTAATCAGTTAGACAGCAATATAGAAATCCTATAAGAAAGTACATCTCAAAAAAAAATCATGTGATAGGTTACTCTATTTTGTTCATAATGCTTAGATTTGGGCAGTTGGAAGGCCTTTACAATCGTCACACTAAACATTTGACATCAATAAAAGATAAAACATCTGAAAGACTGAGTTGAAAATGCAAGCAAAGACATGATGTAATAAATTAGATAGGAATCTACTGTGATATGGAGAAACTGAAAATATATATGGGTAAGTATAAAATTTAAATATGCAATAGGATACAACTGCCATTATAGACTGGTGTAAACAAAGGAAGAAAAATATTGCTCATGTTCACCATGAGGATGTAAAGGCACAAGTATGATGAACCAAACAACCGAGGATGAGAATTCCCTGATCAGATACTAAATATGAAAATCCTGGCTACTTATCAGTTGGAATGAAACAACTATGGTGACCCCAAGAAAAAAAAACAAGTATCCTTCCTCTAGAGCACTTACGAGCATTTTTGGTATTATACAAACATATCAGTTGCAAAATGGATCAACGTTATAAGTCATATGGTGAAGAAAACCATTTCCCGTGCATATTGGTGGTCTTTACATGAGAGTAGCTGGGCTGGTGCAGAATGGTGGAGGTAGCTAGTAGGTGGTTTAGATTGCACATAGATCAAACATGTATCCATTGAGGTCTATTAATCAGCACTAATATCTTTTCATTAGTAAGTCCTTCCTTCCAACATATGATGACATTTTGTTGTACTCCTAGTTGTATTTAACCACTTGCTAATGCATTCAAAGAGAGAGGAAAAATCACATTGATCTTCTTTTACACTTCTGAGGATATGTAGGTGTCTCTTTACAATCAAAGTAACACCCTCCCTACAGAGTAGAATTGAGTGTTAAAAAAAAGCAGATTTGAAAACACATGCCATGCTAATTTAATTTTGGTGATTTTAAAGTCAGGTGGAAGGGGATAAAATCCTGAGGACTTCAACTTAGTCCAATCAACTAGAGCATTTGTTGGTCTTCAAAATGATCAAACACTAAACTCCAATATCTAATCCAACATAATTTAAGCCACAAGATTATAGAGTCAATATGAAAAACACAAGTTACATAATATTGTGAGATTGCTATTAGAATTCAACTATGTAGTTTTTTTCAGTCAAACTCATTGACCCATTTTTCATGAGTAGTGGTTCAAATGAACCTATCTCTTGAGAAAATGAATGGAACACTTAGCACTCAATGCATCAAGGTGATGCTCATAGAGGTGAAGCATTGGGACTTTCTAAGAGGTCACTCATGCCAGTACTACTCTAGCTTGAGCACAATTAACTACGAAGTTTCCTCCATAGTTAAACCCACTCTACTTGCAACCCCATCTGCAAAACCTTCAGGAAGTGTTGTACCTTATGAACCATTCATTAGAAAGCCCCTTAAGCTCATCAATTGATAAGTGGGAGATATTTTCCACAAGTCAAATTGTGATATTGCTATCAGGATTAAATGTGTAGTTTTTTTTTAATCTAACTCATTGACCTATGTTTCATGAGTTGTGGTTAATACGAACCCATCTCTCATGAGAATGAATGGAGCACTTAGCACTTATTGCAGCTAGATGATGCTCACAAAGGTGAAGCAGAAGGACTTCCTGGGAGGTCACCCATCCTAGTACTACTCTAGCTCGAGTACGCTTAACTACAAAGTTTCCTCCATGGAACCCACTCTACTTGCAACCCCATTTGCAAAACCTTTAGCAAGTGTTGTGTCCTATGGACCATTGATTAGAAAGCCCTTTAAGCTCATCGATTGATAAGTAGGAGATATTTTCCATAGCAAGTCAAATTGTGATATTTCTATTACCTCTCAACCATTTGAAGCGATTGCACAATTACCTCTATGCACACCCTAATAGGTTAATACCATTATGCTATCATTAATTGTCTCTCGCTCATTGCTTTCTTCAATGTAGGGTAAAAGCACAAAGGTTTGATACTAAAAATAAGATTCTACAAAAGAACTGTCTTTTCCAAGCTTCCTAATACTGTAGTAGATAACGAATCTACCTTATGTCTCTTATCATTCAAACTCCTAATGGCTAATTTTAAAAGTTTTCTAACATACTGAAATAATAAAGCACCCTTGACACTCTTGCCATTTTAAACATACAATTGCTTTCATAGACTTAAAATATGATTCTGAATTTGAAAGAAATATATTTGCCTTCAATATTTGCCTTCAAATTCTTAAGTCACTTCAAATAGTTCTAGGTAGATATAAGATTTCTGTAAATGAGGAAATAATCGCTCAATAGTTCCATCAAATATTTTTCATGGCTTAGAGTCTTCTTAATTTAGCATTGAATTGCAAATATCTTTATTTATGAAACAAATAACCGAATTGGCACAAGTGTGATCTTATTAGTCATGAAACCTCACAAGCTGGTAGAAGAACCAGCTTTGGTACCACTATAATATTCTGCTAGGGTATTTTGTTCCAATTTTTACCAAAGAAATTTAAAGTAACAATTTTGCATGTAAAATTGATTTCTATTCATCCTACAGTTTATTCCAAAAATATATAATATTTGGAAATAGAGATGAATGTTCCCCTCAAAATAGAAAAATCATTACAGCCATCTTTTTTTCCAAACAAACATGAAATACCTCTAACACTTTTGCCCAGTTGTGAACTCTGCCATGAGTCCACCTCAAAGTTGAATTGGATTTTCCAGACTATCCACTGAGAAAATCCCAAGGGTTTCCATCCTCAAGAAACTAAATCTAGAACAAGAAGCTCTTTGCAATCATCCAAAGCAAAATGAATAAACCAAACATGTAAAAATGGATCTACCATTCTTCTTTTAAAGCCCAATGCAGTGGCTTTATTTTCTCTCCACTTGTCTCTTCATCTCCTTTCTCTTGACCCTATTTGCTTCGCCTTTCTAAAATTAAAATGACTTTGTTAATTTTCAATAAGCTTTGATAGTGTCATTTTAATACTTTACTAAGTTGTTATTTAATTATCAAACTCCCAAAAAGGGGCATCACAATGGTACTTTCAACATGGTGAACTGATGGGAGACGATAGGTCACACTACAAAGGATGTTTTGTACCAAGGGTAGTACAAGAGTGGCACCATCGAGTAGTACCCCACCACTGGGCAATGTCACACCTTAAGGTGGTGCACCATCCGTTTCCTCTACACCTTCAACTCATGTCACAACCTCGGGAGGAGTTGCATTAGTAAGGACTCCACCTTTACTCTAGGTTGGCAGCCAGTTGGTTCCTCCACCACTTCTAGTTTGAGTGTTGAAGGTATTCTCGTTCCAGGATTTAGGCAAATGTGTGCCCACTCACTTTGACACCTATTGCGAGTATCCCCATACAGAAGCCAACGGTTGAGGGTGTAGGGCAAGTGATTGTGGTAGTTGTGGGAGTAAAGCTAGAGTTTATAAAGCCTAAGGTTGAGGTTATGGAGCACCTTGTAGGTCCACAAGTGATGCTAAGGGATGTAGGAGTGGAGATGTTGAGGGATGTAGGCACTGAGTTGGAGGTCCTGACCTCATGGAGACTATGGATGCTTGACTCCCCCATTATCCATTCAGTCCCATAAAACCCATTGGACCTAGACCTCTTTCATCCAACAGTAGGTACCAATGGCACATGACATTGTTGATTTGCAGGAGAGTTCTCATTTGAGCAAGTTGGATTTGGATCCCCTAACTAACATGAGTGCATGAGGAGAAGAGTTTGAGGGAAGGGCTCTTGCATACATCCAACACAATGTATCAAAGACTCACTGTGAGTTGAGTGACCTTGCACAATATTTGGCCAATATGGAGGCAGGTGCACAGGGGATAGTGAGCTTTACTTGATCACGGGGTTGTAGAGTGACAGATCAGGTTGTAAAAACGATTGTTCGCATTTGCTACAAGAGGTTGCATAGAGGAGTTTGCATGATGTTTTGATTCTCAAGGATGGCCTTCTATGGAGACCCATGCAATGTTAATGGACTAGAAACTCTAGAGGCCCATGGGGAGAGTACAATCTACTCTTTATTGAAGAGGATTGAGAAAGTGGTCAGTGAAGGCTTTTATGAGCTCAGGAGGGCACAACATTTAGCATCAAGGATTGAGGTTGTGTAGGTAGCTGCCATAAGCTTGAGACAAGTTAAGACACTCGAATCCATATAGTAGACGAGTTGACTAAGCAGAGGGCTCAGTTAGCAGCATTAGAGGAACGAGTAGCTCATGAGAGGGCAGTAGTAGAGACTTGCCTAATGGAGCATTTGGATCAGGAGAGGACGTAACAGGTAGCAGTGGAGTCTTAGCTTGTTGCATCTTTGGAGAAGATAGACAAGACACATAAGGAGGTTATGGAGGTGGTGTTTATGGTGAAGTCCACTCAAGAGAGATAAATGTTGACCAAGAGGGATCTATGATAACAAATTAAGTTCACCAGTTGAGAGAGAAGATGGCAACATCGACATTACATCCTGTTCTTTCTTCACCAGCACACTTTCTTGTAGGCCCACAATTCCTTGATTTATTTTTTGTATAGTTGTACTTCCCATTTTGTTGTGTGTTGTCCAAAGATGACTTTCATTTTAAAGGTTATGATGTTGTCAGGTTAATTAGTATTGGTTAGTGTTGTTGTCAAGGGGTCGCTAGTTGTCCGACAATTGTTGACAGTTAACACTTCCTTGACACCTTTGTAAATTCATTGTACTTACCTTTAGAAGAAGTTATGTTATGGTGTGGTCATAATAGTATTGTGGAATATTTTGATATAAATTACAATAATTCTAAGATCAACGAGTATATAGTTGTGAATTCTCTCAAATACATTCAGCAAATGCTTAGTGCTATCTTTTACTTGCATTCTGTTATGTTTTGAACATAGACCCTATGAGGAAAACACTATGGAGGTGGAGACTTGCTTTGTGAAAAAGGACATTTATAACTTTGTGCACTTCTCCTAAGCGTGGTTGTTTACATGGGATGGATTTGCAAGAGGCTCACTTTCTAGTGGTCTCCTCTTTTTCTATTCTCATAGAGGCAGACTTCTTATCTATTGAGATGGAAAGGAGTTTTGCTGTGGAGAGTGGATTCTCAATCGAGGTGACATCATTTTTTGTTACAGGATTGTTTTGGACAGAATATTGTTACACAGTGTGAAGGCTTGGGAAACCTTTTAGAATCCCTTTATATGATTGCCCTACTTTGTGGGTTGCTAACTGAGTACTATTCATGGGCTCTTGTAGCCTCTTTGTTGTAAATGGCCAGCTATGGCCTCTTGTTCTCCAAAACAACCATTTTGAGGAAGACTACTTATTGTACTATTTGTAGCATTGACTTGTAACAGCTAGCACCTTAGTTAATGTGCTTTGATTTATTGGCAGCCCCTAAGTTGGGGTTGTATAGGGGCCGCCACCATGCTGTTGATTTTAATCAAAAGCATTTTACCATCCATACGCATCATACAACAAGACTAGGGATCTACTTCCATATCATTCACTTATTTTATTGTTAACTTAGCAATAAATTATTTTCATACACAACTTACAAAAGAATCATCTGGTAGCAGAGGTTACATGCTATATTGCATTTTTCTATTTTACACAAATTTTTCATTTGGAATTCATGGGCTAAAGTTTTGGTCTATTTTCTCTCTATATCTTATGCTGTGGACATGCATTTAATTTAGAAATCAAGTATGTTTTGTCTCCATTTTATCATTTTTTAAAGTTCTTTTAAATCCATTTTTTTCCCATTTAAATCCCAATTATTTCAAAAACTCTTATGCTTTTAGTTTGCCATTCCTCCCCCAATATGTTCTTGCTGCTAAGGTTATTAGAACCAAGAATATTATCAGCCTGATTGACTAGATGCAAGAAGTTTCAGAAAAAATTAGAAAGATTACAATTCAACACATCACTCTTGCAAAGCCTTCAGCTGACAATCAGCCCAAGTTTTAGCATGCCTTTCAACATTTTTGACTCACATCAATATATATTATGAATGCTAGTAGTTTGGGAACCAAGAATTTAAACAGCTTAATTGACCAACGAACATCTAATGGTAGACGAAAATGAGAGTTTTCTACATATCAAAATCCAAGTGCAGGTTTATAGAAGTTAAGGATTACCTAAATTGTTATAAGAGAAAACATATAATATGCCTAGAACCAATCTTTTGAGCATACCTTCAAACTTATGTTACGCTAAAATTTAGAGAAAGAAAGAAAGGAATATTGTATACCATTTTACTTCTGTAAAACAATAGTTTTCTGCTCTGCAGAATCTTAAAGCCATCACACATTCTTTTTGTAAATATAGCATTGCCTCCACCAAACTCTAAAGCACCAGAAACTGAGAACGGAAATGCAAAGTAGAGGGTCCACAGTAGTCCCTTTGCAGCATTTGATAGAACATCACAGACACTGCTAGCTTGCTCCACCATTGTATCACAATCCAGTGACAAACTGCAATTAAAATGGTGGTTAAACATACTATACTTCTATCTTTGGAGTTTTGAATACTAAAATTTGAAAAATCAGCACATGCAAATTCATGATTAATGATAGTGTCTTCCTTCTTTGAATACTAAAATTTAAAAAAACACCACTTGCAAATTCATGATTGATGATACTCAAACTTGCAATAGCATTCATTCCAGAATTACCAAATAAAAAATAAGAGTGAAAAGAAACATGAAAATAAAAATACAATATTTCATAGATGCAAAATGAGTTTAAGAGCACCTAACAGTGATACTTCTTCACCTCCAATCATCAGCAAATAAAGCAACCAATATTAGAGGAGTCCTCATAGCAGATTCTTTAGATGTTTGTGGCAATCTCCAAAAGAATGAATTTTGTATGGTACAACCATGAGATCTCTCAGTTACAGAGAAAGATTTAACAATTTTTAAAACTTATTACATTTTACAATTTGATTAATGTCATTTTACATAAATGATTTAAATGACATGCAACTGCACACTGCAGATAAAATCCTAGAAAATCGTTTGCTGGTAGAAGGTTTACTGGTTCAAGTTTTGTTATAAAGATACCCAACTACTAATACACCATTATCTAGAAATTTTAAATACTTTCCCTGACAAGTGAATGCCAAATTATGCTTCATGTGATGGCCATCCTGATTCCGAACTATCATATGACTTTTGTCCAGACAAATGAATGTCAACTTATGCTACATGCAATAATCATCTTGATTCCTAACCATCGTATGACTGTATTGTATAATATGGCTAAGAATTTTACCAGACAAGTGATGTTATTAACTTATTTGGCATGCCCTGTGCATACAATCAGTAAAATATATTTTGGTACTGAATAAATTTCCTTCAGCACACTTGTTTTGATTTTGATTATTTGTTGTCCGGTTATTTTCTTCCCAATCAGGCTTGGCATTGAGATTGTGAAAAACCTTACTAAGAGTTGTTTAAACCTGAGTCATTCCGTAATAAATTTACTCCAGTTTAATTACTCTGCAATCTCTGTAATACGCCATCCAAGTTATGGAATGGTTCATTGTAGTGTTGAGATTCAATTTTACATTATTCTTTTTAAAAAGATAAGCATTACCAATTAATCACAACCTCTGGATGAGTCGGCCAGATTGAGTAAGTACCATCAATTATGTTTTGTAGAACCAACACAAAGGTTTTCATATGAAATGATTGACTGGGTTAGATCAAAAATCATGACATGAGGAACCTTCCATGGATAGGTCATGTCAATGGTCTGACAATAGCTTAGCTTCAGAACCTGTGCAATAAATCTCCAACAAAGGCATAATCTCATGTATTACTCAATATTAATTATCGAAGCATGGATCTTAATTTTTGTTTGTTTGAACAATTTTGCAACTATTTGAATAATCGATCATATCTGATGACCTTAATCTTATAATGTTTCATCTCAAAACATTGCTTGTCTAAATGAAACCACAATGAGAAATTATTCATTCTGGGACTGAGGAGCTCAATATCAAGAACAAGATAGCTAGTATTGGTTGAGTTTGTTTAATAGACGTAGTTAACATATAAAAACTAGTTGACATGTCATAAGCATTATATGGAAGCCCAACAAACTTTAATACATGAATAGCAGATAAACCTATATTACCCATTACTTGTCCTGCTAATGCTAAATACGGAGAGAATGATGTTCAAGTTTGGCCATCCATTTGCAGCTGAAAAGAAGCAGAGACTTGTTCAAACAACCAATTGTTTGTCTAGAAGAATTGTCAAAAGTCTATAAAAAATCAGGCATTGCAGTTTAAAAGGATGACAATATGGAAGCCCATCATTGCTCCATGCACGTCTTATGAACAACTGTATAATATTCAGAGCATCTGTATCACAGTGAAAGGAACGAAAAGAATTACTCTAGCAAACGAACAAAACTGACAAAAATGCACTCATATTGCCTCGTCATGGGCAGACCAAAAGTCTAGGGAAATAGTTTCCCATTGCAAGGAGCGAACAAATGGGATTTCAAGCAGCCTATTATTTCCTTCGTAAGGCTCAGATTAACAGCAAGGAGCACACAAGTTAATGAATTTCTCAAACTGTTTTCACATGGATGGCCACTACAAATAACTCCAATGACAGTCCAAGGTAATGCATATCCCAATATTTCCACTATATGGTGAAAAGTGTAGCTCCATGAATAGAAGCTGAAGAGAAGGGCTAACGAGAATGCAAAGCTCATACAGCTTGTCCTACCCAGTCCTGGAAAACTACGTGGTTGGCTACAATAGATCATTGAAAATCTGTGATGCTCGAACCAAGAGGAGAATTCGTGGAATTATTTCCTTTCACTACTCATATCTTGAACATCAGCTGTCATCCTAGAAATGCCATCTTGACTAGAAGAATTATTACAGCTAGGTGATGTTTCAGAAAGGATGAAACATCTGACTAGCATGACACTGGTTCTACCTGCTTGTAGAAAAAGGCCATGTAACGCAAGGCAATGTTGGTGATAGATTTTCTCATGGAGGAGAGATTTAACCATGTAAGCAACATATTAGAGAATTAGGAGATAATACTTAGAGAGATAATGATTAGATAACCAAAGGACATTCAGTGGCAGCAAAAAAACTTAACAACCACATGAGAAAGACATAGTCACGTATTAGCATATTATTGAATGAAATGGACCAATTTTTGGTCGAGAATAACATCACAATTGATACCAAATGGAATGGGTAAAGCTTGATATCTGCTTTGTCATGGAGTTGGGTGACATTTACATAGATTCACCTCACGGACATTCTTTAAGGGAAACACAAATGTACTTTCAACATTCTGAATCTGTTCAAGGTCAAATTTATGTTATGAAGTTAATTCAGATTGCAATATTACTTGCTTTGAATTTAATGTCCAATCTCTGTGGATAACTCTGTGGATAATGTGGTGTTCCGCAACTCTGTTACCTCAGGTTCAAATATTGCAATATATCTAACAAAAACGACATGATAGGCATGAGCGCTAAACACAAGGACAAGATAAACACTATTAAATTATAAAACAATCACCCTTCCATATTGGAACTAATAACATTGTCGACTGAGAGCTCCTCAAGTTATATAAAACCATCCTATTGAGGAAAGCCATCAGTGATTTGTTGATAATATATAACATATTTCTAGCCTCCTATGCACATGAAGATCTTCCATGACAGCAAGGTTTCAGCATAAACGCAATAACCTGGCATGTGCTGAAGATAGCATGACATTCTCAAAAGGATCAAAGGATTTCATATAATTGAATTCAGCAGCACTTTCTACACCTGTTAGATATATTAGAGTTGAAAGCTTCTTGGACTAAATTTGAGTCAAGAGACATCAAATATATTTGTATTGAATATAATACTTCTTAAAAAAATCATTAACCCAAGTATTTATTGCATGCATGTAGAGAAACACATGAATACATACACACATGCTACTCATTTGTATGTCCAACGATGTTAAATTCTGGGACAGACATCTAAATCCATATGGAGCAATCTCAGATTACATGAATATCACAAGCAATTTCCTGTTTCTACCTCTTTATTCCGATCAACAATTTCTAAACACATTCCTTTAGCATAAAACCATTTCCTCCAAATTTCATAGGCCTGGAAAAAATCACCAGCATTCTTGAGGTTCATTTTGGCTACCTTAAGTGTAGTATCATATTTTAACAATTAAGATAGAGATCTTCTATAAGTTCCTTCCAAATGTTATTAAATTTTTTGTGCATAAAAGCATTTTTCTCCAGTCAACAGTATAAACTAACAATTCTCTTTGACCAACTGCAGCAAACATCTACATACATTTGATAGATGTAGTCAGTTATTAATAATATATCAATTTGCCAACGATTTCCCTTTGATTAAAAACATATCAATTTGTCAACAACTTCCCTTTGACCAACTGTGCCACACATCTACATGAAGTTACAGACAGAGTCATTAAGAACATGTCAATTTCAATTTGTACATTATAGTGACACAGCATCTATATGAAACAGAGAACTTATCATAGGGAAGTAAGAGCATACATATTCTCACAAATTGCATGGAATTTATTATCAGATTCTGTCAATGAATGCTCAAGTAAGATTGTAGCCAGACGAGCAACATCTTCATGAATAACTTCATCAATCGAGTATTTTTCTTTGAATGAACACTGCAGACCACCTATCTCCTGAATATTGAAACATTCCTGTGAAGTTATATTGACTAGACAATGAGGTGATGGCATTTGGATTGTAGGCATTTTTATTTTCTCTTCTGGTACCTAAACAAAGAATGGCATATCCCTGGTGAGTTTTTTACACAAACACTAAATAAATAAGAAATTGGAAAGAAACTGCATGAAAATATGATTTAACACAATATTATTACTATCAATGCATGAAGATAGAGTCCTACTTATATCTACTTGAAAACAAGATAACCAGACCAAAACTCAACATGGAAGAGTAATTGTACAAAGAGACCACCAATGTAACACCACAAGGCACTTATAAATGTGTCTAATGTTGTATCAGGAACTCAAAACAACCTTAAGAAAGTTGAGATAAAATGTGAAATACTGAACAAGGGCTCATGCAAAGCATTGCAGATAAGAAAAGTTTGCTTACGGGTGGCACAAAAGAAATTAAGGCAGAGCATTATGAAATTGGAACATAAATTACAATGTCAAATCAGCCAGCCAAATTATTCCTTGAATAGGTTCTACAGTAAGAGAATGCCTTGGTATGATGTTAGCAGGCATCGAAATTGAGTAAAGAAAGCTTATTTACCTAAGTTCAGCCTATGAATGCATAAACACAAACTAACTTAATTATTTATGATCTCCTCCCATGCAAGTGGACATTAATGTGTCTGCAAACAAAAATAAATTAGACCCTTAAGCAACAGTAAAATATATGTGTGTACCTGATTTTCCGAATGAGATGAAAGGCAACAAATTAAAACTGTCCGTGGGTGAAAACTGCTCATGTATAAAAACTCAAGAATAGATCTTGTCACAGGTGTTTCCTTGAGTCCATAAGTAACAAAAGGGTGTGAAGTCAGAGAGCCATTCTTTCCTTGATTGCTCAATAAATTTGATAGTGGGGCACTCATTCCAAAACATTGCAGTATAGACTTCAAGATTTTCATCATAAATTGCCAAGAGCTTTCATGCACAATATTCTTGAAACATAATTGCATGAAAGAGTGGGCAAGATCTTGCGGAAACCCATTCCTACCATTTTCTGTTGAAAACAGAAGAGAAGTCCAAACATCGGAGTTCATATAAAGGTCCAGGAACTTCAAAAATCCTGAGAATAACCCACAACAACCAGACACCATTACACATTTTCTATTTCCTAGATTATCATCTTCTTCTAGATTGCTAGTGAGTTTGATTAACTCACACCCTTCCCTGATGATTGTGAACATAAATTGCTTTAGTTCTGATATAATAATCTCTGACTTGTATTTGAGCCAACTTCCACACCATGCTTGTTCGAAACTAAATTTAAGGAATGTGCGAAACGATCCCTCAATTCCCAGAAAGGGAATATAGCTTGCATCTAAAAGAGAGAAGCTCTCTTGATAGTCAACATTCATAGTTTTAAAAAGGCTTTCCTGGTACAAAGAATGGGGCCTTTCACACCCTTTCTCAAACACAAGCCGTAGTTCAGCCATGATAAACCTTGCATAATAAACTTTGTTTGACATGACTTCTTCTGTCAAAAGACTATGGCAATTCAAGTTTCTAGCAAGCTCTATGTCCATTTCAATTAGAATTCTCTTAAGAGGCTCATTCCAGTCAACCAGAAATTTCCTTTCAGAATGTGACCCTGTGATATGAAACGCTTTGGAACTATCCCAAATATGACAAGTGGAACTTACTAGCACGGCTAGAATAGGAAGCATAAAGGAGGACAAATGCACCCATGATACCTTATGATCTTCAAACACTTTAAATTTTATGAGACATGCTTCCATTCTATGAAGAAGAGGAAAAAATTTATCACAGCAAATTTCTCTTTGTATGCATTTTCGCAGTTCAATATATGCTGAAATAAGGTCTGGAACTCCTCTCAATAAGCCATGATGAAAGCTAACACCTGATATGGCTATCTGTCCAATTGCAGAATCTACTATATCAGCAGAATTCAACCCATTTTTTTCATCACTGCCATTAATTTTTACAGAACTAGGCACCACTACAGGCTTGTGCATCAAGAATGGCACCATATGTGAGAAACTATTTGAAGAAAGCAGGGATAGAATCCTGAGCAAATGCAAGAAGACAGGTATATTAATGTCAGAAGCTACAATATAGAACAAAGAAATAAGCAGCAAAATCTAAACATGCTTCCATTCTTCCTTTGAAAATTAGGAACTTGGTAACAATATGTTTAATCAACATATAGTTTAACAATTGTACCATGATAATCTGGGGAAACGTTTATTTGAAAAATTGGAAAGTGTCTTAAGACAGGACTGAAGAAACCAAGCATTTCGTTCTTTTGCTTTATCCAGGTAATCTTCTATCCTGCAAAATTATTTTCAAACCTTTATGAAACATTCTACATATGATAAATGGAACTGTCACATGAATAAAAAGAAAGATGTCTGCAAAGATCAGTAACTCAAAAGAATAACAATAACAGAACTTGCATTGAAAGTGCAATACTTAAAGTGCACTCACATTCCAAGCATGTTAAATGAAACCATAGCATATGCAAGGATTGCAACCATAATAATTTGAACAGATATTAAGCATATCATTCAATCCAGAAGGCAAAACCAAGAACCACGAGGGGCTTCTACATCTTTTCCACAATTTACAAAAGACAATTTTATATGGTTGGATATCAAATTATGATACAGCGTACTCCTAAAATAATGTAAATGTTAAAAGTAACTTCACCTGAATCCTATGGTAGAATCCAACACATCAAGAATATGGTCCACGGTGACAATAGGAATTCCCAAGCCTTCACAAAGTTCTAGAATTGCATTTAGTGAGAGTGCACTGCATCCTGTAAGAGCATTCAACACAAAACAATTCAATCCAAATTCACTTGATGAATAGGATTACCTGTCCATGCTTATAGCAAGTAGAAATTCATTATATATAGTTATCAGTTGCCAATCAAACAAGCCACGCGAGAATAAGAAAATATTTTGGAATTTCAAAATCCCCTGTAAGATAAAGATCAAAACCAATTAACTTTTGTACCATTGTGACAAGGGGTTTTAGATATACATTGAGCTAAAACAGGAAACCCAAAATATTTCATTTATATGGAAATGGTGAAAAGCTAAAAGTTGAAATGAAATGATACAAACTTGAGAGCAATTCAATTATAGAGGCAAAAAGCATTACAATGTTGATACCATATTTTACTGGCCTTTAAAATTTCTTAGATAACTAAATCACAAAAGAAGAAATTTCTATACGGCTCTCATGAACCCTTCCAACCTTACATCAGATAGACTACAATTTAGGCTAAGCAGATTCAATTACATTTCTCTACTCTTTTAAGCTTTAAATGCATATTAATGTTTTCTATCCATTATCAATTTCATCGACTAGGGTGTAGGAGTAGACACATGAACCGAGAACACCCCGAGGAACCCTACAAGACCAAAATATCTTCCACAAGAAAGAATGGCAAGAATAGCTTGCTTCAACAATGCAAGATTGGTTGAATATTACAAAGAACAAGAAAATGTACATGAAATGCCTTAGTTATACACTTTGAAATTAACATCAATGAAAAAATTGTTGAAGCTAGCTTTAGGAGGCTTGCATATCTAATTCACACTGTTGTTTCAAATAATACAAAAATACAAAATATTATTTGAGACATCAACTGTTTGATGAATCTAATCCGTAACGTCCCCTTTTTAGCTAGTGTCAAAGAACGAGTTGTTAGCCTATTATTGTGTCCCTTGTAAGCCAATTATTGTGGATAGAGGGACTCTTGAGGCAAAGGTTCAATTATGGAAGGGTCTTTTCTTTTGCACGATTCGGTGTGTTCCAATTTGGTCTTCGTTTGGCTCAGGTTGGACTTTGTTTGGGCATAGTTTTGTATTCTTACTTTTATGGCAAGTATGGTGATGATTCAGAGTGACCCTTTCTATTTTTGGAAAGTACATTCGGTCATGTAGACAAGTAATAGGTTTGACTCCTACTTTAGACGACATATTGAAAGGATAAGTATTTTGCGAGTTATTTTTATTTTAGTTGCCAAGTTATAATTAAAACATTAAAAAGCTTTCTAAAGTAATAATTTGATTTATGATTTCATTTAAGTTAAGGGTTGAGTCATCATTGGAACGGACCATTTATTCAATTAGTTCATGGAAGCTTAAGCCAAGGAATTAATTAAAGTATTGGAGTAAATGAATAATTAAAGGGAAAAATATATATCTTTTTATCCCATATTGGTTAGAAATGCGTGCAAGTCTCCCACAAAAGTTATAAAAGACTCATATGAGTTCTTTTTCATTGTGTTACTTATGCTTTTTGATTTGTGTGAGGAGAATGTAATGTCCCCAATTTTTAATAAAAGATTTTTATTAGATTCATTAACTAAATGGTCCTTAAAATTTAATTATATCACAAGCACATATTTTATTAATTGATTTATTAATAAAAGGGCCAAATTTTTATTAATTATCCATAGGTGTTTGTTATGTCGGCATTCTTTTGTAAACCCTTGACAGTTTTATCCGAAGGAGTACTTATGTGCAACATGTAGAAAGTTGCTCGTAGACAAGTTTGGATTATTCTATTGTATTGCAAATTCCTGTTGGAGTTCAGTATTGTTCGCAATTTCAAAAGTGGATGATCTGCTTTACTTGGCTAGTTCAATTTCGGTGGGATTCAACCCTCACCCTATTCTTATTCTGTATATTGCTTTGCTTCAAATCCAACACATCTGGAGCGCCATCGTTGTCTCCTAATATAAATTCCATGTTTGGTGACAATTTGCATACATTCCTTTTCCTTGGTGAATATCTCTTTTGGTGAATATATTGTTTATGTTGGGCATCCAATTCATAGAGTGCATCTGTTTTGGGCATCTCAATCTTCATTGCTTGGATCTACACCTACGGTCATTTTTAAATTGCTTTCGGCTAAGATTGCCTTTGGTTCGAGATAGCCTTCAACCAAGAATGTGGATGGAGAGTGAGATTACATGTTATTGCTCTCAATATGTAATTGCATATGAAAGGAATGGGTGCAATGTGCTTTGGCATGTGTTGATGAAATGGTGTGATGCACTTGCATGTAAAGTTGGAAAGTGGAATGGTGAAGAACAATTGTGGATTCTTGGGAAAGAACCTTGAGCCTTTTGAAAAAACAAAACAGCAACGAGAAACAAACAAAAACCAAGCACAAAATAAAAACATACCTTTGGTTTTTTACTCAAACACGACAAATGTCGAGCTACTTTCCTACGCAAATTCAAAATTGGAATTTGGGGAAATTTCAAGCACTTGAAAATGAATGTTTCCATCTTATTTAAAGAGAATTTGCACTTTACATGGCATATATTTGGACAAATGTGCAATTACAAGCCATAATATGCAGCAAAATAGCAAGATAAGTATGAATTGATGAGCAAAGTTGAAAATGCCTACTTACTTGGAGATCAAAGAGCCAAATGTGGATGATTAATAGGTTTGAAGAAAAGTCCTCCAAATTCGAACCCACAAACAACTTCTTGAATCTTTCAATCTTGTAACTGATGGATATTGATGAGCATTGAATGAACGTTTGGCATGGATATGCCAAAAGCATGTTCTTTAAATTCCAATACACAAACCATTTTTAGCAAAAACTCCAAGGAGAGCCCATTTTTGTCAAAAACGTGGTTTCAAGGTGTAATAACATGAAAAAAATTTGCATAGGAATGCAAAACATAATCTCCAATGGTAAGACCATGCATTAAAATGCCCAAAAGCCTCCCCTTTGGCCCGAAATGTGATCTTCAAACTCCAAATTTGGGTGTTTTTGGGCAAAACGTGATCTTCAAGGACTAAGAAATGGACCATTTTTGTCAACAAAATGCAAAAATGTGGACACCAAATGCATGAATATGCAAGGAACTGCAAAACGCCACATACAAGATAGATTTCATGCCTCGGAATGAACAAATTTGGGCATTATCATCAAAAGCGTGCCCTTGGAGGTCAAGAACATGGATGTTTTTGGCCTTGGAGGGAAAATGTGGACTCCAAGTGCAAATGCATGTGATGGAATGCCTAAACACATTCTAGGAAGACCTTTACATGTCGATCTTTTATGTAAAACACACTCTTGGAGAGTCTTTGCATATTGTAAATAATATATGAGGGAAAATACACTCTCCAACGTTCTTTGCATATTTTAAGAACTTACTTTTGGAGTAAAGATGCAAAAGGCAGTCTTGGAGTGCATTAAAATGTTTTAAAATTTGTCAAAATGTTGCAAGCAGTGTGAAAACGAACTCTCCAGGCTCTTTGCATATTTTAAAACTTGCTTGTAAAGGTAAATCCTTCATAAACGCACTCTCGGGAAGGCATTACATATTTTAAAAATATGCAATATGTAATATATTTTTGATACTTTTGACCTAGAAAGCCAAAATGTAGACTCAAGATGCAATTACATGTAAAGTGGATTACATGTAAAGAAGGTTTTTATGCAAAATGGACTCTAGGAAATCCATTATACACATTTTTGAGTGCAAAACACACTCTTGGAGGTCCATTACATATTTACATGTAAATGGGTTAAAAGTTGTCTTTACATAAATGACAATTAAGCATATGTTTAATTGATTTTTGAGGAAATATCACTTAATTGGGTCATAAATAATATTTACATTATATAGTTTACTTAATATGTGCAAATATCATTCAAAAAGTAATATTTACTTAGATGTTATAAATTAAAACATAAAGTAACTCAAAAATTAAATCAAACTATATAGTTAATAAAGTCAATAAAGTGAAAGATTTTAAAAGCAACTCAAAATGAAAATATAACATAAAGAGCACTATATTCACTTAAGTGATAAATTTAAATGATAAAGTAACTTAAAAACATAACATAAAGTGAATTTATGTTATATTTTTCAAAAAGTGAATGCCAACATTAAAATATAACATGATATTTTAAAATATGCAATTGCATCTTGAGCTAACACTTTTTGGGCACCTAAACTATCATATCTTTTTACTGTCAAATCCGATTAAGCTCTATGATATACTAAATTAAAGGAAAAACCAAAAACAAGGGTAAAAGCAAAACTAAAAGACCAAAAGCAAATGAACACACAATCAAAAACACGAAAAAATATGTTTAAGGCTTCAAAAATTAAACATAGGCTCGCCAAACAGAAAAACTAAAAGGATTTGACAAAAGTCCTTAGGAAAAAGAATCATTATATCAATTGGGATCAATTGATTGATCAATGTCGGCCAATTTCATAATGAATCAACTTAGAGAAAAATGATACTAAGTTGAAAAAGTTACATACTACTAGCTACATTTTGTGGTGACAAAATGCAAAACAACAAATACTACCCATCTAATGTTGGGATTAATTTAACCAACGTGTCTTTTTATGAACTGTCTCCAATGTAAGGAGCTTTGCTGGGTCACTTCAATTTATGTTGCAGAGTTGTTTTTTGTTTATTTGAATTATGCATTTTTGAGTTTTTTAAGGCATTTTTTGGTTTTCGTTTTTTTCAAAAATATAGAATTGCTTGGAATAAAGCAAATACAAACCATTGAATATACAAATATCCAAATTGCTATCTTTCATTATGCAAAGATTTACTAAGAAATGCACTTGGGCACAAATTTAATTGTTAAATGAACTTGGAATTGATGGATGATGTCCAAATAAAAAATTGCAATAGAGATATGTAAATCCACACCACTTAATAACAAATCCCACCTCCTGGACTAGAAATGCTGCAACATAAGATGAAATGCAGCTAGTAAAAATGGTACATTACCAAACACAGCTCCATGAACTGTAAACGCAGGTCAAGAGACAATAATCACAGCTCACTAAACTTTTCAAAAATGACATTGATTGCAGAACAGTGTTGCAACAGATTCAATGCCAAGATGACCAATACCCCTCTCTACTAAAAATGAAGTACAGACAGTTAAATGATAAATAACAAACACTTTCAATTCTCAGATCAAAAACACAGATCAGTATTCAGCAAATGAGTGCAATTAATGGGCAATTCAAGGTGCAAAGAAAGCTGCAGACATTCAACCTCCTAGCAACCAACATCAAACCCTCAAAAGTTCTTCAATTTCACAAACATGAGCAAATATGAGAGATGTTCAATCCATAATGAGGACTTCTTTTATAACATTTTAAAGCTCAAAGCTTCTCCCACACACAACGATATATAGCTGTTAGAAAGTTATGTTCTCCAATATAACTAAGAAGTGGTTGGGGGGTGAATCAATTGTGAACTTTAAAAGCTTTTTGCCTAACTATGGATATCATTTACAATTCTTCAACTTGTATATATCAGTAAATTGAACAGTAAAACCATGCACAACATAAACAAACTCATAGCGCCTGTCAGCCGACTGGATGGTCTCGACGGTGTTTCTGTAGCCGACGAAATGATTGTCGTCGATGTTTTGTATTCTGTAGCCGACGGAATGATTGTCGTCGGTGTTTTGTATTTTGTAGCCGACGGGTAAATAGTTTGTAGCGGACATAATGTTTGTGGCCGACGGACTCCTTCGGGAAGGTTTGGCGGATAGTATTTATATCTCGTCTGGGATCATTGTAAAACATCTTCTACTATTTTCATCTTATCATTCAAGCATAATGTACTATTTGGCATATGCGAATAATAATAAGAAGAGTTCTGCTGCTCGTGTTCGTGTTCATTGTCTGTGTGCAATTCTTAATTAACCTATGCGGTAAACATTTGGCGCCGTTGCCGTATGAACCTGGAAGGTGGGAGGAATGAAGATTAATGCCAAATCAGCTTAACAAGGATCGGAATAAGGTCAAGGGAAAAGATAGAATCCGTACTGTGCAAGAGAATTTAATTCTGGCACAGCAAGCCGAACGCCGACGGAGATTCTAGAAGATTGCCGACAGAAATAGAAGCGCAGAGGAATTGTTGGAGGAGACTCGACAGCGGGTAGAGTTGGTGGAAGAAGCACGGGAGGAGTTCTTGAATTTGTGTTACCCGAGGGAAGAGAATTCAGACGGAAGAGCATCAACTCGCACAACTCGGAGTGCCGAGAGAGCACGAGCATGGAGTGACCTCTTCATCCGGGATACACTTCCGTGGGAGACAAATTTAGAAGATCATTTTTCTTCACCAGGGTTCACAGTTGTTGAGTTTGACGGTGGGGGAAAATAGTCCGTTGATGTAGGAGTGCAATCCGCCGGTGTGGGAGCGCAGTCTGCCAATGTGGGAGTGCAGACCACCGGTGTGGGAGTGTAGTCCGCCAGTGTGGGAGAGCAGTCCGCCGGTGTGGGAGTACAATCCACCAGTGTGGGAGAGCAATCCGCCGGTGTGGGAGTGCAGTCCGCCGATGTGGGAGTGCAGTCCGCCGGTGTGGGAGTGCAGATTGCCGGGGTGGGAGTGCAGACCGTCGGTGTGGGAGACCAGTCCGCCGGTGTGGGAGACCAGTCCGCTGGTGTGGGAGTGCAGACCGTCAGTGTGGGAGTGAAGAGTGCCAGTGTTGCAGGACCGAGCAACGCCTGTTTACAAAAACCAATTTTGATGGCGGGACCAAAAGAGAAACTGCCGAAGTTCAACGACAATGGTACGGCCGATCCCATTCGACATTGCAAAACATATGAAACAATCTGGAAGGAAAATGGGATAACTGATGAAGACGACTGGATGAGGCAATTTCTAGCCACCCTACGAGGCGTAGCAATTGATTGGTTCACTAATACAGATCCACAAAAGCTAAATAGTTGGGATAACATTAAAAAGGAGTTTCTGGCAGAATTTAAACTGTTGCAAGATGATAATGAAATTGTAGCAGAGATCTTCAATACTAAGCAGGGGAAGAACGAAACCATTCGCATTTACGCCAGGAAATTAAAAGACTTGATCAACAAAATGGAAAGTAAGCCGACGGATAGACTTCAGAAAAGATGGTTCGTGGAAGGCCTATGCTCGAAGTTGCGGAGGAAAATGAAAATTGTGCCACCGTCGTCATTCACGGAAGCTTATAACAAAGCATTGGACCTCAAAAATGAGTTGAAGACAAAGAAGAAGACGAAGACTAGCTCATCTGATTCGGATGACGATGAGCCTGCCAGAGGTGATAGCAACGACGATGAAGGCAACAGTAAGAAGGTTCGTGCCCTACAGAAGGACATGATCCGCATGATGAAGGAGTTTAAAAACATACAGAAGGAGCCAAAAGGCAGTGAGCTGTGGTGCACGGAGTGTACGACCAACGATCATACTAAAGGATCGTGTCCAAAGAACCAATTTTGTGACATTTGTCAGATCATGGGCCATTCGACAAAAGAGTGCCCCTTTAACATGAAGACAAGAGGATCTCTGCAGGTGCTTCTTACACAGGAGGCTTCCCCGTCGGGGAGTAGCGGAAATACAAATAGCGCAAGTGCCACATCCGGAGGGTACAGGAATAATAACAGAGGGCAAAATAACAACAATGCGAACAATAACAATAATAATGGGAGCCGAAGTCGAACCTAGTATGATGCAAACGGACGACCGATTGTTCAATGCTGAGCATGTAATTTGTGGAGTCATTTTGCGCGGGATTCTACAGCGGCAAACACACCGAAATTATTATGCAGATGGTGCGGACCCAACGATCACGAAGATTCCAAGTGTCCAAAGTCTGAAGTAAACTTGATCACTGTCGGCACGGATGTAGAGGAGGTTTTGGCAATTACACGAAGGCAAGTGGAGGAAAAGAGAAAATTGGGGGAAGCGCAGGCAAAAATTGCAAAGGCATCGTCGGTGGGGACATCTCAGTTGAAGGACATCACCAGCACCTTGGCAAGGAACTTCGCAGAACAAAACATTGTACGAAAAATCTTACAAACAGAGATACCGGTCAAGATAAGTGACCTCCTTCTCACAATGCCCCAGTTACGGACGGTCATTCTGAATCATACACCGTTTTCGAAAGCAATGGAGGACACAAGAAGGGACAATAGTGAAGTGATGTCAACAGACCCAATGTTGCTGGCACTCACCTCCGGACGGCATCTGGCGGTTGTCGAGATGAGGATTTTGGGAAATGTTCTGACAGACACAATTGTCGACGGAGGGTCCGGCGTGAATGTGTTGCCGGAGGATACTTGGAAGAAGTTGGGAAAGCCAACGCTGTGGCCACCTACATTTCAGTTGCTCACAGCAGACCAACATGGAATCAAACCGTTGGGAATCTTGAAAGCTCAACCGGTAACTATTGGAACGCAACTATTTTCATTGGATTTTGTGGTCATTCCATTGAAAAGAAAAGGATATGATGCTATTCTCGGATGGACTTGGTTGGTGCAAGCAAAAGTAAAACATGATTGGAAACGAAATACCCTATCAATGGAGCACAGAGGCAAAAGATTCATAATTGACCTGCACACACAAATGGTAGGTGAGGAGGCAGCATCGTCAGACTTAGAAGGTGAAGGCGACAGTGACGACAAAAGAAATGACGACAAAGGAAAGAGGAGAATGGAACCGAACGAAGAAGGAATATTGAGACTAGACGGAGGATTGAATGACCATGACCTAGACTCGGTGAATGGCCTTTACCATTGGCAAATAGAAGACTACGAACTCTTTTCGAGTTGTAATATGCTAAGGGTCGACGAAGGTGAGAAAAAGGAGGAAAATGAGTGTTCGGAGGAATACAGAGAAGCAGATGACGCAAAGGAGGTTACGGCTGAAGAAGGGAAGGACATACAACACAGACCCAAGAAAAAGAAAAATTCCATCATCTGGTACACGGTGAACGGACCGCACAAGAAGAAAAGAATGCATCGCACCACAAAATTGGTTGAAGGGTGCCGACAGCAAGGAAATAAGCTAGATGTGTGACGACTGCAGGCACAGTGGTCAACGGAGGTGACACAGAACAGACGCAAGGCCTAGCATGACAAACATCTCAAACTCAACAAGTTTCCACCAGGGCAGTTGGTACTCAAGTACGACGGTCGGAATGAAGTCAAATCAAAAAAGTTTAAGGCCAGATGAGTTGGACCATATCAGATCCGGAAGGTCGGCAACAATGGATCAATAAAATTGGAGACATTGGACGAGCAAGAGGTGCCTCCGGTAGTCAACGGATTTAAATTGCAAATATATGGTGCCAGGAAGACTCCGTCACTGTCGCAGAATGGCCAGCTGACTCCCTCGTCGTTGCAGAATGGTGACGCCTGGAGGCAGAATTGAGTTACTGTTTTCCTTTTTTGTAAAAATATTTAAAAAGAAAAAAACAATTAAATTTAAGAATTAAAAAAGAAAAAAAAGGCAGTTGAGTAGGCCGCAGGAGAATGCCCCGCGGGCAACTCTCCGCGAGAGATGGCCCGCGGGCACATCTCCGCGGGAGATTGCCCCACGGCCAACTCTTCGCCGGAGATTGCCCTGCGGCCAACTCTCCTGTCTGCGGAAGCTTTTCCCCGTGGCTTGTCTCAAACCTCCAACAAGTAGTCCGCAGGAACTAATCCACGGGGGTCGTTTTTTCCTCGCTGTATAACATGTCCACGGGTGTTTTGTCTGCGGAAACTATGTAAGACTGTGTTATATGCTCAGCGAATCCGCAGGGAATTTTCAACGCCGATTCGATTTGGCCTTTGGCAACGTCGATTCAAAGGCAAATTGTGCCTCTTCTGTCGAAGATCTATTCCTGAAAGACTTGCGAATTCATCCTGCGGCAGTGCGACAAGAACTTGTAAATCTCAGCATTTGGAATTCCATTTTTTTTAAGATCGCAGGGGTGCTGGATTCTGCCATGGTTTGTGCCGTTAGTATTGAAGGTATTAAGAGGTTTGAGGTGATTTGGATGGGGGAAATTAGAATTCGAACACGTGACTTGTGGCCAAGCGAGGAATACGCCTTTCATCGGCTTTCAATTTAATCTGAATCGATCATTGGCAGAATTGGATCGGCGTATTTGGTGTTTGCCTTCGCCTTCGCTGCCTTAAGTTGCAGTCCGCGACACTTGCTCTGTGGGAAACTGTCTGTGGGAGTTGCTCTGCGGGCCTAGGAGTGCGTGTTTGAGCTGGAGATTTGAAGTGCCGGGAAGGTGTATGGAGGAGCTAAAAAAAAAATTTAAAAAAAAAAAACGACAGATTCAAGTTGTTCGAAATGAGTAGCAGATGATGCCAAAGGGAAGGGGAAGCATCAGTGGCTGCCAGAAAGAGTGTAGAATCGGCAGAAAATGACAAAAAATGGTGTGTTCCGTGGGTTTTGTGTGTGTTCCATGCCCCAGGACCCCGCGGGGGCACTGCCCCTCAACCTCGTCGGGGGCGTTGCCCCCTGGACCCCCAGTCGTTGCGGATATCAGTCATGAAGTGTGACCAGTTGAGAAGACTTGAAGCTGTTGCAGGCATGGAGTATCTATGTACAGAGGCACTGGGAGTAGGTGTTGGCCGTGAGGCTGTCTTGGTGGATGCGTAGGGAGCTCGGGAGGAGCTGATTGTCTAGTCGGAGGCAGTGCAGCAACACTTGGCTCAGGGTATCCAGAAGTTGGAAACCAAGAAAGCAGTACAGGTGGCTATCAAGATAGTTTGTGAGTCGTCTAGAGACAACTTTTCTTTTTGGGGGGGATGGTGTCAGCCGACTGGATGGTCCCGGCGGTGTTTCTGTAGCCGACAGAATGATTGTCGTCGGTGTTTTGTATTTTGTAGCCGACGGGTAAATAGTTTGTAGCAGACATAATGTTTGTGGCCGACGGACTCCTTCGGGAAGGTTCGGCGGATAGTATTTATATCCCGTCTGGGATCATTGTAAAGCATCTTCTACTATTTTCATCTTATCATTCAAGCATAATGTACTATTTGGCATATGCAAATAATAATAAGAAGAGTTCTGCTGTTCGTATTCATGTTCATTGTCTGTGTGCAATTCTTAATTAACCTATGCGGTAAACAGTGCCATATTTTGTTAACTAGGGAAACGCTAGTGAAGGGAAAACGCCGATGGGGATGGTACCCACAGAATGAACCACTAATCAAAAGTATCTTGTGAAAAATATTGACCCTGTTTGGAGTCCATTACATTTGTATAATGTATTTGTCCTTGTTAGAAGCCTCAACCCTGTTAAGAGTTGTTATCACAAAAAAATACAACCTGAGCCCACTACCCAAACATGTGTACATAACTTTACAAGTCATAGAATAGATACAAAACCTTGACTACGCTAATATCTTCTATACCTTATCAGTCATTATAGTTCCTCTTCACAATGATATTCATACAATGTTCTGCTATGCTCTAACACATGAGTTCGCATCTATAGAACATATACAAAGTTCACATGGATCAATCATGTCATTACAACATCATTGGCATCTTTGCTAATCAAAAGATTCTTCTTTATACCCAAAACTTTGATCTGTCGACCTTTGTACTACCTTGCACATTACCATATCTTCAAATTAACTTTTGCCACATGAGGGTTAACATCTAGGATGTGGTCCCTACCTTGTTAAGTAATTGTTTTGTCAAGCCAAAATAAGTCCTTAACCAAATACCTGTCACTGAAAATCCTTCCAAATCTGATGCAAACCAAAACATAATCTTTAGCAGCCTTAACAACATATTCTACAATATTTGTACTATCTCCTATTAAGCACACATAACCTGATATGCTTCCTGTGAAGCTCGCCAAACAAAACTATCTATTTGTTCCTCGTTTACCAACATTATACTTGGACAATTTTCCAACTATACTTGCTCCAAACTTCATTCAGACTTCTAATATCTCTATCTTAGTAATATGTTTTGATAAATGACAACCCTAATGCTTAGCCAAATTGCCAATAATCTCCCCCTTTAGCATTGATGGCAACGTATGGGAAAAATTGGCTGAGTAGAACAAAATTTCAAAAATTCAAATTTGTGGCCTTATGAAAATTTACAAAACTGCAGATCATCTTATAATCATTCCTTGATCATACTCCTATATTTATCTTACTAAGCTGCCCCTTACAATACGTATAGTAAACTTTACATAATACTTATAATTTGTCTTCTTCTCCCCCTTTGACATCAATGACAAAGGTGAGTCCAAACTTATGTACAAGTCAAAATTTGAATGTCTTCATGTACTTCCTTAGGCTGGATGAATGCCTAGACATGCTATGTAGTCAGAAAAGTTTCTCTTCAAGTTTGTAAATTCATCATCCCATGAAGTCTTTATTGCATGAGTTATGCTGATAACTCCACATAATCCATAAGTTGCTTTTTCAACTCCGTTAAGGTCAGTATAAGCAAATTTCTCATATGATGCCTTAGCCTCCAAAAGAGTATCCAATTGTCTCTGCAGTAAATCCAGCTTTGGTGTCAAATGATCTCTAAGCAAATTGAATGTCTTCAATAATCTTCGCTTGTCATGCTCTAGCATCCTTAGCTCATCATTTACCTTAGCAATCTTTTAAGTCCACCACAATGATCTCTGCATCATTTTGTTTCAGCTCATCTGCCATCTTATCTATTTCATCTCCCTTGTCTTTGATAGCTTTGGTGGTGGCAAGGGTGTGTTATTGTGCCTTAGCACATTGACCATACAATATCTTATCCTAGAGATACACCACATTTCTTTAATGCAAGTATCAAGTACAGTTAAATCACTTTTAATATTGTCACGTAATGTATTGAAAAGTTTAGGATCATGTTCAGTTTGTACTTTGAATTTGATTGCCTCCTCAAGAGTTGACAAATAATCATCAAACTCTTCTATCACTCTTTATGCTTTCTTTTGTTATGCTAATTGAATGGAAGAAGGAAGTGTGCTATGTATCTTTTCAACGACTAACTATAACATTCTTTGTGCATTCTTGCTCATCTTCTGTGATTTCTCTGCTATTTTCCCAATTGAAAAGGCGGATAATTAAGAATATATTTCTATATATCGATTCCTCTGTAATCAAACTTGTAATATCCTCTGACATGTTTGCAACCAGTGCTTCAAATGGAGATTTTGAAGTATCAATTGAATCCATATAAATCTCTTTTGTAGGTGTCTACAAAACTGTAATATGAGTTTCTTTGCTTGACTCCTTTGTTTTTTGTCTTGTGTAATGTTCTCATTCCCCCACTTATTGTCTAAATCTATCTTTCTCCTGTCAATAAGTGTTAATGTCAACTGATGGAGTAATTGTAAAAGTCATACGGTCTAGTGGAGAAGCAGTACGGTTAGAATAGGATGTCGTACAGTGCCAAATGGGATGATGTACAGTTAGGGCAAGAGGTCGTACAGTGCAAGGTCAGATTGGATGGTGTATGTTCATAAACAATGGTCATACGGTGTCATGTTGGGTAAATGAAAGGTGTTCGTACGGTAGAACATAGGATGTCATATGATGGTTGTGTAGGGTGGAAACAATCTTGACCGTACGTGTGTGGTAGGGAGGTATGAGGACCATACGGTATTTTGAGATAACAATGTACTATTTGGTGTGGAGGGAAAAACAAAGAGGGATTGCAAGGACTGGGAGCAAAGGGAAACTACATGCAGGAAACACACAGATTTGACTCGAAGATATTATTAATATTGAATATAATCGAAGTAACTGGATCACCACAAACAGGGTGCAACTCAAAAACACAATGATATTAGCAAACAAGATTAATGCTCCAATTCACTAGATCCGAGCCAAGAAGTACACAAACGGAATAGGGTGAGGGTTGAATCCCATCAAAACCGGAAAGCCAAGACGGGAAGATCTTTCACTTCTAAAATGGCAAACAACAGAGAATCCCAACAAAGATTTGCAGTATAAAGAATAATAAACTAAATCGCATACCAACTACTACCTACATGCCATGCTCAAATACCTGTTGAGGAAACCTTCCGAGGATTCACAGAGATAGCTGACGACCACACTTACCTACAAAAACAATTAAATAAAAATGGGTTTGAGATATACTAAATCAATTGGCCCATTTAACAAAGCTTTAATTATTTATTTATTTTATGACAGGAACATTACAATCCTCCCATCCCAGACTTTGCTTGTCCTCACGCAAATGCAATGTCAGACACTACAGAATGTGTTTCACCTTTCCAGGTCAAGTCGTCCAATGGAAAGTGTTCCCAATGTACCAAGTATTCCTTCAAAGTACAGTTCCACAAGGTCTTCTCATGTACATCAATGATCTCAGCCGGTTCCAATATGAGCTTCCCTTCTTCATTGAGTGATGGAAGGTCTACAGTTACCTTGATATTCTGTCCCACAGCTTTCTTTAGGAAGGAGATATGAAAAACATTATGAATTGGGCTTCCTTCTGGAAGATCCAACTCATAGGCAACTTCACCAATGCGGCGAGCTACATGATAAGGGTCATAAAAATGTGGCTTCAATTTTTCTTTCCCTTTTGCCTTCAATGAGGACTACCTATATGGCTGGAGTCTGAGATAGACCAAGTCTCCCACATCGAAACTTCTCTCGATCCGATGTATGTTAGCATACATTTTTTGTTGATTTTGCGCCCTTTGTAAGTTCTCTTTCAAGCATCTCAGGATGTCTTGCCCTTCCTGAAACCAGTCCCTCACCCTTGGTGTGCGCCTATCACCTAGCACCATGTCAATAAATGAAAGGGGTTCATACCCGTATAGTGCTTTGAAGGGTGCCATCCTGATGGACATGTGATAAGCGGTATTGTAACATTATTCCCCCAGATGCATCCATTTGACCCATGCCCGTTGTTGCGCCAAGACGTAGTTCCAAAGGTAACATTCTAGCTACTTGTTCACAATCTTTGTCTGTCCGTCTATTTGAGGGTGGTACCTCATACTGGCGACAATTATGTTCCTGCCAACCGAAACAATTCTGTCCAGAATATATTGATAAACTGCCCATCTCTGTCATTGACAATGTTTTGGGGTAATCTGTGAAGACGAAAATCTTCTCTTAGAAATAAATCTGCTACCTAGGCGACCTACAAGTCAGAGGGGATGGCAAAGAAGTGTGCATAGTTCGTCAGCCTATCCACCACCACAAAGATACAATCCTTCCCATTTACTTTAGGAAGTCCCATGATGAAGTCCATAAAGATTCTTTCCCACTTCTGTTCTAGTATAGGTAAGAGCTACAATAACTCGACAAGTAAAGTTCATTCGGATTTGCTTTGTTGGCAAACTGCACATTCCCATACATACTACAATACATCTCCTTTAAGTCCCTTCCATGAAAACCTCTCCCTGGGCTGTCTATAGGTTTCGAGAAATCCTAAGTGCCCAACCAAGGGTGAGTCATGTATTTCTTTCAAGATTTTTTGCTTCAACTTGGATTCAAGCACCAAGATATATCTGGTCCTTATAGTAAATGATGTCATCCACCACCTTGTATTGGTCATCCTGAGTGTCGTCATCCACTAGCTTACATGCCAATGTGTTTTTGGAATATTCCATCAATAAGTGTGCTTTCCAATCAGCTAACATCTAAGATAGTAAACAGATGTCAAGTTTTCTTGACAAGTGATCTCGAACCACATTGTTCTTCCCCTTCACATATTCAATGTTGAAATCAAAACCTTGAATCTTCCTTACCATTTTTTTTTGCATTTTGTTTAGATCTCGTTGCTCTAGAAAATATCTCAAACTATTATGATCAATACGAACAACAAACTAGGCACCTACCAGATACTGTTAGAATTTGGTTAGTGCATGCACAATTACCATCTCTTTGTCACAAATGGAATATAGATGCTCTACTGTTGTAAGATTTTGAATCTTATAAGCTACAAGGTATCTATCTTGCATAAATACTGCGCCAATTCCCTCTCTGGATGCATCACACTCTAGAATGAATGTTTGTGTGAAATTGGGAAAGGCGAGAACCAGACAAGTGCTCATTGCTTCTTTTAACTTATCAAAGGTGTGTTGTGCTTTTTCATTCCATTGGAAGAAGTCTTTCTTAGTTAGATCTACTAACGGTGGATTGAGCTGAGAGAAACCACTTACAAACTTTTGGTAGTTACTACACAGACCTAAGAACCCTCACAACTCAAAGAGTGATTTTGGTGGGGACCAATCCAGGATAGCTTGAATCTTCTCTTGGTGGACTTGCACTCCATAATTGCTAACAATGTGCCCTAGGTAGAAAAATATTTGTCATTCTGAATTCACACTTGGATTGCTTGGCGAACAAGGATTGAGCCTTCATGATCCCTAGGACTTCATTCAAAAGTTTCAGGTGTTCTTCCCAAGTTTTGTTGTAAATAAGGGTATCATCAAAGAATACCAACAAGTACTTATGCAATTGTTTGTTGAAGATGCAATTCAGGCGAGACTAAAAAGTAGGTGTGTTTGTTAATCCGAACGTCACGACCAGGAACTCATAATGCCCGTAGTGACAACAGAAAGTAAGTCCTCTTCTTCCCACATGTAGATTTGATGGTACCCGGAATGAAGATTTATTTTAGAAAAATAAATTGCCCCATGCAACTCATCCAACAATTCATTGATCCTAGGAATAGGATATCTATATTTTATTGTCTTCTTATTCAGTGCAAGGTAGTCCACACACATCTGCATCGCCCCATCCTTATTTTTAACCAAAAACACTGATGGTGCATAAGGGCTAGAGCTGGGACGGATCCATCCTTTCTCAAGCAATTCCTAAATCGTCTTCTCAATCTCATCTTTGAATTTCTTGGAATGACGGTAAGGCCTAATGATAACTGGTTTGGCATTGGCTTCCAAGTCGATGGTATGTTCAAACCCGCAATGGAGTATGCCAAGAGGAATGTCTATAAAAACTTTATCATGGATCCTCAAAATATTTTGAAGGTCAAAGGGCCCTTGGTCTACTGGTGAAGTTGAAAGGCTCACAAAGAGCCCACCAGGGATCAAGTCTTGCTAAGTGCAAGGCCCTCGACATCTAAAAGGCATGAGGCCGGGATTGTGTCCTGGGCAAATTTGGCAGAATCGATACCCCTCAATCCTTGGTTCTATACCCCTCAGTCCTTGGTTCTTAACAAAAGAGGCTACGCGAAAAAGCTGACCTCCATCAAAATATATATATATATTTTGAAGGTCATCGTTCCAGTAAGGGTCTGTTGTCCTTTTATAGGTTCCACCGAAATGAAACAATGTGCAACCCATGCAATGTCATCATGGCAAAAAATTGCCTCCGTTTGTTGTGTTGAAACTTCCTTCGGTCCTTCATTGGCCATTCCATGAAGAACAACCTAGTTCCAATCGACAACAAAAGTGAAGTCCATCCGTTTGAAGCTATGGGTATATTCATCAAGTGTCTCCATCCACTGTATGCCTAGAATAATCTCCATATCATCCAAGTCCATTATAAAGGAATATACTATCACAATGTGGTTAGCCATGGTGATACTCGATTGGGGAACAAGGTGCATATAGGGAAAAAGTGTCCCCCAATGACCTTCACCTAGAATCCTGCATGCATCTCAGTAGGCAAACCTCTTCGTTTCACCAAAGATGTATTTATGAAGTTCAGAGTGGCTCCGCTATTGAGCATCACCATGACCCTTTCTCCTTGAAAGGTTCCCCGTACATGAAATACCATATACCTCAGGCTCCCGCCTAAGACAATGGTCCCTCCATGCCATACTAACGCTGCAATTCTCTCCATATGGTTCAGATTAATCATTTTGGTGTCCTCGTGGGGATGGTTGTCTTTTGTAGTTAGATCCTCTTGATCATCCTCATCATCAGATATGACTTCAATTTAGTGTATTTTTCCTTTACCGAAGCATCTGTGCCCAAGCTCCCATGGTCCCTTGCAACTGAAGCACGATTTCTTCCTTCTTAGCTCCTGTCTGGTGGCATCGTCCAACAAAGGTTTTTTTTGGCAAAGTTTGTTATCTTTGTCCCTTGGAAATACTAGCACTTTGAAGTGTGAATAACTTCTAGAGGATGATGTCGATGAAGATGCCATGCTTCATGCCTTTTCTATAGCCTCTGATAGGGTGGAAGGATTGAAACCTTTTACCCTACCTTTTAGTCGTTCCGTCAGTCCGTCCATGAAGAGCACTATCCGTCTCCTTTCGAAAAAGTCTGTGACCAAAACATAGAGTTTCTGAAATTCTGTGATGTATTGGTCGACCGATCCAGTTTGCCTCAGTTGTGCTAATTCCTTGAAATTAAGTTCTAGATCTTTACCATCGAATTGATCTATCAATCTTTCACTGAATTTCGCATAAGTATTTATTTAGTCATGCCCCAATGTGATGGTGCCATGATGCCACTATTCATGTGCCACTATTCATGTGCCACTCCCTCCAAAAGTAGTGCTACAAATTTGATTGCTTCTTCTTTTGGCATTGGATTAAGTTGGAGGTACCTATCGGCCTTCATTACTTATGCTTGAGTAGATATGGTTCCGGATCCGTCAAACAGTGACAGATTTACCTTACTCAACTTTCTTTTGAGATCATCGTTATAATATCCCCGGTTTCCGCCTCCAAAATATCTCATTCTCAGTTCTGCATAATCTTTGTAGGATATATCTTCCTCCAAATTTGCATTCTTCCAGTCTTCTCTCAACTATCCTTGAATTTCCTCGAAGGTTGTCTGCTTTCCTCGGCATGGTACCTCCCTTCATGGAGGGAAAAATGACATGGAAGGTCGAGAGCATGATGGATGAGGGTTTTCCTTACTCAGTACTGAGTCCACGTTGTGACCATTTTTTTCAAAGGATAGTTTATTATCTGCCAATTTCCTAAGAGTTTCTTCTATAAGTTGTTGAGTATCATTGATCTGCACCTGATTCCTCAAAAAATCTCTTCATAGTGCCATGAGTTCGGCAACAGTTAGTTCTTGTTCCGCGATTCTATCAACTAAATGGGATCTCTTTCTCTTCCGGCTATAAACTCTCATTCATTGTCCACGGGCTAGCGAGATGATTGGCTTTGATACCACTGTAATGTTCCCATTCCCCACGTCTTCTTTGAATCAATCTTTCTCCCGTCAATAAGTGTTAATGTCAAGTGATGGAGGAATTGTAAAAGTTGTATGGTCTAGTGGGGAAGTAGTATGGTAAGAATAGGATGTCGTACGGTGCCAAATGGGATGATGTACGGTTAGGGAAAGAGGTTGTATGATGCAAGGTCATATTGGATGGTGTACAGTCAGAAATAATGACTGTACGGCTTTGGGTGAACGAAAGGTGGCCGTATGGTAGACCACAGGATGTCGTATGATGGTGGTGTACGGTGGAAACAATCTTGACCGTACATGTGTAGTAAGGAGGTATGAGGACCATACAGTATTGTGAGATAGCAATGTACTATTTGGTGTGGAGGGAAAAACAAAGAGGGGTCGCACAGACTAGGAGCAAGGGGAAACTACATATAGGAAACACAAATTTGACTCGGAGATATTATTAATATTGAATATAATCAAATTTACTAGATCACCACAAACAAAATATAACTCCAGAAGACAATGATATTAGCAAACAAGATTAATGCTCCAATTTGCTAGATCCGAGCCAAGAAGTACACAAACTAAATATGGTGAGGATTGAATCCCACCAAAATCGGAAAAACAAGTAGTGAAGATCTTTCACTTCCGAGATGGTGAACAACAGAGAATCGCAACGAGAATTTTCAGTACAAAGAATAATAAACAAAGTTGCATACCAATCACTACTTACATGTGCTTAAATACCCGTTAGGGAAACCTTCCGGGGGTTTACAAAGATAGCCAACGGCCACACCTACCTATAGAAACAATTAAATTAAAATGGGTCCAAGATATACTAAATCAATCAGCCCATTTAACAAAGGTTTGATTAATTATTTATTTTATGACGGGAACATTACATATCGTTACTTTGACTTCCTCTGTCCTGATTTCTTTTACTCTCTGCTCATCCTCTGATTCTTGTTCTTCCAGTGCCTGCTATGGTTGGCTTGTCATCTGATCATCTTCTTCCTTCTGTTATATCTCAAGTTCTTTTTCTGCAACTGTAACTAATAAATCTTTTTGCTTAATGCTTTCTTTTTGTTTTACCAAACTTTTTTTTGTGGCCTCAAAGCTGGGTGGAAAAGTCTTGATACTTGGTTGAGACCAAGCCAATGATGGTATTACAAGTGTCTTCTCACCTCGCAGAATGTCTAGATCTTGATATTTCTCTTTTTCCTCAATCATATCTTTGTTTCTATAATCCTCAACATTGTCAGTAACCAAATTGCCAACATTGTAAACTGATTGGTCTTTAAATGGATCCTTTGATGTGTCAATGATTATTTGAACTCCATCAATACTCATGTTTGGTTGAGCTTATTGCTAACATATTGTTCACTGCCAATGTCCTCACTCGTCAGATTAGTAGGTACTTCACTGGGTGCAATTTCAACTGTAGGATGCAAATCTTTAGGTTCACTAAGTACTTTAAGAATTGCATCATTTGTCTCCTTTATGAATTCCTCATAAAGTCCTCCTATTATTTGAACAAGTCTTGTTTTCTTTCGTATGTTCCAATCTCTTCAAAATATCCTACAATTGCCATCATTCCCTAATATACATTATTCTCACACTACATTTTCCCTTATCTTTTTTCTCTTTGTCCACTGCTCTATGCTTCTTAGTTTCTAAGCTATTGTACAATTTTCGTGGAATATTTCCATGAATATGAATGAAATATTGTTTAAATTTAATCATATACTTAACATTGCATTCTCAAGTTGTATCTTTTGATTAGGATCATATAAATCATAATATTTGTACAATTGTTCCAAGTTTCTATCATTAATGATCATATTGTTCATTCTGCCAATTTCAAGTTTCCAACATTTCCTCTTCTTCCCACTGTTATATTCAAGTTTATCCTATGGTGTAGCAATCCACCCTCTCATCCTTGGCTTCTCTACTACTGCAACTTCTACCTTTGCTTGATTCTTTCTTCCTTTATAAATTATCTCAAGTTTAGGCTTTTTACAATTGGGCCCTTGAGTCATTTCCTTTTCTCTTATTTTCTTGGGTGTTTCTTCTAACTTTTCTTCCTTTAACTCTGTCACCAAACTTACTATAGGTTTTCTTGCTGTAACAGATGGTGAACTTTTTGTTTATCTCCTTCTTGGTGTTGACTGTCGTGTAGTAGTCTAAATGTGAGAAATCTTCAACTCATCTTGTGATGATGTCACTGTAGTAGGTATTGCTACTGATGTTCTTGTTATAGTCTCAATTGAAAGTGGCTTAATCATCTCCATAACTATCTGCTTAGCTTCTTGAAATTTTCACCTTGTCATTCCAGAGTCCTTAATCATTTGCTCAATCTTTTTATCCACTTTCTTCTTTATTTCTATAATATATAATTGATCTCTTACTTCACCGTACTTTTCTTCATAGGTTCCCCATCTAGGGCATTCTTCATCTCTCTCTAAATTTAAAATTGCTTGTACATAATTATCCAACAATTGTTCTATCACCTCATATCCCATAGGTTCAATGTAGATTGTCTAGGCTCTACAGCCTCCGTGCATGTATGATCAATTTCTACCATAAAATAGATATCATTTTTGTATTTTTCCACAATTCATTCAAGGATCCCAAATCTCTCCTTCATCTTAGTCAGAAAAGACTTCATCATTTTTGATATATTCTCTGTTATCCTATCAGTTGCTTGCTTCCTAAAGTAATAGGTAATCAATTCCATATTGCATTTGTCACTAATTGATGCATGATTTGGCATACATGGAAATCTATTCATCACTTGGGAGAATAAGTGAATTAACAAAGATTCGAATCTGAAAGGTGTATACTTGTTCTTCTTAATCCAAAGAATGTTATCAATCAATTGTTGTCTTAAAATTTCAAACATATTCACTTTTTCCCAGTCTAAAGTCATCTTATATGCAACATGGATAAATCTACTTGATATTGAATTGTGCCTTGAACTGTAATTCATCTTGTAATCAATTATTTTGCTTATCAATCTCAAATCAGTTTGCTTAATCTGGTTTAATCTTATGCCTCTTCCATCCCAAGTTCATCTAATGTTAACTTCAACTAAGTTCTTAACCTTCTTCTCAAAAATAGATATACTGCCCTAATTGCTCAAACCAATCAATTTATGAATTAGGTCATTGGTTATCATAGTTGGAATATATACCACCCAAAACATTACATTATGAAATCTGCGAAGTATAATTCTAGTCCATTCAGGTTGTTCAAATTCTTGATTAAACATGTGTTTTGTTATGTTCAATTGATCTAAATGCTCATAACCTTGCTTGAATTTTACGTCGTTGTTGTAAACCTCACTCATATCCTTGTGAATATTATTATTTCCAATTGAATCAAATTTGTAGCATATGTATGCACGGATATTGTCAACATGTAAAACCCTATCCAAAATTCGCGAAAATGCTCCTAGAAGATCATCTCCCAAAGACACGAATGGGTGCTTCTTAAATTGATACCCAGGCCTTTGCCTTACATCACATACATTTGTAGTCATTTCCTCACTTTAACTGTAAATGCAAAGAAAATTATGATCTCGCAGATGAAATAAATACCTTTACTTTGCATTTTAGGGCTTCACGTAAAATCACTTCAAATGCTATAAATTTGTTTCTTAATCGATCTGCCATCTCTCTACACTTCTTTGTCGTTCAAATGGTGACCAAACTATACAATTTTAAACCTTAAATCCTCCAAAAATCAGATTTGCAATTAATGCGCAAGTGCATACACACAAAGAGTTGTTCTTCATGCCAGGAACCTTCAACTCTTCATTGGCCTTACGTATGATTATTAAAACTTTTACAGCATTAGATATAGATTTCATAATACCATTCCATGCTACTGTTAACCTTGCCAAAACTAATTCCATTATCCAAGGGTCTAATAGATTTTAAGTGCAATATCCCCTATTTGAGTTATAAAGATATTAATTCAGGTTGACGCAAGGAATTCAGTACTTGGTACTGTTCCTATCTTATCCTTAGATGTTTCTTTTGACTTCTCAATCTATACTTTTGTATTTGTTGGTGTTCCTTCCTTCACAAATGTCCTATTGATCTTTTCCACTTGTTTTCCTTTAACATTCTCATTCCTTCTTATATTAGTGTTCATGTTCCTTCTATGATTTGGTGTCCTCATATTCTGTGATCTCATGTTTCTCATATTGTTAAAACCATTCAATCTGCAAAATCTTGTTGTATGTCCTACATTATTGCAAACCTGACAAGCCATAACTCTGTTTTCATATCTAGGTTTAAACTAATTGATCTATAGTCTGCAAATGTGTCCAAAGTTGTTGCACTTACAACAATAACTCCATCGTTATTCACTCCCATAGGTCTACTATCTGCAATGTTAGTCCTTCATGCATTCTATTATTAAATCTAGGTTTCCTACATTCACTAGATCCATGTCCATATATAAAGCATTTATAACAGTAACCAAAAGAAGGTTTAGAATACTTAAGTCCTTCATGTCTCCACGTTGGTTGTATGCAAATAATCTTCCATTGAATTGTTTCCTTTGATCTCTACATTGTTGAGGTCAATTAGATATCTCTTTGTTCAGATCTTCTTGTTGATTAGGTTGTTGATTGACAAGTTCTTGTTCTTCTGCAACTTCAGATCCTTGAGATGACATATCTCCAATAGGACTTTGTGCCATAATTTGTTCATCAAGTTTCTCTGTGTTTGTGTACTACTTCTCAAGATATTGCTTGAATTGTGTAAGCTCTCCTTTGACGATAGTATTGTATTTTTCAAGTGCTTTAAATCTCAATTTTGCAGTCTCAAGTTCAGATGTCACCTTAGTAAGTTGTGATCTTAGATCTTCATTTTCAGATCTCAAATCTGGTTGCTTCTTTCGTTCATCTTCCATCAAACTCATCTTAATTCCAAATTCAGGCCTCGGAATTCATTTTCCTTTTTAAGCTTTGTAGCAATCTGATAGTCCTTGATTAGTTCAGATGATTCCTTCTTGGATCTTGAATTTTGAATTCAACTTCTGAATAAAGTCGTGTGCATCCTTGAGCTTAATTTTCAACTTGTTTCTTTCACTACTAACCAAATCTAATTCCTCAAGAGCTGCTTCAAGACTTTCTGCAAGAGTTTTGAATCCTTAGTGATCTCCCTCAAGTTTTTAAATTTATTCCAAGTAACTTGGGTTTGATACCAATTGTTAGAAAGTAATTTTCTCTAATATAACTTGGGAGGGGGGTTGAGGGGGTGAATTAGTTATGAGCTTAAACAGCTTTCTACTCAACAATTGATATCATTTACAATTTTAAACTTACATAAAACAGTAAACTGAAAAGTAAAACCATGCACAACATAAACACTCATAACACCATATTTTGTTAACAAGGGAAACCTTGGCCAAGGGAAAACTTCGATGGGGATGTTATCCACAAAATGATCCACTAATCAAAAATATATTGTGAAAAGACATTGACCCCGTTAGAGTTTATTACATCCGTATTGTGTATATGTCCTTGCTAAAGGACTAGGCCTTGTTAGAAGCCTCAACCCTGTTACAAATTGCTATCACAATAAATACAAGCTAAGCTCATTGCCGAAACATGCATACATAACTTTACAAGCTATAGAATAGATACAAAACCTTAACTGTGTTGATATCTTCTATATCTAATTAGTCCTTGTAGTTCCTCTTCACAATGATATTCATACAATGTTCTTCTCTTCTCTAACACATAAGTTCACATCTATACAACATATATAAAGCTCGCATATATCAAATTAACTTTTGCCATGTGAGGGTTAACATCTAAACTGTAATCCCTGCCTTGTTAAGTAATTATTTGTAAAGCCAAAATAATTCCTTAACCAAAACTCAAAATGTTGTAGGTTACCATGTTCTGTGATGTCATACTTGTCACTGGAAATCATTCCAAAACTGATGCAAACCAAAACATAAGCTTTAGCAGCCATATTCTACAATATCTGTACTATCTGCTATTAAGCTCGCATAACTTGAGATGCTTCCCATGAAGCTTGCCAGACAAAACTATCAGTTTGTTTCCTGTTTACCAGCATTATACTCGGACAATTTTCTAAGTATACGTGCTCCAAACTTCAACTTCTGCCATCTCAACCTTAGTAATTTGTTTCCATAAATGACAACACTAGTACTCACTCTTAGCCAAATTGCCAACAATAGCTTCTTGGACACACCTCTCACTAATAAGGCTTTACCATTACACCATCAACTAAGAATTAAAGACTTGTTAAGTTATTCATTAAGTTAAACTTAATAAATAACTTGCAATATGCAACTCGTTAATGAAGATCAACCAAAGTACTAATGAAACCTAGACTCAGGGTGTCACAGTTGCACTACCAAAAATAGAAGCTCTATTCAACTGACTTACTATAATTAGAAAATCAGTCACATTGAAACCCTCAAATATAGGTGTCAGTTCACGAGGGTCGCGATGATGAACTAACATCACCAAGCTACAAGAACCTGTTAAACGAGGACATTACATCCAATCTCTTTTCTTATGCTCAATCAATGGGAGAGAAATAATGATATGGTAATAGATAGAAGATAGTCTCAGATCAGTGCAAATAATAGCGGATAGGACTTGTCCAAATGCTTATAAGTTTAATCGAACAGTCTCAAACACATTGCATAGAAATTATCACTCACACAGCAGACCAGTCATTGACAGCATTGCATAATGATTTTGACTCAGTTGGCAAATCAGCCTAATTGTTGACGGCAGCATATATGATATAATGTCTCATAAGATTTCAAACAACATAGTGAACAATAATTCTAGTCCAGTGAATATGATCAATCACGATTAATAGTCGGCAGCCTATATCAACATTACAAATTGATTCCTATTCAGATAGTCGATGGTAAAACAGAAGACTTCAAAGTCAAGTGATCAATTTGAAATTGCACTGATTATAGATTGTTGATAAACTCGAAACTAGTGAGAATTGTCTTTGAAGACTAAAGTTTCTGAGACTATTCAAATAGGTTTATTCTGAATCCTTTATCTTCTGCAAATTATAATTATTTCTGATACAAAGTTGTTTTGCCTACAAATAATTAATTTTTAATTGCTATTAGTCTGAAATTTAACAAATATGTCTTCATCTTTGACATCAAAGACAACTTCCAATGGTCTACATACATTAGGTGGATGGAAGGCTTTCTACGCTCTTCAGAATAGGTGCCGTGAAGTGGAGTTGTGGGATTGGAAAACTATTCAAAACCTTGTTCGGTCTTCTTGTGCTGCCAGTTGTTCTTTATGGGTGTGAATTATGGGCCAGCAGCACTACTATAGCACAATGGAAACAAATCGAAGGAATCCAAAAGCGCTTGATTACAAGCAAGTTTAAAATTAAAAGCACTATTCCATATGACATCATGCTAAGTGAAATGGGGGCTGCGCCTATCAAGGCACTTGCTATGGTTCGCCTTTTAAGCTATCTAAAAAGAATCGAAAAAATGGAAGAGGATAGATGGCCGAAAGTTGTCTTTAGGGACACTATGTAAGCGAAAAAGGACATGGATGCAACAAAACATCAAGTGGATGAGTAAATGGAATATTCATTTCAATATGTGCCCCACAAATAATAAAGAAATAAAGGTCTTTGTTATGGAGAAATTCTACAAGAGAAATTGGGGAAGCGAGATTGGGAGGAAGAAACTATATTATATAAATGAGTTCAACCCCACTTGTGATCAACTCGAAAAAGCGTACATAGGAGCCAACATTTCTTGGAGAGCTAAAATTCTTATTGCTCAGCTGAGAACCAACTCTCACCAACTTCGTTGTGAGACCGGGCGTTGGAAGAGGCCAAAGGAGGCTTGGGAAGAGAGAATTTGCAGATTTTGCAATTCTGGGAAAGTGGAAACTGAACGGCACTTTATTCTAGAATGTGAGGCCTACAAGGATAGCAGGGATAAGTTTGCGGATACTATATGTGACAGTTCTTGTCATAACCTGTTCAACGAAGAGTACATTGAGCAATTGGGGGGGCTCATCATTAGTCTACACAAGAGGCGAACATCGCTACTTAAGTCTGCTTGAGTTGTCTTGCTGTCCCATAGGCTATTTTTAGCCTCGTGGATGTTAAATTTTTTATCTATCTATCTATCTACCCTTGACAACAAGGTCAATATTTCCAACATGTGCAGCCTTTTCATGAAGTAGCTTCAAGTTAATTACAACATCCATTCTACATACAATTGGCATATCTGGGCTTCGATAAGGAGTAACCCTTGGTTGAACAGACTACAATGTACCATCATCATCAAGGTATATCTGGTTTATACTTCAAAACCAAGCCAGCACCTGGATAGATAGACCCACACTTGTTTCCAGGTATGGAAAGGTTAAGTCAATTTTTCCTCAAAGGACTCCCAACTTCCCATACAAAGTAGATGGCGAGCTCAGGTTGCTATGTTTTTTGGGCAAATTGTAACAAGCATATTCTCCGAAATTGAGCTTCAAACAGAAGAGTCTAGTAAGTGCAGAGTTTTAAAATTTAGCTTCATCATCTCAAAATCAAATATAACTCATTCAGCTTTTAAAAACCATGAATCAGCCAGCCTCGAGGCCATATCCTTGTCTGTAAGTGCAATGAACTACCCCAGGAATACTGGATCTGCCATCACTTTTAGGTTAAATCTAGCCCTATGTTAGTTACAAAAATGCTATTTTCAACTACATTACTGGCTGAGATCAGATTGAAACCATGATAAGTAGAACATGTGGAAATATACATCCATCAAAAATGGTTGTCCAAAAAATATATACCATCAAATTCTTAATTACAAACTTATTTATCTATTTGTCTAGCTCCATTATTCCAAGAATCCAAGGACTTCTATGACATGCATGTTTGTAATACATCCTATCATAGGGTAAGTGCTCACTTATGTAATGTTCCCATTATAAAATAAATAATAAATTAAGCTTTGTAAAGGGCCGATTTATCTCGGACCCATTTTTATTTTGTTTTCGTAGTTTGCATCTCCGTCAACTATCTTCGTACACCCTCGGAAAGTTTCCCGACGGGTATTTAAGCATAGCTTGTAGGTAGTCTGTAGGCATGCTTTTGGATTATCTCTTTGTACTGCGGATTCTTGTTGGAGTTTGGCATTGTTCGCCATTTCGGAAATGAAATACCTTCCCTATTTGGCTGGTGCAGTTTCGATGGGACTCAGCCCTCACCCTATTCCGTTGGTGTGTTATTTTGATTGGATCTGGCATATCGGAAACATTATTCTTTATTTGCATTCAAGTCTCTCTGTTTGTGTGAATTTACATCTACAAATTCTCTGTGTTTTGTACGTGCAAGTCTACCATTCAATTCCAGTTGTTTACCCTCTTCGTACAGCCATCTTATCATCACCGTATGGCCTGTCAAGACACCATACGGCCTTCTTCCAACCACTGTACAGCTTCCATTTAGCATATCATTTGCTTCCCGTACGGTCTTTCCATCTTTTCCTTCCCACATACCGTCCTCTCTCTACTGTACACTACTCCGTACAACTTGAAATTGCATTTTCCTTCTCCCGTACGGCCTTTAGTAACTGTACGGCCTTCTGTATAGTCTATACGGCTTCTTAATCCACCATACAGCATCATCCAACATCCCTACGACTAACCTTCCACCCGTATGACCATCCTAGTCAGTTCATAGGGCATCTAAAATAAAGTACAGATTGCATCTTCTTTGGTCTCAACATAGCCATAAGGCCTCCCAAATCCATAGCATTCATTGAGGTAAGTCGTCCTTCCAGGTAACAGTTCGAAGGAGAACATCCCAAGGCACTGGAAGACTTCCTGAGGTACGGAGGAGAACATCCCAAGGCACTGGAAAGACATCTTGAGGCATGGCGGAGAACATCCCGAGGCATGGAGAAGAGCATCCCAAGGCACTGGAGAGACTACCTGAGGCACAAAGGAAGAACTACTTGAAGCACTTTGCTACTGGGAGCATACGACAAGGCTACCTAAGTAATTGACTACAGATCGAGATCACCTACAAGCCAAGTTCACCTTAGGAACATTACAATGGTATCAGAGCCTTTGATCTTGCCTGCCTGTGGAAGTGAATGCAAGTTTATACTCGGAGGAGAAGATGAAATAACCCTATTGATAGAATGGCAGATCATCAGGATCCGACGACAAAACTCATGGATCTTTTAAGAGAGCTGAACAGAAATCAAAGGCAAATCAACGAAACCCAAAGGCTCATGCAGGAAACTCTACAAAAACTGGTCGAGGGGAAGACAACAGGAGAACAAAATGGGCATAGCAACGATTTCATTTCGGGAAGGACAAACTTTCAACCCTCTCACTCTTGACCCTCGATACCCATCTTCCTTCCAAGGACGGAGGCACCACACAAAGGAAGAGAGGCCACTTTTGAGGAAATGCAAGAAAAACTTTGGGAAGATTGGCAGAACGCAAATTTGGAAGGTGATATCTTACAAAGACTATGTTGATCTAAGAATGAGATATTCTGGCAAAGGAAATCGTGGTTATTTTAATGATGATCTCAAGAGAAAGATCAGAAACGTAAACTTATCGCCATTTGATGGATCTGGAGCCATTACCGCACAGTCGTGGGTCCTAATGGCAGATACCTGTTTCCAACTCAATCCAATGCCCAAAGAGGAAGGAATCAAGTTCGCAGCACTTCATCTGGAAGGAGTGGCGCATGAGTGGTGGCATCATGGACTGGTCACTCTCGATCATGACCAAGTGACCTCTTATGTTGAGTTTACTGAGAGACTTATTGATCGTTTCAATGGGAAGGATCCTGAACTAAACTTCAAAGATCTAGCTCAGCTAAAGCAAATGGGCACGATAGACAACTATGTCACTGAGTTCCAAAGGCTGTTCGTATTAGTCATAGACATCTCTGAAGACGTTGAATTGTGTTATTCATGGATGGGCTGAGAGAGCCTTTGAGAGGCTAGATCAAAGGGTTCAACCCGGGTACACTCAATGAAGCTATTAAGAAGGTGCGTGACATGGCCACATCTTCCTCCAAAACTCACGCAACTACACCAACACCATCCCCACAAGAAGACAAAGACAAGGAACCAATTCAAAAAAAACCTCAGTTTGATAAAGATTCTCGGCAAGAACTTCGAAGGAAAAAGCTCTGTTTCACGTGCAAAGAACTATGGGGTTCTGGTCATCGCTGCCTCGAGAAGGGAAAGATTCATTACATTGAAGTGATGCCTGATGATGATGAAGAATAAATACCTGCAATGACTAACAAAGAAATTACCCAACAAGAGGGAATAAATGCCTTGATACAAAAAGGGGGTTCCATTGCTACCCTCACTACACCGACTGGAGGTGGTATCTTCAGAGTTTGCGGCACACTTCATGGAAAACGAATCCCAATCATGATTGATAGTGGCACCACACTCAATTCCATCAATTCATCTTTGGTCACTATTAAAGGTCTGTGCACAGTTGAGCATGGAGGAATTAAGGTTAAGGTTGCAGGAGGAACCTTGTTACCTTTCACTCATGTGATCCCACGGCTACAAATTTCCATGGGAAACTATACCCTGGTAGATGATTTCTTTGTCATAGATTTGGTTGATACTGATATCATTTTGGGCATCCAATGGCTGGAAACTCTTGACCAGTACACTCAAAGTTTCAAAAGGATGGACTTTTCATTTGAGATGGATGGCAAGAAGGTGTGGCTAAGAGGAATGTCAAGTAAAGGATCGAGGGAAGTCACAATCAAGAAGATGGAGGCAATTTTTAAACAGGATTTGGCCCCAGATGCGGCAAGTAAAAACAAGATAGTCAACACCATTCCACATTCCTTGGATAATTGGCGGTCCCATCTATTGGCCGAGTATTCCAAGAACACTTTTGCATGTGAGTTAATGGATGGTTACGTACGCAATGAAAGATACAAAGTTATTGATGACATCATTTACTTCGATGGGAAGATCTACTTAGTGCCTGACTCGGAACTGAAGGAGCTGATTACGGAAGGTTTAGAACCAGGTTTGCATTTGCTTGAGGACAAGCAAATTTTGGGACAGGAGGACTATAATGTTCCCGTTATAAAATAAATAATAAATTAAGCTTTTTAATGGGCCGATTGATTTAATTTATCTTGGACCCATTATTATTTTGTTTTCGTAGTTTGTGTCGCCGTCGGCTATCTTTGTACACCCTCAGAAAGTTTCCCGACAGGTATTTAAGCACGGCTTGTAAGTAGTCTGTAGGCATGCTTTTGGATTATATCTCTCTGTACTACGGATTCTTGTTGGAGTTCAGCATTGTTCGCCTTTTCAAAAGAGAAATACCTTCCCTATTTGACTGGTGTGGTTTCGGTGGGACTCAGCCGTCAACCAATTCCATTGGTGTATGTGTTATTTTGATTGGATCTGGCATATCGAAAACATTATTCTTTATTTGCATTCAAGTCCCTGTTTGTGTGAATTTCCATCTACAAATTCTCTCTGTTTTGTATGTGCAAGTCTGCGTTTCAGTTCCAATTGTTTACCCTCTCTATATGGCCATCTTATCATCACTGTATAGCCTGTCAAGACACCGTAAAGCCTTCTTCCAGCCACCATACGACTTCCATTTAGCATATCATTTTCCCCTCGTATGGCCTCTCCATCTTTTCCTTCCCACATACCGTCCTCTCTCTCCCGTACACTGCTCCGTACGGCTTGAAATTTCATTGTCCTCCCGTACGGCCTTCAGTAACCGTACGGCCTTCAGTATAGTCCATAAGGCTTCTTAATCCACCGTACAGCATCATCCAACATCCGTACGGCTAACCTTCCACCCGTACGACCATCCTGGTCAGTTCGTAGACCATCTAAACTTAAGTATGGATTGCATCTTCTTTGGTCTCAACATAGTCGTATAGCCTCCCAAATCCACAGCATTCATTGAGGTAAGTTGCCCTTCCAGGTAACAGTTCAAAGAACATCCCGAGGCACTGGAAAGACTTCCCGAGGTACAGAGGAGAACATCCCAAGGCACTGGAAAGACATCCCGAGGTACGGCGGAGAACATCCCAAGGCACAAAGGAGAACATCCGGAGGCACAGAGAAGAGCATCCCGAGGCACTGGAAAGACTACTTGAGGCACGAAGAACTACTTGAGGCACTAGAAAGACTACCCGAGGCACGGAGCAGAACATCTTGAGACACTGGAAAGACTACTCGAGGCACGAAGGAAGAACTAGCTGAAGCATTTTGCTACTGGGAGCATACGACAAGGCTACCTAAGTAATTGCCTATGGATCAAGATCACCTATAGGCCAAGTTCACCTTAGGAACATTACAACTTACCATGTGGATGTTATTAAAGAATTCGTAGACAAATCAACAAAAAGTTTTTGCTCTATACTTTGCGGAACAAGAGAGATAATTATGGTCAAGTCAGTAGTTGACCACACAATCCTTAATTCTCAGATTTCCTATAGCACATAATCCAAACAATTCAGATTGTACTAGAATGAATAACCACAATTTGGCTGACTATAATCTTGTTTAACAAAACCCCAAAGTTACCCTTAATCTTCTTGGTGAGCTTCTATGTATGCCTTGTCAGTTTTTCAAGGACTAAATTATTATGTACAGCACATTTGAGTTCCAAACTAATAAGTTGCAAATTACAAGCCAGATCAAGAACAGCCAACAATTCTACATATTAACTATTAAAAAATGCAACACTGCAATACAACCATGAACACCAACGAATCACAAGCTCTCTACAAGCATTTCATGTGAAAAAGCCTGTAACTATACATACCATCCACACTTCAAATGCTGACAAATGCCAAAACAAGAGATGCTCACAACTCAGCCAAAATAACTAAATAGCCAACCATACCCTCGTGCTTTTTTTTATGGAAATATGCTCCGACAAAACCACCAAGTGGCATTAAACATAGTTATGGGACTCGACTCACCTCTGACTTGGACTCAGAGTCGGCAAGGACTAGGACAATCGAAAAACCCATGAAATTCAAAGATTTTTAAGGATTTAACAATTTTTTCATGCATCATTTAGTCAATTAACATCAACTACACAATAATTGAGATAAATAAAAGCTACTTAACACTCATACGCCATTTTGCATAGATCACATAAGTATAACAGCGAATTTCTGAAGGAAAAAAACTGAATAACATAATATAAAATTTAAGATTTAAGATTTAAGATTCAATCCTTAATAAATTCAAGACATACCACAATATCATTTTTAAAATTAATATACACTGAAAAAAAAACCTTCCAGAAATCTCTATCTTTTTAAATTTAAAATAAATAAATAAAAATTTGAAGAGACCTAGGCTCGGGACTTGGTAGAGTCCCTGGACTCAGCGAGTCCGCTTGGACTTTGCCAGGACTCAGCTGAGTCAGAGTGCAGAGGCCATTTGCCTTGGGAAGGCCGCCTCTGCCTTGGACTCGCAGAGTCCCGGAACACTAGTATTAAATCAAAGTTGATCAAACCATGTCACAAATGTCTTGGGATTACAAATAAATCCCACATATAATATTAGGTATTATGTTGTCACTTAAATAAATTACTTTCACTAATATTAAATAAACTTATTACATTTGGCATACAACACATAAAGTGGCCTCAAGATTGTTAACTCAGTGAAGCATGTCCATCTAAGTTCCCAGAAGTGTAACACACACATTATAATATATAATAAATCTTAAATATAATGCAAGATATACAACACCTATTTCTTATTATGCTAGAAATTTACACATAGTTATCACATAGAAAAATCCTGCCCAAGTACTAAAGAGTAAAGATATATGAGTTATTGCATTGTTCTCAACCATTTTCATCCAATGGGGTTAACACCCATTGTACTCCTTCGAGAAAAAATGGAAAAATATATTTAGAATCACCACCAAGACCAAGCTAACACGTGGGTGCTCTACAAAGAGAATGAAGTTGCAAGAAGTCCAAATTTTCAAGCATTTCATGCTCCTGCTCCATGGTCAAGATATTTTCAACAATTAAAATTTTAATGAAGATACCACAGGAACCGTCAGGAAATTTTGAGAAAATTGTATGTTGTACAATGTCTCTTTTCGGCCAAGGCATCTGGGGAAAATAATTTGATTGATTGCATTGTTTAAATAATAAATTACTATTTTTCATGCAACTTATATTAGTTAATTATTCTAATAAATCTAATAGTTTATTTTACTAAAGTGACTTCACCTAGCACCAAAATAAAATATTACAAGTCATTTATTGAGTAAAAAGATTTATAATTTAAAAGGTGAATTTTAAAAAATTTTGAAATCTGGAATATTCTCCAGAAGTTGCAAGATGGGTTTGGAGAAATGAGGAGCACTTTTGACTTATTTCTTGGAGAGCTTTGAAATCTTGCGCTTTCAGTTCAGAAAACCTAGAACAAAAAGCCCTTGGGTTCTTCCTTTACTGTTTGGATGAAAACCCATGTCAGCAAACACTGGTAAATTTACACAAGATTGTAGGTGTGAATTTAGTGGTTGGTTATGAGATTTGTGAAGTTTGTGCTCAAGTAGACAAATATATTTCTATTTCAGATTGTGCTCAAAGGTTTATTGGCCATATGTAAACAAAAGTTTAATTTGTGAAGCTTGAATATCATACCATGTTTTATGAATGAAATTGTTATCTCAGCATGTTTTGAGAATGAAACTGTTATCTCTAAGAAAACTGTTTTATTTTAAATCCCAAATACTGCCATACCAATTTGGGGTAATGGTAGTTGCCATTACATATTGCCTAAGAGAAGATTATTTTTCCCTTTAGGGTGATTGTGATAAATTATACTTAAATCCCTATTAGACCTGCCACAGCCCTAGGTATTCAAACAAGGAAATATTAAGTGTATTGATTCCCTATCAGGAATCTTCCTTGGTGATGTATAACTAAGGCAGCACTAAAACAAAGGGAATTCCTAATAAAGGAAGGACATGACATTAGTGGAAGTATTAAGGGAATCGATCCCAAGTTCAAAGTCTTGGATATGAAAAGGGCTGCCCGCTCTATTTACAATTCATTTCTGTTGGAAAGAAAGTGGAACATAGCAAACATGGAGGCATATACTGAAAGTAGCAGTAATTTGAGATAATAACTTTGTATACACAGTGGTGCAGGGAATTATATATGTTGGTCAATAAGAAAATACACCAGTGTTGAACCAATAATCTGACACAGTTCAGCAGAGAGAATTAACATATCAATAGCCACAACAGTCATCATCAGTACCAGCACATAGTTTTCAGTCATGTTTCAACCACTCGGGAATTTAGTCATGTACCAGCACTCAGTATTCAGTCATCTTCCAACCATTTGCATCCTTGAATTCTTGCATCCTGATGCTGGATCGTGGAGTATGATGTGAAACATTGATGGTAAAAAAGCATTTACACAATCGTTTCCAGAAACATTATCACTAGATTATAATGGATTATGGAAATCTGCTATCATCAATCAGACTTATCTGCCAACACAGAAAAATATGTCCAAGATCATAGCTCCATGGTTCATGCCATTGCTGATCACATTTCAGAGTAATAATGTCCCAGCATATTTCATAACATCAGGAGGTTAGAGATTGATTTCAATCTTAAATATTTGCTATCAGCTTAATATATGACAACTTTTTGTCAAAACTTTATTAAATTTTCCTTAATTACAAACTATCTATTAGACTATCTGTGATCATTGATGATAGTTGCAGATAATTTACATCATAATCTCAAAAACATTGTTTTCTCTGCTATTCTACCGAGTGTTTGATGAAATGCCAATGGACTAAAAGTCCAGAAATTTTTAACTTAATGAAATTCTCAATAGGGCCAGTACATGTTTCATGAGGGTACATATGAGTTTAACGTATATATTTCTAGCATCTAAGTCATATAGAAAATTAATCTTGTGTAATCCAATGTAACTCCCATGTCTTAGGAATATTAAAGAGTTACTCATTTTTATCAAAATACATGTTAATATTAATTTATAATATTTTTAAAGGGAAGGAAAGTAAGTGATTGGATGTAGGGTTATTTTGCTTCTTTGAATAAAGTACAATAACAAATAAAATATTAAATGCAAATGTTAAGTTCTAGCTACGAGAGTATCTAAAATTTAATGACTAAAATAGTTTCCTATTCTAAGCAAGAAAACTTAGATGAATTTGCTTTAAAATTGACAATAATATTCAAGCTACTACTAACAATATCAGAATCCCAAGTATATTTAGGCACAAGATCACACATTGATGGAATGAAGATGTTGCAAGAGTCGCCAGGACTCAAGCCTCAAACATCACTTGCAAAACCAGAAGATGCCTTCCACGAGACACCAGCAAGAGTGAAATATTGACCAACTATGGCTACAATGGATCAGACTGATATTGGATTTCTACATCACAAAATGTATATATAATGACTTGCTTGCAATGACAAGGTTGATCGCAATTAGAGAAGATTATGAAAGTGTCTTATTCCAATGATATCAGAAAACTCAAGATAAAATACAATATGATCAGATTGGGTGACAACTATGGCCTTCTAGAAAGATTAATAGGCCCCTACATCAACATGTGAATATGTGTGAAAAAGGCCTAACTATAGTAAGACAATGTACCTTTTGCACACAACAAAGGGGTAAAATGGATAGGTAATACCCTACAGCACACCAACAATTCCCCTATAGTGCAACTTAGGGGGGATGAAACAAATGCAAACGATGCAAACTATGATAATGATTATGGGTCTTGGCTACTAGGCCATGCTAGGTACCACCTTACAATCTCTCAAAATTGGAGAAAATGAAAAAAAACACATGGGAAAAAACACTCCTTCAAAACAGAGTAACGATACAAACAAATTTATACAAATGACAAAAGGGATGGAGGACTCAATTTGACCCCCCATCAATTAGATCCATCAAAATCATAGAATCAATGATACCTACATTGGAAAGAAAGAGAGAGATTATGTTTCACCCCCACAATATATAATGCCCTACATATCTAATGATTGTTGATTGTTTGAATACAAAACATGATCCAATGTCTACAAACTACATTCTCCCTTTCATTAGATAGTAGACCAAGATTAAAAGCAGGAATGCTTGCTTCCTATTCTAAACAGGAAATGGTATGAAGAACTAAATGTATAATAAGATAAGATAATAATATTAATGTCCAACAAAAAACCAAAAAGGTTTACGGGATTGAGCATACAAACAAAAGAGCCGATAGTAGCAAGATCTCCAAACAATGACAGAAAAGAAACAACAAAACAAGAAACACCAAGTAAGGACTAAGAATCCTTTAGGTGGTTACAAAGTAGTCAATCACAAAAGGATATAACCGTGGACGATACAAAGTGATGGATCACCGCCGAGATTCGTTGGAGTGTTGCTGCCTGGAAAGACTGGTACAATGTCTGACCGACCTAGAAGGAGTGATGTTGGAAGGCCTTTTCATGCCCCGTGACTGAAACAAGGGGGAGAAAAAGGCAGTGAAGAGCTGGTCGGAGGTGTGGTTCTAAGATGTGGCTGACTGAAGGGTATGCTCACGAAGCTGGGTGGCCTCTCGAAGATAAAGTGCAAGACACCGCTGATCATCATAGCTGAAGAACTCAGAGAGAGAGGAACAATCTCTAAAAAGACAATAATATCTCCCTCTAATCTCATAGTAGATAGGGCAATGAAAATAGAAATGGGTCTCAGTCTCAGCCTTCGCCAAAATACACAATCTACAAACCCGAGCCTCTCTATCCAAATGGTGATCAGTTCAGACCCGAAGATGATGAGAACCAACTCTGAAGGAGCCCAAGGAGAATCAAAGGGCGTGACACCAACGTCGATAGAGATAACCAGGATGCACAATAATACCATTCTGAATCTCAAGAAAATGCTTTGCATAAAATGCTATCTTAGGGCGTAATCCACTAGGAGGATTACACCAAGTAGTGATAATATACTGCCTATAAATCTGGTAGATGATGATGTCACAATCAAATCAGATACATGCCAATCAAAGAAGGTGACAGACCGGGACCAAGTGGTAACTAATGTTGAACAAGATACAAAGGCAAAGATAATATGACAAGACTCATGCATTGATTGTCATCTAGGAGTAGAGATAACCTCCCAAATTTTCCTCCAAATCTAAAATTCGAGACTCCATGAGAATGTCTGAAATTTATGACAGACAATCATCCCACAAAGATGTCCCTGAAAGACTATGACTTACCTACTACAAATAATTACTGGAATCCTTTCATGAAGGAACAAGAATGGATGTGTGATCTTGATTGAAGAAGTATGAGCTGCAAGAATAGTCTCTTGATTATATTCAAGCTCCTCTAATCATCAAGTGGAAGATTATCAACATCATCAAGTGAAATGGAGCAATCTAATACATGATCATCTAGGCATGGAAATCTCCATAGATCTCCCAAATTTTGGTACAAACTATGTGTGGCCACCTAATTCCTATAATATGATTCCATCTTGTCTCTAACTCAAAGAAGAGTGCATAAAGCTGAGACAAAAGATTGAGCTGTCTGCAATGTGCTAGAATGCTTCTTCCTAAGACTCATAATTGTCCTTAGTTGAAATGTGAAAATGTGTGCAAAAGGCCTAACTAAAGTCAATTTAGAAAACATGTCTTGTTCACACTACAAAGAGGTAAACAGGATAGAAAATACCACTGTTCACACCAACAGATTTACTAACCTTAAAGCCAAAAAATCTTGTATTCAGAATTAGGCCATATACGCCTCAAAAACCATTCAATGTTTAGTACATAGTTATGACCAGCAGAGAATTCCTACTAGCAGCAGTCTTGTTTCTCTTGATAATATTAGCAACAAAGAGAAATTTGAAGCATCCCCTGAAGAAATATCATATTCATTGGTAACAACCAGTTGTGATCCAGAAACTTCCAATATGTTATTCAGTTTTTTATTTGCTCATCAAGATCATGTGTTTTGGCTGCAATAGTAAGCAAATTCCAAATCTGATAACTAATTTGTTTAATATACAAAAGAAAGGCTACAGTTTATGAATTAAGAGTTTCAAAAGGACCCAGTTGAAGGCTGCACCAAAGAACTGAGACAAAAATGGAAATTAGAAAAACTCAGAACCTGGAACACGTGCGTATGAATTATATTCTAAAATACTCCCATCAATCATTGGAGGAACACCAATAATATTGTTCCAAATATCTTATCAGATTGAACAGATGACGCTTAATATATAGTGCCTTAAAAAATTGTGCACCTTGGTCATTAGTTTTCTTCCCTCCCATATTTTTGTTGCAGCATATAGGAACTTTTAAGTGTACTCAGATGCTGGCCCCTTTTTTGAAATTGTTTCTTATTTCCAAGCTGCCCAAAGGTTGCCATACAATCATGAATAGCCATGCACACAACCAGGTTAACTGTACAGGGTCTCCTAACTCTGGTGAAAACTATTGTCTAGTTATGTCAATGATATACAACTTCACTATTGCAATATCAAAAATGAATCTCTCACTAAGAAAATATATCATTTACCTTTATGACAGAAGAAACTAAAAGAAAACAATCTTACATCACTCTCCCTTCTAACCACCAGGAAAAAAGGTTTTGCCCATAAAGGAAGATATCAAATGTACAAGCAATAAGTGACACTATATTAAAGAATGGTGTAGCTTTTCACCGTACAAAATGACAGATATAGAAGATACACAAAAATAGACTCAACGAATGAAGTATCCAAGATATGAAGCTCACCTGCAAATGCAATCCTCTCATCTTTGCTTTGTGAGAAGATAATGGCTTCCTCTTTGGACAGTAATGGTAATTTTTTCTTTGTCATTGATTCCACCCAAGGTATACAACTCTTTCCAGCAACATTAGGAAACAGTAATTCTATCATACTCTCAATTATGACATTCTTGCTTTTTCTATGAATCTCCTTACTTGATGACAAAGATAGTACAAGTATAACAGCATCCAGAACAATCTTGTATAATGTAATGCGTCGGAAAGACACGTTATCTCTACCATCAATCTCAGGTACAACCAGTGTCACTATAGATGATTCAATGCCCACAACATCCTCATCAGTTGATTGAAAAGAGGTCCCAACTCTAAGAGCTTCATAAAGAGAGTTCAGTATAAAGTCTGGTGTATGGTTATCCTGCCCAGAAAGTGATGAAGATGGATAGTCTGTGTGTAAATTGTCTTCTTTTTCCATTGAAAGCAAGTAGGCTGCAAGCTCTTTACGTTGCACAAACACTCTTGCAATTGTGCAAGAAAAAGAGAGAAGCGAAGGAAAAGGAGGAGAACACTTTTCAAGGAATTTCAAGTATGCAATTACCTGCACAAAATGCACTACAAGACTAAAGGTGAAAAAATCAACAAATTTAAAAACAACAATAGAAAACTTGTAGCTTACTAATTTTAAGTATAAACTAGAGATACAAACAGCTGAAACAGTAGGAAAATATACAGATGCATAATTAAATCAAGAAAGGTCAGTTGATGCAGTCAAAGAAAAATTTAAAAGTTCAATTCCTGAACCTGTTAAGATGTATTAAAATTTAAAACAATATCCTTCAAAAGCACCACCTAGATCATCCATAACTTTTATGAAATATCATATTAACATGTACTCTAGTTAACAATCTACAATAGTGATTTCACAATGCTTTACCACTTCAATCGTTGTTTCAACTAGAACAGCATGTTGAATAGCTGGTAGAAGACTACCAAGGATTGCTTGTGCATTTGGATGAGTTCCGATTCGCTCCAACCATTCCAAGTGATAAAAAGTTGGAATAGAGGTTCTTGTACTCTCATCAGGCATATCTCCCCTTGGTAGGATATAACAGTCAAAGGAAGTGTTTAGAGTGGATATTTGACCACTGTCTGCAGACGGTGATACTTCATTCAAGCACTCAAATGAGGTATCAAATATACAGGCAAAGAAACGGCGTGCTTGACAACGGATAAGGCTACTCTTGTCAGAAAGTTTACAGGATAAAAATTTTACAATAGCTGTGACTTCTTTCTCATGAGACTTGTCAATGATCACCATGCTTATTGCCAAATAAAGTTTTCTTGAGTCTACAAAGTTCTTCCCACCAGAACATACAGACCCTTCCTGCAGGTATAGAAGCTGGCACTGCAAGATCAAAGTAGAATGAACACATGGTAAATCTGTTGAGTGACAATGAGTGTCAGTGATTGATTAAATAATAAATTAAGGGCATACCTGCCACATGAAAGGTAAGACAGAGACAAGCTCTGGTTCTTGACATAAAATTCTTTTTAACCATCCCCAGGCTTTTGATAATGTCTGTTATAATTGAAGAAAATCAAAACATTAATGATAGATAATCCTGTGGTATACACCCTTAAATTTGGAAGAAATCAGGTAAATAAGTAATAACTAACTGAGGATTTCAAAGAAATGGACATCAAAGGATATAATATATTAATATAAATTAGAGATGTACAATGAATGCATAATAACAATGATGTGTATTATCGTGAAGTTACCTGAGAGCAAGTAGTCTGTGCAAAATAGTCAGGAGATCGACATTTCCGAAGCACACGGCCAAGTTGATACACTTTATCAACTTCTTCTAACTCTTCAATGATGGTTTTTGGCAGCCTACCATTGACTCCAGATGGGTTCAGGAGTGTTACATTTCCTCTCCAATTATAACTGTCCAGTGGAGCTTCACTGGAGGCAGTTCTATTATTGTGCATTCTGTTCAGGTAATGAGAATATATTAATTCCTCTGCCTTAGCATCAGAAGTCATTGCGTCTGATGCTAGATCATCTGCTTTCAGGTTTCCTGCAGTTTTGTCACTGTGTAACAGTCAATGACTCGGTACTATTGCCAACTTTAAACAAACGCATTGTCAATGAAGATAATATTTCAGAATAGATATAATTGATCAATTTCCATCCAATTCAAACCACTATAACTTGGCCACCTATAAGTAAATTTCTACAATGCATAGAATCTCCACATGAACAAGACAACCAAATATCAATGACCCCACCAACATATTCAAGCTCTCATAGAGAAAACAAAGGAGGATAGAAGTTAAATTCATTTCCACATTAAATCACCACGGTTGATCAATGGGATTCCATAAGAGCCCTGCTGGCTTGCTCAAGAAGTATGCTGAAGAATTCTTGTTTTGTTTTCTGTTTTAGAAATTATCGCTTTTTTTTTGGTTTTGGATGTAAATGCTTTTTTTGTGTGTTTTTTGAAATATAAGAAATGCTCATACAATTGACATGAAAATCATATCACTATGAAAGTCAGTACAATAACAATGAATTGCAATTATGAGTTTTGAAATTATCACAACAATTTAGATAAGCAAATTAAGATCTAAGTAAACCTGGTTTCCATGCCAAGGCCCAATTATATTGAAACACAGCCCTAAAGCATTGGACACTAGTGTAACAGATCAGACACAGCCTCAAAAAGGTAATCGCTGCTCCAAGATAACCTCACATCACCTTCCCAATACAAGCTACTCAGGTATTTCAATTGTAGATTTGAATGCTTGATTACAGCTCCACAAACGCCTCAAAACAACACTGGTTATAGCAGAAATGAATGCAAGAGAATGATGCAAATCTCAGAATACTTCGCATAAATCGCAGCAGACCAATGAATTGTTTGGTATACAAAGCACCAATAATTCAGAGATAATTGCAGAATGTGTATGCAGAAATCAGACACAATTCATTGGATCCCTTACCAGCTCAAAGTGCAACTCTGGAAGAGAAATCAGACTTCTCCAAATTCCCAATGTTGAAACCCTTAAAGGCTTCACAAATTCATAAAATGCAAATAAAAAGGATGGATCAATCTCCATAATGAGTCCATCCTTTTTATAAATGTCGGCCCAACAGAGTGATAGTAGTATCAAAACAGATGTAGGTTTTGAGAAGGTTGAAAGTTCAAGTGGTGCTATGAATAAAATATATTTTAAAAAAAGGAGATTGTTTCCTAGAAGAACTTATTCATTAATAGGTTATTGTAATTTCTATAATTACTTTGGTCACAAAGCAATGAACTGTAGAATCAAGACAAGACAAAGGTTTAGTTTTAAGAGTCCTAACTCTTTTAATGTCTTGAAAAATTACAATTTGGCTTGCTTTAAATGTTAGAATCTAGGGCATATTGCAATAAGCTGTCAGTTGAATGCTCGTAATTCAAGAAATGGGTTACTCAATAGAGTGAAGAAACGATGGAGAAAGAAAGAATACAAGTCTCTGCTTGTTACAACATTGCATGCTACAAAAGAGAATTTGTGGATTGTTGACAGTGGCTCTTCAAACCACCTGACCGGTGACAAAAGAAAGTTTTCTACATTCACAGATTGGAATGGTGGCCCACTAAAATTCGGAGACAAATCTTTAGTACCGATATGAGGTAAAGGTTCCCTGAGCATAAATGGTACATTAGAGGTAAACAATGTAAGGTTTGTTGATGGTTTGAAGTATAATTTACTGAGTTAGTCAGTTGTGTGATAATGGCTACTCAATAAACTTTAATGTTCAATGTTTTGAAATTAGAAATTTTGATTTAGGAAAGGTGATTGCAGAAGGAAAAGATACTGAGAGAAATGTCTATGATTAAAGAGAAGTTTAAGGCAGAAATTTCTTGTTGAGTCAAATTGATGAGAGTTTGTTAATTTCGATAATCTTGTAAAGATTAGCTCGTCAAATTCAGTTAGACACATGCTTAAGATTGTGAAGCCTAAAAGCATTGTATGTAAAGAATGTCTAAAAGGGAAGAAAACTAGAGTAAGTTTTAAGCCCAAAGAATATTCAAGTTGACAACCACTTGAACTAATAATACTGACCTTTGTGGACCCACCAGAACTAAAGGGTGAAAAACGAGAGATATTTCATGTTGTTTGTACATGACTACTCTAGAATTACTTGGGTAACATTTCTAAAAGAAAAATTTGAAGCCTTTGAAATATTTAAAAAAAATTTAGAGCTAAGTTTAAGAAGGAAACTGATTATGAAATTAAATGCCTTAGCTCTGATAGAGATGGGGGATATTTATCTAATGAATTTGTTTCTTACTGTTAAGGAGGAGGTATAAAAAGGCATTACTCTACAGTTAGGACACCTCAATGGAACAGAGATCGAACAAAATAACAAAACGGTAAAAGAAATGGTTAGAACTTTTTAATGAATCAAATCTTTCTAAAAAATTTTGGTGATAAAGACAACGGGTTTCAAACAAGCAAAAAGGTTATCAAAAATTAAAAAGAAGAAGCTTATCTGTCTTTGATTTCTGAGATGGAACCTAAAACGCATAAGGAGGCTAGTACTGATAATAATTGGATTAATATAATGAAAGAGGAATTAGATCAAATTGAAAGAAGAACATTTAGGAATTGGTTCCTTGCCCATCAGATAAGACTCTAATTGGCACCAAATGAGTGTTTAAAAATAAACTTAATGAAGATGGCAAAATTATTTGAAATAAGGCTCGATTGGTCTGTAAATGCTATGCACAAATTGAAGGAGTAGATCTTGAGGAAACTTTAACTCTTGTAGCAGGGGTAGAGCTATTCGGATGTTTTTGGCATTTTCGGCATAGAAAAATATTCAGTTTTCTATATGGATTCTTAGAAGAGAAAGTCTATATTGAACAACCTGAGGGATTCGTTTGCCTAGGTAGTAATCTCTATTTCAAATCTGTTGGTGATCAGGTCTTTGTTGTGGTTGTCTATGTTGATGACACATGTTTTGATGGAAATGATAAAGTGTATCGGGGTTTTGCTAGTGAAATGCAATCAGCTTTTGAAATGTTTATGTTAGCAGAGCTATCATACGTTCTTGGTTTTCACATCTCTCAGTTGGATGAAGGTATTTTTTTGTCACAAACTAAATATACAAAAGAAATACCTAAAAAGTCTCAGATGGACACATGCAAACATGTCAGTACTCCAATGGTTATAAGGTGTAAGTTAAGTAATGATGATGACTCTTTTGGAATCAATCAAACAAAATGTAGATCTATGATTGGTTGTCTATGTTGATGACATAATTTTTGGTAAAAATGATAAATTGTGTGAGATTTTGCTAGTGAAATACAATCAGCTTTTGAAATGTCTATGTTGGGAAAGCTCTCACACTTTCTTGGTTTTAAAGTATCTCAGTTGGATGAAGGTAGTTTTATGGCACAAACTAGATATACAAAAGAAAAAATGTTTGAAATGGACACATGCAAACCTGTATATACTCCAATGGTTACAGGGTTAAGTTAAGATGATGACTCTTCTACAACCGATCAAACACAATAGAGATCTATGATTGGCAGCTTACTTTATCTAACAGCTTCTGGGCCTGACATTCTGTAGGCAGTGTTTATGGTTGCTAGGTTTCAAGCCTCTCCAAAGATTTCTCATCTTAATGTTGATAAGCATATTCTCAAACACTTCCAGGGCACACTTGATTATGGGCTATGGTATCCATGGAATGACAACTCTGAACTTGTTGCTTATACAGATGCAGATTTTGCAGGTTGTTTAGATGGTATATGCAACATTAGTAGTGGTGGAGCTTTTATCTTGGGAGACAAGTTGGTAGCTTGGTTAAGTACGAAACAATAATCTGTTACTCTGTCCACAGTGGAAGCTGAATATTTTGCTGCACGTTGCACATAGGTCCTATGGATGAAGCAAACTCTTTTGGACTTGAAGGTGAAAGTTGATGGTCCGGTTCCTATTTTATGTGATAATACTAGTGCAATTAACATCTCAAAAAACCCTGTTCTAAATTCTGGCACGAAGCACATTTCTATTAAATATCATTTTAAAGGAACAAGTTTCTGATCTTGAACATGTGCATACTACGCAGCAGCTGGCAGATATATTTACAAAACGTCTTCCTGCAGCTACATTTGAAAACCTCCATGATAGGCTTGGCATTGTGGCCTTGGCACACTAAGTTGGGGCATGAACTTAGAGGGAGTATTTATTGTCTTAATCATTAATACCCGAACCCCTTGTCATTGATGAAAAAAGGGGGAGAAAATGTTGTAACTTGTTGTACTTGATCAAGATTTTTGGTTTGACAGATGATTCTATTGGCAATTTTGTAATCAGATCATACTGGTTTTCATTTTTACAGATTTTAACGGATGATTCTACTAGTGATTCTGTGATCAGAGGATGCTGGTTATTACTTGATCAGATTTACAGGTTTGCAGGTTGACAGGTGATGCTAGTTTGATTTTTATTTTGTCATCGATGACGGGGGGATTGTCGAAATGAATGTCGTTGATGACAAAATCATCTGTTTCTGATCTATATATATATATATATATATATATATATATATATATATATATGGAGAGAGAGAGAGAGAGAGAGAGAGATAGATCAGTTGTTTCTATGCAAATCCATAAGTCCTGTAGGAGAGAAGGAAAGCGTACAACTATAAGGCAAAAATACCAATTTGAAGTTTTTTGTAGTGTTGCTGGCATGATGTATTGGCTGTGTGCACATCTTTGCATATTTGTTACCCTTGCAACAAACTGTAGGGTCCTCTATGTACAAACGATGAAGTTGCAATGTGTTTGTCCTGAAAATTGCTGCACATGCAAGGATTGAAATTAATAATATATTTGTTTCTTAAGGATTTCTTATTGTTTGTATTCAGTCTGACAAAAGACAAGTTCTAATATCTCAAACAGCATTTGAAATAGTTATCAGATTCTTTCATATAAATAATTCTGAGGAAGATGTCAAACACTGAAATAATTCTGCCTAACAAGAATCAAATTTATGACACATCAGCAGTACACACTGGAGTGTCCAGATAGTATGCTATAGTGTTGTGTGGTAGCAAACCTGATAAATGAGAAAGAATTAATCCTTTGTTTAAATTGACGGGTGGACTTCCAAATATGTTGTTACAAAGATCTGTCTTCAACGCCAGATAGTTATCCTCAAAACTATGATGGTTGTCCTATTTGATGCTTACAAGATTAGTATCAAATCTCTTATACACAGAGATATCTGTTAAGAAAATAGGATCAAGTATATTCTTTTATTTCAAATTTATATATTTGATCTCTAGAATCTTATCTCACAAAGATGGTTAGTATAAATAGTGCATCAACTGTTGCCTCTGAAAAAATATAAGACAAAATCTTATACCCTATCACAAGAATGTAAGTAGTAAACAACTTATATCCTGTGGTGGTGCTCACTCACCATAAACTTTATAATATGTTACTGGTTTGCATGGGTAGGAGGCCAAGTCACAAACCAATTCGAACACTCTTCATGGTCCGTGCATGATTCGTTGTGGATCTGTATAGGATCCCAAACCTAGCCAATGGGTTCGGCCTATTCAAAACTGAGACATATTTTGTCCCTAGAAATGTTATTCTGTCAGATTCACCAAGTTTGTGACATTTTTTAATCTATTTTATTGGTTTTTAATTCCAAAAAAGTCATTTTGTCCCTCCAATGCTAATTTATGCCATAAAGAACATCTAAATGCAAAGACAAACATTTTTTTTTATTGTGAACGGGAAAAAAAATTTCTCCATTTCTAGAATTATTTTCTCCCTTTCATTACACAAATGGAGACAAAGATTGATTGAACACTCCAACCTTTGGTTGTGCTATTCCTATGCATTTGAAAATATTGGTTTGTTGTCAAGGACAGCATAGGGAAAGATTTCATCCAAAAATGTACGTTTTTAAAAATTTTGGATTTTTTCCTTTCATTTTCTTATAAATGACCTCTCTTGATTTGTGTTTGAAGATTTTTCCTATTTGATTTTCTTTTCATGTGCTGCTCATTGAGCTTGTTTAGGTATCAATGGCAACTGTTTGTAGCTCCATGAGTCATATCCACTTCAAAATAGACCCAAAGACTTCCCTTTTGACATATATTGAACTGATACAACTTGTTTACAAAGCCACTATCTAAGTAGATAATCTCAATGCAATGCTTGATGGTAAAATCTTCTTTTTCCTCGCTCAATGAAATTGCAAACAAAGGTTTAACAATAGCTTCTACCGCATAAACATAGAATCTGAAAGATCCCAGCTACAAATTCAAATTAGAATGCTGAGTTTGTTGGAATTTTCAGACTTTGACCAGCATGATAATAACTATTTTGGGTTTTGTTTGTATTCTGATTTTTTTGTGTTTTGTTGTTTCTATAATTTTTTGGGAATTTTGATAAATATAAAGCAAAGAAATGAGCACTACAAATGAAGCGATTCTAAAACTGAAATGTCCCCTTCTCCGCGCTAGACCTAATGGCGCCTTGTTGGTCTATCTTTCCATCCGGATAGGCTAACGGCATTTGTTTTGAGGATGCCAGCCAGTCACAAGGATCTATTTGGTCTTGTTGGGGAAGATATATAAGTGGGGACTCCTAAGGTTAAGTCACTTTATTTTATAAAGTCAATTTACAAAGTACTTTATCATTTAAAGTCACTTTATGACAAAAACAACTTAAGTGACTAAAAGACAAAATAGGCTTTTATCCCACATTGCCTAGTTATTTGCGTCTTCCCTCACTTCGAGGTTATAAAAGCAAGCATCTGCTTTGGGATTAACACCATGATATATTATATTGATAAAGTACAGCAGATTGCTTAAACGTGACTGGATTATTCTCGAGGATGAAACCCCTTGGGATAAGTTAAGAAGTTGGATGACAAGCCAGCCTCTAATTGGAATTTTGTTTTGGAAGTGGAGAGCATTACTAGACATCACATGCGCCTTCAAGAAGTAAGTTAACAGCAAACTTTAGCATTTGTGCAATCTGGAAAATATTGGGAGATTAACCATAAATCAGTTTCCAGTATAGGATGGATGTGAGCAGTTCAACAGTAAGGAGATCACAGTGGAGTTAACAGCAGTGGGATTGATCGACAGTAACAGTGGTGATTGGAAATAAAGTGGATGAGTATCGAACAGGGGAGTAGGCAACCAACCGGCAGCTCCTAAAGCATCCACGTTGGGTTAAGTTCTGAATAGATTGATTAACAGTAGCAGTCACCCACGAGGTTATGGTTTGCAATGAGGTAGTCGTCTGAAGATCTGACTAACCTTAGTGACATTGCGAGACTGTAGAGTGCTATCGTGACTTGTCAACAAGTGGATGGGCAGTGGTAGTGTGTAAGCCAATGGCATCTACATCACAGATATAGCAGACAGGTGGAAGAGACATCACGTAGAATAAGTTGGGCGGCCTGAAAGGAATTCTCAGCCACGACACCTTCCCTCCCAGCGATAACCAGCGCCCATGCTCTCCATTTTCAGAACTGAGGCCATTGAAGAGCATGCCAAAACAAGCAATATAGACTACTAGCCAACTGTGGTTACACAGGTTCCATTTATTGCTTTGTTTGTGATTGTAAACAATGTGTTAGTATTCTAAACATAAATACGCTTGTATGAATTCATTCAGTAATTATTCCCTCATGATTCAAGATAGGTAAATCATTGTACAGGTCTGCTATTGGAGAATAGTATAAAATTCAAGTGTTCTTATTTTCTGACTTTTCACTTTGTATGCACTTCTTTAGTCCTATTGCTGTATGTTCTGAAGTTGTATTTATTTTACAGTGATATCAGAATTTAACAACTAGGTTACATGCCAAATGTTTGACAAAATACCATTATTGTGATATTGCTATTAGGATTTAACTATGTGATTTTGAGTCAAACTCATTGACCATTTTTCATGAGTAGTGATTCAACATGAATCCATCTCTCATGAGAATAAATGGAACACTTAGCACTCATTGGTTTTGCAAATTGGGTTGCAAGCTTTGGGTTTAACCATGGAGGAAACTCCGTAGTTAAGCGTGCTCAAGCTGGAGTAAAACTGGGATGGGTGACCTCGTGGGAAGTGTCGATGCTTCACCCTTGTGAGCATCACCTAGATCCAACGAGTGCTAAGTGTTCCATTTATTCTCATGAGAGATGGATTCATGTTGAATCACTACTCATGAAACATGGGTCAATGAATTTGACTTAAAATCACACAGTTAAACCCTAATAGCAATATCACAATTTGACTTGCTGAGGAAATTATCTCCTACTTATCAACTGATGAGCTTAAGGGGCTTTCTAATGAATGGTTCATAAGGCACAATACTTGCAGAAGGTTTTGCAAATGGGGTTGCAAGCTTTGGGTTTAACCATGGAGGAAACTAAGTAGTTAAGTGCGCTCAAACTGGAGTATACTGGGATGGGTGACCTCTTGGGAAGTCCCAGTCGTCACCTAGATCCAATGAGTGCTAAGTGTTCCATTTATTCTCATGAGAGATGGATTCATGTTGAATCACCACTCATGAAACATGGGTCAATAAATTTGACTCAAAATCACATAGTTACATCCTAATAGCAATATCACAATTTGACCACTTGTGGAAATTATCTCCTACTTATCAAAATACCATTAGTCAAGATTTAAATTCTCAAATCATACTACGACTAGATTCTTACAGTGGTATCAGAGCCATAACTCCTGCCAACTTGTGGGAAAAATTATCACGTAATAGACTAGGTTAAACAAGAAAAATGATAGCTAGGCATGAGGATGAAACCTTATGAATTCAGTCACTTCCAACCTAAACAAGCAGAATCTCCAAATTAGATTGACATTGAGGATAGTTATTCAATTGATGAGGAGTTAACTTTTGGAACAGGTGAACAAGTTGAACAGGCTGAACAGATTGAGCAGATTAAACAAGTTGAACAAGCTGAATAGGTACAAGATACTCAAATGGCTTGTAATGAGAGTGAACAAGAATGGGAAGTGAGGGAAACCTTGAGGGCTATTAGAGATGGGCAGAACAATATTGCTACTATACTTCAGCAGCTTATAGGTGTTATGCAACAGTAAGCTCCACCTCATAGGGCAACAACGAGTCATCATAGTGGAGGTGGTAGTGTGGCAAGATCACCCCGAGCTACTAGCGCTCCCACACAGAACACTGACAGACCTTTGATGCCCATTTTTAATGCAGAGGAAGAGGTAGCACCACCCGTGGCGCCAACTTTACTATTGGATAACATTATGGCAATGTACGATGAATGGGATTTATTCCCTGATCCGATTAAGCAGAAATTGTCATCTATTCAATACTTGAATCAAAAAAGGGAGAGAGAGACCACAATAGGACAGGAGACCTAGAGCACAGAAGAGGGACTTGAAGCACACCATGAACAAACTCTCTCCCCACTTTTGATGGCAGTAGTAAGACTCCGTGAGAGCTTGCGTTCACAAGTTAGACACCTACCTAACACTTAAGCTCATGTTAAAGACAGCAGCCATTAGATTCGCCACATGCATTTAGAGGGAGTGGCATATGATTAGTGGCATCATGGGCTAGTCACTCAAGATCATGGTCTCATTATGTCTTATGAGACTTTTAGCTCTAAGCTAATTACTCACTTTGATAGGAAGGATATTGAGGTCTATTATAGGGATTTGGCACGGTTACAACAGGGTGGATCTCTAAATGACTTCATAGATGAGTTTCAGTGGATTTCGATGATGGTTTTAGATATATCAGAACAACGTAAGGTAATGTTGTTTACTGAAGGTTTATGAGATAGATATAGAGGTTTGGTTAAGGTACTTAAGCCAAACACTTTGGATGATGCTATTAAGATCACACATGATCTAGACTCACCCTCTTCAATATTACAACCTCCTAAGACACCTTATAAAGGGTCCACTTCGTTCCAAAAGAACAAGAACCAGCATAAGGCTACCCCTCCCAAATTAGACTTTGAGACACGGAATGAACTCAGGAGGAAGAAGCTATGCTTCACTTGCAGGGAGACATGGACACCGGATCATAGATGCCTTGGTAAAGGCAAAATACATTATGTCGAGGTACTCTCAAAGGAGGAGGATGAACAGCAGCAGGGTAGCGATGTTGATGGCAGCAATGAGGAAGAAAGTGAGGAATGGCCACCTAGAGAGAGAGAAGGATTCTATTCAGGAACAGCGTCCTATCATAGCTTCCCTTTCTAGCGATCCCATGGGACATCCCTTTCATTTGAAGGGAATAGTTAGGGGATAGCGTCTTGTGTGTCTGTTAGATATAGGTGCATCACATAACTTCATAAGCACACATTGGGTTACAAAGAGAAAGTTATAGATTAATGACATACCTAAGTTCAAGGTTAGATGGTAGGAGGTGACAGATTGAGATGCACAAGTGTCAGGATTTCTGATTCATTTTGATGACTTCCTTCCTGAGGCAGATTTTTATGTAGTCGATTTGGATGGATTAGATGCCATGTTGGGAAGACAATGGTTATAGACTACTAATAGGTACACAGTTGATCATGCTAAGATGCAACTAGTATTCTTACAGGATGGCCGACAGGCGATCCTCACGGCTATGCCAGAGGATTAACCCAAGTTGATTTCAGCCCATGGGATGGAGGCTATTATGAGCCATGATGACATGGAGTGGACAGCACACTGTTTCATTTCCTCTAAGGCCACCTTAGGCTCAGGACAGTAGATTCATATTGACATTCGGTCGGTGCTTGATTTTAGAGGGTTTTTCAATACATACCTTCAAGTATTCCTCTAGATAGAGGGTTTGAGCATATCATTGAGTTAGAGAAGGGCGCCAAACCCATCATCAATACACCTTATCGTCATCCCAAGCACATAAAGAGGAAATCGAAAAGATGATTAATGAAATCTTTGACATGGGACACATCAAACCTAGGTTCAATCCCTTCACTTTTTCAGTCGTATTGGTGAAGAAGGATGGCACTCTTCGCATGTGTATTGATTACCGTGCTCTCGACAAGAGGACCATCAAAAACAAGTACCCTATTCCTCACATTGATGAGTTATCAGACGAGATACATGGGGCAGTTTATTTCTCGAAGATTGACCTCAGATCTGGATACCATGAGATACGGGTTGGCGAGGAGGATGTGCATAAGATAGCTTTTCAATGTCACTATGGACACTACGAGTTCTTGGTTATGCCATTTGGACTCACTAATGCACCGGCTACATTTCAGTCATGCATGAACCATATTTTTAGAAAACAGTTGCAAAAGAGCGTGTTAGTATTTTTTGATGACATCTTGGTTTTCAACAGAACTTGGGAGGAGCACTTGCAACATTTAGATGAGGTACTTAGTACTATGGCAGAGCACTCATTGTTTGCGAAGGAATCAAAATGTGAGTTTGGATTGATCGAGATTCTTAACCTTGGTCAAGTGATTGGTGCAAATGGGGTAAAGGTAAACTAGGAAACGATTTAGGCAATCCTAGATTGGCCACCACTGAGGAATACATCAGATTTGAAGGGCTTCTTGGGTCTTTGCTCTTATTACAGGAGGTTCACTAGAGGCTTCTCACAGACAACAAGCCCCCTTGCTAATCTCACACGGAAAGGGGCATTCAGGTGGATAGTTGATGCAGAAGTGACCTTTGATAAGCTCAAGAAGGTGATGAACAAAAGCCCAGTCTTGGCACTGCCCAATTTCTCTTGGTCGTTTTTACTAAAGTGTGATGCTTCAGGGAGCAGGATTGGCGCAGTTCTGATGCAACATAGGCATCTGATAGCTTATGAGAGTAGGAAGCTCAAGGACAGTGAGAGATTGTACTCCACCTATGATAAAAAAATGTTGGTCATTATGTACACTTTAGCCAAGTTTAGACAGTACTTGGTAGGTGGCAAATTCACAGTTAAGACAAATCACAACTGTTTGCGCTACTTCCTAGAACAGAAGAATCTAAATGAAAGATAGCAAAAGTGGATCAGCAAGATTTAGGCAATTGATTTTGACATCAAGTATGTCAAAGGTAAGAACAATGTAATTGTTGATGCGCTTTCCAAGAGACTTTCAGTAGCAAAATGTTGTACTATCTCCGAGATATCGACTAATTGGAAGTCCCAGTTGTTGGTTGAGTATTCTAAGAATACTCAAGCATGTCAAGATATGGATGGACAGCTTCACGACCGCAAGTACAAGGTAATTGATGATGTGATTTTTATAAGGATAGAATCTACCTCGTAATAGAATATAAACTCAAAGGAAAGATTATGGAAACTCTTCATTATGCACCATCAGTCGGACACCCAAGTTTCTTCAAAACCTATAGACAAGTCACGGAAAGGTTTTCATGGAAGGGCCTCAAGGACAATGTCCTCCAGCATATCAAAGAATGTCAGTCTTGTCAGCAGAACAAGTTAGAGCACGAGTTTCCAGCTGGATTATTACAACTCCTCCCTATTCCAACGTAGAAATGGGAGAGTATCTCCATGGATGGACTTCACTACAGGGTTGCCGAGGGTGCAGGGCAAAGATTCCATTTTTGTGTTCGTGGACAGATTGACTAAGTTCGCTCACTTCTCTGCTATAGTGGTAGATTGATCAGCCTCTGAGGTAGCCGAGTTATTTTTTCAATAGGTTTTTTTGTCTATATGGTCTTCCTCAAACCATTGTGAGAGATAGGGATAACAAGTTCCTTGGCACCTTTTGGCAAGAACTATTCAGATTGGCCAGTACAGAGTTGACACCCAGTATGAGTAACCCCCCCAAATGGACAAGCAAACTGAAATAGCAAACAAATGGATAGAGGGTTATCTCCGAAACTATGTAGCAAGGCAGCAAAGAGCTTGGGTTAAGTGGTTATATCTAGGGGAGTATTGCTATAACTCCCACCACATGTCCATCTGGATGACTCCATTTTAAGCTCACTATCGGGAGAACATTCTACAGTGGTGATTGGAAATAAGGTGCAGGAGTATCGAATAGGGGAGTAGGCAACCAGCTGGCAGCTCCTAAAGCATCCACGTTGGGTTAAGTTTTGAATAGACCGGTTAACAATAGCAGTCACCCACGAGGTTATGGTTTGCTTATGGTTTGCAATAAGGTAGTCGTCTAAAGGTCTGACTAACCATAGTGACATTGTGAGACTGAAGACTGCTATTGTGACTTGTCAACAAGTGGACAGGCAGTGGTAGTGTGTAAGCCAATGGTATCTACATCACAGATATGATCGGGTAGAATAAGTTGGGGGCGTGGAAGGAATTCTCAGCCATGACACCTTCCCTCCCAGTGATAACCAGGGCCTGCGGTCTCCATTTCCAGAACTGAGACCATTGAAGAGCACGCTAAAACAAGCAGCATAGACTACTAGCCAGCTACACTTACACAGGTTCCATTTATTGCTTTGTTTGTGATTGTAAACCATGTGTTACTATTCTAAACACAAATACGCTTGTATGAATTCGTTCAGTAATTATTCCCCCATGATTCAAGATAGGTAAATCATTGTACAGGTCTGTTGTAATTGGAGAGTAGTATAAAATGCAAGTGCTGTTATTTTCTGAGTTTTCACTTTGTATGCACTTCTTTAGTCCTATTGCTGTATGTTCTGGAGCCGGATTTCTTTTACAGTGATATCAGAATTTAACAACTGGGTTACACACCAAATGTTTGACAAAATACCATTAGTCAAGGTTTAAATTCTCGGATCATACTACGACCGGAATCTTACAGAAACCTATCACTGAGAATACAAATTCCAATCTGAAGTAACCTCTGAACAATTTATTTATACAAAAATGAAAGTATCACACCAGGACAAACAACGATGTTATTATGATCGTGAGACCAAATAATGTTAATCCATCAACAAAAAGTGCTGCTACAGCCAGTACTAGAAGACGCCAAGCCCAGAAGGATTCAGCCAGTGGTGGGAAATGCCTGAGATGTCTGAGAAAACCTTTGAACAGTATTAATAATTTATTGATCTGTCGTTAGTGTTAAAACTGGGCAGGAATTGACTTGTTCTGTGACCCGATCTGCTCTTCCCAAACAAATTCATGCACATAAATCTCAGTTGGGTGTCTCAGTTTAAACGCCAAATCTGGAGGATGACAGGGATCTAACTTTGGACTCAGTGTCTACTGGACTTTATTGCAATCTGCCTTCAATTAGTGATTTAACACTGTGAATAACCAAACTCAACCTGCAACCTTCAATCTCTTCCTCCTTCCTGCTGTGTGTTCAAGTCTATGTTAGCCAATTGAAGCTTCTAGCATTAAAGCCTTCTTCTCTCCTCCAAATCATGCTGATTACTGAATCTGTTCTCTATCGTTCAACACTGCAAAATACTGATATTAACTACCTGTGTGTAGAATTCTGATGCTGAGGTTGACGTCTCAGCTTGAGACTACAAGGGATGACATCTTTGCAGCCTCAGAGGTGACATGAGCTTCCAGCTGCAATAAAATGATTTTTCCCCAAAAATCAAGAATACTGAAAAATGATGACAACCTTCTTTCTTATGCCTTCACTGTCCAATCAAACCCTAATAGTTTTTTTTAAGTAAAAAATTAAATAATATTGTCCTCAGCAAGGTTCGAACCAATCAGCTGTTATTTTAATATTAAAATGTTACTTAAGAATTGTTAACAACATTATTAAGTCATTGGCCTAGGTGATGAACCTCTACGGGCCTTATTATCAATTTATATTTATTATAATGATCAGTGATTGCTATATCACTTAATTATTATTTAATCAAACCAGACGTAGGAAATACTTTATGATTTCCTATTTTATCTTCAAATGTTCAAATGAGCTTAGAACGGGAAACTGATGGAGAGCATAACAGACCCATCCACTCTCACAAGAAAACTCTCCATTTTTTCTTCTTATTTTGTAACAATTGCCACCAAATCAATGTCCTTCAAGGACTAAATTCTCCCCCCTTTACTTTCAATAACATTCATCTCTTCACTCCTTCACACTATTCTCAACATCCTCAATCGTAGATGGCACAGGCTCTTGACTGATCAACAACTCATCACACTTTCCTCTTGTTTACCATCACGGGTAAACTGGTTTTAACACATGCTACAAAAGTAATGGAAAAGCATAACACAGAGTAAATGCGACACACTGTTCCGGAAACCACGCTGCTCATTCCATTATTATTCCTCTCAAGTACATGATATGACAATACATCCAAGCCAAGTCACAAGATACGTCAAATTTCATCCATGAAATTAGGATTTCAGCGAATTTTTACCCTATTTGAACTTGATCCAGATTTTATCATAGTTAATATAATATTGTTATTCAATATAATACTATTTAATTTTAAAATAATATTGAGTTATTTAATTCAATTATTTAGCAATGTCAAACTTTTTTGACAATTTTGTGAATATATTTATAAACAAATAAATTTATGTAAGGTAAATTTAATATCGTTTTTTGTTTTGATTTTTACCCTGACCAAATTTCATTTGAATTTAATGATCAACGAACTCGAACTCGAATTCGAATTTGAACCTTGTGACTTAGCATCCAAGTGTGACACTAGACAAGAGATGTGATATCTTTCTTGTTCATAACAAGCATACAAATAGTACTCGAAGGGTTGTGACTTAACCATCACATCATAACGCCTTCAGTAACTGATAACTCCCTAACCTATAATTAATTATTTTGGAAAGATAATACATTTTTCTCGACATCATCCCCCACAAAAAAAATGTCGTCTCCTAACAACAACCAAAATTGAGACAATGTTTTGCACTATATACATAAGAGAAGCCAAACTAAGATAAAGATGAACGGGGTTGAGGGACCGTCCCTGGAGCTGGCTGAGATGCCAAAGGGTACACTTGCTAAGTCTACACCTTCAAATCCCCCTCTTCTTGCATTTGTGCCTCCACTGACTCTTTCAACATCTCTGCAATCTCTCATAACTCAGCCTCCTTTCCCTCACACTCCTTTTTAGCCTCCACCAATTGCGTCTCCAACATGCACTTATCCTTGGTAGCTACCTCCAACTAAGTCATGAGTGTTGCTCACTATCTCTCCCAATCCGACTGCTAGGTAGCTAGTCAGGTGACCATCTCCTCCCGAAATTGCTCTATTGCTACCCTATTTGCCTCACTTCACCACCTAGCATAGTAGGTGTCCCTGTACACCTGTACTATCTCGTGGGTAAGGTTCTCAACTTTGCTCTCAACCATCGACTCCTCAACAATCCACTCATGCCACATTTTTGAAGTCTCTGTCACTGGCCATTGCAGTGCCTCCAAACAAAGGCTAAAGGCAGTGGGACATCAAACTCACATGAATGACAGTACATGCATTAGTTCTGACAACATCCTCCAAGGCTCTAGTGGCAGTACAGTCTAATCACAGGCCATTTCATTGTAAGAATTGGTATAATTTGTATACCATCGATTGGAGACTATGAAGGATTGAATGTTCTTTATTTTGGTCTTTGTTCCATCAGATTTCATAAGTTTTGGCAGAGATATTCAATTTCTTGAAAAAACTATCAGAACACTTGTTAGGGTAAACAATGATTTATTAAAATGTAGTAGCTCTCCATTCCATGATGACCAAGGACCCAAACTTGGTGGAATGGTGAGAGGGGTATGTGGTTTCTTTCTTGTCTCTTGCAGGGTCTCATGCAAGGTCTGGTATGTGGATTTGATTGGGAATGACAGAAAATGCTGTCACACATTGTATGAGGACAGCAATTCATTTGGTTACAGAGTGAATTTAATCATCGGTGTAGTTTGGAAGGGGTTGGCAGGTCTACGAGTGTATAAGAATAACCCTAGATATGTACATGCTGATGGTAAACATTGGATTCATCAATAATGGGATGCTTTTGTAACTGTTCCAGTAAGAAATGCCTTTGAATGTCACAGTTTGATAGTAAAACAAAACAGTGCATTCATAGACTGGCACAAAGTGGAATGGTTACATTGGGGTGTCAAAAGTGGTATAAGGGAGATCCCTCCAAGGTGTCAAGGGTTTAGTGTTACATGGTGAGGGAATAAACAGAACCTAGGTGACTGTTACAAAGGGATAGGACTGTCATAGTTACGGGGGTTTGAGTGGTTGGAAGGTTGGTGTTGGTGTCCCAAGGGATGTTGGGAATCTTCAAAGTCATTAGAATGTTTAAAGGAGGAAATGAACCCTCACTTTCCATTACAAGATGTTAGGGGTACAAGACTGTCATAAAGGTGAATGTGATCAGTCTTGGTGCTTGATCTCTGTTGACCTATTTTCGCCCCCATTCAGCCCATCAGTGATATCCGATCTGAGAGATCTTCAGTGGGCTGGTTTCCTTGCAAAGGGAAAACACGATTTTTCGGGTTGGCTCATGCTACGAAGATCTAGCGCTCTTGTGTTTTTTGTGTACCATCTCAACATCCTCCTGGAAGTGCAAGATGCTGCCATGTGTCTTCATTCCGGCATTTCTTCATGCTGCAATGTTTTTTCAATGCTCTGGAACTCGGAATTGCGCCACATAGCACAAGGTCCCACTTCCCATGTTATCTTTTTGCCCTTTTGCTGGGTCACCTAGATCCAACGAATCTCGTGTTTTCGTGTGACAACTTCCCATTCTCACGAAAAGAAAAGATGTTGCCACATGTCCGATTTTGGGTGGTTGACTCGGTGCATCATCCAACGTCATGGTGCCACGTGTTTCCATTCTGGTGTTCCTTCATACTGCAGTGTTTCCGCAAGGCTTCGAAGCATGGAATTGCGCCAAATGGTAGAGTGTCCTAGCTTTCGTGCTATCTACTTCCCTCTTTGCTGACATCCTTTGATTCGACGGCTCTCGCATTTTTGCATCACTGCCTTGGATCTTTGCAAAGATGCGATAGCCGTTGGATTTGATCACATCTTGGGGATCTCCTCGCTGCATCTCAGTCGTCCCTTAGAAATAAAGCTCATCTACATCAATAGTTGTGTCTTAATCTCTCGATTGGGGAGATTCTTGCGGCACCTGGGCCGTCTACTTCAATGTAATGTTCCCATCTTTAAATAAATATTTAATCAAACCTTTGTTAATGGACCGATTGATTTAGTATATCTTGGACCCATTTTTATTTGATTGCTTCCGTAGGTTTGGTCATTGGCTATCTTTGTAAACCATCGGGAAGTTTCCCTGAAGGGTATTTAAGCACAGCATGTAGGTACTAGCAAGTATGCAATTTGATTATTAATTTGTACTACAAATTCCTGTTGGAGTTCTGTATTGTTTGTCATTTCGGAAGTGAAAGACCTTCCCTACTTGGCTATTCCGGTTTCGGTGGGATTTATCCCTCACCCTATTCCATTTTGCATCACTTGCTCGGATCTAGCAAATCCCCCCACCATCTTTGTTACGAATTCATATATATATATATATATATATATATATATATATATATCTGGAATTGGACTATACCATTTGCACTGGTATTAATTTGTTTGACGAATATATGTTCTAGCAACTAGTTCGTAACTTGCTCTGCTCCCACCATGCGAACCTTGCATATCTCGTGGCTTTAACTGTACATTCTATACGGCCTGGACAACTCCCCAACCGTACGGCTTCCCTCATCTCACCATACAACCCTTGCTCTATTACAATGTATGGCTATTCCTCACCCTCACCACACAACTGCCCCCATCACCCCGTACGGTTATATCTGTACATCTTTGATTCCACCATATGGACACCAGTCTGTTTCCCTCAAACACATACAACCCACACACACACTACTATACAACCTCCAAGAAGCTATCGTACAGCCCCCAAGCAATCCGTACATTACTCTTACTCAACCGTGCATCCCATCCAGACTATTCTATACAGCTATTGTGACCCAGTGCACACCTGTTTGAAGCTTGATTCTAGCGTTCACCAAGCTCACACACAGGCAAACCAATTCCTCAAAGGTTAATCGGATAACAAAAAATTATAGTGGTATCAAAGCTGGTGATTTTGCCATCCTATGGAAGTGAATGCAAGTTTATGCCCAAAGGAGAAGGCGAAATAACCTTGTTGGTAGAATGGCAGATCCTCAAGATCCTATGACAGAAGTCATGAATCTTTTAAAAGACATCAGCAGAAACCAAATGCAAATCAATGAAACCCAAAGGCTTATGCAAGAAACACTATAAAAATTGGCTAAGGGAAAGACAACAAGAGAACAAAATGGGCATAGTAACGACTCTATTTCAGGAAGACAAATTTTCAACCCTCTCGCTCTTGACCCTTGATACCAATCTTCCTTCCAAGGATGGAAGCGCCACGCAAAGAAAGAGAGCCCACCTTTCAGGAAATGTAAGAAAAACTTCGAGAAGATTGGAGGAATGCGAATATGGAAGATGATATATCTTACAGAGACTATGTTGATCTAAGAATGAGATATTTAGGTGAGGGAAATCACAATTATTTCAATGATGATCTCAGAAGAAAGATCGTAAAGGTAAACTTATCACCATTTGATGGATCTTGAGCCATTACCACGCAAGCATGGGTTCTAGAGGCAAACACCTATTTCCAACTCAACTCGATGCCCGAAGAGAAAGCAATCAAGTTTGCAGCACTCTATCTGGAAGGAGTGGCACAAGAGTGGTGGCACCATGGATTGGTCACTCTCGGCCACAACCAAGTAATTTGTTATGTCAAATTCACTAAGAGACTCATTCACCGGTTCGATGGGAAGGATCCTGAACTAAACTTCAAAGATCTAGCTCAGCTAAAGCAAATAGTTATGGTAGACAATTACATCACTGAGTTTCAAAGGCTGTTAGTACTAGTCACAAACATCTTTGAAAGACGTCAAATCGTGTTATTCGTGGATGGGCTAAAAGAGCCTTTAAGAGGTTGGCTCAAAGGGTTCAACCCGTGTGCACTCAATGAACCTATTAAGAAGGTGCATGACATGGCCGCATCTTCCTCCAAAACTTACGTAGCTACGCCAACACCGTCCCCACAAGAAGACAAAAACAACGAGCCAATTCAGAAAAACCTCCATTGGATGAAGACTCTCAACAAGAGCTCTGGAGGAAAAAGCTTTGTTTCATGTGCAAGGAACAATGCGTACCAGGTCATCGCTGCCTTGGGAAGGGAAAGATTCATTACATTGAGGTGTTTCCTAAAGACGACGAAGGACAAGTAACTATAGTGACTAGAGAAAAAATTAACCAGTATGAGAGAATAAATGCCCTGATATAAAAATGGGGTTCTATTGCTACCCTCACTACAATGGCTAGAAGTAGTATCTTCAGGGTTTATGGCACACTTCATGGGAAACGAGTCATAGTCATGATTGATAGTGTGCCACACTCAATTTCATCAATTCATCTTTGGTCACTAGTAAGGGATTGCATGCAGTAGAGCATGGGGGATCTGAAACTATAACTTGACAAATGATTTCTTTGTCATAGATTTGGTTGATACTGATGTCATATTGGGTATCCAGTGGATGGAAACCCTTGACCAATATACCCAACGTTTCAAGAGGATGGACTTTCATTTGAGACGATTGGCAAGAAGGTGTTGCTAAGAGGAATGTCAAATAAAGGACCGAGGGAAGTCACAATCGAAGATGTAGGTATTTTAAAACATTATAGGATCCCAAAAGCTGCAAGTGAAAACATAACCATCAACACCTTCCTTCATACCTTGGATAATTGGTGGGCCCATCTATTGGTCGAGTACTCCAAAAAACATTTTGCATGTTAGTTGATGGATGGCTACATAAATGATGAAAGATACAAAGTTATTGATGATATCATTTACCACGGCAATAAGATCTACTTGGTACTTGACTTGAAACTGAAGAAGCTGATTACAAAAGGTTTCCAAGAATCGGATTTGCATTTGCTAAGTACAAGCAAATTTTGGGATGGGAGGACTGTAATGTTCCCGTCATTAAATAAATATTTAATCAAACCTGTGTTAATGGGCCGATTGATTTAGTATATCTTGAACCCATTTTTATTTAATTGTTTCCATAGGTTTGGTCGTCGGCCATCTTTGTAAACCATCGTGAAGTTTCCCTAAAGGATATTTAAGCATGGCATGTAAGTAGTAGTAGGTATGCAATTTGATTATTAATTTGTACTGCGAATTCCTATTGGAGTTTTGTATTGTTCGCCATTTCGGAAGTGAAAGACCTTCCCTACTTGGCTATTTCGGTTTCAGTGGGATTTATCCCTCACCCTATTCTGTTCTGCATTACTTGCTCGGATCTGGCAAATTCGCATACCATCTTTATTATGGATTCATATATATATATATATTTGGAATTGGACTATACCATTTGCACTGGCACTAATTTTTTTGGCAAATATATGTTCTAGCAACTAGTTCGTAACTTGCTTTGCTCCCACCATGCGGACCCTGCATATCTCATGGCTTAACTGTACATATTGTATGGCCTGGACAACTCCCCAACCATACGGCTTCCCTCATATCATCGTACAACCCTTGCTCTATTACATCATATGGCTATTCCTCACCCTCACTGCACAACTGCCACATCACCCCATACAGCCATATCCGTACATCTTTGATTCTACCATATGGACACCAATTTGTTTCCCTCAAACACGCATGGCCCACACACACACTACTGTACAACCTCCAAGAAGCTACCATACAGCCCCCAAGTAGCTACCATACAACCCCCAAGCAATTCGTACATCACTATTGCTCAACCGTTCATCCCATCCCAGCTATTCTGGACGGCTATTTTGACCCAATGCATGCTTGTTTGAAGCTTGATTCAAGCTTTCGCCAGGATTACACACAAGCAAACCAATTCCTAAAAGGTTAACCGGATAACAGAACATTACATTCAAAAGAAAAATCTTTGATCAACGGTGATGACTTAATCTGTCATTGGGGGAGATTCTTGCAACATTTGGGTAGCTAATTTCAAACAGAAGATCTTCATTGACAACCAACATTTGTTTTTGGGAAAACCAGATTCCCCCCCCCCATGGTCAACCCTGCATTTTGCAGGCAAATAACACATCGTGTTATTCCTCCCCACATTTTTTCTCTAGCAGTGCAAATCAATTTCTTATAGCCATGACATGCTATCAAGGCCTGTTCTTCAATGCTGAGCGACTTCTTGGGTCTTGTCATTGCACTCCATGCCTCTTTAATGCATGAAATGATCAAATCTTTGGGGATTTGACCTCTTACAATAGGGTGCATCATTCTTTTCTTTTCCTATCAATTCCAGCATCAGATTGCACTTCATGATCAAATCTCATTCTGATATTCAGTTATTGCTTCCTCTACAACTCAACTCCACCTTGGTTGGGATTTGAACTCCATAGTTAAAATCAGAGTTATGCCTGGACTCTTTAAAAGGCAGTTGTAAATATTTCCGAAGGGTTCTTCTCTGTTGTATTTTTGTAGTAGCCTTATGCTCTGCAACTGTATTCCTTTGGCCTTCCATTAATGAAAATCTTGATTTTACCTCTTCTTGTCATTCATGATTTGTGCATGTATTTTGCCTTGTTTTGAATGTTTCTTTCCTACTTCTTAGAGTTATATGTTTTGTTTAATCTATTGATAATTGTTGTATTGTGAAAATATCTTTCCTTTCAGCATTTAATCAATTCCAAACCTACAGGTGAATTCTCAGGAAATAGAACAGAGTTGAGATCTGTGTATTTGGGTATCTCATTCATGTGTTGCACATTTGTAGGCAGAGATTGTAACCACATTTCAATCTGGTGCATCACCTTTCCCTTTCAACAATTTAATTTCCAACATCTACTTCTCCCTTTTCCTGAAAAGTTGTAGTTTAGGTGCAACCTGATTGTAAGGAAGCCGGCATTCTCCAGAGATTCAACCTCAGAGCACAAGTCCCCCACTTTGAGGTTGTTTCCATGTTACACGAGCTCATTTGAGGGTCATACCTCAAGAAAGGGTATAGACTTTTCTATCAACAATCTCCAAGATCCAAGCCTTTGGTATGTTAAAACAAGGATTTAGTGCAGGTGATAAGTGTTTGTAATCTTGTCCAAGGTGGTTTTACAAATGGTAATTGAGAAGAGTGAGGATTGTAAGGAAATGGTGGCCTAATGTGCCTAGTCCTGGCCCTAGGGTTCACTTTGGAGAGCAGTTTTGTCAAGAAAAATGTTTATCTTTAGAAAATAATTAATTATAGGTTAGGAGGTTATTAGTTAATGAAGGCGTTATGTTGGGACAGTTGAGTTGCAACCCTTCAAGCACTATTTTGCATGCTTCTGATGAACAATAAAGATATCATCTCTTGTCTAGTGTTACACTTGGATGTATTGTCATATCATATACTTGAGATTTATATTAATGGAATGAGTAGTGTGGTTTCCAGAATAGCTTATTGCATTTACTCTATGTTATGCGTTTTCATTACTTCTGTAGCATGTGTTAAAACCAGTTTACCTATGATAGTAAACATTTGCTGTCGTTGCCAAGGATTCAGCTTAAGAAGGCTATAAAATCCTAGTGGCTGAAGGCATAGAAGCTGTACAGTTCAACGTTGTGCCCTAATTGTTTCTTCTCACACAAACAACAAGAAAATTGTTATGGAATCTGCAGGAAAGCATAATTGGAAAATTAAATTACAAGGAGATGGCTTAGGTTCAAGTAGAAGCATGAAAAAGAATAAGTTCTACCTTTTAGAGTTCAAGTTGTAGGATGTATTGATACTAGAAAGAAGAAAGTAAGACTGAAAATAGCAATGATACCTGCAATTTCTTCTAAGGATTACATGACATCGCAAACCATACCATTTGAAGGTTTGAATGGGTTACAGTACATGAAGTGGTGGCATGAGATGCTAGAGAATGATCCTATCAAAGAAACTTTGAGGAGAGCATAGGTGCAACAAGACATTCAAATGCCCATTTTTTGTATTGACTTCGAAGCCCCCCTGCATGTAATGATCGAGACATATGACAAATACTCGAAAATCTACACCATCTCCTTCTTGGATTGTGATGTAGAGATTTCATTCATAGCTCAAGAATTCACAAGGGTGTTTGACATACCTGAAAAGGAGCACAAGATTGATCTAAAGCCGAAGAAAATGAGTCCGTAGGCAAAAGACTATTACATACGACTTGTATGTAGGGACAACTTTTCGCAGGCTGAAAAAGATTCTCTCAGGAAGTCTTCAAAAAGCAGAGGGGTGAAGATTTCCTTCCTCGAAGAAGGCCACTGACGATGCATCATGGATGTGGTCAAGACAAGCTCACAGGATCAAGCTATGATTCAGATATTTTGTTTCCACAGCTTGCAATTATGAACAACTTAATGGGTGGTAGGGTGTATGATTGGGCAGGATTACTTTCTAAATGCATATACGAATTACAAACACTAACTTTTTACATGCCACATTACGCTATTGGCCTATTTTAAGACAGTACATTTAGATTTCCATGGACATTCTCGAGGTCAAACTAGGACACTTGGCACCAGGCAAGCCTCCTATCGTGCGGTGGCATCACTTAGACACACCTGGAGGACAGAAGGTGGCTTGATAGAACTGGTCTAGACAAGAGGTTGACTCAGGATCCGACCATAGACATAGAGATAGTGGATGTGAGGCCACATCAAGCAATGAGAGTGCCACAAAGGAGGGGGGTGACACTCAGGTTGGTGGAGAGGAAGAGGTAGAGGTAGTTACTAAGCTTCTAATATTTTTGCACGACCTCTCTTGCCTATGACAACACATTTGATCCTCACTACCAGCACCACTCCTATCACTACTTTAGGACAATTTAGAGCATCCATTGACATAACTTCAATTGTAGTGATGACAGAGGGAGCCCCCATCGTGGTATCTGAGTCAACTTAGACAATAGTAGTTGTGGTTCCCGTGGGAGTGGGAGTCACAAAGTCTTAGTCTTTACTGCCTAGAGTTGTTGCCAAGGAGGTCAAGATTATGGAGATTCCTAAGATAGAGGGCAGTAAACTTCATGAGCCAAAAGTCAGATTAGAGGTGGTAGGGTTGGATGCTATGGTGACAATAGATGTGTTGTTGGATAAGCCAATGAGGGATAGTTCTATGGGTGTGGTTGAGCCAATAGAAGAGAGTTCTACAAGAGTGACACCTAGGCAAAGATGTCTAGTGGTGGGGCGTACGAATACCTACTTGATGCAATGGTTCCAGATCACCAGTCTCACAAGGTCCTTCTATCTAGTCACCTATGAGAGAGGCACCTCCCTCAAAGGTTATGGAGTTGGATGGTATCAAAGGAGGAGAGGTACCGACACCTACTGTAGTAGTTGTGCAGCGAAGGGAGTATGTCATACAAGAGAGATGGAGGCAACTATAGTACAGGTAGTACAAGAGGAGCCAGCCATAGAGCCACCTAAGGACACACCTAATGAAGATGTAAAGGCATACTTAGCAAACATGGTAGCTAGAGTTCGTGAAGTTCTGGTCTCTGCATAGGCTAGAGCAGTGTTATGGGACACGGGCTCGCCTCTGACTCGGAAAGTCAAAATCCGACTTGGACTTGAACTTGGCAATTGGACTTGGGAAGGACTCGGAAAATTGAAAAACCCATGAAATTCAAAGATTTTTAAAGATTTTAAGATTTTTTTCATGCATCTATTAGTCAATTAACATCAAATACACAACAATTGAAATAAATAGAAGCTACTTAATACACATACACAATTTTGCATAGATCACATGAGTATAAAAGAAAATTTTTGAAGGAGAAAAACTGAATAACACAATATAAAGTAATAAACATAAGTGTCACTACAGTGTCAGATGTCTACAATATTCTTGGATTACAAAATCTATGGTACCAAAAGTTCAAAACATATATCAAAATAAAAAACTAGAATGTAGAACACTAGAAGACTAAGGCTCATAGTAGCCTATGTCCTCCTATGAGTACGCCTAAGCTAAGTCATGGAAGATTGTAGAGCCATCCTCTCTCCCTCTGTCTGAGGCTAAACCTCATCCTCATCCTCACCCTCACTTACATAATCCTCATCATCAGACTCGGATCCATAGCTCCTAGCCTCAAGATCCTGCACTCTATCTCCTTACACTCTAGCCTCCTCGACTGCCATTGCTACTACCTTAGCCTCCCAATCCATAATCAACCCACTCCACATCTTCATCACTGAAGATAGGATCAGCAATCTCTGTGTTCCACTCTGCAAATGGATCAACATTCTCTAATACAATCGGTGACGTATCGATGCCCAGGATTTGTCTATGGCAAAGGTGAAGGTTGTAGTGAACAAAGACAAGATCATTCAATTTTTGTACTACCAACCTATAGCGCCTCTTCGAGTGTATATGCTCGAATAGACTCCAATTATGTTCACATCCTGATGCACTAGATGGCTGGCTCAAGTTGAAAATCACAAGCCTCTATAAATTTGGCACCTTAATGCCAAACATCTCCAACCATGCATCTAAAACTAGAAAAATTTAAATCAATTTAACTTCGACTTTATCAAATTAGAATGGTAATAGAATTAAAAATTAGGATGTAGAATCATAAATTTTTACCAAGCATCAATTTTTTTCTATTTTTCTTGCACAACTCCTGTGCAAATAAGTCCCCTTGAGCTTTCTTAAACAACTCAATCTCACAGACTCCAATTGTTCCAACTCTTGAATCAGGTCACATTCTCTCTATAACATCATAAAGGCCACTCCACACCTCATCATCAGCCTTGCAATGTGGGCTGAATTAGTATGCTGAATTAAAAAAGTAGATTGTTGCATATATAGGCCTGTGAAGTAGATTGTGCCAACATCTATCAATGACATCCCATATAGGCCCATACCTATCTTGTTTCCTTGCAAAAAAAAGAGTGAATGGCCTCCTTCACCCTATCCATGCCCTGATAAATGTAGCCCATTAAGAGCTTCTCTCCATCAACAATTCGTAGGAGAACAAGCAACTTTATGAACTGCATTCATTATGAAAGTTGAAAGAGAGACAATCAGCTTTAAGTTTTTCTTTAAAAAATGAACAATAATTTATAACATAGTTTCATAAATAAAAAAGTTGAAATGAGGACAAAAAGGAAAATTATCTTCACAATCTCAACAATCGGTGTCCAAAAGGAAGCCTCATAAAAAATGTGATCAGTTGTATCAGTCCCTGCAGTGCTCTTTGCATATGATGATGTGATCCACTCCTCACTTACAAACATGTGTCTCAAGCTCCCTTTGAATCAAGCAAGGATTGCAATGTTTGAAAATTGGTTGCAAATCTAGTGACCCCTAAACGAGACAACTCCGTTTGTTATGTGTATTTTCTCATGAGGTTGAAGACCCATGTATGATTATATATGAATTTGCATACACTCCTTCCTTACTTTATAATTATTTTTATCCAAGAGAGTTTACCAAGATCCTCTAACATCAAGTCAATGTAATGAGCAGCATAAGGGGTCCAAAATAAGTGAAGGTGTCTCTCCATAAGAAGCTTTCATTTAGCAACATAATTTGCTGCATTATCTGTAACTATCTACACCACATTCTCCTCACCCACGTCCTTTATCACTTCATCCATTACCTCATAAAGATATTCAGCATTCTTTGTTTTTCTTGAGGCATCAATTGATTTCATAAAAACCGTGGCACCTAAAGAAAAAAAAAATTAGTATAGTGATCAATGATCAATCATAAATTCATAATTTATAAACTTAATCACTTAATCAAGATTCTAAATTTTTAAGTACAACTTCTACTTCTAAATTTTTAATGTCTACAATTACTTGATGAGGAGACAAGAAAGTTGAGTGTTCTACTCCTATCAGTCCAACCATCAGTCATGATGGTGCAACCCTTCGTCTTCCACACCTTATGCTGCTCCTTGATTGCACCTTCTACATCAACCACACTTTGGGTCAAAATAGTACCTCCTAACTTATCAACACTAGGGGCTTTGAACCCCGGACCACAAATAGTAACAACATCGATTGCAATTTGCCAATAAGGGGACCCAAAACAAATTAAATAATTTTTTCAAATTAGTATATTATAATATTACTATTAATTTTGAAAACAAATTAAAATAAACAAAATAAGCATATTAATGTCTCTTGAAACTTGAAAGCAACAAAAGTAAGATATAAATTAAATAAATAAGTACCTTGTTGCATTGAATGAAATGTTGTTGTAGATGAGGAACTTTCCAAGTGCCAATTTTGCATTATCATGCTTCTCCTTGTTCTAACCCATGCTCTCAAGCAATGTTTGTGTACCTGGAGCCGTGCGTGGAACAAAGATGGAATGGAGTGTCGATCTTTGCTTACAAATGTGAGGCCCAATGGTCACACTCATAGAAGCAGTAGCAAGTAGTAGGTGGAGTAGGGGATAATGGAGAGCGAAAACTAGAAGAGCCATGTTGAGCTATTTGTGTCATTTCTTCTTGTTGCTTCTTTTTCAATTTCTTTTTCTCCATTTTTTCCTTTAGAAGAGCTTGCAAGTCTCGCCTAACATCCTAGGTTACTTCTTTGCAATTTTTAGCATCACACATAGGTATATGTGCTAGGTGATACTTCAATCTATTTATGAATGTAAAACAATTTACAAAACAACACAAAGAAATGCAACTTGTTGCTTACCTTTTAAAAGTTGCACAAGCAATGGAAATGTAAGTAAGTTTATAAAAGCCTCCTCCAAATGCTTCCTTAAGCTCCTCTCAATGCTTAAATGCAAGCTACAAAGTTGCACAAACCATCAACAATCGATATGGGAGAGCCGACCAGTTTGCTAATTTCTCTCTCAAAACCCCAATACTCTTTTCTAACTCTTTCCTCTCTATCACAAGCATTAGCATAGTGTGGAATGACCTTTTTAGGTGAAATGGATATTATACAAAACAAAAAAAAGTTACTCAACCTTTTATTTTATTTTATTTTGTCTCCTTTTGGCTGCACCCACCGGCAAGAGTCTTGAGCTCGGGTCCAAATGGACTCTTCCAAGACTCATCTGAATCTGAGTCCAGAGGCCATTTCCCTCGGAAAGCTAGACTCTAGCTTGGGCTCGCAAAGTCCTGCTCGAACTCATAGAGTCCCGTAATTATGGTACTTACTGAACTAGGGAGTACTACAAAAATCCCAACTTTTATTAATATTACTCTTCATCAATAAACCAAATCCGTATTTTTGAGCATTTAGAAAGATATGTAAACTTGTTCTCCTCGGACTTAACCGACACCAACTTGCTAACAACCCATGGAAAACCAATTTGGTCGTTGATATGCCTTAAAAACATGATTATTATGATGTTGTCAACTTGACACCTTTTATATTTTTGGTTTTCTTCTATCAAGGATGTTGACTACCCCCATTACAAATATATGGTCTCATAAGACCTTATGAAGGCAAAAGACAAAGTTAACTCCTATCCTAACCTAAGACCCTATCATGAGCCAACTGACAATATTTCCAAATATGACATCATTTGACCTTTTGATCACAAACTACTAATCATGAACTAGTATGGCTTCAATGGCCTTTAATACATCAAAAATAGTCATGTTTGACTTATGAACTCAAAGACATTTATAAATCTTTCCATTGGAATCAAGGTGGCCATCTTGTACTAGTGCTCCTACACCAGAAACTGACTTAAACCACCTGACTATGGATGATGCCTGGACTGTCCGAGCCAACTGGCAATCTTCCCTTAAAACCTAGGGATGCTCCCAAAAAGTAGGAGACTAGGCCTATCAATCTGAAATTTGGTCCAACTGACTCTCCTAAACTATGTGTATCTTTGGGATGTATGTTAGTGAACTAAGAGCTCCTCCGAAAAAAAGTACCTTCTAAATGGTAGGAAATGCAACAAACATCTCTAGATGTCCCCAATGGCCTTTGAATACCTTTTGGACAACTCCTAATCAATCCCTAAAAGTAGGGATCCCTCCTAAATTTTAGATAACCATCATCAACTGCTCCAACTACCTCAAAAGGTCGTGTCTGGCTCTCTGCGCCATGTATGAGTCCCCTACACACTCTACTGGCCTACAAGAACTCCAATAATAGGCCAACCCTGTACAATTGTTTGTCATCCTAAAAAAGGCACATTGTAGAATCCATCATCATTATTACAAACATCTAGTGACCAAAACACTTATTTACAAGGTTTTAAATATTAAAAATAAAGATTTATGGCTTTTATAATAATTATTGATCATCCCCCAAAATCAATGTTCTAAAATTCAATCACTAAAAGCTGCACAAACCAATCAAAGATTACAATTTTAAACGAAACCAATATAAACAAATAATAAAACGAAGTAGCCTAAAACAAGCTCCCCTCGTGACTTAAAAATATAACATACGGAAAATAACAATTGCTACAAATAACCATGATAACAACAGGAGATTTTCGACAAGAATGGCCTCAAATTCTAATCCAATTCTTTACTCTGAAATAAACAGATTCATCTAATGAATACTAGAAACCTAAATACCAACCCTTTGGCAATGATTGGTGTTCTCAATAGACTCACCCACTAAAAGATAACACTACACCAAAGCAATGAATTGACAAAGTTAAAGTGTCTCACAATAAAACATTCAATCTAGTTGGGACATAGTAGAAAATGTCTATCAAAAAAATTCCATTGTGTCTTATTTCACCAAGCATGAACCCTCTCAAATTTGTCCCTTGACAATCCTAACCATTCGTATTAGCTAGTAGTCATAAATGTTTGAATAGTCCATTTTAACTTTGACCATAACCTTAATACTGCGGGTTGTATGATTCATTGTTTGTACCATCTTTTCTCCTACAATTCACACAATCTCATCTACTTTGATGGTGTTTTTACCCTGGTCATGCAATACACTACTTGCCATCACCATGATACACTTGCTTCACACAATTCAACAATCTTTTCTTATCATACCTTGTTATTACATGACTTCATGTTAGTTGCTAGCCAGAAAACCACTAATTAGATGCTTAGCTAGTTGCACAGTTTAAACACTTTACTACCCTTACATCTTTAATTGCATGAGTTCTTCTCAATCCACATTTTTAAACACTGATTTCATGATCTAGTTGCCTTTGCCTTTTTCTTTTGTTTCTTGTTCATGTAATTCACCATCATATGTTGCTTTTGCAATACCTATCGTACAGTTTTGACCTCACACCACTATTTTGTCATCTACTCACTTCCCTAGTACTATGACATGATAACTGCTTCTGGTTCAAATACTGCTAGTCAGATGATTGAGAAATGAACAATGATGAAAAGATATAAAATCACATTTCTGTTGTTGTAGACAAAACAAGTCCACTTTATTTTATTTATCTAAGCTTCAGCAGTGATGTAACAAGTATGAATTACTTCTAATGAACAATTTTCCTTTCACTAATATTGAGTTGTCCACTATAAGATTTCCTTCTGTAGCCAAGTATGAAAGATGATACTTCGAACTGTATATGACCATCAATGAGAACTGTATAAAATGTGCTAGTCTGGGAAAATAACCTAATCATAGTGTTAGTGAAGAATGTTCTCTTACTCAAAAGAAAAGAACTTTTGGCTGCCTGTTAGGACCATCTGCATCATTTGTCTGACAGTAGAATTGTGCTCCCAAACATATAGCCCAATTGTTAAAGGATTGTACACGGCAAGTAAGAGTAACACAAGACATGCTCGCCAATACTTGTCTTTATACTGGAAAAATAGGCACGTCAGAACAAAACAGACAAAATGAATAATACATCATCATAACTGCACAGTGTAATCTTTCTATCAACAAAAGAACTTTGCTAAAGCTGACGTGATAAATAAAAAACATAAAGTAAATTGCAAGCCAATATTTTTGAAAATCTCATGTTGTTCTAAGAATATTGTGACTAGACATAAAACAATGCACTGTATCATACTACAAGGCAAGGGAGCGATTGTTGCGGAACACCCAGTAAGCTGAATGAAGTCAGCTTTATTATAGCTGAAGGAAGCTGCCATACAAAAGAGGTATTTAGTAACTCTAATAACATCTTACATATGGAAGACAAACAACAAATTCCATAAAGCTCCATCAGTATCTGACTCTTGAAGAGAAAAGATCATGAAAATAGACAAGCAGCCTTTGAAATAGAACACCAAATGCTGAAATTTTTTATAACGACCTGATTGCTTTTAGCATGCAAACCCCTGAGTAAAGTTTCAAATGCAGCTGCCCTCCAAACAAGACTTTCAATGATGGATAAAGCATCACCCATGGTAAGAGGGTACATATCCTACAAAAGACCAAAGTGAAATTGGATTAAAGTAGAAGAAGCCCCATAACAAGGACTATTTCATAAGTTTTGAAGGCAGCCATATTATAGTAATTATACTCACAGAAATGCCGAGAAGAACCACACGTGCCAAAACTTCTTCATTTGCTTGAGTACAGAAGCCAAGAAGCTGTAATGAATTACATTCGATTTCTCCAAAAATTTCACCCTCTGGAAAGTAAGACTGAGACCAAAAGAATAATGAACCAGAAATCAAATTTGAAAACCTTTAATGTGAAAACTATAAAAATGCAGACTAACTATATTTAGTCTAAACAATGCAGTATCCAATTTAATAAGAAAAACTCAGAAATATGAAACATTTGCACGAGCCACATAGCCTTTTTAATTACACTAAGTGCATTTGTTACTGATCAAAATGACTAGTTCGTCAAAGTTTAACCAAAGGAAGACTTCAATTACATGTTCAAAACACAAAGGGAGTTGGTGGTGGTGATTACAATTCGTACATTAGAGTCATGTTAAAACAAAAAAAGTAGTCCTCAAGAAGAAAGGAATACTTTGCAGATTTGTTGGCCTTTACCTACTATTCAATCTTTTGAGGATTCGATATGCCCTACAGGAGAATTGGGAGGCAAATGTTCAATATTGTAGGACTTACCTAAAGGGCTTTTCTTGGTTGTCTTCCCTAGAAAGATTCACAATCTGCAGTTAACATTTGAGATACCTAGACATAGAAAAGGGTGGGTCTTTTTTCTTGATGTTTGATAGCTTCAGTCGGATAACCTATTATATATGTGCTCTTTATATTTGAGATATAAGATTATTGTTATATGAGAAAAACTTATACATATATATATATAATTAAATTTGTTATTATATTAATTATCTGGTTAATGAACAGACATGTCCTCAGAAGGAACCTGTTTACATGTACTCTGAAGGGACATGTCTATTCATGGCCTATTCGCTATATATAAATCTAAGAGGATGTTGCATTTGGAACACACATAATACAATATGGTAGTGCTACTACATTTGCAGTGGTCTGAGAAAACAATATGGTATCAAAGCCATATTGCAAATGTAAGAAAATGGTTGAATAAAAATCCTCAAGAAAACATATAATATAATCAATGTTTATAACACAATATTTTCCCTTCAAATAGCAGCGATTTGTAACATTCACTAGTTTAAAGAATCGAAGGGGAAAATAAGAAACAAAAAAAATGGTTACCTCGATTTGCAAGAAAGTCATTTGCGAACATCAATGCAGAGTTGCCAATAACACCAAGTTGGTTGAATGAAAAGACGGCCCATTTCACTCTGACTGGGAAAGACAATTTGAATCAAGTCACATGCTTGGTAAGTAACATACACACTATTGAGAAGGAAGTATGAACACGTAGAAAAGATCGACACGTATACTGATGACATTGCACACACTGCCAATCTAAAGTGAAGGGTATTAAGGTCGGTCATAGGCAAGCATGTGGATGCCATCAACGCAGAAGATATATTGGCGGGAAGAACCGAGGAGAAACCAAATGACACGAAGCATTCCTATGATGACATTTTCTCACAATGTGGACCCAAACCGGGGCCATTGAATGCCTTTGCAGAGCCCAAATGAAGCTTGGAATTTTCGATTCTCTCTAACAAGGAAACGAGCATTTCTTGTTCATTCTCTCTGTAGTGTGGCTCTAAATCTGATGACGGAAGGGCTGCTCTGCAAAGGAGAATCTTAGCATTGGAGAGAGCGACAAACTGGGCATTAGAGTTTATAGATCTTCCATCATATTTATGATCTACTAAAAGGAGGAGCCTATGGATATCGTTATCGGTCGATTTAAGCTATAGACGACCATAATAGTCATGCGTTGGGTCATAAGCTTGCTCTATGCTTCCAATATCAATTGGGTCTCTCGAAGGGGCGGCATTTGCAAACAATGGTCTTCTACTATACCTACATTAAAAGTGACTACCTTGGCGAACTAATAGAAGAAATCCATGATTATTAGACATCTCCAAGTAGGAGATGAAGGCATTATATTTTTGATACGCAACAACAAAGAATTGACTTGATAGGAAGAACACATTTGCCAAATTAATTAAATTTATTATGAAGATAGTTCGTGCACGGTTGTGGACACGTCCAAACAATCAAATTCAGATGTCTTATTGTCAACTTGAACAATCAAAAGTTTGTGTTGCTTATTTGAGTTAAGATGATGTGGTGATAATGACATGTGTAGACGGCAATAATAATTGATGAATGTGAGGAAACATCGCTATTGTGATAAGCAATGATAAATTGCATAACACTTGTATGCACATCAAATAATTAAGTGGTTTCTTTCATTGAATGAAAGGACCAAACTAGAGCTTGGAAGAGGACCAAAATACAGAAATCTACAAGTGCTATTACAAGTTACAACAATGGCAACTCTAATAAAACTTAACATGGTCTCAGAGGTTAGTATTAATTGCTTATTTCTTATGAATATAAGTACAATTGATCACTTTAGATTTTTATATGTGACATTAATAAAACAATATGTTGAAAATATAGATTAAGGTATGCATATAGAAGGTGACATATATACATATCTATTATATTGAAAAATATGCATATATGTTCAATATTTATAATTATCTACATTTTATTGGAAAAATCTTATATTTAGTATTATTATAGTCTCTCTCTCTTATTTTTATTTTCAATACATGCTGTGAGAGTTATCTGCCTTGATCTTTTCCTTCGAGAATGTTATTGTAGGAAAAGGGAGGATTGTTATCAAATTCAAAGGGAATTTGACACTTCTTTAAAGGTAAAGGAACTCAGAGGATTGATATTCAGAGGGAGTCTGACACATTTGTCTAAAGGAGTGGATAGAGGATATGTTTGAGTTGATCTTTGAAGATCTTGATCGTATCAAATTCAAAGGAAGTATGGCACTTCATCATAGACAGCTTTTGTTGAAGAGTTCAGATGATAAATATGCAAAAGGAGTTCAAAACTCCTTATGAGTGACTATGATTTTAATAGGCCTAACCCCTGTGTACATAATGAGGAAGTGACGACTTCCAAATGATGTCACTTGTTTGTGTATAAGTTACTGTAAGGTGACGATCTTACATATGGTAAATGTCTTGTATCTCAAATTCTGAAAGGCCATTACTCAAACAATATTTGGTGAATATTATTGATATTCTACGAGGCCAATACTCTTGATATCATATGTGATATCGCACCTTATTTTCAGTATTTGGTGAATATCATTGATGTTCTGGGAGGCCAATACTCTTGATATCAGATGTGGTATCAAAACTTATTTTGAGACTTGGCGAATATCATTGATATTTTGGGAGACCAATACTCTTGATCTCTGATGTAATATCAAAACCTTTTGACTACTTGGCGAACATCATTGATATTCTAGGAGACCAATACTCTTGATATCTGATGTGATATCAAAACATTTTGAGTACTTGGTGAATATCATGTTTTGATATTCTGGAAGACCAATACTCATGATATCAAATGCGACATCAAAAGGTGGAAATTTTCTAAGATTTAAAATGAGATATCTTTCAAATAGTTATTTGTAATATTACATTGAAATAATATTTATTATTATGTGGTTATCTTTCTAAGCTAAAAGGAAGTGTTGATGTTTGATAGCTTCAGTCGGACAAACTTATTATATATGTGCTCTTTATATTTGAAATATAAGGTTATTTTTATATGAGAAAAACATATATATATATATATATAGTTAAATTTGTTATTATATTAATTATCTGATTAATGAATAGACATGTTCTATGAAGAGACATGTCTATTCATGGCCTATTCTCTATAGATAAATCTAAGAGGATGTGCATTTGGAACACACATACCACATATGGCAGTGCTATTACATTTCCAGCGGTCCAAGAAAACAACGTTTTTATGCAAGAGTATTCTAATTTGGATCACATTAAGCGCTCATTGAGATTCATTCAGATGTGGGTGTGACTCTAATTTACCTACCAAATATTATTCCCACTTAAAACACTAGTGAAGATTGGGAAGAATTTGAGTTCAATTGTGAATTCTGATGACAATATCAACGGGGAGCAATTTAGAACAAAGGGGATTCACAGGGTCTCAGTTTGGGGTTGACAGATCTAGTCTCCTACTTTTTAGGATCATCCCTAGATTTTAGGGAATTATCTCCTAAGATAAGGATTTGATAATCATACTTGACATGACTTAGTTCTCCTTACATTACTTGTCACTTCAGTACACTAACACATTATCTTTCTTTATTTCTCATAATTATTAACCCTGTAAGTGAGCTGTTTAAGCTCTACTTTCAGTTTTTTAATGAAGATTCTCCTTACATTACTTGTCACTTCAAGTTCAGTACACTAACACGTTATCTTTCTTTATTTCTCATGATTATTAACCCTGTAAGTGAGCTGTTTAATCTCTACTTTCAGTTTTTTAATGAAGATCAAACCCACAAAAACCACTGTAGATTTGACGGTACAACCAGCGACCATATTATCTTATTAAGTTTCCTGCCCCTCTAGAGTTGACAGATTTCATTGATCTTTATTTGCCACAAATTACAAGTTCAGCTTACAAACATGTGTGAGGGGACATGCATGCATCTGATAATAGTTATATCAAACTAAATTTTAGATTAAATAAGAAAACATATGAGATACGAAAGTCTTCTATTGCTAGATGGTAAAAATTAATTACATAAGACATTTATTCTAGAGTTCATCATATAACCAAAAACCTTACTTCATGCAATGGGGAAGTATTAAGGAGACAAATAAATCTCGAACAAGAAACTTTTGCAAAAGGCACAGACCTCAAAATCTCCAAGAAATAGAAACTGCTTCAAAATGGTTGCAAACTGATCTTCATTCATGTTTGGAGCATATACAGCTACCACATCCATGCACCAAGCAATGGCCTCCAACTGCATCAGTTAATTAGACATCAGTGTCTTTGAAGGCATAATGGTTCACAGCTTTTAAACTGATTTTAAGTTTACTTAGATATACCTGAAAAACTGCAAGGTCCCTGCTCTTTTTCCTTACAGCCTCAATCTTTTCTTTTCTTGACTTGTCCACTATGTTTGTAGCATTGCAGCAAGACAATCCAGAATTTTCTTGTAGAGAAACAAGAGCCATAATACTTTCATCCATTGCAAGGACTGAGGTTGAGAGTAGAAGAAATACTGTCACAAGCTCAGTTATCTATCATCCAATGTTAGGCATTAGTTAAAGAAAGAATGAAGATTTATTAGCTGTTTTTCCGAAAATAACTGCTGCAGACACTAAACAGAAGAAGTCAAGAGGAAACATGCGCCATTTATCAGACTACATGTCAATATGGCCAGTGACAATATCCACTGCACATTTTATCAAATGTATACATAAATCATGAAATGGTCTCCAGAAGTACCTCTGTGAGCCAAGCCAACTTTAAAGACTCGGTTTGCTTAACCATTGCCATCCATGGTTGTAGAAGATATTGACATAAAGTTTTAATATTTATCTCAGGTCCTATATGCCTTACTAGCCTGGCCAACAAGAAGAATCCATTTAGTACCTTTTCCATATTTCTAATTAGGTGTTCCATATTGTTTGCAGTTAGTGACTATGCATATACAGGCTAAGAATATAAGGCATCCAAAGGACATACCTGCATACAAATTCCTTGAGTCTTTTTCTTGTATTATCATTTGCAGCCAGCTCCTGAATCCAAACAAAAAAAAATATTTCAATGCTTATTGAATACGATGCAGTCATCATAACACAAAAATCAAACATGATACTCTTCCGACTGCACAGAACAAATAGCATATATAGACTTGTAGTCAAGAATAACAGAAGGATAGACTGAATTTGTTTATTAGAATAGACTTCCCCTGTACAGAATAGTTGTGACAGTCAATCAAAGACCAATACTAATTAACTTGTACTTCGAGGAAGCAAAGCTTTTCTAAGGATATGTTCAAGATCAGAGTATTGAGAGTCGAAAGTGAGACTGATCAAGGACCCAGCCAGACCTAGCCCAGATCTGAGGCACCCTCACCAAATCTGCATGTCTCAATGAGCCAAGCTTGTAAGAATAGGAGCTTTAGAGAAAAAATCAGATGCTATTCAAAAAGCTGCTAACACTTTAAAACACTCATCCATTTTGAGCTCATTTTCACTTGCTCATTTTCTTTTATATGAAACAAATATAGAGAATTTTCAAGACCACCCCTATACAAATATGGCTAGATATGGAAGTTCTTAAAGTGTACACAAATCCAATTACTTAAACATCTGAGGGCTAAGCTGTTGGTACAGGTTTGGACATGGGTATAGGTATGAGAACCAGCTATGTGGGGGTGGGCAAATTTTTTCTACCCTTGGGTACGCGAGTTTAGCAATGTGCGTATATAAACACACAAAAGTTTAAACAAATATGCAGAATTCTAAAACAATATATATTTGATAAAAATGATACTTCATCATTGATCAATGCCAAATCCCAGAATGGTAGTGATGGCTAAAACTTTACTATTTATTTTTACCAATTGGCATTTGATGTGATAATTCTTGTTGTCTACGTTCTTAGTTTTGGTCTCCACTTGCAGATCCCCTCATTTTAATCAAATTTCACATATGACAAGGATCCCACTAACTAGTCGGAGTTTTGGAGTTGAGACCCTAATGGGTTTGAGGGGCAGAAATGATAAGCTGCCCAAGGTGTTACATGTGAGAAAAACCCAACAATTATTTTAGAGAAAATGAGAAAAGAGAGAGTGAAGAGAGTAATATGAACTTTCTAATGGGTGCAATGATGATTTTAGCAGCATTGAAGGTATACTTGGATTGTCAAAATTTGTTTCTCCTCTTACTTTTTGGCACTCATCAACTTTTGGTAGATTGTGTATGTGTGGGTGCGCCTTTAGTACATAAATGGGTGTACCTAAACACTAGGGTACATACCCAAGGCATGTCCAGGAAAACCTATACCCGATACAAGTGCAGGTCGCCTTACTAGCATTCTCAATAACTAAGCCTAAGGGTAGAAGAAATAACATTAGAAATAGTTACTTAAATGTATTTTTGCATTTTTACATTTTACTTCATAATATATATTTTGTTATATCAAGTTAAGGTCCCTATAGCCTCAAAGGCCTTAATTTTGGCTTGGTATAAGAGAATCCACCCCATAACCCTACTCTTTAACACAAAAGCTAAAGACATTTTAGGCACTCTAACCCTAATAAGCAGTAAGTTTCGAAACTCAGATAATACTCCATAGCCATACATAAAAATAAAGGAAATGCTAAAAGTATCTAGACAACTATTTTCAAATGGCATCCTAAAGCACATACAAGTACCGTTATATAAAATTACCTAAGTTATGTCCCAAGTGTTAGCCAGCTATTATTTTTTGGTTAGATCTAGATCAAATGACACTAAAAGAATTGAGTTATGGGGGTAAATAGTGGCATAAAGTGACTTCATCCCCAATCCCACAACTATCTCAATTTAATCATCTGGATCAAATTGATGCTTTCAATCACACAAAATAACAATAAATAAGTCCTAAGCATATATACCAGAGTAACAAGACTCACCCCGAGTCAGGCAAGTCTCCTAAGTCGGCAAGTCAGATATGGCTTGCCGGGTCAAAATGACCCGTGACTCAGGCTCGATGGGTCAGGTGTGGTGACTCGCCTGACTCGCAGGTCACGAATATCTTGACCCGACCGCAACAGTCAACATCTGGCTAAGGAAAAATAGTAAAAATTGTTTTTTTTTTTTTTTTTTTTATATGGTTCTTTATAACCCTAAAAGGGCTTTCATAACACTCTATTATGAGAAAAAGAAAGAGAGAGAGAGAGGGGGGGAAGAGAAATAGAGTGTCATTGTTTTGCAACCAGCTAAAAGGAAGAGGAGAAAAGCTTGCATTTGTGACATTGGAGCAACTATATGCTTGCATTTAGATCATCAAGGAAGGAGATCTTCTCAAAACTTCTTAACTCATTTCAAAGAAGTAAGAGTTGATTTTTTGGATTTAGATGATTTTTTCTCTATGCTTATTGGTTTTTTGGATGAATTTTTTCTGTATGTTCATGGGTTTTGTTTTACTTTAGATCTTCATAAAATACAGTGCTTAAATGGTAATATTTGGTCTAAAATGTCATATTACAGCAACCTTGACACTTTTCTTTACTCATAATGGCTCCTCCAGTTAAAAAGCCCAAGCTCTCTAAAGGCAATAAAAAAGATGAGTGGCTTTCCAAGTAGAGGTAGAACTCAAACAAAATGTCTATTTTGTAAGGTCATTACTAGTGGGGGGGATAAATAAATTAAAATACCATATCATTGGCATACGTGATCATGATACTAAGCCTTGTAAAGTTGCAACTCCTGAGGCTCAATGTTTTTGTTATGTTTCCTTAGAAAAATATGAACAAGAAAAGGAATTAAGAAAAAAACAATTAGCAAAGTTAGCTCAGATTGGTTCCACTTCCCTTCCATGCTCATCTGGAACTACTTCTATATCTAGTTTTACACCCTTAGGTCCAATAGGTTTTGTTCGAGAAGGTTCTTCCCTTCCTCCTTATCGTCCTAGTGCTTCTACTAGTGGTACTTCTTCTACATCAATTCGTTGCACTGCTAGTGGCACTACCCCTACTAGTAGTACTGGCATTATCTTTCGTCCTAGAGTCAGAGAATCTAGGTTGGACAATTTTTTTGTACCATGTTCCACTCCTAATGCACAACCTTCACTTGAGAGCGTGGTCTGGAATAGGAAGATCCATGAAGCTGGAAGAAGAGCAATTTGCAAGTTTTGGTATTTTTGCAACATTCCATTTATAGCAGCCAGGTACTTCAACTTCATTTATATTTGATTGCTTTATGTTTTATGTTTTAAGTTTTAAATTCAATTTTTAAGATAAAATTTTATATTTTTAACTTGATGTTGAAATATGCTAATTAAAATGTTTTTATACATGTAACAGGACTCCTTATTGGCAAGGGATGATTGATGCAGTTTCCATTTGTAGTACGGGGTTTAAAGCCCCTACTGAAGATGGGTTGAGTGGCCCCCTCTTACTAGAAATGGTTGAGGAGATGAAGCTTGAGTTGGAGGACCATAGAAAGATTTGGAGCCAAAGGGAGTGTACTGTTATGACGGATGGATGGACAGGTAGGAAGAATAGGAGTCTCCTAAATTTTCTTGTTTCAAGAGGAGGTAATTCATCATCCTCTACTTCTCGAAATCTAAAATTTAATGTATTATTCTATATCTTATCCCGTTATTGATGCACCCCTTTAAGGTATTGTGTGACACAATCATTATTTAATACCTTCATATTTGTTGTCTATGAAAGATGGGTTTTCATCTTCATCGATTGTTGTCGATCAATGTATGCAATGGATTAAATTTTCATCTTTCCCTTTCCTTGATCATAGAGTATGAGATCAATTCACCTTTCCCACTCAATCATCTCTAAGCACGTTGATCGATGGGTCCTCCTAACCAATGATTGGCAGGGAACTATGAGATCAGTGAATATGAATTTGTTTTTCATCCAATAACGAGTTCCATTTTAAAATATGATTTTCTATCCTTTCTATGATGACCTGTCATAATCTGCCTTGTATTGATACGGAGTAAAAAAAATGTTGCAGTTTCTCCATTTTTCTTATGATGAACACCAAAAAAAATTTACCTGCAGTATTGCTTTGTTTTATGCTTGGCAATACATATTAAATATTTCATATATACTATTTAATATTTGCAATGTTCTATTATTCATTTATACATTTAGAATTTGGCTCTAATACCATGTCGAGATTCTGAGATCACTGCAAATGTATTATCACTGCCTATTTGGTATTAGTGTTCAAGTGCATCAATCTCTCTTTATATTATGAATGAGATATGGATAGGCATGCCCCTTCATGGGACATGTCTATTCATTAATATTTAATTAATATAACAACTTATGATTTAACTGCACATACACACATATATATTTATTTATTTATTTTATATATATATATAAAACTTCAGTTTAGCATCTTGAGTTTATTCAACTGAAGCAACAAAACATTAACAAACATTATCAACAGTGGTGTCCCTTGGTAGAAGGGCGCCTCTCGCATATGTAATGAGATGAGTGATCCCATTCATCAATACACAATTTTTGTGTTTAATATACATACAACATGCAAATAATTAGAAAAACAACATGGGATTAGAGCAAAGCCTGCGAGGAAGATCTTAAAAATAAAAAATAAAACAATACGATATTGCACGACAAAGTGATGGAATAACTTTTTTCTCCAAATTACATCTGACTTCAAAGTGCCATATACAGTTTCTTGCGGAAATGATATTATCAGAAATAATATTGATTGATGATCTCTTATTGCAGAAAAATAAGGTGGACTTCATGTTTCTGTGTGGGACCATTGGAGGATACATTTGCCAGAATATTTTATAACAAACCTTGGAACTAAAGATTAGTCTGAATAATACTTGGAAGTTCGATTCATTGGGTTTTGTTTCAGGAAGTACCTGTCTGCTTGGTTAAATCGAATATTTAGAAAGATTAATTAAATATTAAGCCCTTATGACTCATTTCTTGGTAAACGAGAGTGGAATACCATAATACAAAATTAAAACACAGAGCTTATATTATTTCCAATGTCAAATAGCCCCAACATATTGATTAATTGTTCAAAGAATCTAAACAAATGAATATAACAGGTGCAAGTGTTACCAGAGTGTGTTTTATCTTCCAGAGCTGCATTGATCAAATTCAAGAAATTTGGTTTTGAACCAAACATTAGAATTAACAGAGAGAGAAAACTATAGCACATTGAATTTCTAAAGAATGAAGCAAAGAAAACATTAGAAGCGGTATGAATATATCGAGAAATAGAATCAAAGCTAATTGTCATCACAGTCATTAACATTTAGGCACAGATTATTCTCTTAGCCACGAGTTTTCAAAAGGGAGTTGAATTTGCATTGGATTGGAATATTGAACAGGGAGACACAAGCCTTCCTTAAGGTTGAACATCTGTAGTTGAGCCTTTTCTGTTAATGGAAAACTCCCAGTCTTCATTCCTGTTTGTGACCACTGCTGTAGATGTCAGTTTTCTCAGATTGAGATAGGATCTAAGGTGTAATGCATAGCAATCTTGCCATAAAGACTCTAAATAAAAACTTGCAGAAGGACAAAGAATATGCAATGAAATTACTGCTTGAATTTTGTTGTGTGTGTGTGTGTGTGTGTGTGAGAGAGAGAGAGAGAGAGGAGAGAGAACTGCACTAGAATAGCTTCAAACAAGGGTTCAGTGCTACTTCTTAGTAGGATGGCTGGAAATGCAGAGAATCAAACTTTTAATACATCAAGGTTATAACCTTTGGTAAAATTATTAACTTTGCACATTGTTGTCCTTGTTCATGAGGGTATCTTGCCATCACTCTTGAATATTCTTTTCAAGAGCATTTTGTACGTAATCCTGCACCAACAAACTTGAAAGAACTAACTGCTGCTACATTTAGCAAAAATTGTTTCCAAGACAGGGCATTAGAAATTTGCAGCTGCTAATTTAGAAGGTGATTCATTGCAGTCTTAAGTCACTGTTTATAGCCTACTGCCACTATGTAGTTCCTTGGTTGGTCTGAGATTCCTTCAGAATATGGCTGCAATTCTGATGGCAAAGATACGTTGTGGCTCTTGTTGGAGGATACCTTTGTCCTGTGCTTCGCGATATGGTTGCATTTCTAATTGAGTCTGTAGGAGGTTGTTACTCAATTTGTTTCTTAGTACAGCTTTGTGACCAAATCTGGATTGTCCTATGAAGGAATGACTCCTATGGTTTGAGAAGTTTAGATCTCTGATGCACATTGAGGTGACCTGGCGCAAGACACACTTGCTCTTCCAGAATATAATATAAAGATTATTGTTGATCGACTTCAAACAAAAGAGTCATTTCATGGGATATGGGCACGATGGAGAAGCATGAAGTTATATTTCATCTGTGTATAGGTGGCTAGATGAGTTGCAGAACTAAACTAGATTCTTCAATAAGTGAAAGTTTGAAACGAGCACCACTACAGCACAGGTGAACAGTAACTGAAGGATGTGTTATTTACAGTCCTGTATTAGTTACAGTTACCGGTTTTTGGGAAATTTTGTTATGTCTGAACACCTTTGGGACACCTACTGCTTTCTTGAATTCACAGCTGGTTAGGTTTCTGAGATTTGTTCAGGACACAATTTGGAACACGATGGACTAGAGCTTAGTCCAGTACTTTGACTAAGAATCTATGGGATGAGTAGGATAAAGTGATCTGGAATAAGGTCAAGAAGGAAAGTCCTAAACTCTCAGCAGCAGAAGTGGAGCAAGCTGATTCTCTTGTCATTAGAAACAATACAGACCTGACTGCATTCTTGGAGCGAGATTGCGACCATGTGAGAAGGCAATGCTTTCATGTTGGGGGAGCAACTAGAAGATATACTTCAGTTAAATCCAAAGATCTCGGTCATATTGGTTCAGAGGGAGTATACCATGTCAAGAAGGCTTCTCTAATGATCAAGAAATTGTAGCAGAGCACTATGATTCATGGGATGGAACCCCATGTGTGTAGGTTGAAAAGCCTTTATGTGGACACCTAGGCCATGAGATTCCTAAAAGGTGGATATTTGTTGAGCTTGGAGTTCACCAAGAGTGATACAGACTCCAACCATGTATTTAATGACAGGTCAAAGCATAGTGCAAAAGAATTATATTCAGTAATATCCATTAGCACTGATGAACAGACGGCTGACATTCTCATCAAGCCTCTTGCTAGAATGAAGTTTGTGCACTTTGGAGAGAAGCTTAGAATTATGGAGAATGAAGCCCTTACTGAGAGGGAGTCTCCATTTAGGGAGAGTCTGATCTCTATCACAAGCAACCTTGGACGAGGAGTTCAGAAGGTTGATATCAGATTTAGAGGGAGTCTCATCATCATGAAGATTCGTTAACGAGTTCTTCTCCATGAGAGAGATGCCCAAGGTGCAATACCTTGTAAATGCATTCTTCCCTATGAGAAAAGTTCAAGGTATCAGCCTGTCATGAGCCATGCTCAACATATATATAATACAAAATATAGCACATATGAATTGTTCCAACTTATACATTCCTTTGAATAGATAACTAAATTCTTGATATGAGTTTATATATCAACAAATAATGTTTGTTATTAAATAAATTATACAAATAAATAATATTAATTATAATCATATGTTAAATAAATACAATAAAAAAAATAGCAATTTTAAAATGTAAATATATAATTAATAAATTCAATAAAATATTAAAGTCTCTAAAGAAATTAAGTTATAATTATTAATTTCTAATATTAAATAAATATGTAATTTCAAAAAATAATAACTTAGATTAACTCATATTTCATCAATATAAATGTACTTATTTAAATATGTAAAGACCTTTATTCCAATACAAAGTTAATGAAATTTTTATCTTGAAATGTTATTGTAGAACTAAAAACATTATTTGTAAGAAAATAAAAATTACATGTAAAACTAGTATAGATATCTTAAATAAATCTATCTAAAGAATGCCGATAGATATCCACTACAAAATAATTTACTACATCTAAAATTATTTATATTCCTTATTTCCATTTATTTAGCTTTTTGCTAAGTTAAGCTTTTTATTTAATTTCTTAAAAAATGGATGATTTATATTTCCAAATATAATAATTTATATGGATATTTGATGTGGTATTTATTAAATTATTTTTAAAAGTATATTCTATTTATAATAAAATTTAAATTTTTGACATGTAGATGGTTGTCAAATTTAACCTAGAAGAATAAAAGTTAACATTAACACGGTCACACCATCTCGCTCCCCCATTCTGCCATTGTAGAACGCCTATCAGCATTAACAACTACAAATTAGCATACAAGGACCCTAAATTACTTTAAAACTATATCAAGATTATTCCCGATGATATCAAATTAAATGAAAAGATACACATACATCATTTCATCAAGAAACACCATCTTAATAGATATAAATATTGTAAGAATAATAAGATGAGAGAAAATTATTCAACTAGAATTGAAGAAGTGAAATACAAGAGAAACTAAATGACAAATAAAAGAGGAAATATAGGAGGAATTCAAGGAGAGAAAAAATAGAGGAAACAAGATACAAATTACATTCTCCCTAGAGAAATGGAGAAAGAATTTAGAAAGAAAGAGGCACTTAGCATAAAAAGTAAAATCATTGGGTAAGAAAAGGCAACATGGAAAATTAGCAAAGGTAAGTAAATTAAAGTACTTCCCTTCCTAAAAAGGTATGTAAAGTTGATTTTTTTTATATTCATGTTTTTAAAAATATAGAACTTTTATGAAAATGATTAATAGAATATAATATAGTTATTTATGAATTAATTTGGTCATATGAGATATTTTAATACAAGTAATCAATAAACTCATTATATATAATATGGAATTATTTGTTTAATTGATATATTATAGTTGTAAAAATACTTATCTAATTTGATTATTTAATCCCTTATTAATACGACTTAGTGGATAGGGAGTTCATGTGAGGAGTGGCAGAGTAATTCGGTCACAGTGAGGAAAAGATTCCCAAAACGAGCTTTGTTCATGAGGGAGAATATTTATGCACCTCAATCATGGTAATTCTATCATTTGTCTTAGGGATAGGGATTAGGAGAAGAGTAAGGAATTAAGACTTAAGTATAAATTATAAGTTAATTATTATTTCTTCTATATATGATAATGATAAAGAGTTAAAGTTCTCTTTGAATTAAATAAATGAAATCTAAACCCTAATTGAGAATTTTGAACAAAATTAAGTAGGACCCTATTAGGGATCATTACACAGTCCTTGTAGCATTCTTCTCTATGAGAGAAATTTGAGGTGTCAGCCCTTGTAGCACGTTTTTCTATGAGAGAAGTTTGAGTTGTCAATCCTTGTAGCATTCTTCTCTAAGAGAGATAAGTTTTAAGTATCAACCTTTGTTTCACCCTCTAGGAGTAGCTATGGTGGATGTCATGTGAGATAATCCATGACTTAGCACTAGTGTTTATTTACCCCTTGGGAGTAGCTAGTGTGAACGTAGTATGACGATGTCATATTGAGTGATTTTGTGATGGACATGTGTGCTCATTTATATTTTCATTCATGGAAGTAGTTTTGTTGGGCCCACCCTATGGGAGTAGCCATGGTGGAAGTCATGTGTAACACCATGACAACAGCACATGAGGGAATCTATGGTGACTTTCTTGCACTTGTGTGTTCATTCTCTAGACGAGCCATGGTAAATATCATTGTGACGTGACAATCTCACAATGTGTAATATTTCACTGGATCTGTTTCCCAGTTCTTTGCAAATAGTTTTCAAAAAAATATAATAGAGAATTTATGCAAAATAAACTAGGAAATGAACCCACAGATGGTCATTAAGATACTCAGTTTGAAACAACTTCAAACTTGCTATTGTATTATAATAATCAGCAATACAATAACATGACCAAATATCCAATCTTCATATAGTGACAGTCATATTGGAAACTAAGAAAGAACATATAAGCTTAGCGTAAACTTCGTCTTGAATCCACTGCAATGATGAATCGGGTCTAAGTCCAATCCACCAAAAATGGCCTGAAGGTTTTCATCCTTAGGTCTAAGTAGAAAGTTGCAAGTTGTTCCAAAGTTTCTCCAAGAGAAACTCAAAACCAAGTCCATAATAATAAACCAAGCATGCTGAAAATGAGCTCCCTCTTCCCCTTTTAAGAACAACAATGACTCTTCATATTCCAACTAATTTTCCTTTTTCCACTTAGGAGAATAATATAACTTTATTAATTTCCCCTCATAATTTTGAAGTCACTTTAAGAAATGAATTTAATCTTCAAACATGAAAATAAATATCTTGTTGAACTCAAAAAATCATTTGTAATTACTAATAGCTTCTCGGAAAGCTCCAAACAAGATGGTCCAAGTCCAAATACCACAAAACTAGAAATAAGGACCCTGCTGACTTACTAAAAATAGTAAGTATACAGAAATCCCCAGTGCATCGACTCGGATTAGCTTGAATATTTAAGAGCCTGGGCCAAAACTCATACTAACCCCAGTAAAGTCTTGGTTAGCCCATAGGATCATGGTGTGAAGGGCTCACAATGCATCAAAAGATAAGGACTAGAAAAAGGCGACATTACACAATGATGAGCACTTGCGCATCTTACTATCATTGTGAGGTGGTGATCTAACAATGATGGTTGATATCTTGTAAAGTAATATCGATGGATAGCCATAATGGTGGACACCATATGAGGTGATATTTATGGATAAGCCATATTATAGATGGATAGATTTAAAGGTCATTATGGTTGATATCACAAGAGGTGATATCTTTCCATGTATGCATGTAGACATTGTGGTCAATCATCACAATAAGCAGAGGCAACTTGTAAAAGAGAAGGAATCCTCCCTAGCTAAGGAGTGTTAAATTTTTGTAGTTGTGATCATAGCTCATAGGTGACATAGATATCTCAAAAGTTGTGATTATATTTATATCCTTATTATGAGATGAAATAATTATATTATAATCATATTGTAAAATTATTAAATTATGTGATAATATAATTATTATTATATTATATTACCATATTATATTATACTAGTATATTATTAAGAGTGGCGTCCCTTGGTGGAAGGGCACCTCATGCATATATAATGAGATGAGCAATCTCACTCATCAATACCCGATGTTTTAATTCAATATACATACAACATGCAGATAATTGGGAAAACAACAATTGAAACTACGGTATTTAAAAATTGACCAAAGAAATAACCTATGAGCTTAGATACATAAAATGATAATCAATTGATATTTAATTTCAAAAAAAAAGGAGAGGAATATTCCTTGTATAAGATATTACACATGATCTTTCCACAATAGAAATAATCGAGAACTACAGACAAAAAAAAAGGGAGTTTCTATAATATAAAGATTATAATATTATTTTAATAGAAAATAGGAATTTTAAAAATTTGGCAAAACTAACTTGTGGGCTCTTATACCATGAAATGGTAATTGATTGACTAATTAATTACAAAGGAGATGAAAGGTCCTTAAATAGAGATTACAGGAAGAGTTTCTAAAATAGAAATGAAAGACCAGAAATAAACATTCTAAATAAGAGCTGGCTACAAATAAGAAAGTTTCTAATTAAATGACCATTATAAAAAATTACAAATTTATTTTAACAACGTTATCGTATGAATATTTGAAATTACCTTATATTTAAAATGACAAAAAAATTATAACCGTTCTCATAAAAAATGGACAAGAAAAACTCCTTGTACTAGAAACATGTCCCACCATTCCCTATCATCCTTGTCCTAGAAAACTAGGAAGCATAGACAAAATTTTAATATTATGTATAATTGATGATCTATATTGATTGACTAGTTTATCTTTTTAATCTTTAATCTAATGTATTATTATTTCCCCTAAAAAGAAAATAGTAATAGTGGTCCAAATTTTAGTCCTTTACTTGTTTGATCGACCTAACTATCTCATCCTCTACTTTGTAAGGCAAAGATATTAATTTTGGTGAAAACTGAAGAAACAAGATTGAGGAATTGGCATGTCATCTTAGTTTCTAATCAGAGAATTATGTTATTTAGCCTATGCTGGAAATTAAAAGTACCTCTTAAAAAATAGATTGTAGTTGTAAATGATTTTTTTTAACAACTTCGGTAAAGATTACTAACTACGGCCAGCTTCTAGCCTATATATTATTATATTAATAATCCAATCCACCCCTTAAATGACTAAACCAAAAGCATCTAGAGGTTTAGTGATTAAATTACAAATGTATGAAAAGGTACTGCATGAAAAACTTTCCTGACAGAATGATATGCAAAAAGAAAACAACAAACATGCTCTACTGTGGAGTCATCAATCAATTTGCACTTTAAGACTCATCAATGAAACTATATAACCTGCAAAAACAAGAAAACTACACCAGAGAATGCAGCTCAGTGGTAAAAGGGAAAAAACACGCTTAAATTTAGGCCAGGATTTTAAAGATACACTTCAAGAGTGCTAAGGATCATAAAAGAGATCCTGAGAAAAGATAGTGTGGCCTATAATGGTTTCCTTTGATCTAAGGCCTCGTCAAAGGCAGAGTTTGCAGAGGAACTGCCCAAGGTTGTGCTGTGGGAAGAAGTGTGGCAAGGAATATACTGCTTCTTTACTCCAGTTGAAGATGAGTTGATTTCTGATTTGTAGCCTGTGGAGGCAGTTTCTAGCCATGAAAAACAAACTGCTAGTGCTATGGAGATAAAGGATGAGACTTGGGAGATAGAATGGAAGGTAATGCACTCAGAAATTTGAGCATTAATAGTTAATATGGAAGCACTTACCATATACTGTCAAGATTTGTTGGAGCTGATGAAGTATCTTCTGGCAACACACCACAAAGGGATCTACAAAGTATCTAATGGTTACACATTGCCCCAGTAGGAGGATGACATCCTGATGTATACTATCAAACACTCCCAGGTGGTTCAGGGTTTACTGTTGGATGGCTCTGCCCAGCTGGTTTGGGTGGTGTTGAAAATTAAATAGAGGGCAGTATTGATTGCTTGGACTCTCAACAGGACTTTCAGTCATTGGTGCATGACTTCAAGTGATTAAGGCATAGCATTGTGGGTATGTCCGCTCTGAGAGATTAGTTTGTTCTGCTTGCTTTTGTGCATGGCTTCCATTTTCTAAAGGTTTACTTTAATTCATCAAAATTGCCTCTCTCCTTCATGAGCTTTCTGCACAGACATATAGTTAGTCAGTGATGTTATTAGCTTTTATTATATATGTAGGTTTTGTGTAGCGTCTTTTCCCTCAGTCTCTACCCGCCTCACCTATCTATATGTTTTGACTGCAAGATGTTTGATGCATAAAATTACTCTTTTCCAAATATAGCATTGGTGTCCCTTAATAGATCCCTAGATCTTCTATCTCAAAAATATCTTCCTATTCTATATGATTTTAAAATGGAAGTGCCTTCATCACTCTATAATGTACAGCTCATGAACTGATTTCTGGCCCCTTGCCCTAGCTTCCTGGCACATGGCAACAGCAGTATCTTTTGGTTTCTCTTTCTACTCTTCATTGGCAATCACTTTCAAGATGTATCGAATGCACATATTGTCAGCGAAGTATGAATATGAAAGTTCTGTGTAAGAAAAATAGAGATCAGTAACTGACATACCTGTAAAACCATAGCAAGTTCATGTTCTGGTGAGGCAGTCATAGAAATTGTCCTCAGAATGACAGATATACTGTTCAGATTGAAAACATCTTTTGTACTAAGATCCACCAGAACAAGTGTCTGCAAAGCCCATACTTCAGACAAATAACCTAACAGCACTTAACAAAGCCAATAAAATACTTCTTGTGTCAAAAGTTTCATTCAAAAACAAAGTTACCTTCAAAGCAATAGCCGCATATTCTATTCTTTTACAGATCAGCTGAGTTGCCATGTCTTGGTAGATGTTGCTGTTCTGATTCTTAATCTAGCATTAAAAATACAAATTAAATAAAGAAAAACTTAGAAAGCATCAATAAATGTTGCTGTGCTGATCCTTAATCTGTTATTGAATATTACAATTACAATTAAGTAAATTTAAAGCATCACAATTTTGAAGGCCAGACATTCACAAAGCTAGGAGCCTGACAATTGTGAACTATCTTACAGATAATGAATATCATTCATATATTTTCAAAATCCAAAATAACTTAGAAAGCATCAGTAAATGTTGCTGTGCTCATCCTTAATCTGTTATTGAATATTACAATTACAATTAAGTAAATTTAAAGCATCACAATTTTGAAGGCCAGACATTCACAAAGCTAGGAGCCTGACGATTGTGAACTATCTTACAGATAATGAATATCATTCATACATTTTCAAAATCCAAAATAACTTCAAGTTCCATTTTAAGCAAAATTAAAGCATCACAATTTTGAAGGTCAAAAATATACAAAGCTAGGAGCCTGACGAGTGTGAACTAACTTTCGAAAAATGAATATCATTCTTAAATTTTCAACAATCCAAAATAACTTCAAGTTCGATTTTAAGCACCATGCATATCTATATGCAATTGTTACGGCTAAGACTTTACTGCAAACATTTGAATACCAAAGATGTGGCCATACCTTAAGAAGAAACAAATTTGCCACTATACTGTTGTCAGTCTTACTTATGCCACATGTTTTCTGTAAAATATGATCTAGCAAGGCGTCAGCAGCATGCATATAGATTGGATTGTTTATCCAATGCCCAAGCATAGTAGAAGCAGTCAGTCTCACATCCTCGTATTCAGCTCCTATCAAAAGCAACCTGACAAAAAAAATTACTGAGATGTAATATACATCCAACCAAAGACTTCAAACATATAAATACTTAAAATGATTTGCAAAGCTTTCTTAGTTCTATAGGTAAATAACTCACAACTAATGGCATTTCAAAATGTGCACAGGTGTTAGCAAAATACATTATAAATTTATATACGTCCTTGGACAGTGTCATTGTAATTATTTTATAACCTAAGTCATATGGCTCAACATATTTAGGCCATGAAGTTCTAAATTCAACACACTTCAAAACCTTTAAAAGATTCATTGAAATTCACTTTAATATTTGTAATATATATAGATAAATGATGTTATCTTTAAAAAATGTTTTTTAGTTTTTTCTCTGCATTTTTTATTTCAATCACCGGAGGAATAGGCTGTAATATGCAGTCCTGTTTGTCTTTGGCTAATTTTGTTTTTAAAGTATTCGCAATAGAAAAATAACAGAATAGAAAGTGCAGATTTGGACTGCATTAAATACAACACTAGAACAGCCGATTCTAATGTAATGCTTGTTTTTTCAATACATAAAATCTAAGGTACCAGTGCGTCTAGGAAATGCCCAGGCCATATTCAGGTGGGGGGCTACACTAAAATAGATTATTGAGTGCGTTGGTGCTTTCAGGTGTTGCACTGGTGCACCCAAGAAGCTTTCCCAGCCACTGCAGGTGTGCATGGGATGCTTCCAAGCATAGTTGAAAAACTCAGATTCGGCAATAACTTGGCAGACCACAAAATTTTGAAAAACTCGGATTTGGCAATTACTCGGCAATAACTCAACATTTTTATTGAACATTTGAAAATTTAATTTTTTTTTAAATTAATTTTTAGTCACGATAATATTCATTGTTATTTAGTCCATATAAAATACTCCATATTCAAATTTTGTATTTATATAGAGCTTGAAGACATGTGCACATATAAACCTCTAAACCTAAAATCTAAATAAAGTTTGACGAGGAAATACTTGTAAAAAAGTTAGACATTAAATTCGCCTTCTATAAATTCAAATTGTAATCATCTAATCATTTAATTTATTAAATATAAAAGTAAAATAAAAAATATTTAATTTAATTAGCATACTCAATACTAATAAACTAAATATTTAAAATTAAATGTTCTAGTTATTTGTAATGTCCCCTTTATAGCATTCATAGCATGATGTTGTCGTTAGCCTATTTCCCCACGGTCCCGTAGGCTAACCAGGACATTAAAGGAACTTAGAGGCCATTTGGCCTAAATAGTTTTAGTTGCGGGTCTTTCTGAGGGGTTTTGAGGCAACTTTGGGCATACTTACTATTTATAGTAAGTCATCTTGGACATGGTCGGACATCCAGTGGCAGCAGTATGTCGATGGTAATTGTTTAAAATCGACAAGAAGACTTGTTTATCATTGATAAGATTTGTTATGCATTGATAAAGCTATTTTATAAAGCTAAATTTAAATATTTAATTTTATTAATGCATAGACTATAGTTTGTGGGAAATATTTAAATTAAAAGAGTCCCTTTTATTTTATAACACATTGGAGACATAAGTTACATAAAGGGAGTTATGTTTTATCCCACATTAAGAAAATGAAGGATTGAGCTCTTGTGAGAACACTATAAAAGAAATGAAAGAGCTTCTTTTTAGTATGCTTGGATGAAGATTAATGTTATGTTGCTGGATATCTAATTATCGGACTTGGAGGATGGAATCCCTCTTTGCTAGCATTCTCTTTGCTGTTGAAAGACACTGTCAAGAGGATTAACGGTGTTTCCAAACACACTGGGTTTCATTTAGTGTTTTGCTACAGTACGGATGAATAGTGTTTTGCTACAGTGCGGATGAATAGTATTTTGCTACAGTGTGAGTGAATAGTGGTTGCTACAGTGCGCATGAATAGTGAATTTGCTACAGTGCGTGAACGGTATTTGCAACAAGTTTATTGTTTATTCTTGCTGATTTGGGGGTTTGGAAGACTGCCAACTACATCTGCAAAAATACTACAGCAACTATTTCTGTCAAATTTTTATACTTTTGCATTGTAGTTGTTGAATACGAGACTGATATTTGTCGCAGCATGTTAAACAATTGTATGAACACATTTACATGGCAAAAATTAATATTTAATTAGCAAATAAGAAGTTTCAGATTTTCCTATATATTGTAGTATGTGTGCCAAGTGTTTGACAAAAATGCTATGTTGAGTTATTAAGCAAATTAATTGATATCATAAAGTAGCTTGCAAGTTTCTTTATTTGGGAAAAATAGGGGAGGATACTACATTATTATTATTATAAATAATATATTCTTAAAGTTTAGTTTACATACTTCCAAGTCATCAAATCTTATATAAAGTTTTTGAAATGTAAATTAAATACTTTTATATAGAATAATTTGATTTATTTTATTTTAATGTTAAAAAAACAATAAAAGAATATCACACTCAAGTTAACAATTTAATAACAATCTAATTGAAATAACATATTATTTGAAAATTTTAAAATACATACCCTAATTCTATATAAAAATAAAAATCTTAAAATCAAATACCAAAATAAGCTTGATAATTTTTTATAATGTAATATTTTGAATAGAAATTTTTTTTAAAAATAGGAAGGCTCCACCATTGCAAAATGTAACGGCACCCATTGCAAAAGTTAACTCGCTGAAATGCCGAGAATCAGTATTTTACTCCACTCGTCGAATTTACTCCCTTGCAACCCATTGCTTTGTGATGTCCACTAATGTGGGGAAGCCGGAAGATGAATGACGATACCCAAAAAATAGGAAAAACCCTTTCTTGTGCCTACCACGGAAATGGTCTTCTGGTGAACGAGGATGCCACAGACAAAACGTGGAGATTTTAAATCCATATTCTCGCACAATTTGAAAATCATTATATCATTGCCAATTTTTTCGGCAATAAAATCGCCCAGCAATTTGGCTCGCGATATATCACGAGATTTGCGATATTTCGCAGAGTTTTTAAACTATACTTCCAAGAGCATCCAAACTGCACTCAAGCACATTTGGAGAGCACCCACGATTTTTTTGGACACCCAATCACTTAAGTGACTTAATATGCATATTCCTAATTGATTTTTTTTAATTCTATTTTTGCTCCTCTTTGCTCCTAAACCCTAAAACGACCCTAAAAGAGGTCATTCATTGTTCATTCTTCTCATTTTGTTTGCAATTGGGCTCTCTTCTCATTGGTCTCCATTTTGGTATTTTGAAAGCAATGTCATTATTTTTGAAGAGGATCATTCATAGGGTATCAAATAGCTTCTTCAAAGGACTTCTGAGCATCTAAAGTAAGCATTTGATCCCATTCATGAGATCTTTTACTGGTTTTTTTTGAGATGATGATTTTTCCAAGTTTTGAAAGACTTTTTACAAGTCTTTAGAAAAAATTAAGAAATGAACAAGTTTAGCTATCATTTTTAATATTTTAGTACCATATTTTTGCACTTCTATGTTTGATGTTCATAGCTTTTTTAATTATTTCTAATTTAATTTATTTTTTCTTATTAGATTCATAGTTTCTATTGTGTGAGAATGGTCACTACTGGTAGTCAAAGTTCAGCAGCAGCGCATGGTGAATGAAGTGATAACTTCAATATTGATCTATCATCCCCATTATGGAGAAATACCACAAGATTATCACAGATTCTAGGAGGTGGGTCATACATTTGGAAATATAATGTATGTCATAGTAAACCATTCAACAGCTCATATTATGAGGTCAAAGCTCATTTTATGGGCCTTGGTGGTAAAGGAATAGCAATGTGCAAAGGAAGAAAAGATGGAAAAAGGATGAGCAATACACAAATAGTAGGATTTATAAAAGAACAAGAAGTTGTTGATCATTTAGATAATAAATCAAAAACAATTTTTTTATCAAACTTAACCAAAAAGAGCAATTTGCCCACTAATTATGTTGTATCCTCCAAACATCCTTTCTTGCAAGTAGGAGAGAAAGAGGAAGAAGTAGAAGTTATTACCCGCAAAAGAGGTTGGTTGGATCAAGTATTCAAAATGGAGGCAAGACATCTTGTTGATGAGGCAATTGTACATTGCCTTTATGCCAGCAATCTTCCTTTCAACTTGGTAAGATCGGCATATTGGAAGGAAATGGTCGCAGCCATCTTTAAAGCATTGGCCGATTACACTAGTCTTGGGTTTGAAAAGGTGTGTACTACTCTATTGGAAAAAGAAAACATTTCTATAGACCAATTAGAACTTCTTGGAAAACTACCGGTATAACTACTGCATCTAATCGATGAAAAGATACAAGAAACTAACCATTTATTCATGTGATTGCAACATCCCCCAAAGGGGCAATATTTTTAAGGGTGGTTGATTGTGAAGGAGAAGTAAAGGATTCACAATTCATTTCTAGAATTCTCATTGAGGCAATATATATGGTGGGTAGTGAGACTGTGGTCTAGGTGGCCATAGATAATACAAAAATTGTAGGGGTGCAGGTGCTTTGGTTGAGTCTCAATATGACCATTTTTTTGGACACCATGCACCATATTGACTCTCAACTCGATTATGCAACAAATTGGCACCCAAATAAATTGGGTGAAGCAAATATACCAAGAGAGAGAGGAGATACAAATGTTTGTGAAAAACCACCACATGTCACAATCAATATTCAGATCATTCTCCAAGTTGAAGTTGTTGAAGGTAAATTTAAAATTGTAATTAGTTAATATCATTTATTTATTTAATTTAAATAAGTTTTATATTTATGTTCAATTATCAAATTTTAACTTGTATATAATTTTGCTTGATATATATCGTCATCCTGTTGATTTGCTTACGTTGTTGAGACCTGATTTGCATCTCATAATGTTGATATGAGACAATTTCTTAAGGTGCAAAGGGCATTGAGCCAAATGGTTATTTCTAGCCAATGGGGTATATGGAAGGCTTCAAATTCGGAGAGAGCCCAAAAGGTCAAGGTTTTGGTCTCGTGTGCAACTTTTATTGGATTTCACCGAGCCTATCACGACTATCCTATGCTTTGCTGATACAAATTCACTTTGCTTGGGGGATGTGTACAATGGAATGAACACCATAGTAGAATTTCCATACAAGCACATGAGAATGACCCCACAGAATGTGAAGCCTTATGCAATAAGGTGGAAGTAATCATTCATCATCATTGAGAGAAAATGATTACCCCATTGCACCTCCTTGCATATGCCTTATCTCCAAGGTAGTATAGACAGGAAATACTTGCTATGCCATATAGAGTTGCACCATATGTGGATCAAGAATTTGCTACTGGGTGCTACAATGCATTTGTAAGACTCATTACAGAAGATGAAATGCACAAAAAAGGCAAGGCTAGAATTTGGCTTATTTGCTTCAAGATCAAAATTTACTCCATATGCAATAAAGGACCAAAATGAAATGTGAGATATCACATGGTGGTACATGTATGGTCAACCATTCAAGCATCTATAACCTCTTGCAACCAAGATCCTCTCAAAGGTAAGTTTTTTTTAATTATAATCTACATTTAGTGTTTGACATTCTATTTAAAAAAAATCATTTGTATGTTTAATTTTATGTTCTTTTTTTGCTGAATGGAATTGGAGTACATACTCCATAGTAACACAAGGACCCTGCCATTTTTGGGGACCGCACCCAAGAAGGGGACGCACCCAGGGCGGGGGGCGACATTCCCGCATCCCCAACAGCACCACCAAATCATTGTCAAGGGACGTCCCTGCATCCTTGTTGGAGGCTTGGGGGATGGGGACGCAACCCTCGACCCAACTGGGGAGAATTGGAAAAGTGCCAAAACATTAATTTAAAAGTTTTTGTTAAAATGTTTAATAATGTTTGCTTACCCTAGGGTATGTGGGGCCCATTTAGAAGTTTAAATCCCATAAAGTCTCTTTGTTTTCTTATTTCTACTCATTTCATGATTTTTAAATCTTTGCAACAGCAGGAAGAAGAGTGAAAAACTGATAGAAGGGTGATTATTTGAGTGAAGAGTGTGAAGGCAAAAAGGAGTAAGGAGCAAGAAGAGGAGAAGCAAGATTTTTCAACTTGTTCAAGAGATTTGTGAAGCAAAAGGTAGGGATTTTCATGGTCTTTTAATTTTATTTTCTAATTTTTCAAGTCAAGATCATTTGTTTTTTGTTTCTAGTTTGTAGCTTTTAGTTCTTAGTTGAATTTCATTTTTAGATTTCAGTAGATGTTTCTTGTTTCATTTCCAAAATTTTGTTGCTTAAATTTTACCTTAAAAAATAGTGATTTTGAAGAAGGGCATAGGCTGAAAGCATGTATTTATTTTATATTTTTTTCATTTTGTGAAATGCAATGTGAAAATGAGCTCCCAAGTCATGACTCAAGTGGGTCAAATAACAGTGATGATGAGATGGATTTAGAGGCCCATTCTCATAGCAGCCAAGAAGATTATAACCCTAAGGCACTGAGCATGATGAAGAGAATTAAGAAACAAATTTAGAATCAACCGATAATTGGCCACCCAGTCCACCAGCTCCAAATTGTCCCTCCTCTCTTTTGGCAAAGTGGGCTAGGGGTAGTTATGACTCTTAATCTCCTCTCAGATAGTTTGCAACAAGGATAACTACACGGACAGGTATAGGTGGTGGTACAAGAAAGTGGGAATGTAACATTTGTAAGACAAAATGGTTTGGAAGCATCACTAGAGTGAATGCACATTTCCTCTTTTAGACAAGAAAAGGTGTGGGTGCATGCAAGTTCTTGATGAAATCAAAAAATTTCATTATAGAATTGAGTTCACCAATCTTTGGAGTGTTCCACATGACTTGGGCGCTGAGGTACATACCACCTTAACTGGTAGGCAACAAGTTCAAAGTCTTCAACAAGCTTATGAGAAGAGGCAGCCACATTTTTCTACTCCTATTTCTAGAGGTAGACCACAGAAGAGACCTATGGCTACATAATTTGCAGGGGCAGCCTCAGGACCTTCTACATCTAGTGCTATGCCTGAAGCACAGTCCAGGCAAGGGGAAAAGAAAGGTGTCATCTGAAAGTAACCCTGTTGCTGATTTATTTAATGCCCACCTAAGAGATGAGATAGAGAAGGTGTTAGTGTAGTTTTTTATTTTTCCTATTTTGCTAGGTTTTTCCTACACTTTTAATAATCTCGCTTAGGTTAATAAAGCATGTCTTATTAGGTGAATGGTTGTGAGGTGTCACCTTCCTACATGTGAGCATCCATTAGCTATCTTGGGAAGATACTTTGCTATCTTTAGTCCGATAGATGGTTGCTCCTCATTGGTTGATGTTGCCACCTCCTCCCTCTTCCTAGCCTATATAAGCATGCTACCTAGCTTGTATTTGGCTCTCTGGTTTTTGCATCCTCTTAATGCTATTTTGCTTCCAGCATTTGCATTACTCTCTTGGAGACTAACTCTATGATGCTATTTTGATTTTGTATCATCTGCATTCATAGTTTAGATATTTATTCTTTGCACTAGTTTTCTGGATTATTAATCTTATCAGATTCTAACATGGTATCAGAGTTTTTCTATGTGCAAGGGTAGATTTTAGTTTCCTTATTTGAGAGATTCGGCGGGGGGGCAAATAAACTTTATTGTAGTTTTTAAAAAAATGAAGTATGCTCTTCTCTTGCATCTTTGGATGATCCTGAGAATCAGAAAAGTTTTGACAAAAACGGTTTTCTCTGGGGTTTCAATCTCAAATCTGACAACCAACTTGCATATTTGGAGTTTTCAATCAATTTTGCAGGTTCCAGCATGCCATTGATGGACTTAGGAAGCTGATCTAGCATTTGCATGTCATATTCTAGTTGCTGGGGTCATTTTTTTATTTTTGGAGCCGTTTTTTATTGTTAAAGGCGTCTGATTTACACTATAGCAACATTTTTTGTACATCAGCAAGAAAAACGCTTTCTGGGTTTTGTTCGCAGCCCCGAAAAACCATCTGGGTATCTTTTAGATTTTGCATGCAAGCTGTATATTTTGTAGAATCGAGCATGCAAAGCTACAGCCATACCCCTCTCCATTGGCAGTCGGAAATTTGAACGCAGTTTTCAAATGTCTCGTTCTTGCTCATACGGACTCCGATTTTGATGATTCTTGTTATGAACTTGGCTATTTTTTTGTGCTCTATCCACTAGTGGAGTTTTTTTTTTATTTTCATGCATGAATTCTTTATAAATTGCAGATTCTCAGCCGTGACTGTGCACAGTTCTCGTTTTGAAAACTTCGGAGGATCATAACTTTCTCATACGACCTTGTATCGAGGCGATTCTTTTTTTGAAAGTGCATGATTTTTCGAGTAGATCGCAATGGTGCTATTTGTTTCCTTGATTATTGTGCCCAAGTTTCACTTTTAGCATATGCTCTTCATGAGGAGGCCCTGTTGGTTTTTTCACCGTAACTTGAGCATACGGACATATTTTTTCGATCTAAAAAATGCATCGGAAAGCTGGTTCCGAGATGGAGATGATGGTACAGATGTTTTTTATTTTTGCTGCAGTCTGGTTGCCTATTTTGGCAGTCAAAGCCAGATGTTCTATTTTGCCTTCCGGGAGCCATATCTCGCTCATTCGGACTCTTTTCTAGGCTCGCCAGATATCGTTGGAAAGCTGGTTCTGTGAGTTATTCAATTGCAGAGGTCTTTTATCCAGATTCTGCTCCAGGTTCTTTCTCCTTCGAGTTTTGCACTTTCGCACTCTGGCGGATTACTTGGATTCTACAGGTCCTGGAATCTCTTCTTCTATTGTTTTGGCTCACTCTTCTTTCTGACTTCTAAGCATTGTATGCTTCAATTCTATTGCATTCCTTTTTCTGTAAACGCACTGAGATAAAGTGCCTGCTTTTGCATATCTGGGATCTTGTACACCTTGTGTTTGTTTGTACTCGCACTCAGTTATAAAATGCCATGGGGGGTCATGATGTTTTGCCATTTTGTGCTCATCCACCTTTGTCAAGTGAATTTTTCTTCCACAACATTAGCCCATGTAGTGTGTCGGTGACACCGCCCTTTATCCTGTGCTTGTACTTCTATTGCACTATTGGTGTTCCTGATTCTTCTTCTTGCAGATGTTTCTGGCATTGCATTTCAATGTTCCTGTCACCCCTCTCCCTGTTCAGCATTATGGGGGGGGTTCACCTGTTGACTCTATTGCTTCTTTAGTTCGGTTGAGTGATCTACGTATTCAGTTTTTGTTCCTATGTACTAGGCGGATGCAGTGGCTAGGCACCTATGCATTTCGGTGAGATGGTTCATCTACCATATAGACACTCATTCATTCCTACCTTTGGAGGTCACCTCTTCGATTGATCAGCTCTTCAGACTTTGTCTTCTCTACCTGGTCATGCACTATTTCAATGGGGGTTCCAGCAGTTTTTTCTAACAGTGTTTGCAGCTTCATGCTTCGGAGATGTTTCATGCTCTTTTTTTGTTCCTCTCTTTGGGACATTTCCTAGATTGGAGGCTTAGTTTCCTTCATCTGGTTCTTTTTCTTGTATTGGGTACCTGATCAGGCCTTGTTGCCAGGACCCATTTTCCTACTTTCATAGCTTTGCTAGGTTAGCATCCACCTAAGCTTTGCTTATGGGGGGGTGTTAGTGTAGTTTTTTATTTTTCCTATTTTGCTAGGTTTTTCCTACACTTTTAATAATCTCGCTTAGGTTAATAAAGCATGTCTTATTAGGTGAATGGTTGTGAGGTGTCACCTTCCTACATGTGAGCATCCATTAGCTATCTTGGGAAGATACTTTGCTATCTTTAGTCCGATAGATGGTTACTCCTCATTGATTGATGTTGTCACCTCCTCCCTCTTCCTAGCCTATATAAGCATGCTACCTAGCTTGTATTTGGCTCTATGGTTTTTGCATCCTCTTAATGCTATTTTGCTCCCAACATTTGCATTACTCTCTTGGAGACTAACTCTATGATGCTATTTTGATTTTGTATCATCTGCATTCATAGTTTAGATATTTATTCTTTGCACTAGTTTTTTGGGTTATTAATCTTATCAGATTCTAACAGAAGGTCACTGGTAGATTTCTTTTTTCCGATGGCATACCTCTTCATGTGATAGTCTCCTTATTATAAGAAAATGATGCAGCTGGTGGCAAGAGGAGGAGGACCATCATTTGTGCCACCGGATGAGCACATATTGCGGACTACAATCTTGAATAAAGTGTATGCCAAGATTGCTTTAGAGAAGAACTTGAGGCCTGTTTGGGAGGAGTATGGTTGCAGTATCATCATGGATGGGTGGATGGACATTAGGAACCGTCCACTCATGAATATCATCACTACATGAATAGAGGGGTCATTTTTTCTTAGGGCTATTGATTGTTCAGGGCATCAAAAAGATGTTGATTTTCAATTTCATATACTTCAGGATGCTATTGAGGACGTTGGGCTTGAAATTGTGGTCCAAATACTGACAAATGCTTGCAGGGAGACTTGTTGAGACAACTTATAGACATATTTGGTGGACTCCATGTTGTGTGCATGCCATGAACAATGTACTAAAGGACATGGGGAAGATTCTCTAGATTAAGGGAGTAGTGAGAGATGCTAGAGATGTGCAGATGTGTATCTACAATCACCACACATCACATGCCCTTTTCAGAAGCTTCACAAGGAAGGAGTTACTGAAACCAATTGAGACTCGATATGCATTCTACTTCATTCTTTTGGATAGAATGATTGAGTTGTAGGAGCCATTCCAACTCATGGTTATGATGAATTAGTGGAAAAGGTGGGATGGATCTAGGACAAGGCAAGGGTTGAGGGTGAAGGAGATAGTGAAGAGTGATGTATTGTGGAATGATGCAAAATGCCTTGTCTCTTTCATCAATCCAGTTTTCCAAGTCATTAAATATGGGGATGCAGATGCAAATAATCTTGGAGAGGTGTACGAGTGCATTGATGCTATGCTTGGCCAGATGAGGGTAGTTATGCAAGAGAGGGACCCATGTTTACCATTTTACACTGAGCACATTTGGCCTATTATTCAGTAGTAGATGGGACAGCCTCAACACTCCCTGACATATGGCTTCTTATGCATTGAATCCAAAGTGGTACATGCCAAGGCCTAGGAGAGTTAAACCATTGAATGATGATGAGGTAATCAGAATCTATTATCAATTTTTAGTTTAGTAAACTTGCATTTGAAAGTTAGAAGTTAGTACACTTGCACTTATGACTATTTAATTTGTTAATTTACTGATTTTTAAATTTGAATTTCACGTGAAGGATTCTTCAAGTGCATTGATAGGATGTATGACATTGAGACGGTAGGCAAAGTTCGCACTGAGTGGAGCAAATTTGCTACTCTTAGGGGCTATCCACATAGAGAAAAGGCCGAAATAAAAACAATGGGACAAGAAGATCCTATTTTGAGGTGAAATTGTCATGGATCCAAATCAACAACTACCACACTAGCCATCTGTCTCCTATCTCAAGTTTCATGTTTTTCAACTAGAGCACCTTTACTTTTCACTTTCAAATTTCAATTTCACTTTTACTTCAGTCTTTTAGTCATGAATTTCAATTTCAATTTTCTAATTCTCATACTAGTCTTTTGATTGTTATGATGTTATCTCTACCACACTAGCCATTTGTCTCCTATCTCAGGTTTCATGTTTTCCAACTAGAGCACCTTTACTTTTCACTTTCAAATTTCAATTTCACTTTTACTTTAGTCTTTTAGTCATGAATTTCAATTTCAATTTTCTGATTCACATACTAGTCATTTGATTGTTATGATGTTATCTTAGGTATCCGATTCTTTAGCTTCTGAGAGGAACTGGTCTACTTATAGCTTCATCCACTCTTAAGAGGAATAGACTTACCTCTAAGAAAGCAAAGAAGCTAGTGGATGTACAGTGTGCCTTGTGTATCAAAGATCACAAGACACGTGTGTACAAGAAGACTCTTACAACACAATGTGATGTAGAGCTAGAGGAGCCCTCACAGATTGTTGAAGATGCAAATATTTCTTATGCGGGGTTGGTCGGTATTCCTCTCGCAACTCTTACCCTTGAAGAGGCCGAGAGTTCGTAGGATGAGTTTGTTCAGCCAGAGCCTCAAGTTGACATGGATGATTAGAGGCCTCTAGGCAGCCTCTACTGCATTTTGGTGGCCCTTAGGCCTTTAGTACTTGACATTTTGTCTTTTGATTTTGTAGTTTGTACTTGAGACTTGTATTCGTGTTAACTTTCAAACTTCATATTTGTCATTTGAAGTTTGAAAGTTGACACACATTGAACATTGAACATTGTGCTCAAATCATGGTGGTTGATATTTGATGTAATTAAGTTTATGATGTCATTGAATGATTGATGAGATAATGATACTCATACTTTGAAGTTTGATGCCATTTGAATCTTCCATCTTCGATTATTTAAGTTATTTGATTAGGTTTTGAATAACCTCATCAACCTCATATAAGAGTTAGCATCAACAAAATGCTTATCAACAAGTATATCCTCGAAGGTTATACATTATCTAATTTCCGACACATTCTGGGACAATAATTTAATATAGTCTATCAAAAACTCAATCTTGATCTCAAATCGATATAATTAACAAGTACCATGATTTCTAGCTCACTCCGCGACAACAAATAAATGTAGTCTATCATGACTCATTTATTATCATGATTTCCGACACAAACCAAGACAGCAAGTTAATGTAGTATAATATGATAATAGATCAAGAACTCAAAGAAATTAACAATGCAAGCAGTATCATGATCTCTGGCTCACTTTGGGATAACAAATTAATGCAGTCTATCATGATGCCTTTTGCTATCATAATTTCTGGTACATTTCGGGACAACTTAATGAAAGTTTATAATAACAGGTCAATCTATTGTTAAGGTCATCACCTTACAATAGAGACCTTACATCCAATTCAATGAAAGATCTTCATCTTTCATAAAATAAGACACATGTGCACAATAGTAACTCTTAACAACAACAATATATATATAAAACAAAATTGAGACTTAATCTCGGGAGTTACAATTACATCTTAGTCATACCAAATTTACCTTTGAAATATTCCTCTTTTAAATTTGCCAAAGGTTTGGTAAATATGTCAATAGTTTATTGTCTAGTGTTGATATATACCAATTTGATAACATTTATGTCCACCGTATCTCTGATGTAGTGTTAGGGAATTTCTATGTGCTTGGATCCATTATGGAATACTGGATTCACTGAAAGTTTAATGTAGCTTTGATTATCGCAATGTATAACTATGGGATTCAGGGGCTTTCCAAATAGGTCCAACCAGTAACTTCCTTGACCACACTACTTCTCAAGCTCCCATAGAAGCGGCTATGTATTCGCCCTTAGTGGAACTCTGAGCAGCCGCTGATTGCTTTATACTAACACAAGATGTCATGGCAGATCCAAGGCTAAACAACAACCTATAGTACTTTTATGGTCGATGGAACTATCACCCAAGTCAAAATTCGAATACCATTGTAGTTGGATCTCAACATTGTCATTTTTTAGACCAAGTACAATAGTACCATGCAAGTATCTCAAAATGTTCTTGGCTGCAACGAGACGAGTCTTCTTAGGTTTACACATAAATTGACTTGATGTATTTGTTGCATAACAAATATTAGGGCGAGTATTCACCAAGTACATTAGAGATTTGATAATCTATATGTACTATGTAGGATCTGTAGGTTCAGATTTAAATGTATCATTTCTAAGCTTGACATGTTAAAGGCCTCTTCAACACTTGATGGTTTAGATTCAATGAGTTCAAATATAAGAGCAACATAGCATGAATAACTTCTAGTTTTCTTACTTTCTTTTCTTCAATCATCTTTCTTACCCACAATGGCATTTTCTTGTTATTAGGAATTTCTACATTTTCAGTATTTGATGATAGATGTTCATCATCTTCTGAACAATTCTCCCTCTGATTCTCAACCATAAGGTTTTCATCTAATTTTGTAGTTGGTTCCTCATTTGATTCTTCAATGTTTTTAGAAAAGTTTTTTGTAGTGTCTTCTTCAAATTTTACATCTCTACTAACTTTCATAGTTCTTTGTCCTAGAATTTAAACTCTATAACCTTTGGAGGATTCACTATACCCAACAAATATGTCTTTCTTCCCAGAGGATTCTAGTTTGGACCTCTTTTCTTTAGGGACATGTATATATACAGGAGAGTCAGATTCTCAAGTGACTTAAATCTGGTTTGTTTCCCATAAAGGCTTCTTTAGGAGTTATATTTTATAAGATTAAATGAGGAAATCTATTTTGGATGTATACTACTATATTTGAGGTTTTAGCCCAAAATGAGATGTGCAGATTTTGATCATGCATCGTTGCTTTAGCAAATTCTATTATAGTTTTGTTTTTCCTTTCTGTCACTTAATTTTGTTGTAGATTATAAGGTATTGTATGCTCCCTCTTAATCCCAATAGAAGTGCAGAATTCATTAAAGTTCTCATAAATGTATTCACCCCCATTATCAGATCTTAGAATCTTGATTTTCTTCACTATTTGATTTTCCACTAAAGTCTTCAATTCTTTGAATTTCATCACTACATTTGATTCTTTAAGTTTTAGGAAATAAATCCAAGTTTTCCTAGAGTAGTCGTCAACAAAAATCACATAATACAAAAACCCCCCTAAAGAGGGTATTGACATTAGACCACACAAATAAGTGTTGATAAGTTCTAATAGAACTTTTGATTTATGTTCGCAACGAGGAAAACATCCTTTTGAGTTCTTTCCTGAGGTACAACTTTTGCAAGTTCCAATATGTTCAGATTTAGATGAGGTTATCACAATTTTCTTCATTAAGGGCAGGGCTCGAAAATGTAGGTCTCATAACCTTCTATGCCAAATTTCATTAGTTAGTGAGATTTCTATTACAATAATAGATAATCGTCAAATATTAGTTAATGGTAATCTACTGTAAATATTTAGTTAGCTTTAGTTAGTTGTAGCTTTTTTAGCTTTCTTTCAGCTAGAATAGAATGTTTCTATTCTTTACGATCGTTTCATAAGGAAACATCAATCCATTCTTTTGTATATAATTACCTCTCAGTCTCTGTTAATAACAAGCAAGTATTTTACCAATTACTTCGTAATATGGTATCAGAGCCAATATTTCAAATTTTTTTGAAAATTTTATAATTTCTTTCGAAATTATTTGCTTGCTCCAAATTTTCAAAATTATTTTTGAATGTTGTATAGGGTTTCCGGTTTTTCTTTAAACTCTTCTATTCTTACCTAGTTCTTGGCTACGGTTTTAAGGATCTAGAAATCAAGATTTTTCTCCAAGCAAGAGCAAAATCACGGCATCTACAATAGCTCGTGTTTTTCAAAAGTTTTGGCCTAGATTTTTGTGTTTGGTCTGCAATTGCTGGGGGCTTGTTTTTCCTTGTAAATCGCAGCATACAAACTAATATTCAACTCACATTTTTCCTCTGCAACTCACGATTCTGATCAGCGTTGTTTTTTGATGTTTAGATGCCCTTTTTCACCCATCTGCGTGCACTAAACACCATTATTTGGAGTCATTTTTGCATACTAAGTCTATTTTTGCTTCATTGAAATTTCAATCTGCTACAAAAACGACCTATTTGGGATGCAAATTCCATTATTCTCTGCAAATTTGACCTCAAATGGTTGTCGACTAGGTTTTTCTTCGAAACCGTAACTTTTGAGCTCCGAAATTATTTTTAGTTCCAGGTTATAAATGGGTTTTTTGAGAGCTCAACTGGGTTGTCATCAGATTTTTGTGTGCCTTGATTTTTGAGCCACAAATCCAAAAACTAACACCATATTCTTTATGGGTTTTTCGAGCTATTTTGAGCCACTTGCCAAATTTTTTGGGTCTTCCATTTTTTGCCTCGAAGAACGTTCCTTCAGAGATTTTCACATATTTTGTTGAAAACCATGCCATAGCATCTTTGACAAACATTTTGCTCAAGCACAACTCAAAATTCAATAGTCGAACTTGAAATTATGGCCCTTGGAAGCAGCGAATCATAACAATATTTGAATATCGGAATACTAATCAAACTGTTTTGGGTGTTACGAAGCATCTGACTACTCCTGGTACTGATAATGATACTTGAGATCTAAATAATCAAGAGGCGATGATGCTTCTCAAATTATCCAGGGTTGATGATCAACTCTCTCATATTCCATCCGGCAAGACAACTGTCGAGACATGCACACATCTCAAAAGTCTTCATGAGGCTTCTGACAAAAGCAGAGCTTTCTTTTCGAAAAACATTGTTTTGTCTATTATCATGGATGAGTGAACCTCGCTCCAGGCACACCTAAATAGGATTCACGAAATCCGTGATTAATTGCTTGCCATCAATCACAAGATGGGGGAAGAGGATATTGTAGCTATCACTCTTTGGAGTTACCCAAAGTCCTATGAGCATTTTATTGAGACTCGCAACATCACATCTTCTAATGTTGATCTGAAGTTCACTAATCTCTGCACACTTCTACTTCAGCAAGATCGGTGGAAACAACAGTTCCGTAGCAGTTCCAGTTCCACCTCCACAGAGCAAGCATTTGCTGTTGAATCCTTTCAAAAGGATAAAAGCAAGTTTCAGCAGCCGTCTCAGTAGAAAAAAATTCAATGCAACTATTGCCACAAGTTTGATCACATGAAGGTTGAATGTTGGAAACGCTAAGTTGCAAAATCTAAGCAATCAAGTTCGCAACCCAAAGTGAACAGTGCAGAGCACACTAAGCAGATGGAATCTGCTTTTTACGCCTTCATGGCTAAAAGTCTTGCAAATCATGTCAAGTTGTATGTCTGGTACATTGATTCAAGTGCCTTTCGTCACTTCACTTGCTGCAAAGACTGGTCCACTAACTACCAGCATTATTTAGACTCTGTTATTTTTGGTGGCGGAGAAGAGTACACTATTTTCGGCAAAGGCAACATTCAGATTCAGTCTACTGGGAAGGAATCTCATTTTCCTCGATGTGTACTATGTTCCAAAATTGAACTAAATCTACTCTCAGTTAGTTACTACGACATTCTCCACATTTGACTGTCACCTTTAATTCACATTAGTGTACCATCACTGATCGGGCGACTTAGTCTACTATTGTAGTGGGTCTTAAGGATCATGGCCTTTTTTGACTTATCGATTATGGTGATTCTTAGGACTTAGCTATGGCTGCTCGGCAGTCTTCTATTAGCACACTTTGGCATCAACGATATGGGCACTTAAATGTGCATTATCTCTCACAGCTTGCTCGAGATGAGCTTGTCCTTGGATTGCTAGAGATTCAGACTCAACAGTTTGGAGTTTGTAATGCATGCCAGGCTAGGAAGCAACATCGTACACCTTTTACAAGTGGTGATTCATGGCGAGCTTCTCAAGTACTTCAGCTTGTTCATGTTGATATCTATGGCCCTATAGCCACTCCTATTCTTGGGTCTAGGTATTTTCTATTGTTTGTTGATGATTTCAGTAGAAAAATATGGGTGTATTTCCTTAAAAGAAATCAAATGTATTTCCTATATTTCAGAAGTATAAACCTTTAGTTGAAAAAGAGTCTGGGAAATCTACTATTACTCTTAGATCAGAAAATGCAAGGGAGGGGGCAGATTTTGTTCTAATGATTTCTCTAGCTTCTTGGATACTCATGGTATCAAACGCCAATTAATAGCACCTCACACACCACAATAGAACAGTGTAGTTGAAGTCAAAAAAGAACAATTACTGATATGGCTCGATCCATGCTCGCACATAGAAATGTTCCAAAGAAGTTTTGGGTAGAAGTAGTCAATTGCTTGAATCGGTCACCCACAATGGTGGTCAAAGATAAAACTCCAGAAGAGGCATGGTCAAGTCACAAGCTAAGAATCGGTCACCTAAAGGTTTTTGGCCCCCTTGTTTTTGTTTGGATCCTTGATGCGTCACGCACCAAGTTGGATGCCAAGTGTCAGAAACTCGTGCTTGCTAGATACAATAGTCTTCACAGAGCCTATTGCCTGATTGATGTTGAGACATCTCATCTCATCTATAGACGTGATGTAATCTTTGATGAGCAATGAGGACCATTCATGCTTCTTTCTCCTGGTCTTGATCCAGCAAACCAACCTATGAATATCAGGACATAACTTCTCACATTCACTCCATATAATTATTTCTCTTAATCTAAGTAATGGAGAATATGCATTGGATCAATTGCTATTTCAAAACTCAATAAAAAATATATATGCAACATGATATAGATACCAATATGTCTAATGGTGATTTCTAATATATCAATATGTAATGTGCTATTAACTATAATTGTCCTATCACTTAGAGTGATAGAAATTATGTAAATGATGCTATTTCAAATATAGACAATGTACATATGCAATCAATATGGTATTGCTTGCAGCAATGTCTTTTGCTATGTCTTCTATCACAATGTAATTATGTAAATTTGGGAATATCACTTTAAGCGATAGGTTGTTGTTTCAGATGTTAACTTCAGATGATATTTCTGATATGTACTTTCTAAGCTTGCAATCACTGATGCCATCTCTGATCTGCAGTTATATTGCAACCAATTAATGCCAATCAGGCACTTGCTCAGATGATTAGATCCAAAGACGGGTGTATAAGAGATGAAGTTTCCAACATGATGCCATGAATTCAATGATGTAATGCCTTCTTATACCTTATGTAAAGAATGATGAGACATGTCTTATGCCTCTTCATACTCACCACCTTTTATAATAATTATTAATCGCATCCTTTGGTGGTAGGTTAATAATCTTCCCTTGCCAAACACAAATAATCACTATTATCTATAATTTACTGTTTGTTTGGCTATATTAAACTATCTTAGTTGATATTATTTTATATAATTTTTTGAATGTTGTTCTACATAGTTAGTTCATATTTCTTCATATTATGTCTCTTCATCGACTCAATTCAACCAAATTTATCACTCTCTTCACAAAGGTAATTGCTGATGCATTCCATGGTATTTTGCGGACTTAGGCAGTTTTTGCCTCAAAAATCAGCGATCCAGTTTTGAGTCAGCAAAAAAACTGCCAAAATCACCCGAATCGCGGCAATTCTCATTAATCTATTTCAAACCCTTTCCTTAACAATTTTGTTCGTTGGAAGAAGTTAAAATCAAGTTGATATCCATTGATTGAACAACGAAAGTCCCATTGTGATAACTAGGATAGCATTGGGGTTTTCTCATCTGATCATACAATTCATCTACATTGTTAACCATATTAGCATCCATATTCAAGAGAAAGTTGGCGATTTAGTGCTTCATCTCAAAATACTCAGTATTCAATTATGTATATTGTAGTGGAACCAAACTCATCAACAAGTCCCAAATACAATTTGTACTTATTACGATCGTTCCATGCAATATTAATAAGTATTGATTCAAGCTAAGCGTACTACCTTTGGGTTCTTGTATCTTGTTGAGTCTTCATATAAAATCGTTATCATTTATTAATAGCAACACCAATCAATGCTATCTTCCCATTGAAGTTTGAAGATTATATCTGTTTTTTTGTTTAGTCAATGTATCAATTGTCGATATAAATTTGTGTAAATCAATCTGCCCCTCCTATTAGCATTATCAATGTTCTAGTCTACTTATGTGTTTTCTTACATAAAAGCTTTCTAATCTGATTACCCATCAGTGTGATCTTTTAATATACTTCTGCACTTTTGTCTCTATCAAAGGCTCTACAAAATTGAAGTACTAGGTTGTCACAATGTTGAAAGGTAGGTAACATTAGAAATTTTTTATTGCAATAGATCATGTTTTCTTGTCTAATTGAGTGATTCAAGTCTCAATCTATAATGTCCCTTACACAATTCAGACCACAAAGAAATTGGACTATAATTAGGGAGTCCTATAGGTCGCAGAGTGGTTAAGAATCCAACCAAGGGTTGTGGAGGTTAGTTGGGAGTTTTACAAGTCCTTCCAAACAGTTTGAGGTAGTCTCCTATTTTTTAGTAGTTGATTCTAGAGGCATCAAGAGTCGTTCCCAACAATTTGAGACAGCTTCATGAACTTTGGTAAATGCTCTTCTTTTTTACAAGGAGATTGATCTTGGCCCTGCTATATTTAGACATCACCTTTGGACTAGTGGCAGCACTCAATTTTCAATTTAGAGTCCAAGCAGTGATTTCAAGAATAAAATGTAACGTTGAAGTTATTACTTCAATGCTCTGAATAAATTAATAAAATAAACATCTAATAAAGTTAATTTATATTAATTTAATAAAGTAACCAATAAGTGGACCACCATGGGACATGATGCCTAGAAAAGCTTAAATTAAGTTATATCAAAAACAACTTATTATTAATAAGGGAGTCATGAGGAAATTGACCTTGATGAGGAGAAATCAGTTTGTAAAATAAACTTAAGTAAAGAGGAAACCCGAAAAGGTTTGATTAGGGTTGGGAGTCAATAAAGTAATAGGAGGAGGCATCATTTCAATATTCAAGCATTCATTTTCACAACGACAATTTGGAACTGAGCTCTAAGGAAGAGTTTCAACAGCAAATCAGATTTTTGGAAGTAGAAACTCCCTAGCGATTGGAAGGTTAAAAGAAATCCCGACATTTCTTGGAGGGTGAATTCATCAATGAGCAGAGATTGGTGGATCAATCATCTTGAAGGGAAGATTTAAGGATCAAATTGCAAACCTGGTTTGTTTTGGGCCTATACATCCATCATCAACAACAAATCAAGTCTGCCATACCTCCCTTGGACCAATTGTCGTAATTATATAGCTGGACACAGGGTTTAGGGGCCACTACCTGGCAGAAAGCTGGACAGTTTGATTGCTATTGCAGATCATATTGGCCACAGCAACAACCATTGCTAGAGTTTATATGTTGTGATACGAAAATGTGAACTTAACGGATTCAGGTTTGAGATTCATTCAACTTTTTTGTGGTTGGGTTCAGAATCATTTTGGGTTCGCCTATAGAAGAATGTATGTTTATAGATATACCAGCAACATAGAAAAATACACCACCATATCAATGTTTCAGTTCAGAATAATAATGTCAACATTGATAAACAGCCATAATGATCAAATATCATCAAAAACTATCCAGCTTAAAGATGCCATAATGTAAGCTTCACACATGAATTATCATAGAGGATGACTCAAAGAAAGCAGCTTTGGATCAGAATGGATGAAGCCAAGAAAGCAGGCTTTGGATCCACAGATTTAACCATGGCAAAGATCTCTTTAGATTTTGTTTAATCCATAGTTTTCTATACATGTTATTCTATATGCACGAATTATAGCGTAATACATACATTCATAATAGAAATTTGGCACTTTTATACATCTTGATTCTTCTCAAATAGCGTTTAAATTCAAATTAGACATGATTAGTAATCTGAGCATGTGCTTGAGTCTAATTCTAACTCTAATTTAGCAATAAATGCTTTTTGAAAAAGTAAACAAAAGGGTATTTGTTGACCAAATTCTCCAAAATTCTGTCCGGATTCCTATGCTGGAAACTAAAGTCATTTAAAGGTCACCTGAATTCTGCCCAGGGTTCCTGAGAGAATTCCCAGCAGAATTCATCTCTGTGGCAGAATATGACAAACCAGACTTTTGAGTAAATTGAACCAGGAATTCCCAGGTCCAGAAGAGCATCTGATAACTCAGTCTATGTGCAAAAATCAGGCTATTATGTGCTCTCTAGTTATCTAAGAAAATCTCAGACCTGTAACAGTCTTGTATGGGTATGTCCTTGGGCTTTTGAAGCCAATAAAAACCAGTATATCATTGCTTTAGCTGCATTTTTTTACCTGTACTTGAGTTTGTGTGTCATTTTATATTGCGGATATTAAGAAAAACCTATAAAAGAAAGAAAAACACAAAAATATGCGGAAAACAGAATATGCAAAACCTCAAAAAAACAGAAAATTCAAAGAAACAAAAAAAATCATAACATACAATCGTTAGACCAGAATGGACCTTGTAAAATCTAAGGTGAGTGTGAAGTGTGAAACCCAGGTAATTGGGTTGTTGTATTCAGGTCAGGACTTCAGGTTTTATCTGGTCATAGTATATCATTATCAACAGCAAGCAATCCTGTCTATCCATTGCTCAGACCCCTGCTTAATTCTGAAAAACAATTCGCATACATGTTACTTACAATAGTAGTAGGTTTGATGATTTTGTTTCCTTGTATGAAGTTGAAAAAAGGATCAAGTTGTCTAGTTTATGCTCAGATTCTATATTTATCAGGTGTAATTATGAGTCATATCTTATCAGACCCACTTACAATAATATTCGAAACCCCTGAGATTCTTACATTTAATGGCATAGCAGTGGGACAACTGGGATCAGGCTTCAAAGATACTTGATACTGGAGGGAGGGGCAATCAGGCTTCAGAGATCCCTCATATAGGAAATTTTAGGAATTGGGGTTAAGAGATATCAAATGCCGAAAGCAGCAGGGATCGCAGAGCTAAAAGATACGATCCAAAGTAACAAAAAACTTTAAAATCCATAGGCAGTAATGGTCAGGAAAAATAGGCCATAGGGAATGAAGTCAAGGCATGATAGTATCAGAAAGTCAAAAATCACTCGCAGGCTGATAGAGTGGCTCAAACACCATTATAAATAAGATTTAAGACCTCATATCAAGCTTAATATTTGTTTGTATACACTAAGATTCTTTAGAACTTGTACAGACTTAAGCACTATGTCACTACCTCATGACCATTGCTAGAGTTATATATGTTTTGAGATTGACCACAGCAAATAGTCTCTCTCTTATTTTGAAATAACGGTGTTCCTCCATAATCTTCATAAGGGTCTCGTGTGCACAGCAGAAATAATGGGATATGACTAGAAATAATATTGTCATTTGTGCAGAGTTATTAATGTGAATGATACTTCACAGGGGCAGAGGTAACATTCACATTTCTCTACAATATGACATCAGAATTTTTGTAATATTTTGTGGTCTTGTGATGTGGATTGGCATAAGTGTGTGTCTTGCAATTTCCTCACACATTAAAGCATTGTTGATCACCCTCTTTTTATGTCTGAAATTTGTCTCTTCTCCATTTCATAAAATTGTTCTTAAACCTCAAAAAATCATTTCACTCATAATATGAGAAGGGAAAAAAATGCTCACATACCATAGTGAATTCAAAAATGAATGAGCATTCTTATCATGAGGAAAAAGCAATATCTACAAATGAATATCAGTAAAAGAAACAACTGACCAGGTGTACCAACCAAACTACCAAGATTAAAAACTACATGTTATTCTATTATCAACAATTCTACCATGATATAGTAATAGAATATCTTTATTTAATTCAACATGAAAAACACATTGAAATTTTAAATATTACAGATCAGTAACCAAAAATATTTTACAACTGTATGTGTCAGGTTCATATAGGAAGCTGTAATAGTGACACAGATATAAATGGAAATAAAATAACCATTTTACATCTAACATATAAAAATACATTCTCTGCCACAGTATGTAGATGTAACATGGTTTAGAAAGGGTAAAGCGGAATAAAGATTGCATTAAGTTACTTGAGAAGGACTGGGGAATTGTCCCTTGTTGAATTGTCTTTCAGTACTTTGCCAAGAATGAGAAAATATTCTTGTTTTACCAATTTACGCAGCTCTAGACTTGAATACTTGTTCAGAGGTGTCTGTCACAGAAAGCAACCATAAGTCTCTTGATAATGTGTAGAACATGCTTGCAAAACATGGGAAAATTGACGTAAAAATTACTTCGAGATCATAAATTATATACATAACCATATGCAGCATGTTATTTCTACTATTTATAGCATCACTACTTAATATATAAAGAGCCGCCTTTTGCAAATTTCTGACCACCAACTGAATATCTGAACACTAAATACAATTCAATACCAGAATTACAAAACCTATACCATAATTGAATCCTGAAAAGCAGTTGATAAAGTTCCAACAAAATCTTTGCAACTCTTGTGCTCTATCCAAGAACAAGGACCAACAATGTCCTCCAAAAATGCCTGCATAATATTGAAAACATTGATTTCATTAAATACATGAGCAAATCCAATGTTTCCATTAATAAGTGAAAATAAATACTTGCAAAAGAGATATCAAAGAGATGTTATGACTGCATGAGTATAAATGCTGAATTTATACTGGTAAAAAGATCGGGCTAGAAGCTGAAACAAGTTCCACTTTAAAAAATTAACTAAAACTAAACACATTTAACTTATAGATTCTATAAAAGTCAATTCCTGAACCCATACATAAAAGTTAAAACATAGGAAGAAACTGACTTAAATTGATATATAGAGCCTTGCAATGGGATTGCATACTTGAAAATTAATCAGCAAATAAGAGTCCAGACAATTAAGATTTTTTTGAATAATCTAAAAAATTAATTGGGAAAAAAAACAGGTTACAGTTGGTGTTAGGGTTAAGTTAGGAAACAATAAGAAAAATGATGCAAAAAACTCGCTCAGCAAATCAGAAAACTTTGAGTTTTTGGAAAATTACAAAGTTTTGATCGAAAATCAGTTTGACTGATTACTATCACAAAACTAAACTTAAAATAGAAATGTCACCAACAAGATCGAATCCTGACCTGATGAGATGAATTTATGATTCTTTTCCAGTTTCTGCCTCAATGGCTAAAATAACTGTGAAACTTTCATCAGAACCTGTAGATTTTGTGCATTTCCAAGTGTCATGGGCAGCCATTGGAAATGGCCACACAAATTGCAATCCAGTGCTGAAGTACAGAGAAACTATACATTTTGTTCATGAAGCAGTGACAATTGAATTGGTAGATAATCATTTGACTCCCTTCAGTCTTTAATAAAAGAATTAACAGAAGAATTTTATCATTTCAAAAGGAAAGTCTCCCTTGATAGCCATTCATCTTGTACTGTTAAATATTGAAATGTTTCCTTGTTGGTCATCTTAGTTGCTTAAGTATAGGAAGTTTCCTTTTTGGTCTTGAGTTTGCAATCATTTTATTTAGAATCATCGTCTTTGTAAATCTATTTTAAGGAGTCTCTATCTCCTTTGTTTAATACATCAATTTGCCATAGCATGATATCAAAGAGGGTTGAAGTTTATAAAATTTGACAGATTTTTTTTTTTAAAATTGTAGCCTCCTCTTCCCTAGAATTTATTTACAATTGGAGGTTTTTCGAATCATTGTAGTTTTTTTTTTTTTTTGAGGGTTTTTTCCATAGTTCCAAGAATTGCCGGTTTGGCAATTCAATTCAGGCATGCCAATTTTTTTGGAGCCGGTGAATTGAATCACCGATTTTTTGCCATGAATCACCTACTTCTAGCTCACAACCCACTCTTGAAGGCATGGGTTTGAACAAGGAGATTCATGATACTGCTAGAAAAGAAATTTACAAAATTTTGGTACTTTTGCAACATTCCATTAATTGCAGCTAGGTAATTGATTCTTTTTTCTTTGTTTTCTTTAAGTAAAATTTTTATTATATCTACTTGTTTTATGATTCATTGATGAATCATAGATTCACTTTACAAACTTACATAATGATTTGTCATCTAAATTTCTAATCATAATCTATTTGTGATAGGGCTCCTTATTGGCAAAACATGATAGATGCAATTGTTATTTGTGGTCCGGGGTTTAAAGCCTTAATTCAGGCTGAGTTGAGTGGATAACTCTTGGATAAAATGGTAGAGGACATGAAGGCTGAGCTTTAGGACAACAGAAAGGAGTGGATCAAAAAAGGTTGCACCATCATGACTAATGGTTGGACAAATAGGAGGAATAGAACACTCCTCAACTTTCTTGTTTCCTATGGTAGTGCTTGATCATTCTACTTTCCTACATACATTGTGAATTGTGATTGAATATTTCAAATTTTGATTTGTTGATTGCTAATTTGTTGATGATCCATTATAATTCATTGTTTTGTAGAATATACCATGTTCCTCAAATCCATTGATGCTTCAGCTCATATCAAAAATGTCACATACTTATGTGAGGTTATTGAGGAAGTCATAGCACAGGTGAGGAAGCAACATGTGTGCAAGTGGTGACGGATAATGCAGCAAGTTATGTTGTTGCAGGTAAACTTTTAACTTTTCAAGTTTTGAAAATAAATTTATTTGAATTTTGAACTTTTTCTAATTCTAAGTTTCCTAACATGTTTGAATTTCTAATTGACTTAAAATTGTTGTAGGTAAACTTTTGATGGAGAGGGGCCCCACCATATTTTGGTCTTCTTGTGCGGCACATTGCCTTAACCTCATTTTGGAGGAAATTGGCAAGCTTGAGTGGGTCAAATCATGTGTCAAAAAGGCAAAAAGTATATGCAAGTTTATCTACAATCATTCTTTTGTCCTTAGCACAATAAAAGACTACACAGGAGGCAAAGAGTTAGCTCGTCCAGTCATCATGAGGTTTGCCTCGAACTTCATCACACTATAGTCCTTGTTGACATCAAGGGACGATCTAAGGAGCATGATAGTTGAGCAGGAGTGGATTACATCTTCCTATGCTACAACCATTGCAGGAGTAGATGTGGTGAATTGCATCTTTGATGATGATGGTTTTTGGAAACCTACTAAAGAAATCTTTATAGTAAATTTATTGCAATTTAACATTTAGTGTTTTATTATTTTAGTATTTAATATTTAGTATTTAATCTTTATTATTTAATTGTTTAATGATTTAGTTTTACTTTTAATTATAATATTTTATATTTAAGTTTTTACTCAAATGCTTTTTTCACTGAACCCCTTGTATCTCTCCTACGAACTGTTGATGGGGTGAAGCCCTCTATGGGCTACATATATGAGGGCATGGATAGGGCCAAGGAGACCATTACAGCCCAGTATGTAGGAGTGCAGGAGAAGTATGCCACTATTTGGGAGATCATTGATAGGAGATGGCAGAATCATCTCCACCAACCCATCCACGCAGCAACTTACTAGCTAAATCCGACATTTTGTTCTTGTCCTAACTTTAAGGAGGATGAGGAGGTTCTCACCGGCTTATATACAGTGATCCAGAGGTTGAGTAGTGATGAGGATAGTGCAGTTGCTACCATTGAGCTAAACAAGTTCAATAATAAAGAAGGGCCACTTTTCTCTAGCAAGATGGCCATAGATGCTCAGACAACAATACAGCCAAGTAAAAATAATATATTCATGAATCTTAAGGTTATGACTTATAAGTTGTGCATTTTAATTGTTGATTATGTAATTTTAAAGTTGTAAATGAGACCAATTGTTTTTGTTTTCCCTTATTTCAGATAGATGGTGGTAAATGTTTGGGCCCACAACCCCAAAACTTCAAAAAATTGCCATCCGTATTCTAAGTCAGCCAAGCAGCGCTTCTGGATGTGAGCACAGTTGAACCATGTTCAAGCACATCCATTCAAAGAGGAGAAATAGGTTGACTGTGCAGAGGTTGAATGATCTTGTCTTTGTTCATTACAACCTTTGTCTTAAGATCAAACAAATTTTGGGTGCTGACTCCTCTTTGATCATTTTGGAGGAGATTGATCCAAAATTAGAGTGGCTCACTGAGACTATGGATCTAATCTTTACTAAGACCATGAGTGGGTTCACTAGGTGGATAGAGAGGCTTAGGCTATGGCCATGGCAGAGGAGACAGCAAGAGCACATTTAGGCACTAGTAGACGCACATGCACATGCACAGACACAGGTCGACGTGAGCCCATCTTACATGCAGAGGCTATGGCTTGGCAATCCTCTAGGACCTACCTTAGACACCTTTCTAGAAGGCAGACTGGATACTCAAAGGCTGAGGCTGAGGTTACGACTGAGCTTGAGGATGATGATGAGGATGATGATGAGGCTTGAGCTGGAGCCTTGTTTTTTCATTTTTGTTTATAAATATTGATAGACATACATTTCATGGATCTTCATCTTAGACTCTTACATACATTAATGATTTGATGTCTTATGGATCTTCATCTTACATAAATTCTATGATTTGAATCATTATAATCATATGATTTCTATTTACTTCAGCTACAGCCTACAATTTACATTTTATGTGTAACATAGTTACGTATGTGATGGGTTTATCATTTATGTTCCATGTTTATGTATGTTAACTTCTATTTGATCATGTTATAGTGTGTTTAAGTTATATTCTATAAAGGGTGCATGAAATAAATTTAAAAGGTTTTTTAAATTTGTCGATTCATAACCGATTCGATTCTGATTCACGATTCAATTCGGCCTTGCCAATTCCAATCTGATTCTGATTCTCGTTATTATGGTTTTTTCAACACATTTTTGTTTTCAAGTTTGAGAGTTTCTGGTCTAAGACCAGTGCAGCCTTCTCTCTAGTTTTTATGTGATGGATATTCTATTACCAATGGTTAAGGTTTCATGAAGCCATGCATTGTGTGATCGGTGAGTTCTTTTTTTCCCTCAAAAAATTTTGGATGAGTTATATAATTTCTCCATGAAAAATTCTATAGGGGTTTTATAGTTTTTCCCACAAAAAAAATTATTCTAGGTTATTGTAATTTTTCCTCAAAAAATAAATCTGTGGATTTTGTGCCATTTTTTACACAAAAAAATGTTTTGTCAAAGGGTTTTACCATTTTCCTAAAAAATGAAGTTTTATATCCCAATCTATGTTTCAGATATTGTGCCAGGTTGCCAGCTGCTCACTCATGTTTCAATGTCTGGGTTTTTACAATTCTTTTCCTAACAAACTATGATGTGGATTTTAATCATTATTTGGACAAAAAAATGTTTGGTTTTGATTAATTTTTCTCCTCAAAAATCGTGTTTGATTATTATTTTAGGGTTTTTTTTCCACAAAAAATCATGATTACTATTGGTGTTCTCAGAGTTTTTCTAATTCTTTCACCAAAAAATCATAAATCATGATTACTATTGATGGTCTCAAGGTTTGTTAAATTTTTTCACCAAAAAAATCACTATGGGGTTTATTGATTTTCTCAACAAAAATTGTGTTTTCTTGCAATCTATTTTGGTTTTTTGTGCTCATTTGCAAAAAGGTTTGGCATTTTCCCTCAAAATTTTGTTTTCTTGCAATCTATTTCGGTTTTTTGTGCAAAAAATTGTTCCTAGTGTCTCTAGCTACAGGGAGGGACAATTCTTGTTTCTCCAACATCAAGTTGGATGGATTTTGATTATCTTGGTCATTTCAAGAAAATATGTAGAACCAAGAAGGGTCTCACTCTCAACAACAAGCTCAATTTGCAAAATGTTTTGACAAGAAGCGAGCAGCCGTCTCTATGCTTATGTGACCATAAGGGGACAGCCTTCTTGCATTTGTGACCAAAAGACCTCCAGATTGTCTTCTATAGGGTTGTTAGAACGATAACTATTAAGGAAGGTGTTAAAATATTGTAATCTTTCTTTAATGGTCATCTTAGTTGCTTTAGGAAGTTTCCTTTTCAGCCTTCAATTCACGATTCCTCTTTGTAAATCTATTTAACGAGCCTTGACCTCCTTTGTTTAATACATCAATTTACCATAACATGTACCAACCTTATTGTTTTCTAACTTCATTTTATCTTATGTCCTTGTTCTAGAACTATTTTGTGCACAAGCCTCCACATCTTATACATATTAGATTGTGTAATATCCCTTTTTCAATTAAGGGTAAAGATGAATGCAATGATTTTTCTTGAGTGCAGATCAAACTTAAAGATGTTAAGTTTTTTAGCTCAGAAATTGGATAAACAATTAAGAAGAGCATAAATAATGCACAAAAAATTCAATACATTTATTCTGGGAAAACCCTTCCACTTGAAAGGAAAAACCCAGCCACACCAGCAAATATCTCTTTTATTGATAAAAATGTTTGAGTACAAAACTTTCACTTGATTGATTTTACAATACACCAATCAATTATATAAATAAATTACATTAGATTCTTCATCTTATACATGAAGGTCTCTTCAAATCCCAAATACAAGACCCTTCATATTTCCAAATATTCAACATTTCATATTTCCATACGCATGCCTCATTGCATGATGTATGATGCGTCTTTTTATAATATTAACTTAAATATATTCACAGATATCTTTTTCAGCTAAAGATGACTATACCGGTCATAACAAACATATTTCTATCTCATAAAATTAGAGATAAAGATCTATGTCGCAGCTACAATCTTCAAAACTCCCTCTTAGCAAGAGAGAGATCTTTAATCAAGCAGGCACACATAGCTCCAACCAAAGATGGTCAATTCCCATAACACGTGTTACCTCAGCAAAACATAATCCACTATAATTACTTCATAAGCACATAAAATGGAGTCACACGTGACTTTCGCCATGTCTACTTGCAAAGGGTGGAACGAAGACTTTCACCTCAAAAATTTCTCCCAAAGAAAGATATATTTACACCATGCCTTCTCACAGAGGGTGGTCCACCATACCTACTTAGAGAGGGTGGGATGAGGACATGCAACTCAAACTTCTCCCAAAGAAAAATGCATTCCACCATGCCTAATCACGGAGGGTAGTCCACCATACCTACTCACAGAGGGTGCAACGAGGGCTTTCACCTCAAACTTCTCCCAGAGAAGAATTCTCTTAACATAGACTCCCTCTTAGGAGGTACAACTTTAATCACCACAATAAGATAGTTGACTATTGCATAAACTTGCAAAGGGTTCGTCATCTCTCTTTGTCACGTAACCTCCCTCTAAAGTTGAATGTCTCTTTCTCCAAATATGATATTCCTCTTCTAATAATGTGCCACCAATTCAGTATCAAGACTGACAAACAACTTTGCATAATCTCTCACCATACCATTGCATCCTGCAACCAAGAGAGATTTATAAGATCCATTTATCACAGAGATCAATGCAAAGATACTCTATTTCCAAACAGCATAGAATACTTATCTCTTTGATGTCTGATCTCAACAAACATACACAATATTTGAATAAGTGCATACCAACATTCATATGATAATCATTGACCTTGTTGAACAAAAAATGTGTTACGCAATAAAGATGTTACCATAAAGGAAAATGAGAACCGGCATCTTTAGAGTAACTTCGAAGAGATCTTCTATAGAAAACACCAAGTCAAATTTCCCTTGAGAAACATAGCCTTCAATTAAGTTACTTGAGCCTCTAGCTCCATAGTAAATGTCAAAAAGTGACCCATGGTAAAGATGAAGCCAATACAAAATCTTTATTTCAATAAATCTCTACACACACATAGTGTAACTCTGCATGCACGCAGCAATGAAGTTGCACAAAATATACACAAACTTGTTACTGATCCATCAAAATTGCATGCTGATAATCAATAGCTTCGACTCCTGGAAAGCACAACATGATTCTTATACTGATTCCAGCCTCTGCTAATGAATTCCTTTTGACTCATAATTCAATACACATAACAGATCAAGTTGTTAGAACAGATCATATGGAGAATAAAACTAATTATGTCCCATGAACAGAATAGTCATAAAAGCACTCTTTACTCAGAATACCAATCGCTTGATGCACAACTCTGATTACAAGACTAATTATAGTGCACATATAGCACACAGAAAAAAATGCAGAATTTCATAACATTATCAGAAGTTCAACAGAGATGTAATAAAGCCAGAATAAGTGGCAATCTCTTCTTTGATACATCCTGCAATTAAATATGAAGATCAATACTATACGCTATTCTTAAAAAAAAGTTCAAGATCCATAACTCAAAGGATATAAACACGGAATATATTTTCTTATGAATGCATATAATTGACATATGCGACCTTTTATTATGATTTAGTACTGGACACTTGCAAGAAAACAATTTCAGTAATTCTACTCAGTCAGATACAATTCATAGAAATCAACTTAAAACATCCCAAAAATAAATGAGATCCAACTAAATAACAAAACATGTAGACTCGAGTTTAAATGATAGAAAGTACTTAGCTTGCTAACTGCAATTGCCTTGTCCCTCTCTATGCCTCCTACTACACTGATGCAGCTGCAGTGACTCAAGAGCAGTGCAATTACTCAACTGACCCGAGATTGATGGCACTAGAAAGGACCATTTCCCATCCGTTGTCATGCCAGATTGATATGTTCTGTTTTCACAGACATCTGTATTGCTGGCATGAACTCCCTTGTTGCAGCCTGATCAATATCCATCTCTGGTCACTCTTGAGATTTTCTTGGATATGCCACCTATAATAGGCACATGGCTATCTCTTAAATGTCACCAAAAAACACTAAAGATCCGCTTTTCCATTACACCCCTCATATGTCTGATGATCACTGCCTCTGGAGAGGATATGTTTCTCTAGAAATGATTTCCTGCAGGCTGAAAATTATAAATGATGTAGCAACAACAGGGTCTACATTCATGTGCAGAAATATTGTACGTCAACCTTTTCCATCTATAGTTGCTTCAAACATGGTTGCAGCAGCACATAGTGACCCTGGTCTTGAGGAGATGGTTTTAGTTAGCAAGGTTTAATCAATATGCATTGCAAAAATTGCCTCGACACCTACAAGTGCACTTTATTGGTGTATAAGATCTGCACCTAATCCCCCTTCTTCTGCAGGTTCTAATATGAGTCTCATATAGTATAATACACTTGAGCTTATCCATCCTATGGTGGAGCAGATTGGCAGCCCCGAGAAGCACAGCGACATGTGCGTTAAGCCCACATGCATGCATTCTTCCGGAAATTTTTCTCGTGATCCCACTCTTGCTTGTGTATACATAACAGAGCCCATCACAACCATTATAAATAAGTGAAATAACTAAGATCTTACAAAATTATCATGATTCCCATTGTTTCTAAGACACGCAAGCCAAGGGTCCGTATGAATGTTTATACTTGAATAGCCAAGGCATCCATGTCAGCCCTAAGAGCAACAATAGGAGGCAACCCTGAACCAAATGGAGTCTCCAAACCAAACTTCGCGTATTGCTACTCATATGATACCCCAATTCTATCCAGCTCACTTATGATAAAGGAACTTGAGTTATATTTCTCAAACATGAGTTCTCGGTACTCATGAATTCTTCTCTTGACAGAATTTCACCATTGATTATCACTCTTGGCGGCATCCATGAGCTCCCTGCAATAAATTTTCATTGATGTGTAACCGACATCAGTGACATGTGAAAGAGACAAAGTGGTCTTAATGGTCGAACTCGCATCACTATCTCAAGTTAGATCATGGTCATCATCTTCATTGGTGTTTGACAAATTTTCTGTATAGATCATTGTCATTATCATCATCCCTATCATTTCTTTTATCCTCAATAACATCTCAGGACAGATTCTTCACATTACAGTTGCTTCTTGGAATCTCCATATCCCCAAGTCCTGGACCTGCTCCTTGACCTGATGATAATCTTCACAATATCGGAAAATGCAACAATTATTCACAAATTCAATTAACCTTAGCCTTATACATTGCTCAGATAAATATCAAGCACTGGTATATAAATCTGCCATGTGAATTTGCACATTTAAATATGAAACAACAAATGGCTCACAACAAATTCTGAATTTATTCATTAACTTAGTATACTTCAGACAATTCCCACTCACAATCACATAAAGATTTTATCACCAGTAAAACCACAAATGTCCAGCCTTGAGGAATCCAAATCAAAAATAAATTACCAGAAATCAAAGATAAATTACCCAACTCTCCAAGATCGAATTTCCCTCTCAGCCACAGTCAATACAGTAAAAGAAAACATTGAATCATTCCAACCAACAATCGCTCCTCAGCCACAGGAAATACAATATGAGAAGCCACCATGAAAATCCCAGAATTCACAAGAAACCAATCTCCACTATACTTCAGCAATGGAGCAAAAAATTCAAATGAAACCCTTATACCTCAACAAGGGATTTGATAATCAGAACCTCTAAAAAAGCCACGAAGGCAACAAAAGCAAATTAATATTGAAGCGTGCTTTTCTCAACAAACGGGCTTGTATTTATAACCTCCATATGCCCTTTTGTTGCCAAAATGTAACTTCACTCAAGAAGCTTGACCACACAACATTAATTAGAAGCTTCCATTAGATTCTTTCACTTGACTTGGCTTAACTAATTAATAAATGGCTCAGAGATAAATTACCAAATTCTCCAAAAGATAGGATTGCCCTCTCAGCCACAGTCAATACACTAAAAGAAAACATTGAATCATTCCAACCAACAATCGCTCCTCAGCCACAGGAAATACAATACGAGAAGCCACCATGAAAATCTCAGAATTCACAAAAAACCAATCTCCACTATACTTCAGCAATGGAGCAAAAACCTCAGATGAAACCCTTATACCTCAGGAAGGGATTTGAAAATCAGAACCTCAAAAAAAGCCACAAAGGCAACAAAAGCAAATTAATATTCAAGTATGCTTTTCTGAACAAATGGGCTTGTATTTATAAAATAATTGAGAAATCCAAATCAAAAATAAATTACCAGAAATCAAAGATAAATTACCAAACTGTCCAAGATCGAATTTCCCTCTCAGCCACAGTCAATACAGTAAAAGAAAACATTGAATCATTCCAACCAACAATCGCTCCTCAGCCACAGGAAATACAATATGAGAAGCCACCATGAAAATCCCAGAATTCACAAGAAACCAATCTCCACTATACTTCAGCAATGGAGCAAAAAACTCAGATGAAACTCTTATACCTCAGCAAGGGATTTGATAATCAGAACCTCTGAAAAAGCCACGCAGGCAACAAAAGCAAATTAATATTGAAGCGTATTTTTCTCAACAAACGAGTTTGTATTTATAACCTCCATATGCCCTTTTGTTGCCAAAATGTAACTTCACTCAAGAAGCTTGACCACACAACATTAATTAGAAGCTTCCATTAGATTCTTTCACTTGACTTGGCTTAACTAATTAATAAATGGCTCAAAGATAAATTACCAAACTCTCCAAAAGATAGGATTGCCCTCTCAGCCACAGTCAATACACTAAAAGAAAACACTGAATCATTCCAACCAACAATCGCTCCTCAGCCACAGGAAATACAATACGGGAAGCCACCATGAAAATCACAGAATTCACAACAAACCAATCTCCACTATACTTCAGCAATGGAGCAAAAACCTTAGATGAAACCCTTATACCTCAGCAAGGGATTTGAAAATCAGAACCTCAAAAAAAGCCACAAAGGCAACAAAAGCAAATTAATATTCAAGTATGCTTTTCTAAACAAATGGGCTTGTATTTATAACCTCCATATGCCCTTTTGTTGCCAAAATATAACTTCACTCAAGAAGCTTGTCCACACAACATTAATTAGAAGCTTTCATTAGATTCTTTCACTTGACTTGGCTTAACTAATTAATTAATGGCTCTTTCCAATGATAACTCAACCTTCAACTTAAGTGAAATTATAAAGTTAAATTGCAAATTTATAATAAGTCATTTAATTATTTGATAATAATTTGGCCACTAAAAATATAATAACTCCCAAAATAGACATCATTTAAATATGTCATCTGAAATAGGAGTCATACCTACTATTTCTCCATGTGACCAAATGCACTTTACAAAAATAGAAAGGGTCCATCTCAATCAACACCCAACCTACCACAAATAGTAAGTAAACAAAACTAATCCCAAACAAAGTCCAATCTAAGCCAAAGGAAGACCAACCAATAGCTTACTGAATTGTGGAGAAAACAAGACCCTCTCAAGCCAAGCCACTACCAAAGAAGACCCTCTATTCACAATAATTAGCCTACGAGGATCTCAATAATAGGTTAATCTCTCAAATTCCGATGCCAACAAAAATGGGGACATTACAGTCCTCCCTCCCTGAGATTTCTTGTCCTCAAGCAATCCGGCAATACAATGAACTCCAACCTCCACCTGGATCCCAAATGAAGAAGTGTGTGACATTCCTGTGGACACTAAACCAACAGCAAACTAGCATCCTCAGGACCAACCACATGTCCTACAGCCTAACACCCAAAACTTGTACAAATGATGTAGAAGTCAGAATGTCACCAAAAAGCAACTCCATAGAAGATCTATGCATCCTCTTCTTCCATGTATCTACCCACATAATATATATTGGACGGGAATCTTGATCAACACCAATAATTGCTGAAAAAGATGTAGCTACAGGCGTACCATATGCACTCATGCCAACTGTATCAGCAATAGGTGTAGCCATATCAAAATATGTGGACACGAGAACAACACTAATTGTCGCAACAGAAAAATGAAACGAATCTACTGTTGATGAAAACTCATAATCATCAACATGTGCGCCATCATCAGAACACACATCAACAACTGCATGCATATCTAAACTCCTCCATAGATGGATCAACCAACACAAAAGGAGCCACCAACGCTGATAGGACTGTATCATCGCATGCTCCTACTCCCATTATCATTGCATCACCATCAAATGCATGATCCTAGGAACTCATGCCAACGACTACATCATCTAACTCAACCAGACATGAATTCTCGTCACATTCCACCTCAATATTGCTCAACTCATGTGGTATCTCATAAAAGTGAACCGCATATTTGTAGCCGCAACTGTATCATCACATTTTGCTCTTCGAAAAAGTGATATCACACTTTGCTCAAATCTCGGATTTGAAATTAGTTGGGTCATGAGTTTGTGATTTTGATTCAACTCATTTACTAGCACATCCAACTGTTTTACAATACTCTGTATCTCAAATTCTCCATCCCTAGGCAGAGAAGTACATCCTCTACGAGTATAATATCTACATGGAATGAATCTCCTGTCACCATCCATGTCACTATACCAATCACAAAATTAATCCAACAATCTCAAAAGTAAGCACCAACCAAAATAATAACCGAGTCCAATTCCTATAGGCTAGCAGGAAACCACTCTAATACCACTGTAATAACTCGAACCAGTTATAACTTCAACAAACACCAAATTCTTTTATAATTCAGTTGTTTGACATTTCGTCGAACACTTTGCAGGCAAGCTCTAATAGCACTGTAATAATCCTATTCGGTTATGCTTCTAGCAATACCACTTATTCATACATTTGACATTTCAACAAACACTTGGCAGACAACCCAAGTACCACTGAATATATGATATTTAAAATTCCAAATACGATATTGGAAAATGCAACAATTGTTCACAAATTCAATTAACCTTAGCCTTATACATTGCTTAAATAAATATCAAGTACTAGTATATAAATTTGCCATGTGGATTTGCATATTTAAATATGAGACAACAAATGGCTCACAACAAATTCTGAATTTATTCATTTGACTTAGTATGCTTCAGACAAATCCTGCTTGCAATCACATAACGATTTTATCACCAGCGAAACCACAAATGTCCATCCTTGAGAAATCCAAATCAGAAATTACCAGAAATCAGAGATAAATTACCAAACTCTCCAAGATAGAATTGCCTTCTCAGCCACAGTCAATATAGTAAAAGAAGACACTGAATCATTCCAACCAACAATTGCACCTCAGCCACAGGAAATACAATACGAGAAGCCACCATGAAAATCTCAAAATTCACAAGAAACCAATCTCCACTATACTTCAACAATGGAGCAAAAACCTCAGATGAAACTCTTATACCTCAGCAAGGGATTTGAAAATCAGAACCTCAAAAAAGCCACGAAGGCAACAAAAGCAAATTAATATTCAAGCATGCTTTTCTCAACAAATGGGCTTGTATTTATAACCTCCATATGCCCTTTTGTTGCCAAATGTAACTTCACTCAAGAAGCTTGACCACACAACATTAATTGAAAGCTTCCATTAGATTCTTTCACTTGACTTTGCTTAAATAATTAATAAATGGCTCTTTCCAATGATAATACAACCTTCAACTCAAAAGAGATTATAAAGTTAAATTATAACTTTATAATAAGCCATTTAATTATTTAATAATAATTTGGCCACTAAAAATATAATAACTCCCAAATAGTCATCATTTAAATATGTCATCTGAAATAGGAGTCATGCCTATTTTTTCTCTATGTGACCAAATGCACTTTTCAAAAATAGAAAGGGTCCATCTCAATCAACACCTGACCTACCACAAATAGTAAGTACACAAAACTAAGCCCAAAAGAAGTCCAATCTAAGCCAGACGAAGGCCAACTGATAGCTTATTGAATTGTGAAGAAGACAAGACCCTCCCAAGCCAAGCCACTGCCATAGAAAACCCTCTATTCACAATAGTTAGCCTACGAAGATCTCAATAATAGGCTAATCTAAGAGTAAGATAGAAAGAAGAATAGACACAACATATGGAACTGAGTAGATTGCCATGGTGATAAAAAAAGGAGCTGAGCATATCATAACAAATAACACCGACCAGATTAGAAGAGAATAGAACATAGTCAACTTCAACCAGAACCAATTAGAAGAAGGGAGGCAACTTGAACACACGTAGGATAGAGAAGAAAACACCTTTGAATCGAGGACAACAGTCTAGAACCCACAGTAGCAATTACCTCATTAATGACCACAACATGAACTTTATGCCAATCTCCAAAACAAATAAGTCTGATTATGCGCTCCAAACACATATAGCATCAAATGACAGGTTTCAGTCACTTAAAGATAAGACTGATGATATTAGCAGAAAATTCCAACCAAAACAAACAACAATAAGCACATATCTCCATTGGCCAAGTATGGGAACCCTCAACCATTCAAAAGGTAATCCTTCCTAATACTTGAGTTGCTCATGGAAACCCAAATTCCTCAGAGACAAGCATGAATGGTGTCACATCAAACCCATTGACTCTTGAAGTCATAACACAACCCAATAGGTTGTTTCCGATAAGGAGCATTCCCTAACACTAATGTTAAAGTAACTAAGATCATTTCTGCAAATGTATAAACAATGCCATTGTAATTGATGATAAATTGTCCTTAAGATAAGTATCTTATATATATAATATATATTATATATGCAATACAATATATATTATATATTATGCATTATATATCTTATATATATACTATATATATGATATATGTAATATAATATGTATTATTCATATTATGTATTATTATATAATATTATATTTTACATATATGGTTAATATATTAATATTATATATATGTTAAAGGTGAGTTATACATATAGTTGTTTATAAACTAAATGGTGATTAACTATAGAGACATGTCTCTTTATGTCTCTTGAAGAGACACGTCTCCTCTCATATTTATATGAGATCCAAATCTGCATTTGGAAATCATCAATTACAATGGCAATGATTATACATTTGCAGAAACGATCTTTGTTACTTTAACATGGTATCACAGCTGCAGGCTGCAAATGTAGAAAATAGAAAAGATGCAAAACAATTATGTGATAGGAGAAAATGATTCAAATAAGGACATCATTGATCGAAGACAAGCAAACTCTCATATAGACAAGCGACTGGAAAAACATCATGGTGATATTATATACAAAGAATTGCATGTCTGATGTTTAAGCAGTTATAATCGCAAGATAAGGAGGTGTCATCACCACACATGCAGGATATACTATTAGAATCAGTTTTATAATACATACAAAAACTCCTTCGAAAAAGAAAAAAGAAAAAAAAAAAAGTTGTTCAATGATAGAAGACAAAATAGGAGGATAACAAAAGAAGAATTTGTGAAGAGTCGGGTGTTGTCTGTGTGGCAAACCGATAAGATTAATAAGATTTGTGATCATAAAATTGAGTGTTATTTGTGTGACAGCTCCATACATTAATATGACTCACCACCAGGAATTAGTTGTTAACCCTTATCATTTACGATCCAAGGGGCTAATTTGGAACTTAATGGGGTCATGTGATCATTGGAGAGATTATGTCACCTAGTCACAAAACTATCAAGTTAGGAAAAAATATAAATCAGATGGTAAAAACAGACTATCGACGAATTATTGGTTGGAACACCCCTGTTATCAGGTTAAAGAGATAACAAACCATTGCAGACCAAGACAGCACACATGACTGAGAATGAATTATTGGAAGTGACCATGGAAGGAATGCCTCATATTATTGCTGCTGGAGATTCCGACAAAAATGATGGATATTAAATATAGAAAAACTGCGAATGAATGATTTAGTTATTCCATTGTCTATCACAACATAGACTAAGCATATGGAAATGCGCAATTAATTCATCCATGTATTATGAATTACTATTCAATTCTGAGAAAAGACAGGGAAGAAAATAATCTGCAGAAATATCGATAATAAGAGAATAACATGAGAGTTTGGGAGAACAACAATAAGCTTTTAAAAGGGAATGGATAGGAGTATGAAGGGCGGGACATAATCTATACCATAATGTCCTGTTTCACAAACAAACCTGCATGTATGGAGGCCGCTAAATGATAATATTCTCATGGTCGTTGTTCATCAAGTCATGGTATAGGAGATCTATATATGAGAACTAATAATATCTAATTAGAGACATAGTCAGGGATATGTTAGTAAACATAGTTAGGGAACATTGGTACGATAGAAATTGGTTAAAAAGAAGACGACTACCTCTCTCTGCAATAGCAGAGACCTTGAGTATGAGTTTGTGAATATTCATAGTAATGGATATCAGCACCGAGCAATTCATTTTCACTTATCTATAAAGAAAATAATCTGAGAATATAATGAAGGAACCAACATTCAAAGGTGGCATAAAATAGGAATTGATCAGAAAGATAAAGTTTCAAGCTCTAAACATAGCGGGATCCAATTTGTCTAATTCCTATTGTTTGACAAATGTTTATACGAAGACATCATCTTATTTGAGGCACATGGGACCCTCATTGGAGCAACTTGTATCAAGAATGTTAATGTGGAGATAAGTATCTATTATCTTTGAGTATTATATTTACTTACATGAAATTAATAATATTGTTTTATTATAGGAAAATATAATTTGTATTTTGACGAATTCTAATGTTATGGGATATCAATAGCATTAGGATAAGATTAGAAATAAATTAATGTAATGAGGGGGTAAACCATTATAGTTAAATATATAATAACAATTCTTAGCTAGTAAACTATAGTTGGTATCATAATTTCCATTGATAATAAAAAATATTTTGAAAATATAGATTAAATTATATATAGAAGATAGAATATATGCATATATATATATATATATACATATATATACACGCACGCACACACACACACACACACACACACATATATATATATTAGGTCTTTATCTATATTACATGGGAATGATCTTATATCAATTGTAGAATTATTCTCGAGTATTATGTTAAGTCTCTCTTATTTTTGTAATTCATTACATACTATAAGAGACATGTGCCTTGATCTTTTCCTCTGAGAATGTTATTGCAGGAAGATGGAGATTAAGATTTAGAGGGAGATTGACATTTCATTAGAGACAACCTTGAAAGAGAGGGAGCAGATAGAGGATATGATCCGGTCAATCTTCAATGATCTCGATCATATTAATTTAGAGGGAGTAAACCATGTTGTGATGGAATCTTCAATGATCGATAAACTGTAACAGTCAAGAGGACGGTAATTCATGCAACTATGTGATCGTAATGGGCCTACCCTTTGTGTACATCATATGGAAGTGGTGACTTTAATTAAACCATCTATGATAAATGATAAACAATGTTCTATTCTCACTTGAACCATCTTTAAAGGGAAGATGCTCCATTCATATGGAGATGCTATCAAATATTGTGCAGACTCAACCTAATGATAGTAACTCCAAAGACCTTGATGATCAAGATGGATAAAGTGAGGCTCTTCAAGAAAACATCTTTAATGATTAAGATTATGAGATTCTCCTACATTAAGAGGGAGTATGACACTTCTTCGAAGGCAATGCTGAAGCTTAGAAGATTGATACTTAGAGGGAGTCTAGAAATACATGTGGGTGACTGTATGATGTTGATGGGCCTACTCCTACATATATCATGAGGGAGTGATGAGTTTGACAGGCATCCTTGGGTAAAGAGAGTTTCTGAGGAAGTAACAAAGAAGACATGAATTCCCAGGATCAATGTTCAGAGGGAGAAATTTTTGAGATGCAATCCTTTGTGGATGATATCTTCGCTATGAGGAGAAGTTCTAAGGGAAATTAATTATAATGTGCTCTCCTCTATGAGAGAGAAATATAAGGTGAAAACCCTTTTTACCACTCTATGTCTAGGTTCATGGTAGTTACTATTTCACATATGATATGTAATAAAAGATGACGATCTTTCATTGACATATATAAATAGAAGGTAACCATTATAAGATGATGATCTTGTAAATGGTAAACCTGTTATCATAGTTCTTTAGACCAGATTTTGCCAGACGCCATGATAATGAACAAACAGAAGGTAATTGTTTGTAAGGTGACGATCTTGCAAATGATAGGCCTGTTATCATGGACATCTCTAGATATTGCTTCGGGCAATTAGAGATCATAGATAACAAACCCATTATGTCATAATGGACATTTCTGGATATTGCTTCGGACAATTAGAGATCATAGATAACAAACTCATTTATGTTACCACGGACATCTCTAGATATTGTTTCAGACAATTAGAGCTCATGGGTAACAATTTTTTATGTTATTACTATGGACATCTCTAGATATTGTTTCGGACAATTAGAAATATTAGATAACATATTCATTATTATTACTCTAGATATTGTTTCGGACAATTAGAGATCATAATGTATGTTATAATAGTGTTCATAACATTGTGATTGTAGTTATTTGACAAGTCACTATTTCAAAGTGTTAAAGTCAGATAATATGTTGTGTATAGATATCCTTGATTCTGATGTCTCATAAAATGTTTTTGTTACTTCTCTCTTTCTAAGAGGGAGTGTTGAAATATATCATCAGTCGAAGTGATATACTCATTACATTGAGTATTTGTATTCATGATTTATATGAACATTGTTTATGTCTCATATTACTAATAAGAATATATATATATACGAGTGTATATATGTATGTCTATGACTTACATAAGCTATGGGACATGACTTTGTTGTAGCCTCTGTTGGATTGAGTTTATCAAAGCTACCTCATTGATGATAAATTGTCCTTAAGTATCTTATATATATAATATATATTATATATGTAATATAATATATATTATATATTATGCATTATATATCTTATATATATAAAATATATATATGATATATGTAATATATGTATTATATATATTATCTATTATATATTATTATATAATAATATTATATTATATTACATATATGGTTAATATATTAATATTATATATATGTTAAAGGTGAGTTATACATATAGTTATTTATAAACTAAAATGGGATTAAATATAGAGACATGTCTCTTCATGTTGATTAACTATAGAGACATGTCTCTTCATGTCTCTTGAAGAGACATGTCTCCTCCTCTCATATTTATATGAGATCCAAATCTGCATTTGGAAATCATCAATTACAATGGCAATGATTATACATTTGCAGAAACGATCTAGTTACTTTAACAACTAGCAATAAGAAACAATTGCAGAACTAAAGGAAGATCTATCTCAAAACCACCCAAAAAATAAAAAATAAAGACCTTCCTTAATTGTTATTATCTACAACCTGGCTCTAATACCATGTTAAGTTCTTTAGCTTAGAAATTGGATAAACAACAATTAAGAAGAGCATAAATCATACACAAAAGACTCAATACATTTATCCTAGGAAAAACCTTCCACTCGAAAGCAAAAACCCAGCCACACTAGCAAAATATCTCTTTTGTTGATAATAAAAATGTTCAAGTACAAAGCTTCCACTTCATTGATTTTACAATACACCAAGCAATCACATAAATTGATTGCATTAGACACTTCATCTTACACATGAAGGTCTCTTCAAATCCCAAATACAAGACCCTTCATATTTCCAAATATTCAACACTTCATATTTCCATGCTAATGTCTCTTCTCATGACGTATGACACATCTTTTTATTTAATATTAACTTAAATATAATCACAAATATCTCTTTCAGCTAAAGATAGTCATAACGGTCATAACAAACATATTTCTATCTCATAAAATCAGAGATAAAGATCTCTATCATAGCTACAATCTTCAACAAAAGAATCATTACACTTCTTGAAAATTTCCAACATCAATGGAGAGCACCAACTTTCCCAGGACCTCAAGATGTTGAATAATAGTAACATAAAAAAATTAAGTTTTCTTAATGTGACTTTATACTATAAAGGAAGCTTATCTTTACTTATTTATAAATTATTTTATTCTAAAGAAGGGTTGCCTACATCATAAAGCATTTTTTTGAAAGGCCAAAAATTGTTAGCACTAGGCATGGGATAAAAAAAAGTTTATTATTTGAAAAGTGTGATTGAAATGGAGGATTAAAGAGTAATATTTAATTAAAAGTTCTTGATAAGTTTAATTATTGAGGCGAAAGTGAATTTTTGAGAGGGATATTATCCAACTGCCCTAGAAGTGCCTATTCCAAAACAAGTTGTCTTGAGAAGAAGGATTAGATTGAATATTCCACTTGCTATTAGCTCTGAGTTATCTAGTTACACTCATCTTAGAATGAAAATCCTCCTACTTGGAAAAGGTGATTTCATCCAGGAGTCACCTATGTACTGAAAATAATGGGCCTTCTAGACAAAAAGCTGCAACATCCTTTATAGCAATTGTGTATAGAAACTGCCTTGGTATTGAAAGTAAATAATGAGACATTCCAGTTTGTTTACAAGGTTGAGTTATTTTTCTAGTTGTATTTTAGAGGATTCTTTTTATGCATTTCGACATGATTTTTGGCATGCAAGTATTTATGAAGTGAATTAAAAAGTTTGTGATATTGTGGGTTGATTGAAAGAGGTATCTTCCTGAAACCAAGGAAAAATAAAATAAGTAGAGCTTTAGTGATTTCTACAACTTTTATGACAATTGTACCTGTTGTACCAGAAGCGTTAATACTGTAATTAAAACCTGCAATTAATCAAGTACCATATCAATCTGATATCTATTGCTTTTCATGGGATATGGGATTAGTTTAATAATCTAATAGATATTTATTTTTTGGAGTGATTTATGTGGATTTTGGCTATGCCATTCATGCTGTGCTAGCCTCAATAAGCTCATTTGTAGACCTTCAAAGTGACTGATTTCTCACTCTGTTTGAAATCCATTGTGTTCATGGTGCTTTTGGTTCACTTTTGGTGTTGGAGATGTCTTCAATCCATGCATGTTGAGTAGTGTGTTGGGCATACACTTTGCAGGATTTTAGAGTGTCAGCAGTGCTGATCAGACCTGTTATTCGGTGCTTATCACTGACAGAGTAAGTTCATAGTGTAGCATTAATTTAAGATAAATTTATGCAACCAACTTTAGTTGTATTTGAATTTGGAGTGCGTTTACTTCATTTTGGGGTGGTTATATCAAAATATACCTTTTACAACATGTTTCAGTTCGTCTCAGACCTGATTTGACAGTGAGCCAGTGGTATCAAAGTGTCATCTAACTTGCATTAGCAACTTTCATCATTTAGAAGAAGTATATTTCATCACTTGTAGAAAAGTGTTCTTTATTGGAATATTACTATATTATATCAGCTTATCTCAGTGGTGTACATGTTAACTAGCTCTATAGTAATGCATCTCATGTATATCCTGTAGAATCTGGATGGTAATACTGCCAAAGGATACTCTTTTGCAGAGTAATGTGAATCGCCGCGATTCAAGCGATTCACACGATTTTGCGATCTGACTTGAGACATGTGATTCATGGTGAGTCGGTGAATCGGCTCACAGATTTTTGTACCAAAAATTAGTGATTTTTGTCAAAAATTGCCAGAAATCAGCTAAATCGGCAAGTTGGTAAAAAAATCGCCAAAAATCACCAATTTTAAAATCTTTGAATTTCAACGCTTTTTTCACCTTGCCGATTCGTAGCCAATTCATAGGTGATTCACGATTCGAGTAGGCCTTGCCGATTCCAATTTTTGGTTCTCATGCATATTAGATTGTAAAATTGCATGGTTTACCATCAATCACTAGAGATTATCATTCAGTATGCTTTGGCATTAGACAAGCTGTCAAATTGAGTGAAAACAATCCATGTTACTCAACAGACTTAACTAGAAATTACAAAATAGAGTAGTTCTCTTTTACCAATTCCTTATTTTTTAGGAATGATTTTGCAACAACTTATGAACAATACTAAAATTTAACAAAAAGCACCTGTCGCTACAATAATATTGATGGCTTGTGCGTTGATGTAAGAACAACACAAAAGACACCAACCCATTTGTGAATGTAAATTAAATTTCTTAGCAGACCGGTATTAGCAATTTTCAGATTGGAGAATACTGACTTCTTATTTCAATTGGCACATAATGATCAGACTGATTCTAGAGTGTATTTGAATTGCAATGACAATGAAGACTATAAGTTTGAATTGGAATTTTTAGTTTTCCTTCTATTTTGAAATTGCCGATCTGAATTTTGGAATGCAATTTGATTACAAATCTATAAGTGCCGAACTACCAAAGAGAGACTACTTATTGATTTCTATATTCCTCTTGGTCCAATCAACTAGATATAAATATGTTTTAAATAGATTTGTGTTCAAAAGACATCTCATGAGTGGATATGTCTCATGTCCACTCATGACATAACTTTATTAAATAAACAAAAACTAATGATTATCCTAATTGAATGGTTAGAACTTATTCAATAGAAACATAATCCAAGTCGCCGATCTGTTATAGACCATTTGTACGATCTTTAACCAGGCTCAATCACGTTTGAAAAATATCACGTTCGATCATAATAAGATCGACTCTATGAATATTAGTTTATTTCATGAACTGTACCAAAGGAAGATTAATCTACAACATCATATTTCAATATACTTATTGAGACATATATGGTTCCAATTTGATGCAAGAATGGATGTTTAGATTCTAAGGTGTGCTACTGATAAACCTATGTGTAAGAGAACTATGTATGTGTGCATGCTTATCAATTCATATAATGAACTGATACGCAGACAAACATGCACATATACAAACAGTCACACTTGCATCTGACCGGAGCTTCCATGTCTCAACACTCACTCTTAGCTAGGGAAGATAATTAAGTATGAATCAATTTAGATATAACCTAACTCATGATATCAAGGAGTATAGAGAAGATCAAGTCACGTGACATTCTTATATAGCTGTTATGGTATGTGCACTGACATCACGTCTCATGATGTCTACCATAACATCTCATGGCAAGTCCACAGATATTACGGCGCATAATATCCACCATGATTATCTAATAAAGAACATAATGATATACTATAGATATCATGTTTCATGATTCTTATCAAAATGTCCATGAGATATTAACCATCATGACATATATACGAATATCAAGTCACATGATATTCATCTTGTTGGAAATTGTAGCTGCGATAGAGATCTTTATCTCTATAAATATGGGCGTTATTATCGTTATGGACTCCTTAAGTTAAAGAGGACACTTATGATTAAATTGTAATATTTAATATAAAGCGTGTCATTCGATGTGTGTTGAGGCATGGGAATACGAAGAGTTGTATTTGAATGTAACAAATTATGTTTTAGGAAATTAAAGAGACCTTTGGTTAGAATGTGACGAGTCTCTCTCTTTATGTTATATATATATATATATATAGAGAGAGAGAGAGAGAGAGAGAGAGAGAGAGAGCAAAAGGCATTGTTTAGTTGAATTTAATTATCAATAAAATGATCTTTTGTTGTGTGTGGTTAGGTTATTCCTTTGATTCTCGAAGGGTTTTCTCAGGATATTTTTGTGTTGCTTGCATCTTTTCTAGTTTTTCGTTATTCATGTTTATCTGATTTCTGGGTTAAGATCCAACATGATATCAAAGCCAAGTTTTGATATTAGCAATAAGGAAATCTTCCCTCATGTTTGTCAGTCAATCTTGCTCATGGCTATATCTATTAGTTTAGGCTCATTTTTTTATGATGGCTTTTGCGGTTCATATTGCTGTTGGTTATTCCATATGCTGTTTTAACTGGACTTCATCATTATTGAAGGTTTCAATTTGTTTTTTGACTGTACTTTTTAGATCTTTGTATGATCCAAGCGAATATTCGATTTTGTGTATGAGGATTGAATCTGCTCGGTAATCTTGGTTGTGCTCTTTCTTCACAACCCCGTCATCAGGAAATAATGTAACAGGATGTACCTGTCGAGGTGACGGGATGTATGTGTCAGTGTATCAGGATGTTCCCGACGGGGTATTGGGAGGTTTCTATCAGTGTATCGGAATGTGTGCTGTCAGGCCGACATGTATCGAGATGTATCGAGAAGGTTCTATTATTGTAGTTGACATGTTGTACGTGGCCGACGGATACCTTCGAGAAGGTTCCTCGGACAGTATTTATATCTCCCTTCGGGATCATTGTAATCATCATATCAAAACCTAATGTAATATCTTGGCATATGAGAATAATAAGAAGAGTTCTGCTATTTGAGTTCGTGTTCATTATCTGTGTGCAATTCTTAATTAACCTATGCGGTAAACATTTGGCGCCGTTGCCCGATGGACCTGGAAAGGCAGGAGAATGAAGAGTAATGCCGAATCAGTTGAACAAGAATAAGAACAAGCTAAAGGACAAGGACGAAATACACACAGCACACGGAGATCTGATTTTGGCACAGCAAGCCGAACGCAAAAAGAGGTTCCAAAAGATTGTTGCAGACAAACGCAGAAGCGCGAAAGCATTGTTGGAGGAGACATGACAGCGGGTGAAATTGGTGGAAGAGGCAAGGGAGGAGTTTTTGAATTGGTGTTCGCCGAGGGAAGACAATCCAAACGGAAGAGAATTGACTCACATGGCTCGGAGTGCCAAAGGAGCAAGAGCGTGGAGTGAACTCTTCGTCCAGGATCCACTTCCAGAAGGAACAGATTCACTTAACGGAGACCCTTCTTCACCAAACACAACTATCGGGATACCAAGTATGAGCGTCGGAATACCAAGCGTGAGCGTCGGGATGGCAGGACCAAAGGAAAAGTTACCTAAATTTGATGGTGGAGCAGCTGATCCCATCCGACATTGTAAAACCTATGAAACGATTTGGAGAGCCAATGGCATAACGGATACCAATGAATGGATGAGGCAATTTCCGAAAACCCTATGAGGTGTTGCAATTGATTGGTTTACTGTCACCGATCCACAAAAGTTAAACAGTTGGGATAACATTAAAAAGGAGTTCATCGCCGAATTTCAACTCCTGCACGATGATAATGAAATTGTAGCGGAGATATTCAATACTAAACAGGGGAAGAATGAAATAGTCTGAGTCTTCACAAGGAAATTGAAGGACTTGATCAATAAGATGGAGAATAAGCCAGCTGACGGGTTACAGAAGAGATGGTTCATTGAAGCCCTTCACCCAAAGCTGCGAAAGAAGATGAAGATTGTGCCACCATCGACATACATTGAAGCATATAACCGGGCAATGAACCTGGAAAGTGAACAAAAGACCAAGAAAAAGACGAAGACTAGCTCATCCAATTCTGATGACGACATCTCCTCAGGAGAGGATAGCAACGATGATGAGGGCAGCAGCGAGAAGGTTCGTTCCCTTCAGAAAGACATGATTTGGATGATGAAAGAGTTCAAAAACATGAACAAGGAGACTAAGGGCAATGACCTATGGTGTACGGAGTGCAAAAAGAAGGCCATACGAAGGGATCCTGCCCAAAAGATCAATTTTGTGAGATTTGTCAGATTATGGGACACTCGGTAAAGGAATGCCCTTTCAATTTGAAAACAAGAACACCACAGCAAGTGTTCCTGACACAGGAGGCATCCCCGTCAGGAGGGAACGGGAACACCAATACGGAAGGTGCCACATCGGGCGGATACAGAAACAACCGGTACGGTCAAAGCAACAACAATAATGGCAGGAGTCGAATTCAGTATGATGCGAATGGTCGGTCGATAGTTCAATGCCGCGCATGCAATCTGTGGGGTCACTTCGCCCGAGAGTGTACAATGGCGAACACACCGAAGTTGTTATGCAGATGGTGTGGACCTGGTGATCATGAAGATGCTAGGTGTCCGAAGTCGGGAGTAAACTTGATCACCGTCGGGACGGACGAAGAAGAGGTTTTGGCCATCACGCGGCAACAAGCGAAAGTGTACCCCAACCCGGAAAAAGAAAAGAAGAGACTGGAGGAAGCACGGGCAGAGATCCAGAGAGCAACGCAGGTAGGAACAACACATCTGAAGGACATGCCGAGTACCTCCGTACGGAACTGCGCAGAACAGAACATTGTATGGCAAATATTGCAAGCCGAGATACCCGTCAGGATAAATGATCTGTTGCTCACTATGCCTCAGCTCTGATTGGCACTCACAAACACTGTTCCCGCTACTAAACTACCAGGAGAACATGGAAGGGAGCAAGAAAGTGGAGCAAGTACAGCGGACAAAAAAGGGAAAGAAAGTGGCGCAAGTGCAGAAGATCCAATGCTATTAGCCCTCTCATCCGGACGCCATCCGACAGTCGTCGAAATGGGAATTCTCGTAACTGTATTGACAAAAACGATTGTGGACGGAGGGTCCGGTGTTAATGTGTTGCCTGAAGACACTTAGAAAAGGTTGGGACAACCGACATTATGGCCGCCTACATTCCAACTGTTAACAGCCGATCAACATGGAATCAAGCCATTGGGAGCCCTGACAGCACAACCAGTGACAATTGGAACACAGCCATTCTTGTTGGATTTCGTCGTGATCCCACTGAAGCGGAGAGAATATGATGCCATTCTAGGCCAGGGGTGGCTGATACAAGCCAAGGCAAAACATGATTGGAAGAAAAATACTTTATCACTTGAAAGCAAAGGCCGGAAGTATGTCATCGATCTACACACTCAGATGGTTGGAGAAGAAGCTCTATTGTCGGATTCCGAAGGAGAAGAGGATGAGAGGAGGCAGAGTATGGAACCCGATCAGGAGGGAGTCCTACGATTGGAAGGAGATGACGATCTAGATTCAGTAAATGGTCTTTACCACTAGCAGATAGAGGATTACGAGCTCTTTCCAAGTTGTAATATGCTAAGGATCGACGAAGGTAAGAAAGAAGAAAGAAATGAATGTCCGAAGGAACACAGAGAAGCCGAAGGAGGAAATGAAAGTCCGAAGGAACACAGAGAAGCCGACAGAGGAAATGAACGTCCGAAGGAACATGGAGAAGCCGAAGGAGGAAATGAATGTTCGAAACAACACAGAGAAGCCGAAGAAGGAAACGAAGGTATGACTGAAGCTAAAGGAAAGAACATACAGTATGAACCCGAAAGGAGGAAAGATTCCACTGTACGACCGCGCAGGAAGAAAGTATTACGTCGAACCACAGATATAGCAGAAAGGTGCCAGCAGCAAGGAAGACACATCATACGGTCCGCAAAAGAAACTAAGCGGAAGGGTTCAATAAAAGTTGTAGCAGTACAGAGTGAATGTATTATTGACGGACAGAAGGGGCAGCTGACGAATTCCATGGTAGCAAGCTTCGAGAAAAAACTAGGTGATATGGAGATGACACAGAACAGGCGTAGCAAGTATCAACTCGGACAGTGGGTGTTCAAGTACAACAACCGGAATGAGATCAAACCAGGCAAGTTCAAAATTAAATGGGTCAGGCCGTACCAGATTCGGGAAGTGGGTGATAACGGAGCAATAAAACCATGGATACTAGATGGAAAGGAGGCGGCCAACGCAATGAATAGATGGAAGTTGAATGTCTACCATGAAAGAAGTAACGCACCTCCGTGGATGAACTGAGACAAGAACGACTGTAAGTACTGTATATATGTAAATATTGTATAGAGTTATCTGCTAAATTTATAAAAAAAAATTTAAAAAGAGAGAGAGAGAGAGAGAGAGAGAGAAGAGCACCGCACGGTCAAGTGACCATACGACATTGTGAAGAACAGTAGACACTGTACGGTGGAAAGGTTGCATCACCGTACGGTATCATCTTATATCACCATTCGGCTTGGAATGAGAACATAAAGGCAAGTTGGAAGCATTCATCACCGTACGGACTAAGTAAGAGTCCAAATGGCCACCGTATGGTGTTCCTAGTCACTCACCGTACGATTTCTAAATTCATATCACCGTACGGCTTGGAATTGAAAAATGAATCCCGTACGATTTCCAATCCATCAAACAAGTCATTTCTTCCTGAAGCACTGAAGGCATTCGTCACCATACGGACACAGCTGGAGTACAAGTTGAACACCGTACGGCTTCGAGAGGTGTCCACATTGAGTCGTACAGCTTCTTTTTGGACAACAGCATTCAGCATTGAAAGTGGTAATCTCGTACGGCGTATTCAAGTTGTATCACCGTACAATAGCACATGTTGGAAAATTGAAAAAAGAATCGAGGAACATCAGCCATACGACGATGCAAAAGGACCGAAGCACAGTAGCTGTATATTGGCAATGCAGAAGAATGATGATAGGAGGTTTTCTATTAAACAAATAAATTAAAAAAAAGACAACAAATTCAAGTTGTTCGGAATGAGTAGCAGATGATGCCAAAGGGAAGGGGAAGCATCAGTGGTTGCCAGAAAGAGTGGAAAAAAAGCAGAAAATGACAGAAATGGTGTGTTCCATGCAATTTTGTGTGGGTTTCGGAGTGCTAATTTGGTCTTGGCGGCGCCCTCGACCCCGTCGAGGGCGTTGCCCCCTGGACCCCCAGTCATTGCGGATATCAGTCATGAAGTGTGACCAGTTGAGAAGATTTGAAGCTGCTGCAAGCATGGATTGTCTATGTACCAGAGGCACTAGGAGTAGGTGTTGGCCGAGAGGCTGTCTTGGTGGATGCGTAGAGAGCTCAAGAGGAGTCGATCATCCAGTTGAAGGCACTTCAACGACACTTGGCTTAGTGGACCCAGAGTTGGAAGCAGACTAAGTAGCACAGGTGGCTATCAAGGTCAACTAAGTAGACAATTTTTGTTGTCTAGTCGTCAGGAGAGGACTTTTCTTTTTGGGGGGGATGATGTCGTCAGGAAATAATGTAACGGGATGTACCTGTCGAGGTGACGGGATGTATGCATCAATGTATCGGGATGTTCCCGACGGGGTATCGAGAGGTTCCCGACGATGTATCAGGAGCTTCTTGACGGGGTATCAGGAGGTTCCCAACGGTGTATCGAGAGGTTTCTGTCAGTGTATCGGGATGTGTGTCATCAGGCCGACATGTATCGAGATGTATCGAGAAGGTTCTATTATTGTAGTTGACATGTTGCATGTGGCCGACAGATACCTTGGAGAAGGTTCCTCAAACAGTATTTATATCTCCCTTCGGGATCATTGTAATCATCATATCAGAACCTACTGTAATATCTTGGCATATGCGAATAATAAGAAGCGTTCTGCTATTTGAGTTCGTGTTCATTATCTGTGTGCAATTCTTAATTAACCTATGCGGTAAACAAACCCCTCTTGTCCTCGTCAAATTCTTATTGTTATTATTGGATCTTCAAAACTTGAAGAAGTGATTTGGCAATCTCCACTGTGATTGTACATATTTCTAGTGATATGTTGCGGGGCTGCTATGTACGGCAGATTTCATGTAATCCACAATCGCAACATAACAGTCCCACTAAATTTAGACCCCTCAACAAATTTATTTATCTAACTTCCCTTGCTGTCTCTCATTCCAACATTATTTCTTATGTATCTACTTTATATCTTCTACATGTATAGTGCTTTCTCAGTATCGCTTAAGATTGAATTTCCGTGTAGCCTCAATGTCGTGAAATCAGATCTCGCATGCTGGAGCATATTGGAGGGCTGGAAATGATTTTTCCAAGTTCCAGAGACTTATTCTTCAGCACCTGCGTTCATTTGTAAGATGGTTGGAGATTCTTTGGGGTCATGACATATGGCATAGGAATCAATTTCTCAAGTAGCCATAATCCAGAACCTCACACTCCTGTTCTTACCTCTTATGTGCAAAAAATGCATGCTATAAATGCTCATGGTAGAATTAGAAGACTAGGCAAAAAGAATTCTATGTCAGTGATGGAATGATCATCTACCAATGACGGAAAATTAAGAGCAAAAGAATTTTGTATTGGTAATATAAATTCTTTGGAAGAAGAGTTCCATGTTAGTGCTACAGGAGAAGACTCTTATCAAATTCTTAGTAGCGAAGTAAGTTGTAACCAACAGGAAATCTAGTGTCTTCTTAATATCATAAATGTTAGTTAAGCATTTCTTTTGGTGCGCTAGCAAAGATTAGCCATGTAATATTGTTGAAGGCCATCGTGGATGGTTGAGTTGCTACATCTAGGTGTCATTGTACAAGCTCCTTCAAGCATCGTCTACGAACGATTGCATACTCCTCTTCCTATAATGGACATGCTTTTGTCTGTGTCTTCTAACCAATTCTTGGTTATCAAATTGGTCTTCCTTTTATCATCAATAGTTGCGGCGATGATTCTTTCTTTTGTATGATGATTGCAAGAAAGATATTATGTATCATGAATGCAACCTCCAGATATATGACTCTTGTTCATAATATGACTATTGTTCTTGATGGTTGGGACACGTGAGACCTGCAAGATTCCGAGAGCGAATATGTTCGAAAGATGACAAGTAAGGAATTGGGATTAAAGTGCACATTCTATATAGAAGCCATTGAAGTTTGCAACAAAGATTATGACAGATAAGTTTTTATTACACAATTTTGGAGTATCTAAGATTTATTATTGCTTTGGTTGCATTAGTATCTCATACTAGCTATTGACTTCCATTGTGGATTGATGTTATAATCTCCCTTGGTTGCAGGGTGCATCTTGAATGATGAGAGCTATGCAGGTTGCATGAGGGTTTTGCTTACTAAATTGATTTGATAATTCATATTTGCGTTCAGAGGGAGCTTCTCATTCAGAGGGATGTTTAGTCTTAGAGGGAGGTAACATCAACTATCTTATTGCGATTGTTGAGAGGGAGTTGAGAGGGAGGTAACATCAACTATCTTATCATTTTTATGCATATTGTTAATATTTTGGCATCATAAATATTGAGACTCGTGTTGGAAAAGAGTCTTACTTGCGATTGCATTTCTTGCTGATTATGAATTCTTATTCATGATACCAATTAGTTTGGGTGGTCTGTTACCAGTTTTTCCATGAAGGTTAGGGCGCAAAAGTGAATATGCCCTAATCTTCAATGTCAAATATCATTAGAGTCAGAAGTTTCATGAATGAGCGCTTGTTTTGACCGAGTGCAAAGTCTATATAGGTATCCTTATCTTATACATATGGTTTTAGCTTTCTTGTATGTAGAGTTCTTTGGCCATGCTAGAACTTTCCCATCCATAAAGATGACCCTATATCAATTATCCTTTAGGGCAGATATTGATACTAGGTTTCTCTTAGTTCTAGGTACAAAAAGTACATCTTTTAGTTGGGTACTGATATATGATTCTAATTTGATGGTACAAGTTCCCACCCTATTTACACAATGTGTAGAATCATCCCCAATGGTTACCTCTTTGTTAGTTTCTTCCACCATAATATCTAGATGTTCTCAGAATCCAATGATATGTCTTGACGACCCACTTTCAAACACCCAAGTATTGAATTTGTTTGATACATCATTTGATAGTGTTGAGTGGAATAACAACTTCTGAGAATCATCTTCCGAATTTGTTTTTCCAACTTTAGCATAGGATGCTTTTTACTTTGTCTTGTCTAGGCATTTCACAGCATAGTGTCCATATTGATCACATCTAAAGCACTGAACTTGAGAAATATCTCTTCTCTACTTGGATGAACCCTTTCCATGAAAATTTATTTTCCTTCTACAGTTCTTTTTTCCTTTCTTATGTGAATTTGAGTTTAGGACATGAATATCTTCATCTATATGTTTTTGTGTATTTCCTTTTGACATCTGTCTAGCTTCTTCTTTAAGATAGTCAGATCGTAACAGATCCAATTTCTATTGATTCGATCTTGCACTTATGCCTTGTACAAATGACTCCCATGAATTTGGTAGGCCACCTAAAGCTATTTGGGATAACTCTTTGCTACCAACTAGTTATAACTTCGACAAACACCAAATTCTTCAACTTATTCAAAAATAAACTTTGCATACGCAACTTCAATTGATATCAGAATAATGATACACAATTAAATGAACATATCCTCTCTATTCATTGCATAAATAGTACTTATTAAACACCCAACAATGAGATGTAAAATGTAATAGTAAACCTAGCAAAGTATCAAACTTCTCCACCAATCACAGCATAAGATGTAATGCTACAATAGTCCCAAAATGATACCCAATAACAGAAGATTAAGTGTTCACTAGATGCAGATTTAACATACCATTGAAGCAAATCAAAGTCACTCCTTATAGTAGGCCATTGAAGCATCTAATAGGGCTGAAATACCACACCCAAATTCAGATCTGAATACCGCCCAGACCAAGGAAATGTGTACAGCACGATAGGGCAATCCTGTTCACCATATATATGCAGATAGAACCACACTGAAAGCTTGCCCAAATGTGCAGCAATTTGACATTTAGTGGTAGAGATTTGATTGTCAAACATAGGACAGAAATCACGTCAATCAAAAAGGATATTAGGCATTTGTAATTGCAGATAACATTCACGCTGATCCAAGGATGATGGATGCCAAACTTCAATGAAATCAAACTCCCCAAATGCAAATAAGAATCATCACAAACTTCTAGCACAGTAGTTCTCTTTCAAGCTACAGCAAGAGTAGAAATGAAAGACTCCCAAATTAATTCACAAGACTCAAATTCCAAAACTACTATACTTCAGCAGTAGGTTGGAAAATAATCAACTCCAACAATTATTTTTCTCCTTAGCCACAATAAAACAGTAGAAGAAATTAGCAAATAGTTTTACCTCAGCAACTATTTGCAAAGCAATCTCAAAATTAAATCTCAACTTTGAGTCTACAATACTTCAGCTGTAGATCCAATGAAACAGCCCAGAATTCAGACCTTTATACTTCAGCAAAGGCATGAAAATCAGAACTCAAAAAAAGCCACAAAGGCGACAAAAGCAAATATATATTCAAACATGTTCTTCTCAACAAATGGGCTTGCATTTATAACCTCCAAAGTCTTTTTTGTTGCCAAAATGTAACTTCATTCAAGAAGCTTCACAACACAACATTAATTAGAAGCTTCCTCTAAATTTTCTCACTTAACTTGGCTTAACTAATTAATAAATGGCACTTTACAATGATAACTCAACTCCCAACTTAAGTGAAATTATAAAGTTAAAACTTTATAATAAGCCATTTAATAATTAATAATAATTTGGCCACTAAAAATTTAATAACTCCCAAAATACTCATCATTTAAATATGTTGTTTGAAATAGGAGTCATACCTATTATTTCTCCATGTGAACAAATGTACTTCCCAAAAATAGAAAGGGTCCGTCTCGATCAACACCAACTTACCACAAATAGTAAGTACACAAAACTAAGCCCAAACGAAGTCCGATCTAAGCCAAATGAAGGCCAACCTGTAGCTTACTGAAATGTGGAGAAGATAAGACCCTCCCAAGCCAAGCCTCTAACACAGAAGACCCTCTTTCTACAATAATTAGCCTACGAGGATGACAATAATTGGCTAATCCTTAAAACTCAGATGTGGACAAAATTGGGGATATTACATTCTTCTTTGTTCATGCTTATGTGATTCATTTGACTTTTTGGTGCAAAAGGGTTTTGCCAATGTTATTTATTTTAAATGTGAGCTCAAGGGATTTGAACATAAGGTATGCAGTCTCCTATTTTTCCAAGATAGGTACTATGTAGTCCCTAACAGAATCTACTATTAATTTCATGGCTTTTTTGTTACCCTCAATCCATTGAGATTTTCCTGGTTCAAGCTCGGGTTCTATCTTTTTGTCTTTTATAAATGAATCTAACTTGGTCTCTTTTAGTAGCATCATGATTCGAAACGTCCATGATGTTAATTTTTTTGTCCTTCAAGGCGATCTGCAAATCTGATCATGTAAATTAAATTTCTTATGACTGGTATAGTATTAGCAATTTTTGGATTGGAGAATACTAATTTCTTATTTGAATTTGCAAATAATGATCAGACTGGTTCTAAAATGTATTTGAATTACATTGACAATGAAGACTATAAGTTTGAACCTCAATTTTTAATTTGCCTTCTAATCTAAAATTGCCGATCTGAATTTTAGAATGCAATTTGATTGCAGATCTGTAAGTGTCGAACTACCAATGAGAGAATATTTATTGATTTCTATATTCCTCTTGGTCCAATCGACTAGACATAAATATGTTTCCAATAGACTTGTGTTCAAAAGACATGTCATGAGTGGAGATGTCTCATGTCCACTGACATGACTTTATTAAATAAACAAATACTAATATGATTATCCTAATCAGATGGTTGGGACTTAGTCAATCGAAACATATACCAAGTCGCCAATCTGTTATGGATCATTTGCACAATCTTTAAGCAGGCTCAATCATGTTTGAATAATATCATGTTCGATCATAATTAGATCGACTCTATGAATATTATAGTTTATTCCATGAATTGTACCAAAGGAAGATTTATCTGCAACATCAGATTTCAATATACTTACTAAGATATATATGGTTTCGACTTGATGCAAGAATGGGTGTTTAGATTCTAAGGTGTGCGATTGATAAACCTATCTATGTAAGATAATTGTGTATGTGCGCATGCATATCAGTTCATATAATGAACTAATATGCATATACACATGCACATATACAAACAGTCACACTTGCATCTAACCGAAGCCACCATTCAACACTACTTTATATGGGTGGGACAGATGCAAAAACCTAGAATCTTCTACACTTTTCCTAGTGATGATTCAATAACTGAATCAACGATAAGACACAGAGTTTCATTGTGATATTGCAATCAGGATTTAACTGTGTGATTTTTGAGTCAAACTCATTGACCCATATTTCATGAGTAGTGATTCAACATGAATCCATCTCTCATGAGAATAAGTGGGACACTTAGCACTCATTGGATCTAGGTGATGCTCACAGGGGTGAAGCACTGGGACTTCCCGAGAGTTCACCATCCCAGTACTACTCCACCCTGAGCGCACTTAACTATAAAGTTTCCTCCATGGTTAAACCCAAAGCTTGCAACCCCATTTGCTCACTAAATTTCACGAAAGTACTTAACAAAGTACTTATCGAAGTTTGCAACCCCATTTGCTCACAAAGTTTCTTATCGAATGCTCACTAAATTTCATGAAAGTACTTAACACTAAAGCACATTATATTAGCCTTAAGTATTTGAAGCCACTATCAACTATATCAATTCGCCCTTCTACAACGCAAAGTCTCCATAAACCCAAATTGAGATATAACTCTAAACGCAAAGTCTGCATGATTGTTTTTGGAATCGCTCTTGAACAAAGCAAAAAACTCACAATCAATATCCAGGAAATGTCGTCACACAACATCATGAATCAATACAAAGTTTGAAAGCAAGTTGCCTCTTTTATTGAAAGCAATTTAAATCTTCATCCAAGTGCAAAGTCTTAACAGTGCATATACAAATTGACAAAGTTTTCTTGCCTTGCTAAAAGATGGAAAATTACAGTGAGCACCCTCCTTTATTTATAGGTGAGGGGGCTAAGAGCAAAATGTGGGAGAAACCAAACAAACTTTGACCTATTCCCTAATTAACTAACTTATTCAAACTTTACGTCCTAACTAACTTGACCTACAATTGAATTACATGTTACAGCTTTGCAGATGATACTATCACATGCAATAACAACTTGCTTTTGCATTACTAGTAATTTGTTAATTACAAAATGCATGATAAAAAAACCGTGTTTGACAAGACACAACTCCTATTACATTATCCTTTGTCAGTCTTCATGCTTCTACAGGGAGCTTCATGATAGATATGTTTAGGTTTCGTACTTGGGAGCTCCATGTTTAACTCAAAAGCATCACATCCATTACTAATTCCACAAGCAATACCATCACTAGTACTAATAGCCATTGAACATTCAACATAGTAACATAGTATATATACAATAGTAACATTCATAAATCAAGATTCAAATAGACATCCAAATTATCAGCAAATAGGATTTATAATTGTTCTATCAAATATCAATTATATCATAATGATAAACATGATTACAATGAGTAGTATATACAGGATATGAATCATGGTCAATATCAAGATGAATACAAAATCATGTCAAAATGACAAAATGTACTAATAGGAAATCTCTAATCATCCCCCAAGCCAAAGTGCTCATCACTGGAAGTACTGGACTCCTCACGGTCAAGTTACACAAAAGGAACACCAACCAACCCTATGTCGATTTCAGTTGCAATCTAATCCTCATCAATATGAGATGGTCATCTAGCTCTACATCCCATCATGCTGCTAGGTTTTCTTTGTACACATGCTTCTTGCAATCTACGATGTGCAGGACAATGTGTACAACAACTAGCATCTCCACTCTCTTTGAGGTAAATCTATTCCTCTTAATAGAGTGGATAAAACACCCAAGCACCCAATTAGAGGTAAGTTTGTTCTCCTTAACAAAATGGATGAAGCACCCAAGCACCAAAGTACCCATGATGTCCACAAGGACCCAAGCGGTGTGGCTGTGGCGGTGGCAGTGGGGGTACTTTGGTACTCCAAGTACCTATCCCGAGGATGTTCTCGCACTGGGTACTCTTGGATTTGGTGCCAAATATGTGTCCCTCAGTTTCACTGAGAAAAGATTTTCACAATAAGAGTTGAAACTGAAAAGGAAACAGTGAACACTTCAAGAGGTGACTCTTTTTCAATAAATATGTTCTATCGGTTCCCTTGAAGAAAGAAGACCAGATTTGGTTAACTGAAAGACACTTGGAACTGTTAATTCACTTGAAAAATCTGAAAGTGAAAGTTCCAAATCATTTTTATAAGTACTTTTCCCTTGAGTTCTGATCTTTACAATGTTTTTGAGCTAAGCTCCTTTCCATCCTTATTTGGTGATCTTTGAATTCATAGCCCTTTATACATATTTTGGCATCACTGTTTCTAATTTTCATACTATGGTTTTCTGCTTTTTCTATTTATTTTGGCAGACCTGAGTGGTCAGCCTCGTTCAAGGCAGAATTTTCTTTCAATTTGTCTTGGAATCATGCCAAGCTATTGGAAATTTGCTTTTATTTCTCTGATTTTCACATTATTCTGCTTTAAGTCATGGTTTTCTGTAAATTTTTTGCCTTTGAATTCACCCCTGCTGAATATATGATGCTTCTACAACCATAGACAAGAATACAAAAACGCATGCCCTAGCTATTAAAGTCGCAAAACAATGCCTTAAAGCCAAAAAACAGTAAAAAAAGACAGAGCTTGAGCTGAGAAAGACAAAAACACAGGTCTCTGCAGTCATTACATTTCAAATACAAAACAAACACTTAGCAATAATTGCATCCCAGAAATAACAGGTTTTCTTAACAAAAACGGCAGATTTTTTGTGCAAACATATCTCTTAAATACCCAAATCTCTAGCATTGAGCTTCAGAAACAACACTGGAAGAGCTGGCATAAAACCAATGAGGCTTTCAAAACAATAATGCATTGCTTCAGCACAAATAATGGGCTTTTTAATTTTATAACATACTAAAACGCTGCATAAAGCAGCAACAGGCTTCCAAATTTATGCAACAAGCTTAGAAATACATTGGTGTCTCCAAAAACATGAACAAAGGCCCTAGATGGGCTTTTGTAACAATGTTACAACTGCTGTGAGCATTGTTTTGAAAGACTATGTTTTTGATGCCTCAAAACGGACTTTTAGAGCCATGATGCAAGATGGAAATCAATGCCTTCAAAATAGGCTTTTAAAATGACATTACATGCCAAAAGATTATAGATGGGTTTTAAACATGTGATTGCAAGCATACTACTCCAAATGAACTGACTTTTTAGTATTTACAAGTATTGGAAGGAAGTCAAACTTTTTATTAGTCTTTACACATCTTTTAAAATAATAAATATATGTTTATAAAGTTATAATGAGCTGCAAATGGGCTTAAGAAGCCCACTCACTTCATTAAACTTTTTTCGTACAAAAACTTGTAATGCCTTGTAAAAAGATCTTTAAGAAATAGGTGGGTTTCAATTTGTCTTCTACATGCATTTCAACGCTAAAGAGAAGACATGCAATCAGGCTTCAGAAGACCACAAAGCATTTAAATCTCACTAAAATCCTCATATTTTCTTGCAAATATGTAATGGTGGAGTTTTAATTCCATTTTGCAGGCAAATGACATGCAATGTGACTAACAAAAAGCCCACTAATCATGACTTAAGAGACCTCAATGGACTTCTGTTTCCACATCACAAAACTCTGAATAAGAAATGAAGACTTGCAGTTAGACTCAAAACCCCACCTGCAGGTTACGTAATTCCTCATTATCTTTTGAAATATGGCTCCAAATCAGGCCTATGATAGCTCAAGATGAGCAGAATTCAAAATGCAGCAAAGCTAGGGTGAAAACAAAACCTATAAAAACAAACAATCAAGAAAAATTCAAAGACTTGAAGGTTAACAAAAATCAAGTACCTACAGTCAAGAAAGAAAAACTCGTTTTTGCAAGAAAAACAAAGGAAAACTCGATAGAAACCTTCAGATATAGCATTTGTAGGATGAGAAATCTAGGCTGATTCAAGGTATAATTCACTGGCTTCATAAAATATTTAATTCATTGCCTTGGTAAAACATACTTAGGAACACCAAACTTAGTGATTCTGCATACAAATTCATGAGAAAATTGTGTAGGGTTGTCCAATTCTGTGAATTCAAAATTGAGGACAACAAATCTCCCTTGAATGTCCTCCTCAAATGAAACCTTGTCCACTTTGTATCTTTCAATGTGGGAAAGAGTTGCAACTCTTTATCATGTCTGCCCTTTGCAATGGTCACAAACTTTCCCAATTACCACCTTTCATTGGAATCAGAACCCTTCATCATTTCTGCCCTTTGTGAGAGTCGCAACCTTTCATAATTACCAGCTTTTGAGAAAGACACAAACCTTCATTATTGCTGCCCTTTGCAAGAGTGACAACCTTCCATATTTACAATCCTTTTGAATGAGTCACAACCTATCATAATTACAACCTTTTTGAAAGAGTCACAACCCTTCATCACTGCTGCCATTATTTTCTACTAGAGATAGCTTATGAATAACATCATGAGTTCCAGATGTTTATCACATCAAAAAACTGTCAAAAAGGACCAACTGCAAGCAATATATACTGTGTTACTCTGACTATACTACAAGTATCATATTACATTACATCAAGAAATGGTAATTATCGAGCAAGTTCTAAGTATTGCTAAATAAAAAGAGCTTTGGTCATCATCAGTCCCATGACACCACTATATTATTGCTTCCTTCAGCCTGATCAGTGTCAAATGTGCCCAATGGGGGAACACTATCTGGTGCAGCAACTTTATCTTGTATGGGTGTATCTTTCTATTTTGGTTCTTTGTTCTTAGGCTCTATATCACAGCCTAAGAGATTCTGTTAACCTGCAGTACCTATTCCAGTGCTTTAATTTCCTCTTGATGCAGCAAGTCCTTATAGGCATTGAACAAATGAGCAGATCTGACACCAGACTTGTATAACAGCACCAATCCCTATTGGGCAAGGATCCTAAAGCTGTTTTTTGTATTTCAATAACAGCAGACACCTGTGACATAACGAAAAGATAGGTGAGTTTATCATTAAATTCAGTAAGCCTTCTTTTATTTCATAAGTTCTCATTTCGTTTGGACCACAAAAACCAAAGTACCTCACAGAATAAGACAGATCAAAACACATTAAGATGATCACCAAAATTGTCCACAAACCCAACCAATACTTCAACCCAAGATAACTCAGGGATGCATTCTAAACAACTGGTTGACCAAGGAAGAGGGACCACACCCAAGAAGCAAAGGAAAACTCAAAAATAAGTGACTCGCCGACTCAGAAACATTATATAGTGAACAACATACAGACTCACAACCCTAGGAGGGTAAAACATCACCAACAGAAATCTTCATAAGGAGAATCTGCCACCTAAGGAGAATCATCGCAGACTTTTGAAAGAGTCGTAACCTTTAATAACTTTTCCTTTTGAAGGAAACACCTCCTTATTTTCTTCTTATTCCTTTTACTCTTCCACTATTCTTTCTTAAATAACACCTTCCATTTTCTCTTCTTTCTTCTCTCCTTTCAAATGAAGTTCTCTTCTCCTTTTATATATCTCATGTTTGAGGAAATCACAACTTTTCATGCCTTTTGACCCTCATTAACTTAACTAAATTTTCATTTTGTTATTTTTATTTTATTCTTCTATATTTTTTCATTAATTATTTTTGTGTTAAATCTCTTATATTTTGATGCAATGCAGGGAAGGAGAATCCTTAAAGGAGATGTCCATGCCTTTTGACCCTCATTAACTTAACTAAATTTTCATTTTGTTATTTTTATTTTATTCTTCTATATTTTTTCATTAATTATTTTTGTGTTAAATCTCTTATATTTTGATGCAATGCAGGGAAGGAGAATCCTTAAAGGAGATGTCCAAGCCCCCAGAAAATAACCACACAGTGGAAAAATAACAATAACATGGAGATGTAGATCCAAAATTATGCCAATCCTCATAGAATAATCAGATTTACATCCAACATGCCCAGCCATAAGGCCTCCCAGGTTATGGCCAAATACATTACCAATTACGACAACAATTCTGCAAGACCTCGCAAGATCCAAACCCTGCTAGTCAAAACCCACAATCTAGTAGAAACCCCAAGAAGAATCCAAACTTGTGCTCGCAATCCACCAAGCAACCTTCTTGTTACCCAAGCCCACACTCACTACTAGCTCTACTAAACTTTGTTCCTCTCAGCTACTCCATCCTCAACTGAATGACTTAAGACAACACAAGACCCTTTACCTATACTAAACCAAGCCAAAGGTCGGCCTAGCAAGTTACATTAAATAAACATTCACATTAAATACACACTAAAGCCACAAGTCGACCTGACAAACTAAATTAAGAAATATTTAGGACAAGCCCCAAGTATACAATGCATAACTAACTCATAAGACAACATAAAAGTATGCGCCCGTAGGCATAGGTCCACATGCCATCCAATGATCCAAATCCAAGAGCGCATGAGCCAACTCCCACGTAACGAAGCTCGCGGAAACAATATCCTAAACCTACCCATGAAATAGGAATAGGTTACTAGCAACCACCAAAACGGCTCTAACTCCAACATGATTACTCCAAATTGTATGCACACTTAGAACAAGGTTCCCTGATGTGCCTCAAACACATCCCCAACTGCATTAACCCTAGGTCCACAACTTCAAGCCCAATGCTCCTGCATAGAGGATAGTTGACTACCCCAGGATTCTCCTTCATTAGATACCCCAAGTGCGAAGAAAGATGTTCGTAATAGCTAGAAGAACATCTTCTAGGGTTCAGCACATAAACCCTGAACTAGTTCTTCACATAAATGTCCTCCAAGTTATCAACGTGTACACTCTTGCCTTTGTTCCACTTCTAAAACTCCTTTCCTATAACTGTCATCTTCACATTTGTATTTGGTGTGCTACAAGTCTGTTTCCCACCCTAATCTCTAACCCTTTGAGAATCCTTCAACTCAACTCGCCTACCAACATTCAAGTTCCTCCTACTGCGCTCTACAATTTGCAAAGGAATCAATGAAAAGTTATTGCCACCCTTCTCAAAAGAAAACACATTCTTGACATAATCATGCATTGCCCTACAATCATATTGCCAAGGTCTACCAAGTAATATGTGACAATTACTCATGTCCACAATATCACACAACACCTGATCAACATACAAATCTAAAAATCAACAAGGCATTGCTCCCTCACCTCCAAAGCATGTACATCTTACAACCAACTAATCCTATAAGGACAAAGATGTCTCACTCTCTTCAAACCAAGTTTCTGAACCATTTCCTCAGCAACTATGTTATCAGTACTACCACCATCCACAATCACATTCCAACATTTACTTTAAGACTTACAATGAGTCTTGCACAAATTTCTCCATTGACAAGGTTTGGGTACCTTCCTACCAAGCAACACTCCCCGAATCAACAAGTTCTCCTCCTCTTGCTTGAGCTCATTCACTAAATCCACATTCTCATTCACCACAATAACTCTTCTATCACCAACCTTCTGGGAACATTCAAAAGATCTATTTCCTTCCTCACCACGTGTGTAGCAAGTACCTTTAAATCCACCTCTACTTGTTTTCCTCTATTCAACAAGTTTTGGTTCATCCTCAGCCACTAACTTGTCCTTCGTAGAGTTTTCCTCAATTCCTTCCCTTGAGAATTACCTTGATGTCTTCTCTTCAACTTATCTTCTACCCTCTAAACATACTGATAAGCATCCTCAACCAAAGCAATATTCAACATACCAATCTCATCCTAAATATTGAATATCAAACCATTAATGTTTCTAGCCACCTTTTCTTTAGACAAATCTGTATGCCTAGACCGAATAGTCAACTTATAAAACTCCTCAGTATAATCCTTCACAATCATATCTTTCTATTTCAAATTCTGCATCCTCTTTGTAATGTCCCTACTTGCAAGTGCGTATAATATTTTCCTATTTTTATCCAAGGAATCAATTTAAAATATTATCATTGCATTATTTAATCAAAGATAATTGTTCATATATGTTCATATCCTATCCACTACATTGTATGTATAGGCTAGGTCATTCGGGGATACAAGGAGACCGCATTAAAGGCTTGACAAGATCTTGGTCCTCACCTTTCAAATGAGTGTTCTCCATCCCTCACCATGCCTAGATGCTATACCATACCTCAATCCTCGAACATTGTGGTGGGGTCCCATAGCTCGATAAACCTAAGACCAAGAGTCGGAATATTCCCCTCTTGCTTAGGACTCGGCCCTACCCTCTTATCCACCTAGTTCTTATTGATTATCATAATCTTGAGATCTTTCTTGAATCATTATCTCTTCTTAATTAATTACATCGACTAGATGTTTATTTCTTTTATTTAATTATGTCAAATGAAAGAAAATGTTCATTCTTATTACCTTGGTATTTTTATATAATTATGTTACCTCCTTATTATCATAATTAATATTAAATAAAATTTAAAATAACAAATGTTTACCTTATTAGCTTTTTTCTTTTCCAAGAGTCACAACCTTTCATAATACAAATCCTTTGAAAAGTCACAACACTTCATAGTTATAATCCTTTTGAAAAGTCACAACACTTCATAACTAAAATCCTTTAAAAAAATCCCAATACTTTATAATCACAATATTTTTGAAGAGTCACAACCATTCATAATTATGACCCTTTTAAAGGTTCACATCTTTTTAATATCATTCATACCTTTTCAAAAAGTCACTTCCTTATTTTCTTCATGATATTACTTTCCTCTTCCATTTTTCCTTTTTGAACTCCTCTCTTCTCCTCTTCTTTTTTTCCCTCTCTAAAATAAACTCTTCTCCCTTTTATATCTTAATTTTAGGAGTCATGTCTATTTGTTAAATCTCTCGACTTCTCATTAGATTTAGTTAATTTATATTATTCTATGTTATATTGTTTATTTACTTATTTGTGTTTATTATTATTTATTATGAAATTCTATTTAGAAATTTAATATACTTTCTACAATATTATGTCTTGTATTTAATTTTATTTCTTTCTTTACTCATTGAAATTTTATTATTTTTTAATTATTTAAAATATCATACTAAATATTATTTTATTAATAATATATATTAAATAATTATTAATTCATTTATTTTATATTTTAATATTAGTTTAATATAACTTTATTATTTATTCAATAACATTGTATTATCTAATTATTATTAAAATTCTATCTTAAAATGGAGATATGACACTCTTAAACAACTCAAGTTCATAATCAATAGGAATGAACTTAGTGTTCAATTTAGTTACCATCAATCTCCACTTAGTGATCTTCATCTCACCTTCCTCTTCTCTATCTCTTTGCAATTCTTTCCACCATAAAGCAACATGTCCTTTCAGCTCAGTCTGTGCCAACCTCACTATGAGACAATCTCCAATATCCTCTAAATCAAAGTAGTCTTCTAACTCACCAATCCAATCAATTAGGTCTTCAAAATTCAAAGTACCTAAGAAATTTGAAACATTCATCTTGTGCTTCAACTTCAACCGAGCTCCTGACCTATCCAACCAACCAGTTTTGTCTTCCACATGTCTCTCCATACAATCGGTTTTGTCTTCTCCGCTAGATCCAGCAACCTCAAAGTCTTCAACAACTTCCTCATAACCATCTTTAGTATCCACATTCCTTGGTACACCAACTATAGCTCCCATGATCTCAATGACCATATCAATCTTCAACAACTCCATCTCAGATCTGAAATCCACCTTAACCTTCTCTGAAATCTTAGTCTCCACAACATCACATAGATCTGCAATCGCCCTAGGGTCTAATCTACTCCAAGGCATCTTCCAGATCTTCACAAACCCAAAGCAACAATCCACAAGATCAACCAACTCTGATACAACAATACACGAGGCAGGATAATCCCCAAAGGAGATGTCCTAGTCCCCAACAAATAACAACACAACGGAACACTAATGATGACACAGAAATTTAGATCCAAAATAATGTCAATTCTCATAATAGAATAATCAGATTTACATCCAACATGGCCGATTGTAAAGCCTTCTAGGTTATGGCCAAATACATCACCAATTACAATAACAGTTCTACAAGACCTTGCAAGATCCAAACCCTAGCTAGTCTAGACCCACAATCTGGTAGAAACCCCAAGAAGAATCTAAACTTGTGCTTGCAAGCCACCAAGCAACCTTCTTGTTTCTCAAGCCCACACTTAGCTACCAGCTCTACGAAACTTTGTTCCTCTCAACTACTCCATGCTGAACTGAATGACTCAAGACAACACAAGACCCTCTACTTATCAGCCTAGCAAGTTACATTAAATAAAGACTCACATTAAATACACACTCAAGCCACAAGTCAGCCTGATAGATTAAATTAAGAAATACTTAGGACAAGCCCCAAGGTTACAATGCATAACTTAGCCACATGCCATCTAACAATCCAAATCCAAGAGTGCATTAGCCAACTCCCACAAATCAAAGCTTGCGGAAACAAACTCCAAAGCCTACCCAAGAAATAGGAACACGTTACAAACAACCACCAAAATGGCTCTAAATCCAGCATGATTACTCCAAATTGCATGCGCACTTAGGACAAGGTTCCTCAATGTGCCTCAAACACATCCCCAATAGTGTGAACCATAGGTCCACAAATCCGAGCCCAATGCTCTTGCATACAGGCTTGCTGACTACCCCAGGATGCTTTTGCACCATATTTTAAATTTATTATTTTTGTTGTTTATATTAAATCCTATTTTAAAAAGAAGAGGTTTCAGCACACCTACTTGAATAGATTAGTTATCATAGGGGCTCTTTTTCTATGATTCCATACATAGAAGGTTAAAACATGAATATCTTTAATCAATTTACATTTAAGGATTGAAAAGGACAGCAGATTAGGTGTGAAAAGGACAGCAGATTAGGTGTGAAGTATCCACCCTCTTTACAGATAATTTACACTTTGAAATAAATAAAGATCCAACACTGGATGCAAATACTATAATCCTAATGTTTATTTGAATACACACTAATTTTATATGTATATATCCTAATTATTTGAGTTCCTTTGGTCATATAAAAAATTTCAAATTTCACAAAACCGTTTTCAAAATTTGATGGCACATTATTTATTAAAAATTTGTTAGCAAGGCTTTGTTGAAATTCATATAAGTCAAGATAAATGCAACAATACAAAAGGACAATAGACATTTATCTTTGCATGAGATCAACATATTCCATTATTTTAACTACGATATTTGTATGATTTGTCAATTTGAAAAGTACACTTGAATATGACCCTTCATTAAAAAATTAAAATTTATAGGAACATAGTATGCCAACATTTTCAATTAAATTCCCCTTGTTGATGGGGATCTTGGAGTCGCATCCAAATCTAAAATAAGTAAAGGAATGGAACAGCCAAAAACTGATAGATGAGTCAAAATGAACATTTATGGTTCATCTAGAGGCAATCTGGAAATAGATATATCATAAGAAATCCAGATGGTAATCTAGTTGCTGTAGTGTCTGTGAAAATTAAGGAAGGAACCAATAAAAGTCTCAAGCCCAAGCATTAGTCGAGATCTTCAATAATGTCATCAAATAGGTTTAAGGAATGTAGAAATCAAAGGTAATTTGATGAAGTTTATAAACTCAATGTGTAAGCAGAAAGCGCAAAATTGGAAAATCAAATTACATTCTATTGCAGGCTTAGCCATATATAAACTCACAACTCCTATTTACAGCCCAGCTCATGTACAAAGAAGCTACTATCGAGATAATTATGCTAATGAGATGACCAAAGGAAAGAAAGTAGTTAATATGTTGACTGTGATGGCAGTACCCCCTTACCCAATGGTTCCTCCAATGCTACTTGGTACCTATTCATTACTGCTTGTAACCCACCATGAAGAATAGGATGCACAAGGCCAAGAAAAGCCATAGATTTCCTGAAATGAGCATTGGGTTTGTGCAAGGGGCCTGGCGTCGAATGCATAATGCCTATGCTGATCAATAGCTCCAAGGAGGGTGACTACTACTCTAGCATTGTTGTAGGTATAGCTATATGATGTAACGTTATGTGTGGTAAAACAAGTAGACTTTCTTTTTGTATTTGCAGCATTTTTTTTCAATAGCCCAGAAATTGATAGCAGCATGTTAAGAAAATCTCTGTACACAACAGGGCATTTTGCTCATAAACCATGTAGAAGGCATTAGATCCTGCAACCCAATGCATTTGTATTTTAGTATCTTGCTGACAAGGGAGAGATCCCTATAGCCATAGTTAACCAGGTTAAATAAATGAATTAATTCCCATTTACTGAGAGAAAAGCCTCAAAATATTCATGTATATCTTGAGGTAACATGTCTTTTGACATAATGTTATCTCAGCAGTTCAAAAAAATAATTTCTTCAGAATGTGAATCCTACAATAGTAGCCTGCAAAAGATAAAATAAGTCCCCAAATAAGATGTTCTTACCTGAATAAATTCAATAGGCCATTCAAATTCTCTAATAAATGCTCTATACAGTAATTTTGAAGCAAATATCGGCAGCAAATTTGACTTATTCAATGACTGTCGATCACTGGAGCTTAATATCTTGAGTAATGCCTACAGTAACAAAAATGACAAAAAGTATTTCATATAACAAATTTTGAAATTTCCAATGTTTATTAAAATTATGTAAATTAAGTATTCAGCAATAGTTTTAAAAAAATCAACAGCATGAATTATAATTGTTACGTAAAATTTAAAAAAAGGTCTTTAGAAAATTGTCTGAATCTACTTTAAAAACTATTATTAAACTTTGGTGAGCACAAAAACACTAGCAACTGATCTGGATGTACAAATGTCCAACAATTGTAATGTTGAAAAAAATTTCATGGTGGTTATTAACTCAAGATACACCTTAAAAAAAATCAATCGCATGAATTGCATTTGTCATATAAGAATCAAATAAAGAACATGTTTAGCCATTAGTAAACTTTGATAAGCGCAAGAATACAGCAATTGATTTGGATATACAAATGTACAACTACTGTAATGCTTAAAAACAATTCCAATGTGGTTATTGACTAGCAATACACACAGTTTATACGTTGGACCATGGTTACCGGGAGACCCGTCTCCCCCCTAAAAGTCACATCTCGGTCTTGGAGACTTTTCACATCTCTGGAGACCTCAAAAAAGGTTGGAGACTTCACGACCAAGTCTCCTGAAGTCTCCCTGTCTCCTAATCCAAAAAGTGAAGTCTCCCCGAAGTCTCCTGGTAAAATATAAATGTAAAATATAATATTAAATAATTTTATATATTTTAGCCCTCATTTTAATGTTTTTAATACAAAAATTAAGACCACCGACAATTTAAATGATTAAATCATTTAAAATATTTTATTTAATAAATTAATAACTTTAAAAACATTAGAAACACTTTTAAAAAAATATTTTTATTCAACAATTTAAATGATTAAATCATTTAAAATATGTTTGGAGAGTGATGATTTTTTGCAAAGCATGATAGCTGAAGACTATTAGCCGACTGGATCGGTCCGGCGGTATTTTGTATTCTGTAGCCGACGGTCCGGCGGTGTTTTTGTATTCTGTAGCCGACGGTCCGGCGGTGTTTCTGTATTCTGTAGCTAACGGTCTGACGGTGTTTCTATAGCCGACGGTCCGGCAGTGTTTCTGTAGCCGACGGTTCGGCAGTGTTTCTGTATTCTGTAGCCGATGGTCCGGCAGTGTTTCTGTATTCTGTAGCCGACGTCGTCGGTAGATAGTTTGTAGCGGATAGAATATTTGTGGCCGACGGACTCCTTCGGGAAGGTTCGGCGGTAGTATTTATATCCTATCTGGGATCATTGTAAATCATTCATCTACTATTGCGAATAATAATATAATTCTGTTGTTCGTGTTCATTGTCTGTATATGTTGATTTCTTTACCTGTACGGTAAACATTTGGCACCGTTGCCGACTGAATTTGGAAGGTGGGAAGAATGAAGATTAATGCCAAATCAGCTTAACAAGGATCGGAATAAGCCGAAGGGAAAAGATGGAATCCGTATTGCGCAAGAGAATTTAATTCTGGCACAGCAAGCTGAATGCCGACGAAGATTTCAGAAGATTGCCGACGGCAACCGAAGTGCGGAGGAATTGTTGGAGGAGACTCGGCAGCGGGTGGAAATGGTGGAAGAAGTACGGGAGGAGTTCTTGAATTTGTGTTCGCCGAGGGAAGAAAATTCAGACGAAAGAGCATCAACTCGCACGACTCGCAGTGCCGACAGAGCACGAGCGTGGAGTGACCTCTTCGTCCAGGATAGACTTTCGCGGGAAACAATTTCGGAGGATCCTTCGTCTTCACCAAGGTTCACAGCTGTCGACACCTCCAGTGTGGGAGTGCAGACCGCCGGTGTGGGAGTTCAGACTGCCGATGTAGGAGTGTCGACCGCCAATGTGGGAGTGCCAACCACTGTAGGAGTGCAGACCTCCGGAGTTATGGCGGGACCCAAAGAAAAGCTGCCGAAATTTGAAGGCGATGGTACAGCGGACCCCATCCGACATTGTAAGACATGTGAGACGATCTGGCGGGCAAATGGAATCACAGATGCCGATGAATGGGTCAGGCAATTTCCGGCAACCCTACGGGGTGTCGCGATTGATTGGTTTTCAGCTATGGATCCGCAGAAGCTGGATACCTGGGATAACATTAAAAAGGAGTTCTTGGCGGAATTTAAACTCTTGCGAGATGATAATGAAATCGTAGCGAAAATTTTCAATACCAAGCAGGGGAAGCATGAAACTGTCCGTGTCTATGCCAGGAGATTAAAAGACTTAATAAACAAAATGGAAAGCAAGTCGGCGGTATTACAATAATAGATAAGACGTCTATTATTAGTTAATGGTTATCTTGTAAATATCTTAGCTTTAGTTTGCTTTCGTTTTTTGCTTTCTCTGGAATAGAATGTTTCTATTCTTTACGATCGTTTCCTAAGGAAACATCGTCTCTTCCTTTTGTATAAATTGACCTTTCGGTCTCTGTTATTAATAAGCAAGTATTTACCAATTACCTTGTAATATGGTATCAGAGCTAAATACTTAAATTTTTTCGGAAAAATTTATAATTTCTTCTTGAAATTATTTGTTTAAATTTTTCCAAAATTATTTCAGCTAATTTCTCCAAAACCCACCTAGGGTTTTTCTGCTTGGAGAAATTCCCGAATTACGGGTCTGCAAATCGCGTGGAAATCGTGGCCATTTTTTGAAGACTCGCGTTTTTGGGGTGAAAATCTGCATGTTTCTGTATCAAATCTTCATGCTCTTAGCCGTCTCAGTCTGTCATCGTGCTCTGGGAAGCAGATTCGACCATTTTTCATAAGAAATCTGAAGTCTTTTCAAGCTTTTTTCAGCTAGGGCCGTTTTTTTTCGAAACCCTAATTTTTGGGGTCGAAAATTTTTTTTGTTTGCAAATTCTTAGTGGGTTTTTCGAGAACTCAACTGGGTTGTCCGTTTTTTCTAGGTGCCTCGATTTTTGTGCCTCGATTTTCAAGCCAGCGGATTCAGAAAACGACAGTAGCTTCCTTCTGGGTTTTTCGAGCTCTCTTTTGGGTCATTCTCTGATTTTTCTGGGTCTTCCGTATTTTTGCCTCGAAGAACGTGCCTTCACAGATTTTCACAGTTTTTCATTGAAAAACGTGCCATGGCATCTCTGACAAATATTCTGCTCGAGCATAATTCCAAATTCAATGGTCGCAATTATGGAACCTGGAAGCAACGCATCATTGCAATCTTCGAATATCGAAACACCGATCAACTTGTTCTGGGTGTTAAGCAGCATCCGACTTCTCCGAGTCCTGATCAAGATACATGGGATCTGAACAATCGAGAGGCAGTAATGCTTCTCAAACTATCCGTAGCTGATGACCAGCTTTCTCAAATTCCATCTGGCAAGACAGCGGCCGAAATCTGGACACATCTAAAAGGTCTTCATGAGACTTCCGACAAGAGCAGAGCCTTCTTTCTGAAAAACACTCTGTTTTCTATTGTCATGGATGAGCGCACCTCGCTCCAGGCACACCTGAATCGGATTCAGGAAATCCGTGATCAGTTACTTGCCATCGGTCGCAAGATGGAGGAAGAGGATATTGTGGTAATCACTCTTCGGAGTTTACCAAATTCCTATGAGCATTTTATCGAGACTCTCAACATCACATCTACTGGTGTTGATCTAAAGTTCACTGATCTCTGCACCCTGCTACTTCAGCAAGATCGGTGGAAACAACAGTTCGGTAGCAGCTCCAGTTCCACCTCCACTGAGCTAGCCTTTGCTGCGAAATCCTTTCAGAAGGATAAGGGCAAGTTTCAGCAACCATCTCAGTAGAAGTCTTCTGCTCCAGCATCCGATGGTACCAAAAAGAAGAACATTCAATGCAACTATTGCCACAAGTATGGTCACATGAAGGTTGCATGTCAGAAACGCTTAGCTGCCCAGTCTAAGCAATCAGGTTCGCAACCCAAAGCGAACAGTGCAGAGCACACTGAGCAGGTGGAATCTGCCTTTTATGCCTTCATGGCTAAAAGACCCGCAGATCATGTACAGTCATCTGCCTGGTACATTGATTCAGGTGCCTCTCGACATTTCACTCATCGCAGAGACTGGTTTACTAACTACCAGCCTTATTCAGATTCTGTTATCTTTGGTGGTGGAGAAGAGTACACGGTTGTTGGTAAAGGCAACATTCAAATTCAGTCTATTGGGAGGAAGCTCATATTCCTTGATGTGTACTACGTTCCAGGGATGGAACTAAATCTACTCTCGGTCAGTCAGTTGCTGCGACATTCTCCACACTTGGCAGTCACCTTCAGTTCACATCAGTGCACCATCACTGATCGGGCGACTAAGTCTACTATTGCAGTTGGTCTTGAGGATCATGGTCTTTTCAGACTTACTGATTCTGGTGATTCTCAGGACTTAGCTATGGCTGCTCGGCGATCTTCCATCAGCTCACTTTGGCATCAGCAATATGGGCACTTAAATGTGCATTATCTCTCACAACTTGCTCGAGATGAGCTTGTTCTTGGTTTGCCAGAGATTCAAACCCAACACCTTGGAGTTTGTGACGCATGTCAAGCTGGGAAGCAACATCGCACACCTTTCCCCAGTGGCGATTCTTGGCGAGCTTCTCAAGTACTTCAGCTTGTTCATGCTGATATTTGCGGCCCTATGGCCACTCCTTCTATTCTTGGGTACAGGTATTTTCTGTTGTTTGTAGATGATTTCAGTAGAAAAATGTGGGTGTATTTCCTTAAAAAGAAATCCGATGCATTTATTGTATTTCAGAAGTTTAAACCCTTAGTTGAAAAAGAGTCTGGGAAATCTATTATTACTCTTAGATCAGACAATGGGGGGGAATTTTGTTCTAATGTTTTCTCCAGCTTCTTGGATACACATGGCATCCAACGCCAGTTCACCACACCCCACACGCCACAACAGAACAGTGTAGTTGAACGTCGAAACAGGACAATCACCGAGATGGCTCGTTCCATGCTCGAACACAGACATGTTCCGAAGCGTTTTTGGGCAGAAGCAGTTAACACTGCAGTTTATCTGTTGAACCGGTCACCCACAGTGGCGGTCAAAGGTAAAACTCCGGAAGAGGCCTGGTCAGGTCGCAAGCCCAAAATCAGTCACCTGAAGGTTTTTGGCTCTCTTGCTTTTGTTTGGATCCCTGATGCTTCACGCACCAAGTTGGATGCCAAGAGTCAAAAACTGATGCTTGCTGGATATAGCAGTCTTCACAAAGCCTACCGCCTTATTGATGCTGAGACATCTCGTCTCATATACAGCCGCGATGTAGTCTTTGATGAGCAGCGAGGACCATTCATGCCTGTTTCTCTTGTTCCTAATCTAGCAGACCAGCCTATGCAGGTTCATGATTTGGGAGTTCGGCTTCCATTAGGTCCACCTGATGGGAGGGCTCCAATAGCTCCTACAGCTCCAGTCCTGCCAGTGATACCTGTACAGCCACCTCCGGCTTCTCCTGCAGGATCACCTCGTTTTGAAGATGCTTCACCTGAGTTTGATCCAGATTCTTCTGATCAGGATCCTGCTGATCAAGCATCTCCTAGTACTACTATTGGTCATTCTCCTCTCCGGCCTAAGTGGTGGGCTAAGACACTTGCTGATCTTCATGATGATGAGCTCATTGATGGGAGAACTACTCGGAAAAAGAGCAAAACTATAGATTCTGTTAACTTTGCTCTTATGGCCAACATTCACAGTGTGTTTGAACCTCAAACATATTCCGAGGCTAAAGGAATTCCAGAGTGGGAACAGGCCATGCAATCTGAACACTAGAGCCTGCTGAAGAACAACACTTGGGTCCTTTCTGATCTTCCCCCAGGGAAGAAACCCATTAGCTGCAAATGGGTCTACAAAATCAAATACAAATCAGATGGTACTTTGGATAAGTACAAAGCTCGTTTAGTGGCAAAGGGCTTTTCTCAGCGTCAGGGCATTGATTATGAGGAGACCTTTGCTCCTACTGCAAAGATGAGCACCATCAGATTAGTCCTAGCCATGGCAGCACAGTTTGGCTGGAAGGTCCATCAGATGGACGTAAAGAGTGCTTTCCTGAATGGAGATCTTTATGAAGAGGTCTACATGACGCAACCTCCTGGTTTCAAGGTTGCTGGTAAAGACCATCAGGTTCTCAGATTGGTAAAAGCTCTCTATGGTTTGAAGCAGGCCCCTCGGGCATGGTACATCAAGATTGATACGTACCTCAGTGATCAAGGCTTCAAGAGGAGTTCTTCAGACTCAAATCTGTACATCAAGACTACTGACAGTGACATCATCCTTCTGATTGTCTATGTGGATGATCTGATCATCACTGGCAGTTCGGCATCTTTGATTCAGGGAATCAAACAACACTTATGCCAGTCTTTTGATATGACTGACCTTGGGCTCATGCATTATTGCTTAGGTGTTGAAGTTTGGCAACAGTCTTCTGGTATATTCATCTCTCAGTCCAAATATGCCAGAGCTTTGTTAGACAAATTTCGAATGCAGGATTGCAAACCTGCATCTACACCTATGGAGAAAGGTCTCAAGTTATCAGCCAAGTCTGATTCTCCTTCCGTTGATGATACTACGTATAGGCAACTAGTAGGCAGCCTCATCTACCTATCTGCTACTAGGCCTGATATCAGCTTCGCAGTCAGCTATATTTCACGCTTTATGACAGCTCCTAAGGCTGATCATTGGATGGCAGCAAAGCGTGTGCTTCGTTATGTGAAAGGCACTTCTGATTATGGACTTCTGTATTCTCGGAGTTCTAATCCTAAACTCAGTGGGTTCACAGATTCAGATTGGGCAGGCTCTGTTGATGATAAAAAGTCAACATCTGGATATGTGTTCAGTTTGGGATCCGGTGCAGTCACATGGACCAGCAAGAAGCAGCAGGCAGTTTCTCTCTCTTCTACAGAGGCTGAATATAGAGGGACTGTTAAGGCAGGATGTGAAGCTGTCTGGCTTCGTCGGATGCTTGGGGATATGCAGATGTCACCAGCAGGACCGACTACTCTGTTTGTTGATAACGAAGGCGTTATCAAGTTAGCACGGAATCCAGTCTTCCATGAACGAACCAAGCATGTGGATGTTCATTGTCATTACATACGACAGCTGGTTGAAGACGGGACTATAGATCTGCAGTATGTTCCTACCTCAGATCAGACTGCAGACATTCTCACCAAGCCTCTTGGTCCTGATAAGTTTGTCAAATTCAGAGGACAGCTTGGTGTGTTAGATAGATTAACCATTAAGGGAGGGTATTACAATAATAGATAAGACGTCTATTATTAGTTAATGGTTATCTTGTAAATATCTTTAGCTTTAGTTTGCTTTCGTTTTTTGCTTTCTCTGGAATAGAATGTTTCTATTCTTTACGATCGTTTCCTAAGGAAACATCGTCTCTTCCTTTTGTATAAATTGACCTTTCGGTCTCTATTATTAATAAGCAAGTATTTACCAATTACCTTGTACTAGGCGGATGGATTACAGAAAAGGTGGTTTGTGGACGGCCTACGCTCACAGTTGCGGAGGAAAATGAAAATTGTACCACCGTCGTCATATGTCGATGCTTATAACAGAGCACTGGACCTTGAAAGTGCGCACAAGACAAAGAAAAAGAAAACTAGTTCCTCTGACTCTGATGACGACGAATCTGCTGGAGATGATAGCAGCAACGACGAAGGAAGCAGCAAGAAAGTTCGGGCCCTACAGAAGGATATGATTCGCATGATGAAGGAATTTAAAAATATGCAGAAGGAGCCAAAAGGTAGTGAATTGTGGTGCACGGAATGTAAGACCAACGGTCATACTAAAAGATCGTGTCCGAAGAACCAATTCTGTGACATCTGTCAGATCATGGGACATTCGACAAAAGACTGCCCCTTTAACATGAAGACAAGAGGATCTCCGCAGGTGCTTCTTACACAGCAGGCTTCCCCGTCGGGCAGTAACAGAAATGCAAACATTGATGGTGCCACATCCGGAGGGTATAGGAATAATAGCAGAGGGCAAAATAACAACAATGCAAACCAATAACAATAATAATGGAAGCCGAAGTCGAACCCAGTATGATGCAAACAGACGGTCGATCGTTCAATGCCAAGCATGTAATTTGTGGGGTCATTTTGCGCAGGATTGTACAGCGGTAAACACACCGAAATTATTATGCAGATGGTGCGGACCCGGCGATCACGAAGATTCCAAGTGTCCAAAGTCTAGAGTAAACTTAATCACTGTCGGCACAGAGGTAGAGGAGGTTCTAGCAATTACACGGAGGAAAGCGGAGGAAAAGAGAAAATTGGGGGAAGCGCAGGCCGAAATTGCAAAGGCATCGTCAGTAGGGACATCTCAATTGAAGGACATCACCGGCACCTTGGCAAAGAACTCCGCAGAACAAAACATTGTACGGCAGATCTTACAAACGGAGATACCAGTCAAGATAAGTGACCTTCTCACAATACCCCAGTTACGGATGGCCATTCTGAATCATACACCGTTTCCAAAAGCAACGGAGGACACAGGAAGGGACAGTAGGGAAGCGACGGCAACAAACCCAATGTTGCTGGCACTCACCTCTGGACGGCATCCAGCGGTCGTCGAGATGGGGATTTTGGGAAATGTTTTGACAGACACAATTGTCGACGGAGGGTCCGGCGTGAATGTGTTGCCGGAGGATACCTGGAAGAAGTTGGGAAAGCCGACGCTGTGGCCACCTACATTCCAGTTGCTCACGGCGGACCAGCATGGGATCAAACCGTTGGGAACCTTAAGGGCACAAACGGTAACTATTGGTACGCAACCATTTTTATTGGATTTTGTGGTTATTCCATTAAAAAGAAAAGGCTATGATGCTATTCTGGGACGGGATTGGTTGGTGCAAGCAAAAGTAAAACATGATTGGAAATGCAATACCCTATCAATGGAGGGCGGAGGCAAAAGATTCACAATTGACCTGCACACACAAATGGTCGACGAGGAGGCAACATCGTCAGATTCAGAAAGCGACGACGAAAATGATGATGAAGGAAAGAACATAATGGAACCGGACGAAGAAGGAATATTGAGACTTGACGGAGGATCGAATGACGACGACTTGGACTCGGTGAATGGCCTTTACCACTGGCAGATAGAAGACTACGAACTCTTTCCGAGTTGCAATATGCTAAGGGTCGACGGAGATGAGAAAAAGGAGGAAAACGAATGTCCGAAGGAATGCAGAGAAGTGGAAGAAGGAAAAGCTGCCATGGCTGAAGCTGAGGGGAAGAATATACAGTCTGAACACAGGAAAACGAAAGATCCCACTGTTCGGTACATGGCGAACGGACCGCGTGGAAAGAAAAGGTTACAACGCAGTACAAAATTGGTGGAAGGGTGCCGACAGCAAGGAAATAAGCTAGATACGCGACGACCGCAGGCACAGTGGGCGACGGAGGAAACACAAAACAGATATAAGGCGCAGCATGACAATAAGTTTCAGCCGGGGCAGTTGGTACTCAAGTATGATGGCCGTAATGAAATCAAGCCAGGCAAATCAAAGTGCGATGGGGTGGCCCATATCAGATCCGAGAAATTGGCGACACTGGGGCAATCAAACTGGCAACCTTGGACGGACAAGAGATGACTCAGTCAGTTAACGAATCCAAGTTGAAACCATATCGTGCAAGGCAGTTCTCGCCGTCATTGAATTCGCCATCGTCGTCAATACAGAACTTCCTGGCGGCGACCTCATTCGGAGGTACCGCTTTTATTTGATGTATTCAATTTCTTTTTAAAAAAAATTTGAAAAAAAAAAAAAAAAAAATTTATTTAAAAAAAAAAAGGGGGGGGGGGGGGGGGGGGGCCCGCAGACAGGAGGCTCGCGGACTGAAAAGCCCCGCAGGCAATTAAAGTCCCGCAGGACCGTGGGCACTGAAAGTCCCACGGGCAAAGAAACCCCGCGGGAGTGCAAGGTCTCGCGGACAGTCTGTCCGCGAGCTCTTAAAAGCCCCGCGGGCAGCTGTCCGTGGGCTTAAAGTTGTCATCCGGCAGAAATAAAAACACAAAACCCCAAGGGTATAACATTTTCCTCGCCACAAAAAGCCGCATGTGAAAGAATGGTCCGCAGGTATAACATTATTCTCGCACAGGTAGCCGTCGGTGAAAGAATGGGCCGCGGGTAGGAGAAGAAAGGTCGCGGAAGGGACGCGGGTTAAGACAAAAGATTCAGTTCCGCCAGTCAGAGTTTCTCCTCCGTGCTGCAAGGGAAAAGACTTCCGCGGGGAAATAGAGACATAAAGAAGAGTGCTTGTTCTGCTAGAAGGAGAAGAATTTCTGTGTGCAGAGGGATTTGTGGTGGATTGTAGAGGAAGCAGTATTATACAAAAAAAAAAAAAAAACGACGACAGAATCAAGTTGTTCAGAATGAGTTGCAGATGATGCCAAAGGGAAGGGGAAGCATCAGTGATTGCCAGAAAGAGTGTAGAATCGGCAGAAAATGACAGAAATGGTGTGTTCCGTGCATTTCTGTGTCGACCCCGCCGGGGGCGTTGCCCCCTGGACCCCCAGTCGTGGCGGATATCAGTCGTGGGAGTCTGACCAGTTGAGAAGAGTTGAAGTTGTTGCAGGCATGGACTTTCTATGTACCAGAGGCAGTGGGAGCAGGTGTTGGCTGTGAGGCTGTCTTGGTGGATGTGTAAAGAGCTCGGGAGGAGCTGATCATCCAGTTGGAGGCAGTGCAGCGACACTTGGCTCAGGGTACCGAGGAATTGAAAACAGAGAAAGCAGCACAGGTGGCTATCAAGGTCAGCTTGAGGAGACAGTATTGTGTTAGCAGAGGCTACAGATGTAACGGGATGAATGTGGAAGTGATGTGACAGAAGCAAATTTCTCTTGTTGTAGTCACTCTGTTAATGTATTTTGTTTGTTAATTTGTCTCAGATATTTTGTCAGTCGTCAGGAGACGACTTTTCTTTTTGGGGGGGATGGTGTTAGCCGACTGGATCGGTTCGGCGGTATTTTGTATTCTGTAGCCGACGGTCCGGCGGTGTTTTTGTATTCTGTAGCCGACGGTCTGGCGGTGTTTCTGTATTCTGTAGCTAACGGTCCGACGGTGTTTCTGTAGCCGACAGTCCGGCGGTGTTTCTGTAGCCGACGGTCCGGCGGTGTTTCTGTATTCTGTAGCCGTCGGTCCGGAAGTGTTTCTGTATTCTGTAGCCAACGTCATCAGTAGATAGTTTGTAGCGGATAGAATATTTGTGGCCAACGGACTCCTTTGGGAAGGTTCGGCGGTAGTATTTATATCCCGTCTGGGATCATTGTAAATCATTCATCTACTATTGCGAATAATAATATAATTCTGCTGTTCGTGTTCATTGTCTGTATATGTTGATTTCTTTACCTGTACGGTAAACAAAGACCTTGAGATGGATGGTCACAACCTTGTGGAGCAGATGATAGTACCATCGACATACTAATACTAGATATATTTCTGTTTTTTGTTTATTGTGCAAAGTGTTCATTTTTGTTTGCATATCAGCAATTCAGCATCAAACTATACTTTTTTGAATTTAAAATTTGAATATGTAATGATAATCTCAGCGATTATCAATCTAATATGATGGTGATCATATGCAATATTCGAAAAACAAATGTCTACGAGATACAATATTGTGATCATGTGAGTTTTCAAATCTTTGACTCTATGAGTCTATTTTAATTTTTAATGTGACATTACTATTATTATTTACTTTAGTCTTATAGTATTACTATTTTCAAATTTTGTATTTACTTTTAGTATTGGACTCTTTAAACTATTAAAAAAAAATTAAAATAAAATAAAATTGCTGTCTCCAAGTACCCTATTTGAAAAATTGCCGTACTGGTACCAGTACCAGTACCGGAGACCTCGAAGTCTCCCCATCTCCTAGTGACCTTGCCTTGGACTATTTAACCATAATCTCTATACAACCAAAATGATTGACATGTTCCTGAGATAACCATTCATATTGTATACAAACATGAGGATTGTGCCTCATCTATTGCTCACCAACCAATGTGCTAAAGTGATAGAATATTGCTAGGGTAATCAATGCTCATTAACTCTCTCTTCGTTCTACTAGTTCTCACTATTGCGAATTCTTGTCTGTTGAATCTGAGGCTCCATCAAATTTCCAAGATAGAAGCAAGGGACAAGAAAGCAAATTTTCAGGACAACTTTTTTGGGAGGACATTTTTGGGGGAAAAATATATTTTAAAATAAGGAATTTTTTAAATATTTATCAATAACACATTTCTCATACATATTATACAGCATTACAAATTAATTACTTATATTGTGTTAAATATATAATACACAGGTTTATAACATAACGTAAAATAGTATGTAAACTTAAAATATATTCATTTTACTATATAAAATACTACATTTTAATATAGTAGAATTTTATATTTTATTATAGTATATGACATACATTGTATAATACAGAAAATAAAACAAGAAACATGAATATATCATATGATATATTACATAATACTGATAATTGATTCATGACATTTATTATAAAATATTAACATGAAAAAAGTAACATATGTGTATTCCTTTTAGCATATACCACGATTATCATAGGTTGAGGGCATAAAAATGTACAAAGCAGAAAAAAAGTGTCTTTCAGAAGAAACAAAGTAACATTTCAATATGTTAGTTCTTTTCCCATACAATGAAGGGTTTTTGGCATCACAAAAGTGTGGCAACCCTAGGTAATTTTCTCATTGATTTGTAGGTGTATCCTCTTTGTTTTAGCGTATAAGTACAGCATCATAAAGGCAATTTGGCATCCCTAAATTGTATGATTGTAACTTTACTTGTGCAATCTTTTTGAAGGTTTCCTTCAAGTTAAATCCCCAAAGGCTTGTTAGTAAGAGTTTTTCTTATCTAGCTCAAAGCACTTCATTTTTGGTAACTTTCGTGTCTTTTCTTTGTTTTCTAATTTTTTTGTTAGCAATTTTTAATCCTTTTTCCCCTTAACATAGTAGCCCTTGGAGTTCCACTTGTTTCAAGCTAGCTTAGGCCTGAAACAGAGTTGTCTAGTTCAAGATATAAAGGGTAAGGTGGGGTTTATCAAGTAGATAGCATGTCTTAATAAAAGAATCCTCCAAAAGAGGGCTTTTTATGAGCAATTGCACGAAATGAAATTATTTTTAATATCTAAATTGGATTTTGGCATCCACTTTAAAATTTCAGCTCATTCTGAGTTGATTTAACCATAGTTTTTAAGGTTTTAATGGAACTGTCCTTTTAAAGTCTATTTTCATGTTGCTTTTTTAAAAACTCAAGTTATTTATTATATTTAACTACATGAGACACTTAAAATGCATAGAGGTGAGGTTTTTATCACTCATTGCATATCATCAACATGCAAATCTGTAATATCCCCTCTTGATGAATCACACCCTTAATTCACTTCTAATTCCCAGGTAAGGTTTTGGGTTTAACTTTTAAATTCTGTTTCCCTTAATAATTCTTCAATGCAATTATTTAGTGACTATTTAGTAACCTGATATATACAAGTATCATGTGTATAGTTTTTTGTGACTAAAACAGCTCTTAACTATACTTTAGCATTTATTTGATTTGATTTATAATTCACTTAATTCTATTTATCTTCAAATAAGATTGTTATCCCTAATCCTTGATCTCCTCTTGAAATTAACACTAAAACACTAAATCCTAATTAATGTATCCTCCTTTACTCTCTAGACTTTATTGCCTTATATATACGTAGCACTCTCTTCCTGCAATAATTTCCTTTCATGTATAATATGTAATAATGGGCAACTTATTTTATCATTCCCTATACATGGTCTTGGCCTCTTTCGTTTCTCTCACTTTATCAATTACAAACTTCTATCTTAAAATCATCCCCTCTTTATTATTTGTTACGCCCTCTTTATTATCCGTTAACCCCCTCTTTAATTGTTGTCAGTTTTCTTTGCCATCCTTAATTGTTAGTTTTTTTTAATGTAATATAAGCCCTTTTAATTTAGGCGATCCTCCTTATTCGCTTCCCCTCTGCCCCCTTATCGGCTGTTAATGGGATATATATATGTGATAGGGCTAGTGTTTAAACACTAACGCATCCCCATTCACGTAGGGCCCCAACCCAAGGCGCCGCACCTATTGCATGGCATTTATTAGGAATTTCTTTGGATTATTATGGTTAATATATATGAGTAGATAATAGATTTTTCATGTATTTGTCAATAAAATTATTATAATTTGTGACTATTTAGTGTCTCCTACTATCCAGGATGATTAATAATGGTTCTGTGGTGACGGCTTAATCAAGGTGTTGTGATTAAGAAGATTGTGTTTATGTCATTTACAATCGATGTTCCTCTATTTAATTTTAATTTGGAATATATATTTATCCTTAATAGTATTAATGATTACCTAATAAATAGATGAAATAATAATGCTTAATTGAATATTAACATATCAATAATATATCACATTATATTATTATTATATATTTTCTTGATATTTAATGATTTAATCATTTATTATTGTTGGGTTCCATTTCAGAAGGGGTCATGGCAAAATTACCTTTTAAAACCCATTGCCAATAAAATCCAAGTCCTAAATACATAGAGGCAGGTTTTTATATGCAATAACACATTTTTATATCATTTAATATGTGTAAGTGGGATTTTTAATGTACTTTTGCATATTTAAATCTTATTATTCTAGACCTTTAGTAATTGAAATGCATAATGGTGGGGAATTTGAACCCAAAAGCATATGTATTTTGGATAGCGTGTGTTTTGCATCTTAAAAACCAGTCTATACTTCTTCAATAGAGGCATTATGAAGCGAAAAGCACATGATTTTTCATTCTAAAAACATGTCTTTACTTCCATTTACAATAAAGATTCATAACGTGGTGATTTAGAGAACAAAAGTACATGCTTTTGCATTTAAAAACTGCATCTTTACTTCCCTTAAAGGCGATTTTGACTAAAGTGCATAATGGTGGGTTTTTGCAACTCAAAAGCACATCTTTGCATCTTAAAAACCCATCTTTACTCACTTTTACACGTGTTTTTTTACGAAACTCATTTTGGTGGTGATTACCAAGTAAAAAACACATTTTTTACTTAGAAAACCTACTTTTGGGGGGCATTTTTGGAGGACAAGCACACAAGATTTGTAATGTCCCTTATTTGGCTAAGCCAAGAAACATGGACAACTATTTTCTCTTTCTTATTATAGTAATCAATTGTATTTAAATATAATAATATATGTTACACCAGTTGTGATTTTGATATAATCTTAGGCTAGACAATATAGAAGTATTTGGTTTTAAAAATGTTTTATATACTATGAATGATAGAATATGATGATACAATCAATAAGTTTATAGGATTAAATTTACTGTTTTCAGTGATGGCTTGCATACCTCTGATATGGCAGTGTGAGTATCTTCATTAAAAATATGAAGATATAATTAGCAGTAATGTATTTCTATTTCATATTTTTATTAATAATGGCAAAGCACTGGAGATATGGTTCTCAAAGAAGGTTTACAGAGAATAGCAAGAATAGTGAGAGGTTTGGGAGGTTTGGAAAGGGCTCAGGGCCTTTCAGAAGACATGAAGGAAGGTTCTACTGAGGGAATAGGAATGGAAGATGGGAAAATGGGAACAGAAACTTCCAAGAAAGATTTCAATGGAAAAAAGTGGGACAAAACAATGGGGAAAAATGACAAAATGGAAGAGAGAGGTAGATTGAAAATGGTTGGAGAAGACATCCGATGCAAAGATTCACATCAGTGAATCTTGGTGGGAATGTGGTTTTTGAAAATATAACAAAAAAATGAGAAAACCACAGGGAGTGGAAAACCAAGAGAAGCAAATGAGTGAGGATCAACAGATGACTTGATTTACAGTTGAGAAAGTAATGCTGAAAAGTAGTTTGATAAAGGAGAGGAGTGACTTTCTCGAGAAAAATACATTATTTCTAAAGTGGGGAGGTCCAAGGCCTGCAATAGGTAATATTAAAACATGGTGTGATGAGAAATGGAGTGCAGTGAAAAACTTAAAAACATTAGAAAATGGTTTTTTATGGTTACAGTGGATATAGCACAAGATGGGGACTAGCTCTTGAATAGTGGCCCTTATTTTATGGAAGGATATGGATTCTATATGAAAAAATGAACCATGAATTTTGATCCAACAAAAGAGGTAATAAAGGAACTCCCTCTATGGGTAGGATTGAGAAATCTGCCCCAAGAATACTAGCAGGAACAATGTTATAGAGTGATTGGAAACAAGCTAGGAACATTCATTAAGGTAGTGGAAATGGTGGATAGAGAAACTCTGTAAATGTTCCCAAGAATATGTATAATGTGGAATGATTGTCATCCAATCCCTGAAATGAATGAGATCTTTAATGAAGGGGTAGTTTGGAGACAGCTAGTGTCTCTAGAGGAAGGGTTGAAGGTATGTAAGTTTTGCCTTTGTAAGGAACATGACTCAGAAAGTTGTAAACAAGGATGTCATAAGGAAAAAGAAGAGGAAAGGCTACTTCAAAGGGTTATAGAGATGGCCAGGATAAAAGAAATAGAGAAAGAAAAGAGTGAAAATCTATTGAAAAGGGATAATGCAGAGGTGGAGAATGTTATGATGCTAAAAACAAGAGCAAATAAATGTTAGGGAAAAGGCTCTGGGTAATGCAAGTTTTTAGATGTGGGTCTAAAAAAAGTGTTAGATGATGAAAGTTGTGAAGGCTCAAAAGAAACAACACAAAGTGAAAAAAAAATAGTGGTGAGGATTAGCAAAGGGAGTCGGTGAACGAGACTGTCGAAATGAGGAAGGAGCAGAGGCCAAGGCAAGTTTGTGAGGATAGCAGTGAATATAGAACTATAGAAGGAAGTGAAAAAAGGGGTTGGAAGGAAGTAGATGGACCTCAAAAACCCCAGGAGGAAGGATGTCAAGTGGAAGTGTTGTCGGAAAGACCAAAAAAATCACAAAGGCAGTGGGAGGAAAATGAAGGGTATATGATTGGGTTGGAAGGAAAAATGGAGGGGGGTATTGAAGAGTGTTTTAAGGATATTGAAATTTCTCCAATAAGAAACTTGAAAGGAATAGCAGGGGAATCAAGTTTGGAGGAAAGTTTGAATGAGGATGATGAGAAAGGGATGCTAATGGTGAAGAGGATTTCTTTGGGGTAGAGGAAAATATGATCCTCAAAGAAAAACGAACAATAGAGAAAACAAAAAGTAAAAAACATAAAGCAAATATTGGGGAGAGCCAAAAAAGGGGAAGAACCATTAATGCATTGATCCAAATAGTTGGAAGTGCCAAAGGTCAAAGTAAACTAAAAACGGAAAGGGGAAAGAGGGAACGGAAAGGGGAAAGAACCCCTCCCGAAAAGGATGAACCTATTGTGGAATGTCATGGGTTGTAATGCCCCTGACAAAATGCGCTTGATCAGGAGAGGCCTTGATCAAGCAAAACCGGATGTGGTGTTAATGCAAGAAACAAAGATAAAGTTGGATGATCTGGAGGGATGAGGAGAAAGTTTATTAAATGGAAAAGTGAGTGGGTAGCTACAGAGGGAGCCTCAGGGGGAATGTGTGTTTTATGGAATTAGGAGACAGTGAATGGCACTGTCATGCATATGGGTAAGAATTGGCAGTGGACAAAAGTTTCTTCAAAACAATTAGGATATGAATATAATGTTCTTAATATTTATGACCCAATTCAGAGCAAAGAGAAGAGAGAGCTCTAGAAAACACTAACAAAGGTTCTAGAAATCTTACAAGATGAAATAATTATTTTAGAGGGTGATTTCAAAGCTATCCTCTACCCAAAAGAAAAAAAGGAGGTAGGGGTTGGAGGTCATCTACACAAGACTTTTTCAACCTTTGTTACGGAAAATGGCCTAATCAATATTCCCTTTAAACAGGGGGATTTTACATGCAACAATAGGCAGGAAGGGTTTGTGAATATTGCTGAAAAATTGGACAGGTTCCTTTGGAGGGGGGGGGGGATTGGACAAGAGTTAATTGGTCTGTGGAAGCTAGAATTCCGCCTATTCATGATCCGCCTATTCATGACTCAGATCACTTCCCTATTAGTCTAAGAATTCAGGAAGAACATACTCCTAACCGATGCCCTTTCAAATTTGAAGCTATGTGGATGAGAGCGGATGGATTTAAGGAGATGGTAGAAAAATGGTGGATGGAGGCACCTGAGAGGGAAGGAAATAAGGCTTTTAAAATTTTTAGGAAGATTCAGCACATAAAGGGAAAGTTGAAAGTGTGGAATAGAGAATCTTTTCAAAGCATATTTAAAAGAAAAAGGGTATTGGAAGCAGCACTTAAAACTTTGTATGAAAGAATAATTCAGGAGGGGATGAACGAAGATGATTACATAGAAGAAATGAGGCTAACAAAAGAGTATGAGGAAATCCTATTAGGAGAAGTATTCTGGAGACAGAAATCAAGAGAAATGTGGCTGAAAGAAGGAGATAGAAACACAAAGTTCTTCCATAATTCAGTTAAAATAAGAAGAGCCCATAATGAAGAAATTTCTATTAAGAATGGAGAGGGTGAGGTAATAAGTGATCCAAAATTAATAAAGAAAGCAGCAGTAGATTTTTTCAAAGGCAGAGGAAGAGTTGAGGATGGAGTGGTGGCTTTAGATGAGGATGTTTTGGATTGCATTCAGGGATGTATTATAGATGGGCAAAATGCAATGTTCAATGCTGAAGTCTCCAAAGAAGAGGTGAAAAAAGCTTTATGGGGTTTAGGTAAAGATAATAGTCCAAGGCCAGATGACTTTACAAGTAGTTTTTTTAGACTTACTTGGGAGTGTATTGAAGAAGAAATTTGGGGGATGGTGGAGGAATCCAGAAGAGGGGGGTTTGTCCTAAGAGATTTGAATAATACTTTTATCACATTAGTTCCAAAAAGGGATGAATGTAAATATTTTGATGATTTTAGACCAATTTCATTATGTAATACTGTGTATAAAATTATTTCAAAGGTAGTTGCCAATAGGCTTAAAGGGGTGCTGAAAGATGTAATATCAGAGGAACAAAGTGGATTCGCTCTAGGAAGATCCATCTTTGAAGGGGTGATTATTGCCCATGAAATGATCCACTCGATCAGAACAAACAAGCGCAGCAAAATAATGGTAAAGTTGGATATTAAACGAGCTTATGATGAGGTAAATAGAGACTTTTTCTTCAAAATTCTAAAAAAATTTGGCTTTAATGAGGGATGGATTAGCTAGGTAAAGGGTTGTTTAATCTCTGTAAGGTTCTCTATGTTGGTTAATGGTAGCCCGCAAGGTTTTTTCGAGTTAGAAAAAGGGATTAGGCAAGGGGACCCTTTATCTCCTTTCCTATTTATAATTTTGGCTGAAGTGTTAGGAAGGTTGATTAAGGAAAAAAGTGGCAGAGGTCCATGGAAAGGGGTAAAGGTGGCAAGGGGAGTGGACCCAATTTCACATTTGCAGTTTGTGGATGACACTTTTGTAACGGGTGAAGCTTCAGAGCAGGAAGCTAAATTGATCAAAAAAACTTTGGAAATCTATGGAGAAGTGTCAGGACAAAAGCTAAATTGGGCAAAGTCTAAAATTTTCTTTTTTAACACCCCTCTTTATAGGAGAAGAGCTATTGGAAGAATTCTAAATATAAAGCAGGGAAATCTTCCAAGTAGGTATTCAGGTATTCCTTTATTCCAAGGGCAAAATAGAAGTGAAGTATGGAAGGGATTGGTAGAAAAATGTCTGAGGAAGATGGAAGGATGGAAAGGCAAGTGGCTGACTTCTACAGGAAGGATTTTGATGCTAAAATTAGTGGTTTCAAGAGTGCCTATATTCTCAATGATGTGTTTAAAAATCACAAAGAAGGTGATTAACTTAGTGGAAGGCAAATGAGGAAATTCTTTTGGACTGGGGCAGGGGAGGAGAAAAAATGACCATTACTTAAATGGAAAAAAATTTGCAGACCTAAGAAGTTTGGAGATGCAGGAATAAGATTGGAGATGCAGGAATAAGAGACTGGAACACAATGAATATTGCTTTAGGGGCAAAGCTAATATGGCAGATGGCAAATGATGCACAACAAATGTGGATTAGGATTCTCAAAGCCAAATATTTGGATTCTAATGAGAATATAAGGATTTTAACTATTCAAAATCCGATTAGAGGTTCGGCAATATGGAACTGTATTCTTTCATGCAGGCATGTCATAACAAACTATATTTCATAGGTCATTAGTAATGGTAATAGGGTAAAGTTTTGGGAGGACTCATGGAATGGAAACAAATCTTTAGATGAGGAAAGAGGGGATACAAAAATGAAATAGATATTGTGTGATTTGTGGGACAGGAATGTGAGAAATTAAATGGTGGAAGTTGAGGGTGTTTTTGGGAAAGAATGGATGTGGAAAGATTGGAGAGTGGAAGGCCCTATTGAAGGACAGCAACAATCCCTAAGGGAGATTTTTAATAGAAGAAAGGTCTGATAATTAATAGGGAAGATAGGATCAGTTGGTGTGCAGCAGCTTCGGGTAAGTTTTCATTCAAGCTTAGCTATGAAATCTTAGATAATAAGGAGAAAAATTGTTTTGAAGCAAGCGATTTGTGTTGGAGTAAAGAAATTATTCCAAAGGTGCGAACTTTCGCATGGCTAGCAATACAAGGCAGAATCCTAACAGGGGATAGGAGAAGAAAATTCAATTTCCAAGGCCCTACAAAATGTGTTATGTGTGGAAAGGCAGAGGAGAGTGCTGATCATTTATTGTTAAATTGTCACATTGCAAAACAGTGTTGGAGAGGTCTTCAAGGGAAGTTTGGTTGGTATGGACCATGGAGTCCCTCTCTAGGCCTTCTTTATTTCATGGCCAAGAGTAGGAAGAAGAAACGTATTTGAATGCATATGGAAAGTGAGTCCCTCAATTGTTATATGGGAGGTCTAGAAGAAAAGGAATAGGAGAATTTTTTAGGAACTATTAGAGACAATTGATCAGCTTTTGGGAAGGATTGATCATTCTATTGAAGAAGTGGTTAATGTTGCAGTCTTTAGGAAAAACATGACAAAATGTGTGTTTATGAATTATGACAGGGCTATTCAGAAAATGTGGCCAGGGATTAAAATAGGAAAGGCTGGAGCAAAGGGAAAATCTAATTCTAAAACCAATGAAAGTGAAGATGCGAAGTGGGAAGCTCCCAAAGAAGGTTGGTTAAAAGTAAATTTTAATGGGGTATCTAAAGGAAACCTTGGGAAATCAGGAGCAGGATGCATTGTAAAGGACTATTTAGGGGAGACTGTGGCCTATGGCGCGTTAAGGTTACAAGATGGAACAAATAATGAAGCAGAGTTCCAAGCTGCATTGCTAGCATTAAAATTTGCAAAAATATGTGAAGGAAATAAAATTATTTTAGATGGTGATTCGATGGTGGTTGTGTAGGCCGTAAGCAATAATTCAATCTCTGCATGGAACTTAGGAAATGTGTTAAGTGTCTGTTATTGAAGAGTTAAATGAATTTGACGAGTTTCAAATTCATCATGTTTTTAGAGGAGCAAACAGTGATGCGGATGCTCTTTCAAAATCAGCAATGGGCTTAAGGGAGGATGGAAGGCCAGTTTTTGAAAATTGTAGCCGTTGGGAGGGAATGGACTAAGAGTTTTCATGCATTTATTAGTTGGTGTTCTTTTTAAGATTGGTTGAATGTTTTTTTGGAGATGAAGGAAAGATGAATGACATCATAAAGGAATGTCAGAAAAGCTGATGGGCAGATTTGAAAAATCGGCAATAAAGGGGCTCATCATGACAAGATGCGATAACAAGGATAGTATGATCTTTGAGGAAGGATGATGTGATGTTCCCTTTAATGCGGAAGCTATCTGAAGGTATTATATAGTAAAAGGGAAAGGATATTCTAACAATCAGAATGGCAAATTTAAAGAAGTGATAGTGACTGAATTGAAAGGCAAAATGGAAGCGTCATTTACCTTTAAAACAAGCAGACAACAGAAGGCTTTGTTCGGAGCGGTGCAAGACAAGAGGTTGAAATGTTGCTCAAATGCCCAACGCCAAGTGTGATAGAAGTCGTTAGGGAGCTATTTCAAAACTCCTCCCATCATTGGAAGATAAATGTTGATATAGCAGCAATGATAATGGCATGGGGGCTGGAGATAGCATGCCCGGTGGAAGAAGTGGAATGGGCTATGAAAAATTTGTTTCCGAATGATTTAATTGTGGGATTGGAATCCCTGTTAGAGTGGGCATGGCCAAGGAAAGGCTTTGATTATAGTGAATATTATGAGAACTATGAAGAGGGCATGAGACTTGGAAGGGTGGGTTTTCTGTGGTGGCCAACAAGAGTGGACAAGGAAGGCTATAAAGCCAAGATAAAGTTGGCTTGGGCCAAGTTGGTGGCGGAAATAGGAGTTTGTTTGGAGCGGAGTGGATGAAAGGTTATGGGCTTTTTCATTGCCCACCCAAGGAAGCGGAGAAGTGTAGGAGGAAGAAGGATTAGGAGGGTGGCAAGGTCAAATTCTCAATTAGGGTGGAGAAGCAAAGAAGGATGAGGAAAGCAAAATGGGCCATTTTTGTTTGGATTAAGATGGGCGCCGAAGAATGAAATTGCTGAAGGAAATTTTGAGGAAGGATAGTTGAAACGAGAGCAACGCTGCAGCTCAATGCAATGAAAAAGAAGCAATTTTTTGGCGGTTTTTGGAGGGTCGAGGAGGAAGAAGCAGATAGGTGCGAGTTTGAAAAAGAGGTCGAGAAGGAGCCGAGGCCAAGCGATGGAGTAGAAAATGGGAGACCGGGAAAGAGGACAGCAGGACAAGTGTAGGACGCTGTTCATTTTTTATGTTTTTTTATTGATGCCCAGTTAAGAAATGCCAAGATGTATATGTGTCTCTTATTAAGGTATAGGACTAAGGAGGAAGATATAAGTTTAAGAATGTATAGAAAGAAGGTTTTTTAAGATGAAATATGTATGTGTAAAGGAAAGGCTATAATTTAAAAGCCTAGATGTAATATGGTAAAAATGATATTTTAATAATATTAAAAAACTATTGCCGACCAAAAAAAAATGCATTTCTATTTCAGATTGTCATTGGAGCGTTTGTAACCAATAAGGTCAATGAACTTGTCTTGTACTACACGTACTCAGTTTAATATATGCTGAATTGTACTAAATGATGAGTTTAAGAATATGCAATCTTATGGTTGTGGCTAATAATAATATATCAATTGTGTACCACAATTCAAATCACTAGGCAATTCTGTCATATGACAAGATCCAAGATAAGATTTTAAAAAAATGTCCCCCTTAGAAATGATGCTCATTACTTTCTTATATATTCCATTGTAGGAGTCGTGACTTTTCAAAGGATTGTCTTTATAATTTCATTAGCTCATAATCACAACTTTCCACTATCTTAACATAGATTGCTTATACTACTCATAACATCGGTTAGTCTAATCACTCATGAACTTGGATAAACATCTATCTATTTAGTTGATACTTCAAATGTAATGAACAGTTACAATATATATAACTCTCTCTCCTGCTTGTAATGCTTGTTTGGGTAGCGACCATAATCCACCATGCCTCACATATAATTCCTTAGCATATTAGATAATAATTTCAATGGTATAGGCAACGCTTTTTAACTGTTATCAATAGTACTTTGGCTTTCCTGCATATAATCCATAATAGTTTTCTAAATTGATCACGTGAGTTTCAGCTCTGATATATTGAGCATGGGCAATGACTAACCATTGTTCTCCTTTATTCTAGTCCTAGTGTAAGTGATTTGCAGCTCCTTATATTATTAATTCATTATTTTGTTTGTTAGATTCAACAGTGCAAGTCTTACTAGATCACTCATTATGTTCGATGTTTCTTATTGCTTTGGAGATTCATACTTGCTATCTCACCTATGTTGGGAGCTTTTTTTGGTCATAATTCAATCCATTCGGTCTTAGGATAATAATAAGGTTTGTTATAATATACACTATTTTAATATATATAAGGTCTTAGATCTTCCCATAAATAGTGTGGAAATAATATTGAGTTCATCTATACTATTGACATTGTTATATTAATAATGTGTTGTTATATTTAACAATAGATTATATTATAATAACATAATATTTGTTTATTATAATATTGTCTTATATTCTGTCGTCTTATTATATTATTATAGTAAATTAAATTGATACATTTATTTTTATTATTTATTTTAAATTTACTTGATAAAAATAGGGGACATAACAAGTTTCATCATCATAAGTTCAGGTTTGTTCCTCCAATAAGGTCATTGTTGCCTTAAATCTGTCAAGGATCAATCATGGCTCATCAAGCATGCAGATTGAGGGTGTTTTACTCTCAAAACAGCTCGTTTAGGGCACGATTTTACCCAAAAACAACCCAGTTTTGGTCATTTTCTTCTATCAAACTTAAATGTTTGTTATCAAAGGTCAGTTCTTTAGGATTACTTATCGTTTGCAAATTGTTTATCATTCTCTTCAAGTTGATTTTAATGCCCTAGATGCCATTTTTAATTTCCATTGCACATTGCATTCGTTTCAGTCAATATGGTTGCTATTTTTGTGCATTTTAATTCTCCAACTTCCGACACTTGGCAAGAAATGAATCTTGACTCTAAAATGCATTCATATCAAGAGGATTGAGTCAAGATTCGAGGTCTATATATGCCTCTTTGCTGCAATATTTTCTAAATCCAAAAATCTCTTGGATTTGCTTCAGATTTTGCACAAATATTTGAAGAGACTTCTCTTGTTTTTGGTGGCAAGAGGTTAAATTTCTTGTGAATTTCATAGGGCAACATTGTATATATGTGTTCTTTCGTTTTTGTTTGCAAATCTCTTCATTTCATTTTCAAATCTGCATTTGTTTTGTATATATGATGTGTTTCTTCTATCTTCCATTTACAATCTCCAAGTTGCATGTGCAAGTACTCCACCTTACTTGTATGTGTTGTCGGAATTTGAAAACTCGTTCATGAAAGAAACTATCATAGAAAGTGAGCTCATCTGTCATGTGATTTTGCATCAAAAAATCCCACTTTTGCACTTGCACGCACTTCATTCACGCTTGTTATATCGCGGTCATGTAACTCAAAAACTTACGATGGCAGTTGTTTGTATATGCTTACACATTTGGTTATAATGAAAACACAATAGATCATTATAAGTAGACGTAATTCCTTTCATTTCCATGCATTTTCTACACATAGTTTGCTGTCCGCACATGCTATTGCCCTCCAAAAACCCATTTTTTGGTTTCCCCACCATATAAGCACACATTTTGAGCTCAAACGCATACATCCATTCGCTTTCCCAAAAGTTTCCAGTCACACTCCATATGCAATGCTCCCAGAAAATCCCATTTTTTAAAGTTTTTTCCCCCTTTTAAAGAGCTGGTGATACTTCAATTCTTTCATCCTTCATTGCTTAAAAGTTCTTCAATCATGCATGCAAAGAAGAATGAAGGACACAAGGCAAAAATGATCACATAATGGAGCCTACAATGAGGTGAAAGAATGATTGCATGCATAGAACGTTTTCAAGATAGAAATGGAAAGAAATGAATGTGCTTTTTGTGAGACAACCACGATTATACTGCAGAGTGATCAAAAATGCAAATTCATTTTCCAGATCAAGATGCTTCCACCAAACCTAAGAAAATCAAACATTGAGCATCTATAATGTCCCCTACTGGGACTAGACTTAAATATTTCTCTGCTGAGTTATTTGCAGACTTACTTCATACAAATTCTCCATATTTCCCAACTTTTGAATGATGATTTCTCAATGGTAGTATTCTATATATATAGTTTCTCATACCTAGAGTCGTGTCCTTTCATAAATAGCAATTATGCATATTGTATTAATTATATAAATTATATTTCTTATTAGTAATATTTATTTTAATATTATGCCTAATATGTTTACTTTATATATTATTAATCTAAATGTAATTCTCATATTTTAATAGCAATATTATAGTATCATTATAATAAATCATAAATATATCATTAGTTATCTTATTCTTTTGTTTATTTATTGTTCTCTACATTTTAATTATATTTAATTTGATAGGGATATCACAGCATCCTATAGCAGCATGAAGACTAGAAAAGGATGATGTAATAGAAGTCGTGTTTCATCAAGCACTTAGAATATTTTCATCATGCATTTGTAATTTGTAATTGACATTATATGTAATGGAAAATAATGAGGCAAATGCATGTAATAGTATCACGTGCAAAGTTGTAACATATAATCAAGTTACAAGTGCAGTAGACATGCAACTTTGAATAAGTCAAAGTTAGTTAGAAGTTTATCAAAGAATAAGTCGAGGTGGATAAGGGTCTCCCCTTCTTTCTCCACCTTGCTCTACACTCTTTTCCTATATAAAGGAGGAAGCTCATTGTAAATAATCATCTTTTGGCAAGGCAAGAAAATTCTGCCAGTTTGTATAGTGCACTTTAAGACTTTGAGTTTGGATGTAAATCAGATTGCCTTCAACAAAAGAGAGAGATTATTTTGAGACTTTGTGCCAATTTAGACTATTATGTGGCAACAATTTCTTGAGTTGTTTGTGAGTTTGTATGCTTTGATTCAAAAGGGATTTGGATTCAACAGTGCATGCTTTGAGTTGCCTATTGCATTCAGAGTCAATTTGAACTTTTGAAGACTTTGTGTTGCAGAAGGAGAAATTATGATAGATAGAAATGGTTGCAATTACTTAAAGCTGAAGACTTTGGGCTTCAATTGTAAGTGTTTTAATAAAATTTGAGGGTATCCAGTAAGAGATATTGTGCCCTATTGGCTATTATGCTTGAATCCTCACAAGGCAAGCGCAGGGGACTTTGGGTTCCTATTTTTGTTTCACAAAATATAAAAAAATAAATAGTTGCCCCTTGTATTGTTCTTACATCGATTCCAGGGTCGCTGGCATTATTGTCACATAAGGACTTTTTGTTAAGTTTGAAAGCCATAGTTCCTTGCAGATCATTCCTAAAAAAGGTGGAATTGATTAAGAGATCCGCCCTATCTGTAATTTCCAGTTGTTTCTATTGGAGTGACCCACGGTAAGAAGAGAGCCTCCCCCTATTGCTGAGAGTACAGAGAAATCTCATTAAATGTTGTGTAAAGTCACAATTTGTAAGTTGTGGTTTCAGTGACTTGCAAAAGTTTTTGCCAAAACCGATCGACAATGCTGGTGTGTTGTTTTGGAAGCCTCCAATAAATTCAAAGGTACCTCAAATAATGAACACCCACTGAAAATCTGTTGAAAGCCTGCAAATGCCTCCTCTTTGTCTGTCAATGCAAATCCATAATGGGAAAATATGACTAAAAAGCCTTTTATTGGATGAAAACAGTGTCATTTTGTCTTGTATTTCTTTACTCTCCTCTTTCCACTGCATGCCTGAGCTTCATGTTATCTGATGCACTGGTGAGCTCTTTCAGACAGATACGCAAAGATTTAATCACTGAATAAAAAATCATGACCATGAGAAGCATGGTTTCAACTACAACTCACTAAATGAGGATCATTTTACATTCTACATCCCATTCCAAGTCTTTAGAAAATCCTTGACATATGACATGCTTAAAACTCTTGATGTATGACATGCTTGAATACACAAGTATCCAGAAACCATATATTTTAATTAATACCTTTCAATTACTTTTTTTCAGACTTGATTGTTGATCTCGACTCTGGATTCTTTAACTGTGCAGGACAAACCACAAATTCTTACTATTTTATATTTATACCACAATCTTGGTCTTCTTCAAGGGACTACATTGAATAATGTTTTTTAAAGTCAAGGAAAGAAGCCTTATGACTTTGTACTACAACTCATCTCGTATGTGGTCATTTTTGCAGGTATCTAATTGGCTAGAGACAGTGACCAAAGTTGGAAACTAATTGCAAACAATGCTACTTCTATTACAATGATTGCGTAAAGAGGCCAGAACAGAGTACTTATAAGTTAATAAATATAGGTAGAACCTGAACATTTTTTGCATAAGATCTACCTGTAATTATATTTTTCTCTCCATTTCTTTATTAGTTTATAACAAAGAGTGAAAGATTCAATGCAAAAAGACAAAAGTCAGTATAAATTCAGTTTCATGTTGGAATAATTCAGACAGGGATTATTTGACAGAGCAAGATGCATACAAAACTGTGGCCTCTTGACAACAATATGAAACCTCTATAAAGTCGACCTCCAATGGAAAATAGCAATTTGATAACAAGATTAAAAAAAATGCTTTGCAGTTAATTTGGTGCCTTTTAATCCTAGTGGGTTCCATTTTGATGAGTTCAAAATTATCAAATTTACTATAAATTATTCGTGCATGCCTTATGCATCAGATTCTAAGAATGTTGATATCATTACTTGCCGTAATACTCTAGATATTGTAATACTCAGTTTACAATTTAAGAGAAAAATAACTCCCATAAGCTATCAGACGTAATAAATGGAAATTGAGAGCAAAATCTTAGATGTATGACACTTCTTTGGCTTAGCGAGTTTGAATACCTTGTACACCTTTGGTAAACCAAATGCTTCTGGCATCTTTTTTGAGATATATACAAAGTTTATGCAGTGATAGTGATTCAGACTAAATGGAGTCTTCAGAATTTCTTCAAAGGCTGTCAATAAAATATTATCTATAGTTTCTTCATCCATCCGTTGCCAAGCATCCCATACAGACTGTACAAAATCCCTCCCTGTGCAGAAGAAAATACAAAAAACACAAGATGAAATATATCTTCCCAATTTTGACTATTTCAGAATTTTTACATTAAAAAGAAAAATATGAAGAGAGCAGGAAGCATACCAAAAACTTCTTGTTCGGACAATGAATTATTTTCTTTTATCTCATTATCTTCTATCAACAAGAACTCACTTGCACTAATGTATCTTGTTTCCTCCTGAGACAAGTCGAGAAATCAATTTATCATACAGAAATATAAATGGTCACATATCAATGAGAAGATCAATGTTGGTTAAAAATTAAGAATTAATCATGCAACAAGTATGTCGGAAAAAACCATATCAGGTGAAGCAATCAACAAAAAAAATCCAAGTGTCATGTCCCTGCCTCAAAAGAAACTATTATCACAGAAGGAAAGGATAACAGTGATCAAGGATAAGAATTAGCAATTTTATACGGCAATAGCCATTAGTAAAACTCCATACAACACATACAAATAAGCAGAAATCATTCCTTGGGAATCAACAATTAAGTGACAACTCCCTATAAAAAGAAATGTTAATTAGTTTTGAGGAGACAGTATCATTACCAAGTGGTGAATCAAACACTCTAACCCAACTGCGCAAAGGATCTAAAAGACCCTCTATAAATAGCAATGCCAACCTCTTCTGAAATATATATATCACCATAATAGAGAACCTCTTGAGCTCAGATACGTATACTGCTTGAGTTGTTCAAGCTCCCTGAAGTACATCTTTGGCTCCTTACGATCAAAACATTTGATGAATCTATTAGTGAACTCATCATAGCAGATAATGTAGCAATGTCCCAATGTAATCAACCAATGGTACCACCACTTAGAGGCCAATCCAAATGCAAAGTAGTGAACCTGATCTCCTCCACCTCTGACATAGGTTCAATGACAGGTAATTAACCAATTTCTACACCCAAGCACGATTTGTAAATTTATCTCCTCAATTAAAATGTGGCAAGGTTAACTTGCACACAGCCAAGCTCAACTAGCCCATCAGATAAGTTTGCCTCTAATGACCCATACTGTGTTAATTCTATATAACTCTGATATCATATTGTTCTGAAGTACAGATTGTACAGATCCGGTAAAGTATGAATATCCTTAGAAAGGATTGACCTCTTAGATAACCTTATATGTTTAACCAAATCGGCACCTTCCTTGGGAGCATTTAAAATGTTCTTATTGCATAAGTTATAGTTAGTTTACTTGCTAACTAATCGTAATCCTGGGAGATGCCGATCTTGGCAATATATTTAGTAATTTATATAGAGGGTCGACCTGGAAAGAGTCATGTCCTTTCTAAGGACATGCCTCTTGGGTGCCATATAAGTAAGGGGTAAGAATGTGCATAAAGGACACACGAATTACAACAAGTCTGCTCCTTTAGCATTTACTGCCTCCTACAATTCATAGCAGAAATAAAGAACTATACATCATAACCAAAAGACTTGATATAAGATCTGGTATATTCAAAAGGCCATCTTCAGCAAGTCTAAAGGCACTATATCAGTATTGGAAATTCAGAATTTGCAGAAAATTTACATACTGCTTGAGTTGTTCAATCTCCTTGAAGCACATTTGTCACTCTTTACAATCAAAATGTTTGATGAATCTATTGGTGAACTCATTGTAGTAGGTAATGCAGCAATGTCCCAATGTAATCAACCCATGGTACCACTACTCAAGGACCACACCAACCAAAAGAAAAGTAGCAAACCATATCACCTCCTCTAACATAGGTTTCAATAACATGTAATTATCCAACTTTTGCACCCAAGCACAAGTGGTACATTTATCTCCTCTATCAAAATGCGATAGGGTCAACTTGCTCACAGCCTGTTTGAAAATCCCTGTTACCCTGTGGTGCCCTATAATCTGTTTTGCCTGTTGAACCTGCTCTGAGCCTCTTTTATCCAATAATCTTGTTGAAGGTTAATAATTCTCTCACCTCAGGTGGCAGGGTCATGTACTGCATGTAATAATGTTAATCTCCTCTGCCACTGAAATCTGTGACTCAAGCCCACGACCTTGCAAATTAGGTGACTCCTCCCATGTTGCAAATATTGGTTGAAAAGGCCTCGGAACTGAATTAGACTCTATAGTGCACTCCCCCTATGGCCTGCTAGACTCCCCTGAATGGGTGGTATGTTGCGGCTGCTCATCATGTGACTCATTCTGTCTAACCATCTATCCCAAAAGTTGAGACATAATATCTATCATAGTATCAAATTTTCTTGCAATTTGGGAATTAGGACTATATGATCTCTCTCTCTCTCTCTCTCTCTCTCTCTCTCTCTCTCTCTCTCTCTCTCTCTCTCTCACAGCCATATTATCTACCAAGGTATCACTGACTCTAAAATCCCTGTGAATTACTCTCGTGGTATAAGTTACAAAATATTGATCTCATTCGAACTGGATATTGTTCACAGGATGGCAGGAAGTGTCTATGCTGGGTTACCACTGTAGTGGGCTACTCCGGTTGATTTTTTTTTCCAATTCTGATTATTTTGTCTCGAGATCTGATTTTTTGTATTCGATTGTTTTCTAATTTTTTTGGTTTACTGAGGATTTTATAATTTTGCGTTTTTTGATGAAAACACACAACTTTCTGATCTTAACGCCAGCTGAAGCAAATTAATTTATTACTTCCAACAATGTATGAGCCATACCAGCCTGTAATGCACATCTGATTTCTGGACTGGATGTATGACCGGTTTGGAACTGGAGTATTTTTTGCTGTAGATGCCTGAAAACCTTCAGACCTCGAAGGATTTGATGTGCCCCAAAGATCCATGTACAAATTGTACAGCTACTATGGTGGCTTGAAAAACTCGAACTACCTCTAATTTTTTGCTGCAGACTACCAGACTATAATCAATCTGCACAACATAATAGTTTTGAACACCAAAGACTTCCTCAATAATGCCTAATGTTCGGGAAAGATGCACACATAATATTTACATTAAAATATATGGCCAGTTGGTGATAAAAATTGACAAATGATGCTCTGTAAATCACTGATCTGCAATTAATTTGTTGAAAGTTACCTTATTCAAATCAGATCTGAACATTTCAATGCACAATTTTGACCAATTTGCCTGTAGAATCCCTTGGGTGACCTCCCACACCTGCAAGCTTCCAAATCTCTAAGAATTTTCGTTCTTATGAGCAAATCAGCTCAAAAACCCCTTTACAGAGCTCTCCACTTGCTGTTGTAAAAACTGGTTTTTGAATATGAAAAATGGCTCTCCAACTTTATTTTATTCATTTTCATTTTTCCCTCCAAATGCAATTTTGCATTAGGGTTTTTTTTCATTTCCCTGTTAATCATACAATAATGTTTTATTTTATTTAATCCCCCTACTAGGGATTCGAACTTCATGAGGGTGTTGTATCCATGGTTCAAGATTCCCTTTTAAACTATAATTATGTGAGAAGGAAATGGTGTCAAGCCAACAACTTATTATGATAAATTATTATATTTATATTCTGAAGTGATTATAATAATTACTTTTAATTATATTAATTAAGTGATCCCAAAATTTAAATAATATTATAAAGTACTTCTTTAATTAATTAATTTAATAATAAGATAAATAAAACAATAAATAAAGTATGTTGGCGTATTTGTAACCCTACAAGAAACTTCCTAGAGCTATTTACAAGGTTGTGGTTGGCATTGTAGCAAATCATCATGCAGTTTTATCTATTGTGTATTTGCAATTCTAGTTGGAATATAGTTTTCTTTGCAGTTTCAGAGATGAAAGAACCTCCCTAAATTTATAATTGCAGTTTCGGTGGTCAGAACCCACACTAGTTTGTCGTTGGAGATATTGCTTCAAATACTTCACTATGTACTTCATTGTCAAATTTGTGATGTCTTCTAGCGAAGACAAATTTATGCGTCTAAATATAACTTGTGTTATTTTTCTGAGGATCGTTGCAAATGTAATAGCACTGCCAAAATGTTTGGTATGTACTTTCCAAATGGCAGCATCTTCTTGTAGTTGTATGAGGAATAAACCAAGAGAAGAGACATGTCCTTTCACGAGACATGTTAATTCATTAATAATTAATATAATGGCAAACTTAATCCTAGCTCTGTGTGTGTGTGTGTAATTGTGTAATTACGTAATTATATTAATTTCCCTTTGATCTCACAGGTTTATCCTACTAAAGCTACCAAAACATAGACACTCCCTCTTAACTAGGGAGGATAAACATAGAACACGTATTACACCATTGGTAATATTAGGCATAGCAAATTTTAAAGATATCTTTGATCAAAAGAGATCCACCATTTTGATATCATGTGTTATCAAGAGTATTGGCCTTCAGAATATCAACATATGATTTTTACATTACTTTAAGAGTAATGGTCTCAAGAATATTAACACTTAATATTCACCATGTATTCAATAAGGCAATCGTCTGCAGAAACATTGATATTCACCATTTTGATATCACATTTGAGTATTGGTCTCCAGAATAACAATCTATGATATTCACCAAATACTCTTTGAGTAATGAATGGCCTTCAGAATGTTGAGATGCAAGATATTCACCAAGTACTATGAGTAGTGGTCTCCAGAACATCAAGTTGCATGATATTCACCAAGTATTCCATGTAATGGCCTCCAGAACATCAATCTACATTACATTCACCATGTACTCATACATGTATGTGCACATGCATTCTCATAATGTGTACCACATAAACATCCACCATGCAAAGTATAATCTATCATCATTTGCATAGATATCATAAGATATCTATCATAATAGAAAATTAAGTTATTATAAGATCGTCACCTTTCAATAACTTTTGCATATAAAAGTGACATCATTTGGAAGTCATCACTTCCTCGGGATGTACACATGGGGTAGGCCCATTAAATCATGCAATCGCACGCATGATACCAAAAGTTTACATGAAATCTAAAGTCCCTCTAATTATGATATGATCAAGATCTTCAAAGATCAACTCAACATATCCTATATTCGCTTCTTTAGACGAATGTGTCAAACTCCCTCTGAACATCAATCTTTTGAGCTTCTTTACCTTTGAAGAAGTGTCAAACTCCCTCCAAGTCTGAAAACAATCTCCACTTTCTTTGCCTCAATAGTGACATGGCTATAATGTCATTGTCTATAGTCGTTGACGAGCCAACAACTTAATGCAGTTGCACTATCGTGGTAGTCCAATATGATTCTCGTGTGGGCATAAAAATCCTCTACCACAAACAACAAGTCATTGTAACTTATGGGGGATCGTGTGACTCAATGTACTCCGTGTGCTGATGTTTACTTCACAAGCATGCAATGTCTGAAGTTTCACTTACATTTTTCTCCAATTTGGTAGTAACCAAGTCAGGTGTCATGGTTGTGGTTTCCATACATCACTGTATGGATAGAGTATGTGTGTGTCACGATAATTATCTTCTTTTACATAGAAACATTTATAGAATAGGATATCTTAAATATGTGTGGGTGGGTTCAATAACTAAGTTGTCACTTTTGCCAATTTAGTTGATGTTGGGATTCATCTGCCACCTTCGAGGGCAACAAGGATGGTGCCCATTTGTAATATACATTCTACTTGTGAAGCATGAAAGTTTTGTTCAAAATTATAAATTTGAATTCGAGAACCAAACAATACTTTGGTCATGTTGCCATTGACTTGTTCATTATGCACTTATGACTGTCTGTATTAAAGACGAGGACACTTTGCTCCTTCACATGCCCGCCAAACCCATAATATCATTGAACAGTGACACCCACCTCAGAATTAAAATCATCTACCTTGAAAACAAAATCCTTGTACAAAGGAAAGGAAACCGAATTTGAAATTCTTCTCTTGGTCTTCGTATTTCTAGCCTACAAGCACACAAATACCTCTGAAACCCCACTCAAAAGGTTGTGTGCTTCTAACACATTGACCAGTAATTTCATTTATGCAATAACTCGCTCTCATTTGTCTTGCAAGGAGTCTCTTATCTATGCACCACTTTGGAAAAAAAATTCAATGCTTCCATGATTATTGCAGAGATGTATATAGTCATTGTTGACAATTGTAGCTCATAAAGGTAAGTTAGAAGTAGAGTTCAAGTAGGACTCTACTTTGAGGAAGTAGAGTTCAAGTAGAACTCTACTTTTCCAGCTAACTAATAAAAGTAGTCACCTAAGAAGAAGACTTCAAGTAGGACTCTACTTTGTGGAAGTAGACTTCAAGTAGGACTCTGCTTTTCCCAACTGCTATTATAAAAGGAAGATAAGGGTTAAAGTTAAACAAAATTTAATAATCTTTCTCAAGAAGGAGAGAGTGAGAGAGAAAATTAAAGAAGAGTTCTCTAATTTTCAACAGGGCAGAAAGACGAAAGTTTACAACAATAATCAGTAAAGGAAAAGGTAGCAATACCGAGTATATTCTAGGTTTTTTGTTTTGTTTGTAACTTGTTTCAAAGTCGTTTTCCCATGTACTGGGAGCTCTTGTAAGTTCTGAAGTTATTTTGAATGATGAACTGATTGAGGAGTATTGTAGGTGCACTTTCAGTACACCATTTTTAAAACTTTTAAAGTTGCCTCCCATAAAGAATTTCCCAAAAATTGTTCCCAATATGCTTTAAAAAGTTTCTATAAAGGATTGAATTATTTCTGGGTCCAGATATAAAAATGTGGAAAAAAATAGAAGTCAAAGTTCATTTTTCCACCATGGAGAAGCACTTTTTGAATTTTCCGCAATGGAGTAGTCAACTTGGGATTTTCCACCAAAGGAAAAATGAAGTGTAGTGGAAAACTCATTTTCCACTGCGACTTTCGCAGTCATTTTCTAATTTTCCGCAATGGAGTAGTCAACTTGGGATTTTCCACCAAAGGAAAAATGAAGTGTAGTGCAAAACTCATTGGAAAACTCATTTTCCACTGCGACTTTCGCAATCATTTTCAGATTTTCCATTGGAGAAGCAAATGTTTCATTTTCCACCAAAGGAAAAATGTGTAATGGAAAACTCATTTTCTGCTTCGCCTTTCGTAGTCATTTTCTAATTTTCCATTGGAGAAGCAAATATTTCATTTTCCAGCAAAAGGAAAAATGCATAGCGGAAAATTCATTTTTCGCTACGACTTTCGCAGGCAAAGTCCAATTTTCCACATGAAGAAAGAAAAGGAAAATCTCAATCCACAATGAAGGTATATGGGGTCTAGCATCAAGATCACTGCAGAAAAATAATTTGTGAATCAATCTACATCAAAATTGTGCCCACTACATGGAAATGGAAAATTCATTTTCACTGCGTCTTTTGCAGTCAAAGTTCAATGTTCCACAAAAGGAGAAGACCAAAATTAGATTTCCACTATAAGCATTCCAGAGAATTTCTCCCAAATTTCAGCAGAGAATTAACATTGTAAGTATGAAAGATAACATTTTTGCAGATTGAAGACATGGATTATAGAGCATTGAAAGAAGAATGGCTAGAAACTTTATTTTATTAATTCTGATTTTGTAGCAATCATATACAGCAGAATTCAGAAATTCATATCTTTTGACTGATTGATTATTTTTCCGATTGCTCCAGTCAAGATGAAGATAACTAAGTTTGGAAGAACATATCCAGAAATGAGCTCGATCCAACGGTGGAATAAAAAGATATGCCCCACGAAAAATGACTCATTTTTACTTGACAGTAGTATTTATTTTGTTGTCCGCTCAACAAAGGAAAGATTTAGATATTGATTTAACATATTTAAATGTCAATTGTTAAAATATAACTTAAATATGTTAATATCTATCATTATTAACTTTAAAAGTTAATAAGCATATCAATTTTCAAAAGGAAAGGATGAGAAGTCAAAGAGACAAGAACTGAAAAGTCATCGGAGGAAACCAAACGGTTGCTGGAGCATGTATTTATTGTAAAACCTTTTCATTTGCAGGGGTTCTTCTTTTCTGCGAGAGATAGAGAGTTGGAGTAGGGGGAAGGAACTTAGTTTAGTTTTTTGCATTTTCATTATGCATGTTAAGAGTTCGAGTTTTTGTAATAGATTTACCATAAGTTGTGAGCAAATAAAATCTGGGTATTCTTATTTGTGATGTTCAAAGCAACAAGGGTTTTATTCTGAATCAGAGCATTTAGTTATTTTTTCTTTGATTATAATCAATCAGAGTATTGTTATTTTCAGTTTTGGGCATCATCTTCCATCTTGTGTTGAGTAATGGATGGGTTGTAGATTAGAGTATTTGCAGACATTCCTATTACAAGAATTGGGATTATTTAACACTCTCTTTCATTTCATTTTCCATTGCACTTGCATACATAGCATTCACATTGCATTACCAATGTCGGGGAGTCATAGGAAGTGTGAATTCCTGGGGTTGGCTAGGTGTAGAACTGAATTCTCTACCTGAGTTAGTTCTGTCTAGGACTAGCTTGGTTTTCCTCTTCCATTCTCAGGTTAAGAACGTACCAAATTAGTTTAGGAACTAGTATATTCATTGAATATCATTTAATAAGGGAGTTGTACCTTTCAATTCAGAGAAAATCTATCAACCTGAAGATAGATTATCCAACTGTTGGTATTTGGTTGTTCTTTCAGATTTGGGCATTTGAGAGTTAAATTAAAAAGAACCAATCTGTTTACCAACAAGTATATGATTGTGTTTTGCTTTTCTAAGTTCTCTGCTGCTTTATTTCATTAAATAAATCTAGTAGTGTAAATCTAGATCTGATCTATTTACCTAGATACTGGATTCAAGAAATTAACATGGTATCAAAGCTGTAAGCTCTAAAAGAAAAGCACAAGAGAAATATGCTTGCCAACAGTCTCAAGTTCAAGGACAGTCTAGATGGAGTTTCAAACTTCTTGCCATGGAAGGCTAGAGTCATATTGCTTCTGAAAGGGCGAGACTTGTGGGAAAATGAAGAAAAGGTTCTTCTACTACAAATAGATCTTGCACTAGGCAACACAGGATAAGAAGGACACTAATGGACAAAGGGTCATTCTAGATACTATAAAGGATCACTTGATTCCATATATAGTAGAAAAGACGAAGTCCAAGGAGATGTTTGATGCCTTAGTTGGTCTCTTTCAAAGTGACAATATGAACTGGAAGATGGTTCTAAAGAACAAGCTCCGAAAGTGTCGGATGACCAAATCTGATAATGTTACAAGTTACCTTATGAGGATCACACAGATCCATGATCAGCTTGCAGCAGTTGGAGAAAAGATCTAGGATGAAGAGCTGTTGAATGTAGCTCTAAATGGTTTTACCAAGTCATGGGAACCATTTGTGAAGGGAATTTGTGCTCGAGAAAACATTTGAAATTGGTAGAGGCTATGGGATGATTGTATTCAAGCAGAGACTCGTAAGGAGATTAGATCCAACAAGCAAGGAGGTGGTGCTGAAAAATTGGCCCTCATCACTAAGACTAAGAAAAGCAAAGGGAAAGCTTTCACCAGAAAAGGTAACAATTATGGAGGACATCATCCCGAAAAGAAGAAAAACTTAAACAAGATCAACTGTTTTGTCTACCATAAGCAAGGTCACTATGCTTCTCAATGTCTAAAGAAGAAGAAAGGCACAGGAAAGACACAACAAGTAGCAGCAACAGCAGCAAAGACTCAATTGAGTGAATTGCAACAAAGTTTGAGAATGATTTTTCCCTTATAGCATGTCTTTCTACCAGCACTATCGTTAGAAGTGCATGGTACTTAGGCAGTGGTGTCTCTCGTCACATGACTGAAGTACAAGAGTTTTTCAATGAACTTTTGAAGTATGAATAAGGGATCACTGTGGAGCTTGGCAAGATGCCTTGTATGCAATTAAGGGACGAGTAATCGTACAGTTTCAGCTTGAGGCAAGAGGATCAATTGATGCTCGGGAAGTGTTGTACGTACCTAGTTTGAAGAAGAACTTGTTATTCATCCCAGTTATGGAGGGCAAAGGATACACAGAGGGAGCCAATCCAGACATAGTTGTGAGGATTGGAGTTAGGGAAGGCAACTTATATACGCTACAAGGTAACTCCATTCAAGCATTGGTGCATAACAATGAGAGCTTGTGTGAGTTGTGGCACAAGAGGATGAGGCACTTGCATCACAAAGCACTACCTATATTAAGAGAGATGGTCATTGGACTTCCAAACTTTAGTCTGGAGCAAAAGGGGTATGTAAAGGTTGTGCTCTTGGCAAAAATATCAAAGCTTCATTTCCCAATAGTGAAACTCGATCCAAAGAGATTTTGGATCTAATACATTCCGATGTTTGTGGGCCTATGTCAATGGCATCAATGAAGGTGCATCCTATTATGTCACCTTCATTGAAGATTTCTCCAGGAAGACCTAGATCTACTTCATGAAGACCAAAGATGAGGCCTTCACTCTATTCAAGGAGTTGAAAGCTCGAGTGGAGAATCTGGTAGGGAAGAAGATCAAGGTGTTGAGATCAGACAACAGGAGTGAGTATACCTCAAATGAGTTCACTAATTTCTGCAAGGATGCAGGAAGCAAGAAGGAGAAGACACTTGCCTACAATCTGCAACAAAATGGGGTTGCAAAGAGGAATAACAGATCTATTATCAGTTTTGTAAAGGTCATGATCCATGATTAAAGTTTGTCATCGTTTCTATGGGCAGAAGCATGCAACACAATTGTACATTTATAAAACAGGAGCCCTCACAAGGTTTTAGAGGACAAGACCCCAGAGGAGGCATTCATAACAATTAAACCAGAGATAGGACATCTTAGGATCTTAGGCATTCTTGTGGGATACAATGAAGAGTCAAAGCCTACAGGGTCTTTATATCAACACAATGAAGGACAATTGTGAGCAGGGATGTCAAGTTTGAAGAAAACTTGGCCTCCAAGAAATCTCATGATCCACCGACAGTCGCAGAGGATATTTTGCAGGAGGATTCAAAAGGTGAGAAGAGTTCACAAACTTCTACTAAGAAGGGCCAAACTTCAAGAAAGGGACAATTAAACCCTTTTGAATTAGTTAGGAGGCCCAGATGGTTTGAGCAAACCTTGAGAGATGCTTGAGAACATGTTGAAGCTCCCAAAACCACATTCAGGGAGAGTAGGCCTCCACAGAAGTTCCTGACATAAATGGCCTTGATAACCAACATCATAGACTTAGAGCCTTCCAGCTATAGACTTAGAGCCTTCCAGCTATGAGGAAGCAACTAGCCTGGAGACATGCCATGGTGGAGGAGTATAACTCTGTCATGAAGAATGATGTTTGGGAATGTGTGCAAAGACCAGTGTGGAAGTCAATAGTGACTTCTAGATGGTTGTTCAAAATCAAACATGCAGCAGATGGCAGTGTGGAGAAGCATAAAGCAAGATTTGTGGCTAGAGGATTCTCTCAGAAATAGGGACTAGACTACGAGGAGACCTTTGCTCATGTTGCTAGATATTCTTCTATTCAAGCTATTATATCCATTCCTTCAGAGTTAGGGTGGAGGATTCACCAGATGGATGTGAAGACAACATTCCATTGAGGAAGAAGTATATATAGAGCAGCCACATAGGTTTGAGGTACATGACAGATAGTTGCATGTATGTAAGCTTTAAAAAGCCTTGCATGGACTCAAACAAGCTCTAAGAGCATGGTACTCCAGGATCGACATCTATTTGCAGAGCATGGGTTTTACTAAGAGTGAGACAGATTCCAACCTATACTTCATACTTGTTGGATCAAAGATCCTCATCTTGGTTCTCTATGTGGATGACTTATTTCCTACAAGGGTAGAGAAGTCGATCGCTAAGTGCAAGTCAGATTTGGTAACAGAATTTGAGAGGGGCATTGGGTTGACGCATTACTTTCTAGGACTTGAGGTTTGCCAAAGATCGAGAGAGATCTTTCTTGGACAAGAGAAGTATACACTACAGATCCTTATGATATTCAAGATGGTGAATAGTAGATCAATGGCTACTCCAATGGTAACCAACTTGATGAAGGTTGATTCTTCAAAGTTAGAATTGGTAGATTCTAGACAATATAGGCAATTAAATGTCAATTATTGATGTATCTTATCAACACTTGACCAAACATTTGTTTTGTTGTTAACACCTTGAGTCAGTATATGGTAGAGCCAAGGCATGTTCACTGGATCGCAGCAAAGCATGTTCTCAGATATTTGCAAGGCACGGTGGAGTATGGTTTGCAATACCTCTATGGAGATGGGGTAAAGTTGTAAGGGTATTCTAATTCAGATTGGGCAGGGAGTGATACAGATCGGAAGAGTACTTCAGGGTGTTATTTCAATTTGGGGTCAGCCATGATTTCCTAGTTCAACAGGAAGCAAACCTCAGTAGCACTCAGTTCAGCTGAAGCTGAGTACGTGGCAGCCAGTTTGGCAAGTTGTGAAGCAATTTGGCTTTGTAAGTTACAAGTATATTTGATCAAAATTTGGAGCCTACTGTGATTAATTGTGACAATTAAAGTTGCATAAAACTCTCAGTGAATCTAGTGTTTCATGATAGGTCAAAACACATGGAGGTTAGATATCATTTCATCAAAGACAAGGTCTTGAAGGGAGCAATTAAGCTTCAGTATATTTCAACAGATGAACAAGTTGTGAGCATCACCTAGATCCAATGAGTGCTAAGTGCTCCATTTATTCTCATGAGAGATGGATTCATGTTGAATCACTACTCATGAAATATGGGTCAATGAGTTTGACTCAAAAACTACACAGTTAAATCTTGATAGCAATATCACAATTTGACTAGTAAAAATTATCTCCTACTTATCACTTGATGAGCTTAAGGGGCTTTCTAATGAATGGTTCATAAAGCACAACACTTGGTGAAGGTCTTGCAAATGAGGTCGCAAGCAAAGTGGGTTTAACCATGGAGGAAACTTTGTAGTTAAGCGCGCTCAAGCTGAAGTAGTACTAGGATGGGTGACCTCCCAGGAAGTCCCAGTGCTTCACATCTGTGAGCATCACCTAGATCCAATGAGTGCTAAGTGCTCCATTCATTCTCATGAGAAATGGATTCATGTTGAATCACTACTCATGAAATATGGGTCAATGAGTTTGACTCAAAAAGTACACAGTTAAATCCTAATAGCAATATCACATTTGACTTGCTGTGGAAATTATCTCCTACTTATCTCTTGATGAGCTTAAGGGGCTTTCTAATGAATGGTTCATAAGGCACAACACTTGGTGAAGGTTTTGCAAATGAGGTTGCAAACAGAGTGGGTTTAACCATGGAGGAAACTCTGTAGTTAAGTGCACTCAAGCTGGAGTAGTATTGGGTTGGGTGACCTCCCGAGAAGTCTCGGTGCTTCACCTCTATGAGCATCACCTAGATCCAATGAGTGCTAAGTGCTCCATTTATTCTCATAAGAGATGGATTCATGTTGAATCACTACTCATGAAATATGGGTCAATGAGTTTGACTCAAAAACTACACAGTTAAATACTGATAGCAATATCACAAAGGGGAGGCTTGTTTTCTTTCGAGACAAACTTGGAGTGGTGGTGAATACCTTCCTCACTAAGATGGAGTATTGATAATTGTAGCTCATAAAGGTAAGTTATAAGTAGAGTTCAAGTAGGACTCTACTTTGAGGAAGTAGAGTTCAAGTAGAACTCTACTTTATCCACCTAACTAATTAAAGTAGTCACCTAAGAAGAAGAGTTCAAGTAAGACTCTACTTTATGGAAGTAGACTTCAAGCAGGACTCTACTTTATAGAAGTATACTTCAAGTAGGACTCTACTTTTCCCAACTGCTATTATAAAAGGAAGCTAAGGGTTAAACAGAATTCAATAATCTTTCTCAAGAAGGACATTGAGAGAGAGAGAGAGAGAGAAAATCAGAGGAGATTTCTGATTTTCAGCACGGCAGCAAGAAGGAAGTTTACAACAGCTAACACTGAAGGAGAAGGTAGCAATACCGAGTTTATTTCAGGTTTGTTGTTTTGTTTGTCACTTGTTTTAGAGCCATTTTCCCATGTACTGGGAGCTCTTGTAAGTTTTGAAGTTATGGTGAAGAGCATATGAATTGTGTTTTGCTTTACTAAGTTTCCACTGCTTTATTTCGTTAACTAGTAGTGCAAATCTAGATCTGATCTATTTACCTAGATACTAGATTTAAGAAATTAACAGTCATGTCACCATTAGTAAGGCTTTCCCTTAAATTAGAATTATGCTGGATAATTGTGAGGTAAAGCGATTGAAGACTTTTTACTCTGTCAATAATATCTATCCATCTTAAAATGCATCAATAAGTTCTATCAAGTGGGAGATGTATAATCATCAACCATTCAATAGAGGAATATCCATGAAATTCGGTCCCACTTATAATAGTTGATTGTTCAGATCCATGATAGGTAGGCATCTCAGTGCCAAGTCATAATAGTCCTGCCCAAGCTCTAAGGCTCACACGACAGCCCACAAGTTCAATATAAACATCCACTGCATTGTGAAAAACTGACATCGTACTTCTGTTGTCCATTGTCCATACCAGTAACGTCTTGTAACGCTTGAACAAAAGAGCCTCTGATCTTTTATCTGAGATTAATTTCAACAGTGCTTTGATAACTCTTACATTTGTAACTTGGCTCTAATACCATGTTATAGTCTTGAGGATCATTGCAAATGTAATAGCACTGCCATAATGTTTGGTAAGTACTTTCCAAATAGCAACATCCTCTTGTATTTGTATGAGGAATAAACCAAAAGAAGAGACATGTCCTTTCACAAGACATGTCTATTCATTAATATAATTAACATAATGGCAAACTTAATTATAGTTGTATGTCTATCTGTGTGTGTGTCTATATACATATTTCTCTTTGATCTTACAAGTTTATCCTACTAAAGCTACCAAAACATCAACAATTTAACAATATAAATCTCCAATTGATAGTCATTCATTTCTATGGTTTGCATATGCTCTACTTTATAATATATTGTGTTGTCTTGGAACATAATGATAGACATTCATTTTTTTAATAAATCGAGTATAATATTCAATTGTCGATAGTCGAAGGGTGAGTGATAGAGGGTGTTTAAGGGTGATCATCAAAATGACTTCATTTATGTCAAGCATGGCCACATGAAAGGGTTTATTCCAAATCAGAGGAAGTGATTTCTTGTGTAATGACATGTGGAAGATTATATCCAGGGTTATAAATTGTGATTCAAAAAATTGTGTGGGGATTATGGTATATGTATAGGCTTCAAGCTATCATCAAAATTAAGGTTGGATAAAAAGGAATTTTTGCACACAATAACATTCCTTTGACACCAAAGGTGGTTAATGATATTGATATGTTACAAGTAGCGGTTGTCGTTGCACAAAACGATCGACCCATTGATGCCCAATACAAGCATTAGACTTATAAAAGAAACACAAGGTTGTTAAACCATGTGCAAATCCCCGCAAGGAATGCAAACACACTGCCAACAATCCCCCTCCCAGCGTTACTCGTCGTGGCCTAAATGGATTTGAACTTGTCACCAAGCTCTGACATCACTTGTTATAAGCAGGAAATGTCATTGCTCCAAAAGATCAACCTGTTAATGCCTAATACAACCAACAGACTTATAGAAGACACAGAGGTTGTTAAACCATCTCACAAATCCCCACAAGAGATTTTGGCACATTGCCAACATGATAAGCATGGAATTGGGGGCACTTCACATTGTGGTCATAAAACTTCAAACATGGTTGATAGTATCCAAGAGTGTGGCATTGATTGGGTCTTTATAATTATAGGTGATGGAACCCAAAAAGGAGAAGCTATTATTTGCGATAAAACTCAAAGTGTGGTTTGACAGTTGCAATTGCAAAGATACCTAAATTATTGACAACTGTTAAGGGAGTCTCATGTGCTGTAAGTGCAGCACGTGTGGAAGTAGAGTGTTGAGAATGGTATAGGTCTTGTGAAGCTTGTGGGTTGCTATAGTGGGTACAATACAATGTATAACAGTAGGGATGAGGATTGTTGTCTAGTTCGGGATCATCATTTCATCTTGAAGGAAAGTGCCCAATATCAATGAGCATGAATCCAATGCTATGCTGCCTTGGCGTGATGTGGATAGTGTTTCCCCAAATGTCATTGCTTAAGGACAAGCAATATTGGGGGCAGAAGGGCAGTCGTGTCCCTTTTCGTCTAGAAGTTAAAATACACATAGTAAAGTTTTCCTCTCTAAACACTGAATTAATAATATCATTTTTCAAAAATAACATTAACATTATTATTAATAATTAATACAAATTTCAAATTGTGGGGTCAATTAATTTCAAACTCTTGAGGCTGGCATGAATCCAAATGGTTTTCCTTGAGGCATAAGAGTAGGCAAATTTTCTTTGAAAGGTAATTGTTTGGCTTAGATCTTGCTGATTCATACCTATCACACTTGGTTTGAAACCCTCAAGAGGTGATCAAACCACCTTGGATAAACCCAACTCTAGTGTTTTCTGCGAGCTATTTCTATGTAGGGGATGGCATTGAATCTAATTATGAGTTTGATATATTTCCAAGTCAGCATAGTCGCATGAAGAATACCTGCATTCTAGATGAAAAACCTAGAATGTAAAAAGAGAATAAATGTTTGTTGGAGTCTAGAGAAAATAAAATTTAATAAATAATAGATGTTTGGAGTTTAGAAAAGCCAAGTTGGTGCCTGTTAATCATTATAAGCACTGTGAGCAAGTATGCCGTGAGAACATACCAGAATGTGTGTCAGTTATCGCTTTCACCAAGACAGATGCATAGGGAATTGAGCCCAAAATTTCTGAAGCATAGAAATTCTGCATTGCCTTCATGGATTCCCCCATGAGGCTGAAGTTCAAGAACACACAAATGGCGTCACTGGATGAGGTATAGAATGAGAGATTGAGGAAAATCTTGTATTTCACAAACAGATTGATTGTCCAGGCAGTTCAAAGAACCATAACGGGTCAGTTTTATCTACACTGATCACAGGTAAGAGGTCATACAGATGTACCTGCAGTATTTGTAGCCTTGGCATTGCATGTAGAGGAAGACCAAAGAGCTGTTGAGCCACTCTACAGGAAAACATTTGAGAAATAAATTCTCAGAGAATTTGATAAAGTTCTGGAAAACATCATTGAGGAATTGACTATTCCCCAACCCAAGCATCACAAAGTGATAGCCATAAATGGGAAGCCAGTTCCCAGGAAGCCAAAACTGGAAATTGATGATTTGAGATACTCTGGAGTAGGTAAACCCATTATCAAGAGAAAATTAAATTTCCTACTTAAACTTGTGAGAAATAAGAAGACAGATGGAAGAGAGTGGCTGAAAAATTACAGTTGAGAGGAACAGATCAACTCTAGCAATGAGGATGAAAGGCTGGAATAGAAGGCAACGAGCTTGTTTCCAATAATTGCCGACTACAATGGTGGACCTAGTTCCCCTTCATCAGTTCACCTGCACCCATGCACTTTGGCCCAGAATGAAAAGGAAAGGAAAGGCAGTAAGAATGTAATCGCGGCTCCTCTAGTATAGTATTGTCCAGTTAGGATTATATTTTAGGTTTTCTATTGTATGGCTTTTAGTTTATGTCAACTATAAAAGCTCAAAGGTTTTAGTCATTTTGAAAATGTATCACAAAAGGATTGGGCACATTTTTTCTTGCCCTGATTTTGGTAATACTTAGTGCATACATCTGGGTTATAGCATTAAGCAGAATCAGCAGACCGGTTACTCTAATGAAATTTGATTTAATTATAATATAAGCATGTTGATACATCTGAAACATATATGCTCTATGAGTGTATGAAGCCCTTTTTAGTAAGGTAGTTACTCTGTTTCAAAATTCTGAATTTATTGAATGAGAAATAGTTTATGGCAAAGTTAAGGGTTAAGAGTAAACAAGGTAATAATCCTTCAAAACTGAATAAAATAATGGGGCATTTAGGTAAGCAAATTCGACTTGATAAATTAGGGCATGAAGCAATTCCATTTTTTCTCTTTTGCCCTGTCCCATGAAAAGTGAATAAAGACCTCTTCAAAATCGATGGTCTGGATAATAATGTTATGCTGATTAGACCAAAATTAAAAAAACAGAATAACTTGATAAGTAGGAAAAGGTTGATGGAAAGCAATGGATTATACCATTAAAGATTATGGAATAAGTTTGTATGAGGCATGTTTTGTGAATGATGTAATGATAAAGAATGACAAACACAGAAAACTCTGTAGTTGAATAAAAGGGTATCCAGAAACAAATTCTGATACATCACAGGACATTAAGCAAAATGGTCCTTCTCCTTTCTCTGTTTCCATAAAATATAAACCAAAGCTATGTTGATAATTAATGGTAGGAAAGAATTGGTTCAGTAATTAGATAGACTAGTATAAATGAGTAATGTGCAATAAAGAGGTTACAGTATGGAATGGTATATACCATCCGAGAACATGCAGAAGGATGCAGTAATTTTCAAAATCTATTAAGAAGGTTTATATGTTGTAGATCCTTTTATGAATTTTCTTCGAGGAAATATGAGTATTTGGTTTACACAAGATTGATTGTTTGTTAAGGAGGGCATTGCAAGCTCTGACAACAACTAATCTGACAAGTAACGGATTACTAAGGAATAAAAGCATGAGGGGTAACTGCATACTTCAGAAGGAAAAATCATACAATAGGGAAGTTCACAAAGTCAAGAAAGAACAGAAAATGTCATGTCCCCATCCTGAAGTAAGTGGTAGGAGTTACTAAGAATTGGAAAAAAAATTTAAAAAATTTTTAAAAAAGATCGAATATAAGTATAATTAACAATATAAAGTAATTATAACTATAGCTTAAAAAACAACTAAAATTAATAAATAAAAATAGACTGAATAAATAAATAAACAACATACAATATAGACATCAAACATCACTGCATAGTACAGCTATTGATTGACTAAATGTATGCAACGTCTGATTGAGTATTATGTCTAGGTTATTGTCAACATATATTAATACAGATTAATTTCATTATTGTGACCAACGAATATTATAATGAACACTATGACTATTTAAACTATAAATTAATATTGTCAACGTCTATTCACTTATAATTGTTAACATATAATACTCAGCCTGTCCATTACGATGGCGTGGCTGTAAGGAAGAAGTCTAAGGAATATAACAAATCGTTGGAATGAAAGGACACATCCCATGGGTCTTCTCAGGAAGAATAAATAGCCACAGTTCGCAGTTGCTAGGAGAAAAAAGAAAGGGAGGAAGAAGATTATAATTTTATATCTAAGCATCGCTGGACAGATATTGGTCAGAGGTACATGCAAGGTACTGCAGGATAGTTTGATCTAAGAAACTGGGAATTTATTGCAGTTCCGTATCCATTAGTACTGTATGTCTTTCTTATAATATTGTGGTGAAAGTGTAGAAAACATTATTGATGAATACAAGTTAGCCATGTTGAATAAAAGAATGATATGTATGAAACATACATGTATGTATAAATTGTAATAGTGCTGTAAATTATATATTACATAAATATACAGTAATATAGAAATATATGGTGATGTTGATTATGACAGGTGTATTTAATTTTATATACATCTATATAAATCTATATAGATAGATAGATAGATAATCCTAATATATGTAAGAATGTATATAGAAGATCGTGAATTACCAGGACCAAATGAATTGGGCAAGGGATCATATGTATTGCTGGCAGCAGTCAATTAGTTGATGCTGATAATAATATATCGGTATACTATTAATGGTCAGTATATATATATATATATATATATAGTATCAATATCAGATATGATAGTAAGATTAGAAATACAATTATTAGTCATAGAATAGGAAAAAAACATAAGAATGAAGATTTTAAAAATATAAATGTTACTCTTCACAAGGAAGAGATAAGAAGAATAAGATAAGGGTATAATAAAGCATTAATACAGAAAATACTCTTCAGTAAAGATATAAACTTATTTACCATGCTGTAAGCATAATATGATAGTAATAAGATTGTATAGAATCTGAATTAGATATTAAATTATAAAAAGTTATTTATATATGTGATATAAAGGATGAAAGGTGATCATATGGTCAGCTCTATACATATATAATGATAAGCTTGCAATTATAATATAAATTCGTAAATCAGAATTATAAACTCATAATTAGCATATATGTATATTTATATACTCAGTCATATTACTATTTATGGAAGGTGTGTGATGTTACCAAGGAGGGGCTTGTGTAAATTCCAAGCAATGGATCTTTGTCCCAAGATAGGGTGGAGATCAGCAACCCTGAGCGTTTTGCGGGCATCAACCCAAGAAAGGCTTAAGAGCTTGGATCTGTAAACTTTGAGAGAATCCATTGCAAGGTGTCTAGGCAACTTGGATAACATCTACTCCTTCCATCTTTGAGCTGAATTAGTAATAAGGTTGGATATAAGTGTTATAGATAACTTAAATCAAATAAGATGAACAACTAGTTCTATTAGGGAACATTACAATCCAAAATCTAAGAAAGTTCCGACAGAGAACATTACAGAAAATTGTTCGATCTAAACTGCACAAATAAACTATAAAGATAGTTGAAGGTAAAGACTGAATATTAATGAATTTGTCTGCTAAGATAGGAATTATTGCTTTCGGCTACGGCCCATTACTGAGCAATACACACACACACACACACACATGATAATATCAAAATAATAATATTTAAGTGCAATAATAAATAAATATGTAAGCAGTGGCATTCATAGCAAATATGTAAGCTTCATTTGCAGAGATCATTCAGCAAGGCCCATGTGGTGATACTTAATGATCAATATATCATAGATCCACACCATCATTGCAACTCTGTAATCTACAATACATTGATCAATCTCTATATTGAAGGAGCAATGATGACCACATATTGTTCCTAGACCAGAGAGTTCACGGAGCCATCAAATTTGACATTCAGAAACAATTTTATGCATCTCTGACAACATTCAATCAGTTTCTGTGATTCCAATAATGACATTGACATGATACATTTCAGAGTCTCAGCATTCCATTATCATAGACACATTACTGAGTCATGAGACTGCTGATTTGATATCCTCATTCACCAATCACAGTGTGCATATCAAATTCATATAACCATCGTTACATCAGACAGTGTCAGTATCCTCATTCCTCACCATGATTCGATTATCCATATCGGATATCTTGCAATTGGCAACATCATCACAGGATCGAGACTGAAAATCCAGCAGTCAACAAGATACCTAGACTGATGAGAATCATTAACAAAGGATAATCAATGTTACTGACAATGATTAAGAATTAGTTCACAGAAACATTAAGCTACCGTAGCTAAAGGAAGTCCATAAAGCCATAAACCAGCAATTTCACAAGTATAACAATCGATCCATTATGCTTTGAAAATAAGGCTGAATTATTGATTAATCAAATCAACAATTGACTTAGATGTGTCACAGAATATATCAAAGGGTTGTTCAATTTATGTAAGTCATGATTTACCTAATAAACCAATATCATGGACTGATGCTGCTATGACTAGACAAGAAACACGTCTCCTGGAATGCATTCAATTATTCCCTTTGCAATGCATTCAATTATTCCCTTTGGAAGATATATGAAGGCATTCAATCTCTCTCAATCAGCATCAAACACTTCTTATTATTATTCTCATATAAAGGAATAGATAGTCGAGACTTTGATTATCAGATCAGCATAGAAACCAATATTCAAATTTCAAATCAATACCACAAATAGGGTCCCTCTATTATTCCAGATTGATACTTGTTATACCTACAATTATCTTGCACCCATTGCCTGAAGCATTGCAAATACAAGGTCTATATGGTCAATATTGGTTAGACAAAGGCCATCTCTTTCGAAAGCATTTTTCCTATCATCAGCTTGGTCCATCGAATCAAGATAAGAGACTTGTATCAGAATTATAGTTTGAAAATAAAACTACTGCAGACCAGTCTTCGATGATGTCAAACTTTTTCTTTAATTAATTCCTCCTAAGTATAATTCATTAAACTACGGATATTAATACCATACATTTATCATATTCAAAACAAATATTTGTAGCCTATAAAAGATTTCCGTACAAGCTATTGATAGAGAGAAGTCTCTTGCAATTTGGATCATAAAATTAAGAAATTAGTCCAAACACTAAGTGATCAACTCAAGTAGGGGGTGGGGGGGAATCCTGCCATCCTGTGAAAGATTCCATGCAAACGTATCAACGGAAGAAGGGTGGGTCAAATAGATAGCCAATAAACTTAGAACCTTCATGGAGCAAACTAATGAAAGGTTTGAAACATAGTTTAAAAATTCGGTGAAATATCACCAAATGCACGGTATTTCGTGCAGCACAAACTTGAGTAATTTAATTGGGCAAAAAACTGGCAATGGTATATCCATGAAAATTGCGGCAATATTTTTGGAATAAAATGCGGTAAATGTCGAATCTCACAATCAAATAGCATTGAAAAGTCACGAAGGGCGGTACATTTTAGGCTTGTTATTATGTTAAAAAATAATGCAATGAAACTTCCATTCATTTGTCTCCTTCGTGGCGGCCCTCGTTCTGCATTCGTTTGCAACATTGCATTCTCTGCTCGACGACTCTACTTGACAACTCTCATTTCTTTGCTCGAAAGACATTGTCTGAACTATGTAGTTGCTCGATGAAGTTGCCTTGGAGCAGCATTTGTGGCCTTCATCTCAGTATTGACGACATTGCTCCTAGTATCTCTGCATTTGACCTTGCATCTCTGCACTAGAGGCAGCACTAGCATTCGAGCTTTTTGGTAGTTTCCAGAGGAGGTATGTTACAGACTCTAGACTCCAGAGTATTTTATTTTTTGTAATTTTTTTATTTTATTTTAATATATTTTATTATTTTGTTTTAAAAAAATTGGTTTAAAACTTCATTTTTTTTAATTGTAAAATCATTTAATGAAATTAAAAAGGTTAAAATAAATCTGAGCTGAAAAGCTCTGCGTGTGAAAATGTCAAATTCGAATGTGAAATCTATGGGAAATTCAGGCCAAAAATGGAGGCATCGGAACCGAAAGAAGCATCCCATAGACCTCCATAGGAGAGGCGGCTCCATAGCTAACCGTAGCGAAATTCATAATAAATTGTTTGGGAAAGCAGATGCTAGATTTGAGGTTCCAACGGCCAATAGTTTTTCGGCTTTAGAAGAACCTACAGGAGGAAATCTACACCAATTTCGGGTAGGAGGGCTTCAAGGTAAGAAGGACATTGCAGAAGCCTCCTCTGATTCCTCAAGCAGATTTGAAACCCTTGCCCATCTCCCATTCTTTACCAATGAACAGTTAGATGACCAAATTCGAGTTTTTAACCTGACTAGATATGTGCAGTCTAAGCATATTAACCCTTTATCCCATTCAGTGAGCAAATCGCAGGTGGCCACGATCCCAGTTGTTAAGGTTCCTTATAAGCCCATTTCCCCTTCTTCCTATATCCCCCCTCATCGCAGACAAATCAATACCAACCAGTCATCTAACCCTAAGACAACTTCAGGGTCCCCCCCAAAGAAACCCCAAGATAAGCCTATTAGGATTTCCATTGAAGTAGTAGACGACACCTGGTATGATTGTCTTCAGAAAGGGGTTTTTGCTATTTGGAATGGTCCGCTAAAAAATATCCTGCTTTTAAAAGAGTGGCTAAAAGACAACTGTCAGGAACAGGTAAGTATCTTTCACCATTCAGACAATATATTGTTCTTAAAATATAAGGAAGAATTTGTTAAAAAAGAACTCATTTCTGTTTCTGAATGTTTTTTTAAAAGCTACTATGTCAAATGCGTAGAATGGTTCCATAATTTTCACTTAGAAATGGTTGATTGCATGATCCCCTCATGGTTTACCCTGATTTCTCTCCCTCCGGAGTTGTGCGATATAGACATTATTTATTCATTAGGTTCAGCAATTGGTGAAGTCATAGCTATTGATGCATCTTTTTTCTACTGTAATAATGTTAAAATCCTCGTTAATGTCAACATTAAACATCCATCAAAAATCCAAAAGAGAGTTGAAACAGGTAAAGCTTCTTATGACATTAAATTTCAGATGTATAAAGGGAAAATCATTGACATCTTGAGATCTGATGAGTTACACAAAATTAGACCCAAGATCCTTCCCTTTACCTCGGATTTCAGAAGCAAATTCCCTAGGTTGAGCTCTGTAATAAACAGCAAGAACCAGGAACAAGGTAAGAAGATCTCCCATTCGGAGAATCAGAATGACCAGAATACACAGAAAGGGCCGAGGATCTCTTTAAACAGCATCATAACAGGGAAGGCGAAAGATTCCTCACCAACTCCAAAATCAAACTTCATGGCAAAAACTAAAGGGGGGAAGGTTGGTAGATCCCCAAAGAGATCAAAAAAACATAAGAAAAAAGAAACAAATGTAATCAGAAATGATACTATAATTAGTGGATATGAATCTACTAAACCACAGCAACAAAACTACAAGGAGAATACTGCTGAGATCGGAGAAGGGTTTGCTTCTATACACATCAAAGATACTAACAATGATAAAGAGCAAGGAAAGTGCTTAGTTACAGCTTTAGCAGATTTGGAAAATCAGAATGTCAGTACCAGCAGGGAAGATTGGGGTGGCCTAGATCATCTTAACACAGAACCAGATATAATCGTGAGACACTTTGAGCAGGATGTACAGAAAAATATAAAAGGGAGTGATAAGGAAGGCCTAGTAATAACTATACCTAAAACAGGAAACAAAGAAGAAGAAGGCCTCTCTAAAGTGTTATCATGCAGAATAGGAGAAATATACAGAAGCAAAGAGGTCTCTGGAATTGGATCTGTCAAAGACAGAAATAAGCAAGTAAATCTAGACATATTAGAAAAAGAAAACACTCTTCTATTCACTGCAGCAGAGATGGGAAGGAACAACACCTCCATTACAGCAGAAAATCAGGACCAAGAGTGGTTGCATTCACAGAGAGAGGTTGAACCAAAGCCAATGAATCCCAGCAGTAAAGGAACCAAAGGAATATCCAAATTTTGGCAGACCCCGACTGAGTACCCTTCTTCTCCCTTCATTCCAGAGAAGGATCAGCCAAATATATGGGATAAAGAGAGGGCGAGAATAGAATCAAATAGATCAGAGAATTATGGAAATTCAATTAATGTATATCCTCATATGGAAGAAGCCTCCACTCCGTATCAAGCAGGTCACCCAGAGGATAATGGAGCAAGTCTTTTAGAGGAGAGGGAAAATCTTATGATGTTCACCCCATGCAGAATAAGCAATGAAAAAGAATCATAAAAAGACACAAACTCCTCTCTTTCAATTCTGCCCCTAGCTTCAGACAACATGGTGAATCCACCCGGAATACATAGTAAATTTTGGCAGACTCCCGTTGCTAGCAACAGCTCACCTTTTACTCCTAACAGCACGGACCAGCAAACACACAAGGGAGAGACTGAAGCAGAAGATCTACCAATATTGGAGTTCCAAGAATTTCTAAATGAGGAAGGTCTTTCGGATTCTTCATATGATAAAGTAGATATGGCAAAGGATGACGTTGTGATGATCGATCAGCTTACTGAGGAGTTGGTCCAAGTCTTCACCAAACAATCTTGATAAGTCATTAGTAACACAGAAGGAGGAACTCGTTCGGAGGGTACTTAAATTGGGTGGTGAGAACTATTCTGGTGAAAATCTCAAAAGAGATATATTGAATATTCAAATGGAAGAACTGGCTTCAGCATTTTCCAAACAATCCGAAATAGATAACCAGTTTATTGAAGAAAGTAACTCAGAGCATCAGGAACAATTGCTAGCAAGAAAGATTGACATAGTTCAGACAGCAGAGATTAACATTGGAAAGCTTGGGATCCACATGACACAAATTGGGCTAAGTCTCCTTGTTGTGGTAAGATAAAAGGCAAAAGAGGGAGAAAGTCACTAAAGGAACTTAGAGAATCAGCGAGTCTCAACAAGGATCAGCAAAAGATACATCAACTGTTTCACAATGGGAAGGGGAAGTGCCTTCTCGCTCAGGTATGAAACTCACCACATGGAATGCTAGGGGTCTTAATGCCCCCTAGCAAAAAGAGGTTACTTAAACATAACCTCAAATCCTTTAATTCTGATATTATTCTTATTCAGGAATCTAAATTAAATTCAATAGAAATAGATAAATTTAGCAAAATGCTTGGAGTATGGTGTTCTGTGTTTCAAGAATCTCTAGGGGCCTCTGGGGGTTTGGGCATCCTCTAGGACCCTAGGAAGGTCAATATTAATATTCGTAACTGTAATAAAAACTGGATTAGTGGCAAGGTACAAAATTTAAAATCAAATTTAAATTTTACAATTATTAATGTGTATGGTCCCGTTAACAATACGAATAAACTAATAGTTTGGAATGAGATTGGTCAACTCTTGGAAAGTCTAGATAACGAACTCTGTATATTAGGGGGTGACTTTAATACGATCTTAGATATTAAGGAGAAGATAGGAGGTTCACAAGTGCTATCACAAGCATCCAGAGACTTTAAAGAATGGTGCGCGCTGCACAATTTAATTGACGTTCCTACCAGTAATGGACCTATACATGGAACAATAGGAGAAAGGACTTTGCCTATATCGCAGAAAAGCTTGATAGATTTCTAATAAAAGGTGAATTGGACATCAACAACTTAAATTTTCAGTCTTCAATTGTTCCCATTGCTGGATCTAACCACTTCCCGGTCAGATTTGAATTTATTGAGCCTCACAAGCCAGCTAGAAACCCTTTCAAATGTGAGAAGATGTGGTTTCTAGATCCAAACTTCCTTACGAACGTCAAATTATGGTGGGACCAAGACAACTGCGTAGGATCTAAAATGTTTGTCTTTATCCAAAAATTAAAGATGCTAAAGGAGCGCATCCTTAAATGGAATAGAGAACAATTTAATAACATATTCAAAGAAATGCTGGATATAGAAAATCAACTTAAAAATTTAAATTTAGAGGTTATCAGTAAGGGCATGGACAACAGTAGCTATCTCCTTGAAAAAGAATTGCTAGCAAAGCAAGAGTCTATCCTATCCAAAGAGGAAACCTTTTGGAGACAGAAATCAAGAGAAAGATGTTTGTCTGAGGGTGATCGCAAAACAAAAAAATTTCACAATTCTACCTTATATAACAGAGCTAAGAGCAGAATCACACACATTAAAGACCGGTTAGGTAACTTATCTGAAAATCCTGGAGAAATAGCAAACACCTTTGTTTATTACTTTCAAGATTTACTGAATAACCAGCAATGCTCAAATTATACTGCACAATCTAGTCTTTTAAAAGTTATTCCTAAAATTGTTACCCAAAATGACAACAAAAACCTTAATAGACCCATCACTTTAAAAGAAGTCAAAAGAGTGGTTTTTGACATGAACCCGGATAAATCGCCGGGCCCAAACAGATTCCAGGCCTTCTTCCAAAAGTCTTGGGATATTATAGGTCAGGATCTTTGGAAAGCCATCAAAGCTTCCAGGAATGGTGGCTCCATCCTTGTTGAAATCAATCATTCCTTCATCACTTTGATTCCAAAGAAATGTGATCCTAAATCTCCAGGTGATTACAGACCAATAGCCTTGTGCAATACAGTCTATAAAATCTTCTCCAAAGTTCTAGCTAACAGGCTAAAAGAGATTCTCCCCAAGATTATCTCCGAGGAACAAACTGGTTTCATGCCAGGTAGATCCATCCTTGATGGCATCATCACCATTCAAGAGACGATTCACTCTACAGGCCTTAATAAGGAAGCACGTATGCTCATGAAACTGGATATCCAAAAAGCCTATGATATGGTGGATTGGAGATTCCTGTGCAAGATGTTAGAAACATTTGGATTCTCTCATCAATGGATTAACTTAATTTTCAAACTCATCTCGACACCTAAAATCTCAGTCCTTGTCAATGGTACACCTGAAGGATATTTTGATGTTTCGAGAGGCATCCGGCAAGGGGATCCTCTTTCTCCCTCTCTTTTCATCATGATGGTAGAAGCATTTGGGAGAGCTGTGACGGATGCTTATAATAAGCAGAGAATATCGGGTATTACTGTCACGAAAAACCTGCCTAATATTACACATCAGCAATTCACTGATGACACCATTCTCCCAGTTAAGAGTAAGATCTCTGAAGCTTGCTCCCTTAAAGGTATCTTGGATTTATATATGGAAGCCTAAGGACAAAAGGTCAATGCTCTCAAATCTGAAATTTTCTTCTTAAATACCTCGCCGGATATGGAATCACAAATTTGTAGGATTATGGGCTTCAAGAAAGGAAGCTTCCCATGTAAATATCTGGGTATAGCTTTAGAGAAAGGTTCAAAATCAAGAAAGGTTTGGGATAATACTCTCGAAAAATTGGATTCAAAATTATGCTCCTGGAAGGATAGATGGCTCACCAAGGCTGGAAAATGCACTAAGATCCATGCAGTGCTTTTAGCCATCCCGACTTACCCTCTATCATGCCCCCCTCTTTCTAAACAAAATCTTAAAAAACTTGATTCTAAAATGAGGAAATTTCTCTAGAACGATCGGGACAATGACAATAAATTAGCTCTTATCAAGTGGGAAAATATTTGTAAACCCAAGACCCTTGGGGGTCTACAGTGGCAAAACGAAGCCTTAGGGGCAAAACTCATTTGGAGGTTATACCACGAATACAACCATAAATGGGCTAAGATCCTCTATAATAAATACCTTATTGCAAAGGACCCGCTTTCAATTTTTAGAATTAGCTCTCCTCCTAAAGGGTCCGAATGTTGGAATTTTATGATGAAGTGTCGCCATTTGATCAATAAATGCCTAACTTGGGATGTTGGATCTGGGGAAGAGGCATTATTCTGGGAAGATTCCTGGGAAGGTAAACCTCCACTCTCCTCCTACAAGGTTCCCCTGACACTTAAAAATAGGTTAATTGAGCTCTGGGGCAACAAAGTTAGGAACTATTGTAGTTTGGTGGACTCCGAAGGTTCTCCAACTTGGAATTGGAAATCTCTCAGAGGTTTAGATATTGATGAAGAATCAATCAACCAATTTGAGAAGTTGGTGGAAGGTAGGAAACCTATACAGTGTAACAAAAGAGACACTTATTTGGGCAGCTTCCAATAATGGGAAATACAATGTCAAAGATGGATACGAGGCCATCCTAGAAGCCAATAAACCGGTATCCGTGGACATCCCACTTAAGCTTTGTTGGGATCCCTCATGCCTTCCGAAATTCGGACTCTTTCTTTGGCTTGCTATTCAAAATAGGATCCTCACTATGGACAGATTAAACATTGTTGGTATTCAAGGCCCTTCTAGATGTGCTCTCTGTCACCAAAGTTCAAAGAATGTGGATCATCTTCTTTATCTTTGCCCCTATTCTCAAAGATGTTGGGAATGGCTTAGACAGATGCTGGGGTGGTCATCCCCCTTTCCTAAATCATTTACTGATTTGCTCCTGGGATGACCATCTTTTAATGGCATTGGTGTCTATAGTAAACTTTGGAATACCTCGCCTTCTATCATGATTTGGGAAATGTGGAAGGAAAGGAATCGCCACATCTTTCATAATCTGGATCTCAATCCTGAGAATCTTATATCCAAAATAGAAGCTTGCATAGTAGAAACTATTAATTCATACTTAAGGAAGGTGAACCTAGAAGAAGGCTCATTCTCCAACTGGGATGGCCTCATGAAGAAAACCTGGCCTAATCTGATTAATCCCCCTCTGTACTACTCTAAGGTCAATAAAGAGGCCAAGAAGAATTGTAAATGGGAGCCACCTCCCCTTGGATGGGTTAAACTAAATTTTGATGGGGCAGCTCAGGGAAACTCGGGTACAGTCGATATTGGATGCATCATTCATAATGAGGATGGTCTTTGGATTGCCAAAAAAGCGTGGTCGATTCTGCCCACATCCAATAATGTAGTTGAACTTGAGGCCCTCCATCAAGGAATCAAGTTATGTCTTAAGCTTAATTTATCTAAAGTTTTTATCGAAGGCGATTCTCAGATTATTGTGAATGCTATAAGGAAACGGTCCACTCCCAATTGGGCACTCAATTCTCAACTAGAAGTGGCTCTGTCCCTTAGAGACAAGCTTAATGACTATAGGATCGGTCATATCTATAGGGAAGGTAATCAACTCGCAGATCATCTAGCTAACTTAGGAGCAAATGGAGTTAACTCCATGCTTATAAAAGACGGTTACTCTCGAGCTCCTTAATTTCCTAGATTCCTCTATTTATACCCTTACATAAGGTAGTCATAACTTTTAGCCTGTTTAATACTAATATGACCCATTTTAACTATAATTAATATCTACCTTAGTCTAAGTTCCGGCAGATTAAGTATAAATTTATCTAATTTAGTTTATTCATTCCTTTATCTATTTTATTTATATATATGGTTCCCTTTGGCTTAGCATTAACAATTATTAGTTGAGATGGATGGTTGCGGTACCGTTCACATCATCTCGGCGCCAGCTTCATATGTGTGATCGTCAGGAGAATCATGTAATTATCTTCCCCATCATGGTTGATCACGAGCTTTGGCTCAGCATTTATTTATCATTGTTTATCTACATCTACGCATTCGCCCCTGTAGTTTATCTGTTGTCTTCCAAAAGTTTCCCTACGCATCCCCCGAGTGTTATTAGATGGATTCTGCTCTTCTCTGTCATTGTTGAGCATGGAATCCAATATAGCTCTCTTTCATGTTACAGAGAAGCGCACTATGGCCTTTTGTGGAGTAGTGAAACCGGAAAGATGGAATCGAATTTTACACCCAGTGGATGACATGACGCGGTTTGCAATCAACAAAGCCCTAGGTGAAGGGGTTTTTGATTATCAATACACTTGGAGAACAAATAGTGATATCATTGGGTCGTTCATTGGCTGTCTGGTAAGAGCCAAAGTTCAAGCGGATAACATAGTTAGGCTTTGTCAAGACCTGTTCGTCCCTTCTTGGAGAAAGGGGCTTGAACAAGCGATATATAGTATAGACAACAAATTTTGGATTCCTTTCCCTAAGAAATATATGAATCTTCCACTTGGTCATCCGGATCTAGACACAGCTCTCCGCCACCAATCTCTGGTCGTTCGAGAGAACTTGACATTTTATCCTGAGTGGACAAAGATGGAGGCCAGCCTGAATTTTCTTCTTCGCTGGAGGGGCATCATTCCTGAAGATAATGTGGAATGGCTAATTAATTATCTCCATCTCTTTAATGCCTACATTCAGCCCGGGGTGACATTCGAGAATCTGAATGATTTGGACTTCAGCACTCCAAATGCAGAAAGAACAAGCAAAAGGAAATTTGAGTTTGAGCTCCCGCCAAATCACCAGGTGGAACAGTTCAATGACATCGCGGACATGATCATGGTCCTATGGAAGGAAGGCAGAGGTCCGGTTGAAATATGATTATCCCTTAGGACCAGAATCATATTAATAGGGTTTTTTATACAGAGTAAGCAATTTTGTTAGTGCGCTTACGGCTTTCTAGTTTAGTACCTTAGTATGTTACATATGTATAGTCGTTATAGCACAGCTTCTCTCTCTTAGTTTTTTCCTCGTTGTGTATGAGAACTTCTCGGTTTTTATATATAATATATGGCTACTACTAAGGATAATCTCAATCCTTGGCTGTGGAGATGCTGCTTTATTTTGAGGATTCGGTTTATGCATACTCTAAATGTGGGTAGTTTGAAAAATTCTGCTTGGGCAATGATCAGGTTGGCTTACATCTCTTAAAATAGGTCTCTTTCTGAATATGGGTTGCTTATTTATTTGTTGCTTTGAAAATGTGTTGTTAAGACTTTGGCGTATGCCCTTTGTTCGCAATCTCCCTCTTTGTTTAAATCCGTTAGCTTTCAAGTTACAGATCTGTTAATTTAACTGGTTTCTGTATATATATCGTTTAGGTCAATCTTTTATGATTTAATACATGGACTCTAATTGGGGATGAAAGTCTTCATTTCTTGCCAATATTTTATGTATTTTTTAGCTCTTTAGTTTTAATTCATTCTCTTATGTTCTATTATGGTGATAGCTGCTAGAGTATCCTCTGGTTGTCGATTGTGTTTCAATAGGTATTTCCTCGGTATATACGGATAGTATGGATCCCTTTAATGGATTAATTTTTTCTTAAAGGAGAGGGCTGTCCAATTGAATTCCTCCTGTCGATAAGAGTTCTCTGTTTATATTGTGGATACTCGGTCTGGTCCCCTGGTCTTCTCTCATATTCTTGAATGCTACTAGATTCTGGGATAGGAGTAATATCATTTCAGAATCTTTTGTATTTGGCTGTTTGCCACTTTAGCATGTGTTCCATTCGATCCTGGCATGACTTCACACGGTGTGGCTGTGTTTTTCTTGGAAGCCGAGGTATGGATTGGATTTTTGGTCGTTCCTCTATTTTTGAGCCTCTCAGCTATCCGTCTTCAACCCTTCCCGTGATTCTCTCTTTCATGTATTATAGGTTTTATCTCCTTTGTTATTCTATGTCCTCTGTTGTGTTTTTTCTTTATCCCCTTTGGTAATTATTAAATTGCTTGCCTTAGTGCATAGGATCTCTTCTTGCTCTGTTTCGAGCAATGTGTAATATCATTAATGTTTATCTAGATTGAAACTCATTTAGCTAATTTTAGCATGCAGGGACATCTTTTTTAATTATGGTAAAGTAGGGAGCATCTTATCACATTTTGGTTCTCATTTAGTCTCTCATTGTGGCCTCTAGTCTAATTTAGCATATTATTTTGTATTTGTCTTTTCATGGGAGGTTGCTTCCTTTCCCCTCAGATGGTATATCATATGCTTGTGTCCCTAATTCTAACCTCTTAACATGTTTAGCTGGTTGGCAGCCACATTCAACCTTCAGATTCTATTCGTCAAAGAATCTATGGACTAAATTCTATTGAAGGCTGCAATGGATAGTCAAATGCAGATGCTATCATCAGGGGTATAACCCCTTATTGATTGTAATTTTGTATACATAATATATACATAGATTTAGTTCACTGGGGTATGCCCCTTTTATTCTGTAATAATGTAGGACATCTGTCCCGGGCAAGACTGGAAGTTTTCTTCTCCGTTCTTTCCTACCAGTGCCCGTTTGAACGGAGCAAGCTGTTGTAAGCCTTTGTAAATTTTCATTTCAATTAATAATAAAATTATCATGGCCTTGGTCGTTTATCAATCAGAAAAAAAAAAAATCATTTAATGAAGATTCAAAATGCATTATGTTTTGGTCTTTAATTAAATATTAAAATTTTAAAATATACAAATAGATTGTTTTAATTTTTAAATTTCTTATAATATTACATAATATATTATTATTTGTAATATATATATTATATATAGGCAAGAGCCTACAACAGAACGGTAAATTGTGACCCTCTTATCGAGGAGGCCTTGGGTCTGAATCTACTCGATATTAACACATAACAAAAAAATTAATTAATTAACAATAATAATAAATAAATAATAAAGAATCTAGGCTTCATTCAATTACCTATCAAATATATATATATATATATATATATATATATATATATATATAAGTTAACAATTATTGTTTCGATTTTATTGTAATTACTAGATTACTAATATTGTTTTATAATTTCTTTTCTTTTTTTAGCTGTTAGTAGTAAATACTATATTTTACTATTTTTAACAGATTTATAATTAATTTATTTTAATATATTTATAATTTTAAAATATATATTTATAGTTTTTAATAGATTTGTAAGATATATTAAAAGATTTATTACAGTATTTTAGTAAATTTATTAAATATTAAATTTGATTTATTGTAAATTTGGACGCTTTCTAATTATAATTCGTTGTTTATTTGTTAGGTTCTCAAAGTCTATCTATTTCTTCACAACATGGCTGGTGGCAAAGAGGACTCTTTATGGAAATATGGGATCCCAGGAGCAAACAAAGTAAAGTCCAACGTATCTTTTGCCACAAGCATATGACTTCAAGTGTAAGTCGATTGAAATACCATCTTGCAAAAATTGCAAACAATGATATTTCACCATGTGATAAATGTCCAGAAGAGGCTTCATGAGAGGCTTTGACAAGCCTTCAAAAATTTGCACAAAATAAGGCAGCAAAAAAGAGGACATTAGAGGCCATGGCAGCCTCAATGCGGACTTTTAGCTACAAGATCACAAACAAGTAGAGAGGCTTCTTCTTCTATTGGGCCTCAAATACGATGATCCTTTATTGATAGATGAGCAACTAGGTGAGTTTGAGATGGAGGAAGATGACTGGGATGCAGATGTGGCAGCACGTGAGGAGGAAGATGAGCTTGGCTATCCATCAAAGGCTTCTGTTGAGCTTGAGGCACCTGTTGAGGATGTTGCTAGGGAAACTACTTCAACACTACCCACCCAACAGCAACGACCTCTTTTGAATGCTACTTTTAGTTTTCAATGATATTGAAATTGAAACTTATGTGTATTCAGAAGTTGTAATTTCATGGAGTTTGACTTCTATATGTATTGAACTTATTTATATTCAGATGTACTTTTTTTTGGTATATGATTCTATCACTATGTTAATCTACTAAGTTTTGGTGCTATGAATTACTGTTTTACTTAAAACTTTGATTGATATATGGTGGATATCTCAAATCATTATATGTACTACAAATTTGGCGTGTATGTATATCCTTTATTGATCCTCAGATACAATGATCCTGTATTGATAGATGAGCAACTAGGTGAGTTTGAGATGGAGGAAGATGACTGGGATGCAGATGTGGCAACACATGAGGAGGAAGATGAGCTTGGCTATCAATCAAAGGCTTATATTGAGCTTGAGGCACCTATTGAGGATGTTGTTAAGGAAACTACTTCAACACTACCCACCCAACAACAACGATCTCTTTTGAATGCTACTTTTAGTTTTCATTGATATTGAAATTGAACGTAATGTGCATTCAGAAGTTGTAGTTTCATGGAGTTTGACTTCTATATGTATTGAACTTATTTATATTCAGATGTTGTAATTGGTTTTTGGTATATGATTCTATCACTGTGTTAATCTACTAAGTTTTAGTTGCTATGAATTACTGTTTTACTTAAAACTTTGATTGATATATGGTGGATATCTCAAATCATTATATGTACTACAAATTTGGCATGTATGTATGAGTTTTTAAGAATATTTTAAGAAATTGTATATTTTCAAATGTCCGATAAAAGTGTCGATTTATTGCTGAATTTTTTGCCAAATTTTCGCTGATTCCGATATTTTCAAAATTTGGATCAGACGAGATATTGCTGAAACCGAATTTTTTAAACTATGGTTTGAAATAACTAATCAATTAATCCTCCAAGCTATTCAAAGCATGTACAATAATTACATGTTAGAAACATAAAACATAGTTGCTACACGATGAGAGTTAGAGAAGAGATAGGAGGAGAAGGATCTAGGTCACTTATTCTTCAATTAGAGACCCATTATGAGTTCAGGGAGAGACACTCATTCAAATCATTCTAAGAGGGAACATTCAACCCAAAGCTCCACCTTGAGGCCAACCATTCTTCCATTCCTGCCTAGAGAAGAACACATCATGGAAAAAGAGGAGCTAGTCAAAAACAATGTAGAGGACCTTGCACAAATGTATGTAAGCTTAGAACCAGCAAAACCATATACCCCTTTAAAGAGTATAATGAAGTCAAAATCCAATCCAAGCCAAGTAGGATGAAGAATCATTCTGACAAGTATCTCAAGTCAAAAATAAATAAGATGAATCTACAATATTTTGATAATTCCAGTAAAAGCATTGCACAATCACAGGTCCTTGACACCTATCTATCCCTCAGCCCTATGACCAAAGAAAATGCTATCAAGTTTGTCATCCTCCACCTATCCAAAATAGCCCATGATTGGTGGCATCATGGCATCATCACTCAAGTCCATCAAAATATAACCACCTAGGGGATTTTACTCAAAAACTCATTTGTAAATTTGACCAAAAACATCTTGAATGGTACTTCCAAGAACTAACCCAACTAAGGCAATATGGAACCATTGAGGACTTTGCCAACGAATTCCAAATATTAGCACTCATGATTCCTGATCTCTCCCAAAGATGGCTCACTTATCTATTTATTGAAAGACGTAAAGAACCAATAAAAGCTATAGTGAATCCCTTAGAACCACATACCACGGAAGAAGCGATACAAAAGGCGAAGAAGGTCAAATCAAATTCTTCAAGGGAAAACCCCAAGAATCTCCCATCTATGACACAACACAGGTATGAAGAAACAAGGAGGGACAATAATGGAAAAGAAAGAGGTTGCATATGCAACAAACAATGGAGTGCAGAACATCAAAATACCTTGAATCTGTCGCTAAGAAATGGCAATGAAGACTAGGATACAATTAGTCTTCTGTTGTTGGACCTAACAAATCTTCTTTTAAGTGGTTGTTTCTGAATCAAAAGCTGGTTGTGGGTTATAATCTGTCTTCTTCAGATTTTATAGCCCTTGCTCTCTGTGCAATGTGGCTTAAAGTTGTCTACATGTTTCTTTTTAGCTATAGAATTCGCTAAAGCTATTTTTTTTAAAATGATGGGTGATTTGTACTGTACTTCTTGGTTTGATATTTTTTTTGGTTTTATTAGTCTACAAAGATATTGAAATAGTTTAGTAGGTTCCAATGCTTATTGTGTCTACCTGGATTTTGTGGTTTTAAAAGAGGAAAACAACATTTAGATCTTACAATGTAACTGAATGTGACTTACAAACTGATATCATCAGGCCATTCTATTTATTACCTTATTACCACTTTGTGTGTCACTTCCAAAGGAGCTTCAAAATTTTCTCTTACAGAACCATTGTTCCGTATTAGGATGTTCAGGATCAAATAGGCTGCCCTAATGTTGTTCCTGATATGAATTACTCAACTTGTGGAGGTGTCCTAACTGTTTCTAATCATCTGACTGTTAAAGATAAATTGGAAACTTCTCTCGATTCTGGTGATGTTCTAAATTGCAATGTTGTTGCTACCATTGGTCAGTTTTCTAAGATTGAGACTGCTCTGAAGAAAAGAGAGCACTGCAGTATTGTGAAATTCATTGATCATATGGCTTAAAACACTCTGAGTGTCATCCTCCTGTTGATTTCTCCCAGCTGGAAAAAGAGTTAGACAATCCTTCAAAAGGAATCCTCAAATTTGTTTTAAATAAATCTACTAAAAAACAAACTTTCCCTCTGTTTGATCACTTACTAGTACGTTAATTAATCTGTGCTTTGATAGAGGCTGCCAGGTTGCAATCTTGGTACGTTTCCTTCTGGGTTCAGACAGTGTCTAAGTAAAGTAAGTAATATTTTGGTATTGCCTTGTTCCATACTATCTCTAACTTTTATTTACATTCTGCAATATAAAGATGAAATAAGTGAAGCTTCAAATATATGGAATTAAAATGCAGTCACAATCTAAGGGTCCGTTTGGTTCCTGGAAGATGACAGGAATTGGCTTTTTCAAAATCCGGATTTGAAAATTTGTGCGTTTGTGTCAAAATTTGCAAAATGGAATTAGCATACAGGACTTCCAATTTTGCCTCAAAACCAGGTTTTCCAACTTCCTAAAAAAAGCTGGAATTGAAAATCAAAACCTGGTTTTGTTTTTAAGGAGTGTAAAAACAATAGATTGGACTACTTTTTGAAATTTTCCTTCAACTCCAAGCTTACACATAAAAATGTGTCTTCACACGCATCTTCCGAGTAAAACAAACAGTTTCAGTAAAATCTCAAAAATCAGAATGAAGATATACAAAACCTTGATTTGGCTAAACCAAGGTTTGTAGAAATCTGGGTTTTTTAAATTCCACGAACCAAACGGACCCTAAAGGTTCGTTGTTTGCTTTGACCAAGCATTCAAAAATTGCATAAACGTCAACACACACATCAGGTCAATCTGCATCTTCTAACTGAAAATTCTATGTAAACAAAATGTATTTAGTGACTAATTTAAGGCAAAATAACATACAGGTTCCAATGACCGTGAAAATATAACTTGAGCACTTCCAACCATACTTGAAGAAGAGATCAACCGTGCTTTTTTGGATCTTTCTTTGTCTTCTCCTTCCTCTTGAGCTAATTGTACTTTCATCTGCAAACAGGGAGAATATCAAATGAGCTAAAGGGATACATTACATTTCCAATTAAAGCAGTTTGCTAAAGTAAATGCGCATGCATAAAAAACATAAAAACTTATTGATCAGTCCTGCAGATAAACAGGGCTATATCTTACAAATCTTTAACTTCAAGTAAAGAAAATCAAAATTTTTTAGAAATTAAATTACATGAACGCCTCACAAAATAATTTGGCATTCAAAATGCCCATTTTAAAGATGAAATCCTAGGTAGCTGTTTTAGGGATGAACAGGAGTACAAGTTTGGGGTTCAGGATCACCAGTATGACAGATTTTTTCTCAGGTTTTATATGGCTGGATACAGAATTATTATAATATTCAATTAAAATACAGAGTTATGATATATTTATTAATACAAAAACTTAAATGAACGTGAACATGCTAAAATGTTATGTTGTTTTTTTTTTTTTTTTTTTTCACCCTCGGTAAACGGCCTAATTGATTTTATTAATAGATAAAGATACAAATAATTCCCCTGTTTTGGCGGGCACAAGTAGGGAAAAAGCACAAGTAGGAAAGAAGGGGGAAAGAAAACCTCCTGTCTTGCTCGGGACCTCAGTCCTATATTATAAAGGGGGCATACCCCAGTGATTACATCAAAATAATATTCAAAGCAATACAAACATGCTAAAATGCTAAATACCACAAAAAATACTAAAATATGAAAATTAAAATCTAACCTGAAGTATATATATATATATATAGTTTTACACTGCTTCAACCTAAAGCATCAATCATTGAGACTTTTCTTACAGCATAGTTCTAAATGTCGATGGTTATTAATTTTTTGGCACGGTGAACCAGCCAACTTCAATGCACACTAATCTCTCTGTTTTGAAACCCCATGGATCAAAAAGCAATAAATATGAGAAGAGGAAATACAAGTAAAAATCAAGCCTGTTTAGCAAGACCGTCAGAAACAAGGGAGCATTTGCACTCACCTTTCGCTTTGTTGCCTTCCCTTCTTCCGTGTCCATCTAAATGCTTGTATATCTATATTTATCGTGGTTTATATGTTTTTGAGGTGGTAGGACTACAAAAAAACTTCTGAAATCGTATATATAGGTTGATGCCTCCACTCTGTACACGCTGCATAGACTTCACCCTTCGTCGTTTCTAATTTACCGCGTGGTCTATGCTCTGTGAATTGAGAGTGAACCGACACAGCAGTTGGTTTATCTTACGTTTCAAATTGACTTTCTTTTCTTTCAAGGTGCCTCCGTCTCTCTCAGTTACTGGTTCGCATCATTGCCTCTATTTTGCCTCATGTTGTCTCCGGTTTCCAACGGCATTTTTGCCTATTGTAGCTCGAGGCATCTATAACATTGCTAAAACCTTTTAATTCATTATTAGATCCTGCCTTAATAAGGCCTAATGTTCCCGTTTGCCCCCACTCAATTAATTTTCAGGATTAGATTTGCTGGACGGTTGAAAAAGATTTTGGTATATGAATCTGCTTTAAAAAATTAGTTCCTAAAAACAAGGAAGTTGGTGATCAATCAAATTCTTTAAAAAAATTTAATTTATGATAACATTATTTTATTATAATTATAATTAAATTTATATTATATGTTAAACTTTTTTACAATCAATATTTGGAAAAAATTGTCTTCCAATTTATATTGTAAATAAAAATAATACATTATTTGAAATGTTTTGAAAATTATATGATATTTATCTTTTTTAGTTATTTATTTTTAAATCTTTAAATTATATTAAATATGATGAAAAAATTATATAAATTTATAACACATTCAAATTTGTATTTTATTATAACTATAATTAAATTTTATATTTTATAATATGTTACTTTGTATATATATGAATTTTTTACAATCATGACATTAAAAAAAAAAAAATTGTGTTGAAACATATTTATAGCAGCAATAGCTTGTGAATGCAAATTACTAATTTGGATTAAGTTGTAGCTCTATTTCTAAGTTCAAAAGAATACACTTGAGTATAAGTTTGAAAGTTGTTGCTATGTCACGATACATCTAATTTGCGTATCTCATATAATTATTGTAATAAGCCAATCATAGCAGGAATAGCCATGAGAAATCTAAACTATATTTATAACAACAATAACTTGTAATAATTCTAATCAGTTAATATAGCAAATTATTTATCTTTGTTAAAAAATGATGGTGTATATTATGTTTTTGAAATTAAAAGCGACCAAAAACAAGGGGGTCGGCCCTTAACAGTCAAAAGGCTAGTAACTAGTGCATTACCAACCAGTAACAAAAACAGACAAAAAGAACAGGAGTACCAGCAGTCAGAGACAAAAACCAAAAACTAGAGAGCTAGAACCAGAAAGGAACCCTAGCAACTAACCAAAGTCCAACAAGGCACCCAGGCCTTATAAAAACTTAAATACAGTTGATATCCAGCAAAACCATAACTGCCATAATAGTATATAAAGTCTTTGGATCCTTGGACCCCATAACTGAACAGAATTTTAAAAAAAAGACTTAGATTTCTTTTTTCCCTTTTCCTCTTGCATGAAGAAGAATCTGGGCCCAGTCATCAGCAAGGAACTTAAAGAGTAATTTGTTGTCCTCCATGTCCAAGCCAGCTTCCTCCTTCTTATGTGCCAGCAATTGGAGGGTAGTTGCAGCAGCATGAGTAACTTTAAGTCCAAACTTGGAGAAGTTGAAAAACCCCTCCTCCAAAGCTTTGACCCTTTCCTCCAGGTTCATGTAATGCTCCTCCACTGTCACAGTCTCCTCTTTATGCTCCTCGACCTTCTTAGCAGCAACCTCCTTCATTTTCTGTCCCTGTGGTTTATCCTGTAGCACCCGTGGTTAGAATAAATCTTCGAATTTTCCTTAACAGGGGAAGAAATGGTAATTGGGGAATTATCCTTTTTGCTCATCTCATCACAAAAAGTAAAGGGTTTAAGTGAGAAGCTAGCCGAAACATGGGTTGTCTCAGTATTCCTTTCTTTGTCGTCTGACACTTGAGTTTGAGTGTCATCCATCAAAATGTTCCCAGAATTGAAACTTTTTCCCCCTCCTCATTACCATCATCCTTTTTAGAGTTGGAAATACTTTCCTCATCCCTTCTATCACTATTATTGTCTGAGCTATCTTCTTCAACTTCCTCAACAAGGTATCTGATTGACTTCTGCTTACCCCTAGCCTGGGACTGGGCTAACCTACCAAACCTTCTTCTTGATTTTCCCCCAATATCTTCACCAGAATCCTCTCCAACAACCTCAACCACCTTATCAACTTTAAATTTCTTGTTTCCCTTTTGTTCTAGGGCTATGTCAAGTTTTTTCTTTTTCTTAGTATCCTTACTAGGAGATGGCCTAGGAGTATGGATTTTCATCCCCGTATTGGAGCTTGGGGGGGAAATCCTGCTATGGCGGGGGTTTTCCACAACAACCTCTCTAGGGGGACACAAAGCTAAGTGGAACTAATATAGACAAAAAATTAACCCTTGATGAATAATGGTGAAGTTTAAGCCTTTACTCTCTTGTTTCCTTAATATCCTTAATCATATCCTCAAGCAAATGCACAAGGAAAAATGGAATGGAAATGAAATCCCTATTTCTAAAGTGATTCAACAAAGGAAAATGATAGTAATAGCACACTCCAAACCTGCCTTCCAGGGTGAGATACTTCATCAGGACCAGACACACATCATCCCAGGGCTCAGGTAGCTTATCCCTTTTAAACCCTCCTCTGTAGCGAATCGGCTCCTCATTCTCTGCAAAGAAGTTTTTCATGCTAGTCTCATCCGAGACTTTAGTGACTTTCTTCCATTTTTTCCCTTCATTGTGAGTCTTGTTGCCATGGCAAATACCTCCTCCGTGACTTGAAAAGTAATGTTGTTGATTGTAACCTTCCTATCATCCCAATTATTCACAAATTGTAACGCACAATTTTCATCATGCCCAACCATGGACAACATATAGGGCAAAAAACCCCCTTCTTTTAGAAGATACTAGGTCACCATCCTATCCTTGAAGTTCTCTAATCTCGTTGGTTTCAACTGATTCAGATCACCTCCCATTTCAATTCCTCCACTATCCTGCCTATATTCCTCAGAAATACGCATCAGAACTTTATCACTTTCAAATTCTCTGTGGCTGCTCTCTTGTTTTAATCCTTTGGGGGAATAGGGATCAAAATTACAGACCCATGTATGATGTGCACCAAAATCCCATAACATCTTATTATGAGATTCGTGGGTATTAAAAAACCTAATTTTCTCTCCCCGTCGATTTCTGACATCCTAATCCATAATATCTATCGTACTTCCATTTGGGAAGCGATTCGAAGCTTGCCTCGAGTTTCCATAATTACGAAAAGACAATTTTCTTAACTTGTAATTACTCCACTTGTCATTTGTGCGGCCACATTTGTCTCTTATTTCCAAAACGCTAAAGTTAATTTTAGCAACAAAGTTCTCCATCTTGCCAAATTTGGCCTTACTTTTAAATTTAGTGATCATCATTTTGAATTTTGTCGCCTTTTTCCTTGGATATCAACATCCTTAGATTTTCGTTGATATCAATTAAATTTTCCCAGCACATGATTGCCCTAACCCCATGGCAGCCGCAGCGTCTGCCACTTGATTACCCTCCCGGTAGATATGTTGCAAGTGGACCATTCTCATTTCCTCCAATATATTTTTAAGATCCAGGATGATATTTCTAATCTTCCATCCCGATTTTGCCTCCCCCTTTACCCAATCGATCACTAGTTTGGAGTCCCCTTCTATAGTTAACTCTAAAATGTTTCTTTCCCTAGAGAGTTGAAGACCCAATAATAACGCCATAGCTTCTACCACATTATTGCTACCAATCCCCACCTGGCCTGCATAAACCAATAGTACATCACCATTCCTGTCTCTTAGCACACCACTAGTCGCTCCTTGTCCTCCTTTCGCAGCTCCGTCAAAATTTAGTTTATACTATGTGATGTTGGGTGGTCTCCATATTGTCTATTGTCTCCTTCTCTTAGCGGAGTTATCAAAAAGGAAGAAGTCCTCTTGACAACCCCAATTCTCAGCCACAATGCCTTCGAGTCTTCTGGGTTCCTCCTTTGGCATCTTGTATTTAGCTACCCTTAGATTTTCCTCCAACGGTTTGTTCATCACTCCAAAAACCACTTTAATCGTCCTATTTTCTCCCCTGAATATCTTGTTATTCCTTTCTTTCCATATGTGCCAGCAAACATATGGTGGGATAAACTTCCATAAAAGGATTAGTCTTGAATGATGGAATGGGCAATCCCAATTATCCACAAACTGTCCCAAGTTATCTTTCATGACCCATACCACCCCCAATCTTTCCCAAACCTTAGTCTAGATGTCAACTGCAAACTGACATTCAATGAAAAGGTGGTAAATATTTTCTTCCTTTTAGTCACAAAGGCAGCAACAGTTTGTTATGTAGAATCCCCTTTTTTTCAAATTATTGATTGTTAAGATTTTTCCATGTTGAATCGTCCACCAAAAGAAATTAATCTAAGGTATAAGGTAACTGATCCATACCTTACTCCATGTAGTTGGGCATAGTTCCTTACTGAACATTAGGGTATAAGCAGATTTGACAGTGAAGTTCCCATTCAGAGTTAAATCCCAAGCCATGACATCTTCCTATGGCAATATTGGGATCCTTTGTTCCTTTATTAGTTCTTCCAGTTCCTCTATGAGAATACCTATCTCCCACGGATAGTCCTCCTTAAATAGCTTCTTCCATCTGCTCCCCTGATCAATGTAGTCTCCCACTCTAACCCCTATGTCTTCCTTAAGGAGTTCCATTAAACCACTATATTTACTTAAGGCCAGCAGTTTCCCATCCGTCCACCTGTCTTCCCAAAACCTTATATTGAAGTCATTGCCCATAATCCACCTCAATCCTTCTCTTAGCAATCCTCTATTTCTAACAATGTTCTGCCAGATCTTTGAACCACCCGGGAGGTCATTATTATACAGGTTCCACCGAAAGGAGGTATTAGAAAAAAAATTAGCTTTCATAATGTTTCCCCACCCCGTGTTTCCTTCTGCTAGTTTCCATCCAATTTTTGTGAGGAGAGCTTTATTAAGGTCTTTCATTCTTCTAATCTCAAGCCCCCCCTTAGCTTTTGGTTTACACACCTCCTCCCAGTTGACCAGATTCAATTTATTTTTCTCTTCAGTCCTTGACCACAGGAAATTCCTTTGAATTCTCTCAATTTTCTCGGCCATATTAAGATTAATCTTAAATATGGATAAGAAATAAATAGGGATTCCCTGAAGAGCATCAGCAATCATTTGAAGTTTTTTGGCATTGCTTAATATCTTCCCTTTCCACCCTGCAAGCTTCTTTTGAATTCTCCCCACTATCGTATTCCAAAATTCATTAGAAACCTCCTTGGTAGTGAGGGGGAGGCCTAAATAAGTGTCTGGGAGGCAAGCGGATTGGCAATCCAAGATTTTCCTAATCGTTCTTTGAAGTGAAGAATCAGTGTTAAAGAAATAAATCTTGCTTTTCTGGCAATTCACCTGTTGCCCTGAGCTTTCTTCATAATTATGTAAAATCATTTTCTAGGCTTCAGCTTCCATGATTAAAGATTCTCCAAATAGGAAGGTATCATCCACAAATTGTTGTATAACCTCAGCTTCAGCATTAGTGGTTGGTTTCACACCTTTAATGCAGCCCGAATCAACTAATTTACAGAATGACCTTCCCAAGACTTCTGCTACCATGATAAATAGGTAAGGTGAGAGCGGGTCACCCTGTCTTAAGCCTTTTCTTGCCATTATGTTACCCCATGGGGACCCATTTAGTAGGACAGAGTACTGCACTGAGCTCACCATCAACATGATCAGGTTTATAAGCCTATTGTTAAATCCAATTCTTTCTAGTACATCCTGAAGGAAGTCCCACTTGACCTTATCATAAGCTTTGGAAATGTCTAACTTGAATGCCATTCCAGATTGCCTGCTCTTTTTCATTGAATGGATAACCTCATGGGTTGTAATAGCTGCATCAAGGATCTGCCTTCCTGGCACAAATCCCTTTTGAGGACTACCAATAATTTTTATATTATGTTACTATTATATTCATATTAGAATTGTATTCTTACCTTATTGTTTATGTAATTTTTTCAAGTCTTATAAACTTAATTTTTCTTTGTGTTTTGTTTTTTTGGTAGGGTGGAGTTCAATACTACATAATGAATTCTAATTCTACCAAAAAAAAGTAATTTCTTCTTGCTGTTGCATCAAATGTTATCCAATTGGTAATACAAATTTGGAATGATATTGAAAATATTAATCATAAATTGCATCTATTATGAGGTCTTTACAATCATTGTAGGAAAAGCATTCTCCTTCATGTATGACATTAAAAAAGCCATGTTTCTCTAAAAACTCCCATAATAACTCAAAAAAAATAAAAAATAAAATCTTGCTTCACACTAGATTCAAAAATTATAATTTTTGAGTAACAAGATTGGATTGAGATGCATAAGTTACATAAGAAATAACTAGTACGACATAAAAATTTGATTGTTGTATAACTGCCAAGGTTGCATTAGATTTTATATAGAAAAGGAAAGAGCTCCATGTCACTCAAACTTTCATTCTAACATACTAATAGGTTTAAACTAAAAAGAATTTGTCTTTCAAAGATTTATGGATATCTTAACAAGTTTTAACTTTCAAAGCCATTTTAATAAACAATCATATTGTAGTCTTCACAATCATTTTGACACAGAGCACAATGTAGTGAACTTAAAGTATATTTCTCTATCTCTTGCCATTACACTTTACTATTCATATTCAACTTGAAACACAGTCAAACATACTTCCACTTCCATTTCCTAGCCTTAACTAGGCTACTATAATATTTCTATTTCAGAAAAATCTAGGTTATATTGCCAAAAAGTTTCTTGATTTTACAGATAGTTTCTAGAATAAGTAGATTGGTTGCAAGTGTCACAATCAATCATTGTTAACTATGGTTTATATGAAAAAGCGTGAAAGTTTAAATTTTGATAAACCTAGGAAAATATTATAAGACTAGAATATAGTATATTTGATTGTAATGAGTAGAACTATAGTATATCAAAGAACTTTGAGTTACTCTTGTACATGTAAAAAATGGAAATGTTGTCTTTCAGATTCTACAAGAAGCATAGAATGGTGAAAAGCATAGGAAAAATGAGAAAACCCAAAAACATTTTAATTAGTGTTGTCTTTGAAAAGCAAACTCCTTGTTGAACCTATTGAATTGTTATAGACAGCAGAGAAAAACTATGAATTCCACTGGCCATGCTAGTATTGAAAATTTTCATTATGGAGGTCTAAGTAGGGAAAATGATGTTGAGTTCTCTGTAGCAAGTGGTGGAGTTTCTAAGTTGTTCATTAAACCAACAACCAAGTAGATAATTGAAATTTTCATAATAGGGGTATAATGAAGTTTTATGTTCAATGAATGCATTAAAAAAATTGAACTAATGAACTAATTGAAAGATTGAAAATCTAAAGTGTTGAATGTTAGTTTGGACTGGTATAGATAAAGAAGGATCTCTTTATCATTGGTAGTATTAATTAATTGTTGTTTCTTGATGATGGATCACAGAATGTGATCCAAAATGTTTTTAAAAAAATCCTTACATTGTGACATAAAACCTCATAATGTATTGTTGGATGCTAATTTCTTCCCAAAGGTTGCAGATTTTCATCTGGCAAAATTAACAGATAGAAAAGAAAGCCATGTTTCTCTAACAGGTTGTAGAGGAACCCCTCGCTATGTAGCTCTAGAGGTGTGTTCTAGAAGTAATGGACCTGTGACTGATAGATCAAATATCTACAGTTATGGTATGTTGCTAATGGAAATGGTGGGTGGAAGAAAGAACTTTGATAAGAGAGCAAGCAGATCTAGCAAATTTTACTATCCGGAATGGGCACTTAAATAGGTGGAAATGGGAGAATTTAGAAAGCTAAGAGGAGAAGATATAACAAGTGAGGAAGATGAAACTATAGCTAAGAAGTTGAGTATGTTGGGGTTGTAGTGCATTCAATACAACTATTCTCACCGACTTCCATGAGTAGAGTGATTCACATGTTAGAAGGCACTATTGATATCAGTATACCCCCTCAACCTTTTCCAATTGATACACTAGCCTTAGAATCATCTTCCTCAAAATCATCTTGTAGCATGTGATGTTTGATCACAAGTTGTAAAATCTTAGTTTTGACATTGCTTTTTAGTTTTGTGATCTATTAGTTCATATTAGATGCATGAAGGAGAATGCTTTTCCTGCAATGATTGTAAAGACCTCATAATAGATGCAATTTATGGTTAATATTTTCAATATCAATGAAGAATTTGTGTTTGAGTTCACAAATTTTGTGCCCTATTTACTATGTTTGCAACTTTTTATTTAACCCCCTCTTTAAGAATCTGCAAAGGTTACATTCACGACATCTAGTCTATGATTTATTTCCCATCTTCATATTAACTGTCACCATTGGTACCCTATTGGCTTGCTATTTAATTAATGTAGGAAGTTTAAAATATCAGGTTAACACTGTGAGAAACTTTTGTGCTTCATAATTGTGAAACTTATACTATCTGCAAATGAATCATAATATATAAAATTGTTGTCTTCTTTTGGTTGCAAACAAAAAACCCACTTTTCAGAGCATATATGTTTAATTTTACTATTTTCCAGTGAAAATGGCCATTAATCAAGAACCAATGTGGAAATAGACATTGATGGTTTGCAAATGGCTACAGATGAATAATTTCTTCTACCACTATATAAAACTCCATGGAAAATCATTGTTGTGAAATAAGAATATCTTGTTTGAATGAAAAGGAAATCTAAAATCGTGCATATAAGGACAAGAAGCTCAATTCGGGAGAAGCCCACAAGCTAGAGCGAGGTTGTGGGTTGAAATCATAGCCTGCCAAGTTTATTAGCACAAAAGTATAGCCATTGTAATTCCTAGAGAAAACCCTTTCATGCAGGGTCAAAGGGCTCATGTTGAAGATTTCCATTAGTGGAGGGACTATCTTCCAAACAAAATTTCCATTGTTGTCTATGACATATTTGTAGACAACTCAAGACCCTCTACCTGGCGGTGGACTCATTCACCTTAAACACTTGTGGTCTTTCATAACTATGATAAGGTTTACTCTAGAGAGCTTTGATTGTCTACACCTTTGTTTTGGTTTGAGAATTTAGGTTTGATTGTGTATTCCTAGACTATAACCAAAATGTGAGCGCAAATATTTTATAGCGAAGGCAGTGAAAAGGAAAAGTATAAACATTTTACAACCTGCATTCTTTGGAATGAAAAAAATAAAAAATATTCACTGAAAACAATGACGGTACCTTTTCCGTGCATCCTCTGTTGCCTTCCTCCCTCTACAACATGTAGTCACCGTCTCACAAGAAATGATATTAAATATGAAAATTGTATTCTTTATAACTTTGGTGGGATTAATTGGTTTTTGGTGGGAAAATGAAAATAGATTATTGACAAGTGGTAAAATTCTCTCCTAAACTGGTGGGGCTAATTCTAGTCCCATCCCTTTTTCATCTGTTCATTGATAAGTTTGAGAATTATTTCATTTAATTTGGATGGTTATTGTACTTTTGTTTATCATTTATATTTAGGATACTTTAAAATTAGTACAAACATTTTATATATATATATATATATATATATATATATATATATATATATATATATATATATATATATATATATATATATATATATATATATATATATATATATATATATATATATATATATATATATATATATATATATATTTGATTATGTTCAATCCAGACATGGATGGAACCCAACAAAAATAACATCAAGTCGTGTATTGAATTAATCTTAGTTTGTATTTGTGTTTATGCAGCCAAGTTTCAAATAACGCATAAATCTTGAAAAAATTCTAAATATTGTATTTCAAAATCTTTATCTAAATTATAAGGGGTTTTAACAATAATTGAATTTATGTTGTTTATCTAGCCAACATCACTTGGGTTCAAAAGCGGTATCAATTGCAAAACAAAAAACATTGTAGACAACAATGTTTTTCAAGGACTAGCAAGGTTATAATGTAAGTGCTCAATTCTCCATCTACTAGGAAGAATTATTTTTTTCCTCTTGTTGATAATTGTGTTCATGTGTACTATCTTTATCATCTATGTGATATCTAACAAATATGTCTTGATTTTTCTTAATAGATTCTTGAAAGACTAAAAATTCCTTGACATAGTCTGAGCATTGAAATACAATAAAGAAAATAGGTGCCTTCTTTAGAGATTAAACCATTGATATTTCACTAAATGTATGGCCCAATCAAAGTAGACAAAGAGATATTGTAGATTAAAAATAGAGGCCCCACTAATCTAGGATAATGTAATGGCATAAGATCCATTATTTTGAACAACACTTAGAGAGACGAGGTTAGTATTGTTGGTCTCAGATTATTTTTGACAATTGAGTGTCAATACACTTAAGAAATTTCTAGGTTGATGTTGAGTATAATACAGATGCCAAGCTACAGTATGTGCCAAGCCATAAATTCAACAAGTGTTGAGTTATTCAAGTGTTGAGCAAGTTTCAAGTGTCGAGTGACAATTGATACTGAGCTAGTATATGTGCTGAGAAAACTATAGGCGTCAAGCAAGACAAAGTTACTATAGGAGTCAAGCAAGACAAAATTTCTATATGTGTTGAGCATCAGTAATTAGTAAGTGTCGAGTAACACAGAATCAAGATAAGTGTTTATGCCCTCACAAACTCAGATGTAAACCATTTTTGAGCGGACTCAAGATGAATCTCGAAGGATCTAAAAGATAAGATCAAATCTATTACATTTCCTATGCAATCAATATGCAACCAATCATAAAAATGGAAAGCACATGCAACCAATCAAAAAAATGGAAAGAATTGAGTGGGAAAGATGGATGAATCTCAATCATAGATTCATACCTAACCCTAAGTCTTGAAACCTTTTTAAGGAGGATGAAACCCCATAATTCAATTTTGTGTGAGAATGCATGAGTGAATGCTAGAGACATTTTGAAAGGGGTGAGAGGACTTAGAAGAAAAATAAAATTGCAAAATATGGTTATTAGAATAGAGTATTAGTACTTCAAACATAGTTATATCAGATCAAGAAGGATCAAATTAGATTGGACAGAACAAGGATCTAGAATCAACAATTGAGCATTGTAAGTCATCAAGTCAACACATTCTGCTATACTTTCTAGCCATTGTGTTATGAGAATGAAAATCCTATGAAGATAGGTTAGTTTAACAGCTATTTTGTAGAACCTTTAACAAGGTGTTAAATCCTTCAATAGGGGGACATTCCAAGTGAATGTTTTTAAATCCTTTAAATAGGTCACTTTTAACAAGGTGTAAAGCCTTTAACAGGGTAGGCCTTCCACAGAGTAGAACACTGATGATGGTCAAACTTTGTAACCTTAACCAATTACATATTGCTATAGTGATAAGTTTTGGGTGTCATCCCCACCCCAGCTTTACCTTCTCATTTTGGAGGGTTTATGGGTGATCAAAATCTTGTGTTATCTATTTTCATGTATGCCTTTACTTTCATGTTAATTAGAGATGTTAGATGCATGTATTGATTTCAGTTAAATAGTTTTAGAGGTTAAAGTTTGTTACTTTTGATTCACCCCCCCTCTCAGAAGTAAATATTACCACTTGTAAATTCCAACAATTGGTATCAGAGCTAAGTTCTCACAAGGAGAAGCCTTACAGCGTGGAGAAAAGATCTAAAATGGATGTCTACAAACTTGGAAAGATCATAGAGAACCATGAGATTGAGATACATCTCATTCTACATTCCCTAGAAGAAGCTAGGGAAGAATTGAGGAAATCCTTAAAGAGAAGAAAAGAGATTGCCATAGCTGAGAATGATACATAGTATAAGAAGATTGACACCTCAAAAGTGTTTGCAAATGGAGATTCCAAGGAGTTTGATGTAGCAATACCAGATCTGATGGAGGAGAATAGAGCTCAAGTAGAAGAAATCAAAACTCTCAAGATTGAATAAGAATCACAAGCCATGATGCTTTGTGAAGTGACCGAACAGAAGAAAAGAGCTATTGAAGATAAGGCTATGATAGAAGATGACAAGAGAAACCTTGCCAATAAATTGGAGGAAAAGTCAATTGAGCTTGCAAGAATTTCCAACATGCAGCTAGACACCCTAAGCCAAATGATGAATGCACATCATGAGTTGAATGTCAAGGATATTGAGATCTCCACACTAAAGATGCAAAATGAACAACTACAAAATGACTTGAGAAGAGAAAAGGAAATTGCAGAAAGCTTCAAAAAACCTAATGAAGCCATCAAGTATTTTGAATAGCTTCTGAAATCACCAAGATCCAATAATGACACTTCAGGACTAGAATACACCAGCACTGAGAAAGGAGTCATCGAAGGCTACAGAAGAAAGAAGTGACAAAGGTAAGAATACTAAACCTACTTGTCATTTTTGTGGTAAAAAAGGACATACCTCTAATGTGTGTAGGAGCAAAAACACCAATCAACATGACAAACCCAAAAACATGGGTCACTGTCACAAGGGCAACAAGCGAGGACATCATGCACATGACTACAAGACAAGAACTATCAAGACACCAAGATTTGAAGGTCACTGCTACAATTGCAAGAAGTATGGACATAGAGCTTTTGAGTGTAGAACAATGTCTAAGTGGACACCTAATCAAGCAGCAAGGTCAAATAATCATGGACATCACCACAATTAGGACTACAACACCATGAAAAGCTATTACTACAATATTGGAACTAATGTATGATAAAGCATTTGTATATCAGTCCCACACACCTTCTTTTGCTTAGTTGGATGAAGTGTGACCACTTGACCTTTTAGGTGAAGTGATCCCTCCATTGGATGTGCTACTTCCATCTTTCTTCTTCCATGTTTTATTCATCTCTCCTTTGATGTGTTCAACATCAACTTTTCCTTTGTTGAACTCTGGGTTGGGTGCATTTGACCTTGTTGGAAAATTTATTTTGATATGACTAGTCTTCAAACAACTGAAGCATGTAGTTTGCCTCAACCATCTCCTGTAGTTTCAACTGAAATGTGTCCTTATGCAATTTTTAGGGATGTGTTCATACTCGTTAGTACTAAAAAGGATAGACCAACATGAATAGAGATGCAAAGTTAAAACTTCAAGTTTTCACAAGTGTTGCTGAAAGTTGCCTTCAAAAGTCGAGTAAAATCATAGTATATGTTGAGTTGTCTGCCAAAGTTAGTAGAAGCCAAGTGATTAATTGTAGCCAAGTTAGTAGTGGATGTCGTGTGAGGAGAAATTTTTATTGAAGTTGAGTATGTGAAACTCTAGTGTATGTTGAGTGTTGGAAAGATAATGGAAGTCAAGTAAAGTAGAATTACTTAAGGAGTCGAGTGGACAGTTGTAAATGCATTGAGCATTAAATGCTATAAAACAAGGGTATATGATTGCATTTTGAATCATTTTTCACCATTGCAAGGAAAGAGAAAAAGACGAGAAGAGCGCAAAATGATTTCCAAGTAGAGCTTGAAGCATTTAAGCAGATTTCAACATAGATTTAGCACTGTTTCGATGATTCAAGGTATTTATACTTGTGTCGAGCTACACAATTTTGAAATTTCTTTGTGTTTAAACCCTAGTTTGAAGAAATGGCCTCCATCTCTAGAAAACCTCGAGATAAAGAGCTGTTTGAAGTCCAATTATGAGTAATAAAGTTAAGCAACCCGATTTCAAACCTATCCCTAAAGTTGTGTATAAAATTAACCCTACCAGAGCCCAATCTGTAATTCCTCCTAAGGTTGCAATGGTTCATGATGTTAGGAGATGTTATAAGTGTAATATTGGTGTTATTAGAGACATGGAAATTAGGGAGGCATATAATAAATTGTGTGAAAATGGAGCCTTGAAAGAAGAGTTTCAAATAGTTGAGAAGAAGGGCTGAACCCATGCCCTAGATTTTCCCACAGTGTTTAAGACATAATGGATCAAAATTGTGTTAAGTAGAATACATGATGGTAGTTGGTGGTTAGAAGATGGGCTAGCTAAAATATCAAAAAGGATTATTCATAGGGTAATAGGGTACCCAACAATAGAATGGCCCAAAACACTAATGAGTGACTCCAAAGAAGCTATTGGGAAGAATATTGGAGCTAAATGAAACAAGAGAGGCATTACCATTGATACCATTAAGGATCCTCTTGTTGATTTTGTTGTTAGAGTCATTTTCCATAAATTCTACCAATCTAGCAGACTCAACAGTGTTCCCCGTATTGCAATGGATGTTGGATATAAACTTGTTAAAAAGGATCATACTTATGATCTAGTTGAACTGCAATTACAACAGATCAATGAGAATTTGGGAACTATAAGAAGAACAAAGGGAGCTCAATGTAATTTTGGAGCAATTTTGATATGTATATTCTTCTATGTGCAGAATGAATTCCCCTCTTATGGAAAAGTAAGTTGGAAGACAAACAGGTCTATAGTAGCCCAGGTAAATGAATACATAGAACAAATGGGAGCCAATTTTGAGATTATCATGACCAGTTATTTTGAAGATTTCAAGAAATCAATGAAATAGAGACTTAGGATTCCAGTCTCACTGGTGGAGTAGCATATAAATGATATTTGTTTTCTTGTTAATATTGACTACACCTACATTCAAGCAACCATACCAAGGGTAAGATGGCTTAGGCCACTTGTTTATGAGATAAATATTGATGAGGCATCTGCAACAATTATAGCATTGCTTAAAGAAGAAATAGATAAAAGTGCCCAACACTTTGGTACATACGATGTTGTGAGATCTAAATAAAAAGGACAAATTAGTGAAGAATCTCAAGGCTAAATTTGGTGAAGGCTCAACAGGAGCAGAAGAAGATGAAGATGAAGAAGAAGAAGAAGAGGAATAGGGGTGAGGACCACTAGCACTAACCTGAGACATGGGTGAAAATGATGAAGAACAATAAGGTGCCAAGGAAGAAGAGGAAGCACCTAAGGCAGAGCACAAGAAGACAAAAGCACAGAAACAAACTGCTGATCAACCTAAAGGAAAAAAGAAAGCTAAGCCAAGCCCAAAAAAACCTACCACTAGAGCAGATATAAGGGCTACAACAAAGGTGGCCAAGGAACAAGAAAAAAAGAAAGCCACAGAGCAAGGAGGACTAGTAGAGAAGAAGCAAAGAAGAAAGTATGTGGCACCTCTAGAGCTAGATGAGGAGAGAACTGAGTTTGATGATAACAACCATCTTAGAGTGGTAAGTCACACCACTAAATCTAATTTGGAAAATATTTGTGACAACATTAGGGACAATGCAGACTTGTTAGGACCCAAAGGCATTGATTTTAATAAGTTGACAAGAGAGGAGCAAAACATGGTGGAAGAATCAATATACACCATGATAGCAAAGTTCAAGAATACTCCACTTGAACTAGATAATACTATGCCTAAGGAATTATATTCCATTGTAGAAAATAAATAGCATTATTGCCTAAACATGGAAAAGGAAATAAGAGAGTCAACATTGGCTTGTGTGATGCCTGAAATCACAAAAGGCCAAATAAGCAAGGCTAATAAGAAGCATGGGAGAAAATTTGCACCCAAGTACAGAGCCTTTAGCATATTGTAGAATAAAATTGAGGATGTTGTGAAGATGTCTACTTTAATGTGGGAAGTAATCTATGGGCTCACAATTATAAAGGAAGGATAGGAAGATCCCTTTGAGGGAAGGAACAATGATGAAGAAGAAGAGGAAAATGATGAGGAAGAAGGAGAAAAGGACAAAGAAGAAGTTACAGTGGAGAAAGACACACACAAGAGTGAAAAGGCAACTGCTATGGAGCAGCAATAGGAATAGAGTGTGCAAGACACACAAATGCCACCACCAAGTCCTCCACATGTAACACCCACACCTATAGAGATAGTAATTGTAAAGGATGTTCTTGACACCTCTGATTAGAACATCAACCCATTGACTGTAGAGGATCTTAAAAAGATCCTTCACCAAACTACTTGACAATCATAGCTATGTACCAATCCAGTTTTGGTGAGTGTGGAGGAACTTCAGAAAGTTGTAGCTAAGATAAAAAAGGAGAAGGTGAATCCACAAGAACCACCTTCACATCCTCCAACTGCTACAAGTGGACAACCACAAGAACAAACATCACAAGATGCATTAGCTAGGGTTGATTCCATAGTTACAGTCATAATGACTTCAACTACCAAGGAGCTAGCAAAAGAGCAAACAAGACAAAAGGATATCTGTGTTCCTATAGCACAAGGACAAGGTGCACCTCCTCAGATTACAATCATTGATCAAGGTAGAGTTGAAGACAACAAGGAGAGCCCTAAGGAGAAAGAACAAAGGGCAATTCAAACATTGATAAACTTGCCTACAATAGGGACTCCCACTGGAACAACACAGTAGCCGAGCACAAATGCAATACCACTTCAAATATCAACATTAGGCTCGAGCTCTACCAAGGTTGCAATGGTACTTCTCTATGGAGACCCAACTCTTGATGAAGAGATAGTCATTCCAAGCTATGACTATAAAACAATGAACATAGACTAGATTAATGAAGTGCAAGAGGTACTAGAGAAAAAGAAGAAAACAAGAGATACTCAGGAATGAGTACAAGTAGAGGCAAGCATTGATAGAAATAAAAGACATTTTTCTAGATGCATTTAGCTTGCAAATACCTGATGAAACCAAGCCCACACTGGAGCAAATAGCCAGTATAGTGGACCAGGTACAAAATGAAGACCTAGACACAAATGCAAAATTGTTAGAATGGTCTGAGAAGAAATTCCAAATGAAGGTGAATGAACGCATATCAAGTGAGATAGCACTATCACAGGTGGAGTTGGCAAAGAAAGTTGAAAAAGTAAAAGCAGTACTTGAGAATATATTCTCATTGTACTCCAAACTGTGTGATTCATCAATTTTCACACAAGAGACCCGCTAGAGGATTATGAGCTTGGAGAGGAATCTAAAAGTATTAAGCATGCAACTACCCAAGGATCCAACTCAAAGTGAGAAGCATTTTTCTACAATGCTTCACACTCAAAAGGAATTAGCTGTGCTCACAAAAAATGAGGCTAACATCAAGGCTAAGTTAATACAAATATAGTCTACTATAACCCCTCACATGGATGTTTTGCACAAAGAAATGGCCTATGCAAAGAATGTCTTGAAGAAAGATCTCAATCTTTCTACATTGGAAGGCCTAGTACACCTTGCAGTAGAGACAACCATCCAACTTAAAGCACTGGAAATTGCATTAGACAATTGGGATGCTTCTCTCAAGATCATAATGGAGGTAGACAAATGCTTTTTGGCTAAGTATTCAATTAATGCACAAAACCCTTTGACATAAGTGTAAAAAAAGGGGGAGATAATAAATTAAGATACCCAAAGGGGGAGATACAATAAATTGGGGGAGATAATAAAATTTTGAGTTTTGAGGAGAAAAAGAAGGGAGAGATAAGGAGATAAAGCCAAAAGGTTGCAAAAACTACAAGGGAAGTTGTGTGAAGGGGGAGTAAAAACATAGTAGAGCAAAATGATAAGGCAAAGCATGGAAACAACATGAGTCAAATCCAACATAAGGAGTTTTGAATACAAAAATGGCACATCAGCTCAGGGGGAGTTACAAGTTTTGAAGTATATAGTCTTCTACAAAATTTTGAACAAGTTTTTCAAAATTTTGTACATATGTCGAGTAAGATTTATATTGTACTCATAGAGGTCAGTTTCACAATGTTTAGTTAATTTTTTTTGACATTCATGTCAAAGCGGGAGATTTTTGGTCTCAGATAGGTTTTGATAATTGAGTGTTAACACACTTAAGAAATTTCTAAGTTGATGTTGAGTATAATATAGATGCTGAGCTATAGTATGTGCCGAGCTAGAAATTCAACAATTGCCAAGTTATTCAAGTGTCGAGTGACAATTGATGTCGAGCCAGTATATGTAACGAGCAAAGTATAGGTGCCAAGCAAGATAGAGTTACTATAGGAGCCAAGCAAGACAGAATTCCTATATGTGTCGAGCATTAGTAATCAGTAAGTGTCGAGTAACACAAAATCAGCATAAGTGTTTGTGCCCGCACAAACTCAAATGTAAACCATTTTTGAGCCAACTCAAGATGAATCTTGAAGGATCGAAAAGATAAGATCGAATCTATTACATTTCCTATACAATCAGCATGCAACCAATTAGAAAAATGGAAAGCACATGCAACCAATCAGAAAAATAGATAGAATTGAGTGGGAAAGATGGATGAATCTCAATCATAGATTCATACCTAACCCTAAGTCTCAAAACCTTTTTAAGGAGGAAAAAACCCCATAATTCAGTGTCATGTGAGAATGCATGAGTGAATGGTAGTGAAGTTTTGAAAGGGGTGAGAGGACTTAGAAGAAGAACAACATTGTAGAATCAGGTTATGAGAATAGAGTATCAACACTTTGAACAGAGTTATATCAGATCAAGAAGGATCAGATCAGATTGGACAGAATAAGGATCTGGAATCAACAATTGAAGATTGTAAGTCATCAGGTCAACACATTCTGCTATACTTTCTAGCCATTGTATTAGGAGAATAAAAATCCAAGATAGGTTGGTTTAACAACTATTTTATAGAACCTTTAACAAGGTGTTAAATCCTTAAACAGGGTGACATTCCAAGTGAATGTTTTTAAATCCTTTAAATAGGTCACTTTTAACAAGTTTAAAGCCTTTAATAGGGTAGACCTTTCACAGGGCAAACCATTGATGATAGTCAAACTTTGTAACCTTAACCAATTACATATTATTGCAGTGATAAGTTGTGGGTGTCATCCCCACCCCAATTTTACCTTCTCATTTTGGAGGGTTTCTGGGTGGTCAAAATCTTGTATTATCTATTTTCATGCATGCCTTTACTTTCATGTTAATTAGAGATGTTAGATGCATGTATTGATTTCAGTTAAATAGTTTTAAAGGTTAAAGTTTGTTACTTCTGATTCAACCCCCCTCTCAGAAGTAAATCTTCCCATTTTTAAATTTCAACAATTATCAACCATCCTTTAAATTTTCTCCTAACATTGAGACAGTAATCAAATTTCTATCCACTTTATACATTGATATTAATAGGAGGTCATTGCCCCATGCAATCAATGGAAAGGCTCAAGAATTTATTGTCAACCCCAACTAATAATGCTATTAATGTATGTGAAAGAGTCATATCAACTGTTATGTTGTCATTGATGTCAAGCCTTAATTGGTGAGACATTGTGCTAATTCACTAGAGTGCCATATCATTTGATCAATGAAGAGAATTTGAAGAAAGTATGATGATGAAAGTGATATAAGTGTATGTTATTCAATAGGCACTTGAATGAATTACACTATGAAAATACAATATTGGTTTGAACATTTTACATAATCTCAAGATGTAAGAAAAGTTATGAGATCATGTATACGGAAGATAGTATGGTCGATGAAAGAAGAACTACAATATTAACCAAGCTATTGTTGGGTGATGTGACGCACTCCCTTACCCACAGGTGGTTAATTATGTGGTGTTCCATGTTCACTAACAGTCATGGCTTTTGGTGCAACAGAAAATGGGCCCCACAATTGGTATCAGAGCCTGGTTTTGGCCTGGTCATGGGTTCAAATCTCCCCGGTGCCTTCCCGACCCGCGTAAGCACCTGGTATGCATGTCGAGGGGGAGATTTTTGGGTGATGCCATGCACTCCCCTGCCCACAGGTGGTTAATTATGTGGTGTTCCATGTTCACTAACAGTCATGGCTTTTGGTGTAATGGAAAATGGGCCCCACAATTGGTATCAGAGCCTGGTTTTGGCCTGGTCATGGGTTCAAATCTCCCTGGTGCCTTCCCAACCCGCGTAAGCACCTGGTATGCATGTCGAGGGGGAGATTGTTGGGTGATGCCACGCGCTCCCCTGCCCATAGGTGGTTAATTATGTGGTGTTCCATGTTCACTAACAGTCATGGCTTTTGGTGCAACGGCAAATGGGCCCCACAACTATTATAGTTTTCATCAAGCACTTAATGAAATGTGAAGGAACTATAGTATAAACTGAGAAAAGTCAATTTTAAATGAGCTTGGTATTGATTGAGTGAGATGTAGTGCTAACCGAACATAGAAATAAAGAAACATAAAAGAAAAGATATAATCCAAGGTTGACATTTGATGAAAATAATGATTGTTTGAGAATTTTCAAGGATAAGTATAAAGTTATTCAAAGATGATCTAATGAAGGATATTTTCTATTTTCAAATGAAACACAAAGTTCAAGGTAGAATCATATAACTCAAGTGGATTCATGGAATCTGAGCTGGATGAAGATTAATGATTGTGATTAAGTGGATAAACCTATTGGAAATGTAAATGAGAAGGTGAATTCTAAGAGGGGTGGGTGGGTGGGGGAGGTTGAATCAGCACTTAAAACTTTTACCATAAAACCTATTCACCATACATCCATCTCATAACTTAACAAGTAAAATTAAATAAGTAACCATGCATCGCATCCAAAGCATAATATAAATCAACACATAAAACATAAGATTTTGGTTGCCTAAAAACCCTCCAAAGAGAAGGTAAAACTGGGCTGGGGATGACACCCACAAATCTTCACCACTACAGTTGTAAAGTGTGGCCTATTATGGCTACAAAGTTTTGATCATAAACTATGATCTACCTTGTGAATGGTCTTCCCTGTTAAAGGTTTACAAGACTGTTAGGTCTCACATTGACTAAAGGATTTCAAACTCACAATCGGTTAAGAGATTTACAAAAGTTTGTTAAGACTACTCTATTAAGAGATTTACTCTGTATCACCTGTCAAAATGATTCAGCACCTGATCCTTCAATTAGCACCTTGTTGCTTGATGTCAGATCTCTTCTTTATTGGTTATCTCTTGATCCTCCTAATTAGATCTATCTACTCTAACCTTTCACTGATTAACTTTGTTCTGCTCAAAATGATTATGCATTGCATATCTCTATCTTAGCCATCTTTTCCACCATAAATACCCTATATACTCTTAGCATTTGTCTCCTTCACACATGGTACTTCTCCTTAGGATTTACCTCTTTTAAATAGGTAATTGTTGAGATGGGCTAAGTCATAATAAACAGTTGTGGTTGATCCTTGTTTTTGCCTAATACTTCCCTTAATTTGAATGGATGCATGCATTGTATAGGGATGTGTAATATGATTGGATCATTATCTCTTAATATCAAAAATTCATGTTTATGTTAGCCAAAATTGGTTTACAAAGAAGTTTGTGCCATAACAAACATATATGCTAAATACTAGTAACTTAACATCAATAGACTCTAATGCTCAATCTTCACTGTGCTCTTTATGTTGATACTCAGCTTCTAAATAACTCAACACTTGCTCTGCTTGGCACCTGAATCACTCATCATATACTATTTACTTGACACTAGAGTGACTTGAACCACACTAGTTGATCGACACTGACTATCATATTACTCAGCATGTATTTTCTAGAGGCTTATGGTCAACATATACTATGCATTGTACTTTGCTAGATAATGACTACATGTTTTGTCATTACCTTGTCAAAACCAAAATGGGATCACCAAAATCAAGGGGTCTGATGGGATGGGAAAGCATAAAGTTTTCTATTTAAGGGATGAGAATGATGTTCATCATTATTGATCAAGTTGAAGAAGAATATTGATAGCCAGAGGATAACTAAGAAGAGTTGCATTATGAAGATCAAGCAAGAGAAGTGCTAAGTTAATAAGTGGTTGAGTGGATCATCCATAAATGACCAGAAGGGAGAAAGAAGGAAGAGGTTGAGAGAAATTGAGATCTAAACAAGCAAAAGAAGTTCTATATTTAAGAAATCATTTCACTATTGCATTCTAACCATTGTAGCAGAAAATCTCTTAATCAAGAGGACCTAAAAGTCTTATTAAAATCTTATATGGTAACATTCTATTGTAATGTTTTATAATTCCTTTAAAGTAGGCCACTCTATAGATGTTTCATGGAGTGGTAGGGTGTAGATGATCTTTGGGAAAAATCCTCTAATAAAGTCACATGTTATGATGTGTAAGTAACCTTTAAGAAGATATGCTCCTAATAGAACTCACTTCAAAAGAATGGAAATTTTGTGTTGTTAGTTCCTAGGTGGTTTTTCCCTTTATAGGGTTTCCACGTTAAATACTTCTATCAAAATTATGTGAATGATTATTGTGTTGCATGTTTATTTCATGTTTATTATGTATTGTTGCAATGTTATAAGATGGAAGTTTATTCTTATTCTCAGTATATGAAGAAAAGTTTATATCAATTTATATTATGATGTTAGATTTTATTACAAAGTTGATGATTTGAATGATTAAAGTTTTTGAATGGGTGAAAAGTTTTTTTAAGGCTTGTAGGATAACTAGTTATTATTGATTCACCCTTGACCCTCTCAATTATCTAGCATTTATACCAACATTAATTGAAAGAATTAGAGTCTTCATCTTCTTTGATTGGATCCCCAACTGGAGTTGCATTCCCACCTCCTATTCCACCTTACTATAATTTACATTTTTCATAAGGAAGTGGTCCTCACTCACCTTCCAATGAAGAGACCACTCAACCTCCTCAACAAATTGTGTTTCCCTTAACAAGAATTTTCATGGAATCACCATGTAAGCCATCTATGGAGGAACCTTCATCATTAGTATGTGAGCTATCTAGTGATGAAAATAAACCTTTGGATATTGTTCCTCTAGATAAAAAAATATCTCATACACAAAATATGAGGCATTTTAGACCCCAAATCTTCTACCAACACCTTTTTATCTTCAAGTTAGGTGGTAGGTTGACTAGAGATATAAAAAATAGAAGTATGAAGTGAGTTCATTGGTGATGATCAACTCATGAAAATGGAATTCAAATAGTTTTTTTTTCTAACAAGGGGTTGCAAACTTAGTTTCTAGTAAGGGACTAAAATTTGAGTCCTTAATTGATGAAGAGAGGTCTAATGTTAGGGATGAGGTGCTAACTAAGGTTGAAGAGAAGATGGAAACAATGACTCTAGAAAAGGAGAGAAAAATTATATCAGATATTGGTATTCTTCTTTTGGAAGGCTATCATATTTTTCTTCCATTGCATTTGATAGACTCGAGAGGTGGTAGAATGTTGATCTTGCTAACTTCTCACTAGAGCAAGAATAAAGCCTACTCATTGGCTTTGCATTTGATAAATACCTTGATGAAATTGATATAAGGTCATTGTAAACTACCTATATTAAAATTTGGAGGTCATCATGCATCAAGGTCCACATGGAATGGATCCATAAAAGGATAGTAAAATGACACAATTTTAAGGCAAGGATTGACTAGTTTGAAAGACTTTGTCTATACATTCTAGCAGCGGTAAGTTGATGAGTCTTGGGTGTTGTGAGGAGTGTGAAGGAGGTCTAAGAAGTGTCCAAGGTATTTGAGGAACCAAAGTAGAAGGGTAAAATTTAGTTTTTTAAACTATTACAACAAAGTGTCATGACTATCATTGTAGGCCAATAGACTGAGTTTTATGATTGGTCCATAAGAACCAAAGTTAGTGACAAGTAGAGGAGAGAGAAGTATGGAAAGGTCATCATGTGAGGAAAGAGTTAATTTTGTATTATAATCACAAAGAAATCATTAGTTGAATGTATAGAATCACTAATGTAAAATTACAAACATGACAGTGATACTATTACCAAAACATCAACAAATTGTAGAAGATAAACGTGAAGAGTCGTATGAGTTGCCAAAATATTAATGAGACATAGTGTAATAATAACAAAGAAAATCTACAATCTTAACAGGAGCCTATCAAAATCTCTCAATCTGATATAATATCAATTTTATGGTTTATCAGAACATGAGCCCAACATAAAAATTTGGACTCGACATGAAACTATAATTCTCACTACACCACATGAGGCTCTCAAAAACCAATATCCATAAATAAAAAATTGATGATTTGTCATATGTTCAAAGGTTTAAGGTCTATTTGTAGATGTAGTTTTTGTAGTTTTGTAGAGATATTATCATCTATCAAGACTATTATTCCAATGAAATATCCTACTTAAAATTTTTAGGTTTGGAAGCTCAAACAAGTAACAAAAAATCCCAAATTTCTCTTCAAGTTGTTCACAACCTCTAAAACATACCTTAACTGTGACTAAATTATGAAGGGATGCATATTATAATGAGATAGACCATGAATTTATTTTATGATGGTAACATCTTTGATCTTTTATGCTGGTATTTGAAACATGCATTGTATTTTTAATGTAACCAATTTCTCTATGAGGAAGGAGTTGTCTTTGATCTTTTATGCTAGTATTTGAAGCAAGTTTCATAATGAAGATTACTTTGAAGCATGAGGAGAGTGAAGGAAATAATAAGATCTCTGAATGTTGAAGGACCTTTGAAGGATTGACATCCAAGGGTATAGATTGATAAAGTGAAGTTGCAGTACAAGGGAAGTTGATTGTTATGTAAGACAATGAATGGTAAGGTGTCATTGTTTTAAGTTAATAGTATTGTGTATTGAGTTCACTATATTGTGTATTTCTTATTGAGTTAAAATTTACATTGTGTTCTCTATTTTATTCATTCATGATATAAGTATGCTTTGCTTATATTACATGCAATGGAAATTGTATTGGAAGAGGAAAGGAAGGGCCTTCTTTGTCTCAAAACCACTTTGTGTTGAAACAATTATGGTTAGTTAGAGCATGAGGTATACCTTGTAATTGTATAAAAAATATATTGGTACAATATCATGCTCAAAATGAATCCCTTTTACATTAATAACTCATATTTTCATTTTTATTATTGTATTTTATTTTTCTAGGTTAAAGATTGGAGTATTAATGCTTTTGTGAAAACTGTTAAAGCGGTTCAATATAGTAAAGAGCTTCATACAAAAATTATCTACTCTAAATCAAATAGAGTTTTTTACCAAAAAATTAGTATCAATTTTGAACACCATCTTCTCATAAATTTTGAGCACCATAATGGATTGCCCTAAGAATGTGGTAGCTAGGGTTTAAATGAAGGAAATCATAATGCTTTATTCTCCTTACCTCTAAATACCTTTTGAATTCTGTAAATGAGATCTAATTTGATTGAATTAAAAAATAATGAATCCTTGTATCTACCCTATTGTTTTTCCTAACACACTGATATCCTTTTCAGGATTCCATAGATATGATATCTTGATAGAGATTTCTATCTGAGCTCTCGGCTATTTATTTCAAAAAACCAACAGGTAACTCTATATTTTTTTCTTTGGATTACTTTCAAGCATTTATATATATAATGTTACATTGTATCTCAAAAAATACCAAACTTACCCTCTTTCATTAGCTTAGATTATATCTCCAAAAATATCAAACTTAACCTCTTATCTCTGTTGTAAATATTCCTCCAATATGCAACAATCTTTCTTTATTTAAATCTACTTGAATCTTTTGAAGTGCCTTAGAATCTACTTGAATTTGGACTTTCCATCCACTAACTAATTAATAGGAAGTAAGAGGTTAAGCCATGTCTTTGAGTTAACCGAATAAATAGGGGAGGACACAGGACAAATAGGTAGGACACACCATGATTGATCCATGTATTTTGAATAATTGTTGATTAAGCCATGTCTTTGTGTTAATAGAACAAATAGGGGAGGGCACAATGTGATTAGGGAAAAGGTTCTTTATAATGGATACTGAATTGGACATAAAGGTTATAACCATAAGCTACATTATCATCAGTTGGTCAACTATGATCAACAACACATAAAATTCAGAGATGTAAGTACGAAAATTGCTCAAGACTAGGTTGTGTTATATCATGACTCTCAACTAAAAAATGATGAAAAAATTAAAACTTGTTTGGTCAACATGTATGGAGAAAATTAACAACCTCTACTTGAAGCTCCTATCTCACAGGAATGAAGTGTAGCTATACAGGAAATTGTTGTTATCCAAAATCAAGAGGAATGGTTGAATAATCATGCATCAATGCTTCATTATTTCTTTATAGGACTATTCAATTGATTATTCTGAATTCCCAAATGATTTCAATTTTTATTCACATTTTTTAAAAGTTAGAATTTTGTCCACTCAAACTAATCTAATAAATCAATGGTTTGTGCAACATTTTAGTCCACATAGCCCATATAATTTTTCTGAACTTGAATGATTGCATGATTGGACAAGGAAATATCAGTCAGTGTGGATATTTTTCAAGATTTCAAGCATCTCAAGGAAAAGTTTCACCCAACTCACCTCCTCGACCAACACTACATGTTCAACAATCTCTCTATTGGAAATAAGCCACCCCTAAACCACTACTTCATGCTCTATTGTATAAATTATGTATTCAAGAATGAGAGAACATATCCGACATAGAGGAAGGAGAATATGATCATGAATGTGAATCTCCCTAGTGGTTCTAAATTTGTTGGAGACTTTGATGAATGTATGCAATGACTTTAATAGAACCTATATATTTATGTTTCTTTTTAGTTAATTCTTGCATCTTTTACTAAGTTTAAGTTATTTGAAGCAAATTTCTACTTGTAACTAAAATAAATCAGTCATTGGGTGATTGAACAACATATGTAATTTCCTTTTTGAGCTAATAGGAAGCATTTTTAAACTTCATGGTTTTAACAATATCTTTATAATTGTGTAATTTAGATTATTGACTTTAAGTGTTATTTTCTTTGTGCATGTTAATTGGCATTGGACACATACTTCTTATGATTTATCAACTCCTTAAGTAGATAATTTTCATTCAACACCTTAAGATGAAAAAATGAACATTGATTCAAGTAGATCACTTGTTATGTATAGTTGACTTCAATTGTACAAATAGTGTTATTCCCTCTCAAGTCTTTTTTTCAAAAAATATTTAACCTTCATATAAACGTTGATATGTGTATTTTTGCAATGTTGTGTATTACTCATGTTGTATCCTAATACTCGAAAGAAATCTAATTTTTCCTCCATAACTAACTTTTCAATATCTATATATAACTAGGTCTAAGAAGATTTGTTTACTTTCAGTATCATTTTCTTAGTTTGTGAAGGTTATAGACCGAAGTTTCCATAGCCCAATTTTTTCTTCCTATGAAGAAGGATCACATCAGATAATATAAGTGAAGAAAAAAATAGGGAGACAATAAATATATTGTGGCCTAGCTAGACAAGAGAAGGTGATGAAAAATGTTATTGTCCCTACAAAATTTGTAAGGGCTTAAACCATAGAAGACTTCTAATCAAAAAATCTAAGCTACATTGTAAGAAGAATGGTCACATTGAGAGGGGGCATGACTATCATCCACTAGTAAGTTGTTCATTATATTCACTGGTAAGTTGTTCATTATATCATGTTAACATTGTATATATATGAAATCACTTGATGATGAGATCATGATCATGGTTTATTTATGTTCATCAATTTTATTTATGTCAGTCTCCCTAGGGAAGTACATGATATGAACCACCACTATCTAGAGAAAATAGATTAAAAAATGGAGGAACGTGGAGGTGCTAATATCCAAGGTGAAGATAATGACCCCATGGAAGATGGTGATCATGCACCAAAAATATAATTGAAGATGATGATCAATATACATTGATCCATGACACCTTTATTCTAGGTGCAGATGATCATGATAATGATGATGACCTTGATGTTGTTAACGACGTTCCTCTACTTTAGAAGACATACAAGCCCCTTTACAAAGGCTCCCAAACAACTCTTCTCTTTGTTGTATTGTCATTGTTGAACTTGAAAGCTATGAATGGTTTATCCAATATAACAATGTCATCTATGTTAAGCTATTTCATATATGTCATTATAGTTTACAAAGGGTGAATCATGTACCATTAATACTATTTACATTAACAACTTATACTTTTTGGTCTAGATTGATAGGTGAGTTTGTGTTACCACCATCAAATATTCTACCTTGCTCATTGAGATTTATCTACTGCTATGAAAGATATTGGAATAGAGTATAAAGTACTAGATGCTTGTCCCAATGATCATATTATATATTATAAAGAACATGAATTTGCAATAGAATTCCTTGAATGCCTTACAATTAGATATCAAACAGATCAAATAACAAAAAAAGCACCTCAAAGGGTTCTTCATTACATCCTCATTATTTTACGTGTGCAATGACTATTCAAGTCTAGTAACTTGGTACAATTAATAGATTACCATGCATACAATATGATTTGAGATGACATTATTCGAATGCCTATAGATGGTTTGACATTTAGGGACATAGAGGAAAAGTTGTTGCAAAATAAAGAAGAACCTTGTAATCTTAGGCTTTCGTTAACACCAGATAGTGTGAATTCATTTGGAGAGATGTGATCTATTACTCAATGAGGCCTATTTTTGTTATCAACAATAATGTTCCTCCATAGATGTCACTAAAGAGGGAGCATATCATGTTGACAATGATTGTTCCAGGTTTTTTTTTTCATTTAATAGTTATGTATATGTAATTATAAATGTTGCAGTAAAATGATCACAATAATTATGTAATGTTGTTGTTCGTTCAACTAGACAAGTACCAAGTTAGAGATATGAATGTATATATTGAGCCTCTTATCAACGAGCTACTGGAGTTATGGAAGGGTGTCACTATGTATGACATCTTTAGACTAGTACAACAAAGATAGTTTCAATTCCATGTGATGCCTGGATGGAGAACACATGATGCCCTAGGTATAACACATTTTGGTGGTATGTTATAGTGAATTCAAGTTGTGTATGGTAATTCTAATTATAAAAATTGACATATTTAATAATCTAATTATATCGTTATCTTGTAGGTCTTCAAACAAAGGGAAATTTTGCATGTCCAATTTATAGTCCAAAGATGAAATCTCGTCACAAAAAAAAAGCTTAGGAAAGGAGGTGTTTGATGAGTATGCACTTCCTCCACATGAATCATAAGTATCGAAGTACAAAAAACATCTTTTCAATGTGAAAGAAGAGACTACATCAAAGCCAAGAAGAATGACACCTCATCTATGGAAGTTAGAATAAATATGATTAATTGTCAAGGTAACATCCTTCCACCTAATGGTTTATGTTTGGAATTTACATATTTATTTTAATTTGTGTTTTGTTTACTAATTATGTAATTGATGATCATGCATGTCGTCAAGGCATTGCTAACCACTTTCCAAGGGGAGTAAAAGGTTATCCCAGACAATTTAGTAGGTTTCCCTACTAGGAGTTGTTAGAATATTTAGAATAACTGAGAGTTGGGGGGGGGGGGGAGGGCGTGGTGAATCAATTATCTAAGGTCCAGATATACCAATTGAACAAACAAACACTTAAACAACTTCAGATCTTATCATTCTATAGCTCGATCTCTAGAGTCAACTATTAGTAACATCAATTAGTTGTCCATTGTTCTAAATATAATAGACTGTAGAATGTAAACATTAATCACTAAAACACCATAAATAAAAACCACACAAGTTTGACACTAGGATTTAATGTGGAAACCCAATTTGGAAAAAACCACCAACAACATGTCACCAAGTTTTCACTCTTCTAAAGTGAGTTCTATTAGGAGCCAACCCTATTAAAGGTTACAAAACACACTGTTAAATGTGACCTTGTTAAAAGGATTTAATCATCCTATTAGGAGTGGCCTTGTTAGAGGAATTTAGAATATTCCATTAGAATGTGACCCTGTTAAAGGATTTACATATGATTATTAGGTCAACCTTGATCAAAGAATTTCAAATATTGTTTACAATGGTTAGAAAGTAACAATGGGTTTTGATTTGTCAAGTACAACTCATTTTGCATGTACAAATCTTAATTCAGCTCTTACGTTGATTTATTAATAGGCCTTCATTGTCATCTTTGTCTTTGATGCGCTTGGAAACCCTTCAAGCAATCACTCTTCACATCTTCTCAACTCTTCTCAACCTTATGCTTAGATTCACCAATCAATAACATCAACAACTCCTCAAACTCTACACATTGTAGGTTAGGCCCTTGTATCTCCTTAAATAGGTAATTTTGATCTTTTGTCACTTAAACATCACATTAGATCTTAGGGTTTATGCTTAGACCCATCACATACAATGAATGTGATCACCATTTTGTTTATCTTCTTCTTTTTTAGAAACTTCTCTTTGAATCCATTCCTTAGGTTATTTACCTAATTTTCTCTTGACATTAAATGATCCAACTCGTAGATCCTTATCTTCAACATGCTTTCCATATCCCAAGAAATCAACTTAGTAAGCTAGAAATTACGAGTTCTCACAAATTGTTAAAATATTGTTCCTCAACCAACACTAAGTTCTAACTCTAGGTCATCACTAGGTTACTTGGTCATTACTAAATTTCTTGATCGACACATAAAATGTCACTTAGTTGATATTGATGCTTGGTCAATACTAATTCAATTTGTCTTGTTTTGGCACTCAGTCGACACTAGCATCATTGGGCATATACTTCAAGCTCCTTAATATTTTTCTCTATTACTCAGTCAAGCCTATGCATTTGATCATGTCTTCAAGGCTTTGGCATCACTATCTTCTCCACTTGCAACATGATTAGCATTACTGTCTTTTCCATTTACAACATGATTTAGACAATCACTTTATCTTGTCAAAGTCCAACTAATCAAGTGTCCATGTATAGTGTTCTTTTCATAACTCAACCTTTCCTCTAGATACTTTTGTTATGAACAACTTCTCAAATCAAATATATATGACACTTAGATCAAATAACAAACTATTTCACCATTAGGTTTGGCATCAATGACAACATAACAATTTTTTCAATTGCAGTTTCCAACATGAGAAACTACAAATTATGCATTTGCTTGATATTATGTATATTGGAAAAGTTATAACAAAGGCCTTGTGAAAAATATTGGATGGAAGGCATGACAAAGAAAAAATTGTAGTGAGATTCATGAATTCAATCATGCACTGAAGAATTGTATTCACTCAATTAGTGATGGAGACTAGATTAATATAAGTGCCCTTCGTTGGTTATTAACAGAGTAGAAAAGTGATGCCATAAAATAAGTCATATGAGAAATTTAAATTCTCATAGGATTTGTTGCTAACATAAGTAATCTCATATCAAAGAAAAGTGAATTTGGGCGAGGGTTAAAAATGCATGATTGACATACTTTCATCAATGTAAGTCATGTTCTTCTATATTTACAATATATTTCTAAACTACAAGTACTTTTCATTTTATAATTAAAAAAGAATGAAAAGTGTTGGAAATGATTGAAAAGCTCATGAGGGATATTGTTGGAAATGATTGAAAAGCTCATGAGGGAGATTGTTGGAAATGACTGAAGAGATCATACATAAAAAGTAATGGAACTGGTAAAGAATGTTCTCAATCATTGTTTTGTCATTGATGTCAAATTTTCTACTTGTAGGAATGAAAATTGCTTTAGTGATCCAAATACTATCAATAGGTTGATTGACAAGGAGGAGGCAATCAATAAGATGTAACTAGAACACCTAGAGAAAGGTTGAAGTATCGATGTTGTAATGAAGTAGAAGGATCAACTAAGCCATTGATGAAAAAGTGTATTGATGACATACTCTAAGACACAAAGAATGGGCACACTAAAACATATCAAAGATGTAAGGTTTTAGCTAAGTCATTTGTAAAGCCTAACTAAGTTCATTAGAAAGAGAGAGCCGAGCAAGCTAGTAAGTGCCGAGAAGATACAAGTGTCGAGCAAGAAACAAGTGCCGAGCAAATACAAGTGCCAAGTAACACAGAGGTGCCAAGCATCAGTAAACCAATAGTGTCGAGTTGCTGCATTATTTCAAAAATCGAAGATTCGTCAGATCTAAGCTGACAAGGTTGTTATCTTGAATTCTGTGAATTAAATAGAAGATAAGAATGATGAGCTGGTGGCACAGAACACCATGTAGAATGTTTTTGAGAATACAACTGAACTCTAGACAAAGTTTCTAGATAAGAGCAAGATATGGGGTAGATACATTGTATCCTACCTAATCCATTTGAAAACCCTAAAATTGGAGAGGGAGAATCGAGCGACAAAGACAATCTAGATTTCTATTTAAGGAGTCATAAGGTCACGAAGAAAAAAGAGAGGAGGTCAAGCATGAAAGCATAAAGTGCTGAAGGAGGTGTTAAGAGTAAGAAAGCACAATTACTCAGCTTCAATAGATGATCACAGATATGGTTGCATTGGTCTGATGAGTAAGAAGACTCAAGGAGGTGAAGCTTGAGATGACAAGCTATCAAAACTGAAGTGATCAAAGCCAAGCAAAAGGATTGAACTGAAGTGTGATCTGAAATCTGCAAAATATGTTGTAAGTTGTATGAAATCAACAAGCCATTATTGTTACTTTCTAGCAATTGTAACAAATACTTTAAATCCTATGGACTTAGGTTGGTTTAATAGCCATGTTATAAATCCTTTAACAGGGTGACATTCCAAGTGAATGTTCTAAAGTCCTTTGATTAGGCCCATTCCTAACAATATGGTGAAATCCTATAACAAGGTCACATTTAACAATGTGTTGTAAGCCTTTAATAGGGCAGGATTTTAATAGGGCATCACTTTAGAAGAGTGAGAATTAAGTAGCATGTTACTGGTGGTTTTTTCCAAATAAATCACTATGTCATGTGTTGATCTTGCATGTTTTATCTCTGCATATTGATTTACTGTAATTTTCCAGGATGATTGATTTAAGCTTGGATGGATGAAAAGTTTATGGATTCACTATAATTTGTGAAAAAGTATTATTAGGGCATTTGGACCTTGGATAACTAATTCACCCCCCACCCCCCACCCCCCCCCCCCCCCCCCTCTCAATTATTCTAAAGAATTCTAACAAAAAGATCATTTTATAATTGTTGTAGCATGTACTACCCCTATCTCTCCCAAATAATTTTGACAATAACATCAAATAAGTGATATACAATCTTGGAAAATACATGAGGTAAGTATTGATATCTATTAAATTTATTGTATATATTGTTGGTCCTTAGATAGTCTTGACATTTGAGTGTCAACACACTTAATCACTTGCTACATTGAAGCTGAGTACACTATATATGTCGAGCCACAGTGTGTGCCAAGCTAGTATTTCAACAGGTGTCGAGCAATATATAAGTGTTGAGTGACATATAGGTCCCAAGTCATAGTTGATGCCAAGAAAATCATAATGCTTCATATGTCAAGTGAGCCAGAATCATATATGTTCCGAGCAAGACAGAGTGTAATAGGTGTCAAGCAATCCAGGATAGTATATGTGCCAAACACTAGTAGTCCAGTATGTGCCGAGTAACACAGAATCATCATATGAGTTTGTGCCCTCACAAACTCAGATGTAAACCATTTTTGGAGCCGACATATAGAGATTTCAAAAAGGAAAAAGGATAAGGACAAATCATTTACATTCCCTATGTGATCTGCATGCAACCAATTAGAAAAATGGAGAAGGCATGCAACCAATGAGAAAAATGCAAGGTATGAGTGAGAATTTGAGATTCGTCTTCACAAGTTTTAAAAGGATGTTGAAAAAACCATTAGGTATGTGGATGAGAACAGTGTATGGGGAGATTATAGAAAAAATTTAGTGTGAAGAAGGAAAGACTTAGAGGAATAGAGTAGCAATTTCATATCCAGTTGATCAGAATAGTACAAGGGACAAGAGACACGATCAGATATAAGATCTCAGAGGATCAAGGTCAGAAGGAGCAGAACAAGTGCCTAAAATTAGCAATTGAGGACTATATGCAATCAGGTCAAAGATTCCTAATACTTTCTTGCCATTGTATTAGATGCTAAAAATCCTATTTTGATAGGTTAGCTTAATAGTTAGGTAGGAGAACCTTTGGAGAAGGTGATTGAAAATCCTATGTATTAGGTGGGTTTAATAGCCTATTGTAAATCCTTTAATAGAGTGACACTTCATGTAAGTGTTTGTAAATCCTCTAACCAAGTCACTATTGACATAGTGTAAAGCCTTTAATAGGGTAGACCATCAGAAGTGGTCAAATAATTATTGTTGCAGTAATTTTTGTGGGTTTCATCCCTACCCCAGTTTTGCCTTCTTATTCCTGGAGGGTTTGTGGGTTACCAAATTTGGTGTTATATGTTATTGTATGTGATTTACTTCATGTTCATTTATATGTTTACATGCATGTAGTTTATTTTTGAGTCATATGTTTAAAGGATTGAAAAAGGCTAAAAGTGTGATACTTCTAATTCACCCCCCCTCTCAAAAGTACTCTTCCCATTTTGAATATTCCAACAATTGGTATTAGATCATAGGTTCTCACAAGGATAAGCCTAACAAGTTAGAGAAAAGGTTTGAGAATGGAAGTCTTCAAACTTGGGAAGATCATAGACAATTAGGTGATTGATGTGCACCTAGCTCCACACAAAGTGGAAGAAGCCAAAGAGGAATTGAGAAAATCCTTAAAAAGAAGGAAGGAGATAGCCATAGCTAAAAATGACATACACTATAAGGAGATTGATACCACACAAGTGTTTTCCAATGTAGATTCCAAGGAATTAATGCAACAATAGTAGAATTGATGGAGAAAAATAGTGCACAAGCTGAAGAAATCAGATTACTCAAGTTTGAACAAGAATCACAAGCCATAATGCTTTGTGAAGTGACTGAACAAAAGAAAAGAGCTATTGAAGATAGGGCCATGATAGAAGATGACAAGATAAATCTCACCAATAGACTGGAGGAGAAAACAATTGAGTTTGAAAAGATCTCAAACATGTAGCTAGACACCTTAAGCCAGATGATGAATGCTCATCATGAGCTAAACATGAAGGACATTGAGATCTCCACTCTGAAGATACATAATGAACAATTGAAAAAATAATTGAATGGAGAAAAGGAGATAGTGGAAAGCTACAAAAAATCCAATGAGGCTATCAAGTACTTTGAACAATTATTCAAATCACCAAGGGCTAGTAATGACACTTTAGGACTTGGTTACACCAGCATTGGACAAGGAGAATCATCCAAGAGTACAGAAGAAAGGAGTAACAAAGGTAAGAACACTAAACCTACTTGTCATTTCTATGGTAAAAAGGGACATACCTCTAATGTGTGTAGGAGCAAGAACAATCATCAACATGATAAGCCTACAAATGCAAGCTTTTGTCACAAGTGCAAAAAGCAAGGACATTAAGCACATGAATGTAGAACCAAGACCATGAGGACACCAAAATTTGAAGGCCACTACTACAACTACAAAAAGTATGGACATAGAGCATTTGAATGCATATCAAAGCCTATGTGGACACCTAATCAACCTACAAGAAGAAGCAATCGTGCACATCATTACAACTGGGATTACAATACCAAGTATAGCTATCACTATTGTTAGGAGTATAGACACATTCCTAAAAATTGCATAAGGACACATTTTAGAGGAAGTTACAGCAGATGGCTAAGCCAAACTACATATTTCAGTTGCTTGAAGATTGGTCATATTAGCAAGAATTGCCCAACAAAGTCAAAAGCACCCAAGACAAAAGTTAACAAAGGAAAATAAAAGGTTGATGTTGAACAAATAAGAGGACAAATGAACAAGACTTGGAAGAAGGAGTGCAACACATCAAATGGAGAGATCACTTCCCCCAAAAGGTCAAGTGATCACACTTCATCAAACTAAGTAAAATAGATGTATGAGACTGATATACAAAGTTAAATCATAAATTAGTTCCAAAGAATAAAGAAGTACTACAAGGAAGAAATCAACATTAAGAAGAAGAAGATGTCAAGCAAAATTTTGAAGAAGTTGTCAAGTTATCCTTGGATGCTGAGTTTCTAATAGCTACCGAGTTGATAGTTGAAGCCAAGTGAAGTAGAAGTCTAGTGGAGGCCAAGTAAATGAAGTACAATGGAAGCTGAGTCACATTGAATTCTTCAAGTGCTGAGTTTATAGTTGTATGCACGAAGCATTTAATGCTAAGTCTTTGATAGGTATAAGGTCAAATTTCTTTCATTTTCACACCATTTGAATGCAGAGCAAAGATGAGAAGAGCAAAGAGGTGATCAAGTAGCAACCTAGCAGCCATTTGCATCGATTCCAACAACACTTTAGCATGAACTCATTGATTCAAAGGTATTTATCAAGTGTTGAGCTATACAGAGCTACAATTTTTAATACATTTAAAACCCTAGTTCGATAAAATAGCCTCTAGTAATAGAAAACCTAAGGAAAAAGAAGATCATGAGATTCAACTTGTTAGCAATGAAGTCAAACAACTCAAGTTTAGAGAAATTCTTGAAGTTGCCTATAAAAATGACCCAACCGGTGCATTATCTATCATTCCACCCAAGGTTGTCATGGTCCAAGATATAAGAAAGTGCTACAATTGCAAAATTTGTGCCATAGGTGATCTAGAAATGTTCAATGCCTATGATAAGTTGTGTGACAATGGGATATTGAAGGACAAGTTCCAAATTGTTGAGAAGAAGGGTCTGACCAAAACCCCAGTTTTCCCTACGGTGTTTAAGACATAATGGATTCACATTGTCTTGAGTCAAATTCATGATGGATATTTATGGCTAGAGATAGGACCTATCAAGATTACTAAGAGGATAGTGCATAGGGTTACTGGTCTCCCAACCCTAGATCGACCAAAGACTTTAAGAAGCGACAGAAAGGAGGTAATTGAGAAGAATACTGGTGCAAAATAGAACAATAGGGGAATGACTATTGACACTGTGACTGAGCCCCTACTTGACTTTGTTGTGAGGATAATTTCACATAAATTCCATCAATCCAGCAAATTTAACAGTGTACCTTGCATAGCTATCGATGTGGATTATAAGTTGGTAAAGAAGGATCATACCTATGATTTGGAAAAACTCATGTTGCAACAAATCAATGAGAACCTAGGAGCTATAAGGAGATCAAAAGGTGCTCAATGCAAATTTGGCTTAGTTCTCATGTGCATATTCTTTAATGTGATGGAAGAGTTCCCTTCAATTGGGAAGGTGAACTAGAATTCCAACAAGTCAGCAGTCACACAAATTAACGAGTTTATTGATCAGATGGGAGATAATTTTGAAGCCCAGATGACAAGGTACTTTGAAGACTTTAAGAAGTCTATGAAGCAAAGAATGAGAATACTAGTTTCACTGGTAGAGAAACATGTCAATGACATATGTTTCTTGGTTGATATTGATTTCACCTACATTCAAGCAACAATACCAAGAGTGAGATGGTTAAGGCCATTAGGATATGAACTGGATGTAGATGAAGCCTCAGCAACAATCACAACATTGGTAGCAGAAGAAATTGATAAGAAGGCTCCTCACTTTGGGACATATGATGTTGTAAAGTTCAAAGTTGAGACTGAATTGAAAACAACCTCTGTCATCAAGAAGAAGGATAAAATGGTAAGGAAAATAAATAAGACATTTGGGGCAAACATTGAAGGTGAAGTAGGAGAAGAGGAAGTAGAAGTTGAATGAGACAGTGAGGAAGAAGGAGAGCAAGGCAAGGGCCAGATTAGTTGACCCAAGGCTTAGGGGAAGACAAAGAAGAAGGTGTCGATGGAGAAGAAGCCAAGGAAGCACCTATGCCTGCCGAGCAGAAGAAGAGAAAGGCTAAAACTCAACCTACAAATCAGCCCAAGCCTAAGAAGGTCACCAAACAAGCTCAAACCAAGCCAACTCCAGCTAAGCCAACAGCAACAAGGGCCACTACAAGGGAATCTACCCAAAAGGCTAAAGAGGCATCAAAGGAAAAGAAGAAAGCCACTGTACAAGCTGCTGAAGAGCCCACGAAAAGAAGAAGGTATTTGGCTCAACCAGATATAGATGATGAAGAAAGGACAAAATCAGAGTACATAAGCCAATTTAAAGTGGTAAGCCATCCTCCCAAATCTGCAATTGATAAACTATGTAATAAGATTAAAAATGTAGATTTGAATGATTTAAAGTCTCTAAATTTCAATAAGCTCAGTAGGAAAGAGTAGAATAAAATAGAGGAATCTGTGTATGCCACGATGACATAATTTAAAAACACACCTTTAGAGCTTGATAATACTATGCCAAAGGAACTTTATGAAATAGTTGAAAACAAGTGGCATTATTGTCTAAAGATGGAGAGGGAGATTAGAGAATCGACCCTAGCACAAGTAAAGCCTGATATGACGAAGGCTCAAATAACCAAGGTAAACAAGAAACATAGTGGGAAATTTGCACCCAAATACAAAGCCTTTTGCATTCTTCAAAATAAGATTGAGGATGTTGTGAATAAATCCACACAATTCTGGAAAACCATTTATAAGATTACTGATGATAAAATAGAAGAAACCAATAAGGCAGAAACTAGTGCTAAATAGAAGGTATAGGAAAAGAAGGTAGAAGAGAAGAAATGAGAGGAGGAAGTAAAGGAAATAGAGAAGGAAGAAGAAAAGAAAGGAGAGGAAGAGAAAGGAGAAGAAGAGAATAAGGAGAAAGAAGAGGAGGAATAAGAAAAGGGAGAAGAAACTATGGCAACAACTGACCAACAACAAGAAGATGAATAAAGTGTGCAAGACACACAATTGTCACCTCCCAGTCCACCTCATGTAACCACTACACCTACAGAAACAGTAATCATAAAGGATTTTACTAACAAGTCATCTCAGAACATCAATCCACTTGTTGCAAAGGATCTCTCCAAGATCCTTCACTAATCTACTCTACAGGCATAGTTGTGTACAAGCCCTACATTGGTGAGTGTAGATGAACAAAAAAGAGTAGTAGCAGCACCACAAAAGAAAAGGGTGAAACCAAAGGATACACCTTTCACATACATTGCTACTAGAACTAAGGTTCTAATGCTTCCACCACCACCTCCACCATGTGCAACAAGTGATAATGATCAAATACTGAGTGTAGAAGAGAGGAAATCAGATGAAAAAGAAGATGCAACAAAAGAAAAGGAGCAAGTTGCAATTCAAACATTGGTAGAATTACCAAAGATTGGCACTCCTACTAAGACCATTCAAAAGTCGAGCACTGATGCTACCCCCCTACAATTTTTAACTCTAGGCTCAAGTTCAACAAGAGTGGCCAAGGTACTTCACTATGGAGACCCTAAATTAGATGAAGAAATTTTGATTCCTTCCTATGATTCCAAGACTATAACAATAGCACAAATGACTAAAATGCAAAATGCATTAGATAGAAGGATGAGGCAGGAAAGAGTTTAAATATAAGCAAGCACTTCATGATATAAAGGACATCTTCATGGATGCCTTTAGCTTGCAGTCATCAGATGAAGGAAAGCCAATAATTGAGCAACTATCAGACATAGTTGACCAGGTGACAAATGAAGACTAGTACACCAATGTTAAACTCATGGAATAGTCAAAAAGAAAATTTCAAGGAAAGGTGAATGAAAAGATATCAAGTGGCATTGCACTTGAACAAGTAGAGTTGGCCAAGACAATAGATAAGGCCAAAATTGTCCTTGAAAACATTTTTTCATTGTATAGGAAGCTGTGTGACTTTTCAAATTTCACACAGAAACTAATCAAAGAATAATGAGCTTGGAAAGAAACTTGAAAATCTCAAGTAGGCAATTACCTAGAGATCCAGCTCAGAGTGAGAAGCATTTTGCACAATCACTTCACACACAAAGGGAGTTAGCTGTACTAACAGTAGAGGAAGCTAATATTAAGGCAAAATTGATGCAAATCTAGTCCTCCATAACCCCTCATTTAGAAATCCTCCACAAGGAACAAGTTTATGCTGAAACAATTTTGAAGAAAGATCCAAATCTTTCTACACTTGATGGACTTGTACACCTTGTTGTAGAGACTGCCATCCAACACAAGTCACTTGACATAGCTTTGGGTAATTGAGATGCAGCTTTGAAAACAATAATGGAGGTAAATAGTAATTTTTTTGGCTAGGTATGGTATTACTCCTTAGAACCCTTTGACAAAAGTGTCAAAAATGGGGAAATAATAAGATAGGGGGAGATAATAAGCAAAGGAGGAGATATATGCTTTAAAGGAGATAATAGAAGGGGATAATACAAAGCGAAGAATATAATTTTGATAGTCAAGAGGGGGAGATACAAAATTTTGGCAATCATATGGAAAGTTGCTCTAATACAAAATGCAGATATTCCATAAGCTTTGATAGATTAGATACAAAAACATAGGTACATAATATAGGTACAGGGTAGAAGAAAAAGAGTATCAAGCATATTCATAACGAAATTTTGGTTGTAAGAATGACAAGGCACAAACAACTCAGGGGGAGTTAAGGTATTTTGAACAATTTTGAAATTTTGTAGATAAGGTACTCGTAAGGATAGATTAACAATGTTTAGTTAAGTGTTTTTGACACTCATGTCAAAGGGGGAGATTGTTGGTCCTTAGATAGTCTTGACATTTGAGTGTCAACACACTTAATCACTTTGTACATTGAAGTCGAGTACACTATGTATGTTGAGCCATACTGTGTGTTGAGCAAGCATTTCAACAAGTGCCAAGTGACTTCAGGTGTTGAGTAGTATATAAGTGCCGAGTGACATATAGGTATCAAGTCATAGTTGATGTCAAGCAAATCAAAATGCTTCATATGCTGAGTGAGCCAGAATCATATATGTGCCAAGCAAGATAGAGTGTAATAGGTGCTGAGCAATCCAAGATAGTATATGTGCCGAACACCAGTAGTCCAGTATGTGCTGAGTAACATAGAATCAACATATGAGTTTGTGCCCTCACAAACTTAGATGTAAACCATTTTTGGAGCTAACATAGAGAGATTTCAAAAAGGAAAAAGGATAAGGAAGAATCATTTACATTCCCTATGCGATCTACATGCAACCAATTAGAAAAATGGAGAAGGCATGTAACCAATGTGAAAAAATGCAAGGTATGAGTGGAAATTTGAGATTCAATATGGATTGTAGATCCATACCTAATCCTAGTCTTGACAAGTTTTAAAAGGAGGTCAAAAAATCCATTAGGTATGTGGATGAGAACAGTGTATGGGGAGATTATAGCAAAATTTTAGTGTGAAGAAGGAAAGACTTAGAGGAACAGAGCAACAATTTCATATTCAGTTGATCAGAATAGTTCAAGGGACAAGAGACATGATTAGATATTAGATCTCAAAGGATCAAGGTCAGAAGGAGCAGAACAAGTGCTTGAAATCAGAAATTAAGGATTGAATGCAATCAGGTCAAAGATTCCTAATACTTTCTTGCCATTGTATTAGATGCTGAAAATCCTATTTTGATAGGTTAGCTTAATAGTTAGGTAGGAGAACCTTTGGAGAAGGTGTTTGAAAATACTATGTATTAGGTGGGTTTAATAGCCTATTGTAAATCCTTTAACAAGGTGACACTTCATGTAAGTGTTTGTAAATACTCTAACCAGGTCACTATTGACATAGTGAAGCCTTTAATAGGGTAGGCCTTTCACAAGGTAGACCATCAGAAGTGGTCAAATAATTATTGCTGCAGTAATTTTTTTGGGTATCATCCCCTCCCTAGTTTAACCTTCTTATTCCTAGAGGGTTTGTGGGTTACCAAATTTGGTGTTATGTGTTATTGTATGTGATTTACTTCATGTTCATTTATATGTTTACATGCATGTAGTTTATTTTTTAGTCATATGTTTAAAGGATTGAAAAAGGCTAAAAGTGTGATAGTTCTGATTCACCCCCCCTCTCAGAAGTACTCCTCCCATTTTGAACGTTCCAATATATATTTATTATATTCATGATTTTTTTTAATGTAATGTATTATATATTATTGGGTAAAGTATCATATTTATACATTTTTTGTCCAAAATCTCTTATAGGTGGTTTTCATGTAAAGAAATATATAAAGAAGATATAAAATATTAAAAGAGAAGAACTCCTCATCTAACGTGTCAAATGCGGAAGTGTTTACCTTCAACTTTTTTCAATGCACAAGAACACTAACTCATACACCAAGTTGAGGAGATTGAATTATGTGGACATGTACACACTAGGTCAATGTGGATGGTTGAGAGGCACTTAAAATCTTTGAAGTCATTGGTTTGATAAAGAGCACATCCCGAAGGTTCTATGGTGGAAGGATATATGTTATACCATATTATAGTGTACATTACAGAATACCTTTTTAATTTTACAACAAAGATCCATGTAGATCACATTTGTGATCCTAACCCCATTAACAAATTTGAAAGGGAGTACCTTATGGGGAAAGATAGATTGAGGAAAGTGAGAGTTAATGAATTATATGATATTATTGTATTTAATTATTCTTAATATTCAAAATAAATTAGAGGTAAGTCATCTACTTATTTTTTGTAAAGTTTCTCAAGATTAAGACTCACTAAATTTGTATATTTCAAATAATCAAGATTGGATGATGGTACGAATTGCACAATGTCAACATTCTAGTTGCACATTAACATAGGAAGGTGTGTCTTTATTGGTTTAAGAAGCTCATCATGATGGAGATTCCAATGTTCTACAAAGTGAAATAGATTTAGCATTTGGTTTAAGAGCTTTCTAGGTACATATAAATTTGTTAATCACCCATATGTTTATCAACTCATAATGCAATACTTTTTACATGTTTGACATATTATTGAAGGTCAAACACCACAAGGTTGTGTTCTACAATGATCATAAAGTTGTATGACATGAAGAAAACTTTTGATTCTGGGATAAGTAGTCTTCCAAGTGACAATTATTTCATCTAGAAATGAATTACACCTTCGAAAGTCTCAAAATTGATATTATGGCATTTCAGATGATATTGTATATGCTACTTTAGTATGTTAGAAACACTAAATTAAAACAATCAAAAAGTATTTGCATACTAATTTTACATAACTTCATGAGAGACAAAGTGAAGTCCTCAAATGAGAATATGAGCCATGGATAGGCTCTCTTAATGAGGATGATCACTTGATGTAGAGGTGTGTCTAATAGCTAAGATGGCTTGATTATGTATGTATGCTCAAATGCTCAAATGGGCTTCAATGGAGGATTTTTGATAGATTTTGGTGAATGGATTTGATGTAAAAATGGCTTCTCAAAATGGCATTATGGCTTTACTTTCTAGATTGTGTTAAAATAGCTTGGGAGAGGATTCCTTAAATAGGCAAAGGGCTTGAGGGATCAAGGGCTAGGATGCAAGGATGAGAGAAAGCTTATGGAAAGTTTAGATTGAATGAGAGGAGAGCACATGGATTGTGCTTCCTTACAACCAATCAGGGAGTGACACATGTCATAGGGTCATTGGTTAGAGCAAGAGGGGTTGAGAGGTCAATAAAGGAAGCTCAAAGCTCATTAAGACCCTCATAATGACTTGTAAGAGTAATGAATGGGCTTGTAAGAGTCATTTATGGCTTTGTGGGCTTCATAAAGTTTTATGGTTGGGATATTTGTGAGAGAGTTGAGATATTTTGACTTGGGTTGGATTAAGAAAGTCTTAATCTTGACTTAGGAATGTGCAAATGATTAAGGCTTGGATTAGGCTTGGGTTAATATTAGATTAGGCTTGTTAGAGATGGGCAAGTGGATGACATTTAATGAGGGTGGGTGAAGGAGGAGATATTTGTTGGCTTTGGCTTGGGTTAGCAAGTCTTAACCCATGTTTAGGGAATGTGACAAGGTTAGGGGGGGGATTAGGATTAGGGTCAAAGATAAGGATTGACATCTTCTAGAAGAGTCTAGGCTTTGGATGAGGATGAAGACTTTCTAGAAGAGTCTAGAACTTCCTAGGATGAGGATAAATAAGGTTTTTAGGAAATAAATAAAGTTTTATTTATTTCAAGGGTTTGGGTTGAGGAGATATTTATTAAAATATTTTTAATAAACATAAAGATTAATATTTAATCTTAATTAAATATTTTGAGTTGGGATTAGGGGTAGGAAATGATGGGATTAGCCTTTAATCGAAATTAAAGAAGTATTAGAAGATTTTGGAAGAGGTTAGTGGTCTTAAAGAAATTGGCCAAGTTTTGGGCAAAAAATAAATAAATTATTTATTTTGGGATTTTTGATCAATTTATTAATTAAATAATTAATAAATAAGGAAAGAATGTTTAAATAAGATTTAAACATTTTTGGGAGGGATTCCTTAATTAAATATTTTTAATTAAGATAAAGGGATTTAATGGCATAAAAATAAATAAATAAATAAAATAATTAATTAATTAATAAATGATGATGTCATCAGGGACTTTTTCAGAAAATAAAAATACTTTATTTTCTAAAGGATTTTTAGGTGTCTACATATATACTTGAGCACGACTTTAATTCCTTCAAATTAGTTTTCTTCATCATCAAATGCTACATGCTTTGACTTAGTCAAAATGATTCTTATAGAACTATTATCAAACATGAAAATGGATTTCCAATGATTAAATACAAGGCCATTTGATCCAACTGGGGATAAACCCTATATTGTTCCAAGCTAATGTGAGTAGGTATTTTACCTAGAGATTTGACATAAATCGAGTTGGTCATTTGTTGTTAGACATGATCCAAGAGGAAGGCCAATAAAGTATAATGTGATGGAAGAAGAAGATATCAAAGTAGTAGAAGATGATCACGATCGAATTTTAGTCAATGATGTTCCTAACACAATTTTTCTTGAAGATGAAGAAGGTGACGATGATGGTGATGTTGCTACTAACGACGATGATGATGAAGATGACGCCAAGGAGGATAATGATGATAAAATTTAGAGGTATCCAATCAATCCTTAATCTATTTAATAATTATTTCTTGATAGAGAGATATTTGTCTTATATGGTTACATAGTTTATTCATTATATATAGAACTCTAGTGCCATTGCATAAAATATTCATGATGTACCTTTTAATATTTTTAATTTATATGTGATGCTTATGATGGATGTGATGATTATGCTGATTTTATATTATTTATGTTTTCTACTATATCATTCTAAGTATACATATTATGATTTTTTTAGCTGACATAAGATAATTGAATTAAATATGTAGCAAAGTAAACTCCTTTTAGAAGCATCCCTTATAGTCTCATGGATCAACATATTTAAGTCAATACACACTATAGAGATAGTCTATTTAATGTAGTTACCAATAATAAGATTAATGTCTTATAATATATCTCTCATTACCAACTATCTTTCCCATTTCATGGAGCTCAAGTAGTAGCATATAGGTATTTTTCAGATGTATCTTCCTTGAGTGAGAGAAATATAGGAATAGAAGAGGAAAGTGAGACGTACTATGTCTAAAATAAGGAGATCAACTAGAGGTCGAAAGACTACAAAGAAATTCAATAAACATATGAAATTTTTCATTACTCAGGGGGGGTCATGTTCTTATGATGATGAGAGAAAAAGTGACACTGAGATGCCCTTGAGGTGTCAACTTCTATAGAAACATTGGGGACCCAATGAAATTCCTCCAATTAACACTGATTATTGTGTTAATGAGGATATATCACATAGCACCATCATCATTACATGGTTTGTGCCTATTTTCCATGGACAACTTAAAGCTCTCTTACAACAAAGTTTATAGATTGGTGGAGTATATTGGACCGTGTTAAAATTACAAAAGTTGGATGCATATTGTTAAATATTAAAAAAACTATGTGTAGTTATGCACTCTTGACAAATTATATACAACAAAAAGAAAATAATAAATGTAAAAGCATGGCTACATACATTGATGGAAGGCAAAAATAAATAGGAAATATTGTAGGTTTCATAAATAGTATGTGACTTGGGCCAACTATTAAGCAACCCAATTGCATATTTGAGGTGCACGAGGGAAATCGTGTATTCGTATGTGTGGTAAAATCAATACTTGTAGGGGAAGAGCTTCTTATCAATTAGAATTTGAATCAAATAGATACAATATTTGTGATTTCTTCCTTGTTCTCATAGGTTTTCAACTTTGTACATTGGCATATTTTACTTGGTCGTATACTTTCTGAGCTTTGATTAACATGGAAATTTGATTAGAATTCAAGTTTCATGATAACTTGTCCAAGTTTTTCCAATAATTTAGAGATTGAGATCTATAGATCTTTAATAGAAGAGGATAGGAGGATTGGCTACCGACAAGGCTATAGAGCCATGAATAAATAACTACAAGCTGAAATTAGTGCACAAGGTTCTAATGATGGATTCATGGCTGCATAGGTAAATAAGCTAAATGAAAATTATTTCAAATTGAATACTTTACCAATTAATCTACTTGATGTTAAGGTCCAATGTAAAGTGAGTATGTCTATTTTATGTAAGCAAGAAGTGACAATAACACACACGACATTGGAATGTAGTTTTAGAATCATGCTAAAACAATTTGTGCATGATGATGAAGGTCTAGATGTGCATCTCAGTGGTGAAGGTATACATTTATTCCATTTTTTATATGTAATAATTAATACAAGTAATATTCTTAAATTGAAATTAGTGTAGTAACACAAATTTAGTTACAGTTAGTGTTTGGATTAATGTAACATTTTGTATTACAACTCTAAAGGATTGAGAGGTTGGTATTCATGAGCATGTTGAGGTTGATGGCAAGCAATATTATGTGTCTATATCAAGTAATGGGTACCACAATTATGTTCTTTAAAGCAATGAAATAATTGTAACAATCGTAATAAAATATTATAAATTTAACCTTTTTATTTGTTATCACAAAGGACCCCCCATTGTAGTGGCATGACACTAGACATGCAACAAGATTACACACAATAGGAAGAGAAATTGATGGATTCCAACATGTTAGCATGTACTGACTTGTGTGACTACATCCACAAGTAAAGATCATATATTCATCCTATCTTGAGTTGGATATCTCATCTATTGAACCTTGTATATATCTTAGGCACAAAGTGGTGAGTGTATTATAGGTGCATTCATGGTTATTGGCCAATTCCAATTCATATCAATTTATATTAAAAAAGATAAGGTTGTTCAAATGTTAAATTTTAATATTTTATTGATATCTTGTTGCAGGCCACATGATAGGGTTACTAAATTAAGGATAATTGACATACGTGCTTGGACAACAAAGTGTTGGAATTATATATGGAGTAACTGAGAGGGGGGGGGAGTGAATCAATTACCACAAAAACAAATCCACAGATCCCTTAGATGTCTTAAAACTTAATTACTGCTGTCACTTGGTAGCCACATAGAAAAATGTTGTAACTTGGTAGATTAACTTGTTACTGATCTTAAGCATTCACAATTATTAACATGTATGTAAAAGAAAATAACATGAACACAAGAGACACCAGATTTAACGTGGAAACCCAATATGGGAAAAACCACTAAGTAACTAGCTACCAATTTTCACTTTTTTGAAGTGAGCCCTGTTAGGAGCCAACCCTGTTAAAGGTTACAAAACACACTATTAGGTGTGACCTTGTTAGAGGATTTCATCACCCTATTAGGAGTGGCCTTGCTAGAGGACTTTAAAACAATTAAGTTGAACTGTCCACCTTGTTAGAGGATTTACAAAATGGCTGTTAGACTTTAGAACAATTAAGTTGAACTGTCCACCTTGTTAGAGGATTTACAAAATGGCTGTTAGACTAACTCTATTAAGAGATTTAGGAATTACTGCATACTCGCTCATTCATACATCCATCCATACATTTGAAATCACAACTTGACCTTTTATTTATACATTACATATTGTCAAGTAAGCTCATTTACAAGTTACATTTCCCAATAAATAATACATTAGTTGGCTACAAACATTTCATTAAACAAATAAACTTTATTTCCCAAAATAGTGAAATCCTTCATTGGCCGACCCTGCTCGGTAAACACTACTTCAGAAATGATTCCTAGTGTTAACCAGGTGAAGCTCGATAAACACTGCAAACTTTGCAAGATCCTTTGGAGAATGAGTCAACTCGATAATAACTGATTTTCCTTCGCTAACTTTGTGAGCTCGATAGAAACTATCTTCTGCCATAAAATCCTTTAGCGCCCGAGTGAGTTCAGTAGAAACTGTCTTCATAGTGTAACTACCAAAAACACTTGGTAGACTCTATAATTCACTTTGCTAACCTTCTGAGCTTGGTAGACTCTGTCTTTTTCCTTGCTAACCAACTGAGCTTGGTAGACTCTAACTGATAACTGATATGACATTTGTGTAACATCAAAGACAACACACAATTGAATAATTGTATCCAACAATCTCCCTCTTTAGCATTGATGGAAACACAACATGTCATAATAGAATGAAATTTGAAAATGAGTCTTTTCTAACAGAATGTTTCTCCCTCTTACATTTCATTCCACAAACTTTTCAAATGTAGTAATCTCCCTCTTAGAAGGAATTACATAGCTTCTTTACAAAATTCAAATTTTAGAAGGATATGACAGTATACTCTCCCTCTTTGACAACACATGGCAAAGACAACACAAACTAAATGAATAACAATGTACCTTATGTACTAATTCATATGCAATATTTCCATGATTATTCTGCATCAATTGAAAGATCTTCAACTTGATACTTGTTGATGCATCACTAAAAATTCATTTTAGTGTGCGTCAAATAGGGGAATGACCCCTAACTTACCTCTTAGATACAAAAAATGCATCCTTAGGTAAAGGCTTTGTAAATATGTTAGCAATTTGTTTTTTTGTATGGACATATTCCAATCTGATCTCCTTATCCTACACTAATTCTCTGACAAAGTGATACTTTATTGCAATATGCTTGGTTTTTGAATGCATCACTAAATTTTTGGATATGTTAATTGCACTCGTATTGTCAAAAAACATAACAATAGGTTCTTTGATTTCCTCCTTCATGCCTTCCAATAATTGTTTGAACCAAACAATATTAGAACAATTTACTGTTGCTGCAACATACTCTACTTCTACTATGGATTAGGATGTACAATTTTGCTTTTTACTTGTCCAAGAAACCAACCTCTTTCCAAGAAAGAAAGCTCCTCCACTTGTACTCTTTCTGTCATCCATGTTCACTGCCCAATCTGCATTAGTAAACACTTTTAAATCTAGAATACCTCCAAATTTGTACCATAATCCATAATCTTTAGTTCCTTCCAAATATCTCATGATGCTTTTGATTTCCATCATGTGATTTTCTCTTGATTTTGCTAAAAATCTTGCTACAATACCAACTGGAAGGGCAATATCTGGCCTTGTATGCACTACATGCTGCAACTTTCCAATCATAGATCTATACAATGTCTGATCTACCTCCTTTGATTCATCATCCTTGGTAAGTTTCAATCTAGTACACATAGGAGTCCCAATTGGTTTGCAGTCTTCCATACCAAACTTTTTCAGTATCTCCTTGATATATTTAGATTGAGTGATATAGATGCCATTCTTACTTTGCTGAATTTGAAGACCAACAAAGAATTTGATCTCACCAAACATTGACATCTCAAATTCCTTGTTCATTTTTTCTAATTTTTTTTTGCAAAGATCATCATTTCCTGTGAACAAAGTATCATTCACAAATATTTCTACCAAAACAATCTTATTATCTGGTCCTTCCTTGATATACAAGCTACTATTATCATTAGTTCTCTAAAAACCAATCTGAATAAGATAGTTATTCAATCTTTCATACCATGCTCTAGGGGCTTGTTTCAGACCATACAATACTTTATGTAATTTTCAGACCATGTCCTTCTTGTTTGGATCAACAAAACCTTCAAGTTTCTCAATGTAGACTTCTTCATCTAGTATACCATTGAGAAATGCTAACTTAAAATCCATCTGATAAACCTTAAATCCTTTGTATGCAACATATGCAAGTAAGGTCCTAACACCTTCCAATCTTGCAACAAGAGCAAATATTTCTCCATAGTCTATTCCTTCTTCTTGAGAGTATCCTTTGCATACTAGTATAGCTTTGTTCCTTGACACCTTACCATCTTCATTCAACTTATTTCTGAATACCCACTAAGTTCCAATCACATTTTTATCTTTAGGCCTAGGTACAAGAGTCCATGTTTTATTTTTCTCTATTTGCTCTATCTCTTCATTCAAAGCCTCAATCCAACTTTCATTTTCTAATGCATCTTTGACATTTCTAGGTTCAAAATCAACAAGTAAACAAGTACCTTTCTACTTACTTCTTGTCATAGTTCCTTCAGATTTGTCTCCAATGATCTGATCTAGTGTATGATGTCTCTTGACATACTTAACTAATACATGTTCCTTGCCTTTTGAACGCTTTGCATTCTCATCCTCTTGCATTTCAACTTTAGGTTTTGGTTGTTCAGTTTGTTGCTCGGGTCTTTCAGACTCGGTAGACATTGGGTCGGTAGCATCAGAATGTGACTCAGTTTCTTTCAACTTGGTTTAAACTTCCTGTAGCTTGGTTACTAAAGACTCGAAAGTAGAAGATTTTTGATTGACAGGTGTATCTAGCATCGTATCAGTTCAATGAAAATAAATCTCTTGTAATCTTTTGGTTCCCTTTTGCTTTCTTCTTCAGTTCTTTTTGCAAACTCATCAGCTTTCACATGTGCACTTTCTATGACTTTGTGAGTAGACAAGTTTAGACGTCTATATGCTTTACTTTTGCAAGAATAACCTAAAAATATTCCTTCATCACCCTTCACATCAAATTTACCTTTTCTAGATTCTTTCAAAATGTAACATTTGCTTCCAAATACCTTTAGATAACTTACATTAGGTTTATAGCCATACCATAACTCATAGGGGGTTTTGAATAAATCCTTTTTCAGCTGTACTTGGTACAAGGTATGAACTATAGTGCTGATAGCTTCCTTCTAGTATTTGATAGCAATGTTCTTTTCAATCATTAAGGTTCTTGCACAGTCCATGATAGATATGTTTCTTCTTTTAGCTATTCCATTTTGCTCAGGAGTTCTAGGGGTTGATACCTATCTTTTGATCCCTCTTTCAATGTAAAAGTTATTGAACTCATGTGAAATGAATTTACCACATCTGTCTGACCTCAAGCATTTCAGTCTTTTGCCTGTTTCCTTTTCAACTTTGGCCAAGTATCATTTGAACTTCTCAATTGCTTTTGATTTCTCTCTTAGTTACATGACAATCATCATTCTTGAGTAATCATCAACAAAAAGAATGAAGAACTTTTCACCAGTATATCTTTCAATTCCAATAGGTCCACACAAATCAGTATGCACAATTTCTAAAACTTCTTCAAACTGATAGTTTTTACTTTTAAAGCTAGTCTTTCCCATCTTACCAATTTGACAATTCTTGCGTAGACCAACCTCAGGTTTCTTTATATTAGGAATGCCTCTTACTTTCCTGAATTTACTTATTTTCACCAAGTTATCAAAGTTCACATGACACAACCTCCTATGCCATAACCAACTTTCTTCAACTTGAGCAATAAAACATGAGCATTCACCAAGTTTAAGATAGAACAAGTTACCTTTTGTCTGTGTGCCTGATCCAGTCAACTTTCCTTTATCATCCAATAATCTTGCTTTTCCATGTATGAATTCCACTTTGAATCCATTATCAAGTAACTGTTCCACACTCAATAGATTGTGTTTTAGTCCTTCTACCCAATACACATTATCACATACAAGCTCTTTGGTTAGTGAGATTCTTCCTCTTCCTTTTATGCAACAAGATTCATTATTACCAAATCTCTCACTAACACCATCATAGTCTTCAAAATGTTCAAAATTAGTTTTATCACCAGTCATATGATGAGAGCAACCACTATCTATAATCCATGTATCATTTTTTTTCACATGAGAGATAAGTGCCATTTCCTCATCATTGTTAGACTCATCTTTCACAGTAATGTACACAATTTCATCTTCTTCATCATCAGAATCATTAGAATTCTTAGCCATGAAACATGTTTTCTTACCTTTGTCCTTGAATGATTTGAAGTCTTTCTTACCTTTCTTCTCATCCTTGTTCTTCTTATTAGGGCACCTAGCAGCAATATGTCCAATTTCCTCACATGGATTTTTTTTTAGAGGAATCTTATCTTTGTATTTCCTTGCTAGTAGAGCTTCAACCACCTCAAGATCACTATTAGAACTCTGTTCTGATTCTTCTTCACTCTTTGATGAGAATCCTTTATCTTCTTGCCTTTCTCCTTGAGTGAAAGTTTGGCTTCAAATGCTAATTCAATGTTCTTGGTAGCTGAAATATAGTTATCATAGTTATCTAGCTCAAATGCTATCAATCTTCCAACTATGGCCTCTAAATTTATCTTATGATTTGCTTCACATCTTCTTTCTTGAATTGCAAAAACTCTAATTGCATATATGGGAAGTAATGTTCTAAGAACTTTACTTATAACTGTTTCCTCCTTGATATCTCCTCCAAAAGCTTTGATTGCACTAGCACTTGCTTTGACTCTTTCAACATATTTTGCAATGTTTTCATCCTCTCTCATCCTCATCTAATCAAATTTTCCTCTTAAACTTTCTACTTTGGATCTTCTCACATTATCATCTCCTCCATGGATTTCTTTCATCTTGTTCCACATTTCAAAGGTAGTTTTGCAGTCCTTGACATCATCAAATTCTTCATAGCTTAGGGCAGATGCAATGTCTATAATCATGATGTTATGAGTCTTCTTCTCAACAATGTCATTAGCAGATAATGTACCAGAAGGAGTTACATATGCTTCATCCAGATATTTCAATCATGTGTCTCTAATGGAGGCCAGATGGAGTCTCATGAGACCTTGCCATGCCAAAAAGTTATCCCTATTGAGCCTTGGAATTTCCCTCTTGTAAGACATCCTTATCTTTAGCTTAGATTCTTGAAATCCTTCCTAGAAGCACCAAAATCTCTGATACCAATTGTTGGAATTATAGATGGAGTAACTGAGAGGGGGGGTGAATCAATTACCATAAAAATAGATCCACAGATCCCTTAGATGTCTTAAAACTTAATTACTGCTGTCACTCAGTAGCCACACATAAAAATGATGTAACTCGGTAGATTAATTTGTTACTGATCTTAAGAATTCACAATTATTAACATGTATGCAAAAGAAAATAACATGAACACAAGATACATCGGATTTAACATGGAAACCCAATATGGGAAAAACCACCAAGTAACTAGCTACCAATTTTCACTCTTTTGAAGTGAGCCCTATTAGGAGCCAACCTTGTTAAAGGTTACAAAACACACTATTAGGTGTGACCTTGTAAGAGGATTTAATCACCTTGTTAGGAGTGGCCTTGCTAGAGGACTTTAGAACAATTCAGTTGAACTATCCACCTTGTTAGAAGATTTAAAAAATGGCTGTTAGACCAACTCTATTAAGAGATTTAAGAATTACTGCTACAATGGTGAGAAAGTAATAATAAGTGACTTGAATGAGATGCAACTGAACTTTGCTGATACAGATCTCTCCTCTACTTCAATAGATCCTCACTGATCGAATACAAATCTACTGCTCCTCAAGGATATCTGATCCTTCTTCAAAATTCGCTCACACTTCCTCTTTACAATCAACTCACTTGCATACTCGCTTATTCATACATCCATCCATACATTTGAAATCACAACTTGACCTTTTATTTATACATTACATATTGTCAATTCAGCTCATTTACAAGTTACATTTACCAATAAATAATACATTAGTCAGCTACAAACATTTCATTAAACAAATAAATTTTATTTCCCAAAACAGTGAAATCCTTCATTGGCCAACCCTGCTCGGTAAACACTGCTCCAGAAATGATTCCTAATGTTAACCAAGTGAAGCTCAGTAAACAATGTGAACTCTGCAAAATCCTTTGGAGACTGAGTGAACTCAGTAAGAACTAATTTTCCTTCGCTAACCTTGTGAGCTTGGTAGAAACTATCTTCTGCCATAAAATCATTTAGCGCCTGAGTGAGCTCAGTAGAAATTGTCTTCATAGTGTAACTACCAAAAACACTCAGTAGACTTTGTAATTCACTTTGCTAACCTTCTGAGTTTGGTAGACTCTGTCTTTTACCTTGCTTACCAACTACGCTCGATAGACTCTGATTGATAATTGATATGACATTTGTGTAACATCAAAGACAACACACAATTGAAAAATTGTATCCAACACAAAGTTAGGTTTAAGGTGAGATCATTATTTTTCCTTTTATTTTTTATCATAGTCTAAGTCATTGCAATATAAGTTCAGTAACTTATCTATTATAAAAATAGCTACATTTGTTGCTCCAAATGATGAAGACATCTTCCAAAAAGTAACAAATCTCCTTTAGACAATCACAATCATCTTAGGGAAAAGCCCTATTTATATGTTAATAACAAACATCAAATTTGCTTCTCCCAAGATGGTGAACAAGTTTGCCCCAAAACTTAAATGAAATCATATAAGAGGATCCACATAACTACCTAATTTGTCTAATATGACAAATTGACCACTTATACTATATGGTGTTGTAGCAATTTATTAATAACATATTATAACTGAATGATACATCAATTAGCATGGTGTTGTGCAAAGATTCAGATCAAAAAGTTATTGATAACAAATAGTGAAGATATAAGTGAATGATACATCAGTTAGCATGATAGCTATATAGACTTGATATCAATGGATCCATGTCAATAACTATGCACTAAGAAGATTGACAATCCATGCATACAAGATAGCTACTTAATGATCTCATAAAGATAATCATAGCATGACATGTTGATGATTCACCACTATTGAATAGGAAGATCAATCAATCATGATAAATATTTGATAAAGAAAGATGTTACAAGCTCCTCATTTCTTTGATCAAATACATAATTGACAAACTACCAATATTGGTAAGACATGTTAATAGATTCATTGATTACATACATAGAAGAGAACATGATAAGAACTTGATTTCTTTGATTAGATCAGTCATACATAAAGATAAGATATTATGTCAGAGCTAGATATATATTTGGTGATGGTTAGATACCAATGTTCAATTATTAGTCTAAGAAGTAATTAAGTACAATACAATATGTAGATTGGTGATTAGTAACAAATAAAATCAACTAAGACATATATGATGATAGTAATTGATGACATTGATTAAGATTGTTAAGCATCAATTAATGATAAGTAGATCTAGGAAGTGATTCATACAAGTAACTAATTGATATCCTTTTCATAACAAAATTTTTTTTTATGCTTTTGAAAGACATGATCAAGGATAAACAAGTTGACAATAATTAACATAATCATTAATCAAGAGAAAGGGTGAGACTGCATCATGAGGAGACACATTTAAGAAAATACATTTTTTGGATACAACCATTCTAGCAATCATGATTCATCAAACCTTGTATATCTTAATGAGTATCTCAATTAAGAATTTTGGCTTGAGTGTCAAAGAATGTTGGATACATGTAACTATAAACGTCATAGAGATCACCATTAGATTATGTTGTCAGATCATAAACATCATCATCAATTATTGTTTAAACTTTTATAATTAAATCTTTCAGATGATAGTTAGATCTTATCATGAGAATACAGTTAATTAGTTAACTTTTATTATTATTTTTCAAGTGAATGGGTAGTTAATTGCTTATATTCACTAAAAGAAAGGGTATATTAAGGTTTAAGTCCTTAGAAAATTTAGATGGTAAAATTCCAACTAAACTAACTGATTGCAAAATGGTTAGCCAATGGAATTAAAATATGCAATATTTTTTTGCAATTTTACAACTTTATTGACATTTTACATTCAAACTAACATATGAACCTTACAAACATATCTAAATGGTCCCAAATCATGCCAATATAGAGGTAAGTGGATTGTAGGCACATTCATGGTTTATTGGCCAATTTTATTTCATATAAATTCATATTCAAAAAGATAAAGTTGTTCTAATACAATGCAAGGTAGGAGAATCCCCAAAGAATATGTCCTAAGCCCCAACAATTAACCACACAATAGAATATAAATAATAACACAAAGATTTAGATCCAAATATACCAACTCTCACAATAGAATCATAAGATTTTCATTCAACATTCTCGACTATAAGGCCTTTTGGGTTATGACCAAATACAAAGTAATTACAATAGTAATTATGCAAGAACTCACAAGATCCAAACCCTGGCTAGCGCATATCCACAATCTAGTAGGAAACACCAAGAAGAATCTAAAGTTGTGCTAAAAAACCACCAAGAAACCTTCATATTCTCTAAGTTGTAGCTACTAGCTCTACTAACAAACTTCACTCTCTCAACTTCTCCTTGCTTCCTCCATGCTAGATGAATAATGACTCTAGACTCCACAAGACCCTCTACTTATACTAAAGTAGGAAAAAAGTTTTTCTAACATAATAGAAATTAATTAAACACTCACATTAAATACACCCTCAAGCCATGAGTTGGCTTGGAAACAAACATTAAATGCATGAAATAGTTAAATACTTAGGACATGCCCCAAGTTTACAATGCATAACTAACTCAAAATACTACATAATAATAGACACACTTAGATATTGGTCCATGTTCCATCCAATGATACAAATCCAAGAGCACACATGCTAACTTCCTTAGATCAAAGCTCACAAATACAATCTCCAAAGTTTTTACAAGGAAGAAAAAATCATGACCAACAACCACCAAAAAAACCCTCACTCCAAGATGATTAATCCAATCATCATGCGCTCATAGGAAAAAGTTATCCAATATGGCTAAAACATATCCCCAATCGTGTAAGTCATGACTCCACAAATCTGAGCCCAAAGCCCTTGCATACACGATTTTTGACTTCCTTAGGATGCTTTGCATCATGTTCAAATGTTAAATTTTAATATTTTATTGATATCTTGTTGCATACCACAAATTAAGGCTTACTAGCATGCATGCTTGGACAACAAGGTTGGGTTTAAAGTGAGATTGGTAGTTCTACTTTTAATTTTTTTTATCATTAGTGTACAATCAGTTTGGTTTGTCCATTTCTTCAAAACATTAAATTTGAAATGATATCAAATTTAATTACATTTGATTTGGGACCGAGTCAATTCAAAAAATGTATACATTATCAAGAAATTCAAGTCAATTCCTTGAAACCATTGCTAATTTTGTTTTGATGAGAATTAAGTACTATCAAACAATGGACATGCCAACAAAATTATACTACAAGTAAATGTGCCCCATTGTGGTCTTATCACATCATTAATTTCATTAAATTTTGTAATATTAATTTATTAGGTTTTAAGCACTTGTCACTAATCATTTGACTATTGTTTATGGTCTTTGATAGGGCCATCTTCTAGAAGTAATTTTCAAGATTCTAGGCTTGAATGTGATAAAAATAGGTTTTTTCTATTAGTCTTTATTCCCCCCTGCAATGGCTTAAATTTGATAGTCATGAGAGTCATCAACTCTCTTCTGCAAGGTAAAAGTTTCAGCAACAAGTATGGACACATACAATATTATAATCGAGTTTTCCATGTGTTTGTACTTATTTCTCTAATTCTCACCTTGCAAGAGAGAGTAGACGACTCTTGTGACTATCAAATTTTGGCCATTGCAGGGTGTATCAAAGACTAATGGAAGAAATCTATCTATATCACAATCAAGCTTGTCATTTCAAATATGATATTCTAGAAGAAGAAATGTGATATTCTAGAAGAAGAAGAAGCTTTCAAAGACCATAAACTTACCATTTCAATTGTGATGACCCCCCATTTATTTGTCATGGGTTCATTTTGCTTGCAACAACACGCTCATGGTAATATATGATACCTTGCTATTGCAATTGTGACAAATATTGGTTTAATGTGACATTTATTTTCCATGGGTTTGTTGTTCTTATGACAATAAACCTATGGCAATCTATGGTGCCTTGCTACCATAATTATGATGATTATTGATTTGATATGACATTCATTTTCCATGGGTTTGTTGTGCTTGTGACACGCAACCCATGGCAATCTATGACGCCTTGCTATCACAATTGTGAAGGCTATAAATTTAATGCAATGATTATTTTCCAAGGGTTTTTTGTGCTTGTGAAGGTCAACCCATGACAATCTTTGCCATAATTGTGCCCCAAGTGGCATCGTAATTGCTATGACAAAATAATTCCTATTTTTTTTTTATTGCAACTTATAGGTGACCTTTAATGGTTTTGCGAGAGTTGTGTGTGTCATAATTGTAACACATAGCCATAAAAAATTGGTTACACATGTATTAGTGTATACATATATATGTACATATAAACACATGAATATGTACTTGCATACATATTTATATATAGGTATATGTATGTATATATGTGTGAGTACATATGTAAGTATGCATGTGTGTGTATATGTGTGTGTATGTGTGTATCAAAATGAACAACAACTTGTAGCATTGATGAACAAGATGTATATATCAAAAAATGTCTGCTAATAGAATTATAAGGATAAAACCTAATTTGAAACCAATACATTGGGCCAAAGAATAATTCTCATTTGTAGATGTCCCAAAATAGCTCCAACCTAGATAGCCAAATCTGAAAAAGGAATTTTAATAATCTAAATAAATATTTAAAACTAGTCAAATCCATAATTCATCTATAATTCCTTTGAAGAAATCTAAAAGACCATTGTGCAAAGGTGGGGATCGGACACGAGTAAGATGAATCAAAAAGTGTACACAAATTGAGAAGGATAAAACTACAAAAGCAACCATGTAAAATATAACCAAAGAAATTCCATATTTATATTTGTCCTTGAACAAGTAATATCAAGTATATACCATATCTATCTATCTATCTATCTATCTATCTATCTATACACACACGCGTGCGCGCGCGCGCGCCCACACACACACACACACACACACACACACACACACACACACACACACACACACAAATACATACATACATACATACATATACACATATCAAGCAATTACTAAATAAAAGTTCTTATACAAAAATAAAATATATAGAGGACCCATATACTATTATCTCCTAAAGAATTAATGTTAAAAAAACTATGACTATATTGTAGTCTATAAAATATGAGAGAAAAAACAACCAATCCCTTACACAACAATTCCCTTTCCCTTGTTATCTCCATGCACCTTCTGTAATGCCAGCCTAGCGACATGATCTAAGAATTATTTTGAGATACCAAATTTTCTTCATATGATTATGCTAGGAGGCTAGATGATACTTTACATGATGTGTTTTGAGATGTAATTCTTATGATATATTTTTCATGCTTTCATAGATAGATTATGGATTTCTAACCCAACTAAACCATCTTATGTCTATATTACTATTTGATAAATATTACTTGTAGATATGCATGTTAGTTTGATTCGTGATGTGTGAATAAGTACCAATATATATATATATATATATATATATATATATATATATATATATATATATATATATATATATATATATATATACATACATATATATATATATATATATATACATATATATATATATACATACATATATATATATATACACACATATATATATATATACATATATACATATATATATACATATATACATACATATATACATATATATATACATATACATATACATATATATATATATATATATATATATGTATATATATATGTATATATATATATGTATATATGTATGTATATATGTATATATATATGTATATATGTATGTATATATGTATATATATATGTATATATGTATGTATATATGTATATATGTATGTATATATGTATATATGTATGTATATATGTATATATGTATATATATATGTATATATGTATATATATATGTATATATGTATATATATATGTATATATGTATATATATATGTATATATGTATATATATATGTATATATGTATATATATATGTATATATGTATATATATATGTATATATGTATATATATATATATATATATATATATGTATATATATATATATATATATATATATATATATATATATATATATATATATATATAATTTGTTGATCCAGAGATGGAACCATGGTCCATATAGGCACCTTGAGCCTAGAAGTCCTATACCACTATAATGTCTCATGATTATTTGAGTTCAATTTTCATTCAAATAGGTATTGTCTCATGGTTTGGTCAATATATCTACTCATTCAGATTAATATTTGTATGATATTGCTTGATTCTCAATGTATAAAGTTGTAAAGTATTCTTCCTTTTTTCTTGATTGATCTACTGAAATGGTGATCACTTCGCCTCTATCTAATCACTATCTGTTATGGGTAACCTATCTTCTCCTATTTCTATTTTTCTCTATCTTATGCAAAGCTAGGTGGGCTTGGTGGTAGTGGAAGCTAGTCTTTGTTATTTATTTCCTTATATTGCATTATGTTTTTCCTAATTGGCTAACATGGATACCTTTCCCTTCTCCACTCTCTACTTTGATGTTGGGTAGCGGGACCATCAAGTAGTGGGACCAACAAACCTCATTCTCTTTGTTTTCTTGTTTTGTACTTCTATCTTTACTATCATATGGAGACGAATAGATGTCTTATTAGTACTTGTCGTAGGCTAAGTACTATTGTGTCACTTTATGGATTCCTCATGCTAATCAGTTATTAAATGAGTTCTTATGTACAAATTAGAATTCATTGTATTTGATGTTTTTATATAAAACCAGATTTGTTAAACACTAAATGCTATTTTTTTAACTTTATAATTTTTATATATTACTTTTCTATGTTTTAATTGGTTGAAAGAATTAGAGTTTTATATGTGGATTTATGAATTATTAAGGGCTTTTTACTTGCATCATTTATTTTTACCTTATATTTTTTTGAACTATTGTTTTAGCCTTAATTTTTGGAGATTGTGATAATTAAAATTTTCTTGTATTTTGTTATAATTTATTTATTTTGAATGTTAGCACGAATATATGGTTCATACTATTATTTTTGTTATATTTTAATATAAGTAGATTTAATATTACTATTATTGATTTTAACTTAGATTATAACATAATTGTACATTATAATGATAACTAAATGATTTTTTGTATGCATCTACTTTCTATTAATGTCAAAGTAATAGGAATATAACTTTGTTTTGACCATTTTTCATATTCATTTAAGTCATATAAAAAATTACTAAATCTTATATAAAAATCTTATTCAATTATAAAATATAAATATAATATAATATATGCTTGGGAATTTTTTACCTATTGATTCATTTAAGTCATAACATACATTACTAAATCTTTTATAAAAATATTATTCAATTTTCTATAAAGAAAAAACTTACCCAACATGTACTTTATGACAATTGAATTTTTTTTAATATTCTAACATAATTATTTATTTCTACTCATATTTCTAAATAATTTATTTTCAACTTTAATAATATATTAAAAAATTATTTAACTTTATTATAACTATTTCTTTTAAGGCAAGTACTTAGCCACTATGTGGCACTTGTGTATAATTTTAATTACATGTGCTTTCCTTGCATTGAAATGGGATAGGGTTTTTATTTTGTTCAATGGTCCATTGAAAAATATCTCAAATTGTATTCCTTTCGTATTTAATCAAATACTCAAGTATAGATTCATATTGTTCGCCCATTCCCTCAAAAGGAATATCATGAATAATCTAAATTCTTTGGTTTCATTTGATCAATGACCATCTTTATATGTAAAAATGTGGCTCCTTGTATTTCTTATTGTCTATAATATATCTAATAGTATTTGAACTGAGTTATTAATGAATGAATATGAGTAACAAAGTACATATTGTCTAACATAGCCCATAACAATAGACTTGTCAATTCCCATGTTCCCAATTATCTTTGATGATAGTAATAGTGCATGGCATGTGTCCTTTCTAAATATTTTTAACTATATACATGTATTTTAAAATGTTTAATTTTTCTTCATTCCTCTATCTGACTGGTATCCAATATATTCAATGTCTTCATACAATCTCTAAGAAATGAGCTCTTAATATTTCTTGCCTCAACCCATTGATAATATTAATATTTGAATTCAATGCGTAAACTACATCTTGATTGCTCACATATTATCCTTCAATAGTTTTACCAATAGTTTTAGTGGTAGATATCAATTATCAAAATATTATGTGCTCTTCTTGAACTTGATATAACCAATATTTGAAGTTTATAAGTGAGATTAATTTAATTTAGGTTACACTATTAATAAAGCATACACTATTATGGATGAACACTTTTAGATAATTTGTATGTTCGTAATAGAGTTATAATTTTTAGAGAAGGCTCAGGAAGCTAAATATGTTGACACACATGAACAACAAATCAAACATGTAGAAACATAGGGCATACAAGGTATAGATTCTTTTTTGGCATGTTATCTTCCCCTAATTCCTATTTGATGTATTTTCCTAATTCCTATTTGATGTATTTTCCTTTCCATAACCACACATGCATCTCATTTTCATAATTTTTGTATTTTATATGTAATCTTATTTTATTTCTACCCTACATGATGGAAGGATCATGCTCTGATACCATTATAACTTAGAAAAATAAAGCTCTGAAAATAACTAGATTAAATGTATTCCCTCTCACTTCATAAAATTTAGGAAGGTTTAAACTATTTTGGATTAATGTGATGTTGAGAAGTTAGTAAAAGGATTAGCCTTATTAAAAAATATCTCTCTACTATAGAAAATAAATATTTCACAACATACTCGATCCAAGGCCACTTTCCCCTTTGTGACTTGTAATGAATGCCAATCCAAAACATGAGAAGCATCAGGGATGTATTCTCTAAGTACAAATATACAAAAAATATCATGTACATATGAGTGAGGCTAGATGATTCCTTACATGAAGTTTTTTGAGATATATTTCCTATGATATATTTTACATGCTTTCATATATGGGTTATGGATTGTGGATTTTTAATTTGACTAACCCATCTGATGTCTATATTACTAGTTGGTATATATTACTCATAGATATGCATGTTGGTTTGGTCAGAAATGCAAGCGTGTACAAGAATAGGTGCCAAAAGCCTTTACATTTTTTGTTGATTTGAAGATAGAACTGTGGTCCATACAAGCACCTTAAGCCTAGAAGTCCTATTGGGGGAGTTAGCTATGTTTGGTTTAATGATATTTTATTTGAGGCTTCTTTTTTATTTAAATTTTATGATATTTTACTTGATGCTTAAATTTATATTTATCTGAGCATATATGGGTGCACACATATATACCCAAATAAATATATATGTATTATTTCTTGTATGTGACTAATAAGTGAAAGATGAATTAAATAAATAAATTTTAAAAAATATTTAAGAGGTTTCAACACAAAACCTTCCACCTTTCAATTTCACCCACAACCAAGTCACCCATTTATCTCTTCATAAATCATTAAAAGGAAAATAGCTTTTAACTCATGACTCAGTACGATGATGTAGAGGGCTAAGGATAACAAAATGTCATGAGAATTGAACCCATGACCCATGAACTAAGATGGTAGAACTTAACTAATACACTACAAGAAATATTTAGAATTGAACCTTCTTGACCATGTAGATAACTATGAACTAGTGGGAGAGATTAAACAAACTCCCAAACATAAACAAATAGGTTGAATTAATAAATACAACATTAGTTGGGGATCAGTTGTAATGGATGCAACCATTCCAATGACAAATTCTCCCTATAAAATAACACATTCTTGACAAAGAAAAATGTCAAAAAATTAAGGCAAAAAATATAGTTAAAACTATTGAAGGAGCTCACAAAAAAGGAAATTCTGGAGAAACTAGGAAGAGGGAGGAAACTAGACTTACTTGAAGGCTAGGAAACTAGAGGCTTACCCATAGAGACACCATCAACAACCTTGCACAGGAAATCAAGTAGGCTTGACTACTCTCTATCTTTCATATTGATACTTATATGAAATAATTGAAAGGAATAATCATGGATGTATGTCTTAAGGAGGAAATTGCTTCTTGCTATTATATCTGGATATTTCAAGTCTTTGGTGAATGTGTCTCCATGTTTTATGTTCATTTCTTCTATACTTTAAGTTTGGGATTTGAATGCTAGGAGTTGAATTCCCTTGAGAAGGGTGGGTAGTAGGGTTTTAGCCTAGAGATTCAACCTAGGTGATGCTTGGGAAACCCTTATTTGTTCAAACCAAATTTGGGAATTCAATTCATAGTATCCTTTATATTTTTTTGAGTCTTTTGGAATAAATGCATAGGTATATTTCACATAGATGCATTTATACTGAACATATGCATAATCCTACAAACACCTAGTTGTTAGCCTCTTGCCATCCTATCTAAATAAATGTGTCATTCTGCTTAACATATGCATATTTTTTCTACACATATGCACTAACTTTATAAATGTGTCACTCTTCTTAATACATGCTAAATTATTCTTACTGAATAGACAAAACTAGTAAAAGAAATACATATGTGTAGTTTAAAAAGACATGCACAACTATATTAAACATATGTGCTGAAATAATAAATGCACAATCCTAATGTAAAATTTGCCTCTTTTCTTGATGAATGTACGGTTTAAATAGAAGCACAATAGTAGAGGATGAATGTGCATGATAATTGAATAAATACATATGTTTATGTTTGTTTAAGGAGATCATATTTCCATAGTCCATTATGTTTTATGATTGTTGGTCATTTTTGTTGTTCTTTTGATGTTTTGGTCATCCATTAGTTTTCATTTTAGTACATTCTTTCTATTACTCTACATTTGACCAAGGGCATGTTGTTATTCTTGTGATGTAACATTTTTTGGGTTAGTGAGACATATTTGTGTTTCAATTTTTCTTGAGTAGGGTAGAAACCCTAGGCAAGGGGCTCACCATAGATGTTGGAGCCCACAAGTGGCTGTCAAGGATCCTATGTTTGGAAGCTAGAGCCTTGCACATGATGGTTCCATTAGATGAACTTATGGGTTGGGTTTGGGTTTCAAACTAAACAAGACAATTGTGGAAGTAATGTTGGAGTACTTAGAGTAGGGACATCCTGTGTATCTTATAGGTCCCTAGCTCAGGTAGTTGATCCCAACACTACTAGACTGTGCCTTGTCAAGTTGGATTACTTAGGGAAACACATTATATGTAGCAAGATGGTCTTAAGCCTAGGTGATGGATCCAACCACTTCAGGAAGGTACAATGACACTCACCTAGACGTGGTTAAAACCCTTCACTATTGCCTTTGTCCTTGGTGGTCTTTTGGTCTTTCACCCTTGCATTGTACTTGTTGCTTTTGTTGGGGTTCAATCTTTAGTTCTATCTTAGACCTATTTGATCATGGTTTTGTCTCCTGCCTTAGGGTCCACATGGTTGGGTGGAAAAAAATTTGATGCTTGTACATGGCATAGAATTGGAGTTTTTATGATTCTTATGAGGATGTGTTAAATCATTATGTACTAGATATATTTTAAATTGATGTGAAATGTGAACCCCAAAAGGGGAAAGTTCTTATTGTATTCAGAGGAAAACATTATAAATAGGGCAGGTAGACAAAAGAGGGGGTTAAATAGGGAACTCATATTATTAATATATTTGTTCTCTTCCTCTTTTTAAAGCTTATTAATGGAAATTATAATGGGTATCTCTTTTGGAAAATTAAAATACATTGTATATAAAGAATTCAATGAAAAATGTGTTTAATCTTTGATTACAACATTTAATTTACAAGTATAATTATTTATATGAATATTGTAATTGTGATTATAACTTAGAGGTAGGATTTGCTTCAATAAATCAAACCTAAATACTTTAAAGAAATGAATCGAGGAACTTAATTATTAGGGAAACTGTTTTAGAGTAAACTATTAATTTGATTTAATTTATTAATTACCTTTGCTCCCTTCTTAAGATTTTTCTTTATGCACTTGCATTTTCATTTAATAACTAATTAATAATTATTAAATGTCATTTACCTCTTAGGGTTTCCCTTTTAGGTTTTACGATCTCCTTCTATAAGGATTGATCTTTTGTAATTATCTCTCATTCTTTTAGTCTGATAATATAATTTACATATTCACAGAGAAAAACTCTTGCCTCTTCTTTGTCTTTCTTCTCTATAATAGGTACTTGCATGCAGGTGTTCTTCAAGTTTTGTGGATTTGTATTGCTTAAATCCTTCATGGTATTAGAGCTTGACCTACTGTAGCTTGTTCTTATTTGGAGAAAAAGAAGAACAAGGGTTTGACATAACATATCTGGATTTTTTCAAGTATTTTTTTGTGAAAATAGGTGGGTCTATGAATTTTGGAGCACTTTGAAGCCAAATAGACCTCACAATTGGATTCAAAGGACATCAAAACCCTTATTTTTAAATACAATTTGTTGATTTTGGACAATGTTGACAGGGGAAGCAATTTGTTTTGCATACAAGGGTCGTACAACCTTTGGCACACACTCTAAGGTGGAAAAATTTAGAAAAATTGAAAAAAAATAAAACAAATACTTTTTAAAAGCACCATCAATTAATGTTTGCTACAACAATTAGCAAAACTGCTAACAGTTTGGATAACCTCCAATGGTCACCACATGTAGTTTCCCTTAGTGGCAGTGGAGCTCCATTGTGTGGTCACCATCTCTCCTCCACAATGCTACTAGCTCTCCTCCACTAGTGATCTCAACCACTACTTAGCCCAAGCTTCGCTTAGTGATGAAGTACTGCTCTGATACCACTAATGAGGATACAACTTTGATACCACTTGATGTCGGTATGCTCTGATACCACTGACAAAGGGCCACACCACCCTTACCAACTCACAACCAAGAATGTAACAATATGAAGACAATTTTATTATACTTGAAAATCCAATAGTAATTACAATAACATTTTTGCAAGATCTCTCAAGATCCAATCCAAAACCCAAGCTAGTCCAGATCCACACTTTGGTAGAAACCTCCGAGATCTCAACTTGTGCTCGCAAGTCACCAAGCAACCTCCTTGTTTCTAAACCGCAGTCACTAGCTCTTCTCACAAACCTAATCCAAGATCCAACTGTAAACTGCCTCACATTTGGCGCTCTGTCTACACACTCACAAGTCCATCACAATCCTGCTGTAAACTGCCTCACATTTGGCGCTCTATCCACAGACTCAGGAAAACTCACTCTTCACTTTTTCCTTCTCTTTCACACCTTGAAGCCTTCACACCTTCCAAAGCTTCTCCTTCTCAAGCTTTTCACCTTCTTCTCAAGCTTCTACTCCTCGAGCTTCTCCTTCTTGAGCTTTCACTTCTCAAGCTTCCACTTCTCAAGTTTCTCCTTGAGCTTGATTAGAAATGCTCATATGCCTTGCTTAAATAGGCACTTACCACCCAATGCATGACTTATCCACAACCTTCTAGAATTCCTCCACAATCTTCTACAACTTCCATAACCTTCTAAAATATTCATAACTTTCTAGAATTCTATCCACACCTTGATAAATGGAATGACAACCATTTATTTTTTATTTTTTTCTATTATGCCACCTATGCACCTCGAAAATAGAAATACCCTTTTCCTTTCTTTTCTCCTTTTTTTCCCCTTTTAATTTTTTTAAATTTATTTCTCCTCTAATTTTTGTCACTTTCTCTCTCCTCCAGATTTTAAATTTTTTTTTTTTTTTTTTTTTACAGTTTTTTTTTTCAATAATTTTCCCATGCAAGATGCTCCTGCATCAGACTCCCCCGGTAGCTAGAAAAGTGTGTCCCACACTTTGACACCAAAAAAGAAAGATCTACCACCATCTTCATCTTCACCAAAGGTTTCCACCTCAACGGGGACAAGAAAACTACCATGCAAATCTTCCACATCTGCATTACTCTATCAAACACCAGAATCTCAACCATCCAATTAGCATGCTCACTCCCAAGAACAAACTGAACATAATTCTTCATCAACAAACCCTCATTCACATCAGCAACTAGTGAATCCACACCAATAGCAACAAACCCTACATCAACAGCCACATGTAGATCTCCATCAACACATGCCAAACTCTCTACACCAGCAACCTCATTGCTCACAACAAGATGCTTTGCAAGATACAAGTCACCAACAACAACTAGATCATCCACGACCGAGTGCTCCACAATCTCCATGTCAGACTCAACCATTTGATCATGAAAACCAACCTCTATCCCAACATCGACAACATTAGGAATATCTTCAGCAACAACCTCTAGTTGCTCTGCAGGTTCTGCATCAGACTCCACAAACTAATCAGCAAAACCAACCTCTTCCACCTTGACCTTCTTAGCTTGATCAACCAATCTAGCATCCAACTAAGAAATCATCTTAGAAAAATTCCTCTCCACTATATCATGGATTTTTGCAATCATCTTAGGGTCCAATCCTCTTGGATCCATCTTCCAAGATCTTCGTAAACCCTCTGCAACAAATCATTCCCACGCTCCTTGTGATAACCAAATTGTTTGCAAGTCAGATCGCAACCTGCCACCTTGCACAGACAATCAGGAACCGCATCACAAGTCTAGGACAATGGATCTGCAATCCACAAGCTCATGCCACAACAAGATCAAACTTTCATCTTTGCATCCATCGATCAAACTGCATGTCCTCCCAAGGTCCTGGTGCAAACTACCTCAGCTGCAGCAATCTGTTTACATGCTCAATAACTCACTCTAATAAACTTCACCCAACCAAGGTCCTGGTACAAACTGCCTCACACTTCGGCGATCTGCTTGTACACTCAAGAACTCCTGCTCTAATAAACTTCACCCTACCAAGGTCCTGGTACAAACTGCCTCACACTTCGATGATCTGCTTGTACACTCAAGAATTCCTGCTCTGATAAACTTCACCCAACCAAGGTCCTGGTACAAACTGCCTCACACTTCGGCGATCTACTTGTACACTCAGGAACTCCTGCTTTGATACCACTGATGAAGTACTGCTCTGATACCACTAATGAGGATACAACTTTGATACCAGTTGATGTCGGTACGCTCTGATACCACTGACAAAGGGCCACACCACCCTTACCAACTCACAGCCAAGAATGTAACAATATGAAGACAATTTAATTATACTTGAAAATCCAATAGTAATTACAATAACATTTTTGCAAGATCTCTCAAGATCCAATCCAAAACCCAAGCTAGTCCAGATCCACACTTTGGTAGAAACCTTCGAGATCTCAACTTGTGCTCGCAAGTCACCAAGCAACCTCCTTGTTTCTAAACCGCAGTCATTAGCTCTTCTCACAAACCTAATCCAAGATCCAACTATAAACTACCTCACATTTGGCGCTCTATCTACACACTCACAAGTCCATCACAATCCTGCTGTAAACTGCCTCACATTCGGCGCTCTGTCCACAGACTTAGGAAAACTCACTCTTCACTTTTTCCTTCTCTTTCACACCTTGAAGCCTTCACACCTTCCAAAGCTTCTCCTTCTCAAGCTTTTTACCTTCTTCTCGAGCTTCTACTCCTCGAGCTTCTCCTTCTTGAGCTTTCACTTCTCAAGTTTCTCCTTGAGCTTGATTAGAAATGCTCATATGCCTTGCTTAAATAGGTACTTACCACCCAATGCATGACTTATCCACAACCTTCTAGAATTCCTCCACAACCTTCTACAACTTCCATAACCTTCTAAAATATTCATAACTTTCTAGAATTCTACCCACACCTCGATAAATGGAATGACAACCATTTATTTTTTATTTTTTTCTATTATGCCACCTATGCACCTCGAAAATAGAAATAACCTTTTCCTTTCTTTTCTCCTTTTTTTCCCCTTTTAATTTTTTAAATTTATTTCTCCTCTAATTTTTGTCACTTTCTCTCTCCTCCAGATTTTTTTAAAAAAATTTTTTTTTACAGTTTTTTTTTCAATAATTTTCCCATTCTTATCTCTCCTCACACTTTCTTGAGCTCTCCTCACACTTTCTCTCTCATTTCTCTCTCTCATCACTTTCTCTAGATCCTTGTGTACTTTCTCTCCTTACTCTCTCCCTCTTCTGACTTTCTCTCACCACTTTCTCTCTCTTATCACTTTCTCTCTCTTATCACTTTCTCTCTCCTCTCACTTCTCTCTCCTTACTTTCTCTCTTATCACTTTCTCTCTCCCCACACTTCATCCCTCCTTGAACTCTCTCTCACTTCTCTCTCATTTCTTTGTCTCTCATCACTTTCTCTGCTTACTTTCTCACATCAATTTCTCTCTCCCTCTTCTGACTTTCTCTCTCACCACTTTCTCTCTCTTGTCATTTTTTCTCTCCTCTCACTTCTCTCTCCTCACACTTTATCTAGATCCTTGAACTCTCTCTCCTCTCACTTCTCTCTCATTTATTTCTCTCTCATCACTTTCGCTAATTACTTTCTATCTCATCAATTTCTCTCTCCTCACACTCTCTCCTTTTGACTTTCTCTCACCACTTACTCTCTCTTGTCACTTTCTCATTCCTCTCACTTCTCTCTCCTTACTTTCTCTCTCATCACTTTCTCTCTCTTCACACTTTATCTCTCTTTGAACTCTCTCCTCTCACTTCTCTCCCATTTCTTTCTCTCTCCTCACACTCTCTCCCTCTTCTAATTTTCTCTCTCACCACTTTCTCTCTCCTCTCACTTCTCTCTCCTCACACTCTCTCCCTCTTCTAATTTTCTCTCTCACCACTTTCTCTCTCCTCTCACTTCTCTCTAATTTCTCTCTCCTTTCTCTCTCTCTCTCTCATCACACTTTCTCTCTCCTCACACTCTCTCCCTCTTATTACTTTCTTCTTGAACTTTCTCTCCTCTCACAAGTCTCTCCTTACCTTCTCTCTGAACTCACTTTATCTCTCTTTACACTTTCTCTCTCCTTGAACTCTCTCTCTCTCCTCTTACTTCTCTCTCATTTATTTCTCCCTCATCGTGCTTTCTCTCTTACACAAGTTCTCTACCTTCTCACACTCTCTCCCTCTTCTTACTTTCTCTCTCATCTTGAACTTTCTCTCCTCACACTTTCTCTCTCCTTGAACTCTCTCTCTCCTCACACTTTCTCTCTCTCTCATCACACTTTCCTTTCTCTCTCATAAATTTCTCTCTCCTCACACTTTGTCTCTCCTTGAACTTTGTCTCTCCTTTCTTTCTCTCTCATCACACTTTCTCTCGCTTCACACTCTCTCCCTCTTCTTACTTTCTCTTCTTGAACTTTCTCTCTCATCTCACAAGTCTCTCCTTACTTTCTCTTTGAACTCATTTTATCTCTTCTTTCTTTCTCTCTCATCACACTTTCTCTCTCCTCACACTCTCTCCCTCTTCTTAGTTTCTCTATTCTTAAACTTTATCTCTCCTCTCATAAGTCTCTCTCCTTAATTTCTCTCTCCTCTCTCTCTCTCTCCCCCCTCACACTTTATCTCTCCTTTCAAATCTCTCTCTCTCTGCTCACTCACTTTTCTCTCCTTTCTCTCTCTCTCTCTCATCACTTTCTCTAGATCCTTGTGCACTTTCTCTTTCATCACTCTCTCTCTCTATGTAATATCCCTGTAATAAGGAAATGTAATATTGAACCATATTTATAATGAATTAAAATGATATATAAATGAAATAAGTAATTGATTTGGATGTATAAAATTGAATAATAAATTATTAAAGATAAATGTCAAAAGAAAATTAAACAATAAAAACATATATTATTAAATAAACAATATCAAAAGAATAAACATTATATTTAAACACCTATCAGTAAATAATTATCTAAGTGAATTAATATAATCAAATAGTTAGAAGACCCATCAGTCACAACCTTTACATAGGTTGACCAACAATATATAAAATCATGATTGGTTATTGAATGGAAGGAGGGAAGAAAAATACATATATTGGCATATTAGTTGGGAGCAATAAATTGGATCATACATGGGAGCACTTGACGAGAATAAAAGGTCAAACTAACCGAGCGGTGAAGGGAGACCAAGTCATGTGACATTCTGAGCACTTAAAGTTCATTTAATATTTGAATCAAATCCATCCTCAAATATAAGGAGGGGAGTTCATGTGGAATTCCATAAGGCAAGCAAAAGACATTTGAAACCCCAAAATTATAAAGGCAAGCAAAAAACATTTGAAATCCCGAAATTATAGGGGGTGAGTATGAAAAGGTATTTTCCATCATTTAAATAATAATAATATGTTTTCTTATAAGGAAAGATGTTTCTTATATTTATTTTATAGTTTTTATTTCACTATATATATAATTAAAAGATATCATAATATATTTGTATTATTTTAAGTGGTATTCAGAAATATAAATAAATTAATTATTTAGTTTATGCATTTTTTAATAAAATGAATTAAGAACCCATAGTGCTAGTATATGGACATTGCTTGCCCATATAAATTGATGGAGACACAACCCAAGCACAGAATGGACACAACAGGAAAGGGAAAACTTTATTAACTATGAAAATATGCTAGTACACTTAGTGTAGAGAAAATAGACTCCAAAACATGCCCTATGGGCTTACAATAGCATAAATTTGGAGATAATTTCTTCTCCCAGTACCTTCTCTCAAACTCCACTCCGAACTGCCTTTTACAATCCCAGAAATGTCCTTATATAGATTCCAAAGGGTTAAGAATTAGGAATACATTCTAAAAAGTGCTAGTTGGCATCCACTGCCAAAATGGAAGGCTCCAGAAGTCACTTTAGAAGTTGGTACAAAATTAAAAAAATCTAGAAATGGTAGCCGAACTTTCAGGAGGCATAACGTTTGAATTGTAACTTCGATCAACGAACCATTTACATTTTTGAAAAGCTCTTAGAGTGCTCTATAGCCCTATGGACAAGCTTTGCTTGTCCCCCATTTTTTGGCCCTGTACGAGGTCATTTAATGCCTCAAACCTGACTTTGAAGCATTCTTAGGAGGTCTCTAGAAACTGAAAAACTGTGATAACTTTCAAACCATGCAGCCTTTTGACCTGATTATTTTTCTGGAATGTTCTAAATTACAATTTTAATCCTCCCTCCAATTTACACCTTATGATTCACCATAATTATGGCTCAATTACATAGTCCTATTTTTTTGACATTTACACATATCCCAAGTGTTAGAATTCTTTAGAATAATTGAGAGTGGGGGGGGGGGGGGGGGGGGGTGAATCAGTTATCCAAGGTCCAAATGCCCTAATAATACTTTTTCTCAAATTATAGTGAGCCCATAAACTTTTCATCCATCCAAGCTTAAAATAATCATCCTAGCAAATTACAGTAAATCAATATGCAACAATAAAACATGCAAGATCAACACATGACACAATGATTTACGTGGAAACCCAATTTGGGAAAAACCACCAGTAACATGCTACTTGATTCTCACTCTTCTAAAGTGATGCCCTGTTAAAAGCCTACCTTGTTAAAGGCTTACAACACACTGTTGACCTTGTTAGAGGATTTCACCAAACTGTTAGGAATGGGCCTGATCAAAGGACTTTAGAACATTCACTTGGAATGTTACCTTGTTAAAGGATTTACCTCATGGCTATTAAACCAACCTAAGTCCATAGGATTTAAACTAAATGTTACAATTGCTAGAGAGTAATGATAATAGCTTTTTGATCTGATACAAATTACAACATACTTTGCAGATTTCAGATCTCACTTTAGTTCTATCCTTTTGCTTGGCTTTAATCACTTCATCTCTGACAACTTGTCTTCCTCTCAAGGTTTGTCTCCTTGAGTCTTCTTACTCATCATGTCAATGCAATCATCCTTGTGGTTGTCTATCCAAATAGAGTTTTTGTGCTTTCTTCTCCTTAGCACCTTCTTCAGCACTTCATGCTTTTATGCTTGACCACCTTCTCTTCTCTCTGCTTCATGACCTTATGACTCCTTAAATAGAAATCTGGTTTTCCTTTTCCACTCAATTCTCCCTCTCCAATTTTAGGGTTTCAAATGGATTAGGTAAGATACAATGTATCTACCCCATATCTTGCTCTTATCTAGAAAACTTCATCTAGAGTCCAGTTGTATTCTCCAAAAATGTTCTACATGGTGTTTTGTGCCACCAACTCATCATTCTTATCTTCTATTTAATTCACAGATTTCTAGATAACAACCTTGTCAGCTTAGATTTGGCAAATCTTTGATTTTCAAAATAATGCAGCAACTTGACATTATTGGTTTACTGATGCTCGACATCTCTGTGCTACTTGACACTATTGGTTTTCTGATGCTTAGCATCTGTTTCTGCTCGACACTTGATTTTACTTGGCATTTGAAGTTCACTCGGCATCTGTAGTTCACTTGGCACCTAAAGTTCACTCGGTACCTGAAGTTGAACTTGCTCGGCTTCAACTAGGAATTTGTTCGGCACCTACTAGCTTGCTCGACTTTCTCTCTCTAATGAATTTTAGTTGGGCTTTATAGATGTCTTAGCTAAAACCTTACATCTTTGATATGTTTTAGTGTGCCCATTCTCTATGTCTTAGAGTATGTCATCAATACACTTTTTCATCAATGGCTTAGCTGATCCTTCTACTTCATTCCAACATCATAACTTCAACCTTTCTCTAGGTGTTCTAGTTATACCTTATTAATTGCCTCCTCAATGTCACTCAACCACTTGATAGTATTTGGATCACTAAAGCAATTATCGTTCCTGCAAGTAGCAAGTTTGAAATAAATGAAAAAAAAATGATTGAGATCATTCTTTAGCAGTTTCATATGATCATTCCAACAATTTTCTTCATGATCTTTTCAATCATTTCCAACAATCTCCCTCTTTGGCATTGATGGAAAAACCAAACTGATCAATTGATCAACTTAGTTACCACCAAGATTGTATACGTTGTCTACTACTTTTCTTGGCTGCTGCATCTTTACTACTGATCTCATATATATCTTTCAGTTTCTTCATTAATCTCCCTATCTCATATATATCTCCCTCTTTCATATATATCTCCCTCTTGCTTTGTATTGATCAGGTTTCTGCATATTTCTCCCTCTTTGACATAAATACCAAAGATGTAACATCTTTAACATGTGAAGTATAAGCTTTGGCTTGTTGAAGTCTTCTCCCTCTATCACCATGCTTGTGATTGATTTGGAGTTTCTGCTCCTACTGTCATCCTCTGCATCATTCTTCTGATATTTCAATGATTTGTTCCTGTTGATGCAGGGCATCATCCTTATTGCTTTAAACTGCTTGAGTTAGGGGTATTACCCCCAACTTGCCTCTAAGATATTCATAAGCATCCTTGGGAAATGGTTTGGTGAAGATATCTGTAGTTTGTTCCTTTGTGTGAATGTATTCCAACTTCACTTGTTTGTTTTCTAACAATTCTCTGACATAGTGATACTTGATTGCAATGTGCTTGGTTTTTGCATGCATTACTGGATTCTTGGATATGTTTATAGCACTTGTATTATCACAATACAGTATCACAGGTTTAGTTACCTCTTCTTTCATTCCTTTCAATAGATGTGTGAGCCACACAATGTTTGTGCAATTTATTGCAGCTGCTACATAATCTGATTCTGCAGTTGACTGGGATGTGCAAGTTTGTTTCTTGCTAGTCCAAGTAACTAGCCTTTTACCTAAAAATAATGCACTTCCACTTGTGCTTTTTCTGTCATCAATATTGCCTCCCCAATTTGCATCTGTATATGCATTGAGTTCAAACTTTTCATTCTTTTTGTAGTATAGACCAAAGTTATCAGTTCCTTTAAGATATCTAATTATTCTTTTTACTGCTATGAGATGATTTTCTTTGGGATTAGCAGAGAATCTAGCCACTATTCCAACTGCTAATGCTATGTCTGGTATGCTATGTACAACATATTGTAGTTTTCCAATCATGGATTTGTACATTGTTTGATTGACTTCAACTGATTCATCATTTTTGGACAGCTTATTTCCTGTCGCCATTGGTGTGCCAACTGGTTTGGACTCCTCCAATCCAAACGTTTTAAGTATCTCTTTGATGTATTTTGATTGTGTCACAAATATACCATGCTTTAGTTGATGTACTTGCAATCCAACAAAAAATTTGATTTCTCCAAACATAGACATCTCAAATTCATGTTTCATTTTGTCAGCAAAGCCTTTGCAAAGCACTTCCTTTCCTCCAAACACTATGTCATCCACAAAGATTTCAGATACAATAATATCCTTAACTTCGTCTGATTTGATGTACATGTTGCTGTTAGCATCAGTTCTTTCAAATCTTATTTGCACTAGATACTTGTGAAGTCTCTCATACCATGCTCTGGGTGCTTGTTTCAGACCATAGAGTGCTTTATGTAATTTACAAACCATATCCTTGTTGTTCTCATCAACAAATCCCTCTGGTTGTTCAATGTAGACTTCTTCTTCTAGTATACCATTTAAAAAGGCAGACTTTACATCCATCTGCTAAACTTTGAAATCTTTATATGTAGCATATGCAAATAAAGTTCTTACTCCTTCCATTCTAGCAACAGGGGCGAATGTTTCCCCATAGTCTAGTCCTTCTTCTTGAGCATAACCCTTGCATACTAGTCTAGCTTTGTTTCTAGTAATCTCACTATTCTCATCTAGCTTGTTTCTGAATACCCACTTGGTGCCAATCACATTCTTGTCAACTGGTCTGGGAACCAAACTCCAGGTTTTGTTCTTCTTTATTTGATCAATCTCTTCTTCCATAGCTTTATACCAGTCATCATCTTGTAATGCACCATATACTATCTTAGGTTCAGATTTGCTGATCAGACATGATTCATGTCTTAGTCTGTTCCTTGTCATTGGTCTTACATATTTGTCACCAATTATCTATTCAACAGGGTGATGTCTTTTTACATATTTGGATAATCTTGGTTCTGCCCTTGTTTCCATGTTTGATCTTTCTGATTCAGGGTCACTATGTATTGAGTTGTCAGGTTGTTCTTCATCTATTTCATTTGTACTGACTTCAGAATCAGATTGTGCATTTCCTTCATTCTGCAACTCGACTTCTGAATGCAACTCGACATTCACTAGTTGTGACTCGGCTGAAACTGAAATTTGTTGTTGAGTTTCAATTTGATTGACAACATCCTCATCAATAGACATTCCTTCATAAGAATACACAAAGGTTCTATATTCATTCGTTCTTTTTGGTTCTTTAGCTTGGACTTCTGTATGCTCATCAAAGTTTACCTTTGCACTTTCCACAATTTTGTTAGTGTTAGTATTCAAACACTTATACGCTTTACTTCTAGTGGAGTAACCAAGGAATATGCCTTCATCACTTTTTGCATCAAATTTTCCATTTCTAGCATCTTTAAGGATAAAGCATTTGCAACCAAATACTTTGAAATGTTTTACATTGGGTGAGTGACCATACCATAATTCAAAAGGTGTTGTATTTGTACCTTTCTTGACTTGTACTCGGTTCAATGTATGAACAATTACACTTACATCTTCTCTCTAGTATTTTAGAGCAATGGTCTTTTCCATCATTAATGTTTTGGCACAATCAATCACAGATCTATTTCTTCTTTCAGCAATTCCATTCTGTGGGAGAGTTCTAGGAGCTGATGTTTGTCTTTTGATTCCTTTGTCATCACAAAATATCTCGAATTCATTTGATGTGAATTCACCACCTCTATCTGATCTCAAGCATTTCAAGCTTTTTCCTGTTTCCTTTTCAACTCTAGCCACATACCACTTAAAAATTTGAAAGGCATCAGATTTTTGTCTTAAGAACATAACAGTCATCATCTTGGAATAGTCATCAACAAACAACATTATGTACTTATCTTCTCTATAGCTTTGTACTTCCATTGGACCACATAAGTCAGTATGAACTAACTCAAGTACTTCTTTAGATGTATAGTTTTTGCTTTTGAAACTTGACTTTGTCATCTTTCCTAGTTGACATTGTTTGCACATGATATTATCAGGCTTCTTCAATTTTGGTAAACCTCTAACTTTTTTCATTTTACTGATATTGAACAGATTGTCGAAGTTGACATGACATAGCCTTTTGTGCCATAACCATTCATCATCAAATTTTGCAACAAAACAAGAGACATCATCCATATCAAGGTAAAATAGATTACTTCTTGTTTGATCTCCTTTTCTTATCAATTTACCATCAGTATCATAGATTTTTGCAATTTTGTTTCCAAATTCTACTTTGCATCCTATATTGCCTAACTGTGAGACACTCGACATGCATTATCACATGAAATTTTCTTTGTGAGCTTAATGGAACCTTTTCCTTTGATTTGACATGGAGCATCATTACCAAATCTAACACTATTTCCATCATACTGAGTAAAGTTAACAAACTTACTTTTGTCTCCTGTCATGTGATGTGAGCATCCACTGTCTATGATCCATCTGTCATTCTTGTTCATACATGTTAGCAGTGTTGTAGGCTCTTCTTCATCAGATTGGTCCTTCATGACTACATAAACAAATTCATCATCATTATCATTAGAATTTTCTTCAACAATATAACACTTCTTGCCTTTGTCTTTGTAATCTCTCTTTTCATCATCTCTTCTGAATTTGTATTTGTTGCCTTCCTTGTAATCCTTTTTCTGTGTACATCTGGTAGCAATATGTCCTACTTCATTGCAATTGAAACAAATTATAGGCATCTTACCTTTGAATTTTCCTTTTCCTCTGTGAAATCTTCTAGCTAGCAAAGCTTCAAATTGTTCCACATCTTCCTCATCAGTGCTACTGTCGCTGGATACATATTTCATCTTTCTTCCCTTCTTTGATTTCACCTGTTCAACATCTTTCAGTGATAGCTTGGCTTTGAAAGTAGATTCAACATTCTTAGGTCTGTAGTTGTCAAAGTTAGATAACTCAAATGCAGTGAGTCTACCCACTATACCTTCAAAACTTAGATTGTTTCCTGGTACACATCTTAGTTCTTGTATTGCTGATACTCTAATAGCATAGATAGGGAGAAAAGTTCTTAAGAACTTACTATTAATAGTATCTTCATCCAATTGACCACTCAAACATCTTATTGCACTTACCACTTCCTTTATTCTTGCGCCATACTAGGCAACATTCTCATTTTCCTCCATTTTCATATCATCAAATTTTCCTCTGAGGCTTTCTCTTTTTGCTCTTTGTACATTCTGATCTCCTCCATAGATGTCTGATAGGGCCTTCCACATTTTGAATGCAGGGTCACATCCTTTGATATCATCAAATTCAGCATAGTTGAGTGCAGAAGCAATCTCCAGCATTGTCTGGTTGTGTTCCTATTTATTTTTCAAATCTTCTGTAGTAAGAGTACCAATTGGATCAACATGTTTAGTAATAATTGAATTTTGGGCATAATCTCCTATGGATCCAAGATGTAGCTTCATCAAACTTTTCCATGCAACAAAATTGTCTTTGTTGAGCTTGGGGACTTCTCTCTTAGGCATTTTGATCTTTCCTGCTTATAGTCCCTTTAAACTGAATCAACAACTAGGCTCTGATACCAATTGTTAGAATTCTTTAGAATAATTGACAGGGGGGGGGGGGGGGGGGTGAATTAGTTATCCAAGGTCCAAATTCCCTAATAATACTTTTTCTCAAATTATAGTGATCCCATAAACTTTTCATCCATCCAAGCTTAAAATAATCATCTTAGCAAATTACAGTAAATCAATATGCAACAATAAAACATGCAAGATCAACACATGACACAATGATTTACATGGAAACCCAATTTGGAAAAAACCACCAGTAACATGCTACTTGATTCTCACTCTTCTAAAGTGATGCCCTGTTAAAAGCCTGCCTTGTTAAAGGCTTACAACACACTGTTAAATGTGACCTTGTTAGAGGATTTCACCAGACTGTTAGGAATGGGCCTGATCAAAGGACTTTAGAACATTCACTTGGAATGTCACCCTATTAAAGGATTTACCTCATGACTATTAAACCAACCTAAGTCCATAGGATTTAAACTAAGTGTTACAATTGCTAGAGAGTAACGATACTGGCTTTTTGATCTGATACAACTTACAACATACTTTGTAGATTTCAGATCTCAGTTTAGTTCTATCCTTTTGCTTGGCTTTAATCACTTCAGCTCTGACAGCTTGTTTTCCTCTCAAGCTTCATCTCCTTGAGTCTTCTTACTCATCATGCCAATGTAATCATCCTTGTGGTCGTCTATCCAAACAACATTTCTGTGCTTTCTTCTCCTTAGCACCTTCTTCAGCACTTCATGTTTTTATGCTCGACCACCTTCTCTTCTCTCTGCTTCATGACCTTATGACTCCTTAAATATAAATCTATTTTTCCTTTTTCTCTCAATTCTCCCTCTCCAATTTTAGGGTTTCAAATGGATTAGGTAGGATATAATGTATCTACCCCATATCTTGCTCTTATCTAGAAAGCTTCATCTAGAGTCCAGTTGTATTCTCCAAAAATGTTCTACATGGTGTTCTGTGCCACCAGCTCATCATTCTTATCTTCCATTTAATTCACAGATTTCTAGATAACAACCTTGTCGGCTTAGATCTGGTGAATCTTCGATTTTCAAAATAATGCAGCAACTTGACATTATTGGTTTACTGATGCTCAACATCTCTATGTTACTCGACACTATTGGTTTTTTGATGCTCGGCATCTATTTCTGCTCGACACTTGATTTTACTTGGCATATGAAGTTCACTTGGCATCTGAAGTTCACTCGGCACCTGAAGTTCACTCAGCACCTGAAGTTGAACTTGCTTGGCTTCAACTAAGAATTTGTTTGGCACCTACTAGCTTGCTCGACTCCCTCTCTCTAATGAATTTTAGTTAGGCTTTACAGATGTCTTAGTTAAAACCTTTCATCTTTGATATGTTTTAGTGTGCCCATTCTCTATGTCTTAGAGTATGTCATCAATACACTTTTTCATCAATGGCTTAGCTGATCCTTCTACTTCATTCCAACATCATAACTTCAACCTTTCTCTAGGTGTTCTAGTTACAACTTATTAATTGCCTCCTCAATGTCAATCAACCACTTGATAGTATTTGGATCACTAAAGCAATTGTCATTCCTGCAAGTAGCAAGTTTGACATTAATGACAAAACAATGATTGAGATCATTCTTTACCAGTTCCATATGATCATTCCAAAAATTTTCTTCATGATCTTTTCAATAATTTCCAACACCAAGGTGCTTAATACTCTGACCCAGAATACTAATAGTGGAACTGTGAGAGTTGGAACCTTTATTTGACCCAAATGGGTATCCAGAAATGAAAACACATGAAACAAAAAACTATGTCTAGGTACATTTTTTTGGGTGACACAAGATTGCCCTTATACCTTTGGATGCTCTTGCATCATAAATGGCTTCGTGCTAGTATAGATTTAGGAGTCATCTTTATATAAATGGCTAAAATGGGATTGATGAAATCTTATAGTGTCAGTGTAGGAAGTGAGATCCTCATATAAATGGCTATTGTGCTAGTGCAAGAGATGAGTAACCCTGTATAAATGGCTAGATGAGAACAAGATAATGGTTAGAAATAAGGAGAAAAAATATATTTCTACTTTTTAGTATTTAATCCTAACATTTATTTTGCAAGTATTAATGTCCTAATCTAACCCTAATAGTGGGGACATTATAGTGGTATCAGAGCATGATCTTGCCATCCTATAGCTTGAAGACAATTATAAAAAATAAAACTATTGAATACAATTGTTAAAGAAGCTTGGAAATATGTTTAAATGAATGTTGAATTTAAGATTATACAAGTGATTTATTGTCAAGATAGGAGAGATAGAGTAAATATGCTTGAGATAGGTAGATTCCAGGATAGGTAAGGACATGGGTTCCAATGACTTGAGGATACAGTCCAAGATAGGTGAGGACATGGTTTTGAATACCTCGAGGAAAGAGTGCAAGATAAGCAAGAGCATGACTCCAAAATCCCCAAGGAAAGAATCCAAGATGGGTACAAACATGTAGTCCCAATGCCTTGAGGGAGCCTACTCATAGATAGGTATCTAGTGCCCTACGACATTGAGATTTTCATCCTCTTAAGGAGGTAATGTATGGAAAAAAAGGGACTTGAGCTCAATATGCTATTATATCCAACCTAGGTATTAAATGAATCATCAAGGAAAATATGTCGAAAATATAAAGATCGATCATAATCGATCCATTACACATCTGCCCTTAATCATGAAGTCATAAATCAATTTATGCGTTGGCTGATCCACCAACCTAAAAATTATAGAATCTATTCAATGACCTATAATATGTCATTCTGTATGATACAATCAGCAAATCTTATAACCCCTCTAAATTGAATCACTAATATCATTTGATATATACACTTGTCAATGTACCTTTTAACTCAAATATATATTGTGGAAATCAAACTCAAAAATTGAAAGGGAGTTAAGAAGAATTTAAGGACTGGTCAATGATTCGACATATCAAATGGAAATTATAATTGCTTAGGGACAAACAATTTCGAGAGGGTAGGACTGTAATATCCCTCTAATAATAAAATCTAATATTACATCATAATTGGTATCCTCATTTGTGATTGATAAAAAAAGAAAAAAAGATATATGAATGAAATAAAAAAATGATTATCTATAATATATGTCATAATTAGATATGAATCAAAGTAATTAAAGAAAATATATTAACTAATCCTAAATCATATAAGGTAAATATAAACTAATAACTATAATTAAATGTTATAAAGTTTATTAATAAAGTATAATTATATAATAAACTAACCATAAAATTTGTATGTAATCGATTTATGGATGTTATTACTCTTGTTATGTATGAGGATATCTCTGCCTCTCTCATTAGGTTCATATTTTACTGGCAGTTTGTTCTCTACCCTTTTTTTGTAATTTGGTTCCTTGACATCTCTTTGCCTAGGAATCTTGGGTAGTTTTAGTTTTGAATAAGATAAAATCTATTCTTTTTTGTAAATGGGTTATGAACGGAGTTTCTTTCCTGGTTCTTTCTCTAAAAGCCCTTTGAACAAGTTGATTATTAATATAAATATAAAGTTTTGCCAAAAAAAAACAACTAACCATAACTATAAATGATTAAATAAATAAGACATGATCCACCACGACCCTTCTAAGTGGTAAGATTTCTAATACATATTATTATATGGTCTTTTGAATATAAAAAACTACAAAACCAACATGAAAATACCAGAAAAAAAGAAAAAAGAAATAAAATATTTGAAAGGGTGAATCAATAAATTCGACCAATCATTTATGTCATGAATTAGCATTAGCCATCGAAAGAGAAGAAAAACTTATATTCACTTATAAAGTGAACTCCCATGTTGACTTCATATGAGGGAAAATACAACCCCGATAATGTTACTATGATCATGGATGGGAAAGTAATAAAAATATTTCAATAAGAAAGGTATAAGTCACTTGGGAAATAAAATATATTAAAAAAACCATACCACAAGAAAATGATGGGCATTACAAAATATCACTTTTAAACAATAAACAACAAGGGCTTTAAGAGCGCTTGAGTCCCTGCTTTCTGCAAGGGTTAGAATGTAGGTTATATAAATGGTGGTTGTCATTTGGTAATAAAAACACTATTTTTGGATATAATAGATTCCAATGTAGTTTATGCTGAAAAAGTAAAAAAACAACCTTTGAAAAATGTCAAATAACTTTTAAAAATTATACTAGTAAACATAAAATCTATAAAATTTTATATGATCTAATTTTGGCATTGTATTCTATTTTTATAGTACAATAATTTAATTTTATGGATAAATTATTTTATTAGAATAAGCTAAAAATATTGAATTTATACTATTTCATTCAAATTTAAAGTCCAAAAACACAATATTAACAACATAAAACTAAATCTAAGCAAAGCATGTTCCAACCATCTAAAAAAATATATTCTCATATTCATGAATATATTTTTAATAGATTATGCTAAAATATTGATATTTGTGTTTTCTCTTTAATTAAATTAAATTTTATTATAAATTTTTTATTAGATGTGGTATAATAATATTACCTATACAAACCCTAGTTGTGTCTAGCAAACCCTATCCATCTATGCATTTCAATGCACCTCAAGATTGAGGCGAGGCTAATGGGGAGCAGTCAAAATGCAACAATGGAGGAGGAAAATGCTAATACGGTGGAAGAACAATAGAAAAATTAATCTGAAAACAAAGGAGATACGATTTATGTGGGAAAAGAAATAGAGATTTCAGAGGAACAAAGGGACCAAAACCCTGGAGTAGATAAGGATATGGAGATTCCAAAGGAACAAATTGACCAAAAGTTTGGTAAAGTTCTAGAAATTCAACTTCTTGATGACGTTGTAGAAGTTATTGATGAATGCCAAAATAGAATTGTAATCTTATTTTTTATTAAGGGCATCCCGTCTGAGGTAGACTTCTATAAATGGGCCCATTTTAATTGAGAAAGTTGGGGATGGGAGATTAAGGCTTTAAGAAGTTTAGAAAAAGAGTATGTCTCTTGTATGTTTAAATCAACTAAACATGCCCAGGCTATTTTATAGTATGGTACCTAGGTTATATGTGGACAAATCTACTACCTACGAGCCTGGACTTTTAATTTTCATCCTGAAGGGCATTCTCGTTCCCACTACCCTATGTGGGTTGAATTGCCTTTTCTAAATTTAGCTTTCGAACCATATTTGAAAGACATTGCATCTCACTTAGGCAGAGTCATTTGGTGCAAACATTACTCGAACAAGTTTTCAAGTCTAAGGGTTCATCCTAGAGCATGTGTGGAAGTTGATCTAAATAAACCTCTACCTAAAAACATTAAGTTATTTGGTCCTGGATTTGAACTAGACCAGCCAATCATTTATTTGAATAATCCAAATGCATGTTTCTATTGTCAACATGAAGGCCATTTGATTCATGATTGTCCCATCAGTAAAAACAAAATGGCTCAAATGCCTTAGACCTTGCCACTTAGTAATCCTGCTCATCATCATGCTCCAATTGCCACTAATAGTTTCCCTCCTTCTTCTCCCATCCCCTCTACTCATTCTAATGTGTCTGGTGACTCTACCCCTTTGTATAAAGATATTGCCATGTTTGATGGTTGGAGGCTTGTGAGGAAGAGGAAAGAATCTCCAGTCTCTTCTCACACCCTTGCCACTCGTCCCTCTCCATGACCCATATCCTCTCCCCATTCCTCACCCTCTCCATCTTCTCCATCTTCTTCCAAACCACCTTCTTCCCCCTTGATTCATACTTCTCCCCAACCACTCTCTTATGATTCCCCAACTCTTCAAATTCAATCCAGATCCAGATCCCCTTTTGCCTCTAAGAGTCCAAACCTCAAAGAACATGATTTGACCCTTGATAATAATTTTAGTGTGCTGGCTAAAGGTGATGTCTCTCCCCTGTCTCATGAAGCTTAAGTTACTTTCTTGGAATGCCAAAGGGATTTCTCTCCCTCATCACAAATATAAAGTTAAAGAGATGGTGATTAAGTGGAAACCTAATGTCCTTTTTCTCCAAGAGGTCAAAATTAGTGACATTAGACTTAACGCTTCTTTGCATAATATCTGGAAAGATGCTACCTTTTTTCACATGGCTCACTCAGATGGTAAAGGTGGTGTTGTCATTGGGATGGCTCTTGGGTTTCAAAATATATTATTTACAAAGGAGAAGATCCCTCCCATAGCTGTGCTTGGGTCCTTACTCTTATTTATGGACAACTTATAGGATTTTGTTCTATTTATGCCTCCAATTTTGTTAAAGAGAGAATTTCTCTTTGGGATTGGTTGGCTAATAATTCACCCAATGCTGATTGGATTTTAGGAGGAGACTTTAACATGGTTGAATATTCTCATGATCACTTTTGGAATAATCTTTTAAAGCTTAGTAGGGATGAGTTTGATTGTTGGTTGTTCTGTCATAACTCCATTAATGTGACTGATCCCATTCATGACAAGTTTGGTAGCCATTCGAAGAACTGGTATACCTAGTCCAACTGTAGAATGGGAGATAGTAGAAAAATTAGTAGGTTGGATAGGTTTTATGTTTCCTCTAGTCTCCCTTTGATTTATGATTTTTCAAGGATGTGTGTTCAAGTCGATCAGTCTTCTACTCTTTCTGATCATTTCCCTATTTTGTGCAGCATTACTTTTTCTCAAAACTTAACTTCTGAGAGTTCCCTCCCTTTCAAACTAAATGTTTCTCATTTAAAGAATCCTTCTTGCCTTGCTACCCTTGAGGAGATTTGGAATTCTCTTTCTAAACCCAAAGAAGGAGATTATTGGATTGATTGGTGGTCTCTTGCCATTTCTCAATGCACTAATTTTGTTTGATCTTTTGGAAAAAAAAATGGCCTAGCAGCGGAAGCTTAAAGAAAGATCTCTTCAAGGTAAACTTGTGCATGCAAGAAAACTTCTTAGTGATGAACCTAATAACATAAACCTTCAATCTATTGTTGCTGCTATTGAAAACCAATTGCACAAGATGGACAATTATAAATGTCAAGGAGCCAAAATTAGATCTAGATTACATTGGATAAAAAAGGTAATAAGGGTACGCAATATTTCTTTTATTATCTCAATTATAAACACAAAAATGCAAATATTGGTGCCATTAAAGACAAATTTGGTTCTCTTCTTACTGACCCGGCTGAAATATGTAAAGTTTTTAAAATTTTTTATGAATATCTATTCAAAGATGATCAATGGCCAGACATTCAAGATGTTCTAGAAGATATTGTTAAAGTTCACATTTCTAAGTGTATAGCTCTTGATTGCAATCGATACCTTGATAGAATCCTCACATTGGAAGAGCTAGAAAATGCTCTTTTTAATATGTCTCCTTATAAATGTCAGGGCAGTGATGGGCTTCCTATGGAGTTTTACAAAGCAATGTGGAAACACATAAAAGAAGATTTTTATTACTTATACTTAGAAGCCTTTGAGAGAGGATCCCTAGGTCCTGCTATTAATGGTGGTACAATCAAACTTTTTCCCAAAGGGAAAAATGGAGATTCCATTTAAGATTGGCATCCCATTACACTTTTGAATACTTCCTACAAAATTATTGCAAAAGCTCTTGCTAATAGGATTAAACTGGTGGTGTTAGAAATTGTTTGACCTAAATAAACTAGTTTTATTGCTAGTAGATATATTCTTGATAGTTTGATTTTAGCTTGGGAAACATGCCAATGTGCCCAACAAACTTGTTAGAATACTTTTCTTGTCAAACTCAATTTTGATAAGGCTTATGATAGAATCTAGTGGAATTTTATTTTGAACATGCTAAAATGGTTGGGGTTCGATCCTAAAATTCAAGCTCATGTTCATATGTTATTTCAAGATGCTAACTCTTGAATCATTATCAATAATAAGATGATTGATCCTTTTCCTCTTCAACAATCTATTCGTCAAGGATGTCTTCTTGCCCCTTATCTTTATATGCTAACTGCAAATGCATTAGGCTACATGTTACAAGGTGCATGGAAGCGAAAGCTCATCTCTGGTGTTTCTATTCCTCAAAATTTTGTTGTTATTAACTCACATTATATTGATGACAGCTTATTATTTTTACAAAATTCTGAGCAAAAGATCTTTAATACTATGGATGTTTTGGAAATATATTGTGCTATCTCTGGCTCTAAGCTAGCTCATGAAAAATAAGAATTTTTGATGATTCAGATGGGCCTATTCCCAATTGGATTCCACGTGAATCGAAGCATATTAAGCATTTTGAGATTATGAGATATCTTAGGATTCTCTTTGGCCTAGGAGTCACTCTCTCTGATTTGTGGACTTGGTATCTTAATAGAGTCAAAGCCAAACTTTTTAATTGGGGTAATAAATTTATTTCTTTTTTTGGGAAAATCCAAATTACTAATAAGATTTTTCTGGCCACTTATGTTTATTAGTCATCCAGCTGGATGCCCTCTAACAAAGGTTATGAGGAATTAACTTAAATCATTAGAAATTTTTTATGGACTAAATGGGATGGCAGTAAGGGGTTTATATCTACATCTTGGTCTCATTGCATACAACCAAAACACAGAGGAGGCTTGGGATTAATTGACCCAAAAACATAGGGGTCTTGCTTGGTAGGGAAATGGATTATTAGACTTGCTAAAGCGGATGAACCTTGGAAATTTCTTGTTCAAAATAGGATAATCCTTGCCATGGTTAGAGGCAAATGGCAAGGTGTGGGGTGGTTGGACAAGTTACTTCATGCTCCTTTCTTTTCTATTAAGGCCCCACCTTCTCTCCAATCAATTTGGAAAGCTTGGCAAAGGGTCAACCATCTTTTAGAATGGAGAGATGATTCTCTCCAACATGGTTTCAACTTTTCCACTTCTTCTATATGGTGGAACAGACATATATTATATCATGATCAACCTTTGGCCTTGAGTTTTCCTAAATTATCTTATTTGCTATCCAAAAAAGGCATTAACATGGTGGGAGATCTTTGGGACTTCAACAATTTAGATTGGCTACCATGGGATGTCATTAGAGCCCAATTTAATCTGAACAACAAATACAAATCATTTTTATCTTTTTGGAATCTCTAGTGCCTCTAGAATTTTCTATGAAACTGTGTACCCCAATTCAATGCAATTTCTTCAAAGACTGGCTATGGCTTTTAGCATTTCCTCTCTTGTCTTTTCATTTGAAGAAAATATATTTACAGCTGCTGCCTAATCTTCCCATGAAGTCTCAGCTGAACAACAAATGGAATTGTAGATTTAGTGAAAAGTTTTGGGCAAAGCTCTCAGCTAAAATTTGGAATTCAAAGATTAACATAGAGGCACAATTAATGGCTTGGAAGATATTACATTGCAAGTTACCAGTTGGTAGTAGGCTGAAATGTATCATGGTTAATCCCATTAATTGTCCTTTTTGCAAAAAAAATAAAGACATGTGTCATATCTTTTGGGGTTGTTCTTTTGTGAATAAGTTATGGAACTCTGTTTTTCATTGTCTTCCTGCTATCTTTTGGCATTACCTTAACTGGAAGGAGGCTTTACTTGGAGTTAGGTTTCAAAATAATGTCATTATTGAAAGTGTTCGACAAACTATCTTATTGTACATCTGGAGAGTTCATTGTAAAGCTATTTTTGATAACTCCTATGATCATCAAGAATTTGCAATTCTAATACATTATTTAGACATATTTTATTGTCTTGCTTCTATTTTCACTCAATTGCAAGTGAATTCTAGGAAGAGTGTCGCGACAACATATCAGGTCCAATGCATCCAACACCAAGTAGTTTAGCTAATCAAGAATCAACAAATTGGGGTGCTTCATAGTCTTCAGCCTCTTTTCTGGATTCTAATAAATTGTATTTGAAAATGTGTACTCTTCTCTATGTACCTTTGTGGGTTGTATTGCCTCTCATTTCTCTGGACTATTGTAATGTTTTCTTCATTCTTTCCTGTAGTTCTCTATGAACTACTCTTCTTTCTTTTGTAAATTACATTTTTTCAATAAAAAAAAATGGTATAATAAATAATTATAAATTAATAGTAATTTTTTAAAAAAAAATTAATATTTAACATTCATTTATTCATTTTTACATAATAAATAAGATGTCGATTTAAAGAAGTAAAAATACAATTACTAAATATAATTTACACTAATCTATATTTAGATATTAAAAATATATTATTAGGTCTTTTAATTAATATAATTTTAAGATTAAATATATCATCAAAAATATTTAAAATTTAATATATATTGAGTATATTCTATAAAATTATAGATTTAAAGCTAATATATGATTTCATGTTAAAAATAATAATATATGGAAATATGCATTTAAGTCAATATATGATTTCACAATAATAATAATACTTATCTATTACAAACAATAATAAATATATTAAAATATATTATAAACTCATAGAAAGATATATTCAAAAAATATACTCAAATTTAAGATACCTACAACTCGTTCTTATTTGTCATCCTCATAATAAAATATGTTAAGGACACATTTAAAATATTTTTTTTACACAAATCTAAGATGCCCTATATTACTCTAATGGTATTGCGATTGGTCACAAATTAACGAATGGGAGAGATATATCAAGGTTTAATCTGTTATTTTTAAAATACATTCTTTCACCTCCAAATTTGATGGCATTAACTTAGTGACATACCTTGTGAAAATATGATGGGATTAACTTTATCATAAAATCAAAAAATCTATAGGAAAAATATTTATTAAATAGTTACTATGCAAATCTTAGATCTAGTTATTACATATTCCTAAAATTAATTGTAGGGGGAATCTGAGAACATTAGTTTCTTGCCTTATATAAGGCAGGGACTAATAATTAAACTCTATTACAACTTCATATTATGGGAGATTGAACTCATGAAAATAAAATAAATGAAAAAGCTGATTTAGCTAGCCATGTGAGAACTAAAAATTCTTTTTGGAGAATCCATAAAAGAACCAACAAACTTATGAAGATTTAAGTCAGCTATACACGGGGATGAATAAATGAGGATAAAGATGAAGACATAAAAAGATAAAAATGAAGGTAACATATGACTTGTTATTTTATTTTTATATTAAATAAGTATTATGTTGTTTCATATAAATGTGAAATAATAAAGTTTTAAATAAAATGTGTAATGAATGATTTGTTATATGAATCAAATAATTTGATAAATGATGGGAATAAAAATATGAAAAAATATATAATTATATAATTATTAATAATAATAATGTTATTTTGAGGATAGAAAATATTAGTATTATTATCATTATTATGACAATTACTTATAAATACTACTATCATTATCATAAAAATATTGTGAATATTATTATTTCCAATCAATGGATGTATTCTAATAGATCATACTATATCTTCTGATAATGAAGATATCAATCATATTATATCATTCAACCATCAAAAAAGCAATTCACCCATGGTGCTCAATCAATTACATACTATTAAATAAAGATCCATCTTATGTTCACCAATATGATTAGTATATAATTAATCAAAGTTGAACCACTTGTAGTATTCAATCTAACTCAAGCTTGGAGAAGGAATTAAGAAGGGTAACAAGAATTTAGTATTCATTGATATTTAACAAATCGAGTGAAAATATTAATTTCTTGAGGACAAGCAATTTTGGGAGGGTAGGACTGTAATATCCCCCTAATAATAAAATGTAACATTGAACCATATTTATAATGTATTAAAATTATATATAAATGGAATAAATAATTTATCTGGATGTATAAAATTAAATAATAAATTATTAAAGATAAATGTCAAAAGAAAATTTAAGAATAAAAACATATATTGTTAAATAAACAAGATCAAAAGAATAAACATTATATTTAAACACCTATCAATAAACAATTATCTAAGTGAATTAATATAATCAAATAGTTGGAAGACCCACGGGTCACAACCTTCACATAGGTTGACCAACAATATATAAAACCATGATTGATTTTTGAATGGAAGGAGGGAAGAAAAATACATCTATCGACATATCACTTGGGAGCAATAAATTGGATCATACATGGAATAAAAGGTCAAACTAAGAGAGCGATGAAGGGAGACCAAGTCACGTGACATTTTGAGCACTTAAAGGTCATTTAATATTTAAATCAAATCCATCCTCAAATGTAAGGAGGGGAGTTTACGTAGAATTCCATAAGGCAAGCAAAAGACATCTGAAATCTCAAAATTATAGGGGGTGGGTATAAAAATGTATATTCCATCATTTAAATAATTAAATCAATAGGCTTAAATGTGGGAGCTTTGCTCTCGCCAAAAAATTGTCAGCCCATGTTGTTAAAATTTTTTCATAATTATTTTCATACTTTTTATTGGTTTTTCATATTCATTTTTAGTTCTTTCTATTCTTACCTTCCCTACCACTTAAATTTTAGAAATCATTTTTGGTTTCTATTTCGGTTGGATATGCTATATCAAATCTCTTGTATTTCTCCTCTATGTTCTGTCTTTTATGTTGCTATGTAGAGTATGATGTTTGTGATATGGTTGCACTTGGAGTGTGAAGTATTTTCTTGTGCATTTAAAGTTCATCCACAAATCAACAACTTTTTATGGCATTGTACTATTTTGGCATGTAGTTATAAAATTTATAGAAGTAATGCATTTGTATATCTTATAAATGAATCTTTCTTATGCCTATTTTTATGTCTAATTTGTTGTCTAAATGTTTCTTGGATCACAGATTTTCGAGGTTGGGAACTATATAAAATGAGGGAATTTGTAGTTATTGACATTGAAAATTATGTAGTTCATCTGCGTAGGCAGAGTTTTTAATATAGAGTAGCTAAGGTGTGTGTGTACCATTCTATGAACATGGTCCTTGTTGCAAAAGATAAGCTACAATGTAACATGTTGCAAAGGGTTTTAGGAATGTTTGAACTTAGAAGAAGGCTATTTTTCTTTCGCACGGGGAAGATATGAAACCCTTATTGTCTTGTTTTTGTAGAAAAAACTCTTAGATTTAGTGGTCGTAGAGTTGGAAGACCTTATATATATACTTGAATTTAAACATGTGAATTTATACAAATTTTTAAATAGTGTTACTTATCTCTTCTTGTCTATATATAAACATAGCATAGACTTCTATTCTCTTTTATCAACCTTCAATGATAAAAGATTTAATTATTATTATTATTTTTTTTTTCAGTTGTTGTAGTTACCATGTATGCAAAATGCTGAAGAAAAAACTATGCATGCAAATTGTTTGATGAAATGCCTCCCACAAATGTAGTCCCTTGGGAATGCCATTATTGCAAAATCTATGCAAAAAATATTTGTTGACAATGTTCTAAAATGTTTCAAGCAAGTGAAAGTTTGCAGTTGCATAGCCATCATCCTCCCCAGTGTGCCAAACTAAGACTTTTAATTATTACCAAACAAAAGTATGACATTTGTAGATGCTTTAACTTTTCAAAATTTTAAATATGATAAATAAGTTTTATTTTTTTATAATTAGAATTTGACGAATAAAAACACAAATAAAAGAAAATTTAATTTTTTATTTTCTTAAAAAATTTATAAAAAAATTTATAAATTATTTATATTATATTTAATTTAAGTCTGATTTTAGTTTTTTTTTATGAATTAAAAAAAAATACTATTTATAAAAAAAACAAAGCAATAACAAATGGACTTTAGTTTTTCTTTTCTTTTCTTAAAGAATTGGTATAGTTATCAATAAAAATTTAATTATTATTTTTAATTTAAATCTAAATTAAGATTTTTTATTTTTTAAATATAATAAATAAATATAACATTTTTTAAGAAATTAGAATTGAAGGTTGAAAACTAATTAAAGTTATGAAAAAAATATTATTTTTTTATATTTGATTTAAATCTAGGTTTATATGTTTGTTTTTTTAATTATAATATTTCTTTATTAATTAGACTTAAAGAATAAAAACAAACTTCTTGAAAGCAAAGTTTAATTATTTTACACATCATTTATTGGGTTTTTAATATATATATTTGAGATTATTATCATATTTTAAGATTTTATTTTTGAGTTAGTGGTTTTGTGATTGAAAAGATTCTTATTATTTGAAAATATTTGAATTCATTATTAAAATATAATTAAAGATATGAATAGATCATTATATTGTTTTTTTCATTTTTATGTTTGAATTAAAAAAATTATAAATTTGAGATGATTTGAAATTTAAAAAAAAATAAAAAATTCAAGATTATAAAAAATATAATTTGAAAGCAAAAATAAAAAATAAAAATAAAATTGCTACTATAATACAAGTCCTCTTTCTGTTTTTATTTTAGTTATAGGATAATATTTATAATTATTTTTGTGTTTATTTATATTTTTGCTTGTGAATATTTGTGTTTTAGAAAAGAAGTGTCAAATTTAGTTAAGGAATCATATTGGACCACTTTGTAACTAAGTAACATGGTAAAACTTCTATGTCCATGTCATTTTAGATTCACTCTCCTCACTATTACGAGAAAATGACTTAATGCATCTAGATATTGATAAATGGTGTAAATTTGTGCAAAGTCAAGTTCATCCTCTTGTTTCTACTATTCTATTTATATAGGTCTTCTCTTCTCCATGTCCACTCTTTCATGTATGATGCACGTCTGTGCAATTAAGCATCCAATTTAGTTAAGGGGTTGTATATTGGACCACTTTATAACTATGTGTAATGGTAAAATTTCCATGTCCATGTCATTTTCCATCTACTTTTCTCTCTATTATGAGATAATGACTAAAAATACATTTAAATCTTAACAAGCATTGCAAATTTGTGCAAAGTCAAGCTCATCCTTATGTTTCTACTATTCTATTTATGTACATACATCCTTTTTATATACCTTGTCCACATCTTCTCTCTTTCCATGCATTCTTCATTTATTATGTATATTCATGCAATTGTTCCTCCACAATTCATTAGTACATTATTTCTACCATTTTTTTTGTGATGGAGAAAATAATATTGACTAAAAATTTCAAATTACAAATAAATTATAGAGAAAGTTGTGAGTAAATCCTCAAATTGTGGTTTATATTTTACAATGGTATATGTATTCCTATCGGCTTATCGTTGAGCATACAAAAACATGCAATTGCTTGTAATATGTTTTCTTATAAGGAAAGATGTTTCTTATTATTATTATTAGGTTAAGATATTTATTTTATAATTTTTTTTTCACATTATTGATAAGTGTGTGTATATGTATATGTATATATATATATATATATATATATATATGTATATATATATATATATATGTATATATGTATATATATATATATATATGTATATATATATATATATACATATATATATATATACATATATATATATATATATACATATATACATATATATATATATACATATACATATATATATATATATATACATATATATACATATATATATATATACATATATATATATACATATATGTATATGTATATATATATATATATATATGTATATGTGTGTGTGTGTGTGTGTGTGTGTGTGTGTGTGTGTGTGTGTGTGTGTGCGCGCGTGTGTATAGATATATAGATTTATATATTATTAAAAGATATTATAATATATTTGTATTCATTTTAAGTGGTATTTAGAAATATAAATAAATAAATTATTTGGTTTATTTATTTTTTACAAAATGAATTAAGAACCTATACTGCCAGTATAAGGGCATTTCTCGTCTATATAAATGGCTTTGTGCTAGTATAGATTCAAGATTCGTCTTTGTATAAATGGCTAAGATGGGATTGATGAAATCTTGTAGTGTTAGTGTAGGAAGTGAGATCTTAGTATGAATGGCTATCATGACAATGCGAGAGATGAGTAACCCTATATAAATGGCTAGATGAGAACAAGATAATGGTTAGAAATAAGGAAAAAAAATATATTTCTACTTTTTAGTATTTAATCCTAACATTTATTTTGCAAGTATTAGCGTCCCAATCTAACTCTAATAGGGGGTACATTACACTCTTTTCACACTCTCTCCCTCTTCTTACTTTCTCTCCTCACACTTTCTCCTTGAACTCTCTCTCTTTTCTCACACTTTATCTATCCTTTCAAATCTCTCTCTCCTCTCACTTCTCTCTCCTTTCTCTTTCCTCCCACTTTCTCTCTCCCCTCACACTCTCTCCCTCTTCTTAATTTCTCTCTCCTCACACTTTCTCTCTCCTTGATCTCTCTCTTTCTCATTCTCTCTCCTCACACTTTATCTCTCATTTCAAATCTCTCTCTCTCCAAGCTCACTTCTCTCTCCTATCTCTCTCTCTCTCTCACACACACACACACACACATCACTTTCATAATATTAAGTTAACATTATGTTCCCCTTACGTTCTTGTAATATTAAGTTAACATTTAGTTTTCACATTGTACCCGTAGATGGCAACCCACGAACAACCTCAGGATCAGGGACATGGAGAGGGTCACGAACATGGAGAGGATTAGGGACATGGATAGGATCAGGCACAGGGACAAAGACAAGGACATAGATAGGGACAAGGATAGGCTTGCATTTCTGATATGTCAACTATATTTTAGTTTTTGACTAGAGAGGCTGCTAGACTGAGATCAACTATTGAGCAATCTCAGGATCATCTATATAGAGGTATATGTCAGCAGATTTTGACTAGTCTTGAGAGCTTACTGATAGACTTAGATTATACTCTACATTTACATCACAGTCTGTAGATAGGATTTTTATTGAGCTTAGAGCAGAGATCTTGATTGGTATATCCTTATACGAGGTTTAGAGCCTAGCTTCTAAGGAGATTATCAAATGAGAGGTCTTCTCATTTTATGAGGGGAAGACCAAGGTTAGGGCATATCAAGTTACTAGATGTGTTCTGCCACAAATTTCTTGTATGATATACCCTCAATTCCTAGAAGCACATGGTCGTTATACTAATAATGACCAAATTCCATTATATTTTACCCAATAGTTATACGCAAAGTTCCATTTGGGGCACCACATCAATTATTTAGATATTCTAGGATATTATGGTCAGGGATGTGATAGAGCTTGTGATCGTGATGCATACTATGAGGTGACTTGTGTTGTTCGTCATCATTGTGCATTGGTGGGATCTAGAGCCCTAATAGTGACTCTAGTGATGGATGCTACTATAGATAGAGTTGTTATGGCTTCTTAGAGGGAAGCAATTGATCAGATAGGATACATTGCATCTATTTCTAGGAGCATTACATTTGACACTTTGGTCAAATATCTTTTGAGTAGACCTAGTCACTGGAGATCATCTTCTAAGGCATCATTGAGTACTACATTTCCCACTAATGAGATATATAGAGTTGCATGTATTCCTACCCTAGCAGATATATGTGGCCTCACTAGAGAGCACAAATATATGGAGATGACCTTGTATCTTCTAGATGATCTTTTACATGCATATTCATACATCACAGATACACAAGGGATGCCTTTACATAGTGTTGTAGAGAAGATTTCATAGAGTCCTATATTTTGAGCATCCATGACATGTCATAAAGTCATGCCCACTAAAGAACACAATAATCTATATAGGACTTAGGAATTGAGCACTCTACACAAAACTTTGGTGCTCAACAGTCTAGCGCTCAATAGTCAGCTCAACACTCTACTCAACAGTCAACTCAACACTCAGCTTAGCACTCTAAACAATAGTGATGTAAAAAGAATTAATGGAGTAAATAAAATGTTTGGATACATGATTATTACCTCAATATCCATGAAATAAATTTCATTCTTAGACATCTTATGAGGCAAAACAAAGCATTTTCCAACACAAAGTCATCAACCCTTCTTGAATTGCATATCCTGACTTCTATACTCGTGTAAATTATTCATAACTTTCAATTCTGAAATTTTATTTCAAAAAAATTTGGAGAATTTTTTCAAAATTAGTAATACTAAAAAATATACAAAGATTAGTCAAAAATAATAAATCCACTACACGTTATAGTCTCTGCATGTAGACCCATTTTATCTATCATAAATCAAAAGTAAAACCAGTAACCCTTCCTTGGGCATCTAATAAATTTCTCAAAACAAATCCAAATGAAACCAAACCAATTTTAAATCAACCCTATACAAGTATATTTTTTGAATATATAAGCCATTAAATTTTCCAATTCATAAATCATTCTAGAAGCACAAAGTATTTCTTACAACATCAACACAAATCCTTAAAAAATAGTCTTCATTAAAATGAACACAACTAACACATATCTGAATAAAAACAACTCAGACCAATTTTAAATAAAATATGGTTCATATATATTTATAATTAATACAAATAGACTTTATGTTTCATACAAATATGTTTGTACCAAACATTTAAATCTGACTGTAGCTGGGCATCCTCAAATCTGCAAATAACCACTTTTACCAAAACTAGCATAACTTTTTCAAAAGGTAATAAAATTGTTCCAAACCAAAAAGAGAAAGAATATTATTCATCCTATTCTTCAAATGTGTAGAAAATACAAGGGTTATAGGCTGTAAATTTCCATACAATACCTATAACCAACACTAAAACAGTTAAAACCAATCAAAATGACAAGTTCTTGAGAAACCAATTGTTTCAAAATGATCTATTCTTCTTCTCATTCACCCCTCTCCATTTGGAACAACCAATAAAATGATTTTAAAGTGGTTGTGGTGGTTTACAACTTCCCAACCACCTTTTAAACCAACCCAATACATTCTTTTAACCTTGTACTTTTTTCAATGCTTCTTTAAGCACTCCCATTACAATGCAAATGTATTTTTTTCTAATTTTTAATACATCACAATGCAAAGTTAAGCATTTTAACCATTTCTTAAATATGGTTATAGCAAAATCTAAATGACTTAAAAATTACAATATTATGAAATTCATCATAATGTATGAAGGGTCAAGATGCTTCCGCATCAACCAGTCTATTGTAGCTCCACCTAAAGGGACCTTAGGAGTTAGTTGAGGTATATCTATTTCTACTGATGGAGTTGACGTGCTTGATTAGCAGTTACAAGATTTGAGTCAGATTCATGTTCCCAGTGACATAGGATCATACATGGACATGTTGCTATTTCAGTCTACTAACTTTACAACACTTCCATCCTAGCTTGTTAGTCCTTAATTTGCACTCCTCATTATTTTAGAGGATTGAGACTATTGGAGATGGAGTTTCTATTGATGACACCTTAGTACGTGTCATTAATGACCCTCTTGCTCCTCAAACCCAAGTACACCTACTTTAAGTTTCATTTTTATAATAACAAATTTCCATGTATAAACTTATAATTATGTATTCATATTTCCAAATGAATTATATTTTTGTAGGCACAGGTAGCAGAGCATGCTTCTTCTAGTGTGGGCTCTAATCATAGTGGGAGGAGAGATGTTGATGTGACACCTACTACTCGTAGGGGTACAAATGTGATGCATGTGACACACTCTAGTGCTTAGGTAATTTTTAAATTATAGAAATTTAAATTAAATTGAAATTTACTAGATAAATGTGCACTTGTATCGATGCATTTAAATTTAAATATATACATGTAAGTATTTGAAACTCTAGAACCCATGTGTATATATACAGGTCCCTATACATGTCTAATACATTGTTATATTTTAATTTGCAGGGCTCAGTTGATACTCCACAGACATGTGATCCTCGTGATTCTCGATGAAAGGGTCACTTTGTTCATATGCATCTAGATGACTCTCTAGATTAGGACACATGCACATGTTTACTTTATCATTGATCTAATAGAGACATATAACATTTATGATTTGACACACACACACACACACACACACAAATGCATATATTGATCTTTGCACATACATGTGTGTTTATGATTATTTTTTATTAAACACATGATTGGTTTGAAATTTATTCAATAATCATATATGTTTCTAGTTTATGACCTTTGGATATGATCTATACATGTATTTCATTTATGGTTAGACATGTGTACATGATTGGTTCAATTTATGATTAGAAATATGATATATACATACATTTCTAGTTTATACCATTCAATATACATGTATCTAGTTTATGGTTAGACATGTGTACATAATTGGTTAAATTCATGATTAGAAATATGATATATACATGTTTCTAGTTTATGGTCCATGTGATATACATTTATTTATTTTGTGGTTAGACATGTGGACATGTATGATTGGTTTAATTTATGATTAAATCTAAATGTGATATATTCATGTTTCTAGTTTATGATCCATGTGAACATGTAAGTACTCAAATAAACTCCTAAGAGTTTCATATAAGTACACAAATAAACTCCTAAAATTCTATGATCAAATGAACATGTAAGTATCTAATGTACTGCATGCATATGAAATGGATATCAAATGAACATGTAAGTATGTATGTAATGTATGAACATATAAGTATATCAAATGAATATTTAAGTATACAATATAAATATGCAAGTTACACATGTAAGTATTCAATGCATGTACATGTATGAAATGGATTAAATTAACTATGAAATATTAAATATCTAAGCAAGTGATCTAGAAATATGAAGTATTAAATGTAGAAAGTCCTAGAAATATGAAATATCTAAAGCAAATTCTATAAATATGAAATATGTCAAGTGGTTCCACACACTCTAGACACATATAATAAACATACACATGTATGTATGAAATGGATTAAATTAAATATGAAATATGAAATATCTTTAAGGAAGTGATAGTAGAAATATGAGTATTAAACATTGCAAGTCTTGGAAATATGAAATATCTTTAGCAAGTTCTAAAAATATGAAATAGATGTCAAGTGGTTCCAAGTGGTTCCACATGCTCATGGAGAACATTTAATATTTTCTCTTGGTCCTTAGTATCTAATCTCCACCTGTGACATCCACTTTTATGTTTAACTGGATGTAGAGAAATGCACATAGCAATAACATGGTGACTATATTGAAGCACTTTATTGTTAGGTTGGTAATCAATAAAGTGAATTCCATGTTTCACTAATTTGTGTTAACTGAGATATGTTCCCTCCAAAACAACTAAACCTGCAGACAATGCATTTCAAATTTAATTTAACACATGCACATAGGTATGTAATAAATAAATTTTCATCATTTAAATATAAGCACACTCATAATTTCTAGTTAATTTAATGCACACGTACTTGTAGGGAATAGAATTCCAATACTTTCTTCAAGTTCAGTTAACTTCATCGCTTCAACAGTGCAATACAATAAATAGTAACTTAGACCTTCTACATTTTCGAGCTCAACAATAACTACAAAGACTTTGCCTGTACACACAATTTAAATATCATACATATATATTGTGAGCTCTAAAATTTCTTCATGACTTATATATATATAAATTTATTATTTTAAAAATTTTACTTACCAATTCGAACTAGTCTAGATATATGGTTATAATCAATAGAAATCAAAGGAATTTCATCAAAGTTTTCATCTTCGTATCGATTATCTATATCAGTAACAACAAGTGGCACCAAAGTCCATAGACCCACATATCCATGACCCTGATTGATGCACTCATTGTAATTCTCAGCAATGTAATAACAACAAAAACATGAATAGTCTCTCGTGGATAATGTCTAGTTGCGATGATTGCTACTCATAATAGAATGTAAGGATCATTTTTTTTCTATCCTCTTGCAACCATGCATAGTTTTCCTATCCGCACTTGAAGATACATATTTAATATATATACAAAAAAAATGAGAGATAATAATATATAAATTCACATGTGTCATGTGTGTATAACTTAAAAAGGATTTAAGAGAAAATATATATACATGTGCATGTACATTTATCTAATATCTCCCAAAAGACTCTACATGGTACTATTTGACTCACTCTTGATGATGCACCAAACTCATTTGATGTAAATGTGTCTTGTACCATTCAAAAATGTCATGTGCATTATTTATATGAACTCCTTATAATTCATTTGATACTTTTGTAGAGAACATTTGATACAAGCTCCAACACCATCATGTTCACCTTTGCCATGTCCACTTTCAAAGAAACTCCATACATGTGGTATGTTTTCATCATAATGATATTGACAAAGTGCATAAAATGGTTGAGATGATTTAAATTGTGCAACATACGCATTTGACCAAACATAATGTTTATCGATACTTATGCCTCTTTCTTTGATATATGCAAAAAATTTCTTGAAACAATGTTCTATATAATGAATATGATGTTCTTTATCATCACTTATGTAGAAGTGATATTCTTTTTAATACCATCCAAATCTAACTATGCATGACGATAGCACACTTGTACCATAGTAGTAACTTGATCTAAAAAATAGTAGTCTAATTGAATAACCTTTTGATGAACAAAGATATAGTTTTCTACAAAGTCAACAACTAATAAAATGGTTCCAAGTGGGAAGTTATCTCTAAGTGTTTGAAATTGTTATGCTTGCCACTTTGAAAAATATGCATGACGAATAAATGGTTATATCAAAATTTTAAATTTGTCCATAAATGCTCCAACAATCATCTCCCCTTCAACATTTTCTAATCTTTTTGATCCTTTCTAGATTTAGTTTGATTTGTTACATACTTGTAACCCTTGCAAGTTATCATATTTGTGACATCAATATCTTAATTATTTAAAGGAAAAAGAGCCAAATTAGAACACATGTCACATATTCCTTTAATGCAATTGATTTGACCTATAGCATCATCTATTTTTTCACACAAAATGGATGACATGAACTCACTTCATCTACTAGGACAAGCATTTTCATAACCAAAAGTTTCTTCTATAAATTTCTAATAAACTTGATATTGGAGATCAAATTCAATATGATAATGACAACGACAAGTTTTAAACACTCTGTTTCTCCTAATATAATATGGTTTCAATCTTTCAAATAATGTTTGCCCAATTTTATATCTAGATTTGAACTCCAAAATGAAACATACATTTCATGTTGTGTTATGTCCAACCAATGTTTTGTATGATGTTTGTAAAGGTTAGGTCTAACCCTATTTTTGAGAACATCTCTAGTATTTGATGAAGGACGAGTATTATCATTCCAAAATGACATTATTGTATTTTTTGATTCTATCATCAATCATATCATAATGAGGAGCTCTACACATATTTGTCCAATTTCCTTCCAAAGTGCCATCATCCAAAACCATTCTTCTCTTAATGTATTTTGATATGTTTTTTCTACTAAAACCAATATGTGATGAAATTGAAGATATTTGTCTATTTTTGCATATACTACTACCAAGAATAGATTGCAACATAACTCTTCTTGTAGTGCTCTTATATTTACTTCGAGTTTTCTTCCCTATAGAGCTCAAACCTTTCTTAATATTTTCAACAATATCACTTTGCATGTTAGAAAATTTTCTCTTTTTTGATGTTGTGTCTACACCTAGCAATTTTAATGACTCTTCCAAGTTTTTCTGAAAAAGAACATGAGCAAGTACTTGAGTTTTTTCAATTGTTTCCAAAACATCAAATTTACTTGCTATATATTTTACTATCTTATTCATACCTCTTTTTTTGGAAAGAATTAACGATTTACTATTAGCAAGTGATTTCAATTTATCCACATCCATTGTAAATAAATGATCTAAATCTATGAATGGTATTTTTCTTTACACTTATGGCTAGTCTTATGCATTCATCCATACCAATTTGAGAAACTAATCCTAACCCTTCTCCAAGTTCAATTAGTTCATGTCCTAAATTATCATGTCCCAGATTGTTATGTCCTAGATTATCATGTCCTAGATTGTTATGTCCTAGATTGTCATGTCCTAGAAATCTTCTTCAACATATATTTGCTTGTCTTGTGATTGTTTTTTAAGACCTACATGCATATAAATGAATAAATTTAGAAAATTAATTGTAAAATTGAAAATATACACTTCCATATGAATTTACACATGTACATAACTTCTCTTCCTTTGTGATAATTTGCTAAGGTTTTCTTACGATTTCTTTGTTCTACATCAGTTGATCTCTTTCTTGCAGATTTACTTTGTCTTCCTCATTGTCATCCCATCTTTGACTTTCAAAATATTTTGAATTGTCAAGTCAGTCTCCAAAAAACTAAAAAAATAATTCAAATTATCTTGATTCAGCTTCCTTTTTCTTCAAAACAACGAATTCCTTCTACCTTTTTCATGTATTGATTAAAAAATGAGCCTATAATTGTTATTTATACCAAATAAATTAATTGCAAATATTTTATTTTAGGTTGACTAGGGGCTTCGAACGAAGCCCATAGCACCCAAAAGCTATTGCCAAGGGCTTCGCTCGAAGCCCCTTTGCACCCAAACATGTGCTTAAAGGGCTTCAAGTGAAGCCCCTTGACATCCAACATGACCAAAGGGATTCAGTTGAAGCCCCTTGGCCATGGAAGGGTTGGCCAAGGGGCTCTGATTAAAGCCTGTTAGCTACACATGGGGCTTCAAACAAAGCCCCCTAGGCCATCCCATGACCAATTTTGGCTATTGGGAAACATCCCAGGGGGCTTCAAATGAAGGCTCCCTTGAAAAGTGATAAAACCCCCAAGTGGCTTCGTGCAAAGCTGCTTTGCTCAAAGACCCAAAATGGGCTTAGAATGAAGTTGTCTTTCTACGAAGCCTCTAAAATGAAAATTTCTCAGATTATGGTCAATTTTTGACAAATTTCCTTCTTTTGATGGCTCAAACAAGAGCCAAATAAGTTTAAAATTTGAAACTAAGTTTATAAATGTGTTCTCCTTTCAATAAGATTTCTAATGAATATATTTTTAACATATATTGTGTTTATTGTGATGTTTTATTTTTAATTTTATTAAGCATAGGTTTTTTTATCATTTTAGAAACCTCCATTTGAAGCCTTTGGAAAAATATAAAATTAAAGAATAATTTTTTTTAAAAATATGATCATCAAAGCTATGTGTATTACCTTTCTAGCAAGTCAAGAAAAGTTGCATTTCGATATATACAAATCAAGTTATATTGATAAAAAATAACCTATGTCTAAATTATTGTTAGTGTCACTTTAACACTAAGTAGAACCTATATTTTTTGACAAAATTGAACAAAACTAAAAAAAATTGGTAGTTATTGATGTTAATATTCTAGCCCAAAAAGAATTTTGTAATTATATAATTTGAAAAAAAGTTATGTTGATCAAAACACCCATCACTTTTTGAAAAAATGAATTTTCGTATAAAGCACTTCTCTAAGGTGATTAAAAAAAGGAATTCAAATGAAATTATTGAAAAAATTAAAAAATATTGCTAGAAACTAGATAGAAAATACAAAAAATTGCTTGTTTACATCATCATCAAATTCTTTATGGTTTCGTCATAATATGCATTTGAAAATCAAGTTTTTTGTTAAAAATATCTACTTCAGTGTCAAACTTGGCCAAAAAGTGGGAACCATTACCATGGCCCACTATGCATTAAAAAGGTTTCTCATAGTGGATCTTTCACTACTATTTTAAGATGTTCTTAACTCCAAAATTCTCACTGTCTCTCTAAAATTTAGTTTTTAATCATTTCAACAAGTACTTGACATCTTCCTCTTACATTTATTTTTTCAAAATAATTATTCCATGTATTTTTGAAAATTATTCTACAATTTTTTTTTGACATTTTATCATGCATTGGCCTCAAAATATTTTCATCAATGTCAACTAGAAACTTTGGTTTTCTACAAATTATTATGGGAGGTGTAGACAATGGTGCATTACATACATTAGTGTTGATCTCCAAGTTATGTTGCCTATTAGTGTCAAAAACTTAGTCATTCCATAGGAAGAGTTGGTAGCTCATTATTACAACTAAGCTATTCTATGAAGGTCAAGTAATGTGTATGACTTGTTCACATTTCAGTCTAAGCCAAGCAAGTCTTAGGTTGTCAATCACCTTAGTATGTACTGAGTACTAGTTTATGCCAAGTAAGTTAGAAGTTAATAGACATCAAGCTAATTAGAGTTAGTTCATGTCAAGTCACATAGTTAGTGTTGACCATTTAGAAGTTGAGTGAGAGAATCAATCTTAGTCATGATTGAGTGTCAGGCTATTTAACTTTCAAGTAGACCAATTTTGGTATAAGTGTTTGGAATGTCACAAACACTAATGTAAATCATTTTTGGCCGACTTATATACATGATTTAAATTTTATAGAGACAAATAAGGAGTTTATTATGCATTTTTTCAGAGATCATTAATCCCTGTGAAGGTAGTATAACCGATCAAAAAAATGGTAGGACTAAGAAACAAAAGGGAGAAGTCAGATTATTGATCACAATCTAGAACCTTCTCCATTTGGTTATTTAAGGAGGGTCTTATTGGAAATTTAGAGTGTCACTAAGAGGGGAGGGATGAATCCGTTACCACAAAAACAATTCCATAACCCTAGATGTCAAATCAAACTTTCCACTGATCATGCAATACTATGCAACTTGGTTAACATTAGAATATTATTGTCACTCAATTAATAAAGAAATCTTATGAATATTAATCTATTATAACCTTTAGTAACTTAGTTGTAGAAATATAAAGACAAATAACATGAACACAAATGACACCAAGATTTAACGTAGAATTCCAATTTGGGAAAACCACAATGCAAAACTAGTTACAATATTTTTCACTCTTCTAAAATGAACCCTATTAGGAGCCAACCCTATTAAATATTACAAAACATAATTTTAAGTATGAAATTTTTAGAGTATTTAGATCACCTTGTTAGGAGTGGCTTGGGTAGAGGTCGTTACACACTTCAATCTTGAAATGTCACCTTGTTAGAGGATTTACAATATGACTATTAATTCAAATTTGTTAAGAGATTTCTTTACTACAACAATGATGAGAAGGTAACAAAAATTTGACCTAATTTATGAAGCAACTATCTTTACATATTCAAATCTCTGTTCTAGCTTGATCTCTAGATCCTTATTAATTAGATGTTCTTTGCAACTTATCTTCCACACTTTCCTACTCTTTCTTTTCCTTCACTCACATATCCATCTTATTTCATATTCTACTTGTACATTCTATCCCCACAACTTGACCTTTCTCATATATCATAAGCTGAGACAATCTAGCTTGATTACCCTTCCAAATAATTAATAAATATCTAGATAGTCAGCCTTAATCAATTAAATATTAGATAAATTCATTTTGTTGTCATTCGATCAATATTGGGATTGAACACTTAATTAACACTGTGAGTCCTTTGATGCTCGATCACTCGATCAATACTGCAAGTAGGATATCCTTCATTAATCGATTTCTCAATTAATACTAGAATATCTTTTTTACTAGACTGCTCAATTAATACTTAAATATGCAAGGTTAATACTGCAAAGTCTTCATTGCTTGGTTAATATTGACATTTGTATAACATCAATTACAACATAAAATTGAAGAATTATTCCAACAAAATACCTCTTTGGCATTGATGGAAACACATGTCAACATAAACTGATAAAAGTATGAGTAATTAGATAATATCCTTAGTTTCATTTTGATTCTCATTCATACCAACTCCCTTTGAGATTTTTCTTGGATTTGTCTCTGTTGCTTCCCTGTCAACACTCTCTCATGAACTACTATCGTTTCCACCTCTTTGTTGTACATTATCTCATCTAAATATCTTCCTTCTGAGATACAAAACTCTCCCTCTTTTTCTTTGACACAAAACTCTCCCTCACTCTTCATTGTTGACACTGAACTCTCCCTATTTGAAATCAAATGCCAAAGAATACAAACTTTGAAGTTACTATGTACCTTTATACTAATTCATATGCAATATTCTCCACATTTCACACTTGAAGTGTGACAATCTGCATCAACTTGATAGATCATCAATGGAACTTGGTTGATGCCTCACTATCTTTTTCTTTAGTGAGCATTAGATAGGGGAATAACCCTTAATTTACCTTTTAGATACATAAATGCATCCTTAGGTAAATTCTTGGTAAATATATCTACTATCTTCTCCTTGGTGTTCACATATTTTAATCCCACCTCTTTATCTTGAACCAATTCCCTTAAGAAATGATATTTGATTGCAATATGCTTTGTCTTTGTGTGCATCACAGGATTCTTGGATATATTGACTGCACTTGTGTTATCACAATAGATAACCACTGGTTCCTTTATTTCCTCCTTTCCTAATAGTAATTGCTTGATCCATATTATGTTGCAACAATTGAATGTTGCAACAACATACTACACCTCTACTATAGATTGAGAAATACAATTCTGCTTCTTGCTAGTCCATGATACTAACATCTTTCCAAAAAAGAATGCTTTTCCACAAGTAATTTTTCTATCATCAATGCTTGCTGTCCAATCTGCATCAATAAAGGCTCTTAACTCAAGATTTCCTACCATCTTATACCATAAACCATATTCTTCAGTTCCTTTTAGATACCTTAGAATTTTTTTTACTGCCATTATGTGATTTCTGTTGGATTAGCAGAAAACCTTACAACTATGCCAACTTCCAATGCAATACCAAGTCTAATGTGTACCACATACTAAAGTTTCCCAATAATTGATCTATATATAGTCTAATTTACCTCATTTGAGACATCATTCTTTGAAATTTTATGTCAAGTAGACATAGGTGCTCCAATTGGTTTGGAATCTTCCATTCAAAATACTTTCAATATTTCCTTGATGTATTTTGACTGAGTGATGTATATGTCATCCTTTATTTGATGAACTTGAAGACCAACAAAGAATCTTATCTCTCCAAATGTAAACATTTCTAATTCTTTCCTTATTTCTTTAGCAAATGACTTGCATAACATCTCAAGTCCTCCAAATAGGATATCCTCTACAAATATTTCTGCAAGCAATATCTTGTCCTATGGTCCTTCCTTAATATATAAATTACTATTATCATTTGTCTTTTCAAAACCATTTCTTACCATATATCCATGCAACCTTTCATATCATGCTCTAGGAGCTTGCTACAATCCATATAAATATTTGTGGAGTTCACATATTTCCTTGGATCAATGAAACCTTTAGGATGTTCAATGTAGACTTCTTCCAAAACTCCATTCAAGAATGTTGATTTAACATCCATCTGAAATGCTTTGAATCCCTTTTGTGTTGCATATGCTAGAATTATTCTGACTCCTTCAAGTCTTGCAGCATGGGTAAATGTTTTACCATAGTCAATACCTTCTTCTTGAGCATAACTTTTGCACACTAGTCTTGCATTGTTCATTGTTATTTCTCCTTTCTCATTCAACTTATTTTTGAATATCCATTTTGTACCAATCACATTCTTATCCTTAGGCCTAGGTACAAGAGACAACATTCTATTCTTTACTATTTGCTCAATCTCTTCATTCATTTCCTCTATCCAACCTTCATTTTCTAATGCATCTTTTATGGATCTAGTCATAAATTCACTAAGAAAACATATACCTTTTAATTTTTCCTTGTCAGGATGCCTTCTATCTCTCCTCCAATTGTTTGTTCAAGTGCATGATGTCATTTGACATATTTTGCAAGTCTTAAACTTGGTTCTCCATGATCTTCTATCTTTTTCTCAAGCTCCTTTGGCTTATCTCACTGTAACTCAGGTTCCTCTAATTGTGACTCGAGTTGCACTACCTATGACTTGGGTTGCACTATCTATGGCTGCAACTTAGGTTGAACTATTTGTGACTCGGGTTATACTACCAGCAAATTGCTAGGTTTAGTTTGTTGCTGATTAGATTCAACTATTTGAGGTAAAGTCTCAGGTTCCTCCTCATAGTAAACAAAGTTTCTATAGTCTTTAGGCTTCTTGCTAATATGTTATTCACTTCTTTCTGCAAACTCATCAATCTTCACATGTGCAATTTCTATGACTTTTTGAGTAGAAAGATTCAAAATTTGTACACCTTACCTTTTTTGGAGTACCCTAGGAATATACCTTCATCACTTTTTCCATCAAGTTTTCCTTTTGTTACATCTTTCAAGATATATCATTTTCTTCCAAATACTCTTAAATAACAAACATTGTTGGAAATAACAATGGGAAAGTAAGTTCTAAGAGGGGGACGGGGGGGGCATGAAACAACACTTAAAACTTTTGCCTCTAAAACATGTCACCATCATCCATCTCATAACTTAACATATAAATTGAAATAACTCAACCATGCATCACATTTATATCATAAAGTAAATAACATATAATATAGAAAATTGGTTACCCAAAAACCCTCTAATGAGAAGGTAAAACTGGGGTGGGGATGACACCCACAAATCTTCACTAGTATAGTTGTAAAGTGCAGCCAATTATGGTTACAAAGTGTTTGATCATAAACTATGATCTACCCTATAAAAGGCTTACAAAGACTATTAGGTCTCACCTTGCTAAAATATTTTAACTCACAATTAAGTAAGCACTTGGTTAAGAGATTTACAACAACCTATTAGGACTACTTTATTAGGAGATTTACTCTATATCACATGTTAGAATGATTCAACACCATGATCCTTCTATTAGGACTTTGCTACTTAATGTCAAATCTTCTCTTTGTTGTTTGTATCTTGATCCTTTTGATTAGATCTATCTTTCCTTAACCTTTCACTACTTGTCTTTGTTCCTCCTAGACTGATTCTGCATTACATAACTCTGTCATAGCTTCCATAGCCACTATGAATGCTCTCTTTGCTCTTAGCATTCATCTCTCACTCACACACAAAATCTTTTAGGTTTTTCCTTCTTTAAATAAACATAGGTGGAATGGGCTAGGTCAAAATCAACTGTTGCGGTTGATCCATATTGCCACCTAATTCATTTCCTTTTCTAATTGGTTGCATGTACTACATAGGGATTCACAATATGACTTGATCCTTATCTTCTACAATCGAAAAAATAATATTTATGTTGGCCAAGAATGGTTTACCTAGTAGTTTGTGTCATTACAAACAACTATGTCTTTGACTGATTACTTGATTTCCAAAGACTCTAACACTTAGCCTTTACCGTGCTCTTAATGTTGTGACTCAATTTTTGAGTAGCTTGGCACTCACTATTTACTCGACACCTGAATCACCCAAATCATACTAACTTTCTTGACTCCTATTGGCTCGGCACTTGAATGACTCAACATGCATTGAGTGCTCAACACATACTAGTGCTCAAAACTAAATATCATATTGCTTAACATGTATTATTTGGAACCTTATGCTCAACATACATTATGCACTCAGCTTGCACTATTTCTACTAGATAATGACTTAAGTTTTTTTCACTACCTTGTCAAAACCAAAATGAGATCAACAATATCCCCCTTTGACATGAGTAGCAAAAACACTTTGTCATGGAATATTCATCCTTATTATGAGCATAAACCAAACAATGTATCTTCATGACTTGGCTTATATACAAAATTTTCAAAACTTCAAAATTTGCATATTTCTTTCTTTCAATCATACCTTATTACTCCATTACTCCCCCTAAGTAAATGCTTCATTTCTATTTCTACTTCTGTTACTCCCCCTAAGTAAATATCTGCCTTATGAACTTCATTATCCCCAAAACTTCATTGTCCCCCTTTGTGAGGCCTCACCTCAATCCATCATAGCACATCTGATATATTTTATTTTGACACATTATGACTTGATATGTCGAGACATTATTTGATGGACTAGATAGTAATATATTATTTTATGTTGTGTAATGTTTTACTTTAAATTTTTTAATCATATTATTTAATGTGTTATAAGAATGCATAATGACAGTGAATGAATTTAGGATTATGAATATGTTAAATACTTTAATTATGCAAATTTGTCATGATTAAATATGTGTGGAGATGAGATAAAGGTTATTTAAATGAAAGTTTAATGTTTTGATTAATGTGAATACCCAAATGAGTTTTAAATATATACATGCGATTTTTCTCAAGCTACTAATGTGGAAATTGAGTGTGCATGATTATTAACCATCGAATCTAATAGAGAATCGATAATTGATCTTATGTTCAATTTGTGAAACTAAGGTTGAGTCTAATGAAGAGATACATGCCTCATTGTTTTGTATTTTATTTGTATCATAATCTTAATGTGTGTATCATTATGTAATTGTAAGGTGTTTAATGTTATGTAACAACGAATCTTATGGTGTCACTTGACACTTGTAATTTGTATATGTGTATCAACATGATAAATAAGGTTAGCATAGTAACTTGATAATCAAAGATGGATTAAGTTAGTGACCTAAGAATAATTAGTTGGTAACCTAGATTAATTATCCTAATTAGGGTTTAGTAGAAATTTTGCATTCCTAGGGTTTTTAGAAAAATCAAATATTTTAAGCCAATTTATAGGTTCTAAAATAATCCTAGGGGGTGAAAATTAATGCAATCTTACCTAGGGGGTATGTGTATGAGTTAGAGACTTTTTCCACCCTTCTAGATCCTTCTGTTGACTTTTATGACCTTCCAAATATTTCAGTTTCCCTTTAGTGCAAAAATTGAACATCTGCATGAGTTTTTCAAGTTTCACCATAAAGGTTGTCTTAATGGTAGGATCAAGTTGGAAGACCCTAGAAAGCTTGAGTCAAGTCTAGAGTTATTTCCATGTTAGTTGAGTGAGTTTAGAAGCCTATTTAGTTGCCAATTTGTGTCATGCCCAAAATACGGGGCAAAAAAAAACAAACACACCAACAATTTTTATTTATTTTATAACACCACAAAGTTTTAAAATGTATATATGCACATGTTAAGGTATAGGTAAAATGAGGAGTAGATACATGATCTCCTAACGATGTCCTATCATTTCCATTTAAGTTTATAATCAATGAGTATTAGTAGATCGTTAAATTTGAATATTTATTATTTAATTGATTTCGACGTTTATTTCATTATACATTAATTCTAATCAATATAATATTTTTCATATACTTTTCAACAACTCATACATAAACCATCCATCTGTTAAATCTACTAGAAAACATAATTTGCAACAACCTTAAAGTATCATGAATATAAATTTCATAACATTATTTGATCCAACTATTGATAACAATATAATTAAATTATTTACTAACAATATAAGTAAAAATATAACTCTAATTAGTTGAGACATTTGAAATTAAAAGGGCTCTCTAAGCAGAGTAACATCTATCATCCAATATCTTGACTTGATTCTTATACTGACATAATAATACCATCATTATTCTAACCAAGGCTAAATAATAATTCAAATAATACAACTTGATAATACTCAAATCATAATCTAATTAATTAAGATTAATTTAAATTATCTACCATTCACTTAACAAAATATTATCTAATAACAAAACTAACTTATCTAAATATAATTTAATCATTAAATTATTCTAACTAAAATATACTAAATTTAGAACTTAAATCTCAACATTTAACTACACTATTAAATCTAACTAATCTAATAAAATCTTTAATTAACACAAATCTAAACTAAAACTAATTAAGATAATAAAATAATCTAATCCATCTGCCAAATAAATCCCAACATATTCTCATTTAACACTTTCAACAATCAAATTTTAGTACTTTAGTATTCAACATGAAACACCATTTACCATTTAATTTAAATAGGTTAAACAATTGAAACAAAATGATAGCCATTAAACCTCTAAACTTAATCTAATAACAAAATCCTAAACTAATCTAATCATTTTGAACGTTGAATAAAACACATTTGCTAAGTAGAGTAACATCTATCATATAATTAAACAAACTTTAATAAATCCTTCCTCCAATAACAATTTTTCTTGTTTAACAATAAAAAAAGAATACCAACTTTCAATTTAACACAATATGATCATTTAACATAATAAATCTAAATTACTTTAAAAATGGATTAAATAAAATAATTAACTTATTTTTGACAACAACTTAAATTGCTAATAATACTAACTTGTCTAGAAATAATCTAACATTAAATTATACAAACAAAAAAAATTAAAAAATAGAATAACAATTAAAACTTTAATATATCATCTACATTTAAACACAACACTTAAAACAATTAATAGCAACAACCTATACTAATATTAAAGAACATATAAATTAACATTATTTAAACAAATTAAAACTAACTAAAACTAAAACTACACTAAAAAAAAAACTACAATATGAAACTTTATTTAAAACACTATCCTATACTATCCACCTTTTATTTAAAACTAACTCTTAACACAACATTACTAACTATATGCTAAGAACCAACCCCAAACCCCACATAGTCAACCCACCTACCCATAAAATCACTTGAAGGCCACCTTCTTGCACACGTTTCCCAACTTGGGCACGTGGCTCCAAGCACTGACCAAGTGTTAGGGATGGTGGTGTAAGGGGTTCCCAAGCTAATGCTTTGCTGGGCTAAAATTTGCATGGGTAATAGGGGCATTAAAGAGGGGTGTTGTCAGACTTAACACTCATGAACATTAACTTTTTTTTTCCCTTTTTTTTGTCTGCTTCAAACACTAATCTGTCCCTAAATCAGGACTGACGCCTAGTAGATGGCAGAGGAAAGTACGCTGGAAGGGAGATGGGTTTGATTAGAAAAGTAATAGGGGTCATGTAGGTATAATGAGTGTATAAAGTTTAGTAGGTCATTTTAGATTTGAAAAGGGTAGGATAGGATTGACTTAGAATTTAGATATTTGTTTTTAAATAAATATATCTATATGTATATTTTTTTGTTAGAATTTAAAATTTATAATAAGAGTTCACAGAGAATATTCTCTGTCACAACATGGGAATAAATTCTTTTGCCATACAAAATCTAGAGAGCTTTTTAGCTCCTGGGAGCGTATATATATTTTTTGTTTCTAAGTGTGCAATTTTTCTAACTTGCATAATTCTTCAAGTAGCATACTCTTATGCCTCATAGGTTTTCATGACAAGGAGGTTTATATCATCTTCCTTTCAAATTGAATTCACCAATTATTTAGTTAAGCAAGAAGGTTAAATAATTTTGTTTTGTCAACAATATGAGATTAATAGTTTTCCCACTAACACAATATGGATCGAAGTTCTAACATAACATACTTTCTCCCACAACATGTTTAGACTTGAAAATTACATAATTGATCATCACCATTTTATCCACTTATCAACGCACATATGCAAGAACTAAAATAACATAAGATACAATGCAAGAAGGTTTCTCAATCATTTCTCTTCTATTAATCAACCTGATTTAAGGCTCCATCAGGAAAGAAGCAGTAAGAAAATCTAACATCCTTTCCACAACAACAATAGTTTAAAATACATATTTACATCATATTTCAATTCCAATTTGAATTCTCTTCTTGGTCCTTAATAAGGGATCCTTTTCAATATCTTCAATACATCACAGTGATCATGGATAAGACGAAAACTGACCTAGAAACAAATCAAGCATCCCATGAAGAACAAATCAATCATGCATTCCTATCCCGATTTGCACAATAGGTCCAACATTGAACCTAACTAGGGAGAAGGTGGATTTTCCCAATAGGAGACATCGATCACCATACCATAACATAGCCCTTTCGAGGCTAAAAACTCAAGAACTTTTGTTCTTTCACAAATGCCCTTTCGAGGCCAATACAACAAGGATTTTTTTCATTCCTTCTCTTCTTCAAGAATTCAAATTTTCAAAACATGGTATGTGATGACAAGTAGGGGCCCATAGAACCCTACCTTCTTTCCCTCTTCTCATCATGAGAAGAGACTCTACACTATTGGGGTCCAACTAAAGCCCTTCCCCTATACATGGCCACTTCTTCCCTATCTAAGGGTGAGTAATACCAAAACAACCCACAAAATCCCTTCATAATTCAAGCAAAACATGAAATAAAACCAATCAAGAAAACATGTTTCAATCCCTCCCAAGCATCCTTAACACACATACAAGAATACAATGAAAACCACAATGACTTATGCATGAATCAAAACATGAACGACATGAACAAAGAGGTGAAAAGCTCCTACCTTCACAATAAGGTTATGGTAGAATGAACAAATTTGAGATGAGCTTTTCCTTCCTTCCTTCAATATTAAAAAATTTTCTCTCTAAAACTAGAGATTGGGTAACAACCAAAACTTCTTCAAAAATGTCTCTAAATATGATCCTAACTCAACTAGACATTAGGTAAACTTCAAGATGGAATTAAAGTCACCAACTCATGGAGGAGGCAATCAATTTTCGCAATCAACCAAAAGTAGGGTTTTTGAGTGATCATAAAAGTCAACCAAAGAGGCTAGGGGGGGTGAAAAATACTCCCAAACCATACCCTTACCCTGAGGTTACTTAGATTTAATGTTTTTAGGCCTTTAGGATTAACCAAAGACCTATCAAAAGCTAGGAATATTTTAGGATTTACTAACAACCTTCAAAAAGTAGATAACTCACTAATCCTAATTAGGGGTAATTAATCTCAATACTAACTAATTAGCAAGGAGGTCACTAATCTAATCCAACTTAGATCTTTAGGTTACTCGATTACTTCTAACTATCATGTTGGAATGCATATACAATTCACAAGTGTTAAGTGACACTATAAAAACACTATTACAAAACATTAGCATTTACTGATTACAGAATGATACATTTATTCAATCCATGACACAAATAAAATACAAACAACGGGATTTGCATCTTTCATAAGATTTAACACTAGTTTCCACAGTTGATACATAGGGTTCAGTTTCGTTCCTTCGTTAGATCTCCTAGCTAAAGTATCTTGCACACTCATTGCACACATTAGTAGCTGAAAAAAATCACATACATACATTCAAAAATTATCTGTATAGTTACATAAATCAAAACATGAATATTTCATATGATCAATTGTTTAATCCATTTCTATTCACATTTACTCATTAGAAATCACATAGTCAATATAGCATAACTTATTCATTAATTTAGATTAGCATACCAGAATAACCGTCATTAGGCATGCATATACCTAAACATCATAAAATCACCAATTGGGCATACTGTACCACCTAAATTGCATATAACTTAATCATCATGGTATCAAAATCAACATCCTCATTATCAGGTGAAAACACTTCATACAATCGTTAGTAAAAATTAATGTCTTAAACAGTCGGGGTGATGTAGTAGTTCTTGAATCACTAAGTATCTAAAACATGAATGAATCGACTAACCTTAGTTTCTTTTAGGATATTCACATCATAAGCATTAATTTATATCCATTTCAATCTCCTATAATGGTTTTAATAGAGAATTCATATTTGGTAATTTGATTCGAGGAGGGTCCTTACATCTTGAGAGTTGAAGGGTGTTCACCCATTCTCTACATTTAGAGAGAGTCAAGCTTGGATTTGAAGAGGAAGAAGGATTATCTCTTCTAAAAAACTCCATTTCCATAACCTTTGTGAAGATAAGATCCTTCATGGTCTTGTTCTTCATGCTTTGTTTTTATTTACTTAAGTAGAGCTATTACATGTGTGCGTATTTTGTGTGTGTGAAGAAACATGTGAGGGATGAGTTATTGTGGATTTCTTATTTGTTTTCCTTTCATGTATTTCCATTTGTTTTGTGGAAAAATTGTAAGGGTTGTGTTGGCATTACTCACCCTTGCATGGGGCAAAAGTGGCCATGTATGAGAGGAGGGCCTTAGTTGGACTCTGGATCAGTGCAAAGTTTCTCCTCATGAACAGAAGAGAGAGAAAGTAGGGTGTTATGGGGCCCTACTTGTCAATACAAACCATTTTGTGTTTGAGGAGATAAGGAGTGAAAGAACACAATTTATTTGGGATTATTAGCCTTGGAAGAGGCATATGTTTTGGTGTTCTAGTTGACATCCCCTATCCTGGAAAAATCCACCTTCTCCCTAGTCTTGTTTGGATATGAAACCTGTTGTGCAAACTTGAGCTATGATTAGTTTATTGAATGTGTCTATGTGTTTGAATCTGATTGTCACTTGGTCAATTTTGGCTCTCCATGGTCATCTTTATGTAAAGTTGTAGATTTCTTAGTTGATATCTTGATATGGAGAAAAATTGGAGTCAGAGTTTTGGTGTTCTTGAGTCCAATGTTATGGAGAATTCTCCTCGAGAAAATGATCCTGATGTATATTTCACTGTTAACTTTATATTTGTAACGACAATGATATCAAGTTTTCTTCCCCAATTCTTTCCCAACTGAGTCCTTGAATTAGGTTTTCAATAAAATATATATGAAGTGGCTAGTCCACGTATGTTGAAAAAAAAAAGTAATTCACTTCTTATGTCATTCCTTGTACCCTTAAAAAGTCATTCCATATGCAAATGATCAATTGAAATTATATAAAATAATGTTAGATGAAGTTGTTTGATTCATTTAAGATTAGGTGTTAGAGGAAAAATGTATTCAAATGAATATTACTCTATTTTGCATTGTTAATAACTATTCAAATTTTTTTTCCTATTTGAATGCATAATATAACATAAAAAACTATACCTTTAATTCCATCCATGAAAATGAACAAAACATTTTCCCTTATGCCATGTTGAAATTTTAAAAAAAAGACTAACTCTTGGAGGAGAAAAATAAACCTTAGGAGATTTCATCATTTTTAGAGAAAAAATACTCTCTAAAATTTACATGTAAATTTTTTAAACTCTCTTTTGCAACAGAGAATATTCTTAAAAGGGTTCCTTTTAAAATCCTTAACATATTTCAAAAAAATAGATATGTAATTATAAAATGAAATAAAGTAAAAAAAATAAATAAATAGTAACACTACCCTTATCTTATCCCATCTCACCTAATAAACTTTTAAACATCCATTTTAAATATATTTTCTCCAACATGGGTGCTGAAAGGACCTCAAGCTTGCAAAGTCCTCCACACGTGCCTTGTCCTTTTTACACCTCATACTTTGGGTGGTTGATGGTATGTGATAAGGAGGTTATTCATTGCAAGTAATTAACCTCAAATGAAATTGCACCTTGTTAATCCTTTCCCCACCACCTCCAAACTTTCCAAACACTCGTGTTTATCTCCCTTAGCTCTTGTGTGGAAAACCGTACTTGTCAGGTGATTAAGCCCCTTGCTCATTCACATTGACTTGGGGTGGGAAATAAGTTTCTTTGAATGCATTCATATAGGAATGAAACCCTTCCTCTAATCAAACTCAAGGGAAGTTAAAAAATTTAAAACAAAACCCATTCCATGCGTACTACTTTTGTGGAGACACAATTTGCACCATGGAAGACTTGGGATCATGTGTAGGGCATTAGGTATTGCCCATGTCAAGTGGGGGGAGTTAGGGATATAGTAAGGTTAGGTGGTAGGGTTAGTTAGTATGGTTAATGTGTTTAGATTAGTGAGGTTTAGATTAGATTTTACTTAATGTGGGTTAGTGATTTTTAAATAAAGTTATGTTGGCATGTGATGTTTTAGAAATTTAATTATTATACTGGTGTTGAATTAGTAAATAGGTTTAATTAATTGGTTATTAGGTAAGTAGCAAGGATTAAGCTTAGTTAGTAGTAATTTAAATATGTTTGATATTAGTTTTGGGTTAGTTGATTTAATTAATTAGTTTTAGATGTAATTTAATTATTTGTAGTTTAGTTTAATTTCAATTTAAGTATATGTTTTAAAATTGATAAACTATATTTATGTCTTGTCTTCAAAAAGGGCAAGTATAGGTGTTTTATTTTAGTAAAGAAGGAATAGGTTTTATAATGCCTATGACTTAGCTTTTAAATTTAAATATTTTAGTGACTCTAGTAATTTAATTTATATTTTTAATATAATAGATTTAGTGAAGTTGAATAAATAACTAAGAGCATTTATCTATTGGGTTAGTGTTAGGGTTAAATCGGATTATGGTTCTATTAGAAGGTTATGATAGATAACTAGGGTTAAGTGTTGAATTGATTTTTAACATTGAATTAATTTGTGATTTGAATGTATTGAATAATTTAATAGTCTACATTTAATGATTTTAACAAGTTGAAAAGTTCATTTAAATAATGGTAACAAGTATTAAGGTAATTAGATGAACGTTTTGAAATGATGTAACCTGTTTCAACTAGGAGATTAAACTGACACACGAAATAAAATATGGAACCTTATAAAATCTAGTGCGTCTTGTGTGTCTTTAGTCAAACATGTTTTAACATAGCAGATTAATTAACCTTAAAAAATAAAAAAAATTGTGTGTCTTTGCCCTGATATTTTGGGCATGACGCCTTTTTTGACACTTATGTCATCTAGGTTGTACACTTATAGTGTGTTTATCCAAAAATGACTTGTGTAACTTCATGATTATCTTTAATGTTGCATCCTAGTTGTTACACACTGCACCTAATAAATGATATTGAATTTCTAGATTTGCAACAAGGTCAACTAAGCCTTAACATGTAGAAATTTGGGAATCTTTATTCATCAAAGTTTCTGCATAGGCTAGTTCCTTGTGTAACACTTCCATGTGAGGTGTCAACATGGATTGAATACTAATCAAAGTGTTTCTAATATTTGCATCTATTTCTTGCAATGTTGCAAGCCTACTCTGAGTAGCCAATAACCTTTTAAAGTGTATTTGACTTTGACTAGGAGATTGTTTGAGAGTAGTACCTATAAGTTGCAAATCTCCCTATAGATGGTCAATAGCCTATTGATTTTCCTTAGTGAATAGATCAACGTTGCATAGCTTTGTTTATAAAGAGAAAATATTCTCTAATACCTTTATCAAACTTTCCATTTTGGTTGTTAGATCAGCCTATTTTAGTGCAATAGCACTGGATATATTCTCCAATACCTTTGTATGACATTTTCTTTCTGACCATTCTAATAATTTGACATTAGATTCCAAGTCTTCATCTTTTATCTTGTCCATGATATTGATAAGTTGCCCAATGATAGGCTTATCTTCATTAGTTTCTGGGAGACTAAAAGCATCAACAAATACATCTTTAATTTCATGTAAGACTTTCTTTTTCTTATGATCCCTCCTTTGTAGTTCTTTCCTTTTCTTCCTTTGTAGAGCTTCCTAAAGAGTGCTCATCTCCTCAATAGTGTTTTTATTTAAATCAAACTTAGGTAACTCAATCACTTCATCTAAGTTGACATGCCTATATTATGTAGCTTCAACACTCTATGGTGTGCTAGTACTTGACCTTGATATCTGTAATGGTGTAGCATCTGTATTTGGCCTTTGAAGTGTGTGACTACTGAGAGGAGTTGTAGAAACTGGTAATGTAACTAGAGTTTGTATTGTAATTTCTTCCTTTAGTGTAGTATTCAACTTCGACTCTTCAATTTTGTCCCCTTCCTTCTGGACTTCACCCTATGATGGTGGAATAGGTATAGGACTTTCTTCCTTACCTGTGTGCACTTTTGTGCCATATCAATAATTACTAAGGTTGGTGAGCTTGACCTATTCAGGCTTGGCACTGATGTATCTTTTTTTTGTACTTTTGCCTCTTTCATATAGAATATAATTTTTGGCATTATACATGATGTTCATGTTGTATCATCCTTCTATTCTAGGTTTACACTTTAATCTTTTTGAAGATCCTGTGATTCCTTTTCTTTCACCTCTGTGGATTGAGGGGGCACATTTAATGTGTCTTGTGGTTTCTCCCCTACAAATGCAAGTTCTTCCTTCTCAATCTCATCAACTCTCACCAATATAGGATTAGTACATATCATTGTTGCATTGGTAGAGTCTTGCAATTTTTTTTTCAAATCATCCTTAGTCAAAGGATTAACATTTTGTGGTGTTGAGTCTAGAACATCCTTGATGCTCACTGATTTTTTTTTGACTCAATTGGTTTGTATGTAGGGGACTGGCACTCGACACCTATACATCTTGCTGCTCTTCTTCAACTATAGTCTCCTTTGTTGTCCTTGTAGTTCCCTCCACATTACCATCCTCGACCAAGACTTCTTTTTCAGGCTCCTTTTCTTCACCATCCCCTTTCTTCTCTACATCCTAGATGGATAATCCATAAATGACTTTTCAAAGCAATGTTCTTTGAGTCACCACCTCTTCTACCCGATTCTTTAGAATGTTAAAGGTTGGTACTTGGGGGAAAATATCCCCATGTATTTATTCATTTATTTATCCATCATCTACTTATTCAAAGCAAGCATCACTCAAGCTAATGTAGCCTCTCTTATCTATCTCTTAGTGGTCAAATTGTATTGCCACTTTTGCTTGACTCTATAATAAAGACTTTTGGGTAAGGAGTTGACAATCTCTAGAGGAGTATTTTTGAATGTAGCCATCATATCATATATGGCTTCTTCAACCTTATTTTTATCTACTCTCTCTATCTTATCAAAATCAACATGTGTAAAACTAGAAAAATTTGCATTGGTTTTGATGTTTTCGCACAATTTGTCAATATTAGAAGAGGGATTGTGGCTTACCACCTTGAATTGATTTAAGTCATCAGAATATGTCTTCTCCTAATCTAACTCCTCCTTTTTCTTCTTCCTCAACCTCTTGTAGGTCTTCTTAGTAGGATGGGTTTTCTCTACCATGACATGTGCTCTTTTGCCCTTAGGTTTTAACAACTTTAGTAACTGGTATAGTGGCTGCCCTTATGCTTGCCCTAGTTAAATGCATAATAGACTTTTTCTATGCCTAATTCATAGTCTTCCTGGGTTTCTCCACTACTTTCTCTTTTTCCTTCCTCTTTTTCTTTGCTCTCTTAGGTGCTTCCTCAACTTCTTCTCCCTCGACACCTTTAGCATCACCTTGTCTATCTTCACCTAGGCCTTGAGTTAGTTCTAATTGGGGTTGACCTTGTTCTTCTTCTTCTTCATCTTCTTCTTGTTCTTCATCATCACCTTCACAAATCTTTCCTTGAGTTTCTTTACCAGTTTGTTCTTTTTCTTGATTACTGAAGTAGTCTGTAAATTGATTGTTATTCTAGACTTGGCTTCCTCATAGTTTCCAAACGATGTTGCATCCTTGTCAAGTTCTTCTGCAAGTAGAGTAGTGATTTCTGTTGAAGCTTCATCCACATTGATCTCATATGGAAAGGGTTTTAACCATTTGAACATAGGTATTGTTTCTTGTACATATGTATAGTTTGCATCTACTAGGAAACAAACTTCATTGTAATTTTGTTCCACTAGAGATATAGGAATCCTCATTCTCTATTTCATGGATTTCTTAATATCCTGAAAATAACTAGTCATTACTAACTCAAAATTATCTCCAAGCTCCTTAATGAGCTCTGTAATCTACTATATTACTGGCCTATTGGTATTCCATACCACTTTTCCAAATGTATGAAATGTGTTTTTCACATAGAAAAATATGCAAAGAATTAAAGATCCAAACTTACATGATGCACTTTTGGATTTCCTAATGGCCTCCAAGTTTTCTAATAGCTTTTGTAGTTGCAACTTGGAAAGGTGATAGGAATGGTCTCTCTTCACAATTTTGTAACCCAAATCTACTACCCTACATGAAACAGTGTTCAGTTGGCTAGGCTGAAATAACTTGTGAACTATCACTCTAATTGCAAAGACAACAAGAGGGGATCAGATATTGTGTCTATTGACATCCCTATCTTGTTCCACATGACCCCTATGTTCTTTTCAATGTTTTCCTTTACATTAGTTTGCATGCTCTTAGGTATATCTAGGGTAGGATACCCCGATGCTCTATTTATAATCAGTTTTGTGATTGTAATTAGTCCATTTTCTAACCAAATTTGATTGTCACATATCCTACTGAATAGGGTGAAAATGAATTTCTAACAATACGTAAGACAATGACCACTATTCATATATTATTTTAGAGTAGAGTTGATATGAAATCAATAATAGAAGTGTTTGAAATTTGACAAGATAATGTACATGCCTCAAAATGGAACTAATATGGAAATACCTATTTTCTGATGTCTATGTACAGTTCCTTGAGAATTTGTAACCCGTTCTCAACTGGAAATGATGAGATAGAGAAAACCCAAAAAACTTTTATCTTTCTGAAGGCAAATCCACCTTGACCTAGTTGGTAGGGTACAATCTTACCCTAAGGCACAATTATGCCCCATATTGTCAACCTTGACCTGCCCTTCTCTGATGAAAATTTCATTCATAGATCTCAAATTTTTTCCAAAAAGGGTATCCAAATTTGTACCTCAGTCTTGAAAACAACACCTACACATATCTGAAAATGAAGTTTTGAGGTGGCTATATAGGGTTTTGCCTTAGTCAAATCCTTGTCTTGGTGATTTCTATCTCCTTGAATAGCCAGATATAATAGAATGTGTGTGTATTGAATGTGTAAAGCCAAGATCTAATCTATTATATTGAAACCCTAACATGAATATGTATGAGAAAGAAATGTATAGACTTGAATAAGATAAGAAAGCATACCAAGCCCCCAAGGCTAAAGTACTCCTACCAAACTCATAATATGTAATTTCTACCCCATGATTGTATCTTTGAATGCTTGAATCTTGATAATGGCGGATCAAGGAAGATTGGATCTCTCCTGCTTCAAATAGATGTTCACAATAGTGTGTTCATAAAATGCTTGATATCTACAATAGCTTGATCTTCTATATCATTCTCTTTCCATCTCACATCTTCATAGAATCATCTTGTTATCTCTTGATTCTTGTTGTCTCCTTCTAGGTGTGGATAGATGCATATGAGAGTCTTTATTTAGAGGTTTCAAGGTGAGGCCCCTAGAGTAATGTGAGGACCCATAATTAAAATTTCACCTTGAATTATGGCTCAATCATAATAACCAAGGAGGGAAAAAAATTAAATGAATCTTGAATTAAGCCCCTTCTGCATTCAAATCCAAAAGCTCGACATTGATTTCGGGACCCTTTGGGACCAAAATCTGGAAAGGAAGATGAAATCCTAAAGAAGGTCATGGATGACCTCAACCCTGACCAAGGTTAGGGATGACCTTGACACTATCCTATATTGGGGTCAACCTGGTCAACCTTTCTCTAGGTTAGGGTTGACCTAGGGGTCAAAGCCCAACCAAAGCAGAAAATAGAAAGTCTCGAGGATACCTAAAAACCTAGAAATGATATCAGAATAGGACTTAATGCCAAGAATAGGCACAAAATCCTATAATGAATATGATGAAGTCTACGAGGACCTATTCCTAAGTTTTACCTAGAAAATAGAGCCATAGAGGAGGATAATTAAGGAGAATCTTCAAGATCCTAACCCTAATTTTTCTTAGAACTAAGGAATCAAGTGAAGAATGCCTCCCAAATGCAAATATATCATGATAAATTTACTAAAAGAGGGTGCTAAACCTACCAAGATGGAAGTTATTCTATTTTAAGACAATACATTTAGCCCCCACTTTAGCTCAAATATGACACTGCATGAATATGCAAGATAAAGTAAGAAAACATCATAGTAAATAAAAGGGATATAGCCAGTCCTCAATGTAGAGATCATGCAAAAAAATGTTAGAACCTGCAACACACAAGGTTAATGAAAATCCATAAACCCCCTAAAGCTTACTAAATAACAGTCAAGAAGTACATAAAGCCCCTTATGCCCCCTTGTTTTGGCTTTCTATTTTCGAAGGGTGAAATAGGGTGATAAGGATAACTCTAGACACTAAATATGTAGTTGTTGACAATATTTTCCTTAAACCAATTAGAAGGAATCATAGGCTTCCTAAATTAATTTAAGGATTTAAATATTTGAATCACATTTCCAATGCCACTAATTGCATTAAAAACAAAGTTACCAAGTTGAAGTTATGATGAAAAGAGTGAATGTTTATCTACATGCATGAGACAAGAGGAATCTGAGTTTAAAATGAATAAACCCTAATTTTACTTATAAATAATGAAAAGGAAGTCATATTTACTCATTCTTACCTTTTGTAGATTTGAAAATAGGAATCAAGATGTTGAGGAGATTAGAACTTTGAGCGACACAGATGGAGCTATTGAGACAGTGCCTAGCTACCAAACAACCACTTTGTGAGGTGATTTTTTTGTTGTTTGATTGTTTACTTTCCAAATATGTGATTTCTATAGGTAAGATTGATCTTGACCTAGAAATTTTGACCTTTCTCGAAGAAGGTCTACATATTCTATCAGATTTCCACTCATTTTGAAATGAGGTTGCCCTTGACTCAACAATGTTGACCCTAACCTAGAAAGGTTGACCTTAACCTAGAAGGTTGATCTTGACCCAAGAAGGTCAACCTTGACATAAGTGAGGTAAGATTTTATGATACAAAAGACTAATATTCTATTTATCTGTGCTTATAGTACATGGTTCATATTTGAGAGCATCCCTTTGGAGAGTTTCTTGTTACCATCAAAGAGAGACTATTCAAGCTAGATGAGGATGATATATAACTACTGAGAGATGTGGGGTTGTACTAGGTAGTCATCCTACCATAGATCAAACTATATCAAGCCATTTTATTGGCCCTTATAGAGAGGTGGGATGAGGATACATGCTCCTTTCATATTCACTTAGGAGAGATCATAGTTACATTAGAGGATGTCTGCAAGATCCTGCAACTTTTAGTATGAGGTGAGACCATCGGACCTAAAGCATAGCGAGTCTATGAGGAGATCCTTGCAGACAAGGAGTATTGCTTGGGACATGTTCCACAGATGTAGACCCAATCAAATCATGTCCTTCTATCATCCATACTATTAGGCCCTTACCCTCTAGTACGAAGAGTGATGCTTGGTATAGTATCCTTGGTTGTGTTGCCCAACTCAAAGGGTACTATATTTTTGACACCTCTTACCCATGTTATACGAAGGATGGAGAGAAAGAGGACTATATTCTCATGGGGTCACGACATGTTAGCTTAGCTATACCATGAGTTATGTCAGCTGGTGAGATAATAGAGAGTGAGTCTGTTGATATGCACTCTCTTATAGATTTGGCTATTTGAGCACTTTACATGTACACATCCACAGGGTATCCTAGTGATGTTAGATGTGAGCACATCAAGAGTCTTTGCCTATCCATTGAAGAATGCTTGGCAGTTTGGAGATATCTTGTATTGGAGAGTATCACTATACCGCATTTTGAGTGTGGATGTGATATAGAGACCCTACTACTGGATGATAGAGTGACTTGATACACAATTCTAGATGAGATACTCACAGTGGAAAACACTACTAGATGGTCATCAAAATCATGTAATGATGCCTTACTACCATGATCAGGTGATGAGATGGCTTGGGTTAGTACTAGGAGTCCCTAGAGAAGTACCTTGCTTTGTACATACAATGAGGTATTATCAGAGACCTGGCACCATATGCCAACCATCAAAAACATATATAGAGGAAAATAATACCAATGATATAGAGGATATAGAGGTACCATCAGATGTGACCTATTTAGGCATGAGCCAAGATTACATTAAGCACTGGAGTCTACAGGGGTCCCATCCCATTTTCCATGAGGATTATCCTACAGGTGATCCAAGTGCTTTAGAGAGCACACACCAGGATGATGGTATAATAGAGGAGGATGAGGATATTAGAGATGAGGAGAGGCACATCTCTAAGGGAGATCCCAAATAGAGGAGGAGAGAGTAGAGGAGATGCCCCCAACCAATGATATTGGTGGATATTTACACATTTATCACATATCACCACTAAGATCATGACAACCATCATATACCCACAAAGAGACACCACCGGTAAGGCCTAGACATTACAAGTGTGGAGAGAGTAGTCACTCCATGCCCCCACCAACTAGACCTTTTAGTGATATCTAGTACTAGGGAGACCCAAGTATAAAATAATAGAATGTGATTAAATATGTAATTTGATTTGTAAAACTATGAAATTCATAAATGTAACCTTTATTCTACAGCTAGCATAGAGGAGTGGAAATTTTTTGTATATGAGATTATAAAGGATACATGCATACCCTACTAACTACTACTGAGAAAGAAAGAGTTCTCTCTTGGCTACAGAGATCTCAGTAGGCATGCCAATATCTTTTTAGTTGTCCAACGAGAGTTAAAGATGTGTAGGGAAAGGGAGGAGAAATTGATAGCTAAGCTACAGAGTTCCCAAGAATGCTCACATGGTATGAGAATATCTAGGAGCCATATGTAGACACATAGATCTATGTCTTCCTTTTATAGGCTAGAGAGATCTGACAACCATTGGTTATCAGAGTGTAGTGATAGGCTTAGTGATAGATAGGGCCATTGACGACATATGTATTAGAAATGAAATTATTTTTTGATGAATGGAAAACATTCTTTACTAATTAGTTCTATTTTTGATATATTTGCTAAAACCACATAACCTATAAAATAAAGTCTATAAAAAATATATAAATGCAAAAAGAAAAGAATGAACTTAAGGATAATATTGTTTAAGATGCATAATATTAATAGGGTCCTTAAAAGAAATACCATCCATAATAGCAACTTTATAAGCACCTGAACCAAAATCTTCAATAACAAAAAAAAGGTCCAAGCCAATTAGGGCTAAATTTTCCTTCTTTCATCAGGTAGAGCATTCACATTTCCTTGATTCTCATATAAAACTAAATCACCAATTGAAAATGTTCATTCAATTACCTTATGATTATATTGTTCTATAGATATTTATGATAAGCTTTTATATGTTCTAATGTATGTATTCGTTGTTCATCTAACATTTCTAACTCTATAAGTGTTGTTCTCAAAAAGTATCTTTGTCAATTATCCCATGAAATGAAACATACAAAGAAGGTATTTCTAATTCCAAAGGCATAATAGTGTTAGTAAAATAAATGATATTGTAAGGAGAAGTACCAGTTGTGGTACAAACACTCGTCCTATAAGCCCATAAAGCATATGTCAATTGAGTATGCCAATCTTTTGCATGCTTGTTAACTATTTTTCATAGAATCTGCTTAATGATTTTATTTGATGCTTTAGCATGACCATTAGATTAAGGATAATAAGGAATTGAAAATTTAGGTTGAATTTTATATATCTCTAAGAATTTCATGACTTATTTATTTTTAAAAGAAGTACCATTATCCAAAACTTCGTTGAAGGTATAACAAATCTTGTTATGATATTATTAAGGATGAAATCACAAATAACGTCCATGGTTGTTGAATGATGAGGAACAACTTCAACCCACTTCATGAAATAATTTGTAGCAGTTAGAATATAAGTATGCCCCTGAGAAGAAGGTGGTGAGATTTTTCCAATAGGATCAAAACCCCAAATACTAAAAAGCCATGGAGAAACTTGATTATGAAGCTCACAAGTAGGAGCATGAATCAAATTACTATGTTGTTGACATTGAGGAAATTTCTTAACAAACATAAAAGAATCTTGCTCCATTGTTTGCAATAATATCCCATTATAAGTAATTTATTAACTAGATATTTTCCACCAAAATGCCCTCCACAAGAACTAGAATGAGCTTCTACCAGGGCTACCAAAATTTTAGTTCTATTGAGACATCTTAATAATAATCATTCATAAGAGAGTTTTTAAAGTGTATCTCCTAAAATGATGTAACATGCTGCAAGCTTCCTAATACGATTACACTTGCTTCATGTTATTGATTTAGGAAAAGTACCATCTTTCAAAAAATGAAAAATGTGGGAATACCATTCATCCAAATGCAAATTAAAACAATCAGAGGTAATCTTTTTAGAAATTTTAGGGTTTTAAAGAGTTTTTATAGTAAATTGAAAATTTTCAACATTATTTTCAAGACACACCAAAGAAGCTGTGCTTGCCATGGCATCCACATATCGATTATCTTTTCTAGGTAAGATTTGAATCGTATAAGAAGAGAATTGTGAAAGCACATCAAGAGCCAAATCTCTATATTATGTATTTTTTTCATTCTTAGTTTGATAACCTCCTTTAATTAGTTCAACGATCAATTGTGAATCTCCATATATTTGCAAGTGTTTGATGTTAAGGGATGAAGCTGCTCGCAAACCAGCTATAAGAGCTTCATACTCCAAATTGTTATTAGCACAAGGAATTTAATTTGTATGATTAATGGATTGGATTTTTCATAGGAGGAATTATGATAATACAAATATTAGAGCCTATCGTACATTTAGATCCATCAAAATACAATTCCCAAATATCATCCTATTGAATAGTTAGAATAGTATCATCGAGAAATTCCATTGAAGTAAAGAATGTTTCCTAATGAGGACAAGGAGATTCAACTAAATAATCCATTAAAGCTTGTCCCTTAATAGACTTCTAAGAAATGAAATTAAGATCAAATTTCGTAAGTAACATCACCCACTTTGCCAGATGGCTAGAGAGATCAATTTATGAGAAAAAATGTTTCAAAGGATCAAACTTGACAATCACATTGACTTCAACATTTATAAGATAATGCCTAAGTTTCTGACATGCATAAACTACAACTAGACATTGTCTTTCAAAATCTGTGAATCTTGTTTCATAATCAAGTAAAGGCTAGCTAATGTAATACACAAATCTTTCCTTACCATCATCATCATTTTGAGCTAGCAAGGCACTCATGGCCTTCAAAGTCACTGAAGTATACAAAGGAAATGGCTTATCAAATTTAGTTGGCTACAAGATAGGAGGATTTACAAGATACTCCTTAAATTGCTCAAAAGTTTGATTACATTCATCATTCCAAGAAAAAGTAGTATCCTTTCTAAGCAAGGAAGTAAAAGGATTTTTTTGATTAGCTAACTTAGAAACAAAGTAACAAATATGTTGTATCTTTCCTTGTAAATTACATAGCTGAGAAATATTCTTAGGAAGAGGCATAGTAACAATAGCATCAATCTTTTTAGTATCAACTTGTATGCTGATTTAGAGATTATAAATCCTAATAATTTACTAGATTCTACTCCAAAAACACACTTCTTAGGATTCAAACTCATATTGTAATTTCTAATCCTTTCAAATATTTGTCATAAAATAGTAACATGATATCTTTGTATAGACTTTGCTAAGATATCATCCACACAAGCTTCAAGGATCTTATGGATGTAATCATGAAAATCAAAGTCATAGCGCATTGATAAGTTACTCCTACATTCTTTAATCCAAAAGGCATCATTACCCAACAAAATGTTCCCCAAGGTGTTGTAAATGCAATTTTAAATTGATCTTTAGGAGGAATAAGGATTTTATTATATCCATAACAAAGCATGACCTGCCATTGAATCCATAATCATATCAATATTGGATAATGGGAAATCATCCTTTAAGGATGCCAAATTTAATTCTCTAAAATTAGCACACATCCTTATCTTATTTTTTCCTTTTGAAATAGGTACAATGTTTGAAATCCAATCAGAGTAAATAATAGATTGAATAAATCCAAAATCCAATAGTTTTTCAATTTCATTGTTGACTAGTAAAGCAATCTGTGGAGTCATCTTTTAAATTTTCTACTTTACAAGTTTCATATTTGGTTTTAAAACAATATTATGATTAGCAATCTTAGAGTCAATACCTGACATATTTAAATATGTCCAAGCAAAAAATCCTTAAATTCATGTAATAGGGAACCCAATTGATCACGCTCATCAAGATTCAAACATTTCCCAATCTTTATTATCTTTTTAGGATTATTCTCATCTATTTGAATATGAACAGTCTCGGTTATTACTAAATCACTTCGTATCAGAGGACTCGTTAGTAAAGGAACAATATTTTAATTATCATGTTCTCCAAAATAAGCATCCATATTTAAACAATAAGGCTTCCAATGTTTGTGATGGAACTTAGGTAAATCTTCATAAATCCCAAAAAAATTCATTAAAGTTTCATCTTTAGGAAAAATATCCAAAATAGGTTCTTAATTCATGTCAATGATAAGTGGATTAACCAATTTCAAGTGCTCACCACATATATGACTAACATTAAGAGGAAACGATGATGGTTGTTTATATGGATTAAATTCTAAACCATACATATGATCATAAATTTCATTATCCAAAGGTACTTGTATACATTGCTCATATTTACCACATCCTTTCCCATCAAATCTTGATTTCTTCAGAAAATGATAGCGAAAACCATACCAATCAGCTATTTCAGATGGAGTCCAAGAATTGAAATATGTCATAATATTAGAACAATCACGTTTTATAGTTTCAATCATTTTATTAATCAAAGCAGCAAAAAAATTACTTTTTAATTCCTCGAAAAGTGGAGAAGGAATAAAAAATTGTTTCTCAAATTCACTTGTTTGCTTCATGAATTCCAAATTAGAGACCTTGCATTCTCCAATAAAAGTAGGATTAAAATCCAATGTCCCCCAATCATCCTTAGTTAAATAAGAAGATGAAGCTTCTGACTATTGAATCTCAAGTTGTTGCATCTCAGGTTTTTTTTCAATCTCTTTACTTGGTTGAAGAGCCTCAAAGATCTTAACATATTCTACATTTAGGCAAGGATTCAGTGCATCATCTGCATGTAATGTGTACATTAAGTTGTTATAAATAAATTGAACCTTGCAATGAAGAGTAGAAGGAACTACATGCATAGTATGTAACCAAGGTCTTCTTGACAGAAGATTATAGTTGAGAGGTCTAGGCATAACATGAATAGGTGTACTCAAAATGACTGGACCTACTTTAATAGGTAAAGTAATAATGCCCAAAGTTCACTTTGCAATATTATCAAATCCATGTATAGGGATGTTATCAGGTTGAATAGTAGTAAGGTCAACCTTAATCCCTTTAAGTATCTCCATGCTACAAACATTAAGCCTAGATCCATGATCAATTAATATTCTTTGAATGATACTCTAATTAATAGAAACAACAACCATAAGAGCATCATATTGATTCTACACCTCAAGACAAGGTAAATCATTATCAGAAAACACAATAGGAGGTACAAAAGGCATAACATGCATGCAATCTAAAATAGAATGAATGTTCTCTTGATTAGGAGGTGAAGGAGGGAGAGTGGATAAATATTTTTCCAATGCCTCGTAATATATTAGAGAATTTTGAAGTAACTCCCATAAATATATCTTAGTAGAAGTAACACATAATTGATCAACTAAGTTATACTCCTTAAAGGTAGAAGAAAACTTAGGAGCTTGAGGAAGAAGAGGTTGAGAAGGTGGTAAAGAAACCAAAATAGTACACTAAGAGTTATTCCATGTGTGATAAGAACAGTGAAACAAAACCAATATTATGAAAGAAATCCAAAGGATCTCTAGGTTTACCCTTAACTGTTAGTCAAGGACATTGAGAACATCCTTTTGCCATCATCAAAGGTGTAGGATATGTCATCTTAGGTTTATCAATGTTGCATATAGTGGAACATGAAGGTAACCATGTACACATCCTATGGTAAAAGTCAATTGGAGAGGTTGTGGAGGAGAGTGAAATAGGAATAAGATCAATGGAGATCTTATCTAGACCATTTTTAGTCTCACTTCCATGTACCTCATTAGGGAATCTATCCTCTTTTACAATAAAAACCTCATCAAAATATTCCAAACAAGAATCATACATATTGAAATATTAAAAACATTATGTAGGGTCCCTCCTCGCATGTACTTATTAAATATGATTTTCTTTGTTAAATCTGTTGTAGGAGATTTGAACGAATATGAAGAAATATTTTACGTTGTGAATGTCCTAATGAAATTGAGAGTAGTTGATACATCCATGTTTTAATACTTAGTGATTTGAGAACTACTACATTATGTCAACTATTAAACATTAAAATTTTACTAACAATGATACGAGGCATTTTCACTTGATGATAAGGGTTTTGATTTTGGTACCTCAATGATTAGGTTTTATGTTTTTAGATAGTTCAGTATTCCTTAATTAGTGATGTTTATGATGTTAGGTAAATTCATGTTTAACGATGATTATTCTAGTATTTTAACTTGAATGAATGAATAATTTATGTTATATTGATATGTGTTTGCTGATGATTAAATGTGAGTAGAAATGAATTAAACAATTAATTATATGAAAGATTCATGTTTCAATTTATGTAACTATCCAAATAAGTTTTGAATATATGTATGTGATTTTCTTGAGCTATTGATGTGTGAAATGAGTGTGTAGGATATTTTAGCTAGGAAAATCAAACAAAGAAATGAAACTGAACCTTATGTACTGTTGTGGAAACTAGGGTTGAATCTAATGAAAGATGCAGACCCCATTGTTCATATTTTTTTTCTTCATGAAATGAATAAATGTATCATTTGTAATATTCAAGAGTTAATGTTTTGTAACAGTGATTTTTCAGTGTTGCTTGACACTCATAAATTGTATATGCATTCTAGCATGATAGTTAGGGTTAATAGAGTAACCTAAAGATCTAAGTTGGATTAGGTTAGTTATCTTTTTGCTAATTGGTTAGTAATCAAGATTAATTACCCTAATCAAGATTAGTGAGTAATCTACATTTTTTGAAGGTTGTTAGAAAGTCCTAAAATTTCCTAGCTTTTGATAGGTCCCTAATTAATCCTTAAGGCCAAAAATCATGAAATCTACGTACCTAAGGGGTATGGGTATGGGTTAGGGGCATTTTCCACCCCCCTAGCCACTTTTGTTAACTTTTATCGTCACTCAAAAACCCCATTTTTGCTTTATTGCGAAAACTGAATGATTTCATCATGGGTTGGATAACTTTAACTCCAACTTGAGGTTAGCCTTATGTCTAGTTGAGTTAGAAGCCTCTAGAACTTTAGGCAAGTGGGGGAGTTATTACTTTTTGAAGGTGGTTGATTTTAGGATCTTATTTAGAGGCAAATTTGAGAGGGTTTGAGTGTTCACCCAACCTTTAGTTTTAGAGTGGAATTCAGGATTGAAGGAGATGGAGAAGGAAGGGAATGCTCATCTCAAATTTTTTCATTTGCCATAACCCGATTTCTAAGGTAGGAATCCCTTAGCTCATGTTTTTTGTGTTTTTTTCATGCTTAAGTTATTGTGTTTTCATTTGTATGTTCATATGTGTGTTGAGTATGTTTGGGAGGGATTGAAATAGGTTTTCTTAAATGTCTTTCCTTTGTATTTTTCTTTGAATTTTGAAAGGATTTTATGGGTGTATTGGCATTACTCACCCTTGGATAGGGTAGAAGTCACCATGTACGGGAGAAGGTATTTAGTTGGAGTCCAACAGTGTAGAGTCTCTTCTTAGGACGAGAAGAGGGAGAGAGGGTAGGGTGTTATGGGCCCCTACTTGTTAGCACAAACCACATTTTGAATTTTGGAATGAAATAATGGAAGAATGGAAGTTCTTGAGTTTTAGCCCCGAAAGGGCACCTATTATGGTGTTGTGTTTGACATCTCCTGTTGGAAAAATCCACCTTCTCCCTAGTCTGGTTCAATGTTTGATTTTGTCTTCATGATATGATTGGTTGTCTCTTGGTCAGTTTTTATTCTCTCCATGATCACCATGATGTATTGTAGAATTTTTAATGGATCCCTTATTAAGGGCCAGGAAGGAAATTTAGAATTGTATTGGATTCAAATATGTTGGGAGTTTTTCCCTTGGAAAAATATCTTGTGTAAAAATGTTACATTTAAACTTATTGTTGAAGTGGCAATAATGTCGGGTTTTCTTACTTCTCAGTAGAGCCTTTGAATTAGGTGCTTTAATAGAGAAAGAGATTGAGTAATATTCTTGCATTTGAGTCTTATAGTGTTTCAGTTTTATGCATGTGTGTATCAAAAAATAGATAAAACGGTGACATGAAATTTATTCAATTTTGAGTTCAATCATGTTAAGGAAAAATTTATGTTATGGTTGGAACTTCAGTTTAATTTTGTGATTATTAGGAGATAAAATAAATCTTACATTGTTGTTAAAACAATTATTCAACCCCTTTGTTTAACTAAATATTTAGTAAATTCAATTAGAAAAGGGAAAATATAAACCTCCTTGTTATAAAAATAATTTGCTTAGAAAATCCACACTTATACAAAAATAGATTGGAGAAAAAAAGTACACTTCCTTGTTTTAAAATTTTAACACTTAGAAAAAAATTGCATCCAAAGAGCAAAAATACCATCTAGATTTTGTATGAGGGAAAAAAATAAATCTCCCTTGGAACAGAGAATATGCTCTAAAAGATTCTCTATTAAAAAATCATATACATTGCATAAATATCCTTTAAACTTATTAATTAATTCAAAAAAAACAAAATAAAGCAAAAAAAAAAGTCAACACAAATATCCTATCTCTACCAAATAAACTTTATGATATAACTACACCCCCCATGTTCCTAGGCGAATTTGCAACTAGTCTGGGTAAAGTCTAACATGGGATCCTATGTCAGTCTGACATATCATTGAAGCTAGCGAATGGAATAAAGTGGGGGGGGGGGGGGGGGGGGGGCTAGGGGGGCTGTTTTAAGTGTGTGCAGGTTTGTTTTATGTTTAAACTCTATCTTTTTCCCTAGTGTAGACATTGTGGATTAGGGTATGCATTTAATGTTTTGATTTGAAAAAGTGGGTGTGAGGGGGAGGAGGGTCACTTCATTGTCATTTTGCAAAAGTGGGGGTGGTTGATGGCTAAACCTATTTGGCCTTACCTTGTTTAGCACTGAGTTTATCCCGTGCCCACATGATAGGTAAAGGGGAGCATATTTGTTAGTGGGGCAGCACACCATGTGAGGTGGTTGGCGGTTGGAAGCCTTGCGTAGGTGCTTTAATGTGCATAGGGAGAAGTGACATGGGATGGGGTTAGTTTGTAGGATGTTAAAGGATGTAGGGGGTTAAGGGTTTAGGTTACTTTTTATTTAAAATAAAGTTTTAAGTTTTAGATAGTATTATGTATGTAGTCAATTTACATGTTTTAAACATTAGTTTTAGTATGTTTCATTTTATATAAAGTTCTTTCAATTTAAGTTAGTTTAAATTATTAAATAGTACTTGTTAAAAGTGAATTAGTGTAATTTAGTTTTAGTTAAATATGTTTTAGTATTAGTATATATTTTAATATTAAGTGATCATATTGTTTTTAAAATAGAAAGTTAATTGTTATGTTTTTTAAATATAAATTATTTTAGTATGATTTATTTAATTTAATTTTAGTTATATTATTATTATTATTTTAGAATAGATCATAAATTTAAATGTAATTAGTTTTTAGAATAAAGTTAATTATAGTTAGATAAATTATATTACATGCTATAATAGTAATTAGTTCTTTGATTCCTATGCTATGAAATAATTGGGCTTATACCCTTTTAGATCATTATTCAAATAATTACAATATTTTATTCATTAATATTTTGCTTATAAATGTTTTAATGGCTAATGTTAATATGTTTTAAATTAATTGTAAATTGTGTTTATGAGTGAGATTGTTAATTAGCATATGAGTCGATTTAAAGATATATTAATGTTTAGACCTTTAAATTAATTGTTTTTAAATTTTAATAATCGATTTGTTTACAAAATTTCAATTTAATGATCTATTCCTACTCATGATTATAAACTTAATTAAGATGTCAGGACATTGTTAAGAGGACTCGTATCTGTCTTCAATGTACCTATACTTTAACTTGTGAAACAAAACATATTAATCTTAGTGAAATTAACTTTAAAATAAAAAATAAAAAATTATGTGTGTTTTTTGCCCCCATATTTTGGGCATGAGTCATGAAAATGTAAATTTTTTTGTATTTTTAAAGAAATTTTGCAATTTTTTTGTAGTCTTGAAACATATAAATGAAAGAAATCTAATTAACATGCAACATCTATCACAAGATGCAAATCTAACACAAAAAAGAAAGAGTTGTCTATTATTGGTTCACCAAAATGAATCGGGTAAAAATGGATCTCTAACAATACGTAAGACATTCACCACTATTCATATATTATTATAGAGTTGATATGAAATCAATAATATAAGTGTTTGAAATTTGACAAGTTACATACCTCGAAATGGAACTAATATGGAAATACCTATTTTTTGATGCATGCATACAATTTTTGGAGAATTTGCAATCCAATCTGGATTGGAAATGTCAAGATGGAGAAAACCTAGAAAAATTTATCCTTTTGAAGGTGGGTTGACCTTGACCTAGTTGGCAAGGTACAATCTTACCCTGGTGCACAATTGTGCCCCAAAAAGTTGATCTTGACCTATCCTACTTTGATGAAAATTTTGTTCGTGGATCTTGAAAGTTTGCCAAAAAGGATATCCAAATTTGTACTCTAATATTCGAAACAACACTTGCATATATCTAAAACTAGGATTTTGGGGTGGCTATATAGGGTTTTTCCTTAGTCAAATCCCCATCTTGGTGATTTCCACCTCCATGAATAGCCAGATATAATAGAATGTGTGTGTGTAGTGAATATGTAATGCCAAAATCTAATCTACTAGATTGAAACCTATTGTCACAAAAGCTTGCACCCTTGCCTAAAGTTTTTACCTAAAGGAAACCTTGTGAAACATGGAAACAATCTCCAAGCTATGGGACTTGAATTGTGAGATTGAGTGTCCAAAGAAGGCCAACTTCCTTACTATCAAGGTTCACCTAACTACTCTTTGAGAGGAAAAGGGAGAAGGAATACATGAAATCAATTACCTAATCTAGTCTAAAGGGGTGATACACCAAAATAATTTGTTTAGTCATATCTCTACCTAAAAATATATTATTCATCAATATAAAGCTTTATCTTAATTTAACAATTACATACAAATCATAAACCAAATGAAATTCCACAAGGAAGGGACTTCACTCTATAACATTCAAAGACAAGAGTAGATACTGTTATGCAAATTGAAGAATGAAAACAAAACACCAACATAGGAAAGATGATTTTGCACTAATGTTGATAGGAGAATTAGGTAACACAGAAGATTGCATTCACTCAAAGACAAAAGGAAATTACAGTACCATATTATAGGATACTACTATAGAATCAGAGAAAAAATGACCGACCCTAAGAAGGGTTACAAAATCTACTTTTATAGTTCAAGTGTAACTCAGTTAGCATCTACCCTAAGGAAAAGCACAACAATTGGATTTAAGATTGTAGAGAACAATCAGTACAGATCTAGAAGAGATCTAATCATGGTACACATCCAGATGCAAGAAAATCATATCATTCACCAAAAAGAAGCTTAAGAAGATAGAAACAGTGGCCATTATCATTCTAACTAGGTAGATGGATAACTAGGTGGTGGTGGAGTGTCCCTTTTTCATTATTCAGGCATGGGGAATGTCAAATAGTGTTTGTGGTTGATCAAGAAGATTAGATTTTTCATTTAAGAGATGTTTCTTCTTTGCTACTAGCACACCAAGTTGGCCATGCCATCAATCAACTGGAGTTAATGCTCAGGCTTCACCACATGGACCAAACATATTTTATCATTTTGCTACTTGACCACTCCTCTATCTTTCATGTTTGACCTTGACTACTCGTGATCATGGCTTCACTATCACCTTTCTTCATTAGCTGCTATTCCTTGCAAAAATACAACCAACTATCTATCATTTCTTCACAGCTTGTCTTCAACATTTTCCACTAACTGTTGTGACTCGTGATTGCATGATCCTAACCCTTTGTACTATTGTCATAGTCTAGGCCTAAAAACCTCCTAACTATGCAACAATGCGAGGTCATTGAAATGACTTGGTCATGCATTTACATCTTGAAAAATATATAACATAAAATACCTGCAAGCTTGCAAAAATGTGAACTTAACCATCACTACTTTCTCACCACCTGGGCCCACTGAGACACATGTCAACCTATTGTTATGCTGCTTTACATTTTCATCATACATTTTTCATAGTGACATAGCGACATGCATTGATTTTGGAAGATCAGACGACCACGAGAGAACCATAGTTTACCACCCACATCAATACTTTTGACAAATTTAGTGCTACCTTATCATCAAAGTTCATCCATATGCCACCATACCACAACTCCACAACCTTACCCTTGATTAGCCATTAACCTCAGGGATAATGCAACATGCATGAAATGCTTTTCCATTTCACAACTCTAATATGGGATTGGCCTAAAATAATGTGACAATGTGATGAAGCCAACGTCAAACCACGATCACTCAATCACAACTTATCATTAACTTGAGTTCCTTAACCCTACAAATGAGCGATACAGGGAATCATTACATCATTGCCTTAATTTCATGTTAAGCTTAACCATCAGTAACCTTGTGATCCAAATGAAGTCTATCTACTAGAGTTAACTTTGCACCATCACAACCATGAACCATAAGCTAGCACAAAATGTTGTGAAGATGTACTAATTGTAGATTTAGCTATTTTTCCCCTTTACAACTTACCTGAGTGTTAAGCACTAACAACTTGCGACAAATCTAGGAAAGCTAATCACATGGTTGTGACTTGAAACATTCACCGACATATATCATGAAAGGTTTGAAACCTAGGGATATAAGGATAAGCTAAATTTTTTAATGCATCCCTATAACATTAGAATGTTTAAATATTTGAAAATTTGAAAGATATGACCGTTGGCCATGCTCCACAGGAAAAACTCAAATTTTGTGGGAGGGTAGAAATGGATAACAATTTTGGCAATTTAGATGAGATTCTATCTTGCTAAGCATATGACTAGTGACCTTATGCATCCATTGGGCTATTTAGTCACAAAAACTAAAATCTGCTCTGCAAAAAAAAATGAAATAATAGAGAACTACAACCTTTGTAACTGCAAAAACTTTGAAACTTGGCTATCTTTCAGAGAGATAACTTGTGCTTAGCACTTCTTGGAAAATTTGAAACTAACCAAATATATACCAAAAACCCTATCCCTCTCTAGGAGTAGAGTTTGAGGTAAATTCCATTGATTGGAATGGGTAGAACATCACCATTAGGCTTGTATAGCTAGAAGGCATTGGCATGCTTGCAACTAGTGATAACATAAGGCCCACTCCACATAGCATCAAATTTGGAGTGCCTTCCTAGTTTAGCTCTATCTGCATCCCACTTGAGGATAATGTCTCTCTCTTTGAAATCCCTAGCTTTAGCTCTATTGTCAAAGCACTTTTTTACCTATTGCTGATGTATCTCAAGAGTCTACATAGCCTATTGAATCTTTTCTTTTAGCTCCATTAATTCTACCATCCCGACTATCATGGCATCATCTTCCATTAGCTCCAACTAATGGGCTAATTCAAGAGGAGGGAACTCTAGTGAAATAGGAAGCCTAGTTTCCCTTCCATATACCAACATGAAAGGTGAATTCCCAACTTCTCTCTTAGGTGTAATTCTATTGGCCCAAAGGGTAGTCCTTAATTTTGAATGATAAGACTTTTGGTTGTCCTTAATAGTCATCTTCATGATTCTAGTCAAGTTCTTATTAGAGGAATTAGTCAAGCCATTTCCTTGAGGATAGTAATTTGAAGATGTACTCAAATAGATTCCATGATCAACTTCCTAAGAGAAAATGTGAGGCCAAAAAAAGGATTTAGCATTGTCTGATATGATTGTTGAAGGAGTACCAAACCTGTTAATAATTCCATCAAGGAATCCAACCAGTGAAGTCTTTGTGAGATCCTTCAAAGCTATTACTTCTATCCACCTTGTAAAATAATTAGTTATAGCTAAGATCCACTCATGACCAGAGCTAGAAAGTGGATTGATTGGACCAATAAAATTTTGCCCCCACTAAGAAAATGGTTGATCACTCTAAATAGGATGCAAGAGAAGAGTTGCTAACCTTTGTTTTCCTGAAAAGAAAGCACACTTCTCACATTTCCTTATATACCCATAACAATCATGGAACAAGGTTGGCCAATAATAACCAACTCTCATGATCTTCATAGCTATTGTTGTAGCTAAGAAATGGCCACCATCAAGACCATCATGAAACTCTTTGACCATCCTATTAGTCTAATCAACACTCCATTGATATCTTTTATAAAGAGAATCCCATCCACTAGGGCAAAAGGGATAGACTACCATCTGAATTGCCTTCTTTTGGCTCTATCTAATCTTTGTGGATACACTCCTCTAAAAAAGAAGGCTATCATTTCATGTATCCAATAGTTCAAGTTTTCATCCCCTACTAATTTTTCATTTTTTATAACTAGAGCAACCTCCTTAGTTGAGTCCTAGTACAAAATCATCTGTTCACATAGTCCTTTAGCTCTGACTAGTTTGGTGACCTTGATGTCTAACAGGTTTGGCATTATCACTCAAATCTATGGTATACTATAATAAAATTGGGTCAAAACCCCTTAAATCATCATATATCCAAGCAAATATATCATTAAACTCTTGACATAGATGAACAAAATTTTCTTGTTCAACTTTAGAACATACCTTTCCCATGTTGAGAGTTTTCTCATTAGCAATAGTAACTAGTATGTGAACATCTTTATTTGTAGCCACATTTGACCCTCTATTCCTTGCTTAATCATCAGAGTTGAAGACACTCTTTCAAGTGATTAGGCCCTTGGGTAACTTTTTTTAACTGAGGTTCATGATTTAATCACCATACTAGCCTTGTAGCTTAGATTGGTTCCTCTCAGAGAACTCTGCTTCACTTTGCAAAAAATTGACAATTTGCACATCAGAGTCAAAGACTTTTTAATTGGTATTGTTGTCTGGGATTGAAAGTCTTATAACCACTCTAATTTTCTACTCCTTTTCATCCTCAACATGCTCTGGTATATCATAAGAAGCACCAATTGCTACAAGCCTATCAACATGTTTATTCTCATTCCTAGGAACACTTTGAATGTTGAATGCTTGAAAACCTTCAAGAAGATCCCATACCCTATGTTTGTATGGTTTGAGTAGATTACTCTTAGTGATGTTCTAGCTCCTTACTTGATTAACAACCAATTTATTGTCCCCAAATACCCTTAGAGCTTTGATTCCTCTCTTTTGTGCAAGTTGAAGACCTTGGATCCGAGCTTCATACTCTACTACATTATTAGTGCAACTGAATTGGAGCCTATAAGAGAAATAATACCTCTGCAATTAAGGGGAAATGAGCATGATACTAGCCCCTAAGCCATTTTTATTCCTTGATCCATCAAATAATATGCTCCATAATCCACTTGAATTCTCTCTTGTCTTTATAAGATCGGGAATAGGGGCATCCTTTTCTGATATGCAATATATGCTAAGGCCTATCTCTAGAGCTTCTTGTACTAGATCAAATTGATAAGCAATGACCCACTCATCCAAGAGATAATCAGGCACCTTTTCCAAAGAAGTTGGAGTCTCATGGAATGTGTATCCTTCATCCTCCTCCCTAATTGTGCAATTCATGTTTATAGGGCTTAGAGTATAGGTCTCTACATGATTAAGGGCCAAAGGCTTTACTCTTAAGGAAGCTCTTGTCCCATATCTTGTCCTAAAGAACATATAGGACCAATCTACTGTAATATGACCTCTTATTTGTACAATGAAGTCTTTAGAAAGATAAATAACAAAATAAGGTTCAACCTCAGCCACTGATATATCTTGGCTTACAATAAAACTAGGGCAAGCATGCAATGCCATCTCTACATTTTTTAAGACTCCTATAGTCTTGAAAAATCTTCCATCTAATTAAAGTACATCTTTAACTATTGGCTTATATTTAATATCCAGGAGATTAGCTACACTTCTAGGCATTACATAACTACTAGCCCCTAAATGTATCATACAATTATGGACTAGATTATCTCCTATGATCAAAGAGACATAGAAAGGAGGAGGTCTACTTTTCTTACTTGATTCTCTCTCTTTGGTTGATTGTAATAGGCTTACTGCATTCTCCTCTCTAGGTGGTTGATCTTTCACTTTTATGCCCTCTATCTATTGTCATAGTAGCCTCTTTTGCGATGGTATAGTAGCAACAACATCCCATATAGATATATTAACATTAGTCTTTTTTATTTGATCTACCACATTGAAGGGAGTATTAGCTACTTTGATTGAATCCTTGGGAGTTGCATGAATAAGAGGTTAAATTTGAGACATCTAAGGTTCAATAGACTTCTTGTTGCTCATATCTCACCTCTTTTGAGGAGCAACATTGGATTGTGAATTCATCATTGGCACATGAGGAGTAGCATTTGAAGTTGAAGCCTAAATTGGTGGAAAAATAGCACCCTCGATAGATCTTCTCTTAATAATGGTGTTGTGACCTATGGCATCATGATTAGAATGGTAGTGTTCCTCCAAATGATGGTTCATGAAAGAGCAATCACCTTGCTATTGTAGATGAGAAGCATTAGTAGATTAATTTGCATTATGTTGCTACCCTACTACTTTATCTTGTTTAGTTAATGCTAAGTAAAATTCTATCTTTTGACACATAAAATATCCACAAGAATAGTTACAAGAAGGGTAGAAGTCTTGATTTTGAGCAAGATTATTTTGAGGAACTAACGCACTATTTAGGTTTGTATTTGGAGTAGGAGCATTATCAATAGGTCTATTCTGATTGTAGGGGCCATGACTCTAGTTTGGGAGTCTATTATGTATGGGACCTTGATATTGATGTTGGGGAGGCTTATTTTTTTGAGCTTGTTGCCTTATTGGGGTCACCACCTTGTTACTGATTTTTGTATCATTGAGAAGTTATCTTCTAGCTTCTTTTCCTGACCTTGCAACTTCTTGTCTATATTTTGTGTCATAGATTGCATCATATCTTTGATTTCATCTATTCCATTCAAATATGTGGAGGCTGAGGGACAATAGAAAGGGGCTAACTTGTAGATGTGGTTGGAATATGGGCTACAATAGGTTGACGATTAGACATACCAGGAAAGAAAGGCATTGGAGGCCTTGGTGCTAACTTCGCACCTTGTATCAAGATATTTTCCATCCTTATAGAAATTTCATAAGCATTAGGTAAAGTGTCTCCTCCCATATATTCTACAGTGGTAGCAATATCACTATTAAAGGCTCTGAAGTAATACAAAAATGCATTACCAGGGGGAAGGCTTTACTGTAGTAGGTATTCTATCCCATGCCTTTTGAAATCTATAATTAAAATCAATCATATATTCATGGGGTGCTCTCTTGATAGCTGTTAGCTATTCCAAAAGTGATAAGTGATCACTTTTATCCTCAAAATGGTTACAAAGACCTACTCATAACCCATCCCAATCAGTAATAAAGTTATGAGGCAAACCTCTGTACCATTGTAATGCTTTTCCCTTTAAGGATGAAGCTAGAAGCCTAACAACAACATCATCCTCTGTAATACCATGTATATTGTAGACATTTGAAATCTCCTAAATATGCTCTATAGGAGACATGGAATTTTCACTAGTGAAATTAGGTATAATTTTGAGAGTTGGCACTGGAATATCATGTCTTTGAGTCAATAGGAGAGGACTTCCAGCATTAAAGGTGGAAAATGCATGTGCTCTAGGCTGTGCCATATGGAATAATGATCTATTTAAATGAAAAATGGCAACCTAGGGTACAATATATCAATAGTAGGAGTGGATAGAGATCTTGCATGTGTATGTTTTACTGTTGCACTCCTAACTGGTGATAGAGATAATCTATTTCTCTTTCTTCTAGGGTTTGAAAATGAGAGCCTAGTGTATTGAAAATTACATCTAAAAGATTCCCTTGTGTGAGATTTTGGCATGAATCTTAGTAACTTTGGTCTAGAAACAGAAATTTAGAGTTGCATTCACCAAGTACTTGAAAAGGAACCTCTTGAAGGCCTAAAATACCTAGAGTAGCACTATCTTCTAAACATAATTGGAACTTTCCTTCTTTAACACTAGTGAACTTATAATGCTTCAAATGTTAGTCCCACTAGGCATGCCAAAAATTATTGTCACAAAAGCTTGCACCCTTGTCTAAAGTTTTCACCTAAAGGTAACCTTATGAAACATGGAAACGATCTCCAAGCTATACGACTTGAATTGTGATATTGAGTCTCTAGAGAAGGTCGACTTCCTTACTACTAGGGTGCACCTAACTACTCTTTAAGAGGAAAATAAAGAAGGAATGCAAAAGAAAACTACTTAATCTAGTCTAAAGGGGTGATACACCAAAATTGTTTGTTTAGTCATATCTCTACCTAACAATGCATGATTCATCAGTATAACCTCAAAATACACTCCTTCAACCTTTGTCCTAATCCAACAATTACATACATATCATAAACCAAATGAAATGCCACAAGGAACAAAATTCACTCTATAACATTCAAAGGAAAGAGTAGATACTCTTATGTAGATTGAAGAATGAAAAAAAAAAACCAAGTTTTGAGGTTGTTACCTTTATAGGGTCACCACCTTGTTACTCATTTTTTTGTATCACCAAGAAGTTATCTTCTAGCTTCTTTTCCTAACCCTACAAATTCTTGTCTATATTTTTCATCATAGACTGCATCATATCTTTAATTTCATCTATTCTATTCGAAGATATGGAGGTTGAGGGACAATAGAAAGGGGTTAACTTGTAGATGCGGTAGGGATAGGGGCTACAATAGATTGATGATTAGGAATATCAGGAAAGAAAGGCATTGGAGTCCTTAGAGCTAACTTCCCACCTTGTATCAAGATATTTTTCACCCTTATAGAAATTTCAAAAGCATTAGGTAAAGTGTCTCCTCCCATATATTGTAGAATGATAGTAATATCACTATTAAAGGCTTTGAGGTAATATGAGAATGCATTACTAGAGGAAGGCTTTACTATAATAGGTATTCTATCCCATGCCTTTTGAAATATATAATTAAAATTAGTCATACGTTTATGGGGTGCTCTCTTAATAGTTGTTAGCTATTCCAAAAGTGATAGGTGATCACTTTTGTCCTTGAAATGGTTATAAAGCCCTGTTCGTAACCCATCACAATCAGTAATAGAGTTATGGGGAAAACCTCTATACCATTGTAATGTTTTTCCCTTTAAGGATGAAGCTAGAAGCCTAACAAAAACATCATCCTCTGTGATGCCATGTATATTGTAGACATTTGAAATCTTCTAAATATGATTTATAGGAGAGATGGAAGTTTCACCAGTGAAATTAGGTCTAAGTTTGAGAGCTAGCACTGGGATATCATGTCTTTGAGCCAATAGGAGTGGACTTCTAGCATTAAAAGTGGCAAATGCATGTGATCTAGGCTATGCCATATGGAATAATGATCTATTTAAATGAAAATATGGAAACCTAGGGTGCAATCTATCAATAGGAGTGGAGAGAGATCTTACAGGTGTATGTTTTACTGCTACACTCTTAACTAGTGATAGAGATGATCTATTTCTCTTTCTTCTAGGGTTTGAAAATGAGAGTCTAGTGTATTGAAAATAACCTCTAGAAGATGCCCTCATGTGAGATTTGGGCATGAATCTCAGTATATTTGTTCTAGAAACTAGAATGTAGAGTTGGTGTCACCAAGTACTTGAAAAGGAGCCTTTTGAAGGCCTAAAATACTAAGAGCAACACTACATTCTCAACATAATTGTAACTTTCCTTCTTTGACACCAATGAACTTATAATGCTTCAAATGTTAGTCTGACCATGCATGCCAAAAATTATTGTCACAAAATCTTGCACCCTTGTCTAAAGTCTTCACCTAAAGGTAACCTTGTGAAACATGGAAAAAATCTCCAAGTTGTGGGATTTGAGCTATGTGATTGAGTCTTCAGAGAAGGCTGAATTCCTTACTAATAGGGTGCACCTAACTACTCTTTAAGAGGAAAAGGAAGAATGAATCACCAAGAAGTTATCTTCTAGCTTCTTTTCCTAACCCTACACCTTCTTGTCTATATTTTGAATCATAGACTGCATCATATCTTTAATTTCATCTATTCCATTCAAAGATGTGGAGGCTAAGGGACAATAGAAAGTGGCTAACTTGTAGATGTGGTAGGGATAGGGGCTACAATAGGCTAATGATTAGGCATATCAGGAAAGAAATGCATTGGAGGCCTTGGAGCTAACTTCCCACCTTGTATCAAGATATTTTTTGCCCTTATAGAAATTTCATAAGCATTAGGTAAAGTGTATCCTCCCATATATTGTAGAGTGGTAGCAATATCATTGCTAAAGGCTTTGAGGTAATACAAGAATGCATTACTAGGGGAAGGCTTTATTGAGTAGGTATTCTATCCCATTTCTTTTGAAATCTATAATTAAAATTAGTCATATATTCATGGGGTTGTCTCTTGATAGTTGTTGGCTTTTCCAAAAGTGATAGGTGATCACTTTTGTCCTTGAAATGCTTACAAAGCCCTACTCATAACCCAAACCAATCAATAATAGAGTTATGAGGCAAACCTCTATACCATTGTAATGCTTGTTCCTTTAAGGATGAAGCTAGAAGCCTAATAGCAACATCATCCTCTATAATACCATGTGTATTATAGACATTTAAAATCTCTTGAATATGCTCTACAAGAGAGATGGAAGTTTCACCAGTGAAATTAGGTATAATTTTGAGAGCTAACACTGGGATATCATGTCTTTGAGCCAATAAGAGAGTACTTCCAACATTAAAGGTGGAAAATGCACGTGCTCTAGGATGTGACATATGGAATACTGATCTATTTAAATGAAAAGATGACAACCTAGGCTACGATCTATTAATAGGAGGAGTGGAGAGATATCTTACAAGTGTATGTTTTACTATTGCACTCCTAATTGGTGATAGAGATGATCTATTTCTCTTTCTTCTAGGGTTTGAAAATGAGAGCCTAGTGTATTGAAAATTACCTCTAGAAGATTCTCTTGTGTGAGATTTGGGCATGAATCTTAGTAACTTTGGTCTAGAAACTAGAATGTAGAGTTGCATTCACCAAGTATTTGAAAAGGAACATCTTGAAGGCCTCAAATACCTAGAGCAACACTATCTTCTCAGCATAATTGGAACTTTCCTTCTTTAACACCAGTGAACTTATAATGCTTCAAATCTTATTCCCACCGGGCATGCCAAAAAATTATTGTCACAAAAGTTTACACCCTTGTCTAAAGTTTTCACCTAAAGGTAACCTTGTGAAACATGGAAACAATCTCCAAGCTGTGGGACTTCAATTGTGAGATTGAGTCTCTAGAGAAGGCCAACTTCCTTACTACTAGGGTGCACCTAACTACTCTGTAAGAGGAAAAGGAAGAAGGAATGCATGAAAGAAAACTACCTAATCTAGTCTAAAGGGGTGATACATCAAAATTGTTTGTTTAGTCATATCTCTACCTAACAATGCATGATTCATTAGTATAAACTCAAAATACACTCCTTCAACCTTTGTCTTAATCCAAAAATTACATACATATCAAAAACCAAATGAAATGCCACAAGGAAGGGAATTCACTCTATAAAATTCAAAGGCAAGAGTAGATACTCTTATTTAGAATGAAGAATGAAAACAAAAAACCAAGTTTTGAGCTTTTTTCCTTTCTAGGGTCACCACCTTATTACTCATTTTTTGTATCACCGAGAAGTTATATTCTAGCTTCTTTTCCTGACCCTGTAACTTCTTGTCTATATTTTGCATCATAGATTGCATAATATCTTTAATTTCATCTATTCCATTCGAAGATGTGGAGGTTGAGGAACAATAGAAAGGGGCTAACTTGTAGATATGGTAGGGATAAGGGCTACAATAGGCTGATGATTAGGCATATCAAGAAAGATAGGCATTGGAGGCCTTGGGGCTAACTTCCCACCTTGTATCAAGATATTTTCCACCCTTATATAAATTTAATAAGCATTAGGTAAAGTGTATCCTCCCATATATTGCAAAGTGTTCACAATAGTGTGTTCATAAAATGCTTGATATCTACAATAGATTGATCTTCTATATCATTCTCTCGCCATCTTGCATCTTCATAGCGTAATTTTTTTATCTCTTGATTCTTGTTGTCTCCTTCTATTTGTGGATAGATGCAAATGAGAGTCTTTATATAGAGGCTTCAAGGTGAGGCTTCTAGAGTAATGTGAGGACCCATAATTCCAATTTCACCTCAAATTATGGTCCAATCACAATAACCAACTAATGAGGGAAAATAATTAAATGAATCTCAAATTAAAGCCCTTCTACATTTGAATATGAAAGACTGACATTGATTTTGGGACCCTTCAGGACCAAAATTTGGAAAGGGGATTAGATCTCAAAGAAGATCAAGGATGACATCAACATTGACCTAGGTTAAGGATGAAATCAACCTTGCCCTAGGTCAGGGTCAACCTGGTCAAACTTTTGGGTTGACCTAGGGGTCAAAGCCCAACCAAAGTAGAAAACAAAAAGTCTCAAGGATATATGAAAACCTAGAAATGATATCAAAATAGGACTAAATGCCAAGAATAGGTACATAATACTATAATTAATATTATGAAGGATAGGAGGACGCATTCCTAAGTCCTACCCAAAAAATAGAGCCATAGAGGAGGGAAATTAAGGAGAATCTTCAAAATCCTAACCCTAATTTCACTTAGAACGAAGGAATCAAGTGCAGAATGCCTCCTAAATGCAAATATATCATGATACATGTACTAAAAGAGGGTGCTAAACCTACCAAGATTGAAGTGCTTCCATTTTAAGATGATAAATCTTCTTAAGAAAATTTTAATCCATTATATTTTAAATACTTGTGAAAAGTCTAGGGCACACGCTAACCCTTTCTTTTCAATGATTTTATTCTCTTCTCTCAAAACTATATTATCACATAGATGACTATAAATATTCCTAATTTCCATGTAACCTACTTCACTGACTTTGCCTGTGTTATAAAAAATGCACATCCTAAACCTTTAGGACCTTTAGTGGTATCATAGATAGCGCATCACATGTGTCTCCCTTGTATTCAATTTTAGGAATGGTGCAAAATGACATTACCTAACATCATTTCTTATCAACTAGCCATTAAAAACCTCTTTCCCCTCTTTCCTGACCATAGAAAAAGAACTAGCTACCATTTTTCACTTCCTAGGGTTTGTGAAAACTAAACAATGTAACTCGGCACTAGTTAAATACCTCTCAAAGTCATAGAATGATATTGAATAATAGTTGAATCTAGTTTGTAAACACTTGAAAGCTCTTTTCACCAATCACCTTCATGCTCTTCATGATTTTCAATCACGAGTGAATGAAAATGAGTCAAAAATTGACTATATAATCCTTCATAGTCAACATTAGTTGCTCAGTGCTTACACAACTATAAGCTTGACCAATATAGGATTTTTAACTCATTCAACTAACATAGAGAGCTCGGCTCATACTAACATAACTCCATCACCTGGCTATAAAATTTCTTTCATGCTTGGAGACAACATAGAAAATAACAAAAGTATTAATTTTTGTCTAGGTTCTAATCATTTCATTGCATCTTAGTTGACACATATATAATCTTTTTAGATCTTAGATTCATGGAAGTGATGCATAATATAACTTTTCAATAATAGTTCCACACATACCTCTTGATTGTCTAGTTGGGAGTGATGTGATCACATGATCCATTGGATGAAGTCATCTCATTTGCACTTGATGTATTGTAATCTTCCTTCCTTTTCCATGTTTTTCTCATCTTCACTTTTACCTTTTCAACATCAACATTTTATTTTGTTGAATTCATTGCTCAATGTAGGTGACCTAGTTGGACAATTTTTGCTAACATGACCAGTCTTCAAACAACTAAAGTATACAATCTCCTTCAACCATATATTGTAGTTACCTCTAAAATGTGTTCTAATGCAATTTTTAGGAATGTGAGCATACTCTTAACAATAGTAAGAACTATACCTTGTGTTATAATCCCAATCATATGAATTTCCATTGTGGTTTACCTTTGTTTTCTTATTTTATCTCCACTTGGATTTAGATCTGTAGTCAAATGCCTTGTGTCCATAATTCTGACAATTGTAACAATAGACTTCAAATATTTGTGTGTTGGTAGTCTTGGTCCTACATTCATGTGTCTGATCTCCCTGCTTCTTGCACTTGTGACAATGTCCCTTGAATTTCTGCTTAGGGTTGTGATTTCAATTTTTGCTACTACAAGCATTTTTTGTGTGACCTAATTTTCCATAGTGATGAAAGTGGGCTCGATATTCTTTTCCTTATTATTCCTTTTGTTCACCACTATTAGATGATTCTCCTTTTTCAATTGTGGAATAACATAAACCAGTAGTGTCATCGCTTGATCTTGGTGATTCCATCAGTTTTTCAAAGTATTTGATGATTTCAATAGGCTTGTTAAGCTTTTCCTTTTTAGTCTTTAATTCATTTTACAGTAGGGTATTCTGTGTTTCCAAAGTTTTAATCCCAATGTCTTTCTTATTCAGTTCTTTATTTGAAATCATCAATTGATTCATTGTATCCAATTGCATGTTTACAAGCTTTTGCACATCTGATGTCTTCTCTTCAAGTCTATTAGCTAGAAGTCTATTGTCTTCTTCAATTATGGCTCTATCTTCTTCAACTTTATTTTTTAGTTCAGTTGTCTCACAAAATAGTATTGATTGTGCTTCTTGCTCTCTTTTGAGGTTCCTGACTTCTTCATTTAGGGTACCATTCTTTTCCATCAAATATGTAATTGTTGCATCAAACTCTCCTGAGTTCCCATCTTCAAATAGTCCACTCATATCAATTTCTTGATATTGAGTGTCATCTTGTTGAATAGCTACCTCTTTCCTTCTCTTCAATGAATTCTATTGTTCATCTCTTGCCTCCTTGAGTTGATGTAGGGAAAGCTATATTTCAATCTTCTAGTTATCAATAGGCTTTCCCAATTTGTAGATTTCTAACTTCAAGATCTTACCTCCAAAGTTGTCAAACTTTCCTTCAAAGAGAAAAAAGCTCAAATACCAATTGTTGGAAATAACAGTGGGAAAATAAGTTCTGAGAGGGAAGGGGTGGGGGTGTTAGGGTACCTAGAAACCCTCCAATGAGAAGATAAAATTCGGGTGGGGATGACACCCACAAATCTTCACTACTACAATTGTAAAGTATAGTCAATTATGGTTACAAAGTGTTTGATCATAAATTGTGATCTACCCTATGAGGGGCCTTCCCTACCAAAGGCTTACAAAAACTATTAGGTCTCACCTTGCTAAAGGATTTTAACTCACAATTAATTAAGCACTTGGTTAAGAGATTTACAATAGCCTATTAGGACTACTCTATTAGGAGATTTACTCTGTATCACCTATTAGAATGTTTCAACACTATGATCATCCGATTAGCACTCTACTACTTAATGTCATATCTTCTCTTTGTTGTTTGTATCTTGATCCTTCTAATCATATCTATCTTTCCTTAATCTTTGACTGCTTGTTTCTGTTCCTCCTAGATTGATTCTACGTTACATAACTATGTAATAGCCTCCATAGCCACCATGAATGCTCTCTCTACACTTAGCATTTGTCTCTCATGCACACACAAAATCTTTTAGGGTTTTCCTTCTTTAAATAAACATAGGTGAAATGGGCTAGGTCAAAATCAATGGCTATGGTTGATCCATATTGCCACCTAATTCATTCCCTTTTCTAATTAGTTGTATGTATCACATAGGGATTCACAATATGATTTGATCCTTATCTTCTACAATCAAAAAATTAATGTTTATGTTGGCCAAAAATGATTTATATAGTAGTTTGTGCCATTACAAACAACTATGTCTTTGACTACTTATTTGACATCCAAAGACTTTGATGCTCGACCTGCACTATGCTCTTAATGTTGTAACTTGACTTTTGAATAGCTCAACACTCATTGTTTACTTAACACTTGAATCATTGGGCACATGCTAACTTTCTTGACTCCTTCTATTGTCTTGGCACCTGAATGAATCGACATGCATTGACTACTCAACACATACTAGTGCTCAATAGTAACTGTCATATTGCTTGACATGTATTGTCTAGAGCCTTATGCTTGACATACATTATGCACTTGGCTTGCAATATTTTCTACTAGATAATGAATTAAGTGTTTTGTCACTACCTTGTCAAAATCAAAATGAGATCAACAAATATTAGGCTTGTACCCATACCATAATTCATAAGGTGTTTTGTTTGTACCTTTCTTCAGTTGAACTTGGTTAAGTGTATGAACTATTGTGCTGTTTGCTTCCTTCTAGTATTTTGGTACAACATTCTTCTCAGTCATTAGTGTTCTTGCACATTCCATGATGGCTCTATTCTTTCTTTCTTCTATACCATTTTCCTCTGGAGTTCCAAGAGATGATACCTATCTTTTGATTCTTCTTTCATTGTAGAACTTATTGAATTCATATGAAATGAATTCTCCTTCTCTATCTCATCTTATGAATTTCAAATTTTTCTTTATTTCTTTCTCAACTCTAGCCAAATACCATTTTAACTTTTGAAAAATATCAAATTTATCTTTTAAAAACATTACAATCATCATTCTAGAATAGTCATCAATAAATAGAATTAAGTATATGTCTCCACAGTAGCTTTCTATACCTATTGGTCCACAAAGATCTATATGAACTAATTCCAAAACTTCTTTAGGATTGTAGGACTTACTTTTGAAACTTATTTTACTCATCTTACCAATTTGGCATTGTTTGCACATGCCCATCTTAGGTTTCTTTAGATAAGGTATTCCTCTTACTCTTTTGTTCTTTCTTATGGTAACTAGGTTATCAAAATTAACATGACACATCCTTTTATTCCATAGCCAACTTTCCTTTATCTGAGCTAATAAACATCTCCAACTAGGTTTCCTTTTCCATTCAATAGGTTATCTTTGCCATTCATGAATTATACCTTGTGTCCTATATTATTCAAATGTGCTATATATAGTAGATTATGTCTTAATCCTTCAACCTAGTAGGCATTTTCAAATTTCATTCCTTTAGTTAGTGCTATGATTCATTTTCCTTTTACATAACATGGTTGATTTTTTTCCAAACCTAACACTTCCACCATCATAGTGTTCTACATGTTCAAACTTAGTTTTCTCACTAGTCATGTGATGGGACAAACCACTATCTATGATCCATGTATAATTTTTTCTAACATGAGAGATTTAAGTGCCATCTTTTCATTTCTTATTATTAGATTCATCCTTAACAATAATGTAAACTACTACTTCTTCATTATCATCACTATCAAAATATTTAGCAATATAACAAGATTTCTTACCTTTGTCTTTATAGTCCTTACAGCTCTCAAAGTCTTTTATTCCTTTGAACTTGTCTTTTCTCATTTTTGTCTTCTTTTCTTGAACATATTGCAGCAATATGACCAACCTCTTCACATGAGAAAAAAACAAATGGAATTTTACCTATGAATTTTCCTTTCCCTTTTGATACTCAATTTATATGTAGGGCTTCAATGACTTCAAGGTCTTCATCTGAATCATCTTCTTCATCACTATGAACCTATTTTCCTTTTGAGATTCCTCATTTTATACCAAGGGTTAGTTTGGCTTTGAATACAGATTCAAGATTGCTAGAAGTAGGAGCATAGTTATCAAAGTTATCCAGCTCAAAAGTGATTAATCTTCCCACAAGTGCATCCAAAGTTATTTTATTTTTAGGATTGCATCTCATCTCTTGAATTGATAAAACTCTAATTGCATAAATAGGAAGAATAATTCTTAGTACCTTACTAACCAATGTTTCATCATTTATGTCTCCTCCTACAACTTTGATTGCACTCTCACTTTCTTTGATTCTTTCACTATATTAAACAATGTTCTCATCTTCTTTCATTTTCATTTGATCAAACTTGCCTCTTAAACTTTCTGCATTGGCTCTTTGCACATTTTTATCACCTCCACAGACTCCCTACAATCTTTCCCACATTTCACATGCAATAGGTCAATCTTTAACTTGATCAAATTCATAATAGTTAAGAGAGGAAGCTATATCAATCATCATTATATTGTGATCATTTGCCTCTTTCATCTATTCTACAACCATAGGCTTAGGTGGTGGTTCATTTTTTTTTCCAAGTAGAATATACCAATATCACTAATGCTTGATAGGTGTAGCTTCATCAACTCCTGCAATGCTGAAAAGTGGTCTTTGTTGAGTTTAGGAACCTCCCTTTTGTATGACATCTTGATCTTTAGCTTAGGTCCTTGAAACCTTTCCAACAAGCACCAAATGCTATGATACCAATTGTTAGAAATGTAGAGTGCAACTGAGAGGGGAGGAGTGAATTAGTTACAACAAAAATAATTCCCTCTCCCTAGATGTCAAATCAAACTTTCCATTGATCATGCAATATTGTCCAACTTGGTTAACACTAGAATATTACTATCACCTAGTTACCAAATAAATCCAATGATTATTAATATTTTATAACTTTAGTAACTTAGTTGAAAAAACATAAAGCATGAGCAAATAACATGAACACAGATGCCACCAAGATTTAATGTGGAAACCCAATTTGGAAAAACCACCATGCAACTAGTTACAATATTTTTCACTCTTCTAAAGTGAGCCATGTTAGGAGCCAACCTTATTAAAGGTTACAGAAAATATTGTTAAGTATAACCTAGTTAGAGGATTTAGATCAACCTATTAGGAGTGGCCTGGTTAGAGGTCTTTAAACACTTTGATCTTGAAATGCCATCTTGTCAGAGGATTTACAATATGATTGTTAAGTCAACTATGTTAAGAGATTTCTTTAGGTCTACAATGGTTAGAAGGTAACAACAATTTTGTCATGCCCAAAATACATGAGGCAAAAATACACGTAATTTTTTTAAAATTATTTCTTTATTTATATATAATTGAATTCACACGGTTTGATATGTTGAATTTAGTCAAGACTAAGGTACATTGCAAGATGGATAAAAAAAATCTCTTATTAATACTGTGAGACTGCAACTCAGATAAAAACACCATGTAGGATTAAGTTATTTAACTTAAATGTTCATTGATAAATCAATCAATTAAATTAAATTAACTAAATTCAATTAATTAAAAGACGTATCACATGATTATTTATAATTTCTCTTAAAATGATAATTAAAACTTTTATTTTTTAATCAATTAATTAATTTAAACAAAATCCAAATTAAGTTAATTGAAAGATCTAAAATATATTTACTTTTGATTACCTTTAAAATCTTACATCCTTAGAGCAATAGAAAAATATTATTTGCAATTAAGTTAAATTCTATCAACATTAATTAATAAAATATCTATTGAGCAAAATATCAATTTACAATATAACTAATTGATTCGAGTGTCCATTTAAATAATATAGATCTAATTATTTCGAAACATTTGAAATAAAAAGAACATCTAAATTATATAGCATGACATCCATATTTAAACTTTATTCTAATTTCAATTTTATTTAAATTCATAATTTAATAGAAATAAAAAAATATTCCTAATAATGATAACAATATAGATTAAACTGAATACGATTATACAATAAAACAAAACAAAACAACATTATCTATTAATCCAACATATACTAAACTTGAACATATTAATTAAATTACAATAAAATTTAAAACTAATTCATAAAGCCACGTAGTGCCTGCCCCTAGGTCGCATTTTTGCTGTCATTGTCAAGCTCTTTTGGGGCTAGTTTCATGTTGATGGTTAGCAACATTGTTTTGAGACTATCAGATATTGTGCTATGGATTCAATTGATATATGATGAGATTACTTAGACTCTACATTTCATATATGCATGATGATTATTACATTGCTTTCAGTTATTGATGATGATTAGTTAGATGGTTTATTATCACATGTGTTTTACTATGGATACTTACCTCATACTTGCATGTGTATGGTGTGCGTGTTTATTCTTATGTTTGGTGTGTCTGATGTGGTTAAGGAAGGGAGTCGTAGTCACTTGCTAGTCAGGATCTACACGATGCACCACTTCCTGCCATTGCCTATTTAGTTTAGTATATATTGTGCTTGTACATGCATGATTTTTATGCAGGTTGCAGGTACTGGGTATCGACTTCCCTGAATTGCCAGGATGAGCATACCCTATCACATTATCTCAATGATAAGAGAGGGGAGATAAATTCTCAAGTCCAAATCCCAACCCTTTAAGCCATTTGTTCTAATTAGAAATTAAGACAAGTATCTGAGTTGAGTACCCTCCGAATACGTCGGATGACGTAATTTGTGATATTAACCCTTGGCTTGATTTTGTATGTATTTTGGCTATGATGAATTTTCATATTTTATCCTTGTGAGTCTTTAGTGTATTTTCTATTAATTAAGCCTAATTAAAAGATTTAATTAATGGTTTAATTTAATGAAAAATTAATATGATATTTTAATATTTATTTAATTTAATTAATTGAGAAATTAATTAAATAAAATAATTAAATTTGAAAATAAAAGTTATAATATTAAATTTGGAATGTAACAATATTTATTTTAATAATAATACATTTGGAGTTCATTTTTAAATAAATGACTAAATAATATTATTATTAAAGCTAATAAATATTTTAGCAAATTAAGTTTTGGAAAATAAAATTTAAAAGTGGAAAATATATTAAAATTACTAAAAGATTCTAAATCTCATGTGATTAAAATATAAATATATTAAGACTTAAAAAGTGAAATTATTAAAGTGAGTGCATGAGATTTAATAAATAAATAAATAAAATTGGAAAGAGTAAAGTAAATATTAAATTAATTACTGTGCATTATTTTAATATTTAGGAGTTTGCAAATTCTTGAGAGTTGTCATGTAGACAACACAAGAGTTTGCACTTTAAGAATGCATAAGTTGTCTACACTTAGGAGTTAGCATTTTATTTGAGTACATGGTGTCTACAACCTTAAGACTCATCTAGAAGGTTGGAGAAGACCCATGCTTGGTTGTCATGCTTATCTTCTAATTGTTTCTAGACACACTTTAGATGCATCTTAGAGGCCTTTAAATAGAGGCTCTCCTAGTGTGTTTGGACAAGCTTAATGAAGCTACAAGCTACAAGCTTCAAGCTAAAAATGGAAGCTTCAAGCTTACATGCTCATATTCGTCTTCATGCTCATATGCTCCTTCATGCTCATATGTTTCTACATGCTTCTATGCTTCTTCAAGCACTTCTAGTCACTTGGAGGATTCGGTTGGCTTGGATCTTGGAGGAATTGCGAATGTTGGAGAAGGAAGGGATTCTCTATGGACTTCTGAGGCATGGAAAATTAGCATTAGTGTCTAGGTGCACTCATGATAATCACATAATTTATTTGCACTCTTTCTCTTCCTGTCTTCATCGTGTCTGCTATATGTGTCTAAATATTCTCTGTGATTGGATTTTCAATTTTGAAATTAGAATCTAGATATGCTATTTGGTTGAGAAGAAAACACTAGAAAAAAAATCTAAATCCAATTAAGGAGAAATAATTAGATATGAATCGGGTTTGGGTTCGAATTTATATTAAATTAGAAAGACAATATTTGAAATTAAAATAGAAATTTTATGGTGAAAATTCGAATGATTAGATGTAATCTTTCTATCAATCATATTTTTAGATGCATATGACATGACAAGGGTGCATTGGCCAAGGAGCCAAATCTAAATGTGCTAGATTGGAGGAGTTATACATAGAAGGCAAATGGTATGATAAGATAGAAGTAATGTTGAAAAGTAAAGTAGTTAGGATTTCTTTTGAGGATATTTGTTTAGGATATTTAGAATTATGTATTTGTAATTAGGCTTATATTTATTATTATAATTCTCTGTTTAATGAATAAAAGAATATCAAAAAAAAATCAAAAGGAGGAATATTTGAAGGAATCTTTCTTTGATTCTCTATTGCAAGAAAACAATTAATCTTGCTCCCCATACAAAATGCAGTGAGCATTTTTGCTCTTGAAAGGGGTATTTTTTTTTCAAGACAAATTTAGCTAAGTGTCAATTTTTTTCAAGTAATTTATTTTTATGACAAGGGGGGTTATAACTTTTTTTTTCTTTCCAAATTGAATTTACCAATTTCTTAGTTAAACAAGAAGGTTGAATAATTTGTTTTACCAATAATGTGAGATTTATTGTATCTCCTAATACACACGAAATTGAATTGAAACTTTCATACATAAAATAATTTCTTTCTTAACATATTTGAACTTGAAATTTGCATACTTGAACATCACCATTTTATGTATTTTGCAATACACACTTACATAGACTAGAAAAACTATAAGACTCAAATGCAACGTTATTATTCTCAATCTTTTTTTTTCTATTAAATCACGTGGTTCAAAGGCTCAGTTGAGAATGAACCAATAAGAAAATCTGACTTCGTCGCCACTTCATCAATAAGTTTAAAATACATTTTACACAGGATTTTCAATCCTGAGGAGAAATCTCCTCAACATAACTAAATTTCAATAACAAGTTGAATTTCTTTCTTGGCCCTTAATAAGGGATCCATTTCAAATTCTACAATACATCACGGTGATCGTGGAGAGGAAAAAAACTAACTAGGAGACAACCAATCACAACAAGAAGACAAAATCAGACATTCACTCCCATACTGGGTTTTCACAACAGATTCAACATTGAACCAAACTAGGGAGAAGGTGGATTTTCCCAATAAGAGATGTCAGACACAACACCAAAATAGATGCCCTATCGGGGCTATAACTCAAGATCTTCTGTTCTTTCATTCTTACATGCCAAAATTCAGCATGGTTTGTGCTAATAGGTAGGGCCATAACACCCTACCCTCTCTCCCTCTTCTCGTCCTAAGAAGAGACTCTACACTGTTGGAGTCCAACTGAAGACCTTCCCCCAAAAATGACCACTTCTACCCTATCCGAGGGTGAGTAATGCCAAAACACCCATAAAAGAAAACTTTGAAATTCAAAACAAAAACACAAAGGAAGACATTAAAGAAAACCTATTTTCAATCCCTACCAACATAGTCAACACACACACATACGTACATAAATAATGAAATTGAAACATGGAGCACAAAATGAAACCAAAATGAGGTGAAGTATTTCTACCTTAAAAAAAATAGGTTATGGAAAATGAGCAAGTTTGAGATGAGCTTTCTTTCCTCTCCTTCTCCTTCAATTCTGAAAATCCCTCTAAAACTAGAGGTTGGGTGAACAACCAAAACCCTCTCAAAATTGCCTCTAAATAAGATCCTAAACTCAACCACCTCTAAAAGCAATAACTCCCCCACTTGCAAAAAATTTCTAGAGGCTTCTAACACAACTAGACCTAAGGCTAACCTCAAGGTGGAGTTAAGGTCATCCAACTCATGATGGGATCAATCAATTTTCGCAACAAAGCAAAAATTAGATTTTTGAGTGACCATAAAAGTCAACAAAAGGGGCTAGGGGGGTGAAAATGCCCCCAACCCATACCCATACCCCTTGGGTATTTAGATTTCATGATTTTAGGCCTTAGGGATTTATTTGAGACCTAGAAAATACTAAGAATATTTAGGACTATCTAACAACCTTCAAAATGCAGATTAAACACTAATCTGGATTAGGGGTAATTAATCTTGATTAAAAGCTGATTAGCATAAAGGTCACTAACTTAGTCTGACTTAGTCCTTAAGGTTACTCGGTTAACCCTAACTATCAAATTGGTATGCATATACAATTCACAAGTGTCAACTGACACTATAAAAATGCTGGTACAAAATGTTAACATTTATTGATTATAGAATGATACATTCATACATCTCATGATACAAATAAAATACAATAATGAGGTTTCCACAAATGGTACATAGGGTTCAATTTTGTTTTTCTATTAGTTTTCTTGGCTAAAATATCCTACACAGTTATCGTACACATAAGTAGCTGAAGACAATTGCATGCATATATGTATATGACGTATCAGGGAAATCACCAAATTAAAACATTCATCTTTCAAATAATCAGTTGTTTGTCTCATTCTACTCATATATATTCAATCATTAAAATTGCATAAGAAAGTGTTAATTTTGTATTCACTTACCTCATCAATGTACATTTTCATAAAGCTTTAAGTGACGAAAACAAATATTTGAAAATAAACATCACACAACATGAAATAACATAATATTTTTAGTGTATCCGATAGTGTCTCGACATATCAATTCATGAGTATCAAAATAATAATATATCAGTATGCTATGATAGGTCAAAGTGAAGCCTCACATCCTCCCCCACTAGGCATGAACTTCCTCTTGGAGTTCATCAAAAAGATAAGGGTACTGAGATCGCATCCATGCTGCATCCTCCCATGAAGCTGTGACCTCATCATAACATTCCCATTGGACCCTAACTTGGTCCAAATCTTGGCCTTGAAGAGCTAGGGTCCATCAAAAAATAATACAAATAGGCTCCAGTGCTAGCTATCTATCCGACTCCACCTACAAAGCATCCAATCTATAATATGAGACTCATCATAAATTTATCCTCTAAGTACTGAAATCTAAAATACATCGTGTATGCGTGACATGCTAGGTAGCAAGGCTAAATGGTATGCAACTAGTCCATTCCTCTCTATGATTTTGAACAGTCCAACGAACTAGGGTGCCAACTTAAAGCCCTTTTTGAATTGAATCGAACTCTTGTGCGATCACACCCTCAAGAAAACTCTATCACCAACCTCATACTCTTGATCAATCCTCTTTGCATCAGCATACTTCTTCTACCTATCTTGCACCTCTCTTAGGCACTATCTAATCAGGGTCACTTGTTGTTCCATATCCTATACTAATTGAGGGCCAATAGAGACTCAATCCTTGATCCTATGCCAACTCAAGGGCATTCTGAACTATCTTCCATACAAGGCCTCATAAGGTGGCATACCTATGGAGGAATGGTGCCCATTGTTATAGGAAAACTCAACAAGGTGTAAGTATTCCTCCCATTTGACCTGATGGTCCATCATGTACATACATAACATGTCCTCTAGAACCTGATTAACTCACTTTGTCTAACTGTTGGTCTGAGGATGGTACACGGTACTAAAATTGAGCCTAGTGCCCAAAGCTACCTACAACTCTCTCCAAAAGGATGAAGTGAACAATGAGTCTCTATTAGAGATGATCTTATGGGGAATACCATGAAGTTTGACAATGTCTTGCAAGAACACCTGAGCTATGTCTTTTGCTGTGTATGTAGTACACACGGGTGAGAAATGGGCAACCTTGGTCAATTGTCACCAAAATGGCATCATGGCTATGAGATGACATTTGGAGACCCACAATAAAATCCATAGATATAGCATCCCATTTCTACTCTACAATCTCATGAGGCTAAAGAAGCCCATCGAGATGATGATGCTCTGCCTTCACCCTCTAACACTTGAGGCATCTCACAACCATTCTAGTAATCTGCACTCTCATGCCTGGCTAGTGATACAACTATCTCAAATTTACATGTAACTTCTTAACACTGGGGTGTGTTGCATAAGGTGCTCTATGAGCCTCAAGTACAATGAGCTCACGCAAACCCCCAATGGAAGTTACATACATATGTCCTCTATGATGCAAAAGTCCATCAGAATCTAAGGAATACTTTGAATACTTCCTTTCCAAGGGTCTCTGAGAAAGCACTATCTAACCAACTTCTACATAAAGCTCATCTGTTGGCAAGTGCTAAAGGATCCACTCCCTCAAGTCAGTGCAAGTGGACATAGGTGAAAGCTCATGGCACCTTCTACTTAAGGCATCTGCAACCACATTCTCCTTTCCCTTGATGTAATGAACATCAAAATTGTACTCACAAAGGAACTCTATCCACCTTCTTTGCCTAGCATTAAGGTTTGGCTACATAAATATGTACTGCAAGCTCTGGTGGTCAGAATGAAGTTCAAATCTATGACTTAGAGGGAAGTGTCACCACCTCACTAAAGCATGAACCATTGCTGCAAGCTCTAGGTCATGAGTAGGGTAATTGAGTTCATGAGTCTTCAACTTCCTAGACTCAAAGGAAATAGGTCATCCATCCTACATAAGGATTGGCCCTATACCATCTAAAGATGCATCTGTGCACACCACAAAATCTATAGAAGGATCTAGCACTACAAGAATTGGTGCACTCATGAGGGCTCTCTTGAGCTCTTGAAAAGCTCTATAACACTTCTCTATCCACTCATATTTCTTCCCTTTCTTCTGAAGAGATGTGATAGGGTGTTCCAATCTAGAGAATCCTACAATGAAGCATCGGTAATATCTTGCTAGTCCCATAAAGCTCCTCACTTCAGTGACACTAGTGGGTGCTGGCCAATCCACGATGGCCCTAATCTTTGATGGGTCTACTGAGACACCATCACTTGATATGACATGACCCAAATAATGTATCTCAAGTCTATAGAATGCACAGTTTGACAAGCTTCCAAACAACTAATTCTCTCTCAACTTCTGCAATACTCTTCTTAGGTGCTCCTCATGCTCTTTCTCATCACCAGAATATATCAGAATGTCATCAAGGAAAAAAACAAAATAATTATCTAGAAAGATATGGAATACTCCATTCATGAGGTTCATGAATACAACTAGAGCATTTGTGAGGCCAAATGGTACCACGGTGAACTCGTAGTGACCATACCTCATACAGAAAGCAGTCTTGGGGATATCACTATCCACAATCCTCAACTGATGATAACCTAACTTTAGATCAATCTTGAAAAATACTTGGGCACCTTGTAATTGATTGAAGAGATTATCGATTATGGGAAGAGGATATCAGTTCTGATGGTTATTTTGTTCAACTGCCAATAATCAATACACAACCTTAGTGATCCATCTTTCTTCTTTACGAAGATCACTGGTGCACCCCAAGGTGACACACTAGGTTGAATATGCCCCTTCTCCAATAGTTCCTCCAATTGAGTCTTTAGTTCACTAAGCTCATGCTTAGTCATCCTATATGGTGCTCTTGATATTGGCTTGGCTCCTAGAAAAAGATCTATATGAAAGTCCACTACTCTAGGTGGAGGCATACCAAGGAGCTCTAAAGGAAACACATCTACAAACTCTTGCAAGATTGGAAAATCATTGAGGGATAACTCTCCCTTTGAATCTTCCTCCTTGTTACTAATGGTGATAGTGAACAACTGATATCCCTTTTGCATGCACCGTCTAAGTTGCATAGTAAAAATCATAAGAAGAGATACAAGTCTCCTTACTCTGAAGATCTCTCTAGTGATACCATCTCTATCCACACATTTGACCCTCTTGTATCAACAATCCATCTTAGCACTTTGGGCATAAAGCCAATCCATGCTAAGAACTACATCATAAGAACCTAGAGGGGTAATGCATAGATCAAACACCGTGGACATGTCTCCAATTTGTATCTAGTAATCATGCACCATGGAACTAATTGACACTCTAGCTCTTGAGGCTAACTCTACTTCCCAACTAACATCCTATCTAACTACCACTAGCCTATAATGCTCCACTACATATGGAGATATAAAAGAGTCAGTAGCTTCAAAATCAAATAAAATTGCAACCATATGGTCCTGTATAATACCTATAGCCTCGATAACTATGGCTTAATGCTCAGCCTGACAGTTTTCAACCATGGTAAAAACTTCGTGGGATCTATCCATGTCACCAACTATTGGCTCTAAAAAAGCCCCTTTTTGACCATCGGATGACTGTCCCTAAGGACACTCTCTAGCTATATGACGCATGCCACCACAAGTGTAGCATGGTCCTCAAGTATAAGATCATGCACCTTATGATCTAGACTGTTGTGGGCCTCCTAACTTGCTAGATCCACTGAAACCATCCCTGGAAGACTGTTGAGTCTTCACTAACTGTGACTGTGGGGCCTGAACCTTCTGATCCTATCTGGGACCCTAAGACTGCCACTACTTGAGCTTGGAGCCCTGATACCCTATGAAGGTTTTTGCTACTGCTGTTGTGGTTTCTACTGCTGAGACTGTTGGCCCTTAGAGGACCTTGCTGTATAGTTCTGATTCTCTTTCCAAGGGTGTTTTTGCTAGGTAGAGTTTTGGTTTTGAGACCAATCCCATGACTCTTGTCTACCTCAAGTATCCTTAGCAACTAGTGCTATCTCCACTACTTGTCTAAAGGTGGTAGGGAAGGCCAAATGGACTGGACCCTGAAGTGAAAAATTCAGGCCCATGATGAAGTGATGAACTCTTGGTTTCTCATCCTTCATGTATTCAACATATGGAAGGAGCTCAAAATTTTTTCTCTCATACTGAGCTACTGTAAGACCCCTTTGATATAGAGAATGAAACTCCTCTATCTACTTCTGTCTAAAGTGCTTAGATAGGTACCTCTCCTAGAATATCTCCAAGAATGACTCCATGTGAGGGTATCCATCCTCACTCCTCCTATAGTCTCCTATTGATACCACCAATTGGAGGCATCTCCTCTCAGCTGATGGACTACTAGACGTGCCTTCAGATTACTCCCATAAGGATGTAATCCAAAACACCACTGTAGGCTCAATAACTAGGCCTTTGCTACTATTCCCTTTGTGGAACTAGTAAATAATGGTGGTTTGAGTCATATCAATTCCTTGATATCATCTCCTATATGTCTAGGAGGTCTATCGAGTAGTGGTCCTCTCTAAAGTATTGACTCACCCTCATGCTCACCCTATCCCTCTACCTGCCTCGGTAGGGGACTCCTACTCCTCCCTCTGCCTCCTCTGGGTCCCTCTACTTCCATTACGGGAGTCAGTTTCCCTTGATGTACTACAGGTAGTACCCTTTGCAAAACTACACCAATCAATGTCTGAAGAGCATCCATAATATCCTGATTTGGGTTTAGTGGTGGTGGTGGAGGTGGTGGTCCTGTCCCACTCTACCACCTCTTGCACTATAGCCTCTACCTCGCTAGTTGCTTTGATCAATAGGAGACATCCTTAAAATTTAAAGTTTGGTTAAGTTAAGAAGCATAATGGTTTGAGGTTCCTAGTGTCGAAACACAGGCTTTGATACCAAAATGTCATGCCCAAAATATATGAGGCAAAAACACATGTAATCTTTTTTTAAATTTTTTTAATAATTTAATTTAGAAGGTTTGATATGTTGAATTCAGTTAAGACTAAGGTACATTGCATGATGGATAAAAAAAATCTCCTATCAATACTGTGAGACTGCAACTCAGATAAAAACACCATGTAGGATTAAGTTGTTTAACTTAAACATTCATTGATAAATCAATTAATTAAATTAAATTAACTAATTTCAATTAATTAAAAGACCTATCACATGATTATTTATAATTTCTCTTAAAATGGTAATTAAAACTTTTATTGTTTAATCAATTAATTAATTTAAACAATCCAAATTAAATTAATTGAAATATCTAACACATATTCACTTTTGATTACCTTTAAAATCTTACATCCTTAGAACAATAGAAAAAGATTATTTACAATTAACTTAAATTCTATCAACATTAATTAATAAAATATCTATTGAGCAAAATATCAATTTACAATATAACTAATTGATTCAAGTGTCCATTTAAATAATATAGATCTAATTATTTCAAAACATTTGAAACAAAAAGAACTTCTAAATTATATAGCATGACATCCATATTTAAACTTTATTCTAATTTCAATTTTATTTAAATTCATAATTTAATAGAAATAAAAAAATATTCCTAATAATGATAACAATATAGATTAAACTAAATATGATTATACAATAAAACAAAACAAAATACCATTATCTATTAATCCAACATATACTAAACTTGAACATATTAATTAAATTACTATAAAATTTAAAACTAATTCATAAAGCCACTAATTCTATTTAGCAATTTAAACTTAACTTAGAATTTTAAAAGTAACTTTATATATATATATATATATATATAATACTAATAAAATTAATATTTAAAACATTTAAATTAACTATATAACATCTAAAACTAACTAAATTTTTAAAACTCAAATTAACCTAAACTCTTAAACCCTTAACTATACTAATATTTTAATATAATAAAATAACATCTAACCTAAACTACCCAACCCCACGTCACCACCTTCCTACCTATCCTAACCATCACACAAATCCAATACAAGCCTATGCATCCCTAATCTATGCGCATTAAGCGCATGCATAGGGCATAAAACTCAACCTCCCCACTTATTCCCTTATGCCTTCAAGTGCCTGCCCAAGCCTTGAAAATGCTACCACCCCACGTGTGCTGACCAAGGAGAAGGTATGCAGCCCAAGGGGTAAGAAGGTAAGCATCAAAAAGAGTTTGAAAATGACACCATCCTACCACCATTAATACTCTACGCACCCACCTCCTCCCCCTCCCCCCCCCCCCCCCCCCCACCCTCTAAAATCAACTTACTAGGTAGTTATTATAAGACATGACAGGGGTGCGTTGGCCAAGGAGCCAAATCTGAATGTGTCAAATTGGAGGAGTTCTGCACAGAAGGAAAATGGTATGATAGGATAGAAGTAATGTTGAAAAGTAAAGTAGTTAGGATTTCTTTTGAGGATATTTGTTTAGGATATTTAGAATTATGTATTTGTAATTAGGCTTATATTTATTATTATAATTCTTTGTTTAATGAATAAAAGAATATAAAAAAAAATCAAAAGGAGGAATATCTAAAGGAATCTTTCTTTGATGCTCTGTCACAAGAAAACAATTAATCTTGCTCCACATACAAAATGCAGTGAGCATTTTTGCTCTTGAAAGGGGTATTTTTTTTTTGAAGACAAATTTAGCTAAGTGTCAATTTTTTTCAAGTAATTTATTTTTATAACAAGGGGGGGTATAACTTTTTTTTTCTTTTCAAATTGAATTTACCAATTTCTTAGTTAAACAAGAAGATTGAATAATTTCTTTTACCAATAATGTGAAATTTATTGTATCTCCTAATACACACGAAATTGAATTGAAACTTTCATACATAACATAATTTCTTTCTTAACATATTTGAACTTGAAATTTGCATACTTGAACATCACCATTTTATCTATTTTGTAATACACACTTGCATAGACTAGATAAACTATAAGACTCAAATGCAAGGTTATTATTCTCAATCTCTTTTTGTCCTATTAAATCACCTGGTTCAAAGGCTCAGTTAGGAAAGAACCAGTAAGAAAACCTGACTTCATTGCCACTTCATCAATAAATTTAAAATACATTTTACAAAGGATTTTCAATCCCGAGGAGAAATCTCCTCAACATAACTAAATTTCAATAACAAGTTGAATTTCCTTCTTGGCCCTTAACAAGGGATCCATTTCAAATTTTGCAATACATCATGGTGATCGTGGAGAGGACAAAAATTGACTAGGAGACAACCAATCACAATAAGAAGACAAAATTAGACATTCACTCCCATACCGAGTTTTCACAACAGATTCAACATTGAACCAAACTAGGGAGAAGGTGGATTTTCCTAACAGGAGACATCAGACACAACACCAAAATAGATGCCCTATTGAGACTATAACTCAAGAACTTCCATTCTTCCATTCTTACATGACAAACTCATACGTGGTTTGTGCTGATAGGTAGGGGCCCATAACACCCTACTCTCTCTCCCTCTTCTCATCCTAAGAAGAGACTCTACACTATTGGAGTCCAACTTAAGACCTTCCCTTGACAATGGCCACTTCTACCCTATCTGAGGGTGAGTAATGCCAAAACACCCATAAAAGAAAATTTCAAAATTCAAAACAAAAACACAAGGGAAGACATTAAAGAAAACCTATTTTCAATCCCTCCCAACATACTCAACACACACACATACGTACATAAAAAATGAAACTAAAACATGAAACACAACATGAAACCAAAATGAGGTGAAGTATTCCTACCTTCAAAAATAATAGGTTATGGAAAATGAACAAGTTTGAGATGAGCTTGCTTTCCTCTCCTTCTCCTTCAATTCTGAAAATCCCTCTAAAACTAGAGGTTGGGTGAACAACCAAAACCCTCTCAAAATTGCCTCTAAATAAGATCCTAAACTCAACCACTTCTAAAAGAAATAACTCCCCCACTTGCCCAAAATTTCTAGAGGCTTCTAACACAACTAGACCTAGGTCTAAGCTCAAGATGGAGTTAAGGTCATCCAACTCATGATGGGATCAATCAATTTTCACAACAAAGAAAAAAATGGATTTTTGAGTGACCATAAAAGTCAACGAAAGGGACTAGGGCGGGTTGAAAAATACCCCCAACCCATACCCATACCCCTTGGGTATTTAGATTTCATGATTTTAGGCCTTAGGGATTTATTTGGGACCTAACAAATACTAGGAATATTTAGGACTATCAAACAACCTTCAAAATGCAGATTAAACACTAATTAGGATTAGGGGTAATTAATCTTGATTAAAAGCTAATTAGCATAAAGGTCACTAACTTAGTCTGACTTAGATCTTAGGGTTACTCAGTTAGCCCTAACTATCAAACTGGTATGCATATACAATTCACAAGTGTCAAGCAACACTTTAAAAATACCGTTATGAAATGTTAACATTTACTGATTACAAAATGATACATTCATACATCTCACGATACAAATAAAATACAACAATAGGGTTTAGTTTCATTTCTCTATTAGGTTTCTTTGCTAAAATATCCTCCACACTTATCACACGCGTGAATAGCTCAAGAAAATTACATGCATATATGTATATGACATATAAGGGAAATCACCAAATTAAAACATTCATCTTTCAAATAATCATTTGTTTGTCTCATTCTACTCATATATATTCAATCAATTAAATTGCATAATCAAGTGTTAATTCTACATTCACTTACTTCATCAATGTACATGTTCATAAAGCTTTAAGTGATGAAAACAAATATCTGAATGTAAACATCACACAACATGAAATAACATAATATGTTCAATGTATCTGATAGTGTCTCGACATATCGAGTCATGAGTATCAAAATAATAATGTATCACTATGCTACAATGGGTTGGAGTGAGGCCTCACAAGTTTGACTAGATTTATGAAGCAACTAGCTTTTTAGATTCAGATCTCTATTTTAGCTTGATCTCTGAATCCTTACTGGTCAGAAGTTCTTTGTAACTTATCTTCCATACTTTCCTGCTCTGACTTTTCGTTCGCTCACATATCCATCTTATTTCATATTCCACTTATGCATTCTATCCTCACAACTTGAATTTTCTTAAATATCATAAGATAAGAAAAGTTAGCTTGAATACCCTTCCAAATAATTAATAGATATTCAGGTAGTTAGCCTCATTTGGTTGAATATTAGACAAATATACTCTGCTATCACTCGGTCAATACTGGGATTGAACACTTGATTAACACTATGAGTCCTTTGATGCCTATCCACTTAGTCAATACTAAAAGTAGGGTATCCTTCATTAACTAACTACTTGGTTAATAATATCTTCTTTACTTGACTAGTTGGTCGATACTAAAATATGCAAGATTAATACTGCAAACTCTTCATTGGTCAATTAGTATTGACATTTGTGTAACATTAATGACTACATACAATTGAAGAATTATTTCCAATATGTCTAAGCCCTAAATCAAAGAATAGAAGAAGGAGATAATTGAAGAGAGAAGTGTATGTGTGAAAGAGGCTATGTTTGGATATTTGAAGCAAAGGCCAGATAGAGTAACCTAGAGTAACATTGTAGCCTTAATAGGAACACTTTATTGCTGCAGTAGTGAAGATTTGTGGGTGTCATCCCCACCCCAATTTCACCTTCACCTTGGAGAGTTTCTGGGTAACCAAATCTTTTGTGTTATGTGTTTACATTTACTTTCATGTTTATGCATTTGATGGATCACTAGATCTATTTTAGTTTATGGCTATATGATTCATGATGTTGATATGAGATGGATTAAAGGTAAATTCATTTGATTTGTTTCAAGTATACAATTTTTTTTATAGATCCTAATTCACCCCCTTTAGTATCTTGCTTTTCCAATAGACTTCCAATAATTAGGTGCATTAGGTAAATTAGGGGAATTAAGTACATTAGGTGAGTTAGGTGTATTAGGTGAATTAGGTGAATATGGTGCATTAGGAAAATTAGGTGCATTAGGCAAAATAGGTGTGTGCTCTTGAATTTTATTTGCTACATGCTATGCATTAGGTAAAATAGGTGTGTTCTCTTGAACTTCATTTTCTATGTCAATGCATTAATTTCAATTTACATGTACTTTTGAATTCATTGGCTCTTAATATCAATTGGTGCATTCTCAACACCCAAATTGTGTGTTTGATGCTCTAACTTGTCGTAATCTCCTCACACGCTCCCTTCATTTTTCCTTTGTTGTCTCTTGTTCTTTACCATTGTTGATAACTTACAAAATAACAATAAAATTGAAACTTATGTTATAATCCTAGCCAAAATTGGTATCATAACATGAACTTGAACTAAAAAATAAATTCAATTCAATCATTTTCTAGAAAGGTAATGTTGCAATGATTATAAAAATATGAGCAAGACACCCAACAACACTGAATTTAAATCATTTCAAAGCAAAAAGACATAAAAAATGTGTCCCTATAGTATAACACCTTGTCATGCAACTATGTTATCTTGCAACAACTTGTAATGATTATTTAAGAATGTTATAAAGTTAATATATGCATAATGAACAAAACATGGTTGCGTTATGGAAACCTATTTATATAAACTTTTAGTTTTCCCTTAGATTGATCATGTTTTGATTGCTTTTAGTTTTGCAAAATGTAACTGTGTTATGAATAACTAAAAGCATTGCATATAGATATCCATAACCCCATTGGCTTATGTAGAACTAGAAACAATGAGCGAGGTTGATAGTGAACAAGAGTGATGGAGAGATGGGGAGAGGGAGAGGGGGGGGGGGGGGGGAGAGAGAGAGATGACATGGGGTAGGGGTGAGGGGCGATGGGTATTGAATGGGTAGAGAGACATAGTGTGAGAGAGTGATTAAGAGAAGGGTACAAAGAGAGAGAGAGAGAGAGAGAGAGAGAGAGAGAGAGAGAGAGAGAGAGAGAGAGAGAGAGGCGAGGAAGTAGATAGATGATATAAACATATTTTTATATGTATATATCTAGAGACATATTATATATATATTTATATAAGTGTTAATATATATACTTAAAGATAAATAAAATATAAATATGTTTGTGTGTGTGTGTGTGTGCGCGCGCGCGCATGTGCATGTGTATATATAATGTTAATGGGAAGCTACAATTGATATTAGTTTTACATAGATATAGAGTACTCACATTATGACCACTATGACAATTTAGTTTTACTATGCATAACACAATCACATTTGTTAAACATAAAAGGTGAACACATTTAGGCTTAGTAATAGGCTTGTTAAACTACCAAAAGGCTTGGGTTGATTTTTTCCCTCCATTTTTGTTGCTTTAGATTTTTTTTCATATTCTAAGATCAATTCTCGTCTTTGACTCCATCAAGTTTGCAAATGGTGAAGTGGGTATCTCTAAAATACCACCATAATTTCACACATTTTCTTACCTTTCTAACCATATATTAAAAAAAAAAAATTAGACAAGATTAGCATTGTGAAGTTATTTTTTCTATATCAGTTTCTTGATAGTCCTCTCTGACATACATCTAATTTTTTTTAATAACTTTTGATTTAATTAACCAAATGGAAAATAAGTTACATATTATTGTTCTACACTCAATTCTATACACTTAAAAAAAGTATTGATTTTAGATTATTTTGATGCAAGTTATGCCCAACACATGAAGAGATACTAGAATTTCAGGATGGGGTCAATTCAAAAAATTATAGAATTTTTTTTTATAAATTATGAAAAAATAAAAAACTTCTAGATCTCACTCTTACCTGTCATCCTACAAAATCTTTAAAAAGAAAAAATACTAAATATAACTATATGTTTTGCGGAGCACACAAAAACAACTATGTTATGTTTTTAGCAATAAACATGAATAATTTTTTGTTTGATATGAGTTTGAGCCTCTTAATCTTATACATTTTTTTACAACCTTTGTATTTTGGAAATATATTCACAGTACTACAATTTTTTTTGTTATACATTTTCTCATTTTGAGTGCATGACCCTCAAATGGCTCTTCCAAGATAATGTTTAACTAATTTCAGAAAAAAAGGTGTCCACTTCTACCACCACCCCCAACCCGCATGCCACCCCCCATCTTGGTTCACTTACCCTTTAATATGTTTGGATTATATATTTTGGTGAACGGTTTAAATTTTTTAATCTTCTCACAACTGATTCACCCCCCACTCTCAGTTGTGTGTGGTTTATTGTACTTATTAGTAAATAGTATAGACTTGTTATTCTATCTCTTATCATTTTCATCCTTTGATTACAAGTATCATTCGTCCATCATGCTTGTATTATCTCATCCATTTCAAGAGTTGACACAGGAGCATCCAGAGGTATAAGGGCAATCCTGTGTCACCCAAAAAAATGTACTTAGACTTAGTTTCTATTTCATGTCTTTACATTTTTGGATACCCATTTGGGTCAAATAAAGGTTCCAACTCTCACAGTTCAACTATCAGTGTGCTAGAAATTCCCAAAAAAATAGGAGCATGCAATTTGGCCATCATTTTGGTGACCTAGAAGGTGTGAATTGGCCAGATGAATGTAATTGTGATTTAGAGAATTCTAGAAAAAGAATTAGGTCAAAAGGCCCCATAGTTTGAAAGTTATTGCAGTTTTTTGGGTTTTGGAGACCTCTTAAGAATGCTTCAAAGTCAGGTTTGGGGCATTAAATGACCTCAAAAAGGGTCAAAAATGGGGGACAAGTGAAGCTGGTCCATAGGGCTATAGAGTGCTTCGAGAGCTTTTCGAAAATGTAAACGGTTCGTCAATCGGAGCTACGGTTCAAAAGTTATGCCTCCCGAAAGTTCGGTTACCGTTTCTGGATTCTTCTAGATTTGCACCGACTTCTAACGCAGCTTCTGGAACCTTCTATTTTTTTGGTGGATGCCTACTAGAACTTTCTAGAATTTAATCCTAGTCCTTAACCCTCTGGGGTCTATTTAAGGAGATTTATGGCATTATAAAAGGCAGTTCGGAGTGGAGTTTGAGAGGAGGTACTAAAAGGAGAAATTATCTCCAGATTTATGCTATTGTAAGCCCTTAGGGCATGTTTTGAAGTTTATTTTTTCTGCACTATTTGTACTAGCTATTTTACTGGTTAATATAATTTTCTCTTTCTATTGGTTCCATTCTGTTCTTGGGTCGTGTCCCCATCAAGTGGTATCAGAGCTAGTTTTCCTGAGTGTATAGACAGAGTGCCGACTGTGAGGCAATTTGCACCAGGACTATGTGGTTGTGGGTTTGAGTTAAGAAGATGCCTCCACAAAGAGAGTGTGGTGGAAGAGCCAGAGCTATTAATCCTGAGGAGGTTAGAGCCCTCCAAAGGTAGGTACAAGCATTGCAAGAGGAGCTCCGTAGAGGAGCAAATGTTGCCGCAGGTGACGACAGTGAGGATGATGATGAAGAAGAAGAAATGGGACCAGAAGGGGAACTTGATGGGGAAGTTTTGAATCCTGTAGAGGAAAGGATTTTTAGGGCCATTACTAAGTTTGGGAAAAGACCCACAATTGAAGTGGGTGTATTTTTAGGAAATTTGAAACCAGATGAGTTGATCGATTGGATCAATGAACTGGAAGAATACTTTGAGTATGAGGATATCAAGGACCCAGATAGGGTTAAGTTTACAAAGGCCAAATTGAAAGGCCATGCCAAAATCTGGTGGCAAGAGGTTCAATTGGAAAGAAATAGAAGAGGAAAGGAGAAGATCACAAGATGGGATCCCATGGTGGACAAATTTAAGAAGCAGTTCATTCCTGTGGACTACGAGCTTGATTTGTTTAAGAAGATGCATGGGTTAAAGCAAGCAGGAAGATTAGTCCAAGAATATACAGAGGAATTTTAATGACTCTTGATTAGAGTAGGGCATGCAGAAGAAAATAAGGAGAAGGTTGCTCGTTATATCAGTGGGTTACGACCTAGCATCCAGGAGGAATTAAGTCTGGTAAGAATGGCCAGCGTTGAAGAGGCATACTAGTTTTCCCTACGAGTTGAAGAGAAGCTGAATAAAAGGTTTGAAGGAAGACAAAGAGGGCATGGACAAGGAAGAGGAGGCTTCCATGGTACCTGTTTCCATTGCAATGAAGAAGGTCATCGTGCCTTTGAATGCCCTCAACGACAAGGAAGGACAGATAGGAGAGCTGAGGGCCAAGCTAGGGTTGCTCATGTGGATGAGGATGCACAATCATCACATTCAGAGGATGCAGAAAGAGGAGAGACCTTGGTAAATGAAAGAGTCCTACTAAGTGGTGAGATTGAACTAGGACAACGGAGGAGTTTGTTCTGTACCAGATGCAAGTGTGAGGATAAATGTTGTAACGTGATCATTGATGGTGGTAGCACTGATAACTTGGTATCAGAAAAGATGGTCTCTAAGCTGAAGCTCAAGAGGGAGAAACATCCACAGCCCTATCAGATTGCTTGGGTAAAAGATGATCATAAGGTCCTGGTAAGTGAACAATGTTTAGTAAAATTCAAAATTGGGAGTTACCATGATGAAGTTCTCTGTGATGTTATTTCGATGGATGTTTGCCATCTATTGTTGGGTAGACCATGGTAGTTTGATAGACATGCAGTGCATGATGGACATGCAAACACATACTCTCTCACAAAGGATGGAGTTCACCATAAATTGAAGCCCATGAAAAAGGAAGATGAAAAGGTATGTAGCAGTGCTAGGATTTTTCTTGTTGATGGAAGGAAGTTTTTAGATGGCATGAAACATTAGCATATGTGCTATGCTTTGATTCCTATGAAAGATAAAGAAGGTAGTAGTGAAATACCATTTGAAGTTTCAGATTTACTAGGGGAGTTTGGAGATATTATCTCTAATAATGTTCCAGATGGATTGCCACCAGTAAGGCAAATCAATCATCAGATAGATCTAATTCTAGGAGCTAGTTTTCCTAACAAGGCTGCTCACAGAATGACTCCTACTAAAACAGAGGAGCTAAATAGACAGGTTCAGGAGCTGTTGAGGAAGGGCTTGATTCAAGAGAGCCTGAGTCCATGTACAGTACCTGCAGTACTCACACCAAAGAAGGATGGAGAGTGGAGGATGTGTACAGATTCTCAAGCTATAAATAGGATCACCATCAAGTACCAATTTCCTTTGCCAAGGATGGATGATATTATGGACTGCTTGAGTGGAGCTCAGTACTTCACAAAGATAGATCTGAAGAGTGGTTATCACCATATATGGATTTGAGAAGGAGATGAGTGGAAAACAACCTTCAAGACCAAGGAGGGTCTTTATGAGTGGTTAGTCATGCCCTTTGGATTGACGAACGCCCCAAGCACCTTCATGCGGCTCATGAATGAGGTACTTAAGAAGTTCTTGGGAAAATTTGTTTTTGTTTATTTGGATGATATTTTAATTTTCAGCAAGACTTTGGAAGAACATTTATTGCATATTCATATTGTCCTTGAAAGGCTAAGGGAAGAGAAACTGTTAATTAATCTAAAGAAGTGTAACTTTGCAAAAAGGGAGTTAGTCTATTTGGGGTTTGTTATATCACCTAAAGGTCTCAAAATGGATCCGGAGAAGGTAAAAGCCATCTTGGAATGGCCTACTCCAAGGTCTTCTACTGAGGTAAGATCATTTCATGGTCTGGTTAGTTTTTATAGGAAGTTTATTAGGAATTTTAGTGGCATATGTGCACCCCTAACTGATACAATAAGAGGGGATAGAAAAGAGTTCAAATGGACTGCAGTAGTTGCGAGAAGTTTTGAATTGCTGAAGAAGAAGGTAACAGAACAACTTGTGTTGGCACTTCCAGATTTTAGAAAAGTGTTCCAGGTGGATTGTGATGCTAGTGGCAATGCTATTGGGGTTGTATTAAGCCAAGAAGGTAAGCCTATTGCATATTTTAGTGAAAAATTGAATGATGCAAAGAAGAAGTATTCTGTTTATGATCAAGAGTTCTATGCAATAGTTCAGGCCTTAAAGAAATGGAGGCATTATTTATTGCCAAAGGAATTTGTTTTGTATACTGATCATCAGGCATTACAGTACCTAAATAGCCAAGGTAAATTGAATTAGAGGCATATGAAGTGGGTAGAGTTCTTGCAGAGTTATACATTTGTGTTGAAGCATAGAAGTGGAAAATCTAACAGGGTTGCAGATGCGCTAAGTAGGAGACAATTGTTGCTTACAACAATGCAGGTTGAAGTAGTTGGGTTTGATGAACTCAAGAATTTGTACCCTGAGGATCCTGATTTTACTGAAGCCTGGAAAGCTTGTAAAGAACCTGTTGCTGTAGATAGAACCAAGTGGTTAGACTATTTGATTCAGGATGGTATGTTGTTCAAAGGTAGTCAATTGTGCATTCCAAGGAGTTCCATGAGGGAAAATCTAATTAAGGAGAAATACAGTGGAGGGATGGCAGGACATTTTGGTCGAGATAAGACCATTGCCATTCTTAGAGAACATTATTTTTGGCCTCAAATTTCACAAGATGTGAAGAAGTTTGTACAGAGATGCCAGGTTTGTCAAGTTGCCAAGGGGTTTAGTCACAATACTGGCCTATATCAGCCATTTCCTATTCCATCAAGGCCATGGGAGGACATAAGTATGGATTTTGTTCTTGGATTGCCAAGGACCCAAAGGGGTAATGACTCAGTATTCGTGGTGGTTGATAGGTTCTCCAAAATGGCACATTTCATTCCATGCCACAAAACTCATGATGCTGTCCATATTGCAGACTTGTTTTTCAAAGAGGTGGTAAGACTACATGGTCTTCCGAGGAGTATAGTTTCTGACAGAGATACTAAATTTATGGGGTATTTCTGGAGGACATTGTGGACAAAGTTGAGAACAGACTTGAAATTTAGTTCCACGCATCACCCACAAACTAACGGCCAAACAGAAGTGGTAAATAGGAGTCTGGGCAATTTGCTGAGATGTTTAGTTGGGGATAAGCCCAAGGGATGGGATTTGATTCTACCATAGGCAGAGTTTGCTTATAATAACTCTATAAATAGGAGTACTGGAAAATCACCATTCCAAATTGTATATGGGAGTAGCCTAAGGACTGCACCAGAGCTGAGGAAGATAGAACAAGGGGAGAGGACAAGTGCTGAAGCTGAGGAATTTGCTGAAGATATCAAGCATCTACATGAGGAGGTTCAAGCACACATTACCAAGATGAATCAAGAGTATAAAGCTAGGGCTGATCAAAGGAGAAGACATAAGGAATTCCAAGTAGGAGATTTAGTCATGGTGCACTTACGAAAAGAAAGATTTCCAGCCAGTACTTACAACAAGCTGAAAATGAAGAAATTTGGCCCCTGCAAAATTCTGAAGAAACATGACTCAGGAAATGCATATGAGGTGGAGCTGCCAGATGGTATTCACATTTCTCCCATTTTCAACAATGCAGATTTAATAGAGTATCATGATGATGGTGCAGATGAGGAGCTGGTGTTAGAACCATGTCCAATTCCTGCTTCTAAGAAGGAGGAGATAGAAGACATTCTAGATCATCGTGTGGGTAGGAGTACCAGAAATAGGCAGTATGAAGAGTATTTGGTTTTTTGGGTTTTGGAGACCTCCTAAGAATGCTTCAAAGTCAAGTTTGGGGCATTAAATGACCTCAAAAAGGGTCAAAAAATGGGGGACGAGCAAAGCTGGTCCATAGGGCTATAAAGCGCTTTGAGAGCTTTCCAAAAATGTAAACGGTTCGTCAATCGGAGCTACGGTTCAAAAGTTATGCCTCCTAGAAGTTTGGTTACCGTTTCTGGATTCTTCTAGATTTGCACCGACTTCTAACGCAGCTTCTGGAACCTTCTATTTTGTCGGTGGATGCCTACTAGCACTTTCTAGAATGTACTCCTAGTCCTTAACCCTCCGGGGTCTATTTAAGGAGATTTCTGGCATTGTAAAAGGCAGTTCGGAGTGGAGTTTGAGAGGAGGTACTAAAAGGAGAAATTATCTCCAGATTTATGCTATTGTAAGCCCTTAGGGCATGTTTTGAAGTTTATTTTCTCTGCACTATTTGTACTAGCTATTTTCTTAGTTAATATAATTTTCCCTTTTTGTTGGTTCCATTCTGTTCTTGGGTTGTGTCCCCATCAAGAGCATATCCATGTTCTGTTGAAACTACATGTCCTCTCGATGGGGCATCCTTATCATCATCTCTCATCATATTTCCTTGTAATTACTCTTTTGAATTATTGGGGACTATTTTCTAATCAAATCATCATCTTTTTCCTGGTCACTCTTTTGAATGAGTGAGACATATTTTCTAATAAAATCATCATCCTTCCCCATATTCACTCTTTTGAATGACTTGGCCATATTTCTAATTGAATCATCTTCTTCATAGCTCTATGTCTTAATGTTCTGTCAAATGAGGCTACTTTGTCACACCATCTAAAAGATGGGAAACAAGTAGACACCTAAATTTGATCATTGAATTTTTGATCAAACTAAATAGTATTAAGGCTTCTTCTAAGGCCAACATATCAAAAAAATAATTCATCTATTTAACTAAATATCCCTTATTGTATATAGTCTTTCTAGGCGAATTAATCAATTTAACTTGGTTGTAGTATCATCTGACCCATAAATTTAATAAATACATTAACTAATTAATTTATTTAAATTCCCTTTTGTCTATTTTGAATTTAAATGAATTCAAAAAGATATTTTCCCTAACTCACTTGCACATTCCTAACTTCTTGCATCTTAATCCCTCATTTGATAAATTAAATTGCATTATTTACTTAATTAATCTCTTTCACCCACATAAAATTAAATAATTATAAATTCCTCATTTAGTCTCTCTCCTCCCATCACATCCTCCTTTTCCAAATTTATTTCTAATTCCACTTTACCAAGTGTAATCACCTTATCTAATAATGAACACAATCCTACTCCAAAATTTAGGTAGGTAAGTTAATTGTTCAATCACATCATGCACATGGAACCATGTCTTGGTCACATGGGATTGTTCCCCAAGTACTCAACAAAGTAATTTTTAATTCATTTTATTCCTCTCAAGCATCCTCCACCATTGAACTTTACTATCCATCTTAACCATTCATTTATCTCTTTCCAACCATATAAATCCATCCCCTCACCATTTTTATCTCACTCATCCATTTTTGCACTTGAAGCATCATTATGTTAATAAAATCTTGAGAGATCACACATCCAACCAAACTTGCATGGACAAATTGTTGCATCATAGAGGCTAACACATGAGTTATTATTATCTTTTTGTATGATTTTGTATGTTTCTTTTGAATATTTTTACTTAATTTTTGTCACTCCATTGAGTTGTATTTCTTTATGCGTATTACTAATCATGAATTGTCCTTAGGTTTTTGAGCCTAGATTTTACTCAAAGACAAATGTTGGGGGTTTGGGGGGAGATCTAGTTTTGTAGTTGGTGTTCTTAATTTTTAACCTCTAAAATGATGTGAGATGTACATATAAACCCTATATCTTCTCATTTTGTTAATTATGAGATCAATTATTAAGTGAAAGCATTCACCATCAAATTTTCAAGCATTCATGAATAATCAAGGGAATTAGAATTCAATATATCTTCTACAATTAGGCATCTAGTCCAAAGCCTCTCTTGGTCAAAGGAGTGAGAAATAGAGGGAGATAGTGTTTCGAGTCATTTAAAGCTATTTTTGGAAAATTTATAAAAATATAGGAATATTTTAGTGGTTAGATCAATTAGATGTAAAAGATTGCAAAAAATTACAAAGGTGTTTGATAACTTGTGCAACTTTTGGGAAAATAGTGATCTTAATAGCTTAAGATCAAGAGGGACCCATTAGGAAGAGAGTGATCTCAATTTAGTTATAAGGTTAGAATATTTTGTTGATGTTAACATATGCATATGTAATAAGGGCCCTAGATAGAGAATGTCTTTGACAAGAAGGATCTTAAAGGGAGCACTTCATAGAAGATAGAGAAATAATTAGGGACTTAAGGATCCCCAAGAGGGTTATCAATCCTGATATGGAGATATCTTTAAGGTTGGGGAAATTTAGAGGGTAGAATAGTATAGATATATTTATTATTGTTTAATTTATAACATTTAATATACAGGTATAACTTGTCCCAAACTAACTGTAATAGTGAGACATCACATATTTTCAAAATAAATGAAGAAAGAATTTGATATGAGTATGACTAGTGAGATGAAGTACTTCCTGGGATTGCAGACTATAGAAAAAAAAGATGGCATCTTCATATCACAAGCTAAGTATCTTAAATATCTATTAAATATATTTGGATTGGAAAGCTATAAACATGTTGGAATACCTATAGTAACTAGATGTAAATTGTCTAGCAAAGATGAATCCCCTATAGTTGAGCATAAAAAGTACATATCTATGATTGGTGGACTACAATATTTGGCACATACTAGACTTGATATAGCTAATGTACTTAGAATTGTGGCAAGATTTTAGGAAGATCCTAAAGAGACACATTATGTAGTAGTAAAAAAGAATTTTCAAATATTTGAAAGATGTAATTGATTATAGTATGGAATATCACATGATTTTACTCTATGTGCGTACACTAATTTGTATTGGGTTAGAAGTGTAGAAGAAAAAAAAGAGAAGTGTTGGTGGAGCATTCTTTTTTAGAGGAAGATTGGTTTCTGGGTAAGCAAGAAACTAGATTGTACTTCACATAGTGCGATAGAAGCAGAGTATATAGTGACAATAGCCAGTAGTAATCAAATTATTTCGATGAAACAAATGTCAAAAGACATTGAGATTGAGTTTGTAAAGATTTTTATCATACATTATGATAACACAAGTACAATGACTATGTCAAAGAATCCAATTTTACATTTTGTAAGCATCACTTTTTGAGAGAGAAAGTTGCAAAAAAAGAGATCAAATTGGAGTATTTTAGCACAAAGGAGTAGATAATAGACATATTTACAAAAACTTTGGGTAAGGACACATTTAAGTACTTGAGAGGTATGCTTTTGGTTATTCCCCAACCTACTTTTGAGTAGTTGACACAAAGATTTCATCAATCTAGTGGTAGTAGAGCACTACATTTTTTAATCTAGACTGATGCTTGATGCTTCTCCTATGGGGGAGTATCTGTGTTTGAGATGAGCCATGAAAGACTCTTGGTACTAGTATTTAACAATATCTTTGGACACTTGAGCTTATTGTAGATCACACTTAGATAATTGACAGAATGATACCTTGTTCAATGATGTCAATGGGGGAGAAATATGTACATGAAAAAAATCCCATGTAAGATTATCCTTGGGAGAGAGATGAGCACATTAAACCAAATATATTCTATGAGGGAGCTATATGTGCTTGAGGGAGAGATTATATTGATTGATGAAGAGGATTTTGAAATATGCTAATGTATAGTGGAGGTTAACACCTTCCTTGTGCATGTTGGTTGTTGATTGATGATATTCATGGACAACATAAATTGGTGAGAAAATGCAGAAGAGATATATTTAGTATTCATGGAACTTAGATGTTTTTCGTTTATGTTACCATCAATGCCAAATGAGGAGAATATCATCATTAATACTAATGATATTCCTATGGGGGAGTATCCTAGTAGTGTTGGAGACATGATTCAATGGTTATGTGTTGCATTCATGACAACATTTGCCATTGATGTCAACATACTTGTTATTCTATGAAGACTAGAAGAGAAGCATATAAAAATTGGATTCATGGAGTTTGAGGATTGAAGATAGACTTTTTCATACTTGGGATTATGTTCAAGAGTATGCATAGATGCTATATTTATGAGTGTGTATGGAAATATAAGACTGGACAAAGTTATGAAGAATTTGGTGAAGACAACTCTCAAACAACATTTCTGGAAAGTGGGTATTGTTGTTTGAATTTATCTCCTAACAAAGATGGAATTTGGTTGAGAAAGCTAAGATAGAGGTTGATGATATGTTGAAGATAACCTAGTTTAACATGCACAATCTGATCATCAACAAGCATAACATTATGAAGACTGCGAGCTAACATATTACTTGTAATTGTGAAAATATGTAATATTATGATGTAACATGAAATGTAATGTATTGAGTTAGTCTTATAATATTATTGTAAATAGGGAAAGCCTCAAGGTCAACTGAATAATTTATTTTAGGACGTGGTATAAAGGAAATTCATTTCCTTATGGCAAAGTGTGGCAATGAAAGTGTGATAAGCAGTCATATCTATATGATGTATTGTGCGAGCTTGAATGCAAAAATATTTTGGATTAGATCATTAATTGGTGCAATTGAGGCATAATGAGTTTACAATGAACTGGATTTGGAAAGATAATTTTTTTTTGGACAAATTTTGATGTACATTTTTACTATTTAGTGAGGATATTATTGAAGTTGTTTGTACAATGGGTTCATCTATCTTCCTTTCAACTCCTAACAACATTCACACATCTCCTAATAGAGTTGGAATCTCCTAACAAGGATTCAAAGTATCCTTGCATGGGCTCGTATGCACTAATTATAATTCATTGACTTCTAATAAGGTCCATCCTTTCACGAGGAACATTTATATTAGTACATCATCTTGTGGGCATCATTCCAACTGGGTTTTTTTTCCCTTTGATCAAGTGTTTCTGTAGTTAATAAATCTAGTGTTATTGTGTATGATTATATTTATATAGTTGTTGCATCTAATTTTTACATGTTTTAGATTTAATAAGGATATTTAAAATTATTTTAATTACATATCTGATTAACCCCCTATCTCAGTTATCTTTGTGGACTTTACTTTATAATAACGAGTGTCATCAAAGCTAATAGAGGAGATATCAATAATACAAAACTTGTTAGTACATTTCTTAGAACAATATTTCCTATTTATGCTATTAAAGAATTCAATGCTATGCATGTTAGGGATCTTACTCTTGATGGTTTACTTAGAAGACCATTTGCATTTGAGTTAAGTAAATTTGATAATAGTGTACCTAAGATTTAGAATGGTTTCAAGAGATCATTAACCATTAGAAGTTCAAAGAAAGAAAAGTGTAGGAGAGATGAGAGTGATGCATATTCTGATGATAGAGAAGATGAAGAGCTTGAATCATTGATTGCAAGGATATTACAAAGAGATAAAGGAATATATAAAGGTAAATTTCCTTTGATATGTTTCAAATATAATGAAATTGGTCATTTTTTGCTAAATGTCCTAACAAGAATGGGAATGAAAAACATTTACAAAAGAAGAAAATATATAGAAAAAAGAAAAACTACAAGGACAAAGGGAATAAATTATGCTACTTTGATGAGGAAGAGAACACTAAGTTAGACATAGAAGGTGAAACAGGAGTGCAAGTGGTGTATGTAGCTATTAAAGAAGATCCTAATGAGTAAAGGTATGAGGAAAAATATCCCTTATTTCACATGTTAATAAGAGTGACACTTGGATTATTAATAGTGGATATACACATCACATGATTGGAGATATAGACAAGTTTGATAAATTGGAAGACTATGATGGTGGAACTATTGAACTTGGAAATGATATTCCATGTCCAATGAAAAGTAGAGGTCATTGATGTTAAATGAAAAAATAAGATGTGACGATTCTTATTGGGTTCAAGGACTAAAATATAATCTATTGAGTGTTTCTCAGTTAAATAATACACATCAAAAATTATAATTTCAAAATAGAAAAGTTAAAAACTATGATGGAGAAGGAAACTTGATTGGAATTGGTGAACAAACAAGAGGAAACTTATTTTACCTAGACCCTACTATGGATTTATGTCTATTTTCTAAAATTGAATATGTTTAGTTGTGGCATAAGAGACTTTTTCATGTAAACTTTGATAACATTTCCAAGATTAGTAGAAGGAATAAATTTAGAGGCTTATCTAACTTGCATACATGTGATAATGCTATGTGCAAACAATGTTAACTTAGTAAGATGACTATGTCTAGTTTTACTAAGGTGTATTCATCTAATGATATTATGGAATTGGTATGTATGTATTTGGGTTGTCCTATGAAAGAGATACTATAGTGTGACGCCTCTCCCAACCCGTCATAGCAAGATGATATATTTACATTTTAGTACTTCTGACTTGATGTTTTGATATTATTTTGAGACTATATGGTTATGTCATTTTAATATTTGTATTTTAGTAATCCAAACTTATGTTTGTTTGTCAAAAGAATAGTCTTGAAAATTGAGTGTCAACACACTTAACCATTTTCACTATATATGCCAAGTACATAATGGGTGCCAAGCCACAATTGGTGTCGAGCAATACAGAACATACATGTGCTGAGCAAACCAGGAAAGTAATGTGTGCTGAGTAAACCAGGAAAGTTTATGTGCCAAGTAATCCAAAAATGTTCAAATGCCAAGCAATACAGAACATACATGTGCCGAGAAATATAGTGTTAATAGGTGCCGAGCAATCCAAGAACCAGTTCATGCTGAGCATTAGTAATGAATGAGTGCCGAGTAACTTAGGATCAGCATAAGAGTTTGTGCTATCACAAACTAAGATGTAAAACAATTTTTTCATGACTCACAAAGGGATAAGAAGATAAGATCGAATCCTTACAATTACCTATGAAATCAACATGTAGCCAATCATAAAATTGGAGACAACATGCAACCAATAGGTGAAAATAAAGGATTTGAGTGGGAATTTAAGATTTAATATGGATCATAGATTCATACCTAACCCTAAGTCTTTGCATTCTTTAAAAGGAAGTCAAAAAACCATTGCATGTATGGATGACAATAGTGTAAGGGGAGATTATAGAAAAATTTCAGTGTGAAGAAGGAAAGACTTAGAGGAATAGAGCAACAATTTCATATCAAGTTGATCAAAACAACACAAGGGACAAGGAACACATACAAAAATTAGATCAAGCAAGGATCAAAATGAGAAAAGAAGATCTAGTACCTGAACCCAGCAATTTGAGATTGCATTCAATCAGGTCAAATGTTCTAATACTTTCTCACAATTGTATTAGATGCTAAAATTCTATATTGATAAGTTAGCTTAACAGCTAGGTAGGAGAACCTTTGGAGAAGGTGATTGAAAATCCTATGTATTAGGTGGGTTTAACAACCTATTCTAAATCCTTTAATAGGGTGACGCTTCATGTAAGTGTTTGTAAATCCTCTAACTAGGTCACTATTGCCACAGTGTACAGCCTTTAACGGGGCATTCCTTTCATAGGGCAAACCATCATAAGTGGTTGAACATTGATTGCTGCAATGATTTTTGTGGGTATCATCCCCACCCCAATTTTACCTTCTTATTCATGGAGGGTTTCTAGGTTATCAATTATAGTGTTATGTCTTATTGCATGTGATTGATTTTATGTTCTTTTATATGTTTATATGCATGTAATTTGTTTTTTAGTTATGTGTTAATAGGGATAAAAAAAGGGGTTAAAAGTTGGTACAAGGAAAAGCTTAACAGCTTGGAGAAAAAGATTAGAAGATGGAAGTCTTCAAACTTGGGAAAATCATTGAAAATCAGGTGATTGATGTGCAACTAGCTCTACACAAAGTAGAGGAAGCCAGGGAGGAACTGAGAAAATCCTTGAAAAGAAGAAAGGAGATATCCCTAGCTGAAAATGACATACACTACAAGGAGATTGACACCACACAAGTGTTTTCCAATGGAGATTCCAAGGAATTTGATGCAACAATAGCATAATTAATGGAGAAAAATAGAACACACGCTAAAGAAATCAGATTACTCAAGCTTGAACAAGAATCACAAGCCATAATGCTTTGTGAAGTGACTGAAAAAAAGAAAAGAGCTATTGAAGACAAGGCCATGATAGAAGATGACAAGATAAATCTCATCAATAGGCTAGAAGAGAAGACAATTGAATTTGAAAAGATTTCAAATATGCAGTTGGACACCTTATGCTAGATGATGAATTTTCATTATGAGCTAAACATGAAGGATATTGAGATCTCCACCTTGAAGATGCAAAATGAACAATTGCAGAATGAATTGAAGAGAGAAAAGGAAATAGCAAAAAGTTACAACAAACATAATGAGGCCATCAATTACTTTGAGCAATTTCTAAAATCACCATGGGCTAGTAATGATACTTCAAGATTTGGCTACATCAGCACTGAACAAGGAGAATCATCCAAGATTGCAAAAGAAAGAAGTAACAAAGGTAAGAAAACTAAACCTACTTGTTATTTCTGTGGTAAAAAGGGACGTACCTCCAATGTGTGTAGAAGCAAGAATAGTCATTAGCATGATAAGCCTACAAATGCAAACAAGTGCAAAAAGCAAGGACATTCAACACAAGACTGTAGAACCAAGACCATGAGGACACCAAGATTTTAGGGTCATTGCTACAACTACAAAAAGTATGGACATAGAGCATTTGAATCCATATCAAAGCCTATGTAGACACCTAATCAACCTGTAAGAGGAATCAATCATGGACATCACTACAATTGGGATTACAATACCAAGTATAGCTGTCACTATTGTCAAGAGTATGGACACATTCCTAAAAATTTCATAAGGACACATTTCAAGGGAAGTTATAGCAGGTGGCTGAATCAAGCTACATGTATTAGTTGTTTGAAGACTAGTCATATCAGTATAAATTGTCCTACAAAGTCAAAAGCACCAAAGACTTAAGTCAACAAAGGAAAAGAGAAGATTGATGTTGAACAAATAAGAGGACAAATGAACAAGACATGGAAGAAGAAAGGTGAATGCAACACATCAAATGGAGAGATCACTTCATCCAAGAGGTCAAGTGATCACACCTCATCCAATTAAGCATAAGACAGATACATGGGACTAATATATATAAAGATGTATCATACATCATCCCAAAAAAACATAGAACTACTGCAAAGAAGAAATATGCATGAGAAAAGATGTCAAGTTAAAAGTTAGAAGATTGTGCCTAGCTACATTTGGTTTTCGAGTGAAACTCCAATACATGCCGAGTTGAACAAACTAGTGGAAGCCAAGTTGATAAAATCTTTGGAAGCCAAGTGTACAGCTGTAAGCATAAATGCAATAAATGCTAGGTTTTTAAACCTAATAAAGCTGAAAATCATTCTTTTTTGAATCATTCAAACACAAAGTGAAGTTGAGCAGAGCAAAGAAGCAATTCTACAGCAATTCTACAACAATCAAACAACATTCAACTCAATTTCATCAATTCACAAGTATTTCATTCAAGTGCTAAGCCACGCAGAGTTTGAAAGCTTATTTAATTTTAAACCCTAGTTTGGTAAACGATGGCATCTAGGTCAAAATCTACCAAAGGAAAGGAAGGTCTTAAAATTCAACTAGTCAGTAATGAAGTCAAACAGCTAGAGTTTAGGCCCATTCCTGAAGTTGCCTATAAGAATGATCCCACTGGTGCCCTATCTGTAATACCTGATAAAGTTGTTATGGTTCAAGATGTTTGAAAGTGTTATAACTATAAAGTTTGAGCCATAGGAGATCTGGAGATTTTTAATGCATTTGATAAATTATGTGATAATGGAAAACTTAAAGATGAATTCTGCATTGTTGAGAAGAAGGGTCTAACCAAAGCCCTAGTTTTCCCTACTATTTTCAAAATGGAATGCATATGCATAATGTTGAGTAGAATCCATGATGGAACCTTTTGGTTAGAGATAGGGCCAGTGAAGTTTACAAAGAAAATTGTCCATAGGGTTACTAGTATTCCAATCTGAGATCAACCAAAGACCCTGAGAAGTGACAAAAAGGAAGCCATAGAGAAGAATACAAATTCAAAATGGAATAATAGGGGAATGACAACATACACCATTACAAAACTCCTACTAGATTTTGCTGTGAGAGTCATATCCCACAAATTCTACCAGTCAAGCAGACTAAATAGTGTACCATATATTGCAGTAGATGTTGCCTATAAATTGGTGAAGAAAGATCATACATATGATCTTGCAGAGCTCATGTTACAATAGATCAATGCAAATTTGGGAGCTATAAGGAAGTCTAAGGGAGCTCAATGCAAATTTGGCTCTGTTTTGTTTTGTATGTTTTTCTATATTATGAAAGAATTCCCTTCAGTAGGCAAGGTGATATGGGATTAGAATAAGACCATTGTTGAACAAATAAATGGATTTATTGAGCAGATGGGTGAGAATTTTGACACCCAAATGACTAGCTATTTTGAGGACTTAAACAAGTCCATAAAATAGAGGATGAGGATACCAGTCTCACTGGTTGAGCAACATGTAAAGGATATTTGTTTCCTAGTGGATATTGATTACACTTATATACAAGCAATCATACCTAGAGTAAGATGGCTTAGGCCATTGGGCTATGAACTTGATGTTGATCAAGCCTCAACAACATTAACAACTCTACTTGCAGAGGAAATTGACAAGGTTGCAAAACATTTTGAAACTTATGACATTGTCAAATCAAGGGTGGTGACAGACCTTAAGACAACCACATTAGTGCAAAAGAAGGACAAATTGATCAAGAAGATCAAGAAATGATTTGGAGTTGGAGAAACAGGTACTGTTGAAGAAGAGGAAGTAGGAGAAGAAGAAGATGACAGTGATAATGAAGAGGAAGAGCCAAAACAAGGGCCTCTACAATTGACACAAGGCTTAGGTGAGGATAAAGAAGAAGTTGCCGAGGAAGCACCTATCTAAACTAAAGTCACCGAGAGGAAGGCTAAAACTCCACCTGCTCCTCAACCCAAAGCAAAAAAAGTGGCAAAACTTGCACCAAAGAAGCCTACTACCAGAGCCACCACCAGAGCTATAACACAAAAAGCCAAAGAAGAGGTAGAGAAGAAGAACAAAACTACTAAGGAGACTGATGAGGAGCCAAGGAAGAGAAGAAAATATGTAGCTCAACCTGACATAGATGAAGAAAATACAGAGATAGATGATAATAGTAAGTTCAAAGTGGTAAGTCATCCACCCAAATTTTCCATAGATAAATTGTGTACAAAGATTAGAAATGATGACTTGAAAGATTTAAAGAATTTAGATTTCAATAAGCTCACAAAGGAAGAGTAAAATAAAATAGAGGAATCTATGTATGCTATGATGGCCGAGTACAAGCACACACCTCTAGAGCTAGATGGCTCAATGCCCAAGGAGTTGTATAAAATAGTAGAAGATAAATGGCACTTTTGCTTACAAATGGAAAAGGAAATAAGGGAATCTACTTTAGCTAGATTGTTGCCTGATTTGACTAAGGGTCAAATAACTAATGCAGTCAAGAGGCACAATAGTAGATTTACTCCAAAGCATAGGGCATTTAGTATTTTGTAGAATAAAATTGAAAATGTTGTGAGAAAATCCACACAGTTGTGGAAAATAATTAATAAGAAAATTGATGATGTTTCTGATGAGGAATATAAGGTAGAAGCAAGTGCCAAGATAAAGGAAATAAAAATGACAGCGAAGAAGGTTGAGGAAGAGAAGAAAGTGGAAGAAGAAAAGAAAGATGAAGAGGAGAAAGAGGAAGAAAAAGGTACAAATGAGCAGCAAGAACAAAGTGTGCAAGACACACAACTATCACCTCCTAGCCCTCCTCATGCCACCATCACACCTACAAAGATTATCAAGATTAAGGATGTTGCTGACACTTCTTGTCAAAACATCAATCCATTGATTGCAGAGGATCCCACAAAGATCCTTGACCAATCAACACAAGCAACTAGATTATGTTCAAGCCCAATACTGGTCAGTGTTGATGAATGGAAAAAGTCAATAGTAGAATCTAAAGAAGTCAAAATGCAAACACAAGAACCACTCTCGACCACTCAAACTATTGGACTTTTATTGTTTCCACCTCCATCTCCACCAAAAACAATAATAGATGCACTTCAAGTGCCGAGTGCAACAATAGGGGTAGACACAAGAAAAATAGAATAGCCAGTAAGCACACCCCCAACTATTGATAGTGAAAAGGAGAAACAAGCTGAAGAGAAGGAAGAGACAAGAGAAGAGGAGGAATCTGCAATACAAAATTTGGTTCAAGTACCCAAAATAGGTACTCCCACTCAAACTCTTCAGAAGCCAACCACTGAAATGCTAGCATTACAAGTTAGAACACCAGGCTCGAGCTCAACAAAAGTAGCTAGGAAACTTTAGTATGGAATTCCTGAGCTTGATGAGGAAATCACAATACCTTACTATGAATCCAACTCTCTCACTAAGGAGAAGATTAATGAAATATAGAGTGCACTGGATAGAAGAAGGAGACGAGAGGTATTGAGAAAAGAATATAAATATAGGCAAGCAATGAATGAGATAAAGGACATCTTTATGGATGCCTTCAGCTTGTAGACACTTGATGAGTCAAGGCCAATAGTAGAGAAACTATTTGACATAGTTGACCAGGTGACAAATGAAGACCATGATACAAATGGAAAATTATTGGAATGGTCAGAAAGGAAGTTCCAAGGTAAACTAAATGAGAAAATATCTAGTGATATAGCACTATCTCAAGTTGAGCTAGCTAAGAAATTGGATAGAGTAAAAATTGTACTTCGGAATATATTTTCCTTGTACAAAAAGTTGTGTGATTTTTCCAACTTCACACAAGAGACTAGCTAGAAGATACTGAGTTTGGAGAGAAATCTAAAGATTTCTCGTATGCAACTCCCAACTAATCCAACTTAGAGTGAGAAGCATTTTGCTCAAATGCTTCACACACAAAGAGAATTAACTGTATTAACAACAGAGGAGGCAAATACAAAAGCTAAGTTAATGCAAATTCAGTCCTCTATAACCCCTCACTTAGAGCTACTCCATAAGGAGCAAATGTATGCAGAAACAGTCCTCAAGAAAGAATAAAATCTTTCTAACTCAGATGGACTTATACATCTAGCAGCAAAGATTGTCATCCAGCATAAGTTATTGGACATTGCACTAACAAATTGGGATGCAGCTTTGAAAATACTCTTGGAGGTAAATAGCACATTTTTGGCTAACCATGGTATTACTCCATAGAAACCTTTGACATTAGTGTCAAAAAGGGGGAGATAAAGTAAGGAGGAGACATATGATATAAGTATAAGGGGAGATATGTATATATGCAGATACTATGGGAGAATACCAAAATTTGAACCATTTTTTATTACATTCTTTCATTCATCTTGAGAATAAAGTGGAAAGTTTGTAAATAGCCAAAAAGGGGGGAGACTAGTAATAAAGGACAAAGGGGGAGATGCAAGATTTTGAACTTCACACAAATCAAATTCAACATAGGCTTAGAGTGCAAAAATAGGACAAAGGATAGAGAGAATTAGGCACATTAGCACATAATTTCAGTCTCAAGAATGGACAAGGCATAATCAACTCAAGGGGAGTCATGAGGTATATTGTTAGTTACAATATTTTTGAATTTTTGCATGTATGCCGAGCAGATAAAAGGATGTGCTCAATAGGGTTAAGTTCATAAATGCTTAGTTAAGTGTTTTTGACACTCATGTCAAAGGGGGAGATTGTTGGTCAAAAGAATAGTCTTGACAATTGAGTGTCAACACACTTAACCATTTTCACTATTTATGCCAAGTATACAATGGGTGTTGAACCACAATTGGTGTCGAGCAATACAAAACATACATGTGTCGAGCAAACCAAGAAAGGAACATGTGCCAAGTAAACTAGGAAAGTTTATGTGCTGAGTAATCCAGAAATGTTCAAATGTTGAGCAATACATTATACGTGTTGAGCAATATAATGTTTAATAGATGTTGAGCAATCCAAGAATCAGTTCATGTTGAGCATCAGTAATGAATGAGTGTCGAGTAACTCAGGATCATCATAAGAGTTTGTGCCATCACAAATTAAAATATAAAACAATTTTTTCTTGACTCACGAAGGGATAAGAAGATAAGATCAAATCCTTACAATTAGCTATGAAATCAACATGCAACCAATTAGAAAATTGGAGACAACATGCAACCAATAGGTGAAAAAAAAGGATTTGAGCAAGAATTTGAGATTTAATATGGGTCGTAGGTCCATACCTAACCCTAAGTCTTCACATTCTTTAAAAGGAAGTTGAAAACCCATTGCATGTGTGGATGACAATAGTGTAAGGGGAGATTATAGCAAAATTTTAGTGTGAAGAAGGAAAGACTTAGAGGAACCAAGCAACAATTTCATATCAAGTTGATTAGAACAACACAAGGGACAAGGAACACATACATAAATTAGATCAAGCAAGGATCAGAATAAGAAGAGCAGATCTAGTACCTAAACCCAACAATTTGAGATTGCATTCAATTAGGTCAAATGTTCTAATACTTTCTTACACTTGTATTAGATGGTGAAATCCTATATTGATAGGTTAGCTTAATAGCTAGGTAGGAGAACATTTGGAGAAGGTGATTGAAAATCCTATGTATTAGGGGGGTTTAACAACCTATTGTAAATCCTTTAATAGGGTGACACTTCATGTAAGTGTTTATAAATCCTCTAACCAGGTCACTATTGAAACAGTGTAAAGCCTTTAATGGGGTAGGCCTTTCATAGGGCAGGCCATCAGAAGTGGTTGAACATTGATTGTTGCAGTGATTTTTGTGGGCATCATCCCCACCCCAATTTTACCTTCTTATTCATGGAGGGTTTCTGGGTTATCAATTCTAGTGTTATGTGTTATATTAGGACCTAATTGATATGTTTTAATGATTTGGTTTCATGTTATCAATATTTCAACTATTTGGATAGAAACCAAATTGTATAAATGATTGAAATAATAATTGGCTATGTTTAAGTGGGGAGTAATGTTGATGTTGTGATATTTTAATATTGTAGTATAACATGTAATATTTTCAATAGGAAAGGTTAATTGAAGTGAAAGAATATAAAAGACCTAATGTTTAATGTGATTATGTAATGATGAATTATTACACTTATTATATATTGCTTATATGATTTTCTTGGACTAATAATGCTCAAGTTTAGTGTACAATAAATTTAACCATGTAATTAACTAGGGAATCAAGGCTCAAACCCATGTAACATGACATAGCCAAGGTGAATCTCTAGAATATTCAAAGCCTCGTTGTGATGTGTTTATTTTGTAAATGTGAGTTTGCATGTGCGTAGTAAATTTAAATTCATGAATACATTAGGGACATGTTATTGTGATGTGTAATTTTTTTTAATGTGTCACTTGACACTTTTAATTATTTATGTGTTGATGAAATGTCAAGTAAGGTTTACGTCATGGGGCCACTTAACCTTAAATTAATTTCCATTTAAAACACTAAGGCCCCGTTTGGTTACGAGAAGAACGGGTGCAAAATAGGGTTTTCAGTGCCAAAACCAGGTTATGGAGGAAAACAGTGGCATTTGGTTCATCAAACGCATAACCCGGTTTCGAGTTTTGTCTGCCAATTTCACTCAAAAATTGGAAGAAACTTTTTCCAGGAAATAGGTGGAAGTTGAAATGAAAACCAGGTTTTGGGTTTTTATGAATGCGTTTGAATAAATCATCCAGTCCACCAAATTCGCCTTAGGTTTTTGGAAGAACAAATTGGGTTTTTTGGAAGACAACGATTGTGTTTTTTTCATGCTTTGTTGTGTGAAGACGAGGGTTTCTAGATTGCTATGTTTGTTGGGTTGTGTCCGTAACATTTGTTGGGCTGTGGCCATTTGCTGGGTTTGTGGGTTTTCTATGGCCATGACATTTTCTAGGTTTGTTGGGTTTCCTGTGGCCGTGGCATTTTCTACAATTTCTCTATGGCTGTGGCTAGGGTTTCTCCGCTTTGAATAGCGGTGGAAGCTTTAAATAGTTCTCTTCTCACACCCACCTTTGCATACTAGATTTTTTAAGGTTTTTTTTGTTCATTCAAACGTAACTGCATGTTGTAGGTCTGCTTAGAAAACTAGTTAAAATATATGCTCAGGAATGAGTCCCAGTATGTTTAACTCTGATTACTTGTATATATCATAGTTAAAGTTTTAATTTTTTGTACTCAGCAATGAAATTTACAAGTATATTAATGGCTTTTATCTACACATAGCTGACCTATACATAGTTTATCATGGTTCTATTTCTATCTACTATCTGCTTAGCAATTTAGTCAATATATGTGATAATTGTTTGTTTCAAATCTATTTTTAAAATAGTCAATATGTGCTCACTAATAAATTTGAGTATAGTGCTGTGAGAGATCAATACCAGTGAAATGAACAATTAAACTTTGTAACAGTTTCTGGCTATTTGTTTCAAATCTGTTTAGCAAAATAGTCAATATGTGCTCACTAATAAATTCCACTATAGTGTTGTGAGAGATCAATACTAGTGAAATGAACAACCAAACTTTGTAATAGTTTCTTGCCAGTAATGAGTTCTAGTATGTTGTTGTGAGAGATGAATGCAATACCATTAAATAGAGCCAAGTCATAAACTTTTGCTCACTAATAAATTCTAGTATAGTGCTGTCAGAGATCAATACTAGTGAAATGAATAACTAAACTTTCTAACCATTTCTTGCCAGTAATGAGTTCTAGTATACTTCTGTGAGAGATGAATGCAATACCATTAAATAGAGTCAAGTCATAAACTATGTATGGATCAACTATGTATAGATCAATGGCAATCATGGCTTTTATCTATACATAATCAATATGTGCTCAATATGTGCTTATAATGAATTCCAGTATGTGCTTATGTGATTACCTCTATATATTATAGTGCCAATCAAGCAAAACATGGCAATCATGGCTTTTATCTATACATAGTTGACCTATACGTAGTTTATCATGGTTCAAATCTGTTTAGCAAAACAGTTCAATATATGTTGTAACAGTTTGTTTAGAATCTGTTTGACAAAATAGTCAATATATGCTCACTAATGACTTCCAGTATAGTGTTGTGAGAGATCAATACCAGTGAAATGAACAACTAAAATTTGTAACAGTTTCTTGCCAGTAATGAGTTCTAGTATACTGCTGTGAGAGATGAATGCAATACCATTAAATAGAGTGAAGTCATAAACTATGTATGGATCAACTATGTATAGATCAATGACAATCATAGCTTTTATCTATTCATAATCAATATGTGCTCAATAATGAATTCTAGTATGTGATCATGTGATTACCTATATATATTATAGTACCAATCATAATAGAAAAACATGGCAATCATGCTTTTATCTATACATAGTTGACCTATACATAGTTTATCATGGTTCAAATCTGTTTAGCAAAACAGTCCAATGAGTTCCAGTATAGTGCTGTGAGAGATCAATGCAATACCATTAATCAAAGTGACTCATGCCAATGAAATGAACAACTAAACTATAGATATATCAAGTATGTATTGATCCATGCAAAATCATTCAACATACTTATGAGGTCATAAACTATGTATAGATAAAAGCCATGATTTCAAACTATGTATAGATCAATGTAGAAAGAAACTCTATTCCCATTGCCAAAAATGCTACTTTTCATCTTCTAAAGGATGAGCCTCAGTTTCAGCAGACCCGACGGTTTATTAAAACACATTCATAAAAGCCCAAATTCAGGTTATAGTTTGTACATGTGTATGTGTACATACATACATGTGTCTGTACATTTATACATGTGTGTACATGCATACATACATACATACATACATGTGTGTGTACGTACGTACACACGTACATACATGTGTGTGTACGTACGTACATGCATACATACATGTGTGTGTGTACATACATACATGCATACATACATACATACATTCCTGTGTGTGTATGTACATACACCCATACATACATGTGTGTGTACGTACGTACATGCATACATACATGTGTGTGTGTGTACATACATACATGCATACATGTGTGTGTGTGTACGTACATGTATACATAATGTGTGTGCACATACATATATACATACATGTGGGTATACATATAGACAAATGGAATCAATATTATGCTTTAATTGGTATAGATAGATTACATGGAGTATAATGACACATTATTGTAATTTGTTCTTTATGGGCTTATGATCCTTAGTAGCTGGTACTCCTTGATGTATTTGAATAAATAATTGACTTCTTAATGCAATGAGGCTAGCAAATAATCATGTTGTATCTTGATAGGTGATAGTTGATATCTCATAACTGATAGTGTTTAAATTGTCCACCTTTTAGGTCACTGATGGATCCTATGGAGAGTATAGAGGTCCAAGGAAGCATAGTTAGGAAGACCACATACACTCGCATTCTCACAATTCTTTTTGCTTTTGTTGGCATAGCTAAAGTACTGGTAGCCCAAGAAGGTAGTCAAATGGGTAAACGAATAAGAAAAGGAAATTCCTTTTGTAGAGACATTATTCATTCGAATGAGGTGGATTGTCATGATCAAATTCAGATGAGTAGGGCAGCCTTCTTTTCTCTAGCTCATATTCTGAGGCTGAAAGGAAGCTTGAGAGATACAATCCACTTGAAGTTAGAGGAACAACTAGTGATGTTCCTCCACACCCTTGGGCACAATCTAAGGAACCACAAGATTGCCCATAACTTTGGGCACTCAGGAGAGACAGTCAGTCAGTACTTCCACAAGGTTTTGATGGCTATCTTAGCCCTTCACAGAGATTACTTCATACCACCTAGTCTAGGCACTCCTCCTGAAATTAGTGGGAAGGATTGTTTTGAACCATTCTTCAAGATAAATCACACATTGTTACAAGTTTATTGTCTAGAATGTTTTCCTTATCTTATTATTACTTGAGCATACATTTGATTAGTGTATCATATCCCATAGGATTGTATTGGATCCATCGACAAAACCCATATTCCAGTACGAGTTGATGTCGACATATAGGGTAAATATCATGATAGAAAAGGGAACCTATCACAAAATGTTATGGGTGTCTGCTCCTTTGATTGTAAGTTTTAGTATTTCCTTATTGGTTGGGAAGGCTCTTCTACAGATAGCTATGTTCTAGCCCTAGCTCTATCTAGATCAGATCCACTTGTAGTTCCCCCTGGTAAGCCAAATCACATTTTAATATACTCAAGGTTATGCTAAATGGTTCAAGTATTGACAATATACTTTTTTATGTAGTAAAATATTATCTCATGGATGCTAGATATCCAAATGCACCTGGATTTCTCTCCTTATCGGTGTACATGCTACCACTTGAAAGAGTGGTCAAGAGAAAACCCAATAAACTCTGCACATGAGTTGTTCAACCATCGACACTCCTCTCTTAGAAATGCAATAGAACATACATTTGGTATTCTAAAGCAACTTTTTCCAATCTTAAGACATGCAACGTCTTATGATATCATGATACAATCCTATATTGTTTTAGCATGTTGCATACTTCACAATTTCATTATGATAGAGGATGGCCTTCCATTGGAAGAAGCTATTGAAGAGGAAGATGATCGTGATGGGATAGAGGTACCACTGCTTGAGACATATGGGTTGTCTCAGGAGGATAGAGATGAGTGGGCCCAATTTCAAGAAGATATAGCAAATAGGATGTGGGAAGATTATAGATCTCGAGAATAAATTACTTATTAGAAGGCAATGTGCTTTATATGATTAAATTGATGTATGCATATAAAATGATGGTGTGTGATTTCGTTATTCTAATATCAGTCTTTGCTACATTCTAATTAAATAAAAAGAACATTAACTTTCAATTTCACACCTACATTATGTACAAAAATTGTTGATCATATCTGCAATACACAATCCAACTTGAAATATAGATTACATTGTTTTAAATGCAAGAAAGCACAATTATTATACATATTTGCATTGAGAAAGTACAATAACATGCTTCATAATGGGGCTCATGACTATTTACTTGCCATTGATATCACCATTTTGTCTTACTGGTAATCTTTTTGATGTTGATGTGTTATCATCAATTATTGCTTAAAATGTGTATCATCTTCATTTAAATGCTTTCAAGTTTATTAAATGTTAGCCTCATTGCATTAGGATGTATTAAAAAATGATATTTAAAGTTTATCGTCTTCAATTTTAAATGAAATATAGCAAGGAGTACCAAATGATGAAGATCATAAGCCCACTAGTAAGAAGAGAATAACGAATTTGTTGAAAATCCTATTTTTCTGATGTTACTGCTTGTTGCATTCCATTTAAATTTAAAGAGCAATAACTTTCAATTTTAGTCATATGATTACTTTAAATTGTAATACATTTACCTATTCAATATGTTAGCCTCGTTCCATTATGACTTATTACAAATTGCTAGTTAAAGATTTTCACCTTCAAATTTAAATGAAATACAGGAAGGAGTACACAATGGCATATACCGAGCTCATGATGAGAATGGACGGATCTGATCATGTGAACCAGATGTGTTCTCCCATTACTTTGAGTGATATAGATGGATCCCTCACTATGAGCAACAAATCTTCTTCTTGAAAGAAGAAAATGTGGACAAAATCGATGGAACAAAGTTTTTAGACTTGCTCCTCAAACACGTCCATCTCAGATGGAAAGGTGAAGGTGGGTTTAAAAAAGAGGCATGGATTGCGATAGAGAGGACATTCAATGCAATGATGAACTTGAATCTGTCACGAGATCATTTTAAGAATAAGCTAAAAACATGGAAAGTAGGATATAAAGTAATGAAGGACTTGAAAAATACAAGTGGGTTAGCTTGGAATGAAAAAACTCAAACTGTGGATGCTGAGGATTCAGTGTGGGATGACCTTTTGAAGGTAGGATGATCTTTGTACTCTTTTTATTGAAGAAATTTTCCCTTCTTATTTTAAGAATGAAAAACTTACAACCTAATCTATCTATTAATGCTTACATGTAGAGGAGAGAATTCAAAAATGCAAAAATGTATAAGAGGTCACCTTTCCAATATTTCAATGAGTTGGTTGTAATTGTCGGTAATGACATTGATGAAGGGTTTGCATCTACAATGCCCCTTGATGCTAAAGAATGGCACCCTATGAACGATGCATTTAATGTGCTTGATGAGGATGATACCAATTGTGGTATACCTCTTGACAGCCAACCAGATATTGACGAAGAGTTATATCATTCCAATCAGTCGAGTGCAAGTGCTAGAGGGACTCCACCATCATCATCAAGGAGGGGAAAGAGGAAGAAGACATCTTTGGCTACATCATTGGATGTGATATGCGAAACTATGAAGGAACTGAAAGATGGCCTCATTAAGCCTTAGATTGTAAAAGTGGATAAATTTGAAGATGATAATATTTTGACTGCTGCATATACTGCTCTCAAAGCTGTCCTTGAACTGAGTCAAGCAATTTTAGTGAAAGCACATGATACCTTCGTGCTTCAACATGAAAGAGCCAAAGGGTTCTTGATGATGGATGAGGTGGAGAGAGTGGAGTGGATTGCAATGACATTTGGTACCATTTAGCTATTTCAGCTACTGACTAGATTGCAATGACTTATGCTGCATGATTACTCTATTCAATGGTTTTGCATTAATCTCTAATAGCACTAAACTGAAACTATATTGATCTCACATTACTATATTGGAACTCATTATTGAGCACATTTTGACTATTTAATTAGTGATCTCTCACAGCACTGTACTGGAAGTCATTAGTGAGCATATATTTACTATTTTGTTAAACAGATTCTAAACAAACTGTTACAACATGTATTGGACTATTTTGCTAAATAGATTTGAACCATGATAAATTATGTATATGTCAACTATGTATAGATAAAAGCCATGATTGTCATTGATCTTCCATGTATCCATACATAGTTTATGAGTTGGCTGTGTTTAATGGTATTGCATTGATCTGTACATAGTTTATGACCTCATAAGTATGTTGAATGATTTTGCATGGATCTATACATACTTGATATATCCATAGTTTAGTTGTTCATTTCATTGGCATGATTCACTTTGATTAATGGTATTTCATTGATCTCTCACAAAACTATACTGGAAGTCATTAGTGAGCATATATTTACTATTTTGTTAAACATATTCTAAACAAACTGTTACAGCATGTATTGAACTGTTTTGCTAAATAGATTTGAACCATGATAAATTATGTATATGTCAACTATGTATAGATAAAAGCCATGATTTTCATTGATCTTCCATGTATCCATACATAGTTTATGAGTTGGCTCCGTTTAATGGTATTGCATTGATCTGTACATAGTTTATGACCTCATAAGTATGTTGAATGATTTTGCATGGATCTATACATACTTGATATATCCATAGTTTAGTTGTTCATTTCATTGGCATGATTCACTTTGATTAATGGTGTTGCTTTGATCTCTCACAGCACTATACTAGAAGTCATTAGTGAGCATATATTTACTATTTTGTTAAACAGATTCTAAACAAACTGTTACAGCATGTATTGGACTGTTTTGCTAAACAGATTTGAACCATGATAAACTATGTATATGTCAACTATGTATAGATAAAAGTCATGATTTTCATTGATCTTCCATGTATCCATACATAGTTTATGAGTTGGCTACGTTTAATGGTATTGCATTGATCTGTACATAGTTTATGACGTCATAAGTATGTTGAATGATTTTGCATGGATCTATACATACTTGATATATCCATAGTTTAGTTGTTCATTTCACTGGCATGATTCACTTTGATTAATGGTATTGCATTGATCTCTCACAACACTATACTGGAAGTCATTAGTGAACATATATTTACTATTTTGTTAAATAGATTCTAAACAAACTGTTACAACATATATTGGACTGTTTTGCTAAACAGATTTGAACCATGATAAACTATGTATAGGTCAACTATCATGTATAGATAAAAGCATGATTGCCATGTTTTGCTATTATGATTGGCATTATGATATATACAGGTAAGAACATGAGCACATACTGGAATTCATTATTGAGCACATAGTGACTATTTTGCTAAATAGATTTGACACAAACAACCAGACATTGTTACAAAGTTTAGTCGTTCATTTCACTGGTATTGATCTCTCACAACACCATACTAGAATTTATTAATGAGCACATATTGACTACTTTGCTAAATAGATTTGAAACAAATAGTTACCACATCTATTGACTATGCTAAGCAGATAGCAGATAGAAATAGAACCATGATAAACTATGTATAGGTCAGCTATGTATAGATAAAAGCTAGTGATATACTTGTAAATTTCATTATTGAGCACATATTGATTATGTCTAGATAAAATCCATGATTGCCATTGATCTATACATAGTTTATGACTTGGCTCTATTTATATAGTATTGCATTCATCTCTCACAACACTATACTAGAACTCATTACTGGCAAGAAACTGTTACAAAGTTTAGTTGTCCATTTCATTGGTATTGATCTGTCACAACACTATACTAGAATTCATTAGTGAGCACATATTGACTATTTTGCTAAACAGATTTGAAACAAATAGTATGTATGTACACACGTATGTACGTATGTACATATGTGCATATGTATGTACACACATGTATGTATGCATGTATACATACTTCATCTATGCATTGCATTGATCTCTCACAACACTATACTGGAACTCATTACTGAGCACATTTTTACTATTTTGCTAAGCATGTATGTATGTATATGCGTATGTATTTATGTATGTGCATATGTATGTAGACACATGTATGTATGTGCATATGTATGTACACACATGTATGTATGTATGTATACAAACTTGATCTATGCATAGTTTAGTCATCCATTTTATTGACATGATTGGCATTGGTCAATATGCAGGATAGTTGTTCATTTCATTGGCATTTACACAATTGGCATGTGAAGCCATTCCAAATGGTTAATTGGCTTTGTGTAATAGTATTGCATTGATCTGTCACAACACTATATTGGAAATCATTACTAAGCACATTTTTACTATTTTGCTAAGCATGTATGTATGTATGTGTGTATGTATGTATGTATGTATGTGTGTATGTATGTATGTACGTGCATATGTATGTACACATGTATGTATGTGTGTATGTATGTATGTATGTGCATATGTATGTATGTCTGTGCATATGTATGTACACGCATGTATGTATGTATGTATGTATACATTCTTGATTTATGCATAGTTTGGTCATTCATTTCATTGACATGATTGGCATTGGTCAATACATAGTTTAGTTGTTCATTTCATTGGCATTCACACAATTGGCATGTGAAATAATTTCAGATGGTTAGTTCGCTTTGTTTAATGGTATTGCATTGATCTCCCACAACACGTATTTTATGATCTTGTAAACGTTTAGTATAGTTGTTCATTGCATTGTTAATTAGAGTTATATTTGAACCATACATATGTGGAATACACAAGGAGTGGCAAATGATGAATGCTCAATTGTAGAACTTGAAAGCATATAGAAATGTGATTTGCTAGATGATTGTATAGTTCATGATTTTGTCCTATGTTATATCTATAGTCCTAATTTTCTTGCATATGTTTTTATTTTTTGTCTTTTTGTCCTTGTTTGATTTCCTATGTATGTTCTCGTTGACAAGATTATCAAAAGTATTGAGGATTTCTCGTAGATGATTGTACAGTCATGATTCTGTCCCATGTTATATGTATATTCCTAATTTTCTTGGATATTTTTTAAATTTCTTGTTTTTTTTTTTTCACAATTTGTTTCCTATGTACGTGCTTCTTGACAAGATTGTCAACGGTATTGATAAAGTGTCTTTCTCTTGTGTTTTTTTATTACTCTTGATTTGCTGATATTGCAAGACCACACATGCTGATAAAAAATGAGCTATCTGATGATTGTTTACTGTGTTTGTAAATGATCAATATTTTTGATGCCACTCCTTGGTGTATTCCATTAAAAAAAAAGCAGGTTTTAATTTTTCAAGCATGTTTAGTTCATATATGTAGGATTGACCATCTAACAATACAGACAGTAATGGAAAGATTGAGCAGCATGAGAGGGTTGCCATCGAATGTGGGGCATAAGGGAATACATCGTGGATTTCTCAATATTTTCATATTTAACGGTGTGACATCGAATGTGGTGCATAAGGGCATACATCATGGATTTCTCAGTGTTTTCGTATTTAACGGTGTGTTTTCACACCACCATTCAAATCATGGATATTGTTCTATCAAGTTAGCAAGTTTTCATATTGTAGTAATTATGTGAAATTCATTATCAAAATTTCACGATGTTAAAATATGATTTATATGATTAATGATTTTCATGATCTTTTTTTTAAAATTGCATGTAAAATCTATGTTGCCAAAATTCCACATTTTTTAAGAGCAATTATTGACAAAGCATCATTTTTCTTGTTAAAGTTATCATCAAATGTTTAATGTATGTGAATGTAAAATGGTATATTTTTTCCTATATAATATTTTACATAAAATTTTAGTTGCATATTTTGTTGAATAATTAACTAACTTAATAAATTTATTAAAGGGGAGAGATACATAGAGGGGCAGAGAGTGCGGGATAGGAAGGGGGGAGGGAGGGACAGAGGGAGAGAGCGAGCGAGAGAGAGAGGAGCTTGTGTGTTCCTGCATTTGTAGAAAGGTGTCTATTGATGTGTGTTTTATGACTCACCAAACAGTAGAACAAAATACTGAAATATCTTATCCTCTCTTGAATATATATCTATCTATGACCTCATCAAGATCTTCAAATGTCTCCTCCCCAATTGAAAGTATTTTCCAAGTTGAAGATAGCTAGCAAAATCCTTTTGGTCTTTTCCTCCCTCCACAATATCCTTGTGTGCATAAACTCCATTGAAAATGTTTAGTGTTAGAATCAAGTGAGTAGGCCCTTTCAAGCTTGGACGGATAATACTCTCCCCTGACTCTTTATCTATTAGGAACTTAAAGGTTTCATTCTCTTGTTCACTTCGTGAAATGGAATCTTCTTCCGCAAAATATGGATCCTTAACCTCCTTATCCTTATCTTGTTCACCCTGATAGTTATCATTCTTCAGTGAACTCTCTTTGCAAGTTAACTCAACTAGGTACTTCACTTTTGTCATAGTTTTCACCCAATAGGTAAGGATGTTGCCTTCTGCAATTTTTTCTACAGGATCTATATCTAGATCATCAGAAAGCTCCTCTTTCAATATTATTCCCGTCAAGCCTGATTCCAGATCACAAATTATACAATGATTTTGGACTCTTCGGGCTGTTGCTTGGACAATTTTTCCCACTGACAGGGTCTCTTCATTTTCTCCAGTCAGAAGATAAAATTCCTCATCCTGGGATGGCTCTTTATATGGCGATCTCAAATCCTAAAATCCATGTAACAATTCACTCTTTATGTCAGCAAGGGTTTCCTGCTTTTTATTGGATGTCCGTTGCTCCACACTTCTAGCATATTCATCAATATCAAGGGCATTTAATAGATCAGGATTTTTTTTGACATGCTCAACAACCATTTCTTGTGTTTCCTCATCCATATCATCTATATCATGTCCAGCTTCTTCACAATATATGTCCTTAGCCATTTTCTTGGCAAGTTCATATGACTTTGGATGAATTCTAGTATCATCCAATGGATCCATAACATGGTTTCCGGATGCTGCTTGTCCATTCCCTCTAACCCTTAAAAAATCCAATAGCATTTATAAAGACAAGTCGCTTCATAGCCTCTACAGTTGGTTGCTGTAACCATTACCTGCTCAACAGCTTCATACTTTTCATCTGGAGTAAGGAAATGTTCCAGTGAATGAAGCTTCAATGATAATATTTCTTTGCCAAGACTATATAATGTTGCAACCATGGCCAATGGATTCTGAAGATACCAACCAAGAGCCACAGCACGCCTCACAATCTGTGTCGGCAACTGGTCCTAAGAGATGCAAGAATTCTCATATAGTGTAGGCAATAATTCATCTGCATAAACAACATTTATTGTATCCAATCCTTCTGCCAAATCACGTGGATGAACACAAACACAGGGAGGGATAGAGGGAGGACACAAACACACACATTTAGCGGATAAGTCAGAAAATTCGAGTTTGAGTTCGAGTTCGACAATTATGAAGTTCGGATGAACTTGACAATAAATTCAATTCGACGATAAATTTGTCTTACATAATTTTTCAAAAATATATAATATATATGATACACAATTTTCAACAATGGGACAAAAAATAACTTTGTACAAATGATTGCAAGTATGATTATTTTTTACTTTTCTTTGCTAATAAATAGAATTAAAATAAATAATAATAATCATTTTATTTATTCTTGACTAACAAAATAAAACTGTGAATATTCAAGAATAAAAAATAATAATAATGGAGTCTAATTATAAATAAATTAAATCATAAATATTAATACTTTACTCATTATAATCCTTGTGTTTCACTAATTAAATAAGATTAAAAAAATTTATATCAAATTTCAATTCCAATTCGAAAATGAACAATCAAATGCAAGAAAAAGATATTCTCAGTCATATTCCGTTCCAATTCCAATTTCTAAATTGGCAACCAAACGCAGAATATGGATTTGAAAATTCATCTTCCATGTCAACCAAACGGTCCAACTATCTTCCTAAAATACATAACCAGGTTTTCGAAAACTTGATTATCAGATAACCTGGTTATGAGAGAAATTCATCTTCCCCAACCAAACAGAGCCTAAGTAAACCCACTTTACTAAGTAAACACTGAGTAAGACCACGTAATCAGAGCCGGGGGGGCGGGGGCGGTGAGCAAGCCATCAATACAATTGAAGGCTCAAAAGAACTCGCTTAAGCTTTCAAAACATTTCCCAATCTCTGGAGAGATTCAACCTTCCTCTTACTAATAAAAGCTCCAATTTTCCGTAAGAACAAAATGTCAGATGTATTAATTCAGTTAGCTGATTCCCTGTAAAATTACTGCCAGTGAGACTGCTCTAGGAACCGAACGTGAGAGGTATTGGGCCAGGGAGCTGGTTATCAAACAGAAATCCATCCTCGTGTAATTTCCAAGCTCTAGAGCTCTTTCAAATTTTATAGTCCACGGATTGTAGGAGATAGCGTTCCATAAAATTGCTGGTTTGTGAGATTGAGCACACGCATAGTGCGATCAGCATAGCAGATAACTCCTTCCCAATTGCAGGGATTTTCATCAGAGGATCTCCAACTGCGCATTCAAGTCTTTGAGAAAAGAAAGCACAACAGTGTCATCTCTATTCATCAGTGCTCGAATGAAATGGGGTTCCACTGCAACTACAACGACTGCCAAATGGATAAGAATGGATAGTAACCATGGCATTTTCATTTTGATACAGTCAGACAGCAGCAAAGAAATCAATGTTCAAGCTACATCCTATATATTAAACTCAGCCCTTTCCTTCCCTATGACATGCCTGTCGTAATGCTTGTTATACCTATCGCCGGAGTATGTCTATCGTTCGTTCTGCAAGAGCAATCGAGCACGAAAGAAGTACGTCTCTCCCTACAATTCAAAGCTTGTCCATTTTAGCGAACACACTCAAACGACTGACGGCTGATATGTGGAAAATGGGCTAAATCAGTGCACCAATGTGCAAGTCTCACTGCGATTTCATTAGAAACGTGCATTATGTATATAGTTATGTTGTATCATATGTTATAAATTAACCTATCTTATAAGCCATCATCAATGAACCTAGTATGTAAAAAGGAGACGTATAACTATGTTGATGAATTGTTTAGGAATAGTTTTTAATAATTAAAAAATTAAATTGTAAAAGTAGCATAGTAGAATGAAGGTATGTAAAGTGGATAGGAAACATATAATAGCAAGATTATATGAAATTAAATAGTGTTGTTTAGTTTTGTATGAACTCCTCTTTTTAGTTATAAGAAAAAAATTGTCATTTAGGGGTTAGTAGATAATGTCGACATATTTTATATTACCAAAAAAAATGAGGTTACATCTTAGAACACTATTTTGCCTAAAATAAAATAAAAATTTGATATTTTAATGAGATATGCTATTAAGAACAAATGAGAATTGGCTAGGATATAGATTCTTAGTGGCGAGTAACTTGTAATTAGGTTGTAATAGTACACACTATGCAAGTTAGTTAGGTAAGTAGGATCAAGGGGTCCGGTAATAAACATGTCTATGGAAGTGTAAACCTAGAAATGAATAGTAAAGTCCTTAGTAAAGGTGATTCCTAGGATATAGAAAAGTTAGTAATTAGATCTATTAAATAGTGAATTGTGGGAAGGCAAGTTATCTTAGTTAAACCAACAAAGTTGATAATGTAGGAGTGAAGAAATAATTCTCTATCTGATTCATGTACCTTAATGCTCAAGTTCGAATATCATAGTGAACCCTTCATGCACATACCACTGCTTAACTAACAACTAAATTCTTCGATGATCTCACCATGACCCATAATCATAGTGCATCACAAACACACACACACACACAACAAGTGTACCCTTTAACATAACCCTACCCTAGAGGAAGAGTTAAAGTTCATGCCGAAATGAATTCCATGACATGACAACTAGTAAACCCCAACATATACTAACATTGAGAGCTTAAAGGAGTTGATTTTATTTTCGTTTAATTATGATGTTATATCAACAAAATTATGCCCTTGAGTTTCGATGCCAATTAGAGATGAACCTTCAACCGACCTAGAAAGATCACTTCATTAGGAAATTGAAAGTATGTTGCAACCCTATAAACATATCTTTTAGGTATTTTGAACTCTTGGTCATTCAATAACCAGTTGATAATGTATAGTTCCTGATGTGAGATCCTAAAGGTTATCTTCAAAAAAAATAAATTATAGTTGTGTTTTCGCTTGAAATCTGAGGCATGACGTATGAAGACTTATGTTTTATATTGTTTGTTGATGATTATTTTAGAATAATGATTGTGGTGTTTATGAAGTTCAAATTTTATGCATTTGATATGTTCAAGTGGCATAAAGCTAGAGTTGAAAATGAAATAGGTAAACAATTGAGATGCTTGAGATATGATAGAGGTGGTGAGTTTATGCCATATAAATTCACTAACTTTTATATTGAGCATGTTATCAAGAGACAACTATCTTCCCCTAGGACACAATAATAGAATGGAGTTGCAAAAAGAAGAAACATATCAGTTGTTGATCATGCCAAAATATTAATGACTAAAAAAGGAGTTGCATAAATATTTTAGAGAGAAGCTATTAGCACTATTGTTTACACTCTCAATAAAGTTCAGTTAAGGATGGACACAAACACTATAAGCATTGTTGTCTATACTCTCAATCAAGAAGTTATTAGCATTGTTTCAAAATATTTGGAAGTAGGTGCTATATTTATAAAGATTCAAGATATGAAAAGTTTGATTCTAAGAGTGATTAAGGTATATTACTATATGCCTAAAATGTGAGCACACTTCTATGAGTCATTATATCCAAGATTGCTCAAAAATGAGGTCTCGAATGATGGCTTGTAGCTCTCTATTCATGGAGTGCAAGGGTTTGTAATGGATACCCTTAGTTTGACCTAGTTTGTGCCCATGCAAGTACCCCATGAAATAAGAGATTCAAGGATCCAAAATATGCATGCAAATGGAGATGAAAACTAATCTAAATGATGACAATGCAAGAAAGGAAACCTAATTTGTGAAAGGAAATAACAATGCACCATTAATTTATGAAAACAAATATGGATCTAAGCTGATATGCAAATGCAAGGATGAAACCTCATGATGGAAGCCATGGATGCATGAGAGAAGAAGACAAGAAGAGAGAAGTTGTCCACAAAAAGCTTTAGTATTCAAACTCCTCCTCCAAAAATTGCTCTCCAAACTTGTAGCATAAAAATACTATAGCAAAGAGCGATTTTCTCTATATCTCTCTCTATTTCTCTATTGCTCTATATATTTCTCTATGTTGCCCTATATCTAAATGAGAAGGAGAGGGCTCATTATAAAGGAAAATGTGGAGGTGAGAGACTTCTCACAACCAATATAAGATAATAGAGTTTGATCCATGTGAGACAAAATTCCACCAATGAGAAAAGAGGAGGGGAGGAAAAAAGAATTTATTTAATTTTTATTTATTTCATTTCCCTTGTCATGTTGGATTTATTTAATTAAAAGAGAGCAAGTTCTTTTAATTAAATAGGAAATATTTAATTAAATTAAAAGAGCAGTTTTTCTCTTAATTAATTAAATGTGGATGAATTTAATTAATAGAGAGGTTTTCTTTTAATTAAATGGGGACTTATTTTGTTTAATTAAAAGAGAGATTTTCTTTTAATTAAACAAGACTTAGGATAAAATGATCAACCTTAGAAATGAAATAATCAAATTTGATTAAGGAAATTGATTTAATAAAATATTGCAAACCATTGATTTAAGAAATTCATAAATTGAATAATGGGGGCCCATAGTCTAGGTGACCATTTTAGGGTACATACAATTACTAGGTTACCCTACTAGGAGTAAGGATTACAAATTCTTGAATAAAGTGGTTGGCACTATGATTGAAACTGAAAATGTTAGAATTTATGAGTTTCCAAAAAGGAATTGTGAGAAGAGCAAGAGAGAACCTTATAGAGATGAAAATAAATTTGTGTATGTCTATGAAGACACACCTGATACTATACCTAATCTCCAAACCAATTCATTGTAATGGTACACTGAGAAACAACAACAAAAAGACACCAAACATTAGCCTACTTTACTTGAGCCTCAAATAGAACAATGCAAGCAGAAAGTTGAGCCCCAACCAAATAGAACAACGCAAGTAGAAAGTTGAGCCCCAACCAAATAATGATAATGTTGGATATCAAAGAAGCAAGCCTATGTTAGAAAGGTATGTGAGAAGAAATAATTCACAATATCAAATAATTGGTGATAAGAGTGTTGGAGTGATGACAAGAATTTGAATGATGATATATCTTTGATTGTTGAATTTGAGCCAAGAATTATGAAATATGTACTTGATAATAATGACTGGATCAATGTAATGAATGAGGAGATAGATCAAATTGAAAAGAACAATGAATGAACACTAGTACCAAGACCTAAAGACAAGAATGTGATTGGAACCAAGTGGATTTTCAGGAACAAATTGAATGAGAAAGGAGAAGTTGTGAGGAACAAGGCTAGACTAGTTTGTAAAGGTTACTTCCAAGAAGGAATTGAGTATGGAGAGAACTTTACACATGTTGCCAAATTAAGAGTTAGAACTCTACTTCCATATGTTTCTTACAATAAATTCAAAGTATATCAAATGGATGTTAAGTCATATTTTTTGAATGGAATACTAGAAGAAGTATAAATTGATCAATATGAAGGATTTGCAGAGTCAAATTAGAGGAACCTAGTATGTAAAATGAACAAAGTATTATTTGGATTGAAGCAAGCACTGAGAGCTTAGTATGAAAGATTGTATTCATATTTGATAAAAAATGAATTTTTTAGAACAAATGAAAAGAGTAACCTGTATCTAAAAACTAAAATTGATGAGAAGGTCTTAATTTCTGAAATATTGTTGATGATATAATATATGGTGGAAATGATTTGCAGTACAAATCATTTGCTGATTAAATGACTAAAGAGGTTGAAATCTCTATTTTTGGTGAGGTTAATTTTTTCATTAGTTCACAAGTTCATCAAACACTTGATATGGAATATATTTGACTCAAGCTAAGCACATTAAGGAGATATGGAAAATATTTGGGATATATGAGTCAAATCCACTTGGCACATCTATGATAACTAGATGTAAATTAACTAAGAAAGATGATATTGCTATAGTAAATGAGACACTTTCCAAATCAATGATTGGGAAGTTGTAGTATGTTGTACACAACATACCTAATATTGCACATGTAGTTGGAATAGTTGCAAGGCTTTCATCTAATCCTAAAGAAACACACATGATTGCAGTTAAGAGGATATTCACATATCAAAAAGGAACCAAAGATTATGGACTATGGTATAAGAAAGAAGGGGATTTTGAGCTAAGATTTTATATGGATGCAAATTGGGCTAGAAATGTTAATGATGGGAAGAGAAAGAGTGGTGGAGAGTTTTTTTAGGAGAAATATTGATTACATGGTTGAGCAATAAACATAGTTGTATTTCCTAGTCTACTGCCAAAGCTAAGTATGTTGCTGCTATAATTAATTGAACTGAAATATTATTTGAATCAAGTAATTATTGGAAGGAATAAAAGATGAAGTCAACAAGCCAATAATTATCTATTGTGACAACACAAGTTCCATAAATATTTCAAAGAATCCTATGATGCATGCACACACACACACACACACACACACACACACACACACACACATGTCTCAAGTATCACTACTTGAGGTAGCAAGTACAACAAAAATAAGTCAGATTGGATAATGTGAAGTCCAAGGAGAAAATTGCAGATATATTTACAAAGCCATTACCTTAGCATGCTTTTGAGTGTCTAAGAGGTAAGTTAGGGGTCCTACCCATATCCAAGGTTCACTAATGAAAGACACATGTTGCATCAATTCATGGATGAATAGAAATATCTTTATGGAGTTGATTCATAATTTCACACTTCAGGAAGTTGTTTCTAGAGTTGTGAAAAAGTGAATGCAATGAGGATCATGTTATTAGTACATGCAAGGTATAAAGTTTTACAAGTTTTATTGAAAACTTTTATTTACCTTTGATATTGTTGTTCAAGGGGGAGAGAATCTGAAAAGGGGGAAAGAATTTGAAAGAGACAAGAATTAGTTAGGAGATTGAAACAAATGATTGAATCAATAAAGGAAAGAATTTGAATGGAGAGAATGAGTAAAAGAGACCTAGTTCCGTGGGGAGAGATTATGAGAAGTATGAGAATATGTTTGATATTTAAAGAGAAGTCTATCCAAAAGGGGAACATTTTTTGTAGACCAAGTAGAACCTAATACAAAGATCATGAAGATGAGAGAGAAGTTGAATGAAGTTTGAACAATAAAAAGTTGTGTGGTGTTTTTAGTACATACACTTGATTATCTTATGATGTAATTTAATGTAATGTAATATCTTATTTTTTATGTATTTCCATCAATGTCAAAGAGGGATATTGTTAGCCCCAACTAATATGTTATTAATGTATGTAAAAGATCAATTATTATATTGTCATTGATGTCAAGCCATAGTTAGTGAGACATTATGCTAATTTAGTAGAGTGCCTTATCATTTGATTGATGAAGAAGATTTGAATAAAGTATAATGATGTAAGTGATGAAAAAATTATGGTATTCAATGAGAACTTGAATGAGTTGGATTTGACAATATAATGCTGATTTTAATTTCTTTACAGTTAATCAAATTATGAAGCGTTGAATAATATGTGAATAAGTTGCACTGAGCTAGCCAAGTTACATCGATTGACTAGTTGAAAGAAGAATCACAATATTAATTGAGGTACTATAGTCGTTACTGAGTACTTGATGAAATGAGAAAGAAGTGTACTATAAACCAAGCCAAGTTAGTGTTAATTGAGTCCAATATTGACCAAGAAAGACATAGTGTTAATTAAGCATGGAAAGAAAGAACATAAAAGAAAAGATGAAATCCAAGGGTGACATTTGATAAAAATTAAGAATGTTCAAGAAGATTTGAAGAGAAGGACAAATTTAGTTATGAGATCAATGACTAGAGAAACTCAATGAAGATCTAATGAAAAAGAGTTACTATTTTCAGAGTGTGTACAAACTTTGAGGTTAAGAAGTATTTAACGAGTGCCTAGATTCAATGAACCTAAGCTAAATAAATATTTAAAGAATGTGTTTAAACAAAAAAAATCAATGGATTAGAATGTGAGTTAAAGAAGAAGATTTACTATTTAAGGGATGAATGCAAAGTTCATTATTGTTGATCAAGGAAGAAGAAAAGTGAAAGCCAAAGGATAATCGAGCAAGCTACATTGTGAAGATAATGCAAGGAAAGTGCAAAATTGATGTGAGAAGTGTGTGAATTAGCCAAAAGGAGATCAAAAGAAAGATAGAGAGAAGAATAAAGATCTAAACATGCAAGGTAGTGCTAAACCTGGCACGTCATTTCACTATTACATTTAAACCTTTGAAGTAGAAAAATCTCTTAGCCAAGTAGATTTAATAATATTATGAAATCCTATATGGTAACATTCAATAGTAATGTTTTCTATGTCCTTTAGAGAAAGCCACTCTTTAGAAATATCAAGGAGTGATAAGGTCAAGATGATCTTTGTTTGAAATCCTCTAACAAGGTCACGTGTAATGATGTGTATGTAACCTTTAACAAGGTAGGTTCCTAACAAAGCTCACTTCACAAGAATGAAATTGTTGGGTTGTCAGTCCCCAAGTAGTTTTTCCTTTTATAGGGTTTCTACATTAAATACTTATATTAAATTTGTATTAATATTCATGAAATTTCATATCGATTTAAAGTTTAAAGTTTATTATTGTAACTCAATATACACAAGAAGATAACTCTGATATTGTGTATAATAAGGAGCAGAATGTTGACAATTTAAAGTAAAAGTTTTTATCAATTTAAATTATGATGTTTGATGTTATCACCAAGTGATTGATTTAAAAGTATAGAATGTTTAAGTGGGTACAAAAGGGTTTTCAAGGCCTTTAGGATAACTAGTTATAACCGATTCACCCCCTCCCCCACAAAAAATAAATAAAAATCTAACAATTTCCACTACCCATATGCCCATACATGCACCTACTAGTCGTAGGAGGTTCCCATTCTCTCTTACCATCATACTTCCCCTGCTTTCCATAAATACCCTATGGGGAACTAAGATGATATCAACAACAAGGAGACTTTTGTTTAATTTTCAAGAACTAAAAGTAATTAAGGAGGAACAAGAATATCGCCACTAGTGAGAAGAGCTTAATTATCAAAGTCACATATTATATCAACAAGTTGATTTCCTTAGAGACTAACAAGAGAAATTACTTTCAATGATAGTAGTTGATAATGACAAAAGGACAAAGTGACACACATTTTAAAGAGGAAAACTTGTTTGGTCATGAGATTTTATTTTCTCATGGATTAGATAAAATGGTTTTAGATGAAGATAATGAAAAAGGAGGAACGAGGAAGGATCTATGGGAGCATATTAAGAAGTTTTTATCCAAAAAATCCTCCATGTAGACATGGTACAAGGAAGGAATAAAGAAGATGAAGACATATTGTGCTTTTTGATGCTTCCTTTCTTTGTTGATATGGAGGAGATAGAACATAACTCAACAAGGAGAACAATTCAAGAAGAATAACTTCACATTTTTCCAATTTTGAATTGTTTCTAAGGTATCTCAAGACCTAGAGGTCTTGGAAGAAGTCAATGCTAAGGATGATGCCATTTGCACATCAATCAATCTTGAGTTAGTGAATTTTGTGTGTACAAATTGAGAGATGAAACAAGAGAAGAAGATTTCCATAGCAGCATATAAACCATCATAACTTTTTTTTAGTGAATATCAAAAAAAAATTGATATGAAAAAACCATTTAATGGTTTCTTATCAAACATCTATCCTAGGTCTACAAGATGCCTATGCTTATGCTCACCTATGAACTTGAAGATGAGCATCATGATAAAAATGAGAAGCCCACCCACTTGCCACAAAGAGATGACATTTTAACATGTGTTAGTTTCTTTATTTTCTATTTTTGGGAGGCATTCTACCATGTCGGGTGCATTTTAAGCCTCTTTTTTTAGTTGGAAATTTATAAGCAAAAAACACACCAAAGGCTAGTCAGGAAGGGGAGCTATTTTGGAAAACTCATTAATGGCTTTGTTTGATCTCAATGATGTAAATATTTGTACATATGTAAATACTTGTATATAATAGGTTAGGCGTGTTTCCTTATTTCCCAAGAAGTGTTGTCACACACACACACACACACACACACACACACACACTACATTCTCCTTAAGGGAATGCATGTTCTCACTTCTTGCTTTCCTCCAAGTGCATGTTGACACAAGCTATTATCTTTTCTAATTCTCCTTGTTATCTCTCTGCCCAATTGTTAAGGCAATCTATTATTAAAAACAAGATATTTTGAGGTTCTTTCTTAGTAGTTTGAGATTCCCTATGACTCACCAAAATGTTAAAAAATAATAATCCACCAATTCTAAATTAAGGCCATCTCAAAAGCTGACATAATCAATGAAATCATGCAAGATTCTAGTGAATCCCTAAAAAATGATAGGGCCTTATTATTCTTCCTACAACAAGCTTTCTAGTGAGAGTATCACATGTTAAATCCATAGAGTTTTGATGGAAGGAGGAGAGTCAAAAAATTGAAAATCTCAATGGCTTGCCATGTGTTAAGCTCATAATCCAACCCTCTTGAGATTCGATAGAGCCCAATATTTATGTAATAATTTGTTTGATTATCCAACAAAGGTAAATGAGGCACTTCCAAAGTAGAAGGATATCTTTTCATTATGATAGTGGAATTTTTAATTGATATGCAAGTGTGTTACATATATCGCACACAAAAAGATGATGACAATTACAAAGTTAGATTGCTTGAAATGGTTGTAACAACCACCATGATGATCCTTCTAAATGACATAATCACAAGCTATTTTGGAAATAATTTCAGGATTCACTTAAGGAATGTCTTCATAAAATACCTATGAGCACATTATAATAAGGAGGAGGATCTTGGGAGAGTTCAATTAGATCTTGAATTTCTATTTTTAGGATGTGTCTTCATTAGAAAAACATCATAATATCACTATATTTATACTCTTCTAACCTTAGTCTCATAATTTTTGTATTTTTAATAGAAGAAATATACAGGACTATTCCTAGAGTTGCTTTTTTGTGTGTTTCTCTTTATATTGTGGATGGTTTTATGGTTTTGTGTCACTTCTGAGGAAATGTGGTTATCATTTGTTTCTTTCCAAGCTCTTATATATCCACATTATTTTATAGGTTATTGGATAATGATTGGTTACCTTTTCGATGCTTGTGACCTAGGGTTAAACATGGTCATTATAGTGAACAAGATCCTTTGAGTAATTATTTTAGGGGGTATAATGAGATTTTCAACCATGTGAAACTTAATGGATGCTTCTCAGAGGGAGATATGAATACTTTGGTTGGTGTCTAGGATCTTTCCATTGTGTTATCTCCTTGATAATGAAGATTTGTGGTGTTTTGTGTTTATTTATAGGGTTTAGTACTCCCATTATTACTAAAGGGCTTCAAAATATTTGGTAGATTGTAGTGGTTTTATTTTATTTTCCTCCTCTTTTTTTAAACCACATGATACAAATTGAATTCTATAAAATATTAAGGTTTCCTTGTAGAATACACCCCTATCCTATCCTTGCAAAAGTTTTTGGACTTCCTTGATCTAGGCAAGAAACTAGATCTGGGATCAACATTTATCATGATTTAACTCCATGGATTTATATGTCTCATTGTGCATTATAAAATTGCATCTTTTCCTTGTGCAAACTTTCTTTTTATTAATGCATCTATTTTGGAGGATGTCATCTTGAAAGCATGCTTCCTATGTTTAAAGAGTTATCTAGTTCCATTATAGTATCCTTTTGGCATTGTTACATTATTTATGTTGAATAATATTCCATTAACATACATAATCATTCAATTTATATTCCCACTAAAGTGGAAGCTAAATGTAAATTCAAAAATTGCACACCCCTTTACCATTTTACCTAGACTTTTCTAACCACTTTAGTGTCCATTCACTAAGCATTTGTGTAGGTCCAAATTATTCATCATATTAATCTTCCCCCCACCAATATGTTTCAATAACTACCTATAAGAATCACCTTTTTCATCAATTATGTGTGTATCTTGTTGATTTCTTGTCTATTTTTAGTGTGATTTGTTTGCACACTAGCACATTGTACAAGCATGCATGTGCTACACATTCACCCCATAATATTTGTAGTATCCTAAATTGTATCCCTATATAATTTTGTCCCTTAGGCCCATATTTAGTCCAAGGATTTCATGCCTATTATGCCTAATCCAACCTTCATTTTGAGTTCATCTACAATGTCTCCATATCAGACCAAACCCCCAACCAAAATCTAAACACAAATTGAGTAGTCAATGGGAAATAGGTGGGTCTAGGATGAGTTTGGTCACCATTAGTACTGAGAAATGACCCTAAATTTGAGTAAGATAATCATATTTTTATTTTAGTATGATTACCAAATTCAAGCTGGCCTCCTTCGAGTTTTACACCCTGAAATGAATAGAAGATGTATATAGACAAGGCTACCTCCCTCATTTTGGTAAGATTTCATCAAGAAAGAAAAAATCATGAAATATCTCAAGCACTTAAGGATAATTTAAGAAAATTCATCCAATCAATAAATCATGGAACACTAAGAGTATTACATAGATATAAGTATCTGTTAAGACATTCATGACATTGCTATCCTAGATTTAAAGTCAAGAAAAATTCAAGCATGTTTAATGCCATTTCAATATCAAAAAAGGTTTGTAAAGATGTAATAATTTTATCAAGACTATGTTGCATTTTGGCATGCATCCTTTTCAGGGATTTCTTTTTAATTTTAAGGTTGATTCCTCAATCAAGGTTTGACCAAAGAAATCCCCTTCCCCATCAAGTTTCTATATTTTTCACAGTAGGAGATAGGTGGCACGTGTGTGGAAGGAGCTAAAGAAAGATATAATAAAGGGTTTTAGTATAATGGTCATTTCATCAAAAATGCAAGGCCAAAAGTGACTAACTCACTAAAAAACTCTTAGTTTTCAATAAAACCTCATTTTAGGAAGAAATCTAGATTATAAGTTAGTTGTTGTTTCTAGTCCCTACACTAGGTCTCAAACTTATGTTCTTAGTAAGAAGTCTTTTTGTACATACAAAAAATATTCTCTCTCTCTCTCTCTCTCTCTCTCTCTCTCTCTCTCTCTCTCTCTCTCTCTCTCTCTCTCTCTCTCTATTGAGATAATGAGTATTGCACACATTGCATAATAATTTTATATTATTTTATTTTATTTTATTATGTAATGTTGCACCTAGATGGATGTGCAACATGTAAAGATTTCCATGGGATATACTTGATGAGTTGTATTTTAATATTGTGATAATATTTCATGTAATTATTTAATATTGGGAAAAATAATTAAATGTCCAATATTAAACGTGGGGTCAGTGGGTTAGGTAGCACATGGTTTTAGCACATGGTTTATGTAATAACACTTGGTCATTTTGTGGGACTTGCTACTATATAAGAAGCCACAAGGGTAGTTGTTGGTAGGAGAGAAAAGAAGGCAAAAAGGGAAAGAGTTGAGCAGAACAAGGCTTGATAGATTAGCCAAAGGGAGTATTTGTGAAGGTTGGGAGTATGGCATGGGATGTGTGGATTCATGCTTGTTCACATGGATTGCTTGGTTGTGGCTATGGTTTTGAAGGCTTCCATGGTTGAATTGCAATGATATTTTTTATTGAATAATACATGGCGATGGATGCATTTGGAGGTTGGATTTTTCCCCTCAATGAGGGTTTCCTAGGGTATATCTTGTGTCACAATTTTTGTGGGTATGTTGTCTATTCTCTTGCACCTAGATTTTAGTTAAATATTTATTTCTAATATATTATGGGTTATGTGAAAACAATTATATTTTTGTTGCAAGTTTCCTTACAAGTGGTATTAGAGCTATGGTTTTATTATTGTAACCCTAGATTGCAATTATGAGAACGCATGAGAGAACTAAAGAAAGGGAAAGATATATGAGTTGTTTATTGAAGATCTAAGGATTTTGGGTTTGTTGTTATGATGAGATATTGGTAGATTTTGGGCATGTGAAATTTTTGGACAAAAGAATTTTTTAGATGTTTCATTTAAATGAGGGTGTTATTCTAAATAATTAATTATTATTACACTTTACTTAAGTTTACTTAGGTTAATATATTATTTTATTATTTATTAGGTTAGACACCTAGGAGTATGCGTACTCATATGAGTTGTCTTGTTGACAACACAAGAGTTAGCATCTCATTTTAGCACATGGTGTCTACAAAATCTTTTTATGTGACACACGTATGTTAAGCTTATCCTCTCATTATTGCACTAACTTCTGTGCTTAATGGAGGATAATCCACTCTTGGTGGACATGTGCTTAGTTGTTATGCTTATCTCTTTGCTTACTCCTAGTCATATCAATTGCCTTTATAAACAAGACAGTTTTATAGTGTATTCATCCAATTATCTAATATCCATTCTCATTTGATCATCATTTGTCTCTCGTGTGCTATCTATTGAGCTTCTTGATCTTGGCATTGAATTATTGCCTTAGGAAAATTCTTACATGGTATTAGAGCCATAGGAGTTTCATTGCATAGCCATTGGAAAGTTTTTTTTTGTAGGTCAAGATTGGAGCTTGCTGGTGCAAATCAGATATTGGTATCACATTCAAAAGGTCAAAAAACCCCCAAATTGACTTTTTTTTCATCAAAATTAGACATCTAAGGTGAAATCTAGAGTCATTTGATTTTTGGAGGTGCGACGATGGCAATTCAGGAAAAAAAATAATAGAGGTGATTTTTAAATAGCGATATCTCCCTCATACAGACTCTTTTTTTTGAGCAATTTTTTTTTTGTTTTAGGGTAGAATTTCATGATCTACACATTGGTGCAAGTTGTTTGTGATCTCTATTCCTAATTTTTTCTAAAAATTTCCAATCCCAATTTTTACAACTTCAGAGGCTTCATTTGGGCTCATATGGACACATATTTAGGTGCTATTTTTTTTTGAAAGTGCATAATTTTTTGTCTACTTTCTAGATCTAGTATCAGTTTGAAGTAATTTTGAGTGGACATAGAACTTTCAACATTTGGTCATTTTTTTGCCTATTTTGACATTTTTAATTAATTAGATCCTTGAGAGATCTTGTATCTTATCTTTATGAGTCTTATATAGCTTCATATTTGTTGTTGTAACTATCAAATTAGAAGTCCACTTTGGTTCATTTTTACAAGTGGCCAATTGTACACACACTTAGTATAAAGTGCCAAAGCATCTATTTAGGGGGGTTGCATTGATTAGTACATCATGGATGAAGAAGACTTAATTACCTTGAAAAAAAAAAACTATAAGCAATGGAGTGAATTAGTTCTCACTTATCTTAGTGAGAATAATGCATCACCATATGTGAAAGGACTTTCATACAATGGTGACACTGTAACTATCATTTGTCATGCACTATTTCTACATATGGATATGGAGGTTATGGATTCACTTGATGACATGAAGTCAACTAATTTTTATGATATTTGGATCTATCTTTGAGAGATGTATGGAGATCCACATGTTCCTCCATTCCCTAAATATATTTTACCTCCAATTGTAGCTACTAATTCTCCTATTGATATTGCATCTACTATTGCTCTTGATGATGCTTGTATTCACATAGTCATGGATTCACATGATTTAGTACAACAAGATATTCATTGTCTTCCAGACTTAGTTCCTTGGGATGACTTCTTGACAAACATTGTAGGTTTTTTTGTGGAGTCCTATATTGAGGATATGGGAGACACTATTGATGATATACATATTCTCTTTATTGCGGACAATCCTTCTTCAATTGTTGCAAGGGAACACTCTAACCATCATGATTCTCCACTTGATCTTTCTTTCAAGTTTGAAATGATTGTGGATACTTTCTTACAAAATTTGGAGGAGGTCCCTTTCACTTCAAAGAATACATTTGAGTCTTTGGACATTGTTGTACATGAATCTCAAACTTCACTTGAGATGTTAGATTGCATGGTTGATCATACTCATGTGTTGCAAATTCCTATGCAGTTTCCTAAGACATATTACATTCCAAGAGTTCTTCTTATTGATTGGGGAGGATTATTTCGTACACCCATGATACCATTTCTTCCTCAAGGGAGAAATATCATTTAGTTTTCATGGTGCAACTTCTACATTGATCCAGGAGCATATTTCATGGGTATAGATTCTACATGGAGGGGGGGCGGGGGGTAGGTGGGGCACTTCTTTATTTCTCTTCTTACTTCTTTTGAAGAGGCATATTGGTCTTTGGAGTTTGATCCACATTCCTATATGAAGCAGTTGCCATTGGTTCCTTGTCTATCACCATTTTCTATTGGACTTGATCTTGATTGGTTCATGACATCTTTATTATTCAAGGACATGGTGACACATCTTTAGACTTCAGAGACAACATACTTTATATGGATTCCTCTTCCATCTTACTATCCATAATGGGAAGCCTTCTTGCATTTGTATTTGGTGTATCTTCTTCCTAAAGGGAGAAATATTCTTTGTAGGCATTGCATACTCTTTTGTCTTCAAGCACTCATCATTAGGAGATCATTCACTAAGGAGGGGATTTCATTTCTCCTTATTTCCTTCTTATGGAGGGATTCTCTATTGTATATGCATGATGTATGTCATAATAGGGGGGTCTTGATTGCTCCATCCTTGCATGCATCTTTTATTTTTTCATCTCTCTTTTTGGGGAGGTTTTTCCCATATGGTTTTTTCTCTTTCTTCACTTTAAGAGAGATTGCATTGCATATCATTTGCACTTGTATATTGTACATGGGTACCTAACATGGTATAGTATCTGAGACCCATCTTGCATTATTATTTAGCTTTTCTGAGATTAAGTACATTTCCCTAAGTTGCACTTAAGGGGGGGTGTTAGTGTAAATTATTAATTATTATTACACTTTACTTAAGTTTACTTAGGTTGATGCATTATTTTATTATTTATTAGGTTAGTCACCTAGGAGTATGCATACTCATATGAGTTGTCTTGTTAACAACACATGAGTTAGCATCTCATTTTAACACATGGTATCTACAACATAGGAGTTTGTATAATCATCTAAGTTGTCATGTAGACAACATAGTTGTTTGCACTCTAATTAAGCACATGGTGTCTACAACATATTTTTACATTACACACCTATGTTAAGCTTATCCTCTCATTATCGCACTAACTTATGTGCTCAATCGAGGATAATCCACTCTTGGTGGACATGTGCTTAGTTGTTACATTTATCTCTTTGCTGACTCCTAGTCATATCAGTTGCCTTTATATACAAGGCACTTCCATAATGTATTCATCCAATTATCTGATATCCATTTTAATTTGATCATCATTTGTCTCTCTTGTACTATCTACTAAGCTTCTTGATCTCGGCATTGAATTATTTTCTTAGGTGAATTCTTACATGGTATTAGAGCTATACCAAATTCTTATAGAAGTTTTTAGTGGGGAGCTTGTAGAAATGACCTCTTGGGTAAAACTGAATCTTACCATTGGATCCAAGTCGATGTTTCCATAAATTTTGATATATAATATGCCCTATTTTAGCCATGTTTAGAGGAAATGAATTTTTTTTTAATTTTCAACCCATGATGGCCGTCAAATTTAATCCTATTATAATTTTCATCACAAAAAAAAATGTCATAGTGAAAATAGTAAAAAGACTATCTTAGTAAAATGACCATAACTTTCTCTCAGGATATCAAATTTTAGACTTCTTATAGGCGTTGGAAAGCTAATTTAGAGCACTACAACTTTGTGTATGTTTGGTTCTATTATTTTGACATTTTGTCAGGTTTTAAGAGTCTAAAAGTTAGATATTATTTATTTTGAGCAAAAATTAGGGCATGACTTGTGCATATAGAGTCAAATTTTGGACTTGGAGTAGTCAACGGAAAGATCTTGAAGAGCTCTACACATTGGTTTAGATTTGGTGTAGGTTTCTCATGGTTTATTTGGTGATATATTAATCTGAATAGTTTATGGTATATATTGAGTATGGTAGCATTGTGAGTTTATGACATTGTATGTTTGGAGATTTAGGATTTGATGTCATTGTATACTTAGTTCATTTTTTAGATTGGTCTCATGATGATATGGTTATCAGTGTTTGGTTTGGATATGTATGATGACTTGTTAGGTCTATAAGTTGTGCAATGTTGTAAGTGGTCTATACTTACAAGTTGTATTTATGGCTTGGATATGGGTTATCTTTGCCCATTGATCTTTCATTATTGGTGCATATTTAGATTGGTGGCTTGTATTTGGGTTGTCTATGCCTTAAGTCACATAATCTTCTAATTTTTCTTCATGTAGAAGGGATGAGATGTTGTTACTAGGTACAATCATGGTGAAGAATTGTGGTTGATTTTGGCATGACATGATTGGATATATAGGTGCATCCTTGATGTTCATTGGTTTGGATTTTTGATTTGGTTATGGTGGTATATCTTATTGGTTGAGGATCATAATTATATGGTTTCAACAAGAAGTCCAAGGGACATTCACCTGATATGGACTTGAGAGGAGATTGTTCTTAAATGAGTATTGGTTGGAGACTTGGATATCTTGATGAGCATTCTCATTCCCCACTCTCGGTCTACTCGGTGGCTTGCTACTTGAAAGGTATAGCCCATTGTTTTACGTAGGTGCATTATGTTTATGCTTGTCTTTCATGGATATGGATCTTGAGCTATGGTACATGAGTTAGTTCTAGAGGGTTCATTTGAGAGATGGTTTAGCATTGGTTATCTCCATTTTCATATGTTGTTTTGCTAGTTGAGTTTGGGAGATGGTTTTATATTGGGAACATTCCTTGGATTAGGAATGGTTTATGAGTTTGATCTTCTTGTGAGAGGCTTACATCCATGATTAGTTATATGTTATGGTTTGGGTGTTGTTGAAGCTTCTTGGTTGGGGTTTTATGGAGGAGATCATTCATGCACAATTTACATCTAGAGGTGTGTGCAGAAGGACATGATACAGGTTATGATTTGCATGGTTTCTCTTTGGTCTTGGTTATCTTTTTAAATGTTCAATTTTTCTTACATTGGACTTAAGATTGGTTAGAGATTTTGATCACTGTTTTGTGCTCATGTATGTCATGTGAGAGATGACATGGTTATTTCTTTATCTCTTTCCTCTATTTCTTATGAAGAGCTTGGGAGATTGTTGGAGATTTTTCACAAGAGTTGTTCTTGCAAGTTATTGGTTTATGTGTTGTGGATGTCCTTGAGACTACATGGATTCACTTCTTTGAGATGCTGTGAGTGGATTGGTTATAGATTTGATATTATATTTTGTAGTGGGAGCTTCTTGGTATGTATGTGGTAGGTATTTCTCTTGAGGCTTGTGATTGTAAGTTACAAATTGGATATGTCGATTTTGTGAGATTCATTTGGTATACCTTTGGAGGTATGGATAGTTGGATGGGTTTGACACTTGTTGTGGGTGCTATTTCAGCTATGGATATTTTGACAAATATGAATACATGTGATTATCTTTGGATTAGGTGTTTGTGCTTGGCATTTTAGTTGGTACAGTTTTTATGATCTTCTAATGCAACATGTTGGATGACTTTCTATTTGGATGGCTTATATGTATGTTCAATGGTAGTGGCATAATAGGAGGTGAGATCATTCATGTTTGAGATGCTAGATACTTTGATTTTGTTGCGGGTATTAGGATGGAGCACTCTGTGTACTTTGATCCATGATGGTGGATAAGCTAGGAGGGATTGTTCCCTTGTTCATTTATGTGGCTATAGATTGACCCTATGCAATATATACAAGAAGTGGGAGATTATTGATATAATAGGTATTACACACATTGCATAATATTGTTATATTGTATTATTTTATTATGTAATGTTGAACCTAGATGGATGTGCAACATGTAAAGATTCCCATGGGATATACTTGATGAGTTGTATTATAATGTTATGATAATATTTCATACAATTATTTAATATTGGGAAAAATAATTAAATGTCCAATATTAAATGTGAGGTCAGTGGGTTAGGTAGCACATGGTTTTAGCATATGATTTATGTAATACCACTTGGTCATTTTGTGGGACTTGTTACTCTATAAGCAGCCACAAGCGTAGTTATCGGTATGAGAAAGAAGAAGGCAAAAAGGGAAAGAGTTGAGTGGGACAAAGCTTGACAGGTTAGCCAAAGGGAGCATTTGTGAAGGTTGGGAGTATGGCATGGGATGTGTGGATTCATGCTTGTCCACATGGATTTCTTGGTTGTGGCTATGGATTTGAAGGCTTCCATGGTTGTATTGCAATGGTATTTTTTATTGAATAATACATGGTGATGGATGCTTTTGGAGGCTGGGTTTTCCCCCTCAATGAGGGTTTCCTAGGGTATATTTTGTATTGTATGTTCTCTATTCTCTTGTATGCGGATTTTGATTACATATTTATTTCAGATCTATTATGGGTTATGTGGAAAAAATTATATTTTTGTTGCAAGTTTCCTTACACACACATTCTCTCTCTCCCTCTCCCTCCATGCATGTTGCATTTTAGATTTCATTTGCATAGTCATCATCCATAATACTGAAGGATCACTACATCTCCCAAGTGATCAAGCCACCTTGAGCCTAGTGAATCATCTTCATTCCTATGTAAGATGAAAGACATGGACAGATTTCCTAGTTTTTCCATAGAATGTAGTGAATCCCCCTTGTCATCTTATTTTATTTCATTAGACATTACAATGTTTAAACTTTTCTTTTAAGCATTTTTGATGATTGGAACCTATCTTGGTTAGTGGAAATGGCTTGGAATCTTTCAAATGGCTTGTCAACCTCTTTTTCTCTCCTCTTTTCACTTTTTAATCCATCTTTCAACCTAGATCCATCTTGGCTCTTGCTAGTAATATCTTTTGTTATGTTTATCTCTCTAGATCTCTAAAATAGTCTCTAATTGTCTAGAAAATATCCATAGTTTTGGAAAAATCAAGACTATATGGAAGTATTTTGTAATGTCCCTTTGCTAAAATGAAATTCAATAATAACTAATAATAAAAATACATATTTGATTTCTAATATTAAAAAATAGATTAGTTAATTTTATTAATGATAATGAATATATACATTATATTAATCAATATAATATAATTATACATTTATGATATTATAAGAAATAAAAATTAAGTGTTATCCCTATCCAACAAGCCTAGATGTTAACAATCTAGAGAAAATTAGAATTACATTAACAACACACTAACAATATGAAAAAAAAATTCAAATAAAAATTACAATGAATAATATTGGTCATACCGTCTAGGCTAACATAGCTACTAATAATATTCAAAAAATTATAAAAATTAGCATAACTCTACTTGGTCTTATAAATATCTCACACAGAGACAAAAATAACTAGTAGTGTGTAGCTACTATCAATAATAAACATGAACATTAAACCATAAAGATTGAACATAAGGCCATTACAACTACTATCAATAGAGAACCAAAAAAAACCCATGGCATTATATCCTTCCAACTCATTTGGTTTCATGCCTCTAGTTGATGTTGAATATCAACCCAATCCTTAAATTTTATATTTCTTTATATTTCCCCTCATCATTCAATCCTTTATTAGCATCTTCCTCTACAACAAACAAATATTTATGGTTGAGCTGTGCACCATCCTTGAGTTGAACTTGGAGATGATACCAATCTTATTGTTCAACTCCTTCACTTTGTCCATAAACTCATCATTCTTATTAATCTCATCTTAATTATGAACTTTTCATTTTTATCGGGTTCAATGCTCACTTTTTCTCCTCCCATAGCTAGTGAACTAGTTATTGGATTGTTAGTAGAGATGGAGATTGTTGGCACTATGATAATTGGAGAGATTGTTGGAGAGTGGAATTATTGCTAGTTATGTTTGACATTAATGATTTTTCATTGATGTCAACATATTTTCTTATCAAACTATATCCATACTATTGATTACTACAAAGATAGGTTTAGTGAAGACAATGTTTGATGCACTTGTGCTTGTGGTTGTTATGAGATGTTTTTTTGGTGACTCTACATGTTATATTTTCCATCAAATGTGTTTGTGAGATAATTTGGTAGAGTTATAGAGAATTTTTGAAGATTGATTGTTGTCAAAATTCACTAAACAATTGTTTTATATCATGGTTTGATATTTTGATCTCTGATTTTTGGTGGAGTAAAATTCTAGTCTATAATTCATGATACTTCATGGAGACTTGAAATTACATCTATATGCATATTTTCTTTTGAATTATTGGTTTAGAAGTTAATTTTCTTGTTAGATAGAGAAAGGTAATTTATTTTCTAGTTGACTTAGTGAAGATGTTTTTTTTTGGATTGTTATGATTATTTATTGGATGATAGCGTGTTAATTATTATTATAATATATTGTATATGTGTTCTAGTTGACACTTATAGAATCTCATTAGGTGATGCATTTGATTTTGTTATCAGGTCCCATATTGAGCCAACCTAATAACTATTTGGGACTTGTATAAGAAAGTGAATTCATTTGAGAATTCAAGATGTGTACTAGAGAGAGAATGATATGATGTGAAGATTAGAATGTGAGATTGTAAAGACAAAGACCAAAGTTGATTGATAAGAGGTATAAGTGGAATCTAATGTTATGTAAGTTAAATGAAGTGCATTGGTATCACCTTGATAATTTTGGTTAGTTTATTTTTATTGGATTATTCTCTATAGAAAATTATTGTTTTCTCTTTGCATTGTTTCCCTTGTTGTAATAAAGAATTGAACTCCAGGAAAGTGTATGGCATGTGCATTCCCCAATATACCTTTAATAGGTTTCTATATGTTCTAGTAAACCATCTTGTAGGTTTGATCCCCATTAGGGGTTTTCCCTTTACCAAAATTTCCTAAAGAAGAAACTATTGGTATTATGTGCTATGATGTTATTTTCTATGTTATACATTTAAGGTTTTAGATCTATTAAGTTATATATGTTTAATGTTTTGATTTTCTCAATACTATTGATCCTCCCCCCAAGTTATGTGGGGTTCCTAAAAATTGGGTTCAAAGCTCTTTGGTCCTATTTTTGAAGCTTAACCACTTGAGGAGATTTCTTAAGGCCTTCAAGTAGAATACTTTGAATTTTGATGGAACTAACCATGCACTATGGAAAGGAAGGATGATTACACAATTTATTTGAATGGGTATACAACATTATAATATTACAAAGGATTCTTACCAGATACTAAATCTTGAGAATACAAATGAAGCTCAGACAAGGAAGCCTTACTTGGTGTCTTAGTTGATATTGAATATACACATGTGATGGAACATGAGAGTGCTCATTATATTTAGATAAAATTAAATTACCTTATAAAGGTGACTAGTTTTTGAAACAAGAAAGGTTACAAAGTCTAAAAGAAAAGTTGGAATCTACAAGCATGAGTAAGGATGAGAACATCATGGCAGATGTCCAAAAGATATTCTTTTGGAATTAGAGTTGTTGGAGGAACCATTAAAAAAGATGAAATTATGCCAAATATTCTCACATCCTTGCCATCTTTATATGACATCAAGGTTGTTTCTATTGAGGAGATCATAGCTATTCAGATTGTGACAATAGAATCAATAGTTATTAACTTTTGAAATGATTACCTAAGGTAGACTTGATATTTAAAGAAATTGTTTGTAAAGAAAAGAATGAGATTGATTATGATAGTTCTACAAGTTCTACTAGTCCTGCAAGATTTGGTAGACATGCTAAGGAATGGGAAGAGAGGAAGAGGGAAGGAAGCAAGAAGAATTGGAACCCATATTTCGTAAGAGGCTATAAAGAGGTGAAGGTAGGTATGAAGGAAATTTGCCTCTATAATGTTTTACATGTAATAAGATTGGTGATTTTGCATCTAGATGTATGGAGAGAGTTCTGAAAATAAAGAGGGACATTTTTTTTTTTTTAAAAAGAATTTTAAAAAAGGGAAACAAATTATTTAAAAAAAAAAAAAAAAATTATGGAGGAGAGAGAAGGTGACAAAAATTAGAAGAAAAATATTTAAAAATAAAAAAATAAAAAATGGAGAAAAGAGGGAAAAAAGGCATTAATAGGTGGCATTATTAAATGTAAATTGTGGCTTGAGGGTTTAGCTAATGTGAGGGTTTATTTAATGTAACTTGCTAGTTTGACTTGTGGCTTGGTTTGGTATAAGTAGAGGGTCATGCCTTGTCATTATTAATCATCCATTTTGGAGAAGAGGATGTGGAGGAGGAGCAAACTTTGAAGAGCTCATAGTTGTGGCTTGGAAAACAAGGAGATTGCTCGGTGGGCTTGCCAACACAAGTTGAGATCTTCCTTGGAGGTTTCTACTAGAGTTTGGATATGGAATAGCTAGAGTTGGGATTGGATCTTGAGGGATCTTGCATAATTACTATTATAATTTCTTATGTATTTGGGTGTAACCTAGAAGACCTTACAACTAGGCATGTTGGATGTAAATCTTATGATTATATTATTAGAACTGGCATTATTTTGGATCTAAATATATGTGTTATTCTTATTCTTCTATTGTGTACTTATTTTTTGGGGGCTAGGACATCTCTTTTGGGGATTCTCCAACCTTGCACTATGCCAGATAATATTAGAGCATAGTTGTTCCTAAGCGTATAGACAGATCCCCAGAGTTGAGGCAATTTGTACTAGGACCTAAGGTTGGAGAAGTTGATCTAAGAATATCTTGATCTAGTTAATATTTTGGTGGATTTTTCTTTCTAGAGTCCTAGATAACTTGGCTGTGAGGTGGCAGATTCTGGTTCTATCTTACAATTTTAGAGGACTTGTAGATGAATCGATGGATGTGAAGATTGAAGGTTGATCTTGTTGGGGCATGATTATAGAGAGTTTGTTTGGTGTGTATTGTAGATCTGTGTTCCTAGACTTGTGATTTGTTCCTAGTTGTTTGTGCAAGGTGGTAAGTTGTGATCTAACTTGCAAACAATTTGGGTTTGTCACAAGGTGTATGGGAAGGATTTGTTGTAGAGGGTTTGGGAAGATATTGGATGATGTCTTTGAGGATATTGGACCTTGGGATGAATGTGAATCTCCATGATGTGGTGGAGAAGAGGCTTTCTAAGATGTCATCTCGGTTGGAAGCTAGATTAACTGGTCAAGCTAAGTAAGGGATGGTTGAGTTTTGTAGATGTTTATGGAGTTGGAGTCTACAAATTTGAAAGAGACTGGTCTGGCCAGTTAAAAGAATTGCCTGTAAGAGAAGATGGCATAACAAGGTTATAGAGGAGGTAAAAAAGGTATGTGAGGTTGGTTTTGATCAGTTTGTGGAGTTTGATGTGAAACCTATAGAGCAATTGGCGGTTTTTGCTAAAATACTTGAGCTTTCCAGGGAGATTTCTAATCTTGTTAATGTTGAGGTTGAGATCGATTTTCATGATTAGTTTTTTTGTGTGTGAAATAGAAATTGTAGAGCACTTGGTCATTGATAATCAAGTTGTTGTGGATGTGGAGTTGAATTTTTTTGGTGTAGGTTCACTATTTGCTAATGTGGATAAGGATCTACATGATACTGCAAATCTGTGTTCATTATTTCTTGATGGTTGACATGGTAGAGCATTTACATGTTGCTTTGAACTTACATGTTTTTGAAATGGATTTCATGTTTGAAAATGTTATCATGGTTGGTCATGATCAGTTGTAGAGATTGTTGGTAAACATTATATTCAGTTTGTTCTTGGGAATGAGCATGCTGATTAGGTTACTAAAATTCATTTGATTTTTATGTTTGAGTAGAGATTTGTTCTCTTGTCCTTGATGTATTGGAAGCTTTTGGTGAAGATGAAGATGGTTGTAGATATTTCTTTTCGTGTCCAAGTGTGGGACACACTTTTTCTATCTACCTGGGGAGTCTGACGTAGGAGCAATCTACATTAGAAAATAAACGAGGACATAATTTCAAAAAAAAAAATTAAAAATAGATGGAGGAGAGAGAAAGTGACAAAAAATATTTAAAAATAATAATAGAGAAAAGAGGGGAAAAAGGAATTTAATAGGTGGCATTATTAAATGTAACTTGGGGCTTGAGGGTTTATTTAATGTAACTTGCTAGGTCAACTTGTGGCTTGGTTTGGTATAAGTAGAGGGCCATGTCTTGTCATTATTAATCATCCATCTAGGAGAAGAGAATGTGGAGGAGGAGTGAACTTTGAAGAGCTTGTAGCTGTGGCTTGGGAAATAAGGATATTAATTGGTGGACTTGCGAGAACAAGTTGAGATCTTCCTTAGAGGTTTCTACCAGAGTGTGGATCTAGACTAGCTAGAGTTGGGATTGGATCTTGAGGAATCTTGTAGAATTACTATTGTAATTGTTTATGTATTTGGTCATAACCCAAAAGGCCTATACTAGGTCATGTTGGATGTAAATCTTGTGATTATATTATGAGAATTGGAATTTTTTTGGATCTAAATATCTATTTTATTATTATTCTTCTATTATGTGCTTATTTGTTGGGGGCTAGGACATCTCCTTTGGGGATTCTCCAAACTTGTGTTGTGTTAGTTCCTAAACATAAACCAAAGAATTTTAAGCCTGGATATCACAAGATATATGATTATGCTACTAGTAAAGGTGCTACTAATGATCAATCTAAAAACAACAAGGAAGAAATCATTTTTTATTGCTATTGAGGATGAATCCCCTATTATTGAAGAGATAGAGAAGAAGGATTAATGGAAAATAAATAGTGGATATTCACACCATATGAAGGTGATGTGAATAGATTTGTAAAGATTGACAAATATAATGGTGGTGTTCCTAGATTTGGTGACAATACTCCTTGTTTGATTAATGGAAGAAGTTCAACTACTCTTGATGGTAAGAATAATATTGATAATATTTTATTTATTGATGGACTAAAGCATAATATTTTGAGTGTTGACCAATTATCTGAAAAAGGTTACAATATGCAATTCAAGAATGGAATATGAACTATTAAAAATGATTCAAGAATTGAGATTGCATCAAGAACAAAGACCACAGGTAATGTATTTCATTTAAAATAGTCTAGAATAGATTTTTGGTTGTAAATATTGATAATAGGTAGTTATAGCATACAATATTTTGTCACATAAATTTTGATAACGTTGTAAAAATTAGTGCTACTAATATTGTAAGAGATTTGCCAAAGTTGAAAAAACTTGCTAGAATATTATACAAGGAATACACAATGGGGAAACAAGCAAGAGCTACTTTCAAGAACAAGACATATATCGCTACTGATATTTCATATTTGGCTCATTAATATCTTTGTGGTCCAACTAAGATAAGGACTTGGTATGGTGAGAGATATTTTTCCTTAATCGTTGATGATTATTCTAGAGTGATGTGGGTTACATTTTTAAAAGAAAATCAAAATCCTTTAAAAAATTCAAGATTTAGAGCCAAAGTTGAGATTATGGTTGTAATGAAGCTAAAATGTTTGGGATTTGATCATGGTGGAGAGTTTACTTCTATAGAATTCAATGCATATTGTAAAGAACATGGAATAAGGAAACATGTGTTTTCTCCTAGAACTCCATAGTAAAATGGGATAGCAAAGAAAAGGAATAGGTTAATCCTTGATACTACAAGGGTTATGATGTTGGAAGGAAAAATACTACATATTTATTGGAGAGAAGTTATTGCTACTATAGTTTACACAATGAACAAATCTCAAATTAAGTATGGTATTGGTAAGACACCTTATGAACTATGGTATGGTTGCATTCCTAATGTTAAGTATTTTTCATTTTTTGGAAGCAAATGCTACATTAAGAGAGATGATGAAATAGGAAAGTTTAATCCTAAAAGTGATGAAGGAATATTTCTTGGTTATTCTACTAAGAGAAGAGCCTACCAATGGTATAGTCAAATATTAAAGAATTTTTTTGAGAACTCTAATATGAAAGTTGACAAAGGATTGCAGATACATAAGAGATTTTGTGATAATGAATCAAATAATGATAAGATAACCAGTTACAAATCATAAGAGTAAAATCAAAGTCAAGAGGGCTTGAAGATTAAATTGTTGGTGATAAGAATCAAGGAGTTATGACTAGAATAAAAATTGATAGAGTTGAAATTTGTTTGATTTCATAGGTAAAGCCTAAAATTGTTAATTAAGATTGAAAATATGATAATTGGATTAAAGTTATGAAAGGATTATTAGATAATATTGAGAAGAATATGACATGGATCTTAGTTTCCAGACCTAGAGACAAAAATATTATTATGACTAAATGGGTTATTTGGAACAAGTTGAATGAAAATGGTGAAGTGGTTAGAAATAAAGATATATTGGTTTGCCAAGGATGTTCACAAATGGAAGGCATAGATTTTGATGATATACTTGCACCAATTGATGAATTTGAAGTTTCTAGAATGTTTATTTCTTATGTTGCTTACAAGAATTTCAAGGTATATCAAATAGATGTTAAATCAACATTTCTAAATGGAGATCAAGAGGAAGAAGTCTATGTTGAACAAAAGGATGGTTTTACACTCGATAATCAGAAGGACATAATTTACCAATTGAAGAAAGCTTTATATAGATTAAACAAAGCCCCTAGAGTTGCGGATGCAAGATTGGACTAACATTTATTGAAGCTTGGATTTAATAAAGGTATTATAGATGATAATTTTTACTACAAGATTAATTCTAAAAGCATTTTGATTGTTGAAGTCTTTGTGGAAGATATCATTTTTTGTGGTGATGATGAGATGAGTTCAAATTTTTCTAATTAGATACAAAAGAAATTTGACATGTCTATGATAGGTGAGACTTTTTTTTCTTATTTTGCAAATTACTCAAACTGGGATACAAATTTTCATATCATAGAGAAAGTACATCTAGGAACTATTGAATAAATTTGGAATGGAAGAATCAAAGCCAATTGGAACACCAATGGTTAAAGGTTATAAATAAAGAAAGGATGATGAATCTAAGAGCACTAATCATACCATATACATATCTATGATTAGAAGTTTGTAATACCTGATATATCTAATGCAATTGGAATTTATGTTAGATGTCAAGTTGATCTAAAGGATTCTCATGTGGCTGCAACTAAAATAATATTTAGATATTTGAAAGGAAAAATAGATTATGGGTTATAGTTTGACAAAGATGATGCTTTTTCACTTCATGTATATATTGATGTGGATTGGGTCGATAATATTGATGAGAGAAAGAGTACTAGTGGAGGAGCATTCTTCTTAAGAAAAAGATTAGTTTTATGGTTGAGTAAAACACAAGATTGAACTTCTTAATCTATCATCAAAGCTAAATATGATGTAAGATAATAGAGTTATTTATCATGAAAAAAATACTATTCATTGTGATCATTCAAATGCTATTAATATTTCAAATAACCTTATGTTACATTCAAGGACAATGCATATTTCAATCAAGTATAATTTCTTGAGAGAGTAGGTGAATGAGAAATAAGTGAAGCTAGACTATGTGGATACTAACAAATAGATTGATGACAATAATTAGATCTTTAAAAATCTCTAATTGAAGGAAGACTTCGAATATATTAGAGATATAATTTTGGTGATAGCCCCTCCTTTTCAAAATTGATTGATGTAGGATGCCATCAATCTAATGTTCTTAGTTTAATTATCCTACATCTAGACTTGATAATTTTGGGAGATGGTCCTAAGAGGGAGCAATTGTATAGTTGTGTATTTGACTTATTGAGTTATGCAAAGGTTGTGTTGGACCTTCTTTATTTATGTCAAATGAGGAGAGAGAGTCATGTAAAAAGTAGTGTAATTAGATTAATCAGACAGTCATGGGAGAGGAAGTCATGAAGAGAAGTTACTTTTCACATTAAATATTTTTCACATCATATATTTCCGTCAATACCAAAGGGGAAGATTGTTGGACTGTTGCTAGATATGGAGATTATTAGGAGAATGTTGGGATTTTGATCATTAGAGAGATTGTTGGAGAGTGGAAGTTTTTATCATTAATTTTGGCATCAATGTTTTGTCATTGATGTCAATATATATGTTTATTAGAGCATACTCATACTATTGAACAATGCATAAATAGGCTTAGAGGAGATGCATTTTGATGCACTTGTGTTTTTGGTTGTTATGTGATGTTGTTTTGTGACTCTACATGATATGTTTTCCGTTAGATGTGTTTGTGATATGATTTAGTGAAATAATTGAGAATTTTATGAAGACTAGTTACTATCAAAACTTATTGAAGTACTTTTTAGAGAGTGGTTCAATGTTTTGATCGATAAGTTTTAGTGGAGCAGATTTATAATTCAGGATACTTCATGGAGACATGAAAGTATATTTATCTACAAATTTTATTGAGTATTATTGGTTTGGAAGAACTAGTTTTATTATTGGACAAAGAAAGGGAATTTATTTTGTAGTTGACATAGTCTGGAAACATGTTGTTTGGATTATTATGATTATCTATTAGATGATGCATGTTAACTTTTGTTATAATATATTTTATATGTATTTTAGATGGAACTTATATAATCACATTGGATGATGTAATTTATTTTGTTATTATGTCTCATATTTAGCCGACCTAATAAGTGTTTGAGACTTTAATAAGTGAAGTCATCTGAGAATTTAGGATATGTACTTGAAAGAGATTGTTATGATGTGAAGATCAGGACTTGAGATTGAATTAAGGACAAAGATCAGAGTTAATTGAGAAGAGGTATGAGTGAAATATAATCTTATGCACTTCAAAGGAGTTTTATTGGAGTAGTTGACACTTTTGGTTAGTTCATTTTAGTGGATTGGTGTCCATGGTGTACTTTTGTTCACTCATTGGGTTGTTTCTATTATTGTTGGATTGTTGTGTAATTAGGGTTGTTTCCCTTGTTGTAATAAAGAAGTGACTTCATGCAAGTTCTTGAATGTATGTGCATTCCCTATTATACCTTTAAAGAGTTTAGATTCACCATATTTACTGGGATTTTTTTCCCTTAACTAGGTTTTCTTCAAGAACAAAATATTGGTGATTTGCTTTGCTTTACATTTAAAGTTTTAGATATATCAAGTTGTAAACATTTTAATGTTTTTATTCTCTCATTAATTATTCATCACCCCATTTGTGTGTGGTGCATCTTTATTCCTAAGACTAGTATCAATCACTATGTCAACATTTCTAAGATTAGGAATCTATCAACAAAATTATATATGAAAAAATACCATAAAAAGTTCATTTGAATGAGGCAATAATTACTCTGCACTCTCTAAAAATCACCTAGCTTGTCAAGAATATGTGCTTATGGGGAAACCTTGTACATAAATGAATAACAAGAATTTTGTAGATTGCCAACTCTTTCCCAAAATCAATGTTGAAAATTTTAATCCTTGTAATCATGCCAAGGTGATGGTGAGCATCAATATCCAAGAAAATTAATAACATATTTAATAATAACAATTAGAATTATATATCAAGGGTATATAAAAGATATTTGATATAGATTACAATGTAAAATTTTATTTATTTATCATGGGAGAATCATAAATTATTTCACATCATTGAAGATATAATACTAACATAAGAAAATAATAGAAAACTATTATATATGGATTAGTTATGAAATGGATGTGGGGGGGAGAATAGGGAGTGTGTGTGTGTGTGTGTGTGGGTATGCACACATATGTGTATATGGTGTGTGTGACTATGTTTGGTCACATGTGGGTGTATACAAGTGCTTGTGTATGGATGTACTTGTGTGTGTGCATGTCTGTGTGTATGCGTGTGTTTGTGTGCATCTGCATGTATTTGTGTGCATGTGTATATGCATGTGTACATGAGTATGTTTGTGTGTGTCTATATGTATGTGTGTGTGCGCGCGCGCATGTGTGTACACGTGGATGTGTATGTGTGGAAAAATGGTAATGAATTCTATTTATTAAAATACACTCAAAATATATTAAATATTATTTAGTGGATACACACATGTGTGTTGGTGTGTTAATGACCTATTAATAATAACAAAATCAAAATTATATATCAGATATGCTAGAGATATAAATATATACCTCTAATATATGAGATAGAAATATATATACTTAGTTAATTTCTTACTCACTTGTTAATATCATCAAGAGGATATGTTGGTTTTTTCAGAGATGCAGTTATTCCTCATGATGTAAGAGCAAACTCTAAAGATTGAGGTAAGGATGTATATAAAAAATCCCTAAAGACATTGTTTTAAAATAGGTTTTGCATATATGTGCCACAAATGCCTAAGAGAGCCTACTCACAAATGGTTTCCAAATGCCCATGGAGAAGTAATTCCCCATTCTCCTCAAGGTTGTTGATCAGGAGGAAAGTAAGGAATTAGAGCTTAAGTATGTGTTACAAACTAGTGATTATTTCTTAATTTGGTATAAATGCATAGAAATATATGTTAATCCTTCACAATTGACATTCTCCTAGTAAGTAATATCATGACATTCTCTTGGTAGGGAACATCACAACCCAAACTCTAGTTGGGAATTTTATAGTAAATTAAGGTCCTAGTTGGTGACATTAAATATGTTTAATTTTATTTGTACTATTTATTTCATGTATGTATTTAATAGATTTTATTAGATTTCTCACTCTTGGGTTTTAAAAATTATCTCAAGTACAAACTTGGGCTCTTCCCAATTCTTAATCTTTTTTGTTAGTCTATACGAGATTATAGTGTGTCACATAGATGTCCATATGCCATGATAGCATCTTCAATGAATACACTCAGGCGTGGACCAAGAACTCCCGACCATTTATACTTTCAGTTTATGTAGTTAAAACATTATTTTTCTTTATCTAAATTAGATACCTTCAATAGTTTAGTAGATATGTGAATACATGTTGTGAAATTATATCTCAAAGAAACATAGTTTTCTTTCTATAGGGTTGGATTTAATCCATTAAAAAAGGCTATCCTTTATTGTATCTTCATTGTAAGACACAACTAATAAGGGTCAACGATGCCTTCACAATGTTCATAGTTAGGAATTTTCAAGGTGGGACGAAGTAGAGGTTATCCAAGAAGGAAATCAAGGCAGTAAGTAATATGTCTCTTGGTTCATTTAATTTTCCACTTTTACATTCATAAGACTATTGATATTTGTAGGCCCAAGTTACTGATAGCCAAAGTATCCCAACGAATAGTATGTTTTGCTAGAACTTTCACCACAATGATTTTATTTAGATAAGGAAATTAGGAAGAGAAATAAGCACAAGATTAACTAACCTATAATTGTTGGGATGGGAGATAAAATCTTCTCTATTACTCCATGTGTGAAATTCAAGGAGACAAGACAATGTGTTTGTCAGTCCAAACTCCTTTCAACATTATATAACTATATCCATTAGTGAAGCCAAGGGTAGAATTTGCTAGAGAATTCTAACACAAGTATGAATGAGAAGATGATTGGTGAATCATGTCAATGATTATGAGGTTTAAAGATAATTATTATCAAGGATGAATGTCAAGAAAATTAGGTTATATGAGTTTTCCCAAGTTCCCAATCAAGATCAAGATGATGGATATTACATACAAAAAAATGATTATGAAAAGGTAAAAGATAAGAAGTTTCTTACTATGGATTTGTCTCAATAATTTTTCATTCATATAAAGGCCATATCCTAGTCAGTATTGCATGAGAGGGATATAACATTTGGAATACATGTGAGAAATGGATGACAAAAAGTCCACTATCATCTTATAGGAGATTTAGAATCATAGTCATCAAAAGAGAAATGAGATAAGGAGGGAGATGGAGGTTTTTAGCCTAACAAGAAAATAAAAGAAGAGGAAAAATAGAAGAAGAAAAAGGCATCAATGAGAAAAAAAATCCCATAGAAAAGTCAAGGAAATTGAGAGACTCAAGAGGAATAGGTCTTCTATAGTCATTGAGGAGGCTAATACTACATCTAATACAGACACAATGTTGCTTCCTCTAAATTCACTTGCTTCCACCTTTACCCCACTCCCAATTGTAGTTACCAAGTCATCATGCATAGCCACTAAGCCTACACTTCCCACCATTTCTAAGAATGTTTTGTTACCTAATCCATTACTAAAACCAACCATAAAGATCATTGCCATAGCCACCACCATTCTTGACATCTTCAAATATTCATTAGAGAATGCAAGCCCTCTTCTTAGATCTATGACACATGGGGAAGCTCCTCCATGGGATACAATTCCACTCCCTGTAGTGACCCTTACCAACAGGCCACTAAAAAAAAACCCTAAATTTAATACATTACTGAAAGTATATTGCTGAATTAAGAAATTTTACTAAAATAACTTATGTAAAATAGTGCCAATGTATTCATTCAATGATCACCAAATTTTTTTTTACATTTGATATGCAATTTTCAACACTGAAACATTATGACATGGCACATTACAGACAAACCCTAACTAGCTGTATACAATTGAGAACTTGTCACAACTACAAACTGAAATGAAGAACCTGGATTGATCAAATACTGGAGACTGACTGCAGAAGATTATATGGTGAAAGTGCAACTCAACTTGAAACTCCAAACCAGCAATTAAGCACAAGTGAAAGGACTAAAATATCCTTCCCACAGTTGCAATAATTCAGGTGATCTTTCACACCCTCAAAATTGTGTACCAATTGAGAGTTTTTGTTCTCAATGGCAAATTGTGACTACTTGCAGAAACCCTAGGCTCCACAACCCACATAAGAAAAAATCAATAATAAATCTCGATGATAGAAAATGAGCCCTCAATGCCTATTTATTCTTTTTTTCTCAATAGGTCATCCTCCTTTTTAATTTTTTCTCTGCTTCTTCTAGCAACCTCTAGAAGATTGTTTTATTTAATGACTTTATAAAATATATCACTTTATTAAGTTAATAATTAACTCCTCCAAAAATAGGGACATTACAGGTCTGTCCCTCCTAAAATTGCTTGGCCTCAAGTAATCTTAATGCTGGATGCTGCAAAATCACTTCTCCCTCCCAAGTAGCATCTTCAATAGGTAAATCTTTCCACTTAACCAAATACTCTCTGATTACTCTCTTGTGAAGCTGCTTCTCTCTAATATCCAAAATGGATTCTGGCACTAAGATTAGTTTCCCCTCATCATCCAAGGGAGGTAATATTGCAGAATGCATTACATTCTAACCCAATGCCTTTTTGAGGTGTGATACATGAAACACATTGTGCACTCTACTATCTATGGGAAGCTCCAACTCATAAGCCACCTCACCCACTTGCTTGATGATCCTGAATGGTCCATAATAGCGTGGCTTGAGTTTCTTTGCACCACTCTTCTTGAGAGTGGATTGCTTATATGGCTGCAACATGAGGTAAACCATATCATTTACCTCAAAACTATGCTCATTCCTCTTCTTGTCTGCATACTCCTTTTGCTGGTTTTGAGCTCTAGCAATGTTGTCTCTGAGAGTAGCAACTATGTCCTTATTTTCCTGCAATAGTTCACCTACATGGGGTACTCGACTGTCTCCCAAATTTTTTTTAAGAAACTAGGTGCCTCATAACCATAAAGTGCCATGAAGGGTGTCATTTGTATAATCATATGATATGTAGTATTGTAACAATACTCACAGAGATATATCCATCTGACCCAAGCTTGTTGTTGATCTGCCACACAATTCCTCAAATACCCTTCCACCCATTTGTTTACAATATTCATTTGACCATTGGTCTATGGGTGATAACTGATGCTAGGTGTAAGCTTAGTGCCACACAACCGAAATATCTCCTGCCAAAAGTGACTCATGAAGCACCTGTCCTTGTCATTCACAATGCTCTAAGGAAAACCATGTAATCTAAAAACCTCCTTGAAGAAGACCTCTACCACCTAATTTGTTGAGTATGTAGTAGCGATAGGGAAGAAGTGAGCATATTTTGTTAGCCTATCCACCACCACATAAATACAATCACACCCCTGGGCCTTGGGCAAGCCCGTGATAAAATCCATAGAGATGCACTCCCACTTTCTATCAAGAATAGGAAGTGGTTGTAGGAGCCCTGCTAGATAAGTGTGCTCTTCTTTATTCTACTGGAAAACATGACACTCACGCACATACTGCAAAAAATCAACCTTAAGTCCCTTCCAAGTGAACCATTCTCATACTAACTTGTAAGTCTTGAAATACCTAGGATGGCCTGTTGTATGTGAATTATGGAATGCTCTCAAAATCAACTGCTTCACTTTCGATCCTGGGACTAAGTAAATCCCATTCTTATAAATGATCAAATCATTTATGAGAGTGTATATTGTGTCAATTTTTGTTCCCTCCACTATAGCAGAGGCCCACATGTCTTTGGCATATTCTGCTACAATCAATTGTCACTAATCCTCTGATATTTGAATCATAGAAGTGAGGTGTGGCCTATGGGATAAAGCATTTGCAACAATATTCTATGTCCCCTTAACATATGTGATATCAAAACATATGCCTATAACTTACTCAACCACTTCTGTTGATGATCATTCAGGTCCCACTGTCCCAAAAAGTGCCTCAAACTATTATGATAAGTTTTAATACAAAAATTGCTACCCACAAGATACTGTCTAAATTTGGCCAAGGCATGCATGATGGCCAACATCTCCTTATCATATATGCTGAATGATCTCTCAGGCCTTCTGAGTTTCTTGCTCTCATAAGCTATAGGATGCTTGTCCTGCATGAGTACAACACCAACTCCCTCTCCAAAAGCATCATATTGAAGCTCAAATGGCTTCGTGAAATCAGGCAATGCTAATACTAGGCATGTAGTCATTATTTCCTTGAACTGCATAAAACAGTCTTGTGCCTCCCGAGTCTACACAAATCCCCCTTTCTTCAACAAATCTGTCATGGGTGTTGCATGTCGTGAGTAGCCATTGACAAACCTACGATAAAATTCACATAGACCAAGGAACCCCCTTAACTGTATAAGGTTCTCTAGTAGTGGCCAATCAACAATAGCATGAATCTTTTCAGGATCCATTCGAACTCCTTCTACACTAATGATGTGCTTAAGATACAACAGTTCTGTCATCCCCAAATCACATTTGGACTCCTTAGCATACAAGGACTCCCTCTGTAAAATGCTCAATACTATCTCCAAGTTCTCTAAATGTTCCTACCATGTCCTGCTATAGATCAAAATATCATCAAAGAATACAAGCAAAAATTTCCTCAACTGATTGTGAAAGACCTTGTTCATAGTGGACTAAAAAGTGGTAGGTGCATTAGTCAAACCAAAAGGCATGATTACAAACTCAAAATGCCCACAATGACATCTGAAAGCAGTTTTTTCAATATTCTGCTCTTGAACTCTGATTTGGTGATAGCCTGATCTCAAATCAATTTTTGTGAAATAACAAGCCCCATGCAATTCATCTATCAGCTCATCAATGTGTGGGATGAGATACTTTTTCTTTATAGTTCTCTTATTCAACACTCTATAATCAATACACATTCGTAGAGTTCCATCCTTCTTTTTTACCAAAATAACAGAAGATGCAAAAGGTGACTTACTTGGTCTGATGTGTCCCATTGCTAGCAACTCCTTGATGGTCCTCTCGATCTAATCTTTGATTCACTTTGGGTGCTGGTATGGTGTGATCATGACAAGCTTAGTGCCTTCCTCCAGCTCAATAATGTGCTCTATACCTCTGTCTGGTGGCCTACTTGGTGGAATCTCACTAAATACCTTCTCATACTTGATTTTCAATTTTTGAATATCTAGATGATATTTAGTCTTATGTTGCTCCTCCTGGGTAGGCATCAAGGCACATATTGCCATCCACTCTATATTATTATGCTTGGCTAATTTCTCCAACCGCCTAAATGAGATAGTCCTGACATCACCATTACAGATAGCCTTTAGCAAATGAGTCTTGCCATCCACCACAAATTGTATCTCCATATCCTCCAATCTCAAGGTAACCTCCTTCAAAGAATGTAGCCACTACATCCCAAGTACTATGTCCATGTCACCCATGTTGACTACATGATAGTCTACCTTAAACTCATAGTTGTTTAGGTGCAAAGGTAGATCTCACACCATCCTATCACAACAAAGAGTATATCCATCGGCTACCTTCACTCTTAGTCCCTCAAACTCCTCAGTAATGAGTCCATGGCTCTCCACAAATCATGCATCAATGAAATTATGCGTCACACCTGTATCCAAAAGAGTAATAACCTTATGTCCTGCCAAGACTCCCCAAAATCTGAAAGATCCCTCTCTTTGAATACTAGACAAACGTGCCTCCTGTAACTGTAGCTCTGGAGCCTCTTTTTTCTCAGCACTATCTACCTCTTGTTCAACCTCTACCTCATTAGGATCCTCATCATGGTGCTCTAAGATGTCTGAATCCGAACCTTTATAATAAGCCCACATCACCTAGTTTGCCTTCCCCTTAGGCCTCATAGGACAATCATGACCAAACTCATAGCGACCTTTGCAAAAGAAGCATAGCTTCTTCCTACGCAGGTCATTAAGTGTTTCCTTATCCCAAGGTGCAGCTAGCTTGCCTTTTGAGTCACTAACTTTCTCTTTACCCTTGTTGAATTCCCCTTTGTTATCTCTAAATGATGAAGAACCCTTTGAACTAAACCGGTTTGTTGGACCTACAAGTTCCATACTGTAGGCTTTCTTCATGGCTTCTTGTAATGTAGGAGGATCAAAGGCTTTTACCCACCCCTTGAGTGGTTTAGTTAATCCCTCTGTGAATAAAATGACTAGCCTCCTTTCTGAAATGTCAGGAACCATCATTGCAAGCTTCTAGAAGTCATTGATAAATTGTTCTAAGCCTCCTGACTATCTCAACTGGGCTAACTCCTAGAAATAAACTTCAAGATTTTTTTTTATCAAACCTTTCTATCAATCTATCCACAAACTCCTGATAAGAGGTTACCTGATTGTGTTGCAATGTGATCATGCCATGTGTCCACCAATCATGTGCTGCCCTATCTAAGTGTAAAGTGACATACTTGAGTGCTTCAAATTATGTCATAGTCTTTAGAGATAGGAAAGTGTCTACCTTATGAATCCAAGCACAAGCAATCATTTTTCCACTACCATCAAATGTGGGTAGTACCAACTTGTTGGTGACTTGTTGCAACTCAATGTGTTTATTTGCTTGCTTCTGCTTGGCAACTCTGTAGTTCAAGTACCTATCAAAAGTCCATCCATCTTGTACATATCCTGGTAATGAATCCCACTCATTCCTTGCTTGTCAAACTTCATCTACAATATCTGTTACCATAACATCAGGTGTGTGCGCTAGAGTTTCTTCCCTGAATGTAGGATGTGTGGGTCTATTAGTTGTTCTAGATCGTGCCCTATGTTGTGATTCTGCTATGCTCCTGTCATCCTGATCATTATTATGATTATTTCTCCTATTTTCCCCAATCAAATGTTGCATCATAACTATCATTGCCTGTGTACTTGCCTCTATTGACTGTAGAAGCCTCTCTTGATGCTGTAAAGTCTCATCATCATGCATAGTTCTGGGTGGGCTTTGAGAATTTCTCTCAACCATATTCTCAATTATGTTGGTTCTTTTGTAAACTAAATTGGCTGCATAAAACCTATTAGGCTAGTAGGAAACCACTCTGATACCACTGTAGTGACCCTTACCAATAGGCCACTAAAAAATTACCCTAAATTTAATACATTGTTGAATTAAGAAATTTTTCTACTTAAATAACTGATGTAAAATAGTGCCAATGTATTCATTCAATGATCACCAAAATGTTTTTACATATGATATGCAATTTTCAGCACTGAAACATTATGACATGGCACATTACAAACAAACCCTAACTGGTTGTATACAATTGAGAACTTGTCACAACTATAAACTAAAATGAAGAACCTGGATTGATCAGATACTAGAGACTGAATACTGAAGATGATATGGTGAAAGTGCAAATCCACTTGAAACTCCAAACCAACAATTAAGCACAAGTTAAAGGACTAAAATATCCTTCCCATAGCTGCAATAATTCAGGTGATCTTTCACACCCTCATAAATTGCATACCAATTGAGAGTTTTCGTTCTCAATGGCCAATTGTGGCTACTTGAAAAAACCCTAGGTTCCACAACACACATAAGCAAAAATCAATAATAAATCTTGATGATAGGCAATGAGCCCCAATGCCTATTTATTCTTTTTTTCTCGATAGGTCGGCCTCCTTTTTAATTTTTTCTCTACTTCTTCCAGGAACCTCTAGAAGATTGTTTTATTTAATGACTTTATAAAATATATCACTTTATTAAGTTAATAATTAACTCCTCCAAAAATAGGGACATTACACTCTCGTGACTTGAATGTCCAAAAAAAATAGTGAAGAATGTTCTAGAAGAGAAAATGTATGAGAAAGAAAGAAGAAATAAATAAATACCACACATAGGGATATATTAGTTTACATTCTTACTAAAGAAGACCAAGAGAACATGTAAATAAAGCTAGGACAAAAAGGAGATGAAGTAGAGTTACACACTAAGATACTTTCTCTCAAGGAATGTGAAAATCAATGAAGATGAACCACTATTGAAGGGAAACAAGAGGGAACATAAAGGATAGAGAAGGTTGTTGGGTATTCAAATTGTAGATCAGGAACATCCTAATCAACCATATGTCCTTGGTCATAGAGGAAAATGACAAAGAAATGATTATAAGACCACCTCTTTTGAGCTTGGAAGCACTATTTGCTCAAATAGGTTATCCAAATGAGAAGAATAAAGAAAGGGAATACTCTAAGATAACAAAGGTCATTAATCATAATAGGGTACTTCAAATGGCTTTTCCAAGAAAAAAAAATTAATGAAAAATCAAGCACTGCTATCTATTACATTATGACCATTAATATAGGGCCTACCACTAAGGAGAAATAATTAATGAATTCATAAATAATATGGAGGACCTAATCAAAAGGTTCAAACATGAAGAAGAGATCAAAAGGAGGTAAAATGCTTAAGTGGAAGGAGCAACAACTTACTTAAAAGATCTATTGGGACAAATTCAATAGGAAGAAGGTATTTTCATGCCTCATATGGTATTCTCTCAAGGATTAGTTGAAGAGTTGGAATCAATGAAGTCCATAGCCCAGACTACCACTAAATGGTTGGATAAGTTTATTGAAGGAGTTGATGTACTAGATGGAATTGAAAATAGATTCATGGAATGTAATAGATATCTTTGATATTTTGCATCCATAGAAGCCTCTCATAAGTAGATTATGTTAATCTCATATTGGTTTTGACATATGAGTGACAATGTACTTAAGTCATTTACTTAGTTCATCCCGAACAAGTAATACATGTTGAGCATAAATTGTCAGATATTATATGTCGAGCAATAACTATTCAGTGTAAGCCAAGTAACTAGTAATTGGTGAGTCACTCAAGTGCCGAGCAGATGGTATGTGTTGAGCTATTCATATGTCAAGTGACCAGTGGACGTTGAGTCATTTAGAGGCCAATTTAAAACATTGAAGTTGTAGTTGATGCTAAGCATCAGGGACTTCAAGTGTCAAGTTACACAGTTTTGACATAGATGTTTGTGATGGCACAAAATTTTATGTAAACTATTTTTGGGCCGATTTAAGGATTGTTTTATGATCTTTGATGATAAGGACAAATATTAATTGTGAATCCCTATGCATTACATGAGGTAAGGTTTAAGTGGCAATATGGGTGAATCACTACCGTTGATTCATACCTAACCCTAAGTCACCTAGGTCTTCTTAAGGAAGAAAAACCCTAAAAATTTTAGCACAAATAGAACATGCATGGTGATTAAAGTGTTATGAATTAAGTTACATTGCATAATTAGTTAAAGGAGAAAAAAGGAAAGGAATGAGAGAATAGTAGAGATACATCTAATCAGAAAGGATCAAGTATACATCAAGATAAAGGTGATCTAACATCAAGCAACAAAGTGTAAACTAAAAGATCATTGTTGAGACATTCTAATAGGCGAATCAGTTAAATCTCTTAATAGAGTAATCTTGACAAGCTATTGTAAATCCTTTAACAGGGTGCTTACTTCATTCTAAGTTAAAGTCCTTCTACCAGGCAGACCTTTCATAGGGTAGATCATATTTCATGATCAAACACTGTAACCTTCATTGGATACACTTTATTACTATAGTAGTGAAGATTTGTGGGTGCCATCCCCACCCCAATTTTACCTTCTCCTTAGAGGGTTTTAGGGTAACCAAATATCTTGTGTCATACATGTGTTGAATATTTTACTTTCATGCCATGGATGTATATGCTTAATTTGGTATTTCAGTTTATATGCATAAGTTGTGAGATGGATGTGTGGTGAATAGTTTTAGAGGTTGAAAATTTTAAGTGTTGATTCACCAACACCGCCCCCCTACCCAGAGTTTACTTTCCTATTGTATTTCTAATAGATTGATCTCACAACAACACAAAAACAAGACTACTTACATGCCTTATTCAGAATCTAAGCAAAAATATGAACAAATAAAAAATCCTAGAACTTCATAAATGAAGAAAATCACATAATGGTACCATGTCATGATCTTCAAGAAAGAGATAGCTAGGGAGATTTGAGGAGAAATTGTTGAATGTAATAAATTTGTTCATTACTTCTAGGATGTGTATTAAGAATCTCTCAAATATATGCTTGGGGATTGTAAGAATTTGCGTAAGGGAAAAATTCACCCAAGAACTAAGAACTCAAACACAAGCACATAGTAGACCAAAAATAGAGAGAGTATGATCAAAATAACAATGTATTCAATAACATGCATTAAGAGTACACTAGGAGTGCTTGAATATAAAGGCCTCAAGAAAGCTTCTAGAATGCATAGAAGTTAGCATCATGATGTGTCATACAACCAAGCACATGTCCACCAGATATGGATTATCCTCCATTAAGCATGAAAGTAAGTGCGGTAATGTGAGGATAAGTCTACAAGGGTGGGACACACAAAACAGTGTTGTAGACACCATGTGCTCAAATAGAGTTGCATACTTCTGTGTTGTCAACATGACAAATCACAAGGTGTGAAAACTCCTAAGTGTCTCATAAATAAAAATAATAAAATAATGCAATATAATTAAATAATGCATTAACTTAAGTAAACTTAAGTAAGTGTAATAAGTAAATACCTATTTACACCAACACCCCCCCTTAAGTGCAAGTTAGGGGAATGCCCTTAAGCTTATGATCTAGGATGAAGATGCATAATGGGTCTCAGCTACTAGGCCATGTAAGGCACCCATGTACATAATGAAATGAAATCTCCCATAAAGCGGGGAAAGAGGGAAAACCTCATGGGAAAAACCCTCCCCCAAAAAGAGAGATAAAGGAGGATGCATCAATGGATGGAGTAATCAAGACCCCCCATTATGACATACATCCAATATATACAAAAGAGAATAAGAGAAGGAAGAGAGAAAGAAGAGGCTCCCCCCCCCAAAAGAAGAATGCCAACAAGTGAAAACTCCTCTGATGAAGAAGCTAGTCCAAGAATGTAGAATGGTGTTCCTCCCCTTAGGAAGAAACAAGGCCCAAGGTACAGTCCTCAAGATGTGTGCTGGCCTGGAAACCTGCTCAAGTATCCCTGTATTGATGCTGAAGTTCACCCCATTCAACTATGCTGAAAAGAATGAATGCAAATCTGTCAAAGATGTCTGATGAACCTGTTCCATTGAACCATCTGTCTCCTCGACTGACAAAGAGGCCTTCACTAATTGTTGTTCATAAGGATCCACAATCACACCAACCTGTATAGATTGAGCATGTAGAGAATGGACATGAGGGTCAGAGTGAGCCCTCGCACAACTATAGAAGTATCATCATCAATGAGAAGATGTGTGTCCTCAAGTCTGTCTCCCAAGTCAAATGTGCTGGAGTTGGAAGACAAGATGTACCATGTTGTGTTGGACCTTTCACTGTGGCAATATAAGCAAATGGACTGGACTCATGTGACCTCTCACTGCAACTGTCGATAGAACCCCACGTGTCTGAAGCTATTGAAGCTCTATCGCTGGTGTCACTATCAGTTTTCACTGTGTATGATGTGTGTAGAGTAGTAGAGGACAAGCTCGGAGAACTTTCCTCAAAGTGAACATCCTTCTCCACAAAAAACTCAAGTGTCTCAGGATCCATAAGTCTGTAAGCCTTTGCATTGTCTTCATACCCAATAAAGGTACAAGGCCTAGGTGACGGTGCCTTGCAACTCCTGGAAGAAAGGTTTTCCCATGCTGGACAATCGAAGACTCTAAGGTGACTCACAACTGGTTTTCTGCCGCACCATACCTCAAAATGAGTCTTTCCATCTAAGGCTGGATGAGGAGACATGTTAAGTATGTGAGTAGCACTGCTAATGGCTTCAACTTCTAGTGTAGGATCGAGAGACTTGGCCTTTATCATGCAACTTTACATGGTCTTGAGAGTCCTAATCCTCATAGCTGCAACATCTGTCTTGTGTGGACTGAATGCTGGTGAGTTCTGAAGATCAATTCCCTCAATTTTGCAAAAGTTCATAAGTCTCCTATCAACATATCTGTTCTCGTTGTCCATTCTAAGTACTTTGATGGCTTTCCTTGACTTGTGTTTAGCATGAGCCTTGAATTATTGAAGCTTGTGAACTATTTCATTCTTGTGATGAAGGAAGAAGACCCAAGTGAATTGTTAAAAGTCATCAACAAAAACAAGTATGTAGCAGCCTTGGCTGACTGAAGTCACTGCAAACGGTCCTGCTAATACCATGTGAACAAGTTGAAGAACAATTGTAGCTTGAGAAGACTTCCCTTTATCATACTTCTCGTTTAGATGCATATCCACTGAACAAGATGAACATTCCCCCTTAGAAAAGCTGATGTTGGGTAGACCTTTGACCATGTGTTGTGAGCAAAGTTGCTGAAGAGAGCGGGAGTCAAGGTGACCAAACTGCTCATGTCATAAGTTGTGGTTTGAAGTAGATTGAGTTAACAAGGTTGAAGAAGAACTCTTAGGCACAAAGTGGGAAAAGGAATAAAGCCTTATGTCATCATTGACTTTCCCAACTGCTACCAATGAATCATCTTTTAGACTGCGCACCATTATTGAATTGGGAAGGAACTCAACCTTATGACCATCTCCTAGGTGAGTGATTTGGTAAACTAATAGTAGATTAGAGCTTAAATTTGGAACATAGAGAACATCTTTGAATTCCCCACCTTCCATTTCTACATGTCCTTTCCCTTCAACTTCCATTTTTGCATCATCTCCCACAAAGATGTGTGGTACCTGTGACTACTTCAATGAAGAAAAATCTTGCTTTGAAGAACCCATGTGGTAGGAGGCACCTGAGTCAAGTATCCATTCTGAAGAAGAACATGTGTTGGCCATAAGTGCTTGACCTTTACCCTTTGAAGAGTTAGGATTAGAATCCTGAGAAGTACCTGGCACTTGAATCTTATTCTTCTTGAGTAGATTTTCTAACTCATCGATTCGTTTTGTTTTGCAATGGTGCTCGTCATGGTTTGGCTTTTTACAGTATGCACAAAAGAGTTTTTCCTTCTTGTCATTACTACCTTTCTTGTTTGAAGAAGAACCACCTTGTTGAGAGGAGCCATGTTGTGTCTCAGATTGTGTTTTCTGCTTCCACTACTTCTTCTTCTTGTTGCTTTGTCCCCCTTGACTAGATTTCTGACCATCACTAGCCACTAAGGCTTTGGTCTTAGATGACTTGAGAAGATCAAAATCCACCAAGTGATATTTTTCAACAATCAACATGTTTGCAAAGCCATCAAAGGAAGGCTTCTGGTAAGCAGATCCCATGGTCAACTTGTGAGTATTAAAACTCGAAACAAAGTTAGCATACTCTTGAGGTAGCCACTTCAGGATGTGATGTATCAACCTATCATCCTTCATGGGATTTCCACAATCGTTTAGTAGTGCCCTATACTCATTGACTTTGATGAGATAATCTTGAATTGTGTCATAATTTTTAGGATCTAAGAGAAGTAGATCGTCCTCAATCTGAAATCCCTTTTCGGCATCCACTTTACCATATAACTATTCAAGTTTGTCCCAAGCTTCTTTAGAGTTAGAACAATTTTTAATGTGGAAGAGAAGATCGCTATGTACACAACTTATGATTACACCTAAAGCCTGTTGGTCTTGTCTTTTCCAATCAATGAGTTCTTTAGCATCAGTAGGTTGAGTAATTGTACCATCAACATACAAACTATATCCTTTTTCCATTAATCTACTCCATGAAATATCTTTCCAAGTAGCATAGTTGCGTGAAGTTAGAGGTGGACATTTAAAATCCATGATGCAGAAATGAAAGAGCACAAAGTAGAGACACAAAAACACTGTACACACCCCCCATTTTCACTCAATCAAAAGACCCCCCCAAAAGAGATGCTTTGGCACTTTATAAGTAGTGTGTTTACAATGAGCCACTTGTTAAAATGATCAAAGTGGTCTTTCTGATTTTGCTTTTACAATTGCCTTATGAGGTTTAAATCTATCACTCAAGCACTGTAGCTTTGTTTTACAACAATTCTGAAAAAGAATGGAAGCTTACAATGCCAAAGAAGGCCTACTTCTGAAAGTGAGAAATTTGTCCACACAAGCCTAGAATTTGACTTTAGATCTGGAAAGTAGACAAAAAAATGCGCACTTTAAAAAAAAAATGAAACTTGAAAAAGTAACCTGATGTGCCCGTACGGAGCTTCTGAAGTTGCAAAATGCAGGATTATGTAGGTACAGTCACCAAAAAATGCAAATTCTGCAAAATATGTACACCAAAACCAGAAAACAACACCACCACTAGAAAATTCAAGAAATTTTACCTGATTTCAAAAAAAATTGCACCTAAATTGGAGTCTAGATGTCCAAGTTTGGAGCTCGCAAAGTCAGGCTGCCAAACTGAAAAGCAATTTGGAGAGGGGTCTTGAGGAGAAACTGCGAAGTTAAATTTGACAGTCAAACGATCATCAACACAATTCTAAAATGTCTGAAAATGACGTTCAAACAGGCGTCAAATTTAACAATGCAAAATGATGATTTCAGCAAAAAGTCAGCACCCTTGGGTGACGTGGCAGTCGAGTCAACAGTCCGTACTGCATGGACGTGACAAGTGTCAAAATTTCGTACGTCCATACGAGTTCCACGGGTGACATAGCAGTCCCGATCTTATGTGTCATTGCTTGTGGATGTGGCAATAGGGTGAGAGGATGAGCGGCTGAGTGTGCAGTCCACATGGTAGAATATGATATGTTCGCGTGGGATTTGGAGGGACTGTCGTTGGACCACTTAGAAATGGCCACGTGGTGGCTTGTTACAGGGTGCGTGTCCACTGTCTGTCTGCAAGTTGGAGTTTGGCAATAGATCTGCTAAGTGCCGCGTGGTAGGATTGGATTCACCCGCGTGTCGCACAGTGGATGCCAAAATTTTGACGCCGATCGCCGGAGACTTGGAAGCAGCGATTGTCAGATCTGCCTTCGCCTTTGGAGATCCGACTGACCTGTTGGGATGGGGATTCACACTGAAATTGAAGTGTTTAATCCCACATTTGTGGGTCGAGCGCTTATTGCACTGTTTAAAAATAATCCTCCGCAGAGCTAAAATAAAAGAGCCTGCTTGACGAGAAACTTGGTTGCCGGGCTATTGATTGCGCTATCGCCGGTGGTAGGGTTCTTGCCGAAATATGTGCCGCCGGTGATTCTGCAGGCTGGGGTAATGTGGTGTCGAGTGTACAGTATGGCCCAATTAATAAATTCCTTGCGAAAAAAATAAAATATTCACTATGCAGGCCGGGAGCTCACAGCCCGGTACTGCACAAATAATTTTCCTCTACCACTAGCCCGTAGGGCTAAATTTTATTTTGAAAAATATGATGAAAAATCAGAGAGAAAATAACAGATTCGAAGATGAATTAATTGAATCTATGAAAAATAACCATACCCATACCGCAAATCGGGGCCTCCGGGTTACGATTTGCAAAAAAAGTTTGCCTCACAGTCGACTATGGGCCAAGGTAGGCATGCTTATAGTCGATTTTCACCGGTTCAATGTTTCAGACACAATGGAGAGGTCAGATCTAGTGCTGGACGCTCCCAATTTCTGCAGCACTCCGGATTCAGGTTGAGATGATGAAGCAAGCAAGAGGTCTCGAACGACTTGCGATGAGAAAGTCTCCAAGTTGCTCTGATACCATGTAAGAATTTGCCTAAGGGAAAAATTCACACAAGAACTAAGAACTCAAACACAAGCACACAGTAGACCAAAAATGGAGAGAGTATGATCAGAATAACAATGTATTCAATAACATGCATTAAGAGTATACTAGGAGTGCCTGAATATAAAGGCCTCAGGAAAGCTTCTAGAATGCATAGAAGTTAGCATCATGATGTGTCATACAACCAAGCACATGTCCACCATATATGGATTATCCTCCATTAAGCACGAAAGTAAGTGCAGTGATGTGAGGATAAGTCTACAAGGGTGGGACATGCAAAATAGTGTTGTAGACACCATGTGCTCAAATAGAGTTGCGTACTCCTATGTTGTCAACATGACAAATCATAAGGTGTGCAAACTCCTAAGTGTCTCATAAATATAAATAATAAAACAATGCAATATAATTAAATAATGCATTAACCTAAGTAAACTTAAGTAAGTGTAATAAGTAAATACTTATTTACACCAATAGGGATAAAGTACAGAGAATGAAAGAAATATAAATAAGCAAAGTATGGGAAAGGATTCATATGTGGAACACCATTTTCAAAATAAATTTTGAGAGAAACATCCTCAAAACATCTAGCTATTAATAAATACAATAAGAATAGAGATAAATGGGACTAAGAGTTTAAGTAGTTTGATAGGTTTTTGGACATGTTCATATTTAGACTTCAAGTTATTCTTAACATTTCAAATCATGAATTGGGTAAATATTTGGAAGAAACAAGGAACGAATACCCAAGGAGAACTTCTAGAAGAAACAAGTGGGCTACCTTGACTTGAAAGGAACAAAATATTATTTATCGTCAAATAATAATTTTGACAAATAAAATAAAATATTATAATTTCAAAATCAATTATTAATATTTTAGTGTGCTACACATTGGGAAGCATGTGATTTTGTCATTTAATGGGAGTAGGTAGAACTATTTTGTTTTTAGAAGGAATCGATAGGAAATGATACTTTTTCATTCTAGAAAACTTCTAGAGGGTAATTCTTAACACTTGAGAGGATTTTGTCTTGGCCATTGATTCAAATTGTAAAAACTATAGAAGGCATATGCCATTTGTCATTTTAAAAAAAGGATTATGATTTATTACTCAAGTGTTGGCAAAATAAATACAATTTCCTCAATGATATGGTTAAAATTGTTATATTCCTTTGTAAGTGTAAATGGTTCTACCTTCTCAAAGGCAATTATTATTCTAACTCATTTCAATTAGTTGATGAAAATTTATTTTATTTGATGCATTAGATTTCATAGTTCATATCATTTCTGTCATGCCCAAAATACAAGGGCAAAACACACATAATTTTTTTTAAATTAATAATTAAAATTAAATTCACAAAGTTTGATAAGTTTAAATTAGTTAAGATAACAACACGTTTCCCCTAATAGTGTCCTGACATTTCCATTTAAGTCTTTAATCCATGAGTATAAATAGATCGTCAAATTTAAAATTTCATTGTTTAATTGATTAATTAATTTAAACAATCCAATTTTAAAATATTAAAAGATTTATCACATTGTTACTTTTATATACTTTTAAAAATAATATTAATAAACAATATAATTAAATCATTCGGATAACATTAGTTAATAGAACATCAATTAAGCAAGTTATTAAGTAACAATATGATTGGTTCATTCGAATAATTATAAATCTGATTATTTCAAAATATTTAAAAAATCAACGAACTATCTATAACTTAGACAGTGGTTTATTAATCTTACTATTTTAATAATATTCTAAAGGAGTTATAATCCTAATAAGAACAATACTAAATTTAGATGCCACTAAAAATAAAATATAACACTAACTAAAACTAAAATATACTAACTCCAATCAAAAATAAATAAAATAAAATCTCTTAATATTAAAAAAAAAAAATACTAAAACTTAAAACATATTAATTTTATTACTAACAAAAGACAATTAGAAGTAATTGATATTTAAAACTACAACTATCATTTAAAACACATATTAACTAACTCAACATTAAATTTCAAAACATAACTAATTAAATCTTAAAACTTCATTTAATACTACAATCTAAAGCTAACAAATACTAACTACAACTTACTAAAAATAATCCTAAATTAACATACTAACAACAACTAAAATCACTTTTAAAAAAAAAAACTAAAACTAAACAATAGTAAATTAAAAAAAACATACAATTTATAATACTTAAAAAAACAACTAACTTAATCCTAAACTTTAAAAAAAACAAAAAGAACTTTATTAACATTAAAACCTTAAACTAATTATAAATTAATCTACCCCCACGTACTCCAAGAACAGGTGGCCCACAAAGAGGAACGCCTACCATTATAGGTAATAGGGATGAGTTTTACTTTTTTTTTTAAAACTTTATAGAAACCCTCTTTTCCCAAATCTGCCCCAATAAATTCATATGCAGATTTATTGCAATGTCACATGCTGATTTAATGCATAGGGATACGTACAGGTACTTAGACCTTTAAGAAGAAAAGCTTAGTAGCTTAGGATATTAGTCATTTAGGATATTTATTTTAATTTTAAAATTTAATATTTTAATATCTAATAAAGTCAAGAAAGAATATTTGAGGAATCTTAAGATTTTTATTGTAGGGAGAACAATTAATTTTGTTTGCATATTTTGCTTTTGGGGGATTTTTTTTTTTGAAGTCTATAATTTTTTTCTAAGTGTGAAATTTCTTTTTTAATGTAAATTTTTTTGTGAGTGTTCTATTTTTTTTTTGAATGCAAATTTTGTCAACTGTTGGAGTTTTAAGACAAGTATAATTTTTTTTTGATTCAATTTACTAAATGTTTAGTTTAAACGAAGGGGTAGAATAATTGTTTTAACACCAATGCAAGATTTACTTTATCTTTTAATAAACACAAAATTTACACTGAAGTTTCCAACCAAGACGTAAATTTTTTTCCTTAACATAATTTGACTTTTAAATTTGCAAAATTGAATATCATCTCTTTTTTTTTTAATATCTAATTTACCTTAATCGAATGAGTAAAATTTTGAAACATAAAATTCCCATATGAAGAGTAAACATCAATTCATCTCATTTTCGATACACATACATATAACTAAAAATCCAAAAATCTCAAAAGAAATGATATTACTCAATCATTTTTTTCTTCTATTAAACCACCTGATTAAAAGCTCCGTCGGGAAAGAACCAATAAGAAAACTCGACATCCTTGCCACTTCAACAATAAGTTTAAAATCATTTTTACACAGGATTTTAATACCGAGGAGAGAACTCCTACATAATTGAATTTCAATAAAAATTGAATTTTCTTCTTGGCCCTTAACAAGGGATCCATTCTAATTTCTGCAGTACATCACAATGATCATGGAGAGAACAAAAAACCTGACCAGGAGACAAACAAACATGTCATGAAGACAGAATCAAACATTCACTCCCATCCCAGTTTGCACAACAGGGTCAATCATTGAACCAATCTAGGGAGAAGGTGGTTTTTTCCAATAGGAGACGTCAGACACAACACCATAACGGGGGCCCAATCAGAGCTAAAATCTCAAGAACTTCCATTCTTCCACAAATGCCCTTTCGAGGCTAATATCACAAGGACTTTCATTCTTTCACTTCTCAAATTTTAAAACTCAAAACATGGTTTGTCCTGACGAGTAGGGGCCCATAACACCCTACCCTCTCTCCCTCTTCTCATCCTGAGAAAAGACTCTACACTGTTGGAGTCCAACTAAAGACCTTCCCTTGTACATGGCCACTTCTGCCCTATTTGAGGGTGAGTAATGTCAATACAACCCATACAATCCCTTTGAAATTCAAGCAAAAAAAAAACACAAAGGAAAGACATTCAAGAAAACCTATTTCAATCCCTCCCAAAACATACTTAACGCACATACAAACATACAAATGCAACCAAATAACTCAAGCATGAACAAAACATAAACAACATGAGGTGAAGTATTCCTAACTTCAAAACTGGGTTATGGCAAATGAACAAGTTTGAGATGAGCATTCCCTTCCTTCTCCTTCTCCTTCAATCCTGGATTCCACTCTAAAACTAGAGATTGGGCGAACACCCAAAACCCTCTCAAAAATGCTTCTTAATAATATCATAAACTGAACCACCTCTAAAAAGCAATAACTCCTCCACTTGCCTAAAAGTTCTAGAGGCTTCTAACTCAACTAGACCTAAGGGTAACCTTAAAGTGGAGTTAAAGTCATCCAACCCATGATGAAATCAATCAATTTTCGCAATAAATCAAAAATGAGGTTTTTGAGTGACCATAAAAGTCAACAAAAGAGGCTAAGGGGGTGGAAAATATCCCCAACCCATACCCATACCCCTTGGGTACTTAGATTTCATGTTTTTAAGCCTTTAGGATTAATTAGGGACCTATCAAAAGCTAAGAATTTTTAGGACTTCCTAACAACTTTAAAAAATGTAGATTACTTACTAATCTTGATTAGGGTAATTAACCTCGATTACTAACTGATTAGCAAAAATGTAACTAACCTAATCCAACTTAGATCTTTAGGTTACTCGGTTAACCCTAACTATCATGCTGGAGTGCATATACAATTCACAATGTCAAGTGACACTATAAAAACACTATTACGAAACATTAACATTTAAAGATTACAGAATGATGCATTCATACATCTCACAATACAAATAAAATATGAACAACGAGGTTTGCATCTTTCATCAGATTTAACCCTGGTTTCCTCAAATGATACACAGGGTTCAGTTTTGTTTCTCTGTTAGATTTCTCTGCTAAAATATCCTGCACACATCAGTAGCTCAAGAAATTCACATACATATATTCAAAACTTATTTGGATAGTCACATAAATTAAAACATGAATCTTTCATATAATTAACTATTTTATTCATTTCTACTCACATTTAATCATCAGTAAACACATAATCAATATACATAACCTATTCATTAATTCAGATTGACTTACTAGAATAATCATCATTAGGCATGCATATACCTATCACCATAAACATCACCAATTAAGGAATACTGAACTATCTAAAAGCATAAAAACCTAATCATCGAGGTACCAAAATCAACATCATCCTCATTGGGTGAAAACACCTCATATCATAGTTAGTAAAATTTTAAAGTTTTAAACAGTCAAAATAATGTAGAAGCTTTCAAATCACTAGGTATTTAAAACATAGATGTATCAACTGATCTCAATTTCATTAGGACATTCACAACATAAAACATTACTTCATATCTGCTCTAATCTCCTACAACGATTTTAACAGAGAATTCGTAATTGATAATTACATACAAGGAAGGATCTTACAGCCTCACCCACTAGCTTTTGACTTCCTCTTGGAAGTCGCACAACTAAAATATTCATCATAAGCTAGACCTTGTCTAGGCTTGTTCCAAAATTTACTCTTATAAAAAGAATGATTAATAATTCACATTCATACTTAGGGGAGATAACATATTTACCTAATTATTCTCACTAAAAGAAAAGTTCAATCCAGAGCTCTAACATGGTTACATTTTCCAAGGTCAAATACTCTTGAAAACATATTGGTCACATATAAACAACATTCTAATCTAGTACACAATACTTATAGAGTCTCTAATAATAATAATATATAAGATATTCTGAATTCCACACACCCACTCATTATGAGACTCCCTCAAATGAGGTTATCATATTAAGAAACTTGGCTCTTTATTAAGGTTAAACACTTTTACTTAGAGTTTCCACCACACACTTGTTTCTTGATAGGATACTAAATGGTTCATTGCTACACATACACGTTCATCTAGAAGTCCATTTGGTTAACTCATAATCTTAACCAAATTCATGTTGGGGTGCAATTTCATTACTCATAACATCCAACAGATATACTAGGCCTATTCTCGAAGTCCTTGGAGAGGGTGGGGCATGAATATTCTCACTAATAACCCCAAACCCTAATTTTAAACATCCTACTTAATCGTAAGGAATCCCTTTTGGTAGGCCCATCATATGTCACTTTGTCAATAAAATTTACTAGAAAGTGCCTCACAATTTAAATTTAAAATCAAGGATGAAACATCCAACACAAAATTCTGAAATCAAAGAAATAAAGAGTGGCCACAATAGTAAAATTTTAATCAAGAAATAAAGGTATAACCAAGAGGCAAAATAGAATCATCAATAATACAGTTGGCTAAACAACCCCACATCACACTGTTGGCAAAAAGGAAAGAGTGTTAAATATCAAAAAATAAATCTGAAATCAGACAAATAAGGAAATAAATCCAATTACTTACAAGATTTACATTATTGACATAATGCAGCCATACTAGGGTCACTGAGGAAAATGAGAAATCTTAGGTCTTCCAAATACATTGCAGGGATCTTGAATTGAAATAAAATGGTGGTCTAAAGACCGTGTTGCTCAACCTATGATTGATCCCACATAATAACTGCATAGTTCACTTTATCGATATCGCCCTACAATTAGGGTTTACTGCACTATGGGTTTGCCTTGATCAAAACTCACTCAAAAGTGCAAATGCGAGGATACTAAAATGAGGCTCCATTAATCCTCTTATTGTTATATTGGTTTCCTTTTGAAGACTCTAACATGTGGCAACCTCAGTGTCAATAGAGTTATACTTTGAGTTGTAATTACACAACCAAATCTCTTATCCTCCATTCACTATAATTGCATATTAGGGCATCTACCCATAAGTTTTCCTAAATCAAGTTCACCATCTCTACACTAGTTGAAGTTGTGCTATCAATCTCACCAAATTGGTATGATCCTCTCTCTCTCTCTCTCTCTCTCTCTCTCTCTCTCTCTCTCTCTCTCTATATATATATATATATATATATATATATATATCAATTTTTTGTTTATCTCATTGTTTACACAAGTTCTAATTATCATCCAAGATTACACTTAATGTTACTGTTCTTATCTAATTCCATATTTCACATTTTCTTAGTCATAAGTGACTTATGAATTCACCCTTAGGTTATAGGTTTTCAACTACTTAGGTATAAAATCATTATTAGGATGTCGTCAAAGTTTACTTATCCAATGTCAATATTTACTTACTCTTACAACCATCTCCTTTCTGTCACTATAGGTCATCATCATTTTTCTTAACATGCCTCGTGACTTATAATCTACTTATTACTTAACTTTGATACCTAAACCTTTAGTTCATACTAGGTTGATGACCTCATCATGACTTTAATGTCTTTGAATTGTAGGGTTAAAATTGATCCAATAATTTCCATACCAGAGTCTATGAGCATTCACTTGATAGTTAAAAATTTAGTGTTACTCATGCTTATAGAATAAGCCTCCCAACGTAATAGACTCACATAACCCTAACTCAAAAGTTTGCATCTTCCCATCTTACTGATTCAATACTATATGTTACATACTTATTACCATATAATTTCATTCTTAGCACCATATATTTTAGATAGATTCATTCCCTGATTAGGTTTCCATTCCTTATAGAAACCTAAGATATTCATATTCTTTGTACATTCCTACCTAACTCTCTCTTGTTGAACAACTTCTCGTATTAGTAATCCTATCATTTGAAGTTCCCAAATGTTACTTGCAGATTCCAAATTAGCTCTTGTTTACATTCTAAGGATTACTAGAAAAATATCTATTGAATTCTCCCACAAGTGATCGGGTTAGACAAAATCTGACTTCTACTAAAGATGTTGAGAAACACTTTCTCTTTGACTTCTAGATTATTTGATCATTTCTACTCACATGATTTAAAGATGTCCTAGGGTTCTTAATTTAGTTTTCCCTCAAGGTGATTGTGTCCAATATAATTTTAATTTCTTAATGAGATCATAATATACTTTAATATAACATTCTTGCATCTAATCATTCATTTTGAGTCATTATGACCAGGTTATCTGATATTGTTAACCATTTACATTTGTTAATACTAGTTCAAATTTTACTTAGGTTTGATTATCAATGTCGCAATTTAGAAGGAATACATTTACTTATCAAATTTTTGCAAAGGGAAATCTCCACTTTGTATAGTAAAATTTAAATGTCCATACTTATCATGGACCCATTATTGCCCAAGTGTCATGAAACTCGGCTCTGATACCAAAATGTCATGCCCAAAATACAAGGGTAAAACAGGTGTAATTTTTTTTAAATTAATAATTAAAATTAAATTCACAAAGTTTGATAAGTTTAAATTAGTTAAGATAACAACATGTTTCCCCTAACAATGTCTTGACATTTCCATTTAAGTTTTTAATCCATGAGTATGAATAGATCGTCAAATTTAAACTTTCATTGTTTAATTGATTAATTAATTTAAAAAATCCAATTTCAAAATATTAGAAGACCCATAATACCCTACCCTCTCTCTCTCTTCTTCTCCTGAGAAGAGACTCTACACTATTGGAGTCCAACTAAAGACCTTCCCTCGTACATGGCCACTTCTGCCCTATCTGAGGGTGAGTAATGCCAATACAACCCATACAATCCCTTCAAAATTCAAGCAAAAAGGTAACTAACCTAATCCAACTTAGATCTTTAGGTTACTCGGTTAACCCTAACTATCATGCTAGAGTGCATATACAATTCATGAGCATTAAGTGACACTATAAAAACATTGTTACGAAACATTAACATTTAAAGATTACAAAATGATACATTCATACATCTCACGATACAAATAAAATATGAACAACGGGGTTTGCATCTTTCATTATATTTAACCCTGGTTTCCTCAAACGGTACATAGGGTTCAATTTCATTTCTCCATTAGATTTCTTGACTAAAATATCCTGCACACTCATTGCACACATCGGTAGCTCAAGAAAATCACATACATATATCTAAAACTTATCTGGATAGTCACATAAATTAAAAGATGAATCTTTCATATAATTAACTATTTTATTCATTTCTACTCACATTTAATCATCAGTAACACATAACCAATATACATAACCTATTCATTAATTCAGATTAACTTACTAGAATAATCATCATTAGGCATGCATATACCTATCACCATAAACATCACCAATCAAGAAATATTGAACTATTTGAAAGCATAAAAAGCTAATCATCGAGGTACCAAAATCAACATCATCCTCATTGGGTGAAAACACCTCGTATCATAGTTAGTGAAATTTTAAAGTTTTAAACAGTTGAAATAATGTAGAAGCTTTCAAATCACTGGGTATTTAAAACATAGATGTATCAACTGATCTCAATTTCATTAGGACATTCACAACATAAAACATTACTTACTATCTTCTCTAATCTCCTACAACAATTTTAACAGGGAATTCGTAATTGATAATTACATACGAGGAGGGATCTTACAATTTGCATCATGTTGATGCAATTTGTAGTGCATGCTTAGTTTGAACTTATTTTTGAGATTCAATTCCATTATTTATTGCATGTTTTATGGGTTTGATGAACACTTAGTGATATGAAAAGCATTTTTATCAATATGAAGGTAAAAGTGATGGTGACTAGTTGTGTTTGTTTCAGGGTATAATGGAAACACTTTAATAGGATGTATGCCTCCACTTCACTTGCTAAAGCATTCAAATATGTTTGTGCAGGGAAAGGGAGATTCTCCAAATGTGATCAGTTCTTGAATCCAAATTAGATTAGTAAGGCCCAAAAGGAAGGGATGCCAATACTAAATTTGAATTATGAAAAGGAAAACAATATAGAGAAATACTCTCAATGCCCCATGTGTGAATAATGTGTATACAAAAGTGAACTATTTGATTAAGTAATGCAAATCTAAATGTCAAGTCTATAAAATCAGCCTAATTAAGATACAAATTTATGCTAAAATTATGAATAAAAATAAAAAATATAATAATCACCTTGAAATATGTAGAGGAAGTTGTATTACAGCTCTAAAAGTGTGGGTATGGAATTGTAATTGAAAATATGACTATAAATCCTTAAACAAAATTTAAAACCTAGAAAAGCCCAAAAATTAATTTTGACTGAGGGGCAAATAACAGGTTGACCTAGTGGTAATTGTTTTAGTATGAATGATGATAATATTCCTATGGGAGAGTATCCTAGCATTTATGGAACACTTGAGAGAAGTAGTTAATACAATAGTGTATACAATGAACAAGGTACATGAAGAGTAATGTTTGATTTCTCAAGTAGAACCTAATAGTACAGATGAAGCTAGCAAAGATGACTTTTGGATTCAAGCTATGAGAGTGGAGTCAAATTATGCTAAGAATAATGATACATGGAAATTAGTTCCTACACCTAATGACAAGAACATTATAGGAACTAAATGGATTTTCAGAAATAAAATGAATTAACAAGGTGAGGTTGTGAGAAACAAAGCAAGACTAGTGTTGAGCGATTGTTTTGCATGATGCTAACGGTTAAAATTCTCTCAAATCTCTCTCTTGAAAAGACGATCAATGAAAAACTCCAAGGTTCCACATGGATATTTTTCAACCAATTGGGTAGCTATAAATGTGAATTTTCATAAGGAGGCCTTTTCTGGTACCTACCAATTCTGCCAACTTTGTTGAAACATAACAAAAAAATAATATATTTTTTGTTTTCTCTTTAATAATGAATGTGGTTTCTAATCAATGCAACTATATGAATTCCTATTTTAACCACACATTTGAAAAGAAAATAACAAAGATAAAGTGACAAGAGATTATAGACAATTATTGAAAGAGAATTTCCTAACAGACATCAGTCAAAGTAACAACACATCTACAAACTAAATTATCAAAAGGATCTAATATGAAACCAATGAAATTAGGAGCATCTCTTCTTGAACTCCATTGATGTAATCGTTGATGGGAACTTTAATAAAAATTGAAAGATGGTTCATGATTCATCAAATTGTGAGGTCATTGAAAGTGCACTCACACAAGATAAAACACTATGTAAGAACAATAGTGATCCTTTCTCCAATTCATCACAACAATAGAATTTGTTAACATAAGGAAAACACCAAAATTAAAAGATCACACAATTATAACAACACAATAAAACCATTAGCTCCATTATTATTCATGAACATGAATTCGACAAAAAAAAAACACTCCATCAAGATTTACTATACTCAGAATGAGTACACCAATAACATTTATTATTACATCAAAATATCAGCCTATAGTACATAATACATCCATGTATTTAAAATAAATTATTTCCTCCTTTTGTGTTAGGAGTTAGAGCACTTATAATGAAAACTCATGCTAAAAACCAATAAAATAAAACTAATTACATATAAACTGACTCTTTAAATTGTGCTAAGTAGGTCTCCACCCTTGTTTATATCAATTAATGGGTGCATGAGCCTTTACATGACTTAAAATAGTAAAGAAGAAGACAAAAAGAAGAGAGAAGTCATTAGATGACCTAGGAGTCATTGAGACTTCTAAAAATGAAATCTTGGTCTTCTCTAGGTGTTTATGGGAGTTGAACTTCTATCAAAATGTGTTTCCAATGCATGAAATGCTCAAAAATAACAACTAGCGGTTAACTATCGACACCCTGCTTCATCTTCAAAATTATCAACACACCTCTTGATTTGGAACACCTTGTGAAAAGAGAACCTCTAGAAAAACTACCTTGTGAAAAAACCACCTTTGAAAAAACACACCTTGTGATATGATAAAACAAATACCAAGAATCTACTAAGTATCAAAACTCGATTTCCAGCATATGGGTTTGCTTCCCTTTAGACCAAAATGATGTCTAGATGTTTGTTCTTGAACTTTTTAATTATTGTCATGATTTCCTTAGCTTTTGGTATATCTAATGACTCATACTTATTGCATACCACTTGATAGTAATTACTTATCTCTATCATGGTATTTACAAAATCTTCCAATTTGGAATCTAACCCCAGTAATGTTTCTTCTATTTTGAAGATTCATCTAACATCATCTTCAAACAAAGTGGCCTCAAATAATGCTTTGAATTTCTACACTTTTATTTTTACTGAAGAAAGTTAAGTCCTTAGCTAGCTACATTATAATACTTGTTTGCTTCCAAAAAGTTCCCTCGAGTTTTATTCTTTATTTCTTGGATCTTCATATAATCCTTTTGTAACTAGATTTCTCACTGACACCTTCTCAATCCAATCATCTACCTTATCCAACTCTTTAGCCATATATATTTCCATCAACATCTGGTACCTTTGCCCTTTGACAACTTTTAGTGATTGTAGATCATTATCCCAACTACCCACTTCATCCATTAGCTTAAAATCTTGGTTTATAATTATAACCGATTTGTCAGCATTATTGTGAATGTTGTACAGAAGGTTCAAGTCACCTTCTATAATATGTACCCCTCTATCTTCAAAATTATCATGCCTCCTTTCACAAGCATCCAAAAATGAATTAGTTTCTCCCAAGACTTGTCTAGTCTCTTTTATCTCTAAAGAAGCCCCTAAATAAATCTCTAGATGATCATACTCACTATCTCATTTAAGTATCCCCTGAATAGCTCATTTTTCTTCCGCAAAATAGAAATATCTGACTCACATTTATCTAGTTGCGAAAATACTTTCTTAATGCATGTGGTAATTAAAACCTTAGCTATATTCACTATGGGTTTTTTAAGCACTATCTCTTTCATCTGATAGTCTCTCAAATTCAATTCTTCTATGTTAGCATGGGGAGATGGAATATCAATATGTGTTAGAAGATCTTCATTTTGATTCTTAATGATAAAAGGCTAATGGCAGGGCATCACCCTTGGGCAATTAAAGCTTTCTAAACACTTTTATCAATTCTGTCATACCCTATTCTTCAGTAAGCTCCACATGTCTTCTTTGTCAAATTAAAACCTCATTTTTCAACTATGTTGGAGTCATTCCCATAGGTGACATGTACTGAGCATAAGATGTAGGTTTAGATGTTGGTCCTTTCCCTTTATCACCTCATTCTATAGTTTTCTTGTGTTGAGGGAGGACTACAGACTGAGCTTCTATATCTATGTGAGTTGAGGACCTATTACTTGTCCTAGGAAGAGCTTGTCCTCCTTCCTCATCAATCTGTCCTTCTTCTTCTATTTCATTAGTATGTAATTGGACATACCCCCCTTCCTCTAAGGTCCAACTTTTAAGCTCTACTATTGAAGGAGATAGGGCAATAAATTCTTACTCCAATTGAAGAGGTACATATGGAAGATCTTGTGATGGTGGAGGAGGTATACCAAGAGACCCTTTTGATAAAGGAGGCAACTGTTTTCAATCTTCTCCCAATGGCTCATTTTGAGGGGTATCCCATATCTTCTCTCCTACCATTTCAATTCCCACTAGCATGAAATCAAAGTTTGAAATGTTAAAGACACTAGTTGCTTCACCTCCCATCTCTTTTGTCCATCCCTCTTATTCTTCTTTTGAGTCCTCTTCATGGACAAGCTCTTGGGGAATAGAAGGTGGTGTTTAAATCAAACTCCTTCTTTCTTCTTCTATAATGCTCATTGAGCTTGTCCTCTTGTTAAGTGGGACATATTTGATTTGCTCCCCTTCTTCCTTGTCTTGTACCTTGGAGTATTTTTCTTCTTCAAATTCCTTCTCATCTCACCTACCACCATTGTCTTGGTTTGAAATCTTTTAGGCAATGATAGGGAGGATTCTGTCAGGGCTGGAGGGTCTTCTTGTACCAGTTCCCCTTCTTTTGTGGGTTGAGCCTCTTCTTGCTTTGCTTGAGCTTCTTCTTATGTGGCTAGTCCTACTTGGGCCTTCTCTTGTTGGTCTCTTAGTCAAGTGACCCTCCTTCTCTTCTTTCTCTTTACCCTTTCTAATTAAAAGTACTCTACCTCTTGTTCATGTTGATACATCATTTTTGGCCTTACTAGTGACTTTGTAGGATAGGTAGCAACTATTACTTTTGTTCCTTTCTTATTCTCGAGTTGATTTGTGGCCAATAGAGTTGGGGCTTGAGGAACTGGGTCTAAATGAAAAGGTTTCCTAACCTGTTCCCTTGTTAACTTGATAACATGTTGATCCCTATGATGAATATCATCATTCTCTTCTCGCTCAATTTCTACATTCATAATGGGCCACTTTTATATCTTATCCATGTTGTATATGGGATCCAAGACCTCAGGTGCATCCCTTTTCCATGCTTTGAGGGGTATTTCTATGTAAAGAACCTTTTCCACAAGTTGTAGTCTCATCCTACAATAGTCCCTAATTTAGACATTGTAGTCATCTGCACAATTCATCCAATAATCTTCAAGTGTCATCTCAAGTACAAACTTCTTCCCTATCAAATGTTGTACCATTGCAATGTTGTTGAAGAGGTATAGATAATCCTCAAGAGGATATTGGTCCCCATTCTAAATCAAAAGTGGTAATGTCCTACTTATGTTTGACATCAAAAGCCCCAATGGTGATTGACTAGATCCATGTCTTCTTATGTTTCTTTTTCACCCTATCGTAAGATGAGGGCAGTTGCCTTGCTATCTCTAATTCTAGGGGGTGTCATTGTTCCATGCTTTGAGGGATATTTCTAGGTTAAGCACCTTTTCTGCAAGTTGTAGACTCATTCTACAATAGTCCCTAATTTAGACATCATAATTATCTACATAATTCATATAATGATCTTCAAGTGCCATCTCAAGTACAAACATCTTCCCTACCAAATGTTGTACCATTCCAATGCCAAAGTATGGGTGAAGTGATCTTCAAATGCCATCTTAGGTATTGTGGGAGTTTCTTTAGGCATAGGATAGTACTAGCTACCCAAATATAAGAAAATATCCTCCAATTTGTGTTATCCATGATGTTTCTTCTATCGACATTCTCTTAGAATAATCTCCTTATATAAACTGAATAATGGAAAATATGAATCCATCATTGACCAACCTATATTCAAGACTCTTGAAGGGGATCTTCTTCTTCACGAGTTGGGGATAGACTATGTATGGCTAGGCATTTGCATCCTACATGCTTCCCTTCCTAAAGAACCCTGAATAATTGGTGGGTCTTGATGGTAGAAGATATACTATGTAAGAGGTTACATAGAAGCAGGGGTCATTCTTTAATAAAATTAGTTGTTTATCTAGATTGTTGCTGAGGGTAGTAGCCCAATCAATAGGAATCTTCCCCATTCTAATAGTCTCTATGAAGTGCACCATCCATGTATCTAAGTGACTAGATGTAAGGATGCCCATTGCTCTACTCAAAAGGACTATAGAGCAGCCAATGTCATCTATCATGTAACCTCGGGTCATATTGGCCTTTCCACTTTTCTAGTTCAATGGTGTCCTGTCAATGAGGTACTTTCTTTGTACTAGCTCCTTTGCTTCTGACTCATTTTCTCTGTACCATCTATCTGACATATCATAAGTGATCGGTAAGTACTAGTCTACTTGTGATAGATGGAATACCTTCTTAATGTTATGAGGTCTAATGTCCATGAGAATTTCCCCAAGCATGCTTTTGACCACTTTCTCTTCTGGCACATAGTGGTATGCTAAAGTCATAATTGGTTTTGATGATTAGATTGATACCATATTAGAGGTTGCATTTACTAGTTCACTTTTGGTCAAAGTTGATACCATAGCTGACCTCTCCTTGGGCTTGTTGCACAATAGTATGAAGAAATTGTAGTTGATATGTCCAAGATTTTTGTCTCTTATTTTTAAGTGGTTGTCTCCAAATCAAGATTTCTTAGGCACTCCTTGATATTTGAAGGCAACTAGTTTCAGTATAATTTTTGTGGCCAAAGAGGATCAAGAAGACACCATTTTATGTGCACAAAAGAGAAATATCAATATAATTAATGATGGAAACTTAAGAAGACCTTAGAGACATGATTCAAACTGATAGAAGACTAACCAAAATAAAGGAAATTGACCAAAAAACCTAATAGTGCCTTAAATGTGCATATCCACACCTTGCACACATGGTGCACCTATACATGTGTGCAAGGTTTATAATGTGAACCTTACAAGGGTTACTAAAATATAAGTGCCCATGTTGTGCACTTAGCATACATGTGCATGTGTGCAACATGCACACTATGGATGTGCAAAGAAAATGTTTTTTGTTGGTGTTTGCACATATGACACGCATTTTCAAAGTGTGCACATGTGCAAGTGCACTTGTGAGCACTTTCCTTTTACCTTGAAAAAGGTTTTGAAGCTAATTGGAAATCATGCACACAATTGAAGATGTAGAGCTTCAAGGGGTGTGAAGGTGCAAAAGTGGAGCTGGCATGTGAAAAAAATAATAGTAAAAGAGGGGGGAGGGCTTATTTATAAGTGATGGCCCATGAGGGTGCACAACTTTGAGGGTGCACATGTGTGCTTCCTAGGTTGGAGGTGAGTGTGCATGTTGTGCATTTAGTGCACATGTGCAAGTACGCATGGTGCATAACTATGCAACTATTCTTTTTTGTACTTTAGAAGAATTTTTTTAGTTTTTTTGCCTTCAAAAATTACTCAGACTCGCTTAACAGGGCACCATGTATTGACTTAGACTTAGAAGAAGATCTTGATCCATCAAGGTGCTTGAATGGATTCTTTGAAAGGGATCTTTTTCTTGAAAAGAGGGGATCCCTATTTTGGACTTAAAATGGGGCTTGTGTTGTGAGATCACAACAAATAACCCCAGCAAAAGTGAAGAAATGACAAAGGTATTTCTTCATCAGCAAGAATTCTTCTAATTTGTGTCAAGTGACAACTTGATTTTAGATGTTACAAGTGGCCTTTAAGTACTTGGAAACCAAAAACTCAAAATCCAAAATCTTCACGCTCAGTGTGCATTTAGTGTCTCAATTCTTTTTGACATCTCTAGGTGCCAACAATTATGAGTTTCTAGCAATGTGGACACAATCTTTTTTTGATTGGAGCAGACATTGGAAATCCCCTTAAACTTTCTATCCATCACTATATGACTAGATGAGAGAATCCATTTGGAGGGCTCTTAACATGTTATCAATTTCTTGTCTTTTAATCTTTAGTAATATTCTTAACTTGCTTCACAGAGCTCGTGTGTTTCCACTTGATTCTTATTTGAAGTCTTATGTTCATTATGTAGAATAGGATAGAAACTAAAATGTTAGTTCTAAATTTGATTGCCCTTGCAAATGTCTAGAATCTTGAATGTGACACCTTTATAATTTTTTTCTTTCTTTTTCTTACCTTGATCACATTTAGATTGTGTGGCCAAGGCATTGGTGTTCCCTTTCCAAATCAATTTCTAGTTTGATAACTCTTGTATTCCTCTTTGAATGAAAATTTTGGAAACTCTAATGCCAAATAGTGATCTTTATAGGTCTTTGAAGAGACCTTTTATCATAGCTCATAAGTTTTGAATTATCCCTTGCTACCATTGGCTTGGATTTGAAGACAAACTAGATGATCAATTCTTTAAATCTATAAAATGTTAAGAATGATAAACTTAGATTCTAAATTTTAAGGCTAGAAGTTCTTTATGACTACTATAGAAGTTGTGAAAACCAACTTCATAGATTGCCAAGAACACCTGCATGCAAATAACCTGTGCTAAAGAGAAACCAGAGAAGGAAAAAAGTAGAGCTTGGAAAATCTCAATGGTGTGAGAGCAAAATGTATTCCAAGAATAATTGATGTACAAATACACTAGGAGTGACTATATATAAAGGCCTCTAGAATGACTAGGAGTTAGCAATAAGATAAGTTTCACAACTAAGCACATGTCCACTAAGACTGGATTATCCTCCATTAAGCACAAGAGTTAGTGCGATGATGAGAGGATAAGCCTATAAAGGTGTGTCATGTAAAATTATGTTGTAGATACCATGTGCTTAATTAAGACTATGAACAACTATGTTGTCAACATGACAACTCAATTGATTATGCAAACACCAGTATTGTAGACACCATGTGCTAAAATAAGAGTGCAAACAACTATGTTGTCAACATGACAATTTAGTTGATTATGCAAACTCCAGTGTTGTAGACACTATGTGCTAAATTAGAGTTGCTAACTCTTGTGTTGTCAACATGAAAACTCATATGAGTATGCATACTCCTAGGTTTCTAACTAATAAATAATGCATTAACCTAAGTAAACTTAAGTAAAGTGTAAAGAATTATTATTTACACTAACTGACACCTCTATTTTAGTTGGTAGAAGAAAAAAAATTATATAGATGTTTTGATGAAGAAATATCTCTTCCCCAAAATTGAGACCAATTTGGATGGTCTTGCTTACCAAGGAAAAAACTTGATCACACCTTAACCCCAAACCAAAAAAAAAACTAAAACAAATGTACACAACTTAAGGAAAACACACGATTTAAAAGCAAACATACAACTAAAAGAAAACACACAATTTTTTTCGAGACATTTTCTCTATTAGGCTTCGAAATAATGTTTCAAAAAATGGCCATTAATTGGTAAAGGGACCAATTCCCCTTGTAAAGTACTTAAGCCTAAATGTTTTTTCTCCTAGAATATACATAATCTGATAAGGACCAATCCACAAGCATTGAAACTTGGTATGACTGCCTGGTTTTTCTTTAGCCTCATCTCATACAAGAACAAGGTCTGAGATTCTAAAAGATTTGATCATGGCTCTCTATTAGAATGTTTAGAATAACTGAGAGAGGGGAGGAAGGGAGGGGTGAATTAGTTAATCAAGGCCCATATGTACCAATTGAACAAAAAAAACTTTGTGTTACTTATCCTGTTACTTAGTCTATACTGTAATCTCAATAACAATATTAACTACTAGTTCACTATCCCAATATAACAAACTTGCAAAATGTTATCATAAAAATGTAAAACACTATAAAAATATTCAACAAGTTTGACACTAAGATTTAAGGTGGAAACCCAATTTGGGAAAAACCACCAGTAACATGTTGCCATTTTTTCACCTTTCTAAAGTGAGCCATGTTAGGAGCCAAACTTTTTAAAGGTTGCAATACACACTATTAAATGTGACCTGGTTAGAGGGTTTAATCACCTTGTTAGGAGTGGCCTCATTAGAGGACTTTAGAACATTCCATTAGAATATCACCTTGTTAAAGGATTATAATAACTATTAAGTCTTTAATGACTATTAGGTAAAGCTTTGATTAAAAGGATTTCAATACAAAGTATTTACAATGATTAGAAAGAAAACAATAGGGTTTGATCTGTATGATTACATCTCACTTTGCAATTATAGATCTCTATTTAGTTCATGTGTTGATTCCCTAATAAGCCTTCCTTGTCACCTTTTTTCTTTATTTTATTGGCAACCCTTCAAGAATTCAACCTTCTCTTCACAACAAACTTAAGCCTTCTACTTAGATTTTCTTATCAACCTCAACAATAGCTACAACTCTCTAGAAATCTTTCAAACACGCACAGCTTCTCTGCTCTCTTCTCTTCTTCATGTCTCTTCAATTGTAGTTCACCTTTGTGCCTCCTTAAATAGATAATTCTCTTCCTTTTTTGTTTCTCATAATCACCATAGATCTTAGAGTTCGCAATTTGATTCATCAGATACAATGTATCTAATCACCATTCTATTTATCTCTCCTCTTTTTCTCTAGAAACTTATCCTTGAACTTATCTCTTAGACTATTTACCTAATCCTCTCTTAGAATTTATTGATGCAACTCATCAATCCTTATCTTCAACATGCTTTCCATATCCCAAGAAATTAACCGAATCATTTGGAAATTATGATTTCTCACAAATAATTAAAATGTTGTTCTTCAGCCAACACTAAGTTCTAACACTTAGTCATCACTAAATTGCTTGGTCACTATAGAGATTCTAGCTTGGCATCAACACTGTCACTCAATCAATATTAATGCTTGATCAACACTAAATTTTCTTGCCACTTACTCTGGCTCAGTTGACACTAGCACCACTCAGCATAGACTTCAAAATTTATTGATCTTTAGTTGTACTCCTTGATCAAGCTTAAGCAATCTATCAATTTCTTCTCATGTCATAATGTAAACAATCAAATTATCTTGTTAAAGTCTAAATAATCAAATGTCCATTGTAGCTTCCTTTTCATAACTCATCCTTTCCTCTAGGTTCTTTTGTTATAAGAAACTTCTCAAATCCTCTTCATCAATCAAATAGCTATGACATTTAGATCAAATAACATATCTCATCAGCAGATTCGACGTCAATGAAATTTTTTTTGTTCCAATTGTAGTTTCCAACAATATCCCTCTTTAGCATTGGTGGCAACACCTCAATATTTCAATAAGAATATTTGCAAAAATACTTTAGGTTACCATACAATCCAAAATTGCATAGACTTTGAGTAACACACTCAATGTATCAGATCATTTTGATTAATATCCGTAGTTTCATTCTAAACTCCCTCTAAGTTTTTGAATGATCTGCCTCTAGAATTTTGTGCACTCAATCTCTCCCTCTTTCTTTTTGATATTTCTATTCAATCTCTCTCTCTCTTTGAAAATAATGCCAAAGACACTATCTTTATACTTCATACATCTTGATTATCAAGATAGGGGCATGTCGGGGCTAAATTCCTCATATGTCATCTATATATGATTGATTTATTCTTCTGCTTCACTACTACCTTAGGCAATTGCTAAAGTAGAACTGTCTATATCAATGTGTAAGGTATTCTTATTAGCACATTTGATGCATAGCACCATTTCTCCATAAGTTTCTTTGCTCAGGGGAATCACCCCCAGTTTATCTCTAATATATTCATGAGCATCTTTAGGAAAGGCTTTAGTGAATATATCACCAATTTGTTCTTTGTTGTGTACATATTCTAACTTCACTTCTTTGTCTTGAACTAGTTCTCTCAAGTAATGATACTTGATAGCAATGTGCTTTGTTTTTATGTGCATTACAAGATTCTTTGATATGTTGATAGCACTTGTGTTATCATAGTAAACAACCATTGGATACATAATCTCTTCCTTTATTCCTTTTAGTAATTTCTTGATCCACATAATTTTTGAATAGTTCACTGCATCTGCCTCATACTCAGGCTCGATAGTTGATTGGGAAATACATTTCTATTTCTTGCTTGTCCATGAAACCAATCTCTTTCCTATGAAGAATGCACCTCTATTAGTGCTCAATCTGCCATCAATATTTCCTACCTAATCAAAGACAATGAATACATTTAGTTCAAATCTATCACTCCTCTTGTAAAATAGTCCATAGTCTTTTGTACCTTTTGTTGAGATGTCATTTTGCATGATGCTTAACGACATAAATTATTTTGGATCTCTCTCTTGAAAAGTTGACCAATGACCAACTCCAAGGTTCTAGATGGTTGTTTTTCAACCTTCTGGGTAACTCAATTGAAGATAAATGTGTATGTTCACAAGGAAGCCTTTTTTGGTACCCACCAATCTGCACACCTGTTGCTGAAATCTAACCACAAAGAGATATATTTTTGTATTTTATGTTTTATGATTAATGCAATTTATCAATGTAACTATATGAATTCCTATTTTAACCAAGTGTTTAAAAAATAAATAACAAAGACAAAGTCACAAGAGAAATTTTAAGCAAATAACTAAAAGTAAAATTCCTAATGAACATAAGCAAAAGTAACAACACGTTTGTGAATTAAATTATCAAAAGGATCTTAGTAGGAAACCAATGAAATTAGGAGTAGTGCTTCCTCAACTCCACTGTTGGAATTGTCAATGGGAACTTCAAAAATAACTGAAAGATGTTTCACGTTTCATCTAATCATGAGGCCTTAGAAAGTTCCCTCACATGAGACCAAACACTATGCAATAACAAAGATGATTCTTTCTCCTCCTTTTGATTTAGGATTGAGAGCTTTTTTAATACAAACTACTGCTAAAAAACTAATAAAATAAAGTTATTTACATACAAACTGACTCTCTAAATGACGCTAAGTAGGTCTCTGCCCTTGTTTATATCAATTAATGGGTGCATGAACCTTTACATGACTTCAAAAAATAAAAGAAGAAGGAGATAAGAAGATATAACCCATGAGATTATCTAGGAGTCACTAAGAGCTCTAAAAATGGAAGCTTGGCCTTCTCTAGGTGTCTTTGGGAGTTGAACTACCATCAAAATGTGTTTTCAATGCATGGAATTCTCTAAAACAACAGTTGGTAGTTAATTGTTGATGCACTGCTTCTTCTTCAAAATTGTTAGCACACCTCTGAAAAGTGCACCTTAGAAAAAGTGCAGGTGCACACCTTGGTGACAGGACCCAAAAATCAAAAAAATATTTTAAATGTCAATTTTCCAAAGTAAATTTTTCTAACTCCACAATTTTACAAAGTGAGAATTTTTCTAACTCCACAATTTTCCAAAGTGAGAATTTTTTTAACTCCACAATTTTCCAAAGTGAGAATTTTTCAACTCCACAATTTTCTAGTTTCCATCATCTGGATCTTGTTGACCTTCAACCAAAATGATGTGTGGATGTTCACCTTTGAACTTTTGGATGGTGGATGTGATTACTTGAGGAGATAAAACTTCTAAAGCTTCATACTTTCCCCTCACTTCCCTATGAAAATCATGAAGTGTGACTTCTTGGGCATTCCTTGGAACTTGAAAGTCATGGGTTTGAGTGTGATCTTAGTTGCTACAAAAGACAAGGAAGTCATGATAATGTTTGGGACCTTGGGCCTCTATATGTTTTAGATATGCACACCTACACACCTTTAGAGATAATTAATTTACTAAATCTTCAAATTTCATATTTGCACACTTGTTAAGAAGTGCACAAGGTCCTCAATTCACCAAAAAATCAAACTTCTTAGTTTTAAAAATGGTTTCTAGGTTTTGCTCAAATGGGGTTTTAGATCAATCTTGTGTGCTTATTTTGATCATTTTGATTATTTGGGCTCATTTATACACCTTGAACACCTATGCACTTTTCTCTTCAAAACTTTGTGAAATTGCATAGTTTGCACACATTAGCATCTTTGAGACTTTTAGAATTGTGCACCTTCACACATTCGCACATGTGCACCTTTTAGAGTCTTTCAACTTATGAATATTTCAAATTTACAATGGTCACATATGCACCTGTGCACCTTTTGGAGATAATACCTTCACAAAATCTTTAAATTGCGCACTTATGTACCTTTAGGGAGGTGTGCAAGGTGCTCGATTCACAAAAAAATTAAAGTTCTCATTTTTTAAAATAGTTTCTGATTTTTTCTTAGACGGGATCTAGGAGCACTCTACTATACTTATTTTGATCCTTTTTAATTATTTTAGGCTCACTTTATAGTCCAACATTAGCATATACTTGAACTCATTTTGCTTCTTCTATTTGAAATCCCAAGGTGCCTATTTTGAAATGCACATGCCCATGGTATTTTTTGTGTGATGGATAATGAGGATGCCATGATGACCTATGGAAAAGATAAACATCAGTATATTGGTGTTGGGGGTAAAAAATGATGCTAACTAACCAAACACCTAAACCCAAACTACAAAATTTCCAATCCCTGAGACACCTTCTAGAGGATACCATATTCTGACAAACAAGCTTTTGTGAGCCAAAAAAAGGGGGTCAACATTTCTGAATTAAAAAGGAACCAAAAAAAATAGCCCCAACAAAAGGAAGAAATGACAAAGGTGTTTCTTTATTAGCAAGAAATTTTCAAACTCGTATTTAGTTTGCAACTTGATTCCAGATGTTACCTTGATGCTCCTAAGTGCCAACCACTATGAGTGTGCAACAACATAGAAACAATCTTTCACTAATCAGTGAGAGTTTGAGAAATCCCCATCAACAAATTTATAATCATTATATGACAATATGTGAGAAATCATTCAGAGGGCTCTTAATAAGTCATCAACTACTTGTCTTTTATATAAATGGTGATATATTTTTTAACTTTACAGAGCTTGTTTGTTTCCACTTGATTGTTCCTTGAAAATTTTGTTTATTTGAAGTGAGCTAGTGATTATATTGTGCTAGCTCGAGATGATCACCTTATCTTGGTTCATATCAAGTTTTGAAGTTCTATTTAATGACACCTTTTTTTGATCTCTTGACAACAATTAGACTGTGTGGTCAAGGTGTTGGTGTTCCTTTCTTATGAACCTTTTCCAATCTAATGACTTGCATGTTCCTCTTTTAATGAACTTTTGGAAACCCACATTCCAACAAGTGATTTTGATAAGCCCTTGGGGAAATCCTCTATTCAAATTGGAAAGTTTTGGACAATCCCTTAGCCATTGTCCACCTGGGTTGAAAACAGCCTAGATGACCAATTCTTTAAATTTGTAAAGTGTTGAGAGTGATCAATCTAGAATCTGATTTTAAGGCTAAAAGTCCTCTTTACCCGTGAGCAACGTTTGTATTTAATTTGTACAAGAAATAAAATTATCTAAATGCTTTGATGAAGAAGCACTTCTTCTAGAAATTGAGACCAATTGGGATGGACCACATGTTGGGAACAACCCCAATAACACATAGTGACTCCCCAACTCAAAGACTTAAAAAGAAAAACAATAAAAAAGATGCAAAAAAACCCAAACAAAATAGACTTGACAAAAAGAAAACTAACACCTAACTAAAAAGACAAAAACAAAACAAAAACTTATATATAGAAAACCCTAAATAATAAGAATGTGGGGTGGTTATTAGTAGATTGCTCATAATGTGCAATAGTAATAACCCAACCCATATAGTTCTAAAAAATGTTGACTTATATTTATACTGAAAAAATTAAAATTTGGGCAATGTTGGTTCAAATTATGGGTACAAATCACACAAAATTAGAGGTTGTGGTAACTATCCATGGTTATGATTAATGCACAAACAAGTTTTCTTACCTTTAGCATCATATTTAAACTAAAAATTGTCTAACTAAGAGGGATAATGGAAAGATATCACCTGATCTAGTGACTCCCCCACCATAGGAGTACACTCACGCATTGTAATTTCTCTGTCTAGTGGTCTTATCTCATGGTACACACAGTAATATAGCTATCAAAACAAGACCCAAAAGATAAAACATTGTGTTTATGGTCCTTATTATCACCATCATTAGCCTTAAATCATGAATTCTCACTTTTAGGCTCCTTGCGACTAGAAAACTCAATCATAAACCTTCCTTTTGAATTACAAGATTCATCAATATCATTAATCAAGGTGTTTCCTCCCTCATATCCCAAAGAAGCATGTTCAAAATCATACTTACCCTCCATTGTGATCTCCCAAGCTAACAAGAAATCAGGACAACTTACTTCTAAATAGAACCCAAAGCGATGAACTCTGCATGAATTTATTATTGCATAGTTTGATATATGTGTAGAATACCCACAAAATGACATTTCCTTAGTCAAGCTTGAGACCAAATTAAGCACTCTATCAATTTTGTCTGATGATATATCTCATTCTGAGGGAGGTACCTCATCATTATCCAATGGGGGATCAATATCATAGTAGGAAGCATTTGTATCTTATTCTTGATGACTTCCTGATTCAAATATTTAGCAACCTCAAGATATTTTGCATTTCCATTATTTTTTTCAACTTTGAGAATTTTTGCAACTCCGTGGAGTTTTGGAACTTCAAAATTTTATGCTTCCTCAAAATTTCCTAGGATATCCACACTTATTGCAACATCAAAAATTAAAACAATTGTGTTACTTCTAAAAATTTCATTAGGCTAATCTATCTACACTAACACATTAAATAATGCATCTTGGCAACTAGCACATTCCAACTCTGAATGAATCCTTTAATGGAGGTGACAATAGTTAGGAAGAAAAAGGATGTTTGGATTATGATCTTCTCCAAGATACTTCAAATTTATTGTTATTTTATCCATAAAACCTTTCAAAACCTCATCATTTATATGCAATTCCTCTTGAACTATTGGTGTAATGTTGGTTGAAGCCTCATGACGCATTGGAGTGTTACTGACCTACATGTCTGGAAGAGTAGGATGTAGCAATAGAGAGACATCATCCATTAGATATTCTTCTCTAGTTTTCAAACTTAGTATGTTCATATTATTCCTACAATAAACATGTATCTCAGAGGGTCCATGCTCTTCCTCCTCATTGAATTGGAACAAATTCTCCTCTTGATCATCTTCATCATTTTGTCGTCTTTTAGATTTATCATACAATTCAAACAACATTGCACTAAACTAAAAAGTTTTTTCTTTAATGATTTGGGGAGGCTAATCTGAAACATCATTGTACCCATATCCATTTTCACTTGGATTCATACCTATAGTACCATTATTCTTATTTTTGTTGTTATCATTGGGGCCATAATTTTTGCTCTAATTTTGAGAATAATTTTTTTGGGTGGCAAGTTGTCTTGGATGACTATCTTGGTTTCTTAAGGAATTTAAATTTATTCTAATAAGTTCATTGGATAAAGAGACATTACCTTCATGTCCTTAAACTCACTAGCCATATTGTTTTCAATTTTAGTAGATGGAGAAGTTTTTTTCACAAAGAATATAGTCTTTTGGGGTTCATACCCTGAATATCTAATTGTTGTTATTGGAGCAGTAGTAAGTTATTGTAGTAAAGGTACATGATTCAATAGGGGCATTTGATTGGACATAGTATATGGCCCTTCTAGAAATGGTGGTATGGCTATTGTATTATTCAAAGTGAAGGAAGATACAAAGTTTCCTCTGCCATGGCTATCTACCCACTCTGTGAATGTAACAACCTCTTTGAAGACCTTTTCAATGGTATCAATGTTTCTGGGTGGGAGCCTTCTTAGAAAAATAGAAGTTAATGAATCCATTGTTCTAAAATAGATCTGGATGAAATCCTCTTGTGGTATAGTGTAAGGAAACTTCATTCTTTGATACATCTTATAGAAGTGATGATTACACTGTGAAATAGTTTCGTGGGAATCCCTCTTAATTGAGATGAACTGATGATGTAGTATATATGGATTAATGTAGACCTTTAATTGTTCTATAAAATTGCTCTCAAAAGAGTATGAATTCCTTATTGATATTGGTGGTAGATTGAGGTTCCAATTGAATGTCATTTCCTCCGAAGTGTAAGGGAAAACGTGACAAACCATGTCCATATGTTGAATTTGATTTTGATTAGATATTTCCTTAAAAATTATAATATGATCTTATATTTTTTGTGATTCTCCATAAATAAATAGTGGGAAAAAAATTTCAAGATTTTTGGGCAAGTTGTGTAATGGACCAGTTAGGTTCAAAGGTGAACTTTAGGCATTGAACAAAGCCATGGATGGAAGGTTACATGGAATGGTAGGTGGAGGTAATTTAAAGTGTGCAACAGATGAAGATGATGAAATAAATTTGAAATGGGAGTGGTTGGATTCTTGGTATGCCCTTATCATTGTGAGGCTTGTAAAAGTGACTGAGTTCTAGGAACTTGTGTCCACTGGGTGAAGACCTTAAAGCTTTTTGAAATGGAGATGGATTAGGATCTTTGAGTTTGTGTTTACTCCAAAAAATGTACCTCTGAAAAGCACACCTTCTGACTATGATAGACTTGGAAAATTTTTGAACTTCTAAAAACTACAAAATTTTCAAATGACAACTTGGGTTTTTGGGAAAAATAGTTTTGGGACCTCTTTCTAGTGCCACTTCTCTTGAGCTATCATTTTGTCATATTTCTCAAAATGTGATTAATCCCACATACTAACTACATAGCTATCTTTATCAACATCACCCTACAATTAGGGTTTATTGTACTAAGGGGTGTGTCTAGACTAGAACCCCATCGTGGTGTGAAAATGTGAGGATAACCAAAATGTGTTTCCTTCCATCCTCTTGTTGTCATAGGGGTCTCCTTTCAAAGAACCTAAACATTTGGAGACATTACTTGATAGAAGAGTTGTACTCTGAGCTGTAGTTATAATAACAATCCCTTATTCTCAATTCACTATAATTACATACTGGGGCATCTACCCACAATATTTCTTAAATAAAATTCACCATAATACACTAGTTGAAGTTGTGTTATCAATCTCACCAAACTTGGTATGATCCTTCCTATGTATATATATATATACATATATACATGTATATATGTATATATATATATGTATATATATGTATATATATATATACATGTATACATGTATACATGTATACATGTATACATGTATACATGTATACATGTATACATGTATACATGTATACATGTATACATGTATACATATATACATATATATATATATATATATATATATATATATACATAGGAAGGATCATACCAATTTTGGTGAGATTGATAACACAACTTCAACTAGTGTATTATGGTGAATTTTATTTAAGAAATATTGTGGGTAGATGCCCCAGTATGTAATTATAGTGTATATTTATATGTGTGTGTGTGTGTGTATATATATATATATATATATATATATATATATATATATATATAGACACATAGGTTACACATATATATATATATATATCTCACCAAACTTGGTATGATCCTTGTATTTTGTTACTTCATAGGTTACACAAATTATAATTGTAATTTGAGAATGCACTAAATGTTGCTACTCTTATCAATAATCCATATTTCATGTCTCCTAGTCATAAATGACTTATGGATTCATCCTTAGGATGTAGGTTTGCAACTAAGTATAAAAACCCTTAGAAGGATGTTGTTGTCAAAGATTACTTATCCACTCCTACAACTATCTCTTTACGAAGGTATAGGTCATCATCACTTTTCCTATCATTCCTCAGGCTTGTAATCCTCCAATCACTTAATTTTGATACTTGAACCTTTATTTTGAATTAGGTTGATGACCTCATTATGACTTTACTTTCACTATATTATAGGTTTTAATTGATCCAAACTTTTCATTACTGGGGTCTAAGAGTATACATTTGGTTTTTATAATTTAGTATCATTGATGCTTATACAATAAGCCTATTAACATAAATAGAAGCACATATCCCTAACTTAGAAGTTTGTGTTTTCTATCTCACTTGTTCTACACTATATGATACATACTTCTCACCATTTAATTATGTTATTGCCACCATATTTAGATATATTTATTCACCAATTAGGGTTCCATTACTCATAGTAGAATTGAGATTCTTTTATTCTTTGTGTGTTCCTAACTAAATTGCTTGTTGAATTAGCTTCTCACATTTATAATCCTGCCATTCAAGGTTTCCAAAGGTTACTTGCATATTTCAATTGAGCTCCAATTTTCCTTCCAAAGATTACTTTAATAATACATTTTAACCCATAATAGGTCAAAGGTATCCTAATAGGTTGATAAAAATATATACTTTTAAAGTGTTACATTCCTATTCACTCAACATTTTAACCGAAGGTAAAAAATTAAATTATGAAGATCATATATTTCTTTTACTTATGTTGTAATGTCTAACTCAATACTAGTCTACTTGATCACCTCCATACTTGATATAAACTACAATTCTTCCATGAGTGACATGGTCAAGCATAATTTGACTTCTACTAAAGGTGATACTAAACACTTTCTCTTTGATTACTAGGTTATTTACTCATTTCCACTCGCATGATTGGAAGATGTTTTAGGGTCCTTAACTTAGTTTCCCCCCAAGGTGATTGTATTCAATATAATTTTGAATTATTTATGAGATCATAATCTACCTTAACATAAATATAGCATTCTTGTATCTAATAAATTGTTACAAGTCATTAAGACTGGGTTATTTGTTTATGGTTGATCATTTACAATCGTTGATACCAATTTCAAGTTTTTCTTAGGTTTACTCATCAGTATCATTATTTAGAAAGAATACATTAGCTTCATAAAAAAATTTAAGGAGAAAGACCTACTTCATATAGTAACATTTAAATGTTCATGCTTAATCATGGACCCATTGTTGCCCAAGTGTTACAAACCTAGGCTCTGATACCAAAATGTCATGCCCAAAATATTGAGGCAAAAACACACATATTTTTTTTTAAAGTTAATTAATCCACTATGTTAATACATGCTACACTGAATAGGTTATAGAAAATTGACAAAGGATTCAAAGTGAGTATCAATTATTTTTCAATAAGATGCAGAATTGTCACTTCAACCATATTGTACAGGTTCAAAACATTTAAATCAAGGTGATATAGGAACACTGAGTTCAGGTTGACTAAACCCTAACTTTTGATCAGGTCAACCTTTCTTGACAACTTCACTTTTCAAAATATTATGTTCATTAAATTTTATAAGACACATTAGATTATTATTTCATCGCCTATTTGTTTCAGTAAGTTAGTTCAATCTCCTAGGTGAATCAGTTTGCATCTATTTCAATAGTTTGCCTATCACCTAAGTACTTGATCTCATTTATAAATGTACCTTAATTTAACTAATTGAGTTATTATTATTCATATTTTAATTAATTTCAAAATTCATTTCATTCCTAACCCATATTCCAAATCACTATTAGGTTATCAAACTATGATTCTTGAAATAATCCTTTAATCCTATAACCCTAGCAATTGGATTTGAATGAACCCTTAGGTAAAGTATAAAAATATTATAAAAAATTATTTAATTAATTTTCAATAAAATAATTTAGTTTCATATGTTATTTCAAAAATTAAAATTTAAAATCTTAAAACATAAACACCTAACATTACTCTTACTCCTAGCGCTATCCCGATTTAACTCTAATATTAACCCTGTTGACTAATGTGCCTAATAATCTTGCCAACATAATTAAATCTACTATATTCAAAAATGTAATTTTCAATTTCTTAAAGTCTCATTCAAACATTTAGTTTTTGAAATTAAACCCCAACATTTAACCCCTAAGTATCTCCTAAGACATTCCTAAGTACCTTTTCTAAAACTACTTTTATGAATAATTGTATCTTTTCTCTTAACATAAATTCAAAATTACTAATAAAATATTAATTACAAAAATAAAAAATTTAAAATATTCTAAAGCATAAACTAAATCCCATTAATGTTTCCTATTCACATTCTAATCCTACCTTATCCCTAACTAACACCTACTCTCCCCTATCCTCTATTACCTTTTCCTAACTCTCATCGCCACTTGGCAAGTACTCACGTGGGCCAAGGAGAGTGATTTCATCCCCTACACACTCTCCTAACCTGTAGAATGCATCAAGGGAATTCCTTGGGCATTTTTATGTAGGTGTTTATGGGATGGGCAAAAGAGACTTTAAGAAGAGAGCTCAAATTGCAGGGAATATATGGTTTAAACCTTACACAATTCTTATCCCTCATATTCCCTTTTCAAAGGACATGTAAGGTCTAACATGAAATGAGTGGGGGAATGATACGACTTCCTTAGGAAGCCCCAAGTCAAACACATGTGGATGTGGGGTGTGGGATCAAGATAAGAGTTTAATGCAATAAAGTTTAGTGGGTGAGGGAAAAGGTTGAGAGGGTAATTTAAATTGCATATTATATTTTTATTTTTATTTTGTTGACTATATTATTTTTAGGGACAATATTTAATTTTAATGTAATGATTGTCATGCACTTTGAATTAATTCCTCACATCATGCATTTGGCAGAATGCTGTAGATGATCATTTTGACAAAAGAAAAATTGAAACTTTTTTTTTTAATGAGAACTTTACAAGGTGATTTTGTGGGTAAATTTTCAAAATAGCTAAGTGATATTAGGGACCTTATTCATGTGTTCAGAGTATATTAGTAGTGTGCTAGCTTATGTCTTTTTTTGATTTAACCATATTTTGATAATTCTATTTCATCAAATTGACAAATTTAAATGCAACCAATGTAACCGCACTATTTGGACATCAAATTTGATTTCAATTTCTTATGGAAACATATTCATAATCTAATTTTAAATTTATTCATATAAAATTATACCTATAATACAATCAATCATTTTTCATTCAAAATAAATTCCAAATTTATAAGGAATGAATTATGAAACAACTACATTTTTGCATTCATCTCATACCAATCAATTACAAGAGTTTTGCAATGAAGTTCATTTAACATGTTCTCATTTCTACTATCAAATTTTATACATCATGATCATTATTCCCCTTATTACAATAATAACTACATTAGGAAGATTGAAATCTAATAGATCCAATAGAAATCCAACTTTGTTTTTATAGAATATAACAAGATTCAATGGAATCACCACAAGGAGAAGTCCCCATGACAATGAACTCAAGAACACCAAGAAGACTCTAAATCTAGTTTTGCTCCATTTCGAGGTACTATCCAAGCAATCTAGAAATACATAAAGACAACCATGGAGATCTCACCTCCCAACCAAGGCCTCCATGTGAGACCACACCTTGAGCTAGGAGAACCAGTTATCAATCAAGTGACATTCAAAAACAATCACAATGACACACTCAACATATAGTTCCCATCCAAGGTATACACAACAGGTTTCATAATGAACCTATGAATTGGGAGAAGGTCAATTTTTCTAGGTAGGAGATGTCAATCACAATAAAAAATCATATGCCTTTTCCAAGGCTACCAACTCACATAATCTTTCATTTCTTTCTCTCCTTATTTCCTCGAAACAAAATCAGTTTGTATTGACAAGGGACCATAACACCTTATTTTCTCCCTCTCCTCATCATGAGAAGAGACTCTGCACTAACCCAAAGTACAACTAAATCCCTTATCCCATACATGACCACTTTTTCCCTCTCTGAGGGTGAGTAATGCCAACACACCCTTCATATTTTTTCCAACAATACCAAAAAGGAAAATATGAAAGGAAAGAAAATAGAAAGCCCACAAATACCCATCCCTAACATGTTACAACACAAACATGCAATACACACATGCAAGAGATTTACATAAGCAAGCAATAAAAAATGAATGAAGAACATGGTGATGGAGAATCCTACCTTCACAAAGGTTATGGAAATAGGGTTTTGAGATGAGCTAAATCCTTCTTCCTCCTCAATTCCAAGCTTGAACAACCTTCAACTCTCAAAATAGCCACCAAATATCCTCTAAACTCACCCACCCAAAATGACAATAACTCCAAACTTGACCTAAGCCTTCTATGGTCTTCCCACTTGTTCCTACGATTAAAACAACCTTTTATAATAAGTGTAAACTTGACTAACCTCATGGAGATGGTCCATTTTTGCACAAAGGGAAATTGAAATATTTTAGGGGTCATAAATGCTATTATGGAGTTCTAGAAGGGTGGAAAAGGTTCCCAACCCATACACATACCACTTGGGCAATTGGATTATATTAAATTTGGCCTCTAGGACTATTTTAGGACACCTAAACCATAAAACATTAAATGATATCCATCATCATAATTATTATACATAAGATAGCCATAATTTATCATGATGTCCTCTACATGGTTTCTAGCAAGAACAACAACATTTCCCCATACCATTGTCTTGTCATGCTCACATATCCATTCAAATCTCCCACAAAAGTTTTAATAGAGAAATTCATATTTAAATAAGTACATACAAGGAGGGGTCTTGCACCTTGTTTATATCAATTAATGGATGCATGAGCCTTTACATGACTTAAAATTAAAAAAGGAGATAAGAGGATAGAAGCTATGAGATGATCTAGGAGTCATTGAGAGTTCTAAAAATGGAAGTTCTACGTTCTCTAGGTGTCTCTAGGAGTTGAATTATCATGAAAATATATTTTTGATGCATGTAATTCTCTAAAATAGCATCTATTAGTTAACTATCAGCACACTACTTCTTCTTCAAATCTATCGATGCACATCTGAGAAGCGCACCTTGGTGATAGGACCCAAAAATCAAAAAATTCTTCCAAGTGTCAATTTTTCAAAGTGAAATTTTTTCTAACTCCACAATTTTTCAAAATGGAATTTTTCTAACTCCACAATTTTCTAAAGTGAGAATTTTTCTAACTCCACAATTTTCCAAAGTGAGAAATTTTCTAACTCCACAATTTTCTAGTTTCCATCATCTAGGTCTTGTTAACCTTCAACTAAAATGATGTGTGGATGTTCACCTTTGAACTTTTGGATGGTGGAGGTGATTTCTTGAGGAGCTAACAAGTCTAAATATTTATACTTTTCCCTTACTTCTCTATGGAAATCATGAAGTGTGATTTCTTGGTCATTCCTTAGAACTTGAAAGTCATGGGTTTGAGTGTGATCTTAGTTGCTACAGAAGCCAAGGAAGCCATGGTAATGTTCAGGACCTTAGGGCCTCTAGATGTTTTAGATATGTGCACCTACACACTTTAGATATAATTCATTCACCAAATCTTCAAATTGTGCACCTGCACACCTTCAAGGAAGCGTGCAAGGTGCTCAATTCACCAAAAAACCAAAGTTGTCAATTTTGAAAACAGTTTCTGGGTTTTTCTCAAATGGAGTTTTAGATCACTATTATGTACTTATTTTGTTTTTTTTGATTATTTAGGCTCATTTGAACACCTTTCACTCCTATGCACTTTTCTCTTCAAAAGTTTGTAAAATTATGTAGTTTGTGCACCTTAGCATATTTGGGACTTTGGGCATCTTCAAGACTTTTAGAATTGTGCACCTCTGCACATTTGCACCTCTGCACCTTCACACCTATGCACCTTCTAGATTCTTTCAACTTATTCATATTTCAAAATTACAATGCACACCTACACACCTTCGCACCTATGCACCTTTTGGAGACAATCCCTTCACCAAATCTTCAAATTGTGCACTTGCACACCTTCAGGGAAGTGCGCATGGTGCTCAATTCACCAAAAAAATAAAGTTCATAGTTTTGAAAATAGTTTGTAGGTTTTTTTTAGATGGGGTTTGGGAGCACTCTAGTGTACTTATTTTGAATGTTTTGATATTTTGGGCTCACTTTATAACCCAACATTGTCATAGACTTGAACTACTTATACTTCTTCTATCAGAAATCCCAAGGTACCTATTTTGAAAATGCACATGCAATTCTATGGTAATTATGGTAATTTTTTGTGATGTGGATGATGAGTGTCATGATGACCTAAACAAAAGATAAACATTAGTATACTAGTGCTAGGACTTAAAAGTGACATTGACTAACTAGACTCCTAAACCCAAACTACAAAATTTCCACTTCTTGAGGTACTTTTTGGAGGATACCCTATTCTGACAAATGAGCTTTTGTGAGCCAAAAAAAGAGGGTCCCCATTTCCATATTTGAAAATGGGGTGTGTGTTGTAGACCTTTCAGATATCTCGATATCCTTTTACAACCATCATATGGTTCTCCTTAGGATTTTTTGAAAATCTAGCAACTATCTCAACAACTAATGTAATATTAGGTCTATTATGAACAACATATTGTAGTTTACCAATCATTGATTTGTATTATGTTTGGTTCACATCAGCAAATTCATCATTTTAAGATAGCTTATGTCATGTAGACATAGGTGTGCTCACTGGTCTTGATTCTTCCATTCCAAAAGTTATTGGTATCTCCTTGATGTATTTGGATTGATTAATCAAAATAATAGATTTCATTTGATATACTTGTAAACCAACAAAGAATTTGATTTCACCAAACATTGACATTTAAAATTCCTTCTTCACTTCATCAACAAATGATTTGCATAATGCTTCTTTTCCTTCACATATAATGTCATCAACCAAAGTTTCAGATAGTAGTACCTCATTGTTCTTACCTCTCTTCAAGTATAGATCATTGTAATCATTTTTCCTTTCAAAACCAATCTTCATCGAGTAATTGTGTACTCTTTCATACCATGCTCTTGGAGCTTGTTTCAATCCATATAGAGCTGTGTGTAGTTTTACATACCATATTCTTCTTGTTTGGGTCCACAAATCCTTCAGGTTGTTCTATGTACACTTCTTCCTCAAGTATCTCATTCAAAAATGTGGATTTGACATCCATTTATATACCTTAAATTTCTTGTAGGATGAATATGCAAGAAGAGTTGTGACTTCTTCTAGCCTTGCTACAAGAGTGAAATTTTCTCCATATTCAACTCCTTCTTCTTGAGCATATCCTTTTCATACCAATCCTTCATTATTCCTTTTAACTTTTCCTTTTTCATTTAGCTTATTCTTGAAAACCCACTTTTTTTCAATTGCATTTTTGTCCTTTGGTCTAGGTACTAGGGTCCATGCATTTTTCTTCTCAATCTGTTCAATTTCTTCATTCATTGCCTAGATCTAATCTTCATTGTCTAGAGCATCTTTCACTAATTTGGTCTCAAATTCACAAAGTAAGCACGTATTACTTTTGAGTCTCTTTCTTTTCATGACACTAGATTCTACATCTCCAATGATTTATTTAGGTTTATGATGTATTCTTACATACTTATCTAGCATAGATGGTCTCCTTCTCTATTCTTCAACAGGTTCATCTTGAAAAATAATTTCTAGCTCATTTTCTCTTTCTTGTTCAAGTTTAAGTTTTGGTTATGCATGCTTGACATTGTCTATCTGATGGTTTGTATTATTTGTCTATGACTCGACATCCTCTGCCTATTGCTCAACAATTGGTTGTTGCACCTCGGCCTTCCCTGTCCCCTCAAAAATTGTAGTTTTGTTTTCTTGTTTAGCAGGAGTGTTGGAAGAATCATCATCCACATATATGAATGTACCATAATTTTTAGGTTATTTCTTACATTCAACATCATTTGTTTCTGCAAATTCATCAACTTTCACATTTGTACTTTCTACAAATTTGTTAGTGTTAGAGTTTAAACACTTGTAAGCTTTACTCTTGGTCATCACTCTTAGCATCAAGTTTTTTGTTCCTATTATCTTTAAATATGTAGCATTTGCTTCCAAATATATTGAAATATTTCACATTAGGATCATATCCATACAATAGCTCAAAAGGTGTAGCATTTGTACCTTTCTTGACTTCCACTCTATTTAAGGTATAGATATAAGTACTAAAAGCTTCTCTCCAATATTTGTGTGATACATTATTCTCCATCATCAATATTCTAGCACAATCAACTATTCATTTGTTTCTCCTTTCATCTATCCCATTCTTAGGAGGGGTCCTTGGTGGTGATATATGTCTTTTAATTCCTCTATCATTGTAGAATGTGTTGACCTCATTGAAAATGAATTCACCACCTCTATTCCATCTCAGACACTTTAAACTCTTCCATGTTTCTTTTTCAACTCTGGCCAAATACCACTTAAATAACTAAAAAGCATTAGATTTAGCTTTAAGAAACATCATAGCCATCATCCTAGAGTAATAATCAACAAACAGAATAAAATACTTATCTTCAAAATAGCTTTGAACATCAATAGGTCAACATAATTCAGTATGAACCAACTCCAAAATATCACTAGATGTCTATTTTTTTTCTCTTAAAACTAGACTTTGTCATTTTTTTCCAATTGACATTGTTCACACATAGCATTGGCAAGCTTCTTTAGGTTTAGCAACCCTCTTACTTTCTTCATTTTACTAATGTTCACCAAATTGTCAAAATTAACATGACATAACCTTTTATTCCATAACCAAACATCTTCTTGTTGTGCAAACAAACATGTCTCATCTGATAAATCTAGATAAAACAAGTTACCACTTGTTTGATCACCACTTCCAACCAGCTTGCCATCAACATCATATATCTTGACCTTTCTATGATGGAATTTAACTTTGTACCCTAATTTGTTTAATTGTGAAACACTCAATATATTATAGTTAAGTCCTTCCACCTAGTAAACATTGTCACACTTGATTTTGTTAGTCAATTGAATAGTACCTTTACCTTTCACAATACATGGAATATCATTACTAAATTTAACATACACACCCTTATATGGTCTAATGTCCTCAAAAATATTTCTATCACCAGTCATATGATTAGAGAAACCACTATCAATTATTCATCTATTACTTTTGTTCACATAGGAAATTAAAGCACTTTACTCATCTTCATCAGAATCTTATTTCATAGCAACGTAGAAAATTTCATCATCATTATTTTCAGATTTAGTGTCAGTTTCTTCTTTAGCAATGTAACACAATTTCTTACCTTTGTCATCGTTGTTCTTCTTGTAGTCTTGGTCATCTCTCCTTCCTTTGAACTTGCTTTCCTTTCTCTCATCCTTGTCTTCTCTATCAAGATAGCTTGCAACAATATGACCAACCTCATTGCATGAAAACAAATTTATAGGTATTTTAACTTTGTATTTACGCCTACATCTTCCAAATATTTTTGCAATAAGTGCTTCAAGTTCATCATCAAAAGTGTCACTATCACTCTACACATGTTTGTCTTTTCTTTTTCTAAGAACCAATTGTGACTTAAAAGAAGATTGAATGGTTGGAGGTGTGTAGTTATCAATATTAGACATTTCAAAAATAGTAAGTCTACCAATTACACCTTCCAAAGACAAATTTTTACCTAGAGTGCATCTCAGCTCTTGTATTATAGAAACCCTTATGGCATATACAAGAAGTAGAGTTCTCAATACCTTTCTTGTCATTGTTTCATCTTCTATCATTCCATTTGCACCTCGAATAGCATCAACAACTTCCTTGACTCTTGTGCAATACTTAGGCTCTTTGATTTGGCTCTTATGACATTGTCATCTCCTCCATATATGATCTTTAGTTTTTCCCACATCTATTTTGCACTATCACAATCTTTTATATCATCAATCTTGACATGGATTAGGGCTGAACCAATCTCCAACATTGCCTAATTATATTCTTTCTTTTCTTTCAGTCATTGAGTAATTAGAGGAACGATTGTTATCTTCACATATATTATCCACAAAGTTTATTGAAAAATCACAAATATTTGCGATATGTAAGCTCATCAATATTTTCCATGTAGGAAATTTCTTCTTGTTCATCTTTGGTACCTCCCTTTTGTGAGTCATGATCTTTAGCTTTGAGTACCTTAAAACTTCTCTTTATAAGCACCAGTGCTTTGATACCAATTGTTAAAATGTTTAGAATAACTATCGGGTGGGGTGGGGGGGTGAATCAATTAGTTAAGGTCCATATGTACCAATTGAACAAAAAAAGCGCTTCAATAGATTTATGTCTTACTTATTCTTTTGCTCAGTCTCTACTGTAATCTCAATAACAATAATAACTACTAGTTCACTATCCTAATATAATAGAACTACACAATGTAATCATGAAAATGTAAAACCCCATAAAAACATTCAACACAAATTTGACCCTAGGATTTAATATGGAAACCCAATTAGGGAAAAACCACCAGCAACATGTCACCACTTTTTCCCTCTTTTGAAGTGAGCCCTGTTACAAGCCAACCCTATTAAAGGTCACTACACACTATTAAATGTAACCTAGCTAGAGGATTTAATTACCTATTAGGAGTAGCCTTGTAAGAGGACTTTAGAACATTCTATTAGACTGTCACCCTGTTAAAGGATTTACACAGATTGTTAAGTCCTTAATGATAATTAGGTCAACCTTTGATTAAAAGGATTTCAATAGAAATTATTTACAATGATTAAAAAAAAGGGGGTTTGATTTGTATGATTGCAACTCACATTGCAGTTTCAAATATCTATTCATTTCATGTGTTGATTCCTTGATAAGCCTTCCTTTTCACCTCTATTCTTGATTTTCTTGGAAACCCTTCAAGCATTCACCCTTCTCTTCACAAAAAACTTAAGTCTTCTTCTTATATTTTTTTGTCATCCTAAGCAATACCTCCATCACTCTAGAACTCTTTCAAACACACACAACTCTCTACTCTATTCTCTTCTTCATGTCTCTTCAATTGTAGTTCGCCTTTGTGCCTCCTTCAATAGATAATTTTGGTCCTTTTCTATTTCTCATAATCATTGTAGATCTTAGGTTTCATAATTTGATTCATCAGATACAATGTATCTAATCACCATTTTTTTTATCTCTCCTTTTTTTCTAGAAAATTATGCTTGAATTCATCTCTTAGATCATTTACCTAATCCTCTCTTGGAATTAAATGATCCAACTCATCAATCCTTCTCTTCAACACGCTTTCCATATCGCAAGAAATCAACTGAGTCATCTCAAAATTATAATTTCTCGCAAATGATTAAAATGTTTTTCTTTGGCCAACACTAAGTTTTGACACTTGGTCATCACTGAATTGCTCAATTGCTATAGAGCTTCTAGCTTGACATCAACACTATTACCTGATTGATATTGATGCTCAGTCAAAACTTAATTTTATTGGCACTTAATAAGGCTCAGTTGACACTAGCATCGGCATAGACTTAAAAATTCCTTGATCTTTAGTTTTATTCCTCAGTCAAGCTTAAGGATGCTATCAGTTTCTTCTCATGTCTTCATAATGTAAATAATCAAATTATCTTGTTAAAGTCTAACTAATCAAATTTCCATTGTAGCTTCCTTTTCATAACTCAACATTTCCTCTAGGTGCTTTTGTTATGAGAAACTTCTTAAATCCTCTTCATTAATCAAATAGATATGACATTTACAATAGATAGCAGCATGTCTCATCAGTAGATTTTACATCAATGATAATACAACAATTATTCCAATTGTAGTTTCCAACACTCTCTTGTCAACCCAATATTTTATGATAGCTTGATGTTTTGACATATGTTTTGAAACCAAAATCATCTTCTTGTTTAATTCCAAGAGATTCATTAATCTGATTTGGACCCTTTCAACATCTTCGGTGTATCCTCTCATAAATTTTAGCATTGGAATTTTAAGATTGAGCGAAAATACTAGTTCTTGGTTGTAGACTAGTAGATATAGTGATGTTCCTAAAGCATTCTTTATCCTAACCCTATATATCTATAACACGTATTTCAATTGGGTATACCAATCTTTTGGATTTTCTATGAGCAAGCATTTTATGATTGTTATCAAATTCTTGTTGGTAGACTAAGTTATGTCATTCTTGTGGATAATAGTTGGATGAAAATTTGATTATGACTTGATTCTCTAATGCCCATTGGGTAAGAATAATTGATGCAAAATATGACCCATTATCACACACGAGGAATAATGATACTAAAAACCTAGTCACAATGTGTTCTTCTAAGAAGTCAGTGACTACTTTTGATGTACAATTTTTGAAAGTTTCAGCTTCAGTCCATCTTGTGCAATATTTTGTAGAATTTAGAACAAACATATGACCTATTGATGATGGTGAGTTTATAGGCTCAATGAAATCTAGCCCCCACTTGACAAAGGGGTGAACCTAAAATAATGGTTACAATGGGATGGCCTAGTTTCTTTCCCTGTTGGCACTTGTTTGGAAGATGTGGCAAGAATGTACGTGTTCATACGTGTCTCTAAAAATAGTAGGCCAAAAGTATCATGATCTCAAAATTTGATGGGTTGTTGCCTCCACTAATCCATGTCTAGTATTGTACCTATCGTGGTAGTTTTCTTGTACTTCTCTCACTTCTTCATTGGCTAAACATTTCAAGTAAATTCCCTCATAGTTTTTTCTTGTAGAGTTTTCTATCTTGAAGCATGTAGGACTTACATTTCATTTTTAGTCCTCTACCTTGGGAACTGTTCATCCATTTAGGGTATTAATTATGCAAGAGGTATAATACAATGTCTTGGTATAATACGTATGTGATTATCCCTTCATTAGTGTCTACTCGAGATACTATGTTTTTTTCTTCGTTATTGACTATCATCTTTGTTAACCCTTTTCCTCTTACTAGCTTCATTGGTTCAATTTATAAATCAAACTCTTGTAAGATGGCCACCCATTTTCCTCTTCTTCCCCTAACTCATTCTGCATTAGCAATGATTTGACTATAGGATCTGGTACAATAGGATATACCTTACTCCTAAGTATGTAGTGGAAAATTTTCTTGAATTCTTTTACCATGGTGAATGATTGTTTATCCAAATTGGGATAATTTAATTTGACATTTTTTAGTTGGCAACTCATAAATGTGATGGGTCTTTCGTCTTCTTTATCTTTTATTTGTGTGAGGATACCCACACATAAGTTTTTTGAAGCAAAATAATAGACTTTGAAAGGAAATTCATAATCAAGACTCACAAGTACTGGGGCAGTAGAAATGACCACTTTGATATCTTCGAGATATTTCTTGACTTTAGGAACACAATCAATTTTTTTTCTTTTCTTTAGTAAATCATTAAGGGGTAAACTATTTCATTAAACCCACTATTGAACTTACAAAGAAAATTGATCTTCCCAAAAAAAGTTTTAAGTTTTTTAGCGACTATGGGGAGGTAGAAACTTTATAATTGCTTCTATCCTTTTAGGGTCAAATGAAATACTGACTTTACAATTGATGTGACCAAGGAGCTTCTCTTTGGTAACTCTAAATGGACATTTCTTTAGGTTAAGAGATATATTGTATTTCAAGTTAGTGATATGGATACTCCTCTCTTTTGAAAAGACTGTGAGGTCATCCATATAAATTAGTATGCATTTGTTTACCAACTCCCTAAATGCCTCATCCATTTCTATTTGAAATGTATCTCCTCCATTTATTAAACCACATTTGGTGGTGAATGTTGTCTTTAATTTTTTCTTCCTTCTCTACCATCACTTGGTTATATCCTAAGTATTCGTCTAGAAAAAACATCATCTTATATACATTTACAATTTGTAGTACTTTGTCAAGTGAAGGTAATGGGTAGTTATCTATCTAGGATACCTGATTCAAATTTTGGAAGTCTACACAAAGGCGAATCTCTCTAGTCTTTTTCCTCACAGGTACCAAGTTGGTGACCCAAGTAGAGTGTCAAATATGAAAAATAATCTTGGCATCTAGCACCTTCTGGACTTCTTTCATTATGAAGGGTTCAATAATGGAATTTACCAATCTCTGCCTTTAACAAAAAGGTTTAGCATCAGGATTTAAAGGAATATTATGAGTGATGATGTTAGGATCATATGTCTTGAGTTCCTCATAACTCAAGGCAATGACATCTCTATATTATGTGAGTAAGTGGAGCATATTTTTCCTCTTGGGAATTACAAGCCTTTCCAATTCTTACCATCTTAGGGTTGTCTTCTCTTCTCAGGTTATAAGAGTCACATTCTTTGATTCTCATTTCTTCATTCATCCTCTTATTGCGTGTTGACTCATCTTTGTCAAAGATGCATTCTAACTCCACCATTCCTTTAAGAATAGTATTAGTTTCTAGATTTATGATCCCATATTCATCTTCTAGTTCATCTCCTTCAAATTTTTATCAAGTGCGTCGTCAATATCTTTTCCTTCAAACAAACCATTGTACATAATGAATTCCAGAATGTGATGATCATCTTGGAAGACCTAGAATTTAGTAATATTATCTAGGGTAGATGGGGCAGCCATGTGTTCTACTAAGAATCTTTTGAGTTTCATTCTTTCTATAGGCTGTAATACACTAGAAGAAATTGCAAGGGAAACATCGACTACATTCCTTCTTCTTGAAATAGATCTAACATTTAGGGATTCAAAATCTTCCATCAAGTTCCAAACTCTCTTTTGGAAAGTGAGAAATATTTTGTTGTTGCAAGAAGAGATCGATTCGACTTGTCCAATCACCAACTAGGAGTCTCCTTCAAGTATGAGAGCTTTGGCATCCTTTTCTAATGTGAAGAGGAGTCTGCATATCAAGTCTTAATATTTTGTAACATTTTTAGTACACATGAATTGTAAATGATATGTAGCATAATGACCTACCTTTTGGATTAACCAGTTTAAATACTTGCTCCAGCTCCTAGTTTACACTTGGAACCACCAAACCTAAGTGTCCATATTGGTTGTTCTTTTGGCTTCTTCAACTTGTGTTTATATTTTTGAACCTTTTCTCTTTCACTTGGTCTTTGAAAGACTAATTCTTGGGAACCCAGTGCATTCTTCCTTGTGTTGGGCTTGAGTCACTAGTGGTTACTCTTGATATAGGAATTGCTAGTTTCTTTTGTTCATCTTCAATTTCTTCAATCAGCTCCATGATTTTAGTATTTTTTGGTTTAGATCAAACGATCATCAAGGTCCAAACTTGACCTTTCACAAAGTGTCTCCTTCTAAGAACTTTAATTGTCCTTGGTGGAGGAGAAGATAAAGCTCCCCCATCTAAAGAGGTTTCACTATATGAAGAATTTAGATCTTCTTTTATCTCCTTCTCATTGTTCATTATTCCAGGCATACATAGATGACTTGAAGTATCTTTGGGTATTTCACTTATGGTTTGGTTAGTTGTAGAGTGTGTCATTTGGGTTAAAACTCAAGAAATCACTTCTTGACAATCTAAGCATTCAAACTTTGAGTGGCTTGTACAATGCAACCTACTATATAAAGCATTTAGATCTTCTTTTATCTCCTCCTCATTGTTCATAATTCTAGAAATACATACGTGACTTGAATTATCTTTGGGTATTTCACTTATGGTTTGGTCAGTTGTAGAGTGTGTCATTTGGGTTAAAACTTGAGAAATTGATTCGTGACAATCTAAGCATTCAAAATTTGATTGGCTTGTACAATGAAACTTATAGAATCTTGGAAGGAGCAAAATATTTGGATCTGCATCTCCCAAATACTATAGATTTTCAACCATGCTATCTATGAACAGAGTTGCAATTTCTTCCCATGGGGTAGGGTTTTGTGATCTTGTAATCGAGTTATCAGATTTTCAATCAGAGTTATATAAAAATCCATTACTCTGTAAGAGCCTATGTCTAATTGAAGAAATTTCACTTCATTTAGAGCATTATACTCTATGATCACTATTTTTATTTTGGCTCAACATCTATTTTAATCTAGTTTTTCAATCCCTTCCAGGGAGTCCATAATTAGGTGAAGTTTGTTGAGAACCATCCTCTTAGGCACCTAGTCCATTCTCTTCTTATTAGTAGACTATATGTTTCTAAAATTTCTACTACATGTATGTCAATGATATCCTCAATCCGAGGGTCTATAGTCAATTGTATGTGAACATACCTTGACACTCCTATGACTTTAACTTTTATTTTGTCAAGTTGGATCACTATTCAATTCGTAGGTTTTGGGGTAACTCCTAAGTTATGAGATATTAAAAGTAGCATGACATTGCAAGGAGCTCCTGAATCTATGAGGAAATTGTGAAGATTTCTTCCAAAACTTCTGAGGTTGAGTAGAAAAGGGGCACTTCAACTTTGTATGCATAGTAGGCATAGCCTTAGAGGTATTTACCTATGGAAATATTGTCTTATCAAAGCTAGTGTTGGGTGTTGTCTTTGTATGATCAAGAGTTTTCAATAGTGCTTCCCTTTGGTTAGGTTAACTTTGTAGCATATCATACATGTTGTAGCATATCATACATGGAGATATTAGCCTTGGTTCTTTTTAAATCTTCAATGGCACTGTACTTTTTAGTTAACCATATAGGATTCTTCAATATAGTAGGTATGTTCCCTTGTGCTTGAATTTGTTTTACTGAGAAGGGTGTTCTTGTAGGTGTAGGATTATTATTTTCTCTTGGTTCTAGTGGTGTTGGCTATAATCATGGGGGAATTCCATCAGTCATGGGTTCCCTTTGATTGCATAAGTTGTAAGTATTATGATTATCATTTTGAAAAGAGAACATATGTACTGGTTCAAGGTTTGATTCTTAGTTGAATGGAAAGACAAATTCTTTTTTGACCTAGTCTCCTACTTTAGTGTTTTGTGGAGAATCATAAGATTCTAGCAACATGGAGTTGAACTAAACAGGGGCTTTTTATTAGTGCAATGCAAATTCTAGTTCATTTCTTGATTTTTGCTAAAAATGAGGTGTCATCATTAGTGTACTTTGACTAGTGTTGACTTGATTGATGTCAACGAACTAAGCATTTTTATTAGTATTTGTAGGGATACTTCCATTGTTTGGATGAGTATTCCACTATCAAATGTTTCTCTGCAAATCATTGTTGCAATCTAGCAGGTTGGAAGTTTTCCTTGTGATGGTATTCATGTTGAAATTCTTGCTATAATTTTGACCATAGTTATTATTGTACAGGGCTACATTATTTCTTTGGAAATTTTTGTTCTATCCTTGTGACAACCTAAGATAGGTTAACACACTGGTTATTTGAGACATGATCTTTTTCATTTGATCTAGCTCAGTAATGACATTGTTTTTTGCCTCAATAGATGGTGTATTCTTTTTCTCAAAGAGCTTTGTATCCTAGGTAGGTTATAGCTAGAGATGAGGTAGTTAGTTCTTGTTGCAATGGGATTGGAGTTAATGGAATGAATTGACTAGGGATCACTTGGGCTCCAACATGGTATAGTGGTGCTATTGTAATTGCATGAGTTGGAACCATCATACCTCCTCCATTAGGCTTAGACCATTTAGTAAAGGTGACTGCTTCTTTGAAGACCTTTTCTAGTGTGTCAATGTCTATAGCAGGATACCTCCTTAGGAAGATAGTAGTGAGGTGGTCCATATAGTTCAAATATATTTGAATGGCTATTTTTCAACTTGTTGGGTAGCTATAAATGTGAATGTTCACAACGAGGCCTTTTCTAGTACCTACCAATTTTACACAACTTTGCTAAAACGTAACCACAAAACAATATATTTTTGTGTTTTCTATTTTATACTGAATGCAATTTCTAATCAATGAAATTATATAAATTCCTATTTTAACCACATGTTTGAAAAGAAAATAAAAAAGATAGAGTGACAAGAGATTTAAGAAAATTACTAGAAGAAAAATTCCTAACAGACATAAGCCAAAGTAACAACATGTCTGTGAATTAAATTATCAAAAGGATCTGGAAGGAAACCAATGAAATTAGGAGTAGTGCTTCCTTAACTTCACTAATACAATCTTCAATGGGAACTTTAATAAAAATTGAAAGATGTTTCATGATTCATCAAATTGTGAGGACACAAAAAGTGTGCTCACACGAGACAAAATGCTATTTAAGAACAATAGTGATCCTTTCTCTAGTTCATCACAACAGTAGAATTTGTTTTTTTTTTTTAAATGTTTAAAGAGGAGTAAACGCTTTGACCTAGAGCTATGAACTAGCAAGGCTACAAATGGGGGACCTCATCCCCATTAGATTTGAACCTTGATGGCAAGGATAACAACTCAACAACTTAACCATCACAACATGCCACTATTGGCTCAACAGCAGGCAAACATCTAAATTAAAATATTGCACAATTATAAAAATACAATAAAACTATTAGCTTCATTATTATTCATGAACATGAATTCACAAAAATAACACATTCCAAAAAAATTTAATACACTCAGAATGAGAGCACCAATAGATTTTATTATTGCATCAAATTTTTTGGCCTAGAGTACATATTACATCCATGTATTTAAAAGAAATCCTCTCCTCCTTTTGTGTTAGGAATGAGAACTCTTCTAATTAAAACTCCTACTAAATACTAATAAAATAAAATATTATTATGTATAAATAGACTCTCTAAATGGTGCTAAGTAGGTCTCCTCCCTTGTTTATATCAATTAATGGGTTCGTGAGACTTTACATGACTTAAAATAGTAAAAGAATAAGAAGATAAGAAGAGAGAAGCCATGAGATGATTTGAGAGTCACTAATACTTCTAAAAATGGAATCTTGGCCTTTTCTAGGTGCTTATGGGAGTTGAATTATTGTCAAAACATGTTTCCAATGCATGGAATGCTCAAAAATAGCACATGGTAGTTAACTATCGGCATACTACTTCATCTTCAAAATTGTTGATGCACCTCTTAAGTAGGAGCACCTCAAAAAAAGAGCATCTTGTGAAAAATGCACCTCTAAAAAAGCACACCTTGTGATAGGATAAACAAAATACCAAAATACCAAAATTCTACTAAGTATCAAAACTCAATTTTCAGCATTTGGGTTTTCTTCCCTTTAGACCAAAATGATGTCTGGATGTTTGATCTTGAACTTTTCTATTATTTTCATGATTTCCTTAGATTCTGGTAAATCTAATGACTCATACTTATTATCCACCACTTGGCAATAATTACTTATCTCTATCCTAGTATTTGCAAAATCTTCCAATTGGGAATCTAACTCCAATAATGCTTCTTTTGTTTTGAAGATCTGTCTAACATCATCTTCAAACAAAGTGGCCTCAAATAATGCTCTGAATTGTTGCATACTATTTTTACTAAAGAAAGTTGAGTCCTTGGCTCCTTCTCAAAAATCTCTAGGCTAGTGGCATTATAATACCTATCTGCTTCCAAAAACTACCCTCATGCTTTATTCTTTATTTCTTGGATATATTCATATAATCATTCCATAACTTTATTTCCCATTGACAACTTCTCAATCCAATCATCTACCTTATCCATCTCTTCATTTGTATATATTTCCATCAACATCTGGTACCTCTTCCCTTTGATAGCTTTTAGCACTTGCAGATCATTAGCCCAAGAACACACTTCACCCATTAGACCAAAATCTTGGTTTATAATTGTAACCAATTTGTCAATGCTATTCTGAATGTTATGCAGAAGGTTCAAATTACCTTCTATAATTTGTACCCCTCTATCTTCAAAAATATGATGCCATCTTTTGCAAGCATCCAAAAATGAATCAGTTTCTCCCAAGACTTGTCCAGTCTCTTTTCTCTCTAAAGAAGCCCCTAAAGAAATATCTGGTTGATCAGGATCTATTGGAACCATTATCTCATTTAAGTATCGCCTCAATAGCTCATTTTTCTTCCTAAAAATCAAGATCTCTTACTCACCTTTATCTAGGTGTGAAAATACTTGCTTAAGGCTTGCAATAATTAAACCCTTAGATGTATCCACTATGGGCTTGCCTACTATCTCTTTCATCTAATAGTCTTTCGGAGTCAATTCTTCCGTATTAGCATGGGGAGGTGGAATGGTAATATGTGCTAGAAGATCTTCATTTTGATTCTTCATGATAAAGGCTAATGTCTTGGCATCACCCTTGGATGATTCAAGCTTTCTAACTGCTTTTATCAATTTCATCATAACCTCTTCTTCAGTAAAATCCACATGTCTTCTTTGTTGAATTAAAACCTCCATTTTCAACCATGCTAGACTTGTTCCCATCGGTGACATGTATTAGGTAGAAGATGTAGGTTCCTATGTTGGTACTTTCCCTTTATCACCTCATTCTAGATTTTTCTCATGTTGAGGGAGGACTACAGACTACATTTATGTATCTATGTGAGTTGAGGACCTAGTACCTGTCCTAGGAAGAATTTTTTCCCCTTCCTTAGCAATCTCTCCTTCTTATGATATTTTTTTTGTATGTAACTAGACATACCCCCCTTCCTCTAAGGTTTGACTTTAGACTCTACTATCAGAGGAGGTAGGGAAACTAATACTTGCTCCAAATGAAGAGCTACAAGCAGAAGACCTTATGATGGAAAAGGAGGTATGCAAGCCCTTTTGGTAAAGGAGGAAATTGTTCCCAATGACACATTTCGAGGTGTATCCTATATCTTCTCCCCTACCATTTTGATTCCCACTGGCATGAAATCAAAGCCCAAAATGTCAAAGACATTATATCCTCTACATCCCATTTTTTTTTTCCATCCTTCTTGTTCTTCTTTAGAGGTTTCTACATGGGTAGGTTCTTAGGGAATAAAAGGTGGTGTTTGAGTCAAACTCCTCCTTCTTTCTTCTAATGCGGCCCTCACTAAGCAAGTCCTCTTTTTAAGTGGGACATGTTCAATTTTCTCCCTTTCTTCCTTATCTTGTACCTTAGAGTTTGTTTCTACTTCAACTTCATTCTCTTCTCATGTACCACTATCATCTCGGTTTGATCTCTTTTAAGCACTAATAGGGAGGCTTCTACTAGGCATGAAGGCTCTTCTTGTACTGGTACCCCTTCTTTTGTCGGTTGAGCCTCTTCTTTCTCTTCTTGTGCTTATTTTTCTATGGTTGGTTGTGCTTTTACCTACTCTTGTTGGTCTCTCACTCAATTGACCCTCTTTCTCTTCTTTTTCTTTACCCTTTCTATTTGAAGTACTATACCTCTCGTTTATGATGATGCACTATTTCTAGCCTTACTAGTGACTTCATCAGGTAGGTAGGAAATGTGACTTTGGTTCCTTTCCCCTTCTTGGGTCGAGTCATGACCAGTAGTGTTGGGGTGTTAGTAACAAGGTCTAAATGAAAAGGTTTCCTAACTCATTCCCATGTTAACTCGATCACATATTGAGCCCTATTATGAATATCATCATTCTCTTCTCATCTAATTTTTGCATTTATAATGCATCTCTCGTGTATGTTATCCCTTCTGTATAAGAGATTCAACACCTTAGGGGCATCCTTGTTCCATTCTTTGAGGGGTATTTCTAGGTTAAGCACATTTTTTGCAAGTTTTACTCATTCTACAATAGTCATCTACAAAATTCATCCAATGATTTTCAAGTGTTATCTCGGGTACGAACTTCTTCCCTACCAAATGTTGTGTCATTCAATTATTGTCAAAGTATGGGCAAAGTGATTGATAATCCTCAAGAGGATATTGATCTCATTCTAAATCAAAAGTAGCAATGTCCTACTTCTATTTGACCTCAAAATCCCCAATGATGATCATCCAGACCCATGTCTTCTTATGTTTCTTTCTCACCCTATCATAAGCTGGGCCAATTGCCTTGCTATCTTTAATAGCAGGGTGCATCTATGTTCCATGCATTGAGGGGTATTTCTAGGTTAAGCACCTTTTTCACAAGTTGTAGACTCATTCTATATAGTCCCTAATTTGGACATCACGACCATTTGCGCAATTCATCTAATGATCTTCAAGTGTCATCTTAGGTATGATCTTCTTCCCTAACAAATGTTGTACCATTCCAATGTTGTCAAAGTATGTACGAGGTGATTGATAATCCTTAAGAGGATATCGGTCTCATTCCAAATCAAAAGTAGCACTATCCTACTTATGTTTAACTTTCAAAGCCCTAGTGGTCAGCCAGACCCATGTCTTCTTAAGCTTATTTCTCACCCTATCGTAAGTTGAGTCCAATTGCCTTGCTATCTATAATAGTAGTAGTCTAGCTTATGGGTATCATGGGAGCTTCTTCAAGAACATGATAGTACCAACTACCCATATATATATATAAATGTATTAAATTGGATGAAATAAGCTCCAATTTGTGTTATCCATGCTGCTTCTTCTATCGATATTCTCTTGGCATAATCTCCTATAAACTAAATGATGGAAAATATGAATCCATCATTGACCAACCTATATTCAGGGCTCTTGAAGGGGAGATTCTTCTTCATGAGCTAGGGATAGACTATGTATAGCTAGACATTTTCATCCTACATCCTTCCCTTCCTAACCAACCATGGGTAACTTTTGGATCTTACTACTAGAAGATATACTAAAATCAATTATTCATCCAGATTATCGCTAAGGGTAGTTACCCAATCAATAGGCATCTTCCCCATTCTAATAGTCTTTATGAAGTGAACCATCCATGTTTTTAAGTGTCCAGCTACAAGGAGGCTCATGGCTCTACTCAGAAGGACTCTAGAATAGCCAAAGTCATCTATCATGTGACCTCGAGTCATATCAACTTTTCCACTTCTCTGGTTCAATGGTGTCCTATGAATGAGTTACTTTCCTTGTACCAGCTCCTTTGCTTCTTACTCATTTTCTCTATACCATCTATCTGCTATGTCATAAGTGATATGTAAGTACTAATCTACCCATGGTAGATGGAAGACCTTCTCAATTTTTTGAGGTCTAATATCCAAGACAAATTTTTTGGTTACGCTTTTGACCATTTTCTCTTCTGGCAAATAGTGGTGTGCTAGAGACATAATCAGTTCAAATGATTGGACTAATACCAAATGAGAGGTTGTGTTTAATAGTTCACTTCTAATCAAGCCTAATACCATAACTGGCCTCTCTCTAGGCTTGTTGCATAGTAGTACGAAGGCATTCCAATCGATATGTCTAAGCTATATGTCTCAAATTTTTGAGTGCCTGTCTCCATATTGCAATTTCTTAGGCGCTCCTTGATATTTGAAGGCTACTAGTTTCAGTGTAATCTTTGTGACCATAGAAGATGAAGATGATGCCATTTTATCTACACAAAAGAGAAATATTAGTATTATTAATGTTGGAAACTTAAGATAACCTTAGAAACATGACTCGGACTAACAAAAGACTAGACAAATAAGAAGAAATTGACCAAAAACCCAAATAATACCTAAAATGTGCACCTTGTACATATAGTGCATGTGCACAAGGTGCCCAATGCAAGCTTTACAAGGGTTACTTAAATATAAGTGTGCATGTTGTGCACTTAGCACACATGCGTATTTGTGGAACATGTGCAATATGGATATGTGGACAAAAGTTTTTTTGCTTGTATTTGCACATGACACACATTTTCAAGGTGAGCACATGCACAAGTTCACTTGTGGACACCTTCCTTTTACCTTGAAAAAGGTTTTGAAGCTGAGTGGTGATCGTGTGGACAAGATGAGATGTGAAGCTTTGAGGGGTGTAAAGGTGTGAAAGTAGAGTTGGCATGCAAACAAGTGAATAGTAAAAGTGGGGGGAGGTCGTATTTATATGTGGTGGCTAGTGAGCACATGTACCTCTGAGAGTGTGCAAATGTGCATGTGTGCCTCCTAGGTTGGAGGTGAGTGTGCATGTTGTGCGCTCAACACACATTGGCAAGTGCACATGGTGTGCAAGTGTGCAACTACACTTTTTTTTTTCCTTTAGAAGAAATTTTTTAGTTTTTCTGACCTTCTAATATTACTTTGACTTGCCTGACATGACACCATGGACTAACCTAGAATCAGATGGAGATCCATATCCATCAAGGCACCTAACTGGGTTCTTTGAAATAGATATTTCTCTTGAAAAGAGGGGGTCCCCATTTTGGACACAAAATGGGGTGTGTATCATGAGACCACAACAACTAGTATGAAAAGGATATAAACAACAAGAAGGTACACATTATGAGGAGACATTTGCACCTATTGCCAAAATTGAAGTAGCAAGAATGTTTTTGATTTATGTGGCTAACGAGAAATTCAAAGTGTATCAGATGGATGTGGATTCATCATTTCTAAATGGAGAACTTGAAGAAGAAGTTTGTATTGAGAAACCTGAAGGATTTCCTTTGACAAAAGAAGGAGATATGGTCTACAAGTTGAAGAAAGTATTTTATGAGTTGAAGCAAGTACCTAGAGCTTGGTATGCAAGGTTGGATAAATATTTGGAAAAATTAGGATTTTCTAAAGGTACTACAAATATTAACTTTTTTTTTTTTTAAGAGGGGTAAACGCTTTGACCTAGAGCTATGAACCAGTGAGGCCACAAATGGGGGACCTCATCCCCATGAGATTTGAACCTTGATGACAAGGATAACAACACAACAACCTAACCATCACAACATGCCACTATTGACACTACAAATAGTAACTTGTATTTGAAAGAAATTGATGATTTTTTGATGATTACTAACGTATTTATGGATGATATATTCTTTGGAGGAAATCATAAAGCAAGTGAAGTATTTTCTAATGAAATGAAAAAGGAATTTGAGCTAAGAATTATTTGTGAGATGAAGGTATTTTCATTTCTTAAACTAAGTATCTAAAAGACTTATGAAGATATTTGATTTAGAGAGTTGTAATCATATTGGTACACCTATGGTAACTAGTCATAAGTTATCTAGAAAAGATGAGACACCTATTGTTGAGTAGAAAAAGTAAAGATCTATGATTGCAGTTTTGCAACATTTGACTCATACAAGACCAGACATAGCTAATGTAGTCAGAATTTTTGTAGGATTTCAATCTTATCCTAAGGAAGCACATTATGCAACAATAAGAGGATTTTTAGATATTTGAAGGGTACACCTAATTTTGAGATGTGATATGATAGATCAAATGACTTTACTCTATGTGCATATACTAATGTGGACTAGGCATGAAGTATGGATGAATGAAATGGTACAAGTGGTGGACCATTTTTCCTACGAGAAAGATTAGTTTCTTGGCTAAGCAAGAAAGAAGATTGTATCTCACAAAGCACAACAGAAGCAAAATATGTAGCACCAACAAAAAATTGCAATTAGATCATGTGGATGAAATAGATGTTGAAGGATATTGGAGTTAATTTTACTAAACTTGTTGTCATATATTATGATAACATAAGTATAGTATGTCTAAGAATCTTGTATTACATTCTAAGATGAAGCACATATCTATTATGTATCATATTTTGAGAGAGAAGGTTGCAAAAAAAGAAATCGAGTGGAGTATGTTAGTACAAAGGAGAAAATAGAAAATATTTTTATAAAGCCTTTACCTACTGATACATTTGAGTATTTGTGAGGTATTCTTAGGGTTATGCCCCTACCTACTTCAAAGTAGATGATGCAGAGATTTCATCAGTCCAGTGGTACAAAGCACTATAATTATCTAGATTGAATGTTGATGCTTCCTCTATGGGGGAGTATCTATGATTGAGCCGAGTCATGAAGGACTCTAGGTAATTAACATTTCAATAGTGTCTTTGGAAACTTGAGCTGATTGAAGATATTGAGCAGCAGATTGACATAATGATGCATTTATTATTAATTTCAATGGGGGAGAGAATTCATAAAAAAAAATTCCTATGAATGGGGAAGAGAAGTATCTCCTAAGAGTGAAGGAGTTATATTCATAAGATGGAGAAAATACTAATGTTAATGGGGGAGAAGTAGCACTAATGAAGAGTTGATCTTAAAAGATTCAAATTTGATTGATGAAGAGGATATGAAAAGATGAAAGTAGCAACAACAATAGAGTTGTATTTGGTATTTATGCAACTTAGATGTTTTTCATCTATGTTGTCATCAACCGTAAAGGGTGATATTGTTAGCATGAATATTGATGATATTCCTATGGGGGAGTATCCTAGCATTATTGGAGCACTTGAGAGACTGTTACAGTCATTACATGTTGCATTCATGACTATGTTTGTCATTGATGTCAACATACTAGTTATTCTATGAAGACTAATGAGTAGAAGAGAGAGATAAAGATCGTATGATTCAAGGATTGAAAATGAGATCAAGTGAAGTTGAGGACATATTTTTTAAAGTTTCCTGATAATGTGGCTAAGAGCACATGCATAAAGTCAAAGAATGGTAAGAAGTACTCAAGATTTATAGAAGACAATTTGCAGACAAAGTTCTTGAGAAGTGGTTTTTGGTTAATCAGATTATATCTCCTAATAGGGATAGGATCTTGGTATGTAAATTTGGATAGAGGTAGAAGACACCTTGATAATTAGGTTAGTGAGTGCATGAAGCCTGAGGTTGCGCGAGTGAAATAGTTGTAAAAATTGTGACCCGACAGTGTTATATAATTATGAAAAGATGTATTGAATTGTGTATTGTTTTATCTTAATGAGGTCATATTGTAATTGTAAATTGCAAAAGCCTCAAGGATGACTCAATGAATTATTTTGAGGACTTGGTATAAAGGAAATTTATTTTCCTTGTGATGAAGTGTGGAATCAAGTATGAGATTCTTTTGAAATAGAAAGTGAATTGTAAGTGTGAGTTAAATGTGAATAAGCGATCTAAGGGATTATTGTGATGCAATTTTATGGATCTAGTATTGAGATCTAAGAAGTACTTGGTGTGTTAGAGGCATGATGAATTGGCACAATGATTATATTGGGCAGAGAGTGCTAGTGGGTAGTTGATCAATTACTATTATTCTGAAAGGAGTAATACATAGGCTAGTTGGACAAGGATTTTGGTGGTCTTTCCCTTGAAGCTTTTTGAATAGTGGGTCCTTCTTCCTTCCAACACTCCTAACATGGTTGGCACAACTCCTAATATGGTTGGTACAACTCCTAACATGGCTAGAATATCCTCATAGGGATTCAAAGTCTCCTAACTGATATATACTGAATGCATTTCATTGGCACCTAATAGAGTCCATCATCTTACAAGGAACTTATATATTAGTACATCATTTTGTGGGTACCACCCCCACTGGGGTTTTCCCTCTAATCAAGGGTTTCCCTAGATAATATATATGGTATTATTGTGTATGTTTATTCTCTTATGGTGATGTTTATATCGATCACATGTTTGAAAATCAATAAAGTAAATAAAAGTTATATTGATCAGATAACTAATTTACCCCCCACCTCTCTTAGTTATCTTGGTGGACTTAATTTCTAACAAAATGTTCTAGAATGATTCCTACGATGTCACCATATTCCTAGGGTAATATAACAAGGTCAATTTAGATTCATCAGAAAGCTTTTGAAGAGTTATTTCTAGATATGCAATCACAGTTTCACTATCCTACTCCTACACACATAAAGTAGAGGTTTTTGTCATTGGGTGGATGAGGGTTTGTCTTGATCAAAACCTATATTAAGGAATCAACCTTTAATTTAGAATGAAAATGTATATATGTAACTTAAACAAGATAAATGTAAGTATTCACCTTGCTTTTAAAAACCCTTGTCAACAAGGATTTTACCTTGTTGTATGTTATAGAATTTGAATTTGGTATATAAATATAGGATATCTCCACAAGTTACAATGGATCTACCATAACCACATCATGGAGTCATAGATTTAATATGTATAAATGAAGAATATGATGAATGCATCAATGTAGATCTCCTCTCTTGATGACCAATAATATGCTAGATCTTGAAGTGGAAATGCTCACAAAGAATCCTTCAATGCTTGATGAAAACTCCTTGCTTAAATGCTTGAGTGACTAGAATGAATTGATTGTAAAGTGTAAGTTTAGTTTGCATGTATGTGAGATATTAAAAATGAATCCTTCAAATATCCTTATATACTAGTTTTTAAGTGGGAAAACAATATAAACCAACTGGAGAGTGAGAGTTAACAATTTCAAATAGAGTTTTTGCACCTAAATCCCTACAATCACTAGGGAAGAGAACTAGCAGGAAGGATACAAAAAGACTAAGGCAATTATGGAAGAAAATAGGGGAAAGAGGGAATTGAGTACCACTCCATCCATGGTCCAATAAGTTTGTATGAAATAAGTGTTGAATAGTCTTATCCATTTTAAGATGGTACAATTAGCCCCTACTTTACTGGGAGTCTGAGTTGTCTCAAACTCATAGTAAAGTAGATAAAAAAGAAAATAGATGATCTCATCATGACTTAAGAGGCAAAGAAATCATCAAAGCCCTAAGAGACTTGAGTTAGCTTCATCATATCCAACTCACAATAAGAGAGATAACACTACGAAAGGGGTCTAATTAATTGGGCAATAAGGTTTGTGTTTCTTATTATGAACCACATGAAAAAAAGAAAAAAGAAAAATGGGGGAGGTATGTATAGGAGATGGCATTGAATATTCTAGCAAGTGTGTGTAGCATTCTACTCAACACATCAAGGATGGACTAAATAGTCTAGCAAGTGTGTGTGGCATGCTAGTCAATCTATCAATAGATCCAACTTCAAATGAACTCCATTTCCCAAAAAGAAGTATGTGTCCTTAAGGGATCAAAAACAAGATCAGGCCTCCCAAACTATCAATTGTCCAAAGAAGGATTGAAAGCAAGGATCGGTCCTCCCAAAATGTCAATAGTTTAGAGAGAGATCCAAAGAGACCAAGCCCCCAAGAATTGTCAGTAGTTTAACAAAACTAGAAGTGTGTAATAGGAGATGAAGGAAGAGATGAAGCAAAAATGCATAGATTCAAGGATAAGCTTGAAATCATACCAAGTGTACAAGGATAAAGTACTTTAAGCATACTTAGAATTTGTATTTATTACCCCATGATAAAAAAGGATGAGCAGATTCTATGCCCCAACATTAAAGAAATTGCAAACAGCTTAATGGGAGTATAGCTTTAAAGCACACATGCATCCACTAAAAATGTTTCCATGATGGGATGCCCCCAAGTGAGAGAACACATCAAGGGAAATGAATGCATAACAAAAAGAGAGAGCATGAAGGGATCTACCAACATTTGGGATCATTGTGATCATATGACAAAATGTAATATTATATCAAGTATGAAATATCAATTATTCCCTTAAGAAAGTATAAGTACAACACAATGGGGAAAATACATGTGATAGTTACAAAAAAGAGCCTTTTTGGGCCAATAGCATGGAACCAAAAAGCACTACCATATCATAAGAAGCAAAGAAGACTATACAAGGGCACAATTATGAATAATAACATGTGTACAACATAACATGTAACAACATATAGAAGAAGAGAGATGCAAATAGAAAAATGTCTACAACAAGTTCAATTCTTGTGCCAATAGAGCAAAAAGGATTGTCAAAAGTAGTCTAAACAAAACATATAGAAAAAAATCATAACATGGGGGAAAACATAACATGAAAGCATAAAGACTATCATGCTAAAGGAATTCCACTTCAATGATTTCTTGTGCCTACCTCCCCCCCCCCCCCCCCCCCCATCTTAGTCTAAAATGGTAAGGGAAGAATGGTGAGTCACTAGAGGAACAACATCCAACACATGGGAACCACAACCATCTCCAAGAAAGGACTCTAGTGTGAGTCAATATGATCATTAGTAGAAGTGAGTGTAAGTTACACATAAAGCATGTTAGGATAATCATAATCCATATATTCATCATCACTACTAACATGTTCAACATCAAGAGTATCTTCCATATCAAGATTAATAGAATCTAAATTATGAATTAAATCATCATGTTTATCCATTTGTATAGTGTTACCTTGATTAGCTGTGTCCAAAGACTCATGCATGGTTTGATCATAGGAAGGTAAACGTTGATATGAAGATGTTAATTGACAAGCAACATAATGAACCTTAGCCTTAACTTTAGCTTGATGATTCTTTCAACTTTGATGAGCATGTTGATTATAAATGGTTTTGTGAGATAAACTAGAAAGATTAGGATAAACTACCATAGGTTCTAAAGAGGGAACACCTAAGGTTTCAAGAATAGTAGTTGAAGGAAGACTTGGAGAAGGTTAAATAGGTTCAGAAGTAATGGTAAAAGAGATAGATAGAATAGGTAAGAAAAGTATAGGAGGATCACCCTTAGGAAGGCTAAGCTCAAGAATTTTTTACACCTTGTAACATTAATAGAAGTGATAAAGATGATCAAGGAAAGTAGGTAGATTTTTAGAAGAGATGGCCAATAAAAATTAATCTCAACAAAGTCTTGAGGATGCAAATGTTTATAAAGAGAATGGGATTAGAAAGTAAAGTCCACCAATATAACTAAGAGAGGGTGGGGGGGGGGGGGGTTTGAATCAATTATGAATTTTAAATGGATTAAATCAACTTAATCAAAATTGAAACATATAACCAAAAGATACAAAAACCATAAGATGATAACCATGCAAAAATGACACAAGATATGTTAACTAGGGAAACCCTTGATCAGAGGGAAAACTCCGATGGGAATGATACCTATAAGATGATGTACTAATATAAAAGTTACTTGTGAAAGGATATGACCATATTAAGAGTCAATTCCATACAATCAGTACATATGAGTCCCTATTAGGAGACTTTGAATCCCTGGCAAGAGATTCCAACCCTGTTAAGAGTTGTTCTAACTCTATGAGGAGCTAATAAGAAATCAATTGAACCCAATGTCCAAATTGCTTCACAACTGTTCTCACTAAATAAATTAGGATAACATATCCCAGAAATGAACTAACTAAAATAATAACTTATCTTTCCAATATAATTCCTTTCAATTCCTCAACATCATCATCTACTTTGACCTAAAAAAATATGCATCCAAAGCTCTCATAATACATTGATCATACATTACAACACATATGATGATTTACAACTAAAGAAAACATCTTTCCTTTATGCCAAGTCCTAAAAAAACTAATTGAGTTATCCTTGAGGCTTACCCAATGTACAATAGGTAACATAGGACCATCATAAGATATTAAAATTAAGTTTCACACACTATGATACTATACATAGTAAAAAAATGCATATTCATGAAACTTCAACGTAGAAAGAAAATGGACTATAACACACTATGCTAGACCCAAGATATCACCAACAACAAGTAATCTCTACAAACGTCTCATGTCTCCCTAACTACAATTGCTAAAACAGCTCTCAGACTAGCCTTTTAGTGACAGTTCTAGAATAAGATATTGCTAAAAATGCAGATCTATGATGAAGAATGCAAGATCTATGACTATAATGCGGATTATGTGTGAGATGAAACTCCTAGAAATGCTCTTGAAATTATCATGCCATGAGCTAAATATGCAATAAATGAAGCTAAATGATACAAAATGATGCTAAATGACATAAAATGATACTAACAATGCTATGAAATCACTATAATGACAATATTAAAATAATGAGTCTAAATATGCTTATAGTGTAGATGCATAAAAACTTGGGTCCCTTGTCTCTTAGATTTCCTTCCTATTCATAGGATTTCAAAAGGGGTTGGGGTAAGAACTAGGATTTTCACTTTTGATTGGGGGTGAAAGTGAAACTCAAAATATCTCATAAGAGGCGAGGAGGAAGAGTCTAACGGACTTGGTTTTGAGGATAATATGGGAATTTTTCAAATTCTTTTAAATGGTAAAAGGGAGATTTTCATCTTGTGAGGATAAAGTGATTTTATTGATTTACTAAATGATTTATTTTCAACACTTTGTCTTTTTCTTCCTCCCTTTTTGCATTTTATTTTATGAATTTGAATTGTTTTCTTCCTCTTTTAAAGTTGATTTAGGTCTTGTTGATTTAAAAGGTGATTAATGACCTAATGCAATTTTTGATTTAAAACTTTGTTGTGTTTCTTCTGATTTTCTTTTTAATTTGGTCCTGATTGATTGAGATTGCATGATTTAAATTTTTGCCAAATTTTGGGTCTACAAATGCCCCTCTTTGAGCTAATATGTGAAGCATATTAGTTTAAAGACTATCTTGATTTTTTTTTATTTTAGGTCAAATTCTGATGATTGGATGATATTTTGTAACTTTGTCATTGTAGTGGTCTCTGTCTGTTGATGCTTTGATGTCTGATAGTCGATGATTTGATGTTTGATCATTGATGATGTTGGATAGTCATTGATTTGATGGTTGGATTGTAATGTTGATTCGATGATTTGATTGTAATGGTTTTGTTTGAATACCTTACTTTTGATGTTTACAACTTTTTGGCTGGGGTAGGACATTTTTGATGTTTCAAAAAATTTTAATGCCCTAGTTTGATTTGATGTTTAAAATTTGGTTGTGGTAGGGTATTTTTGATATTTTAAAAAGTTTTGATGCCACAATGTACTGCCCCCTCAGAAATGAAATTGGAAAAATGGACGTGTGAAATAGGGATGTTCCAATTTTATTTCTAAAAGTATTTGATGAGAATAGTTGATAGGGAATGTGTAGTCACAAAGTGATGTGTAGGATCAGTCAGGTAATGATGATAGATAGAAAAAGTGCCCCCCTCAGGATACAAAGTAGGGAAGACTGACATGCCATCTCGGGATACAGAGTAGGACAAGGAACTATTTCAAGATAGAACCATCAACTGAATAGCTAGATGTTTGGATTTGATTGATGTAGGATGATCATTCGTGATGAAAAATTGATGTCATTGTTTGGTGTTCAATTGTTGAAGATGGGATGAGCGCCCTCAATTTTTAGGGACCTTCCAATCAGACATAGACAGATGATGTTTGTAGTGTGACACAAGATTGATTTGTGGAGCTTTTGTGTTCAGTTTATTGGCTTGGCATGTATGTCATTTATGATGAGGATCCTTTTATGTCGATGACGATGATCTTTTGATGTTAAGGTTGATGACCTTTTGATGTTGATGATTTGATGTTTTTGATTTATGAGATATTCAAGTTGGTCAATGTTTTAGATGTGTGTTCTTATGATGTCATGGACTTATGTTGTCGTATGATTGTTTGATGTGATGATTATGTTGATAGTGGATGCAGATGTGCATATAAATGTGAATGATTAATGTAGATGAATCATTATTTAGAGTAGATGGTAGGTTACAAATGATGTAATGAAAATGTGATGTGGTAACATGGACGTAATAAAATGAAATGAAATATGAAATGAAATGAGATGTGATAACATAACATGTAATGCAATGCAATGACATGAGTAATGAAAATGCAATGAAATGAAATAATAGGATAATGTAATGAAATGAGATGAAAATGTGATGAAATGAGCAATGAGACAGAATGTAATACATAATGAGATAAAATGAAATGAGGTGAATTGAAATGTAATATGTAAGGAAATGAACCAAAATGAGTGAACAAGATAAAATGCAATCTAAGATGTCATGGAATGAAATGAAATGAGATGAAGATGAAATGGTATGATATTTGAAATGAAAATGATGTGATATGAAAGAGAAAATGAAATGGATTAAGTAATGAAATGAAATGAAAATGCAATGGTATATGGAATGACATGGAATAAGACAGGTAACGAGACGGAAGATGGAATAAAATAAAATGATATGGGAAATGAAATGAAAATGAAATGGGAAATGAAAATGAAATGGATTATGCAATGAAAGGAAATGAAAATGGAAATGTAATGGAATGAAACGATGTGAAACGTAAGGAAATGGAACAATATGATATGAAATGTAGTGAAATGGAGTGAAAATGTAATGAAATGGAATGATATGAAACGTACTGAAATGATATAATAGTGAAATGAAGATGAAAGGAGATGGAAACGAGATAAGTTACGAAATGAAATGAGATGGAACATGGAATGAAATGAGATGACATGAGATAGGAAGTGAAAAGGAAATGGATGATGAAATGGAGAATGCAAAGGAGTCAATAATGAAGTGAAATGATATGAAATATGAAATGAAAATGAAATGGAATCTGAAATGCAATTTTTTGAGATTCAAAGGTTGTGAGGTGATATGTCAATATTTGCAATTCAAAAGCCACTGAATGAATGGATGAAATCAGGAAATGGAAAGGGGGGGAAATGAGAAAAGGGGATGCAATGATCGGATGAAAATGGAAGGTGGTTAAATGAGATTGTTTGAGATTAAAAAGCCAAGCAAGGCAGCAAATGAGGTGGTAAAATCTAATGATGAATTTATGACATGTAATGTTGGCATGGATGAGGTGAAAGAAACAAAGTCCATGAGTGCTCATCGCTTGTTGATGGTGTTGCACATGTTGTTTATAACCAGTTGTGAAACTGTTGAGTGATGTCAATGAATTGTAACCTAATTGTGTACCAACCATTTGTTTCATGAGGAACCCAAGATGAAAAATGCAAACTAGATGAATGCAACTAATTATCACTTTTTTAAAGAAAGGAAAACTAATTGTCATCATAGAGCATGTGATAAAAGTGACTGATTACAACCACCACTAGCTTAGCTATAGTGATATGAATACTTTGTCATGCTGAGAAGTACCAACAAAGAGGAACAATGTACAAGAAAACATGACAATCATGAAGAAAGAAAAGCTATAGCCACACAATAATAAAAATAGGCATGCCAACCAGTCACATATTAGATAAAAGACCTCACTTAAGGTAATGCACAAAATTGGTCGAGGTACACATGGTGTTCGATCTGAGAGGAGGCTCTTATAAGTGGACACTAATAATGTGCAGAACCAAAGGATCATAGGAAGTAAGCAGTGAAAAACCAAGAAGATATCATGACTTTATCCTGATACCTCTAGTCGAACACATCATTGAGATACTAAAAGCGCATGACAGCATAGAAAACCATTATGTGTGAACCAAGCGTGCTTCTAATTGTGTGCAATAGGATCATGTTATTTTTATTTTTTTCTTTAGGTCTACCGAAGAGTAACTTTTTTGCATCAGGTGGATGAAAAGGCATGGGATGTGTCAATGGTGATCTAGCAGCAGAATTCGGTGGGCGATGTGCTTCGACAAAAATTTGGGTGACAGAATGTCAGAGCCAAAGGTCAAATGTACCAGTGCAGTAGGGTGCAAAAAGTAGATACAAGAAAGACTAGTGCAGAATGAGGCTCAGGTGAATGATGGCTATAAGGAGGTGGATAGTGTGATAATGAATCAATGTAAAGCAAAGAGTAGAATGCATTTATTGGGGACAGTGAGAAGTTGTGGAAATCATGCAAGTGAAAGTATGTTAGGCTCACCAGATCAGTCACAGCAAGAGAGTGATGCTAACCAAGGAAGGTGGAGGAGGCAAGGGCAGAGAGCGAAAGGTGTTAGGTGATCTTTCGAGGAGTGGGTAGATCAACTTGAACTCCAAGTAGTAATTTCGGGTCCAGGTGAGACTAGCCAACTTGGGCAAATGCCTGTGCAACTTGAAGGGGTGGGGATGGGGATGGATGACATGCCTTTGTTAGCACTAATGATGTTATTGGGGACTGCAGTGCAATAGGATTTGCAAGGGGTGGCAGATGATGGGCTAAAGATGCAGGTGGAGGATAGTCCATCTAAAAAGATGAAGAGTATGTCAGGAACAAAGGAGGAAGTGGGTGAAATAAAGTCTCCTAAGAAGCCTCTGGGGGAGATGGTAGAGAATGTGGGAGGTGTTAGTGGTGGTGAAGTATTGAGTGGAACATGAAAATGGATTAGTCTTGGGACACTGAGATGAGGGTCAACAGAAGAGGGAGCGAGTAGTGTAAATGTGGGGGAGCTTTAGCTAGAGGTGGGGGATAGTGATCAAGCATCATGGGACATGGAAGGATTATGAAAACTATTGGAGATAGAGAAAGTGCGAGTGGAAAATTTAGAACAAGAGGTCACATTTTTGCTAGGATTGATGGAGAAGGCTTGAGAGGATGGAGCACAAATAGAGGCAAAGCGACTGAAAGTAATGATAGATGTAGAGCAAGCGTGGGTGATTTCACTAGAGATGGAGTTGCATGTAGAACATGCACGAGCAGAAGGAAGCGATGCAAGAATGCAGGCTGAACGATCAAAGTTGTAGCGTTTGCAAGAATCAATGAAGATGGCGCAAGTAGGTTTGGAGAGTGTGCAGAATGAGCTAATGTTATTGCAGTCGTAGTCTAAGTTATTTAGGGAAGCAATTGTGAAGGTGAACACCTTGGCATTGAAGTTGTAGGAGCAATTGGCACTAAGTGAGGGGAAGGTGAGGTAACTACAACAGTGTTTGGGCAAGGCAAAAGAAAACATGGAGCATTGGCAAATGATGACTGATCAAATGCAATAGGAGTTGGATGTGGCCCAATGAGAAATCACTGCAGAGGGGGTACAAGTTGGTGGAGAATGTGTTAGTGGAAATGCACCAGATGGCCAAGGTACACCGGGAAGCTACTTATTGGAGGGGATGTTATTATCAGGCATTCCCACATGAGGACCGGTGGGAGACGCAATTTATAGATAAAGAATTTACAGCTCTGTTAAATGCACAATTATGTGGTGGAAGGTTTCCAATTCCTATGGAAGTGGTATGGACATGTCAGGGGCTGACACTGGGAGCTTCTTCGTCTGGAGCTAAGCCAGAAGAGACACCATTAATCTGACATCCTGTGGTGCCACCTCCTCTAGGGAGCTAGAATAAATAATCCACTAGACATTTTTGGGATGTAATGCAGTTAATGTTGGTGTAGGGGAATAAAAAGTTGATGTTTGTTGTTGCAGCAACTAATGTTGATTGTAATGCATTGTCATGTGTATTTTTGATATTTTTGAAATATATTTGGATGTTTTTGTGATTTTTGCAAATATTTAAATATTTTGTAATTTTCTCATATGTTTAAATATTTTTGTGATTTGTTTGGCAAATATTTGGATGTTTTTATGTTTTTAGGATAAATGTTGGAATGGTTTAACTCTCGTAAAAATAGGAACAATACCATCCATAGAGTGAGGATAATCGTGATGGGCTAGCAAGAATGTCTATGTGCATACAAAGAACTAGTATAGATAATAATAACGCCAACAGGAGGAAATTTCTCTAGGGTTGTGACATGATGAGAATTTTTTAGTCCTACAAAAAGGCGTTGGGGCCCAAAAGAGGACATGTGGTTCTCAAGTATGCAAAATAGAGCCTTGAAAAGACATGTTTAACTCGAGAAAGGCATGTTGGGGGCCCAAAGGACATTGAGGGTCTTGAAAAATGATGAAATGAGGCCTATAAAAAGGCGTTTGGGCCAAAAAAGGCATTTGAGGGGCCTTAAAAAAAAGTGCTTTGGGCCTAAAAAGATGCTAGAGGGGTCAAAAAGGATGCTTGGGCTTTGAAAAAAGGTGCTAGAGGGGCCTAAAAAAGACAGTTTGGGCCTAAAAAGGTACTGGAGGGGTCCAAAAAGGACGCATGGGCCTTGAAAATGGCCCTAGAGGGGCCTAAAAAAAGGTGCTTTGGGCCTAAAAATGCACTAGAGGGGTCCAAAAAGGATGCATGGGCCTTGAAAAAGGCACTAGAGGGGCCTAAAAAAGGCGCTTTGGGCCTAAAAAGGCACTAGAGGGGTCCAAAAAGGATGCACGGGCCTTGAAAAAGGCGCCAGAGGGGCCTAAAAAAGGTGCTTTGGGCCTAAAAAGGCACTGGAGGGGTCCAAAAAGGATGCATGGGCCTTGAAAAAGGTGCTAGAGGGGGCCTAAAAAAGGCGCTTTGGGCCTAAAAAGGCACTACAGGGGTCCAAAAAGGATGCATGGGCCTTGAAAAAGGCCCTACAGGGACCTAGAAAAGGTGCTTTGGGCCTAAAAAGGCACTGGAGGGGTCCAAAAAGGATGCATGGGCCTTGAAAAAGGCACTAGAGGGGGCCTAAAGAAAAGGTGCTTTGGGCCTAAAAAGGCACTGGAGGGGTCCAAAAAGGACACATGGGCCTTGAAAAAGGCACTAGAGGGGAAGGCCAAGCTCACACGCTTACACCTACTTATTTTGTACCTCTGGTTGAGTGAGGGTGAAAGAGTCTGACGGATATCTAGGCTTTCAAGATAGCATTGACATATTTGTTGAAGGAGGCTAGACTAATCATGTCCACTGTAACTTATATAAGACTAAAAATCCTTCTTGATTTACATTAATAATGGTCGCATGGAAGGAAGGCAACGGTTAACTTCGCAACATCTCTTCCACTATCTAAGTTGTGTTGGATTTTCCTAAGCACAAAATTATGTTTCAGGACATTACCACACTTTTTCTTAGTATTAATGGAGCATGGCAAGAGCTGATGTCTTGTTGCATAGCCCAATTGAGAAATTGAGAGGAATTTTGGGGTGTTGTTGACAAGAATTGCCCCCATTTTGAATGCTTTGGGCTAGCTGTGAATTTTTGGATGATTGTTGAATTGTTTTTGACATTTTTGATATATTTCTCAATTTTTTTGGTATTTTTGGGAAATTTTTTAATTTTTTGGTATTTTAAAGCTATTTTTGAAAAAAAATTGACATTTTTGGATTTTTTTGGTATTTTAAAGCTATTTTTGAATTTTTTTTTTGACATTTGTGGACATTTTTGGATTTTGCGGGGCTGAAATGGAGGATGTGAGTGAGATTTCATGGAATATTGGGGTGACCAGGACCATGTGAGGTACCTAAAGAGCCAAGGAAGGAGTTTATGATGCCAAATGGGTTGACTGAGGGCTATGACAAGTATGGGGGAGCATTGGGCAAGGTGGATGGCAAAGATGTGCATTGATTTTCTTGAAATTCATGTCTATGGTGTCTCAATACATAATCAAACACTCTGTATTGTTGAATTTGTGGTGTTTCTCATTGTAGCCATCATACTAGCTATTTCCACTATTTTGCACATTCACTCAAGGAAAAGGGCTTTGATTTGCTCTAGTTATTGTTATTATTATTGCCATTATAAGCTATATTTCCCCTACCTTACTGTTGCTGCCATACTAGTTATTTTTGCTGCTATGAATCCACTCTTGATGCCAAAAGATCTTAGAACTGTAACCCACAAATGTTTCTCAAGGGGGTATGTGTGAAATTAATTCTAGATCGAATGTTAGCTTGATAGATTATGGTAGCTTCTCAACCCCAGATAAAAAAATAATTCAACCATAAATGCTACCCCTTTCTCTTATTCCCATCTTTTATTAATTGCAATGGGAAGCCACAAAGAACCAAAATGTGTTTCAAAGATAATAAATCAACCATTCAACTGTAGCCCTTTTTCAGCATTAAAGGTCTTGTGTTGCTTAGGGAAGCCTAAAAGTTTTATCTCTTGCCCCTTTTCAAACCAAAAGTGACGTTCTCACTTCTTCTTCTTCTTCTTCTTTTTTACTAAAATATTTATTTATTTATTTATTAATGTTTTTCAATTTTTTTGGTATTTTTGATGTTTTGCAAAGCTTTCAGACATAAAACCACTTAAGATAGATGTTGTTGATAGGTTCTGCTAACTCAGTACCATCACAATCTAAAAGTCGATAGGTACCACTCCCAAAGGATTATGTGATGAGGTAAGGACCAATCCAATTAGCCTCCCATTTCCCTTTCTTTTCTCTTGCTACTTGTTTCTTGGGGTTTTCTCTAAGAACTAGTTCACCAGTCTGAAAAACACGAGGTTTGACCTTTTTTTAATAATGCCTTGATAATCTATTCTGATACACTTTGAGGTGGTCATGGGTTGTACATTGATGTTCCTCTAACAACTCTAGCTATTCTAGATGGGCCACTCTGTAATCCTCATCTAACAAGACATCTTGAAGAGTAACTCTCAAGGATGGGATCTCAACTTCAAAAGGGAGAATAGCCTCATAGCCATAAACTAGAGAGAAGGGTGTCACGCCAGTAGGTGTCCTAACACTTGTCATGTAGGCCCAAAGGGTAGGGTTTAACTATAAGTGCCAATCCCTTCCAGTATCATTGACTATTTTCTTGAGGATGTTGATGATAGTTTTGTTGGTAGCTTTTGCTTGGTCATTGCCTTAGGGATAATAAATAGATGAAGAATGGTGTATAATGTGAAATTTTTCACATAATTCATCAACTATTTGGTTTTTAAAATAGAAGGTGTTATTTGAGAATTTCATGAGGTATGCCAAACTGACAAATGATATGGTTGAGAATGAAAGAGGAGATCTGTTTTCCTGTAGAGTCTAAAAGTGGCACTGCTTTGACCCACTTGGTGAAGTATTCAGTGGTGATGATAATCCACTTATGCCCATTAGAGGAGGTTGGATGGATGGCTCCAATCAAATCAAAACCCCACTAATAAAAAGGTCATGGCATGGCTAAAGGATTTAGCTCTTGGACAAGTGCATGAACAAGGTTGCCATGGACTTGGCATTTTTTATAGGTTTTGACAAAATCAATAGAATCCTTTTCCATGGTTGGCCAAAAGTAGCCCATTCTCTTAATCTTCTTAGCTAATGTGAACCCACTAGAGTGTGACCCACAAATCCCTGCATGGACTTCTTGCAGAGTGACTCTAGACTCATCCTTTTCAAGACACCTAAATAAAGTACTATTAAGACCTTTCCTATAAAACATATCAACCACCAAGTTGTAATGGGAGGCTTGGTGAATGAATTTTCATTTTTGGTTATGTGAGAGGTTAGATGGAAGGGTGTTGTCATGGAGGTAAGTGATAATGGGATCACACCAAAGGGAATCAGGGGTGTTTAGATGGAAAACGATAAGGGAATTAGGTTGAGTAAATGCAAGTTGAACCACCTCTTCCACTAGGAACTCATACCACTCGTGTTGTTCTAGGAGCTAAAGTAAGGAGGCCAAGGTGGCAATAGCATCTGCTACTTTGTTCTTGTCTCTAGGAATTTGTTGAAACATAATGTGAACAAAACATGCCTTGAGTGCATCGACTATATGTTTATAAGGCAACAATTTTTCATCTTTTGTCTGATAAGTATCATTAACTTGATTGATGATCAACTGGGAGTCCCCATAAACTTCTAAAGCTGTCAGTTTCCATTCCAAAGCCAGCCTGAGACCCAAGACCAAAGCTTCATATTTGGCCATGTTGTTGGCACAAGGAAAGAGTAGTTTGTATGATTTGGGGATGGTAACACCGAGTGGTGTGATGAACAAAATACCTATACCTAACCCATGGTGTGTGTAGGAACCATCAAAATAAAATTTCCATGTGACTGGCTCTACTTGAAGGATGTGCATATCAGAGAACTTGATTAAAATAGGATAGGAACTTTCTATAGGTGCATCTGCCAATTGATCAGCAATGACCTATCCTTTTATTGCCTTCCTATCCACATACTCAATGTCAAACTCACCTAGGATCGTTACCCATTTGGCTAGTCTACCCGTTAATTTTGTCTTGCTAAGAAGGTATTTGAGATGATCAATCTTGGATATGAGCTTGACTTTGTCCATCAAGAGGTAATGACGTAGTTTTTGGGAAGCAAAAACTACGGCCAAGCAAGCCTTTTCAATGAAAGAATAATTAAGCTCATAGTTGACTAAGGTGCGACTAATGTAGTAAATGTCTCATTCCTTTCCTTGGTCATTTTCTTGCACCAAGAGGGCTCCAATTGACTTATCCATTATAGAAATATACAATAGCAATGGCTTGTACGATACTAGGGGTACCAACCCAGGCAGATTCATTAAATAGGTTTTAAGCATTTCAAAGGCCTTCTGACATTGATCATCCCACTTAAAATTTATGTCTTTATGTAAGAGGTGTGTGAACAGTATGCACTTTTTCGCCAAATGAGAAATGAACCAGCACACTGATTGAAGCCTACCTTGAAGGGAGTGTAACCGATTCAAGTTCTTTAGAGGTTGCATACTAACTATGGCTTGTACCTTCTCAGGGTCAACTTCTATCCCTTTAGTTGAGACAATATATCCTAGGAGCTTGCCTGATTTGATGCCAAAAGCACATTTCTTGAGATTGAGCCTGACCTTAAACGCTTCTAGGTGGGTCAATATTTTGGCCAATATGGGAAGATGTTCTTCCTAACTATGGGATTTGGCAAGAATGTCATCCACATAATCTTCCATGAAGATATGCATCATATCATGGAAAATAATGGTCATGGCCTGTTGATAGGTTGCCTCGGTGTTCTTTAACCCAAAGGGCATTACATTCCAACAAAATGTGCCCCATGCACAAGTAAAAGCTATTTTCTCTTGATCTTTTGGTGCTATTCTAATTTGATTGTATCTTGAAAATCCATCCATAAGGGAAAACATGGAATGGCCTACTGTGAAATTGACTATGGTGTCGATATTAGGGAGAGGAAAGTCATCTTTAGGGCATGCTTTGTTTAAATCCTGGAAGTCAATATAGATGCGTATGCTATAATTCTTTTTTGATATTGGGACAATGTTGGAGATCCATGATGCATATGCTAAGGGCCAGATGAAATTGGTACTGATTAATTTTTCCAATTCTCCTTTCACTAATAGAGTTATATGCAGATGCATCTTTCTGAGTATCTGTTTGACTAGCTTAACCTTCAGAGAGATGTTAAGATGGTGGAGAATTAAGGTTGGGTCTAAGCCAGACATGTCTACATAAGACCATGCAAAGTTGATCTTTCTTTCTTTGAATAAGTCAATGAATGCCCTCCTTTCTTTTGGACTCAAAGATTGTGCTAAATAAATGACCTTTGGTTCTTGTTTTGTGCCGATGTTGACCAGTTCTGTAGGCTCAATCAAAATAGAAGATCACTCCTCAGAATGTTCAGGTAAAGTATCAATTACCCCATCCGTAGGTGCCACAGTTGGGTTTTCACCTTGAGATACATCACTTCTATTTGTTTTCATTTTTTTATCAAGATTAGCCACAACTTGGTGGTGGTCAATAAGATTGTGGGATGTTTTCCCTGCTCTAGTGTGACTGAGGTGATTGATACCCAACCCAACCATATGTTCTTCTTTCATTCTTTGTCGAGGAGATGGTTTAACCACATTAAGGTAGATGATAGCTTCACGGTCAGTACCAAAATGAGAGAGGTGATAGGGTTTAGTTGTATCCCAATTAATGAGCTCAAGATGGACTAGGGAAAGTGACTTTTAGTATGGGAAGGTTTCGATGGGGTTTAAAGACATAACTTTGTTAGATGGCTCATATGCTATATCCATCAAATCTATGACATGGGCTTCTTCTAGAGTTTTGGAGAAAGTAGAGCTTGTGAGATGCTCATAATAATCATCTTTGACTTCTACTGGGAAGAACTTAGGGAACAAAGTTTGAAAGTGAAATCCTTCAATGTGTTCATCATCTTCTAAGCCACCTTGATATGTTCTATTTCTTGGAGAAGTGGTTCTTGGACTTTGAATTGTTCTTTGCATAGCAAAACTTCCAAGGGTGGATATGTGGACAACATAACATTCTTTGTTGTGGAGGGATTCCTCAGATAGTGAATCAAATTCCCACTTAGTGGAATTGTCATCGTCTTTGTTAGTGCAGGTATTTATGGGTGATTCTTCAGTAGAATGTGAGCTAGAGAGGACCACATTCTTGTGTATGTCATCAGTAGTTACCAGGGTATAACTATCCTGTGGTTTGGCTACCCACACCAAGGTAGAGGAGGTTTTTGCCTTTTCTTGTCTGTCATACCCTACCCCTGTTTTAGATTTATTGGACCTGAACTGTTGTACGATTCCTTTCCCTTTCCCTAAGGGAACATATCCAATGTATCCCATCTTTTTCATTAGATCAAAACCTTTCACATGTAGGTGGGAGGAGATGTCAATGTTCTGTTGACTAATGTCTTCCCCTAAGTTTGGAGGTGTGTCACTTGCTTTGACAAAATGTGCATGATATGGTTTGGTGGAAGTCAATTTTCCATGAGACCTCAAAGAAAGTGGAGGATCAAATAGGGAGATTGAGTACTCACCTACCCCTTTGCAGTGCAACTTAAATTTTTCATCAAATTCCTTCATCAATTTATCCATTTCTTGATAGTGTAGTTTTTTGGAATCTGTTGGTGATGATAGCAATGAAGCAATAGAAGGACCCGAAAAAACCACTTTCTTGTTACCCTTAGCTAATTTTGATAAGTCGTTGCTTGTTTGGTTAGTTGAGTGTGAAGTGCCTGTAACTATGGGCTGACTATTGGCATCTGTTGTTGTATCAACTTCTTCTCTATTATGAGGGACAAGTGAGTTACAATACTATGCAAAATATTGATCTTCGGGTATGGTTATCCCTTGACCCATGTATGGAAATTTGAGGCACTGGTGGTAGGTGGAGGGAATGGCTTGCATTTCATGGATCCATGGTCTTCCTAGTAGAATGTTGTAAGTTAATTACAAATCTAAGACCTGACAGATAGTTTCTTTCATGATCGGCCCTACTTTGATTGGTAATATGACCATGCCTTTGGAGGACCTTTCTCCATCATCATAGGTCTTGATGGTGATCTTTTTTCTTGGGTCAATAGCATCCTCTACATACCCAAGGGTTTTCACTAAACTGAGTGTGCAAATATTCAAACTAGCCCTGCCATCGACCAATGCCCTTTTAACTCAGTTCCTATGGATGAATACTTCTATGTGCAAAGGAGAGTTTTGTGGTTGTATGAAAGACATGTCATCTTGCACTAAAAATGATATGCAATGGGGAGCAACTAAATTGCTGACCATGTTTTGGAATCTACTCATGTCTAGGTCATTTGGCACTAAGGCTTTAGTGAGTATCTCTTTATGCTCTAGGGTGATTTGCAATAGTTCAAAAATCGAGATGTCGGCTGGAGTCTTGAGCAATTGGTTAACCAAGTTATATTTGAGCATAGAGGAATTTGGGGTTGCTCGGTCGGGGTTTGTCACTGGTCCTGGTAGGGTAATTTTGGAGGCTTGACATCGGGTGATGGCATTTGAGGACTATTTTTTATTTTTATCTTTGATTATGATGACATTTACGATGTCATCAAATCTAGGAATCATGTTGATGGTATTATCGTAATGGTGTGCATATTTAACCTTAGTTTGTGGAGGCACATTTTGATTAACCTTGGAGTACTCCCCCTTTTCATGACTCATGAAGGGGTTCTTAAAGGCTATATGATCTTCATTATTACTGAAATTATTTACTTCAATGGTTCTATTGTTTATTAATTTTTGAATGATTCCCTTAAGGGCAAGGCAATTGTTTGTTAGATGCCCCCGGTTGCGATGATAGGCACAAGTGTGTTTCTCATTCTACCAATTCAGCTTGACTTGGGGTTCATATGGTTTAGCCTCCAATAATATGATGAGTTCGTCAGCCAAGAGTGTTTGTAAAGCACTCTCATACGACACCACAATGGGCGTATACTCCTTAGGTATATTAGAAGACTGATATCTTCATGGTGGAGGAGCTTGATTGTAAGCAACTTGCTAGTTGGATGTTGAGGGAGTCTTTGTGTTACGTCAATAAAACGGGTCAGTATTATTTTGTTGAGGTGCAACATTGGGACCTAGTTGATTTAAAGGGGGTTGAGTGTGCATTTTGACATGATTAGCTTCAATTGCCCCCTCATTTGTGAAGTTTTTATTATTGTTTCTCCACCATGATTTATGTTTGTCTATGGACCGATCAAAGGAGTTTTGTGTGTGTGTGGAGTTATTGGAAAAACCTTTACCATCCTTAGATAATTTGATTATTTCATTGTTTACCAAGGTTTCTTCCACCTTGGCTACATTTTATAATGTGGTCTTAAAGTCTTTATGCCCTTGAAGTTAGAGCCAATAACTCATCAGTTTCGAGAGACTATTAATGAAAATATGTCTTCTCCTTATCTGGTATGTCTCTATGGTATTTAGCAAACATGTGCCTCCACCGTTGTAAGAAGGCTTTGAACAATTCTCCTAGGAGTTATTTTGTGTTGCTAAGATCAATCATCGTAACCTCTCTTTCAATGTTGTAAGAGTATTGCGTGATGAAAATGGAGGCCAATTGATCAAAAGTTTTAATATTGGAGGGTAATTTGGAAAACCACTCCATGGCTTGCCCCCTAAGGCTCATAGGGAATAGATGCATCAAGTATGTCGTGTCATGGAAAAATTCCATGCTTAGTGTGTAAAATTGTCTCAAGTGATATTGTGGATCTGACGCACTGAAATATTTCTCATACTTTGGTATTTGCATGTTTGGAGGAAAAGGTGTGAAGGTAATGTTTTTGTCAAATGGTAGGGTACATACTTTTTCAAAGCTAAACTCCATGGGTTGTGTTTTCCCTCTTTTCATTTTTCCCATTTCTAATTGTAGGTCTTGTAATTTTTGTGTGACTACATCTAGGGGTGATTCTTCTTGATCTCATTTCATATTGGTCACATCAAAATTGGGTGGCAATTTTGCACCTTGTTGTGCTAATGCGAGTATGTATCGTTCTTTGTGTTTTTCCAGAATCTTGTCCATGATGTCAACAAGTTTGAGATTTTTCTAAAAATCCTCAATCTTAGATTCAATGCTTCTATCATCCCATGCGTGAAATAAGCCCATTGTGGTTAGGGACTATGAATTTTGATCAAATAAGGGTGACTCAGGTGTAACTTTGTTCTGCAAGCAATCCATTGTTGTAGTAGATTTTGAGAGATTTAAATATTATATGCATTTGGTGGTTTTACTTGCTATTCTGGCACTTACTTGTATGGGCAACCATTTTGGTTTTGTTGGTACACTTGTCTTGTTTGGTGGCATGAAAAGTGTTTCAAATCCTTTTAGTTTTCAAACATTTTTCAAGAAGTGAAAGTTTATGTTGATCATGATTTGTTCATAGCAACAAGCTAATTTGCATAAGGTGTTTGCTAATGTTGATAGGGTGAGGTCCACTTTTGCAAAGTTAGGTACAAATGTGTGTTTCTAAATGTTCCCAGCTTCATGTGCAAAGTGATGGTAATGGTGATTGTTAGGTCGATGATGATGTTGCTTTGCTTGTTTTCAAAAGAAGTTTTCAGTTAGATATGAAAAATTTCAATCTTTGTAAAATGCTAACACAGAAAAGGGTGTCCAAATTTATAGTTTCTTTGCAAGTATCATGTTTTTAGATAGCCTTTGTTTCATATTTTTGTTCAGATGCATTACATGAATATTTAGATGCATTGTTTTAGTAATCAAATGTGTTGTTTTATTGTTCATATGCGTTATTTCAATGCTCAAATGCACTAGCATAATTATTGTATGCATTGTTTCCTAAATCAAATGCATTGTTTTGAGTTTTAGATGCGCTGTTTCAAAAGTATATGCGTCATAACAGTAGTCAAAAGCATTATAGAAATGTTCAGAAGCACTGTTTTATTACTCAAATGAATTGTTTCAAGGATTGTTCAGCAATGTCTTTGTTTTACACTTGATTTCTCAATATCGGTTTGAGGTTTGTGTTTCTAGAAAGTTTGTGATTCACACTGGTGTTCATTATTAAGTTTGAAAGAACTCAAGCACAATATAAATGAGATCAAAACAAAATGAAAAATCACACGCACCTAGAAAACAAAAAAGATGGCTTCCTAGCAAAATTATCTAAGTCCGATGACTAGTAGGTCTTAGTGTTCCAACTATGTTCAGATTTACCTCTCTTGTAATAGAGAGCTTCCCACCAATGCCAGGGAGGTTTGGCACAAACCCTTATAGGACTACTAGAGGAAGGCTATGTGCCAAACATGGGTGGCATGCATTTGATTAAGAATGCAAGATTGTGGGCAATCCCTCTCACCGGCCCTACTAAGGCAACTCAGGAGGTAGCCCTTCTATGGAAAGATTATTCTACCTAGTGAAAAGCGAGGAATGGAAGTCAATAGATAGGTCTAGTAATCTAATCACTCGAGAGAGTGAGAGAATATCCCTGCTACTTTGGCTTCCCAAACACATCAAATACAAAGGATTTATTTCCAGCCCTTATACTACAAAAAATAGGGGGGCTCCTAATTAGACTATGTGTAGGTTCTTTTCCTCATTCAACTGTAACCAATCTTTACAGAAGGTCAGGCATTTTGATCAACTCAAAAGAGTTGAGAGCATAGGCCTACTTCTTTATCATATCAGCAAATTTTAATGATCTAATTAAACTATGTTTGAAAGCTCAAAAATGCCACACTTTTAATTGACAAGAGTAGTGGTCCACCTACCTGATTCGAAGCTAGCAAGGGCTAGGCACATTTATGAGGGTCTTCATTCCTATTGTGCGTTGTCTACAGCTTGAAGGCTTGTTTGTTGATGCAAAAGGGACTTGTAAGAAAAAAATATTTGGATCTAGAAGTTAGATACAAAAGGCTGCAACTTTTATCAAATGCACTATAGAAATACTCATATGCATCATAGGAAATGTTATATGCACTATTTTATCATGCAAATGCACTATTTTATAATGCAAATTCTCTATTTTATTGTGCAAATGCTCTATTTTATCATGAAAATGCTCTATTTTATCATGCAAATGCTTTATAAGAATATCAGATGTGCTACAAGATGCTTCAAATGCTTTACAGAAATGAGTAAATGCATCACAGAATCCTTTAAAAATGCTATAAGAATATGCAAATGCATTACAAAATAAAGCAAATTCATTATAGGATGATGTATAAGCACTATAGTAAGATTAAATGTGCAAAAATAGAGTTCAAAAGTATTAGAATATTGATCAGAAGCATTGAAATGAAGTGTAGAAGTGTCAGAAGACCTAGATATGGCTCCTCTATGCTCAGGATAAACTTTGGAATGTTGTTCTTGTTGACATGAGGCCTCATGGATGCAGTAGAACCTGTATTTGACCAAATTTGCACAAAAGATGGAAAGGAAAATACATATCTATACTAAAAAAAGAAGGATTAGATTGAAAAACTTGAAAGTAGAGAGGCTTTTAGTTCAGACCCACGATGGGTACCATTTTGTACACAGTAAAAGAACGTGTATTCATGAAACTTTAATGTAGAAAGAAAATGGATTGATGACACACTATGCTAGACCCAAGATATCACCAACAACAAGTAATCTCCACAAACATCTCATGTCTCCCTAACTACAACTGGTAAAATAGTTCTTAGACTAGCCTTTTAGTGATAGTTCTAGAACAAGATATTGCTAAAAATGCAGATCTATGATGAAGAATGCAAGATCTATGACTATAATGTGGATTATGTGTGAGATGCAACTCCTATAAATGCTCTTGAAATGATCATGCCATGAGCTAAATATGCAAGAAGCTAAATGATACAAAATGATGCTAAATGACATAAAATGATACTAACAATGCTATGGAATCACTATAATGACAATATTAAAACAATGAGTCTAAATATGCCTATAATGTAGATGTGTAAAAACTTGGGTCCCTTTTCTTAGATTTCGCTCCTATTTATAGGATTTTGGAAGGGGTTGGGGTAAGAACCAGGATTTTCACTTTTGACTTGGGGCGGAAGTGAAACTCAAAATATCTCATAAGAGGCGAGCAGGAAGAGTCCAATAGACTTGGTTTTGAGGATAATATGGGGATTTTTCAAATTCTTTTAAATGGTAAAAGGGAGATTTTCATCTTGTGAGGTTAAAGTGATTTTATTGATTTACTAAATGATTTATTTTCAACACTTTGTCTTTTTCTTCCTCCCTTTTTGCATTTTATTTTATGAATTTGAATTGTTTTCTTCCTCTTTTAAAGTTGATTTAGGTTTTGTCAATTTAAAAGGTGATTAATGACCTAATGCAATTTTTTATTTAAAAGTTTGTTGTGTTTCTTCTTATTTTCTTGTTAATTTGGTCCTAATTGATCAAGATTGCATGATTTAAATCTTTGCCAAATTTTGGGTGTCTACAAATACATATTACATTAGTTACATAACATAATAGATCTCTAAGGAATAACTTGCGCCTTATGCTTCACAAGTCTTCATGGAATGAAAACCAAATTTTGTCATCTCTGTCATAGTGTTAGGTAACTGAGGGGTGAATGAGTTATCACCTATTATCCTATAGGCCTTAAAAATAATTTTATACCAACTTAAACAATTTCACCTTTTAGATAAATCACTTGGTAATGTTATCAAACATTATATTTCAAACTTATACCAACTTTACTTCAAATTGTTATCTCATTATTTCTTAATATACCAAGTATCAAAGTAATCATTTAGTTCATATCGAGTAGAAGCATAAAATTGTTAATATGAAATAAACTTGAAACACAATAAAAAAAATTACACTTGCCACAAATATTTTAATGTGGAAACTTTGTAAAGGGAAAAACCACTTGGGACTAGCAACCCAAATAATTTTACTCTTCTAAAGTGAGCTCTTCTAAGGTCCAACCTTGTAAAAGGTTACATACACATCATTACATGTGACCTTGTTAGATAATTTTCACCAAATATCATTAAGACCTTATCACTCCTTCACATTTCTAAAGAGTGGCATGTCTAAAGGACTTAGAAACATTGCTATTGAATGTTATCAAAGAGGATTTCAAAAGATTTTTAAGTTCAGTTAAGAGATTTGGCTATTACAATGATTAGAAAGAAATGGTGAATTGATCTATTAGGTTTAGCACTACCTTGCTTGTTCAAGTCTTTGTTTCACTCTTCCTTGGCTAATATACTCACTCACACAATCAATTAGCACTTCCTCTTGCTAGATCTTCACAATTTAGTTCACTCAGTTATTCTTCTACCTTCTTATTTCTTCTCTTGGCTTCCAAATCAATTATCAACAATAACCAATAATGAACATCATGTTCACTCCCTTAAATAGTAATTTTTTGTCTTCAACAATCAATCTCATCCTTTGATTTGCCACTTAATTACAATTGTAGATCTCTTTACCTTGAATTATTTGAAAATAGTAAATCATGTTCATCAGATCTTCTATGGATTTCTCTAGTCATAGATCTTTTAACTAATTTCTTCTTTGACTTTCAAAATTTTCTAACATTCTTTATTTTCATCACATATCAGCCTCAGATATCATCTTTTCTTTTGTTATTTTCTTGGTGACTATTACATCCTTCTTTGATTAACACTATGCTTAATTAATACTATGATTTGTTTGGTTAACACTAAACTTGATCTCTTCTTTATCAGGTGCTCGGTGACCACTATAGTAGCTTAGTTATAATTGTGTTCCTTCATTCACTGTCTAACTTGACTCATATATACATGATCATCAATACTTAATCACAAACATTACATGATTATAAGACAATCAAACCAACATTATATTGTCATAGTCCAACTCATTCAAGTGCCCATTGAATACCATTATCAACACTTACATCATCATACTTTCTTCAAATCCTCTTCATCAATCAAATAGTATGGCACTCTAATGAATTAGCACAATGTCTAACCAATTAAAGCTTGACATCATTGACAACATACCAACTAATATGACTATTTCACGCCCATTAACAATGTTATCAATTAGGGGTAAAAATCTCCCCCTTTAACATTGATCGAAACACCTAATATAATAAATTACATTACAAAATATTACATCTTAAGATAAATAAATATATGTATTGACAACAACACAACTCTTTAGTTATCCTAAATTCATTTAGGTTCTCTATCCTCTTCATGATCTCTAGATCAGGTTTTCTTTATCAGGTTCTACTCAGTTTGCAACAATATACTCCCCCTTTGGACAAACTTCTTTGTTCAAAAATGTCTACATCCTCTCACTTCTTCAACAATTCTCCCCATATAGATGTGATCTCATCAATTTAGATTCTTTCCCAAATATTTTTACTAATTCTCACAACTCTTTAATCATATACTCTTATTTTCCTCTTATAGATTCTCCCCTCCTTTGACAACAATTCCAAAGGTAACTAGAAGTTCCAATAAGAAACTCATAAAACCTTGTAGTTGTACCTTGTACCTTGCATGCATTGTTTACACCAGTTGCATTGCCATTAGTTTCACAACTTCGTAACAACTTCTAAAGTGTGAACTCTTACATCAACTCCACAAAGATATTTTCTTCATCCATGAATTGATGAAACATGCATCCTTTCTTAGTGAATCTTGGATAAAGATAAAACCCTTAACTTACCTTTTAATTACTCAAAACCATCCTTAGGTAGTGGTTTTGTGAAAATATCTACAATTTTCCACTTAGACTTCATGTATTCCAATTTTACTTGTTTCTCTTGCACTTTCTCCCTCAAGTAGTGATACTTGATAGATATATGCTTTTTCTTTGCATGTATCACATGATTCTTTGATATATTGATGACATTTGTGTTATCACAACAAATAGCAACATGCTTGATAACTTATTTTTGCATAGCTTTCAACAATTGCTTAATCCAAACAATATTTGAATAGTTATTTGCAGCAGCAACATACTCATCTTTAGCAATATATTGAGAAATATTTATTTATTTCTTACTCAACCATGTAACTAGTCTTTCTCCTAAGAAAAAAGCTCCCCCACAAGTTCTTTTTTGTCATCAACATTTCCAGCCCAATCTACATCAATATAAACTCTAAGCTCAAAACTACCTTCTTGTGTATACCACAATCTATAGTCTTTTGTTCCATTCAAGTATCTGAATATCCTTTTAACTGAAGTCATATGTGTTTTCTTAGGATTAGAGGAAAACCTTGCAACAATACCAACTGCATGTACACTATTTGGTCTACTATGCACAAAATTTTGTAACTTGTCAAGTATTGATCTATATAGTGTCTCAATCACTTCAGCAGTAGTATCTTAGATAATTTGCAACCAGTGACCATAGGTGTACCAACTAACTTTAACTCATTCATATCAGATTTCTTTAATATCTCCTTAATGTACTTAGATTGAGTCATACATATAACACATCTTGTTTGATGAACGTGTCAACCAATGAAAAAAATGATCTCACCAAACATTGAAATCTCAAACTCTTTACTTATTTGATCAACAAACAATTTACAAAACAAATCATTTCCATCAAATATGATGTCATCTAAAAATATTCCAGCAACAACTACCTTGTTCTTCAATTTCACTCTCTAAATACAAGTTATTGTTCTCACTTGTTCTAACAAATCCAATCTTGATCAAGTATGAATGCAATAAAAGTGTTATGCATTAACTAAATTCTTCATAACTCCAATGATTTGATCAAGTGAATGGTTTCTTCTCACATACTTTTCCAGAATAGGCTACAATCTATAGCATTATCTTCACTCGGTTGGGGCTCATCATTTTTCTTAGGTTGTTCAACTTGTGGCTTGGGTAATGTAGGTTGATGCTTAGTAGTTCTCTTATGTTTCTCTATGTCTCTCTATTGTTGTTTTTTTTACCATTTCAATGACTTAGTTTGGAGCTTTGTTACTGCATCAAGGGCATCATCATAGACATACACAAAAAATTTATAATCATTAGGGTCTCTCTTTCTCTCCCCATCATTATATTCTACAAACTCATCAATTCTAACATTTTCACTTGCAATCATAGTGTTAGTTACCTTATTATAACATTTGTAAGCCTTGATCCTAGTTGAGTAACCAAGGAATATGCCTCATCGCCTTTAGAATCAAACTTTCCATTTATTGCATCTTTATGAATATAACACCTACTTCCAAATATTTTGACGTAACTTACATTAGGTGTGTGGTCATACCAGAGTTCATATGGTGTCTTGTTTATTCCATTTTTCTATGGTGTGCTCGGGGTAGACAATTGCCTCTTAAATCCATGCTCAACACAAAAGTTAGTGAATTCATTGGACATAAAATCTCCACCTTTATCAGATCTTAAATGTTTCCATTGTTCACCTATCTCCTTTTCAACTATAGCTTTATACCACTTGAACATATCAAATGCAAAGAATTTGAACTTCATAAACATTATAGTCATCATTCTAGAATAATCATCAACAAATAATATGAAATATCTATCACTATAGTAGCTTTCTCCCTTAGGTCCACACAAATCAGTATGTACCAATTCTAGAATATCATTAGATGAATATATTTTACTAGCAAAATTAGACTTAGTCATCTTACTAAGTTGACATTGTTTGCACATATTACTATTAGGTTTATGCAAATTCAGCAAGCCACTCACTTTCTTCTTTCTACTTACTTTCACTATATTCTCAAAGTTAACATGAAAAAGTCTCTTATGTAACAACCACACATCTTCAAATTTTGCAACAAACATGTACTAATTGAAGGATCTAGGTAATATAGATTACCTCTTATTTTCTCTCTAGTTCCAATCAAGTTTTCTCTATCATTGTGGATCTTTACCTTTATGTCTTGAAACTCTAACTTGTGTCTAGTATTATTCAACTGAGAAACACTCAATACATTATATTTTAGTCCTTGCACCTAATATACATCATCACATCTGATTTTATCATTAACTATCAATGATCCTCTAACTTTCATTGGACATGGAACATCATTCCCAAATTTCAATTCCACCATCATATTCTTCAAACTTAAACAAACTTACTAGTACCACTTTTCATCTAATGTGAACAACCGCTATCAATAATCTATGTTTCATTCTTACTAACATGAGAAATAAGGGATTTTCCTTCCTCGTACCTTTCTTCATTGGAATCTTCTTTAACAAAAACATATACAACTTCTACTCCTTTGTTTTCATCTTCTTTATTTGACTTGGTGTTCTCTTCTTCAATAATGTAGCATGACTTCTTTCCTTTGTCCTTGTAATTCAAGTGATCATTTTCCTTTCTGTATTTTTTCTCCTTATCTTTCTTGTCATTCATGTACTTGTTAGGACATCTAGCTACAAAGTCACCAACTTCATTACATTTAAAACATATCAAAGGTAGTTTACCTTTCAATCTTCATTTACCTAACGGTAGCCTCCTTACAAGCAACATTTCAATCTTTTCCATCTCATTCTCATTTGAATCTAAATCACTCTCATCCTTACTTCTCTTCTCTTTCTTTGAACTTCAATTATGGGCATACTATTTATTACAAGATAGAGTTGTCATTGCACCAAAAGATCAACTTATTAATACCTGATACAACCACTAGACTTATAGAAGATAGGAGGTGGTTAAGTCATGTCATGAATCCTGAAGGGGAAGGCTAGTGGTTACTCCAACAATTCCCCCCTCAATGTTACTTGAGGGGATTTGAACCTATGACCAAGCTCTAATACCACTTGTTACAAGTTAGAGTTATCGTTGCACCAAAAGATCAACCTATTAATGCTCAATACAACCACTAGACTTATTGAACATGTGAGGCAATTAAGCCATGTCATGAATCCTGAAGGGGAAGACTGGCAGTTAGTCCAACACTATTATCATTATTTCTTAATCATTACTAGGCGTAGCTCTAACTTCCTAAATAGGAGACACTCTTATAGAAAAAAATAATAATATTGTTCTAGAAACTTACAACTTTTGTAGCCCTAACAACTCTCCCAACAGCTTTGCTAGCACTTACACATTCTTTGATTTGGCTTACATCCTACACAATTTTTTCTCCATCTTTCTTCGTCATATCATCATATTTTCCTCTCAAGCTTTCTTCTTTTGCTCTAAACATATTCGATTCTCCTACATGCACAAGTATTAGCTTGTCCCAACTTATAAAGGGAAAAACCACCTAGGACCATAAACCCAAATAATTTCAATCTTTTGAAATAAGCTCTACTAAGAGCCAACCTTATAAAAGGTTACATAAACATCATTACATGTGAATTTTTTAGAGTATTTTCACCAAAGATCATCTAGACCTTATCACTCCTTGACATTTCTAACAAGTGGTTTTCTCTAAATGACTTAGAAATGTTACTATTGAATGTTACCATATAGGATTTGAAAAGATAGTTAGGTCCACTCGATTAAGAGATTTAGTTGTTACAATGATTAGAAAGAAATAGTGAATTGATATTTTAGGTTTATCACTACCTTTCTTGTTTCGATATTTATTTCTCTCTTCATTGATTGATCCACATACACAATCACTTAGCACTTCCTCTTGCTAGATCTTCACTATTTAGTTCTGTCAATTATCCTTTGACCTTCTTCTTCTTTATTCTCTTGGCTTCCAAATAAATTAACAATAATCAGCAAAAATTAACATCATGTCCCACCCTTAAATAGTAAATTTACGTCTTCAATAAGCAATCTCATCCTTTGATTTTGCCACTTAATTTTAATCATAGATATCTTTAACTTGAACTCTGTGCTTTCTTTGAAAATAGTAAATCTTGTTCCTCATATCTTATATGAATTTCTCCTTCCATAAATCTCATAATTAACTTCATCTTTTAATTTTAAACTTTGCAAATATTCTTTATTTTTGTCACATGTTGGCCTCAAATTTCATCTTTACTTTTATTCTTCTCTCGACGACTATTACATTCTTTCTCGATGAATGTTGTGCTTGGTTGATACTAGAATTTTCTTTATTAACACTAAACTTCATCTCTACTTTATTAACACTAAACTTCATCTCTACTTTATTAGGTACTTAGTGACCACTCTAGTAGCTTGGCTATAATGATGTTCCTTCATTCACCATCTAACTTGTCTTGTATACACATGATCTCCAATACATAATCACAAACATTACATGATTGTAAAACAATCAAACCAAATTTATATTGTCATATTCCAACTCATTCAAGTGCCCATTGAATACCATAATCTTATCAATGCTTACATCATCATAGTTTCTTCAAATCCTCTTTATCAATCAAATGATAAGGCATTCTATTGAATTAGCACAATGTCTAAACAATTAAGGCTTGACATTAATGACAACATAACAACCTATATGAATCATTCACATACATTAAAAATATTATCAATTAGCAATAACACATCGTATCATGAACATGTCTCTAACCAAAATACAATCTCATTGAACAAGCTTCAACCTCACCAAAAACATACAACTCAATCTTAAGCATATTATTCTCTGCACACTGGCCTACAACCAATCCTCTAAAAAAAAATAGTATCTCACTCAAATCTTCACAAATCTTTCTGTGGACATGACACAATTCAAGGCAAGAGAATCCCTAGATTAAATGTCCTAGCCCCTAGATATATAAGCACATAGTGGAAACACAATAGCAAGAAGAAACAATGCAAGATATGATACCAAATACAATAATTTATTCATAAAATATAACTAATTACATGCAACATGCCCAATTGTAAAGCCTTTTGGGTTAGGGCCAAATACACATAAAAATTACAAAATAAATTATGCAAGATCCAACTTATAAAACCACTCTTAGCTAGTCTAGATACACAACTGGATAAGAACACCAAGAAGAATCCACACTTGTACCCTTAGGCCCACCAAGAGATCCTCTAGTTCCTAAGCCGCAGCTCTAGCTCTTCAAATTCACATCTATCCTTTATACCATCCCCACTAAATGAATAAAAGACTCCACAAGACCCCTACTTATACCAATCTAAGCCACAAGTCAGCCCAGAACACAAATTAAATACAAATACATATATTAAATGCCACAAATCAGCCTACAACAGCAATTAAGTGTCTACAAATTGATATCCGACCAAAATTGTAATATCTCCTAGATTTGATTGAATTAGAACTCATTCTTCAAATAATAGGTATTAATTTGGGTCCTATGAAACCCCTTAAATTCACAAAAGCTGATTCCCCAAGGAAAAGTGTGCATGCATCCTGAAAGTCATGCATAGAAAGCTATCATGCAAAACTACCAGAAATTGATATTCCAAAATAATTTCCATATCTCCCAACTTGTAATGAATTAGGACTTTATTCCTTAATAATAGATAGTAATCTAGGGCCTCTTTAATACATAAAGTGTGTAGCCTCTCATTCATTAAGGATAATTAGTTACATTCCTTGCAACGGGCACCCAGAAACTAGAAAACACAATTTAAGCAGCAAGGTATAAACAACTGAAACTTCAACCCAATCCATCCAATCTCTATGCAATCATGAGGAAATGTTCTCAAATGTGTCTCCAACACATCCCTAACCATGAAAACGTAACTCCACCAAAATCCAAGCTTGACTCTTCTCAACACTTAACCAAAATCCCTTTAAAAATGCAAGATTGCAGGCAAGCCTAGAATGCTCCTACATAAGAACCCCAGGTTCGAAAAGATGTTCTAGTAACTAGAAGAATAGCTTTTTGGATTCAGCACATAAATTCAAAATTGGTTCTTCACATACACATCCTCCAAGTCTTCAACTTGCACACTCTTTCCGTTGTTTTTCTTCGAAAAGATGCTCTAGTAACTAGAAGAATAGCTTTTGGGATTCAGCACATAAATTCAAAATTGGTTCTTCACATACACATCCTCCAAGTCTTCAACTTGCACACTCTTTCCGTTGTTTTTCTTCTTCTTCTTTACATCCACCACAAGTGTTCCATAGGTCTTCTTTCCATGCCGATGTCCAACCTTCTTAGAATCTGCCAACTCAACTCGACGGCCAATACTTAGGTTCTTTCTACCGAGCTCTTCATTATGCAAAGGAATCAGGGAAAACTTTCTTCCACCTTTCTCAATATTAAACACATTCCTAACACAATCATGTACAACCTTGCAATCATACAGCCAAGGTCTATGAAGCAACACATGACAACTTCTCATGTCCAAAATATTACACAACACTTGATCCTTGTACTGCCCAATCTAGAAATCAACAAGGCATTGCTCCCTCACTTCCAAAGCATTCTCACCTTGCAACCAGCCAATCCTATAAGGATAAGGATGTCTCATTCTCTTCAAACCAAGTTTTTGATCCATCTCTTCAACAAAAAGGTTATTAGTACTACCACCATCCACAATCATCTTGCAAATTTTGCCACCAGACTTACAACAAGTCCTAAACAAGCTAGTCCTCTAACAAGAATCCAATGTTCTCGCACCAATCAATACTCATCAAGCCAAAAAAATCTCTCCTTGCTTAGGCTAACTATCTTGGGCTACAACCTCATTCAAAATAATAGTTGTCCTCCCAATCAAACATTTAAAAGATCTATTCCCTTCTTAAACACACTTGAAACAATTACCTCTGAACCCACCTCCACCTATCCTTCTTTTCTATTCAACAAGTTTTGGTTCACCTTCTACTTTTGGTTTAGCTTGTGCCAAACTATCCTACTTCTCCTTCCCTCAGGAACTACCTTGATTCTTCCTCTTTATCTTCTCCTTTGCTCTCAAAGCATACTGATAAGCATCCTCAACTAAAGAAATATTCAACATGCCAACCTCATCCTTAATATTGAATCTCAAACCATTAATGTACCATGCTACCTTCTCTTTTGATAATTCTCTAAGCCCAGACCGAATAGTAAACTTGTAGAACTCCTCTGTATAATATTTTGCAGTCATATCCTTCTGTTTTAGATTCTGTAACCTCTCAAACAGCTCAAGTTCATAATCAACAGGAATGAACTTAGCCATCAACTTAGTCACCATTAATATACATCTAGTGATCTTCATTTCTCCTTCCTCTTCTCTATTTCTTTCCAATTCCTTCCACCAAAAAGTAGCATATCCCTTCAACTAAGTTTGTGCTAACCTCACTCTAAGTGGATCCTCAATATCCTCAAGCTCAAAGTAGTCTTCCAACATACAAGCAATTATGTCTTCAAGATTCAAAGTACCTAAAAAATTAGAAACCTCCATCTTATGCTTCAACTTCAACTGAGATCCAGGTCTAGCAAATTGACTAGCCCTAGTTCCAATAGGTCTCTCCACATGATCAGTTCTATCCTCACCACTAGATCTAGTAGCTTCAAATTCTTCAACAAATTCCTCATAACTTCCTTTAGTATCCACATGCCTAGGTACACCACCTAAAGAACTTACAATTTCAGCAATCATGTCACTCTTCATCAATGCAATCTCAGATCTGAACTCTACTCTTTTCTTCTCTAAGATCATCATTTACCCTAGGGTCCAATCTTCTTGCACACATCTTCCAAAATTTTAGCAAACCCTAAGCAAAAAATTCACCAATTTAGAAGATTAGTCAACCACAAGATCAACCTTCTTTGCAAATCTTGGTGTAAACTATCTCAACTTCGATGATTTGTCAACACACTCAGGAACAACCTTTTCTCTGATACCACCTGACGCAATTCAAGGTAGGAGAATCCCTAAAGGATATGTCATATCCCCAACTATATGACCACACAATGAAAATACAATAGCAAGAAGAAACAATACAAGACCTAATACCAAATACAATAATTTATTCATAAAATATAACTGATTACATGCAACATGCTCGGTTGTAAGGCCTTTCATGTTAGGGCCAAATACAAATAGAAATTACAAAATCAATTTTACAAGATCCAAAAAGATCCAACTTACAAAACCACTCTCAGCTAGTCTAGGTACACAACTAGATAAGAACACCAAGAAGAATCCACACTTGTACCGTCAGGTCCACCAAGACATCCTCTAGTTCCTAAGTTGTAACTCTAGCTCTTTAAATTTGCATCTATCCTTCATTCCATCCCATCTCAATGAATAAAAGACTCCACAATACCCCTATGTTATACCAACCTAAGCCACAATTCAGCCCATAACACAAATTAAATACAAATACATAAATTAAATGCTACAAGTTGGCCTACAACAGTAATTAAATGTCTACAAATTGATATCCGACCAAAATTGCAATATCTCCTGGCTCCAATTGAATTATAACCTGTGCTTAGAAAAATAGGTAGTAATTTAGGTCCTCTGTAGCCTCTTAAATTTATAAAGTCTGATTCCCCAAGGAAAAGTGTGCATCCATCCTGAAAGTCATGCACAAAAAATTGTCGTGCGAAACTATCAAAAATTGATACTCCAAAAGAATTGCCATATCTCCCAACTTATAATGAATTAGAACTTGTTCCCTTAACCATAGATATTAATTTAAGCCCTCTTTAATCCCTAAAGTTAGAAACCTCTCATTCATTTAGGATAATTAGTTACATGTCTTGCAACAGGCACCTAGAAACCAGAAAATACAGTTTTAGCATCAAGGTACAAACAGCTCAAACTTTAACTCAATCCATCCAATCTCTACGTAGTCAAGAGGAAAGGTTCTCCAATGTGTCTCCAACACATCCCTAACCATGAAAAAATACTCCACCAAAATCCAAGCTTTATTCTCCTCAACACTTAACCAAACTCCCTTCAAACATGTAGGATTGCAGCCAAGCCTAGGATGCTCCTGCATCAAGACATAGACATATCATAAATACATACCCAAAAATATACTTCTAATCTTGTTGAATAGAATTTTGTATCCATAGATTGAATTGAACAAAATTTTCTTTGTAATTTTGCATGTACTATCTAGAAAGATGATATGTTGACATCAATGACAAACCAAGTCGTGAATGCAACACATAAGCACTCAATCATCTCTCTAGACATACTAGTAATCTCCTCATCAACATTCATCAATATCCCTTAGGAATTCATGCAAACAATATCCCCCTTTTTCATTTATGGAAACATATGATGAAAAACATCAAAGCACCAAAAGACCAATATCTATTCTTCATTGTCTGCTTATTCAACAATACAATACTATCAATCTACAACAAAGATACTCTCCCACATTCATGTTGCTTCCACATAGATAAATAAGGTATTACATGTATCTATCTCCCCAAGTAATAATTGAATACAAAAAGGTATTTTTCATGTATATCTCTCCCCCATTGACATCAATGACAAGGTGTCATTATACCGCCTCTCAAAGTTCAATCATCTATAAATCAATCTAGAAAATCTCACCAAGTGTCAAAATACACTATTGAACAATACTCAAGAGTTTTTAATAACTTTATGTAAAATTGACTACTCCCCCAAAGGAAGCATCACTAACATGTAGTCCAGATGTGAAGTGCTACTCTGAATATTTTGGACTAATGCAATCTTGCATCAACTACTCTAAAGAATGTTGGGGCATAACCCCAAGTAGGCTTCTCAAGTAATCAAATGTATCCTTAGCCAAAGGTTTAGTAAATATGCCTCTTATTTATTCCTTTGTGTTAACATACTCAATTTTGATTTCTTTCTCTACTACCTTCTCTCTTAAAAAATGATACTTAACTACAATGTGCTTAGTCTTTGAATGTAACACTAGATTCTTTGACATATTAACTGTATTTGTATTATCATGATGAATGATAATAGGTTCTAAAAATTCAATACCAATATATTATAACATTTACTTCATCCATATAATCTTATTTAAATTGTTTTCTACTACAACATACTCTGCTTCTATTATAGATTGTGATATGTACTTTTGTTTTTTGTGTAGCCATGAAACCAATATTGCTCCCAAAAAGAATGCTTTGCCACTATTACTTTTCTTATCATTAACACTTCCTACCCAATTTGCATCAATGTATGCACATAAATTAAAGTTTTGTGATCTTTCATGTCATAAGCCATAATATGATGTACCCTTCAACTAAATGAATATCCTCTTTATTGTTTTCAAGTGTGTCTCTTTAGGATCTGCATAGAATCTTGCCACAATTCCAACTACATTAATTATATTTGATCTTGCATGAGTAAAATATTTTAATCCTCCAATCATAGATATATTTCTTGTTTATATTGCACAAGGAGATTCATCCTTACTAGATAATTTGCATCTTGTAACTATAGGTGTCCCAACTTGTTTACAATTTTCCAAACCAAACTTTGTCAACAAATATTTAAGATATTTCATCTGTGATATGAAATCCTTATTGGTTATTATTCACAATCCTAAGAAATACTTCATCTCACCAATCATGTTCATTTCAAATTCATTCTTCATTTCTTCTAAAAATTTATTACTAGCTTCATCATCTCCTCCAAAAATAATGTCATCAAAAAATACAACAATGAATAAATCATCTTCATTCTTCCTTCTGTATGTGTTACCATCTACATTACCTTTCTTAAATCCCAAAATCTATAAATGTTATCCAATCTTTCATACCAAAATCTAGGTGCTTGATTTAATCCATATAATGTTTTCTTCAATCTATAAACCATGTCATTGTCTTTTGTTAAGGGAAATCCATGAGGTTGTTAAATGTAAACTTATTCCTCAAGTTATCTATTAAGAAAAGTTGACTTAGTATCAATCTCATAAACCTTAAAATTATTGTCAACTTTGTATGCCAAAAATATTCTCATAGCTTAAGGTCTAGCAATAGGGGTAGAAGTTTTCTCAAAACCAATTCCTTCTTGTTGTGAATAACCTTCTCATACCAACCTTTCTTTTTTCTCTACCACTTGTCCTTGCTCATTCATTTTATTTCTAAATACCCATTTTATGCCACTAATACTCCTAGCTTTAGGTCTAGGAACCAACTCCCATGTCTTATTCTTTTCAATCTACTCAAGTTCTTCTTTCATAGCCTTTGTCCAAGATTCATCTTTACAAGCTTCATCTATAGTCTTAGGTTCAACTTAAGATATCAAACATAATTCTTCACTTACCATATTGCTTGTCATTACTCCCTAGTTTTCACTTCCAATGATGTGATCCATGGGGTGATTCCTCCCAACATACTTAGATGTTCCTTCTTCTTCTCTGATTTATGCTCTAGGTTCAAATCTAGGGTCTTCTCTTAGTTTGTTATTCTCATAAAATTATTCTTGTTCAAGATTCTGATCTTTAGGCATCTACTTAGTATTATCATTAGAATCATAATCATGTAATCTTTCCTAAATTCTAAACTTCTCACCAACTTTTACATTAGCACTTTCAACAATAGTCTTCCATGTTTGATTAAAACATCTATATTTCTTTCTCTTCAAAGAATATCCAAGAGACATTCCTTCGTCAGATTTAGAATCAAATTTTCCAATATCATCTTCTCTTTTGATATAACACTTGTTTCTGAAGATTCTAAAGTATTTCACAGTGGGTGTATCTCCAAACCATAATCCATAAATTTTCTTACCAATACCTTGTCTAATATGTACTCTATTCATTTTTTGTACTATGAGGTTCACTACTTCTCTCCAAAAGATACTAGTACATTTGGGGGTCATTTTCGACAATAGGCCAATTTGGCTTGTCAAATCCTTTTTTTTTAAATATGATCCCAATAATGTCAAAATTTTAATGAAAGTTAAGTTTAGTGTCAATATTTTGACATTATCAAGGATATAAACCAAAAAAAAAAAAGTGAAAACTTCATTTATTCATGTCGAAAAGTGCAGGCAGGAGGGAGGTTTCAGGAAGATTTTTACAATGACGTTGAAGGTAGGGCTTTTTAGAAAACAATTTGCAAGGCTTACCTTGTTTTAAAACAAGTTCATTTTTTCTCCATCTAGTACTCTTCTATTTTCTTAAGTGCATTTGTCACCTTATCTAGGAGGAAATTAATATTTTTGAAGGAGTTGGATGAGACCAAAGTGCAAGCTGAGAGAAGGCTTCTCGTTAACATTCATCATATTGAAGAGAATTATGTTTCATGTAAGAAGGTCATTGAAGAGAAGTTGCCAAAAAATTCAAGAGTAGTGATGAGCTCTAGATATTATTAGCTTATCCATCCTAATAAATTTCTAGGGTTTGAAGCCAATTTGGTTGGTAGACCGTTTGATGATCTATGAACATACCTAAAACATTTAAGCCATTTTATTGCTTATGTTATGAGTCAGAATGATTTTGCATGGTTATAGGTAAATCTTTGTGCGTGTGGTTAATTTTAGAAAGACTTGTAATCTATCTTGAATTATAAAGAATGCACGCTAGTGTACACAAATAAGGGTTGCATTGTAATTTCATCCAAATGTTGAAAGGACAAATTTGACAATCAAGGTATGGATACTTTGATTTTTTTCTAATATTAGTTGTATATTATTGACTTCAAATATTGGACACATGATAAATGTACTGTTGACTACTAAAAAGTAAGGAACAATGCTACACCATTTTTCTTCAGCATTATGCCCACATATGAAATATCTTTATGTGTTAAAATATAAATCATTTAGTAGGATATATTTTCAATAGCAAGTGAATTTAAATTGTATGATAAACATAATTATCTAAAAATTGCCGCATATTAGCAATTTAGATGGCTTGCACCCTTACTAACCATGGAAGCAAGCACTTTTATCCCTTCATATTTAACATCCCAAGATAAATCTACCATGCTCCATCCCATTCCACCCATATAATCTGCATTTAACTATCAAGTAATTGGAGTAGTTCTGATCCACAATTTCTCTATGAAGCCATGCAACTACTAACAGTAATTCACAATGCAAGAAATATTTAGTGAGTTTAAAGAAAGTGCTTAGTTTCTTAAACACGTAATTCTCACTCATTTGTATTTGTATTAGAAAGAAATTAAATGATAAGAAAGATTAAACATTGTATCCACCAAATGACCCATAAAACTTAATACATTGGTAATGTTATTGTTGTACCCTCCCTTGTATTTTTTTTGTTTTGAATTCTACTTTTGATGCAAGTAATGGTTGCAATAACATTGTTTGGTCTTCTAAGCCTTCAAACCTTAGAACCACATCAAAAATGTCTCTTCCATCACCAAGGGCATCCTTCCACATTGTTACTCACCCAGTCTCAAGCACCCATGATCTATTCTCTATCTTTTGCAATGTTATTTCAAATTGTCAGCATGCCAAACATACTAGTTGCTTAGCCTAAAATTTTGGTAAAATATCCCAAGCAGGTGGGTAATGGTAAAATATGGACCATAATGGACATCCATCCAAATACCCTTCTATAGACCAATAATTAGGGTTTTCCACCATGAGAATTAGGAGGGAGGAGCCATTTCAATTAAAACCCTAACTGTAGTCTAGGTTAACCAGCAGACCCAAATAAATAAAAATCAAACACAAACTATTTCTATTTGATATAAACTATTTAGTACACTAAAAAATGATAAAAACCACAACTTTTTACCATAAACATAGGTACATACTGAACACTACTAGAAGATCTCATATTTGTACTTTTTGTCTACACATCTAGTTCCCAATAAAAGACTTATTTATTTGATTCAAATTCCATACTACACATTCCAACCCTTTCCTAGGTTGAAGATATTCACTTTATAGGTCAAACCTCTTGACCTTATAGATTCATTCCTACATGTTCGATCAAAATAATAAACTAATTGTTTATCTTCCATTTTTGCAAGAAAAGTTGCATGACAACTTTTTTTTTGCAATTTTTGCAATTTTCCAATATTTCAAAATAAATGACTATAAATGCCTACCAAACCTTAACAAATCATGCAAGAATACTAAAAAACATGAAAATGAAGATTTTTGGTCAACTCATATTGTTGACCAATGTTGACCAACCTTTGACTTGCCTATATGCCTTATTACAACATGCAAGAAATTTGTCTAAATGCATTCTAGGGATGCTCTGAGATTGCCTAAATGTATTGTGTCATCTTGGACACTTATTAACATCCTACTCTATCCAACATTGGTGTTTGAAAACCTTATTTAGGACCTTGGTCCCCTGCACCAACTTTGGACATTTTGCAAAATACGGACCCACTTTTACACTATAAGGGTTCCAATTATACATGTTTTCATTTTGTGTTTTGAGACTTTTGTGTAATATTTGAGAAGAGTTTGAGACATCATACATTATGATTTTCTTCCCATAATTTACTATTTGGCATGCAAAGAAACCTTGCATACATATTTAGTTTTTCGTATTCCCAACAAGAGGAATATTGTTTAACAGTCTTGATTTTCATCATTGTTTGTTGAACAACCAACATTGATTTATTCGGTTATATATTGTGGGCCTGCATAGCTTTGTTAGAAATATAAGGTAGGATGGGTTACTAAGAGGGGAGGGGTGAATCAAGAACCAATAAAACTTTATCTTACTTCACCAATTAATCCTTCATTTAATATTATGATCTAATTGCATGCATGAAAGAATGAAAGCAATAAAAAATTCATAACACTTCTGCACAAGATATGGTGACCCAAAAACCTTCCAATTAGATAGTAAAAACAGGTTGGGGATGATACCCACAAGCTTTAGTACTATAGTATAAAGTTAACTTGATAAGGCTTATGATTGACCACTTTTGGTGATCTTCCCTATTAAGAGAAATAAGGATTGTAAGGTCCACTTTGTTAAAGGATTTACAAACATACAATGAAGTATGTACTTAGTTAAGAGATTTAGAAAAATATTGTTAAGTCTACCCTGTTAAAGGATTTGACTGATGCACCTATTAGGATGAACCAATGGTTAATCTCTAATCTAAAACTTTGATTTTTTGGTTGAGATTCCTTGAATTACAATAATCATCAAACTATGATAGATAAATCTATGTTTTCCCTTATACTTCTTGTAGCCTTCTTCAATTCGCACTCTATCTCATCATATTCTTTTTCACATCATTATTTGGATATGATACAATGCATTACATATATACCAATCCAAATCACAACTTATTGGAGTCAGATACATTACCAATTTCATCATAATTCACAAAGTTGGCTCAACTATTGTAACTTGGGTTCAAAAGATAAACTCAGTGATGTTCTAATACACAAAAAATATTTTCAACACTCGAAAAAATTTGGGACTTAGTTGAACTTGAAGCTTGGTCCATACTAACCACTTCCAAGTATCTCGAACTTGGTCAACATTGTGTGACTTAGTGAACACTAAGAAACTTGATAGTTGTTGAATCATACAATTGACACTGCTTGACTCAGTCGACACTAGATTCACATTGTTAACATCACGAGCTTGGTAGACACTATAGAGCTTGGTTAACACTACAGATCTTGGTTAACAGTACGATCTTCTTTACTTCCACTAAATAGCTTGGTAGCCTCTACTACACTTGATTTGCACTGAACTTTGTCTTTGAAGCTTGGTAAGCACTATGTAGCTTGGAAAACACTACAAACTAACTCGGGTGCTCGGTAGACACTGCATTCTGACTACTTGTCTTGGGAATAACTTAATCACTCAGTTAACATTGCAAACTAAATGATAAGCTTGGTAGCAATGTAACCAATTTATTAAGTGTTGAGTCAGTAATAGACAAATTGACCTTAATGTCAACAACCACCTCTTATTCTCTCCAATGGGTGGGAACAATGACTGTACATTGGTGATGGAAGTTCCTTGCGGGTTCCTCCTTCCTTTTTTACTTGTACATTTTTTCTTTATCTTCTTTCTCTTTTGGAGGGGCTTTCTTCCCATGGGTTTTTCTCCTTTATGATGTTTGTGAAAGATTCCTTTATACATAGGTACCTCACATGGTCTTGCAACAATGACCTATATTTGCATGTTCTTTCATTCTCCCTTAAGTTTCACTCAAAGTGATCATAGGTTGAAACTACTCTAGGAAGAACCTTAGAATCTCTAACCCCATTCTCAAAAATAATCTTAATGGGTATCAAGTGTTATTATATGCCGTAATGAATGGAAGTTAATTGAAATGACATGGTCTGAGGGCAGATCTTACCTCATAAAAACTCATGGCTTATTTGAAAGGGCCACGGTAGTAACCAAGATGCTCAAGTTTCTCAAACTCTATTGGTAGTTCAAAAATGTAATCTAGAATTCAAAGGCATATGAGTTCCTTAAATGATTTATGAAATCTCCTGATGAATGTTATTTTTTATCCATCTTCATAAGATAGTACTCTTAAGGAATTTCTCATACACTTGAGATGGTAGTCCTTAATTTTGATTAGAGGTTATTCATTTCTTCCACAAAAACATGTCTTTTAAGTTTTTGAGTTTCTGCACACAAGTATGTTGAGATCTAATTGAAAAGATCATTGCTGAAAGAGATTATTGAAAAAAGAGAGATTGTTGAAGCAGGTGATATGTTTCAATCATTGTTTTGTCACTGATGTCAAACCTACTATTTTCTAGTAAGACAATTGCTTATAACATCCAAGTGTTATCACTTAGTTGATTGATGAAGAGGATTTAATCAATAAGATGTAACAACAGCACCTAGAGGAAAGGTTGAGTTATGATTATGTAATGAAGTACAGGGATCAATTAAGATGATGGTGAAATGATGTATTAATAATCCACTTGAAGTTAGAAAGGTTGGCTACACTCAGAAACTTTAGAAGAACAAGTAATACTAAGATTGTTTGCAAAGCCCAACTAAGTTGATAGTAGGTGTCGAGCAAAGTTAGTTCAAACCGAGTAGAAAATTAGTTAGTGCCAAGTAAAAGAAAATTCTAGTGAGTGTCGAGTAACATAGTTAGTACCGAGAAAAATACAATAGGTGTCGAGCATCAATTAAATGTAGTTGATGTCAAGTGATGCAGTATTTGCTGAGCATCAAAAAATCAATAATGTTGAGCTGCTACATTATTTGAAAAATCAAAGATTCGCCAAATCTAAGCCAACAAATTTGTTTTCTTGAAGTCTATGAACCAGGTGGAAAATAAGGTTGATGAGCTGGTGGTACAAAATTTGAGGTAAACCATTTTTAGGAAAATTTAAATGGATTCTATAAGTTTCTAGAAGAGACAAGATATGGGGTAGATACATTATATCCTACCTAATCCATCCAAAACCCTAAAATAGATGATGGAGAGAAAAATGACAAAGTATTCTAATTTCCTATTTAAGAAATATCTAGTCATGAAGAAAAATGTTCGAAGGCAAAATATTGTGAAGGTCAAGAGGACCAAAGAATGAACAGTGATAGAGAGTCAAGGACTCTACTTTGTCTAGTGACCACAAGAAGTGATTGCATTGGCGTACGAAGAAAGGAGGCTTAAGAAGATATATTCTTGAAGGGTAAACAAGTTATCAAAGCTGCAAAAAATGAAAGCCAAGCAAATTGAGGACTCAATTGTGATATGGAACCTGCAAGATAAGTTGTAAGTTGTGTCAGATCAAAGCTCTATTGTTAATCTCTAACAATTGTATCAGTTAGGGTAAAATCCTTTGGACTAAGGTTGACTTAACAATCATTAGAAAATCATTTAACAGGGTGGCATTCCAAGCGAATAGCCTAAAGTCCTTTAACCAGGCTCACTTCTAACAAAGTGATTGAAATCCCTTAACTGGGTCACATTTAACAGTGTGTATTGTAACCTTTAATAGGGTTGACCTTTCAAAGGGCATCACTTTAGAAAAGTAAAAAAGGAGTAGCATGTTACTAGTGGTTTTTCCCAAATTGAGTTACCACTTAAATCACTATGTCAAGTGTGTGGATGAATTTTCATGTTTTATGTTTTTATTACGACATGTTGATTTAACAGTAACTTACAAGTTTTTAGTAACAAGCTTGGTTACATGAATGTTTAATGGGTTCACTAAGCTAAGTGAAAAAAATTTATTGGTACATCTAGACCTTGAATAACTAATTCAGCCCCCCTCTCAGTTATTCTAAAGAATTCTAACAAAGTAAACCATATATCACATTGTGATTACGTATAATAAATGTATTTTTGATAAAATTAATAGAATGACATACCTCTTCTTCTTTTAAAAAATCTAATGAAATCTAATAACACTTATTCGTGCCCCCTCAACCGTAACCCCTAGTGTTTCTTGATCCTAAACTGATCTTGCCAAAAACATCCATACCCTTACTCACATTTGTTGTAACAATATATTTCAAGTGGCAACATACATAAATGAATAATTTTAGTTCAAATCAATGCCAATATATAATATTGTTCAAAATTAATGCCAATATTTATATTTTATAATTCATTTGATTTGTTTAGATACCATCTTTACTGAAGAGATAGTAATAATTAATTATTTTATTATTATTGATTATATACAAGATACTCTTAATGCTTGTTTGTTTATATTTGATATAATTTTATAGCCCAAATATTTGTTTGTGAACAAAGTCCATGCCTGAGAATATGAACCCAGAATAAAATAAGGCAATAATTGCTAGATTATGGTCTTGATTCAAAAGAAAAGATGATGGAAAATGTTATTGTCCTTGCAAAAAATGAAAGGGCTTAAAGAATCAAAGAATTTTAATTACAATAGAACAAAAACATTGTAGGCAACATGATCACATTGAAGGGGGAAAGGATTTTCGTCCTTTGGTTGATGTGGATTTTGAACTAGTGGAACAAGGAGGTGTGAATATCAAACTTGAAGGTAATGCTCCCATGGAGGAAAATGATCCTGAGGCAAAGAACATAATTGAAGATGTTGGTATTGGTGCAAATAGTAATGTGCTAGAGAACAGGATTAAAGAAGATGTTACTGGCACAACTAATGAAGATGATGAAGATGATGATAGTTGTGCATCTAATGATGATGATGAAGAGAACTTTGATATATATGTAATTGAAAAGGCATATTCCAAGGCTCCTAAACAACACTTATCTCTATTGTATTGTTGCTGATAAAATTCAAGGTTATGAATGGTATATCCAATGTAGCAATCTCACATATGCTAAGGTATAGTGTCATTTTTGTCATCTTCTATGTTAGCATACCATTAATGTTCTTTACATTAACAATTTTTTCCATAGGTTTATAGTTGAGTGTTTGTTACCACCATCAAACATTCTACCTCACTCTTACTAAGAATTATCGACCATTATGAAAGATATTGGAATGAAGTATCAAACAATACATGCATGTCCCAATGATCACATTATATATCATAAACAACATGAATTTGCAACATAATGCCCTAATTGTCACAATAGTCTCTATCGATCAGATCAAATAACAAAAAGGTGCCTTGAAAGGTTCTTTGGTACATTCCCATTATTCTACGTCTGCAACAATTATTTAGGTGTACTAGCCTGGCACAATTTATGGATTACCATGCATGCAATAGAATTCAAGATGACATTATGTGAATGCTTGTGGATGGTTCTACATTTAAGGACATAGAAGATATGTGGTCAATATTTAAAGAAGAACCTCGTAATCTAAAGCTTTCATTGGCAACAGATGGTGTCAATCCATTTGGAGAGATGAGATCTATTTACTCAGTCTGGCCTATTATTTTTATTAACAATAAAATTTCTCCTTGGATGTCTATAAAAAGGGAGCACATAATGCTGGCAATGATTGTACCAGGTAAATTTTCATTTAATATTCATCTAAATTAATTTACAAATGCACTATATAAATGGTCATAATAATTATGTTTTGTTTATGTTCATTTAACTAGGTAAGTACCAAGTGAAAGATATGGATGTATATATTTGGCCCTTGATTGATGAGTTGTTAGAGTTATGGAATGGGGTCACTATGTATGACATCTCTAGATCAATTGGTGAAAGACTTCAATTATATGCAATGCTTGTATGAACAATACATGATGCCCCTGGACTAACACATTTTTGTGGTATGTAAAACTAATAACGCATATTTTGGGTATGTAATAGTGCTAATGTATTTTCATTGTATGTTTAAGTTGCACGTGATAATTGTAAATATGAATCTTATAATACACATGTCATCCAATTATACATGATCTTGTAGGTCTTCAGACAAAGGAAAAAATTTCCTATCCAATTTGTGGTCCAAAGATGAAATCTCATCATTCAAAAAGTTTAGCAAAGCAGGTGTTTGATGAGCATAGACACTTTCTCCAAAAAAAGCATAAGTATCAAATTGCCAAAAAATGTCTTTTAATGGTAAAGAAGAGACAACATCAAAGCCATGAAGAATGACACCTCACATGTGGAAGTTGGAATATAATAGAATGAATCATTGGGGTAATGTAATTCCATCTGATGTAGGTTTTTGTATCAAAATTTAAATTTGGATACTATCTTGTTTTTACTAATGATATCATTGATGTTGTTGAATGTCATCAAGGCATCAATGAGAAACTTCCAAAAGAACTTAAAAGCTATCCTACACAATTTAGTAGGTTTTCATACTATGAGCACCTCCCAATCATGCATTTGTTTGATGTTATGCATATTGGAAAGAATGTAACAAAGACACAATGGAAAACATTGAATGGAAGGCGTGACAAAGAAAAATTGGTCAAAATTTGTAAAGACATTGATGAATCCAATCATGCATTGAATGTTTTCCTTGAATCAAATAGCAATGGAAATTGGATTAATATGAGTGTCATTCCTTAGTTATTAACGCAGCAACAAATTGATGTCATATATGAAGCCATTAAAAAAATTAAATTTCTCACAAGATTTGCTGCAAACATAAGCAGTCTCATATCAAAAAACAGGTGATTTTGGGTCAGGGTTGAAAATGTATGATTGGCATACCTTCATCAAGGTAAGTCATGTTCTTCTCTATTCACAATAAATTTATAAAATATCGTGAACTTATGATTGTTTTATTTTACAATATATTGAAAAGATCATTTTATTATTACTACCGTACATTCTACCTCTATCTCTCCCACACAACTTTGACAACATGAGTGTCAAACATGTTATATATGATCTTGGGAAATACATGAGGTTGTAAGTGTTATTTGTTAGATTTGTTTTATAGAAGTGGTATTAGTCTCGTTAATATATTTTTGTGCGATGCATATCTTCTAGGTGGTTGTCATCTAAAGAAATTAACAAAAAAAGACAAAGTATTGGAAGCAAAAAATTCCTTAGCTTTTTTGTGAGATGAAAAAGTGTCTACCCTCAACTTTTTTCAATGCACAATAACACTGTCTCATACATCTAGTTGAGGAGATCAAATTGTGTGGACTTGTACCAAGTCAATGTGGATGGTTGAGAGGCACTTAAAATTTTTGAAGGGCTTGGTTCAACAGAGAGCGCATTCTGACGGTTCCATGGTTGAGGGGTATATGGTCTACTAGATCATGGTGTACATTAGTGAATATCTTCCCAAGTTTGCATCCAAGATCCATGTAGATCGCATTTGGGATCCCAACTCCATGAACATATTTGAAGGGGAGTACTTGACATGGAAAGGTAGATTGAAGAATGTGAGAGATAATTATAAGATGTTATTCTAGTTAATTAATTCCTATCTATCATCAATATAAGTTGTTTCTAATTGGTCTATTTATTTTATATAGTTTCTCATGAGTGGGATGGGCTTCATTTATATATTGCATACAATCTTAATTGGATGATGGTATGGATTGAATGATCTCAAAAAAATGGCAGCTCATTAACATGGGAAGGTGTTGCTTCATTGGTTAAAGAAGCTCATTGCAATGGAGATCCCAATATTATGCCAATAGTAATTGATCCAGAAAATGGTTTAAGAGGTGGAAAGGTGTGTATAATTTAATCTATCATGACCCATTTGATTAATATCAACTCAAGGATGGATGCATAATTTTGACATGTTTGAAAAATAACAGTTCAGGCACCATAAAGCTATGTACTACAATGGTCATGAATTTCACATAAAAAAGGTGGATGAGACTAAGAGAACTTGTGATTCTAGGATAACTGCAATCTCCAAGGTCACCAATATTTCATCTAGAAATGACATGCATCCTCAATAATCTAAAAATAGATACTATGGCATTTTGGATGATATAATTGAGTATGACTTTAATTCTTTCAAACAAGTTTTATTCAATGTCAAATTGTATAGGCTACAACTAAATCAAAATGATCCTGATAGAACTATTATTAAATATGATAATGGATTTACAACAATTAATACAAGGTCATTTGAGCCAATTGAAAATGAGGCCTATGTTCTTCCAAGCCAATGTGAGTAAGTGTTTCACTTTGGCATTCCATATAAGTTGGGTTGGTCATATATCGTTAGACACAATCCAAGAGGAAGACCCGTAAAGTATATTGTGATTGAAGAAGAAGATATCGAAGAAGTGGAAGATGAAGTAGATGATGATGATGGCGAAGATGAAGATGGAGATGATGATACTGATGATGGTGAAGATGAAGAAGTGAATGATGATGATGATGATGGCGAAGATGTTCATGATGACGGTGATGTCATTGATGGTGGTGGTGGTGGTGGTAGTGAAGATGATGATGGTGGTGATGGTGATGGTGATGATGATGACTATGACGATGATGATAGTCATAGTGACAATCATGATGTTGATGATGGTCATTCTGACAATTTGGATGACAATGGAAATAATGATGATGTTCATGATTATGAGATGGGAGAAGAAGATGATCAATGGAAATGTATTAGGTGTTGATTACTTATAATATATATTTTTTAGAGGTAACCAATTAAAAAATATACAATGTTATGTTTTTTGTGATATATGTATATTGTTCATGTTATGTTTAATGTAATTTGTAGCATAAGTATCATGTAATTTGTAACTAACTTAAGACAAATGATTTACATATGCAGGAAACTATACCCCTTTAGCAAGGATCGTACAGAGTGACATGGATTGGGAGGTATAGTTTATTACATGTTGATATCAATACTGGTGATAATTTACTAGCCTTTCTTGGAGCAACCCAAGTTATTTGTACTGGATCATTGGAGGTATCATTGTTGATAGCTGAGGAAGATATGATTCCCTTAAAATTACCTAAGTTTTTGGGTACTTTAAAATTGTAATTATTTAGAGTGTAATTGTAGTTTACTTATAAATCATTTTTGACTAATGATATCATGATGATTTTGTAGGAAACAATATTTTTTATGAAAGTTTTTATCATTCAACATTGAAGATATTTGGGCCCACATTAGGTAAAAAGTACTTAGCTTGATATAATTGGTTGCTACATTTTTCCATCGATCCATTTGTTGTAATATATTCAACATACATAGCTTGAACTAATTTTTTATCTAACAATTTTTATTTTTTGTTAAAAGGTTAAAAGGTGGAATGAGGAAGCCCCTAAATTAAAAGATCAACTCATAAAAACTATGGAGGATTTCTTTGGTCAAAATATTTTGAACAAAGACCAAATTCTAAAAAAAGCTTGCAAACATCTAAAGACTATGAGAGACTAGTGCAGAAGGGATCTAAAGCTCAACCTAAAGTACAAGTGTCCTCCTATCATGCCACAGCTGCAGTGGAATGAAATCATTAAAGATGCAAAAGAGATGAGACTAAGAGATAAAGGAATTAACGCACCACCCAAAAAAAATAGATATGTGGTAGTATTAATATAATTATGTACAAATTAGTGATCTCTATTTATTCATTAAAATGTTTGACTTGATTACAATAACTATATGGTCATTGTTTAAATTCACCTCTTTATAGTTGAAAAAAGTATTCGTTTGAATCTGATTGAATCAATAGGTATGATTTCTTTGCTTTCATCTTTCATTGTCTTTATGTAGTATCAAACTATTATGGGTTGTCGAATGTGGAAAATAGTGTCTTCTCCTTAGCACAACTATTGCCCTGTGCACTTTGCTTTAGGCACCTCTTCTTATTATGTTCTTTTAGAACCACCCCCTTTCCCCCCAAATCTCTCAGTCTTCCATATCTCCCTAGCCCTCAAATCAGATCTATAAGATCTAAGAGCTTGCAAGAGCTCAAGAGTTGGATTTAAGTGGACATGATCATTTCTCATATGATCTTTTATTGTGTAAATGTTATGTGACTAGCTTTAGAATTCAAAACTTTTGTTTATGAAATTTCAACCTCTAAAACATTATTGCATTTTTTAATTATTTATGTAAGATTCATTCTCTTATTCAACTATTGTGGCAGATTTCTCTATTTTTTTAGATGAGCATAATCCATTGTAGTGCACTAGCACTCTTGTAAGGAATTCTTGTGTTTTGCTTCATCTTTAAGCTTTCAAGTGTTCTTGGCTCTTTTATATCCTAGATTTGGTAATGTTCATCTTTTGCACTCTAACAGAACTACATAAGGAAGTGTGTAAACATGTCTATCCAATTTTTGGAGTATATTTTTCTCATGGGATGGGCAGTCTTGTAGGAGCTTGATGCATTTGGTACTTTTATCATTGATTGCAATTTTCTTATGGATTTCCTTGTATGCTCTGGATAGATCTAAGTAATGTATTGATTAAATATCTTAATAATTCTCATACCAAAAGTCTTTCCCCCTTTCTATGGAACCATCCCAAAAACTTGAGGAGATTATGGTGTGTAAATTTTCCATTTATAATCATTTTTGAGTCATACACTTCCTTCCCTTGATTGGAATTTGGGTTCATACTTTTCACAGCCACAACCTAGTTTGTACTTGGAAGGAATAAAGTTAGAATAGAACCATAGTGTGTAATTTTTCTAGGATCTACTATCCTAATCTAGCCTCACAAATTTGAAACCAATATAGCTTTAAGGGTTTCAACCCTAAGGAATCATCAAGACCCTCTCCTCTTAACAACATCAACTCTTTCACAACGTAAGCCACCACTTACACAAACTTAGCATTAACTCCTCAACCTTATCTAAGCACCAACCCAAAGCAACTTAACAATCTCTATTTGAGCACCAACCACATTACAATTTGAGCATCAACTCAGTTACATTACAATTTATTTAAGAATCAAATTATGTCTCAATTCACATTAAAAAAAATCTTACAAACTATGTCCAAATAAAATGATCTAAGATTCTTATAATATCAATACAATATTGACCAGGTCTCTAAAATATACTCAATAGTGCAAATAGATCAGTTAATTAAACCCTGAATATAATTGTTGTAATATTATATTCAATCTGAAAGATAAAATCAATCACTTTTGCTATATGTGTGTTATCATGTAGATTTTAACTATAAGTATGCGTTTTAACAATTCCCTTATATGAGTGACTCTGAAACAAATCTAGAGTATTAGAAAATTAAGTACTTGTTCCTTTAGTTAATACAAGGCTCAAATAATATCAAATCATAATGTTGATCACTAGAATTGTATACCTAAACTTTCCTTTGTATCACACATACATGTAGATCAAATCCCAATGACCAAGATGTTCAAAACCTTTCACTCCATTCAACAACAATATGAAGTCTTCAACACTCAAAAAATAGGACAACAACACAAATCTATAATAATTACATCCAAGAAAAATGTTAAAATGTACTTCCACACTATGTATGTCCTTCACATAGTTGTACTGTTGTTTTGCTTTGTGATGTTCTCTAATATCAATAAACTTACAAGTACTTTCTTATGGGTAAATGCATATGGTATCTATTATACATATCTTTCAAATTAAATTTTATCCATTTGAACCTAATTGAATCTAACACATTTCTAACATATTCAAAGTTTACATATACAGGATGCAGGACACATCATACGTGACACAAGCTAGGAAAGAGAAGGTTGGCAAACACCATCTTGGCTCTAGTGAATATATGAAAATTCAATCATGCCTTGTAAGTAGCAGTCAATGAAATTTCATATCATTTTTTTTAATATAAATTACAAATAAGAAATACATTCAATATTGACGATATTATGAAAAAAATGGAGGGCATTGAATTTAATGTAGAGCCCATAGAAGAGGACAAACAAATTGGCTTCAGGCAAGGATATAAAGCAGTGGATGCTTGCCACCACATAGATTCTAGTGGCCAAACAAATGTAAAAGATCTTGGTGCACTAGTTCGCACATAGATAAATAGGCCTAATGAATAATAATAGTAATTGAGAACTTCATCAAAAATAATTTATTTGATGTTAATTTTGAACAATGATAACAATGTGCGCATGACATTTTGTTGCAACCTACTACTCTCAACACAGATCTTACTCATGATGACAAAGGCATGGATCCTACACATGACGAAAACCTTTATGTGCATCACAATGATATAGGTACATATTCAATTTCTATTGAAAATTAATCATGTAGTTATTAATAAAATTTAAAATCTTAAATTACAGTTGGTGTAACCTTTATGTGATAATTTTTGAGTATGCAAAGCGTGATGTCAGTGTCGAGCATGTTGAGGTTACGGTTGAACAAAATGTGAGAGTAGATGATGTGGCACTATCAAGTAAAGAAAAATCCCTATTATGTTCTTTAGATTAATAAAATACTTATAATATCAAAAAAAAGTTTAGAATTAAACTCATTTATTTCTTATTGCAGGGGTGCAACAACCTTGTCCTCGAAAAGAGAAGAGGAAGCCTCATATCATAAGATCATAACCACAAGAGCCACAAGAAAATGTTGAAGATAACCATGATGTTCCTATTAGCCTTTATCTTCAACAAAAGAAGAAAAGAATGATAAAAAACCTTGTTTGATGATGAATGTGTTGATGAATTTTTATGAATATTTCTTATTAATGAATTTAATGTCATGTTATTGAATATTATTATGTGATTACAATGACTGATGTGTTCACAAATTATTGATGAATTTTTATAGGTATTAAGGAATTATATGTCGTGTTAATGGATGTTATGTGAATATAATGATTGATGTGTTCACAAATTATTGATGAATGTTTATACGTATTAATTAATTGTATGTCATGTTAATGAATATTGCTTATTAATAAATTTTATGTAATGTTATTGAATATTGTTATGTAATCATAATGATTGATGAATGTTTATAGGTATCAATGAATTATATGTCATGTTAAAGTATTTTATGTGAATATAATGATTGATGTGTTCACAAATTATTCATGAATGTTTATATGTATTAATTAATTGTATGTCATGTTAATGAATGTTATGTGATTATAATGATTCAATGATATACTTCTAAAATGAATGAATGAAATATTTACTTAGTTGTTAATGGAGAATTTAGAGTGATTATAGGGGGGGAAAGACCAAATGAGCTTTCACCTTCACATAGTTGGCATTGTTAAGTAGAGAATATGAAAGGATTCTCAAAACCAAGTGAAGCTCAAACTAAACCTATTGAGTTGGGAGAAAACAAGACTTTCAGCTTGGAGGCAAGTGGCATCCTATAGTAGACTGGGGTGAAAGTGAGCTAGATGCTTTTTTATTTGTTTCAACTTTTATCTTCACAAGTTTTCCTATAAATCACCACATTATGACTGAGATATTCCACCATCAATCCATTTTGTCAAAAAAAAATGGGGATTTCAATGGAGAGTGAGAGTTGCATTGTGGTCATAATGTTCTTGATTTTTGCTATCACAACAGAAGCCAACTATTACAATAATATGTGTTATGTATATGTCAAACAAGGCTATTCTTTGTCTCATAACAACAAAGATTCTCTCACTTAGTCTCTTATTTTCTTTGAAGGCCAACATTTTGGGAAACTTCTAGCTGATCAAAGAAGGAGATGGCGAGGGGATTCTAGTCTTTTTGATGTGTCTGTTGAAAAGGTACATTCAATTTTTTTGAAAGCTTAAGTATACTAAGTTTTGATAGTTTTTGTTCAATAATAATGAAGTGGGTAAGCCTTTTAAGTGATAGTGGTCTAATATTATGTCCAATACCTTGTCTCTTTAGCTCGAGGTGCTCTATTCTATTAAAAATAAAGTAGTTTTGATGTTTCTATATAGTTTATTGTCATTGTTGTTGTGATAGGTGGATTTGACAGGAGGATATTATGATGCAGGAGACAATGTGAAATTTGGGCTACCAATGGCATTCACCATCACAATGTTGTCATGGAGTGTTTTGGAGTTTGGAGGACAAATGGGTGATGATCTCCCACCTGCAAGGAATGTCATTCATTAGGCGGTTGATTACTTGTTCAAATCCACTTCTCACCCAAAAACTATTTTAATCAATTAATTTTTTCAACACTTTGCTTACTATTGGAAGAGGACCTCAATGTAACTCACTGTCGCACTGCAATATTGTAAGTAATGAGGTGAGAATAGTTATTAGTTCTATTTTTGAGATGCTTAAATGTCTTGTTATAATTAAAATTAACAATGATATGAATATCATTGTATTCCATTTATTTGGTATATCATAATTTGAATTGCTCTCTTATGAATCATGTTTAATTGTCAACCTTACTTTTTAAATCCATGTTATTTCAAGTACAAGTCAGTAAAACATCTATAATGATTTGTACTTGTTTGATTCCTTTCTATAATGAAGTTAAATCTATAATCAAGAATCCATGAAATCAACCATTGCTATAAATTTGAAGAGTAAATTTTTAAAAATTTACCCTTATTAAAAAGGAAAAAATAGCTCAGTAGCATATTACTTCCTTCTCATTCTCAAATTTTGGGCCCCAGCTGTAAACTCCAAAATCATTCTTGGTTGCATGCAACATTGACATTTCTAACCACAAGTCCACTTTCAACAAATTTGCAAATAACTATATGTGTTTCAAGAATTTCAGGACAATAGATTTGATCATATCCAAAAGATCTTTCCTTCTAATGACTTTTATTCTCTTCATATCTCTTCTTTTCAAAAATTGTCATATCTTGATATAAATTTGGTAGATTTTCCATCATGTGGCTTTCATTTTACCAATTCTTTGCATTTTCTTAATTAGATGCATATTCATGTGGCCAGTCAACATCTCTAATATCAAGTGAATTCCAATCAATTACATCAATAAATGCATCTGGATCAGCTTATAGTATGTCACAAGGAGTGCCATTAATATTTGTAAATACCTCCTCTTGGCTTTATGAAAAGCCTCTTCTGCTATTGAATAATCCCACTTTTCTATTTGTGGGAAGAAAATTGTGTATTTCTTTACCTAACAAAATTATTTCCATGGAAGTAAGACAGTAAAACGTAAATAATAAATCATAATTGTATACATTGTTATCTATAGATTGTATGCTTTCAACATATGTTCATACAATGTATGTGTGTGATGATGAAGTCCAAATAGCTAATCTTCATAATCTATTATGTTGTTATTCAAGAGATTATCATTTAAATCAATGCAATGCTTCATGCCTTTCAATCAAGTTTTCAATCAATATTTTGCACATTGGCCACTTTCTAATGATTATATTGAGTGTGATAGGAAACACCCATAATACTAGTGTCATTTTTATTAAGAATAATTTGTGTATGGTGATAGATATGATTATTAAAGCGACTTTTCTTTATACTCTAGTATTTTTTATATAGGTTTTCTTTATATTTTGTTACAACCATTATATAGAATACTTCTTCGCACAAAAATGTGCTATAATAAATAATTTATAGTTGATTTCTAAAGAAGCCATCTCAATACTGATTGATTCTCTTAGTTCTTACTGTGAAAACGGGATGTTCTATATGGGTGGCCAGGTTTTTGAGATTGCTAACAAATACAAAGGTGCATATAGTGATTCATTACAATCTAACATTTTCCCATTTTATTAATCTTATTCTAGAAATCATGTCAATATATCTTGCCATAAACCTTCTAAATTTACTAATAGAAAAAAAATTGGAATATGCCTGATATATATTCATTAAATTTATGCACGATGAATTATTTTGGGGTGTAGCATGGTTGCAAAGAGTTGCTACAAATGAATCTTACCTGAACTACATTCAAGTAAATGGCCATATGTTGGGTGCTGAGGAAAACATGAATATATTTAGTTCGGATGAAAAACATGGAGGAACTCGAGTCCTTCTAGCAAAGGTAATGAAGCTCAACAAATCTCCCATATTTTGCCAAGCCTTTTCCTCTGAATGGTCTGTTGCTCAATGGGTATCATCTATTTTGAAACAGGACATTGATAAAATCAATTAAAGAACTTGATGGAAAAACTATTGATGGTCCTGATAAAGGTCCTAAGTTCAAGATACAAGTTATTTTTAAAATTTCCATTCAAATAATTTTGTTCTTGTGCACCCTTCCATTGAATATCACTTTTATTGTTTGTACATGATACTTTTGTTTCTATTTTAAAGCTCCTATGTTTATAGTGTTGACCTAATATCAAAATATAGATTATAAAGTCCATTAGAATTCTCATTAGCTTCATTCATTAATATAGTTATGTGGTTGTTCAACAATTTTTTGGGAGATACTTAATGCTTCATTGATTTTCTCAATTAGGTAACAGTTGCAAAGCCAATAGAGAAGGATAAGAAATGAAATCACAGAATAAAAAGAAAACATAGTAGGCTAGATTTGGAAATGAGAGAGAACGAAACCTAGATATGCAAGTTGGAGTTGAAATTGTTTAATTTGACTAATATGTTGGGTGTCCTAGTTTGAGGTGCATGTGAATGACAAAAGGAGGAACAATTGCAATTAGGAGGTCTTGTAGGCTTGTCTCTTGAAAATATAGCCAAAACACTTGGTCATGTATGCTAGATGCCCTAGTATAGGTTTCTTTTTTCCTTTTCAAAAATCCTTGTTACATTTGATAGTCTTCTCTATGCATCTTTAACTCTTTCACTCTCAGACTTGAACTCACACACACAAAGAAAGGGGAGGAAGGGATGTGTTCTATAGGGGTTGGCTTGCCTAATTCAAACTTTGTGTTGGTATTTCAACCTCTACAATAGCTAATCATGATGTAAAATAGACCTTGTCACAAAGAGGGTTAGAGGCTAAACAATAGTGGAAATATTGAATATTACCTCAAGTATGAAACCCCAGGCATGAAGACTAAGACAAGTCTCAATGTTGTATTCTTTCATGACAGAGAAACACATTGTGATTGGTCATGAGTGCTGCAAAAAAATTGTATGCTTGAATTGATTGCTCCTTGATTGTAGATATCTGTGCTCAATTGATTTGAATATGCTATGTTAGATTTTCTTGTAGGAGCTAATAGTGGATAGGACTTTGAAATGAGATGTAGAGTTGTATCTATATGCAACTTACACCTTTACAACTTTGTTTTTTTAGGGAAGGCTGATACTAGAGGCAAATTGTTTGCATCTTTGTTCACTATCTCACCACTTCTTTTGATGTTGAAGGATTATCTAGACCTATACTCTTGTATTTATTATGATCCATTGATCCACTTTGAAGAAACTTATTAACTTCATTAGACCTTCGATGAGTCCCTTCACTTATTTCAATCCTTCACCCCTAACCATCATGCCCAGCTGAAAAAATTAGCAACTTTTATAAACATGTAAATTCTTCCACTATTAGATAGAAGTTGAACTTGAGGACAACAAAAATTAAACATTTTGAAGATATGGGGTGAAAATATTGTAGAAATTTTTGGAAATTAATAGAATAAAATCAAAAGAGAATTGAATAATTAATATATGAGAAGAGAAAATTCAAGTTGATCCTACGAAGTCATGATAGATTCAATCTGATAAGTATTTAGTGATATTTGATCACCGAAACACAACTTGTCCATGTGGAAAAGAAGAAAATGGATATGTGAGAAAGATTATTTGCTCCAAGCAAATGAAATATTTTATTTTTTAAATCAACTGCTTTGATTCTAAAATTAGTAGAATACATAATATAGTCTACAAACTTGAAAAATGTATGCCTCATAAATTTTTGCATGAGTCTTCTAGATTAAGACTGTGTATATCTTTTTGGATTGAACTCCATGATCCATCATAACGATTGTAAGCACATAATTTTTATCCAGAAGCCAAACAACATTAAAAACTATAAACATCTTTATCCCAGCTATAATCTTCAACAATAACATGTATATTTTTTGTTACTCCATTTTGAGAAGGATATGCAAATATTTATGGGTCTCTTGACTATGATGAGTGTGTGTGATGTCTTTCATTAGATATTGACTATTACTACTTACAGAATATAATATCATTTGAAGCTATTGTAGCATTGTATTTGAGACTATTGTTGACGAAGAGTTGTCAATATGAAGCGATTGAGAAATATTTATGTTGGGTTATATTCCTGCATATGTGATAATTATAGAGGTCTTGTTCTATTCATTGGTGCATGTATCTATTGCAGATTGTGTGGAACTCTCTGTATACTTTTGTATGTGTTTTTCATCATATGTAGTCTGTAGATGAGTATTGGTGTGCATGTTGTTAGTAGTGTATAAAGAGTCAAGACACTTCTTAGCCTCTGAGTAAAGCACATTGAGTCTACATTGTTGTAAAAGGAAATTAGTATTCAAGCTTGCAGACTTTGTATTTGTAAGATTTGCATTCATATTCATCAATTATTCAATAAAATGACTTTTCTTGGTGTGGTGGGTTTTTACCCTCAAGGGTTTCCTAGGGAAGGAGCACCTTAGTCATTTTTTTGTGAATTGTAATTAGTGATTTAATAAGGTCTAAAGGTAAAAAATCTTGTAAGATTGAGCCTCATTAGAACCATTTTGTTTGTGAACCCTAATTTATGGACTTAGTCACTTTTGGAGTCTTGAGCAACAAAGGGTGGTCATGCTGCAAATTTTGCTTCAAAAGGTTATTCTAGGGTTAATTAGGTGGTTTAAGTGATTTCTAGGTTATTTGGGTCACTTAGGGGAAATTTTGAGCAGTAGAAGTGCAAATTTGCAACTTTGCAACTTTTGCAAATTGCAACTTTGCAACTTTTGCAAATTACAACTTTGCAACTTTTGCAAAATGTTGCAAGAATGCAACTTTGAGCCTTAAAATCACTTGGGAATGGGCATAACTGATCCAAGAGTATATAAAAGGCCTTGGGGAAAAAATTTGGAGTTAGATGAATAAATCAAGGAAAGAAACTAGTTTATGTACAAGATTCTGCTCTGTGTTTTATGTTTATCGACACTTTTTTGTATTGCAACTCCTAGTACATTGATCAGTTTGGAAAAGTTATCATTTGGATCTTAAAGCCTATTGTTTTAGCTATCTTTTGTAACCAATTTGAGGCTCTAAAGTTTTGTGTGTGAAGAGATTCATGTAATTCTCAATCCACACAAGTCTAAAACCTTGAAAACCCAAGGTTTTATACAAGAAAAGCATTTTCCCAAGCATTCCATGGTCAGGACTTAAAATGCCTTCTTGGAATGCTAGGTATGCTTGTATAGTTTTTTTTTGTTTTTTTTTTTTTTTTTTGTTTTTTTATTGGGCTTGCAAAAGTTGATACACTAAAATTACAATGGCGCTCTAGGTTGATCACCAGGAAATGGTGAGTCAGGAAGCAAAGAAGATAAGGTGTTTGCAAGGAGTAGTGGATTGAAAGGTAGAAATTGACATATTACAGTTTTAAAATTTTATTTTATTTTGAAACTATGACTGTTGTTGATATTTCAATGCAACTTTCTATCCAAGGTTTGAGAAGACCATCAAATAATCTCTAGGAGTCGTCAATATTTCGACACGGCCTATCATCAATGGTATACCCGTCGAATATTCTTTGGCGTGAGTCAATATTTAGATGTGGTCCACCATCGATGGTATGAAAAACTCGTCAAATCATCTATGGATGTTGTCGATATTTTTACATTTTGAACTAGTAGTTTGACACCACCATGTTGCATTGATCAGGATGATTTTCAATGGAGTATCCCATTGATAAATCGACAACCGTGGAGTGCGTCAAACTTTTCAAAAAATTCCAGTGACATTATTTTTCAATGAGAAATGTCAAACTTTCAACCACAAAGCATCGAAAAATAGATCCAAATTTACTACTGAGATATGACACATTATTCTCAAATATCATTTCTCTAGTTGCCATACTAATTGATATGTTTCTTCTTTCTACTATCCCATTATGTTGTGGTGTCTTAGGGACTGAAATTTGCCTCTTATTATCCTCACAAAATATTTTAATATCATTTCAAATGAACTCTCCTTTATCTAATCTTAAACATTTTATTTTCAATCCTGATTCATTTTCTACTCTTTTCTTGAGTAATTTGAACTTTTCAAAAGCTTCAAACTTTTCTCTAAGAAATGCTACCCATGTCATCCTTGTATAATCATCAATGAAAAGCATGAAACACCTTTCACCATAGAATACTATAGTTCTCATAGGACTACTCAAATCTATGTACACAATCTCCTACTTTGTTTAAGTAGTGTTGTGGTCTCACAACACATGCTCCATTTCTCTTAGAAATGGGTCCCCTAGTCCAAGGCCTGGGTCATTTTTGGACTCCCCTAGGAGTTTGGGATCAAGCCTCAGTCTCTGACTAAGGAATTCAAGGGTGTCAAAACTGAGAAAAAATTGAAGATTTAAAGTGTAGAAGTGCATAAATGTGTATTAGCGCACTAGCACACATGTACACCTTGTCTAGGTGCACAAGTGCACTCAATGTGCAAGTGCACACTTATCTACCTTTGGAGATGTGCACTTGCACATGTGCACACCTCCAAAGGGTACGCGCCCGGGGCCTAGGGTCTATATAAACCCAAAATCCCCTACCCTTACTCCATTCTTCTTCTGCACTCCCAAGTCATCACACCTCTGCACCCCATCAACTATGCTCCCTCTGCAACCTGCACACAAGAATCAATACAAACAAGGTCAAAAAGCATCAGAGGTGTGCATATGTGCACCTCCCCAAGGTGTACATGTGTGCACCTCCTCTCACCTTAAATCAACCTAACTAAAACCTAAAACATAAAACACCTAAGTTATGAAAGGTGTGCACATGCACACCTCTTCAAGGTGCACATGTGTGCACCTTTCAACCTAAGACTAAGAAAATCAAAGGAACCTAAGGAAAGGTGTGCACATGCACACCTTTTCAAAGAACTCAAGGAATATATAAGGGTTCCCACATGCACTCCTCGTCAAGGTGTGCATGTGTGCACCCTTTGTGCACTTAAATAAAACATTAGGACTTAGTTTGATTCTCCCCTTGCATATTCCTTGTCCATGTGTGCATGTGCATACCCCATCAAGGTGTGCATGTGTGCAAGTGTGAAACTACACCAAAATGGTCATATAGGAACCATTTTTCACACCTAGCACACCTCTAAGGGTGCGCTACGTACACATTTTTGTATTTCAGGGCTTTATAAGTGGAAATTGGCTATTTTTTACTATTTGGGGTCATTTTTGCTAGGTTTTGATATGTTTGTTTTGTGTCAGATTTTTAGCTTTCCAAACTAATGTCTTCTTTCTTGTGAAAATAAAATGGCATCTTCATCATCTTCAATGGTAGAAAAGATAGCTCCCAAACTTGTAGTTTTTAAATACCAAGGAAATCCTGCTTTCTGGATGGACATTTTAAAATTAGAGACACCAAGTTGAGCCATATTGACTAGAATACATTTCTTACTATCTGCAGCAAGTTGAAAGAACGATCCACAATGGTATTAGCACTTGTATGATAAAGCTTAGTAAACGTAGCATCACATTTAACTTTAGTACAATCATCATAGTTGATTATGACCTTGGCAGAACATTATGTGCTTGAGAAAAAAGTTGTCAAGAGTGTCACAAGGGAGATAGTCCTGGACCTTTGGCCTAGGAATATTGAGAAAGTATTCCATCTCCCAAGAGCTGATCAATAAGTGAGGATAACCTTTCATCAGGCAGAAAGATGGTATCAAGAGAATGAAAAGGAAGCTAAAGAGACAATTCAATCATCCTTCCTAATAGACTGAACACTAGTAGGTTGTAGAGTTGGCAAAGTGGATATGACACGAGGATACATGAAGGATGACATTGGCAATGCAATTGTGCTTTTGAGAAGAGCAATGGGACTCCCTATATCTAGACATCTTCACACATGGATGGTCCATTTTACTGATACCATCAGAATGAAAAAAATACCAATAGATTGGGCCACTATCCTTAGTGATAATCTACATGAGTAGCTCATAGTTGTGAAAGTCAACCGAAGATTTTATATGATATCATACATGGTGTACTTACTAGAAGCAAGGACCATGGACTACCTAAGACTTTACAAAAAGGGGAGCATGCAAGATGCTAATGCTTGGCCCTATGTGGTGTACCCACAATTGGTGAAGAATAAGCTCTCCGAGAAAAGTGTGGAATATAGGATAGTGAATGATGGTTTTATATTTGCAATCATTTGATTCATAGAGGGTGATTATGCCAAAAGAATGTCAATAGAAGCAATAGCTCGAATCATAAAGATTGGCACCTACCACATTATGTTTAAAACATTCACATACCTTAAGGTCACAAACACACAAGTGAACTCGAAGAAACTCCTAAGGTATCTGTCAGATAGGCTCATTCTACTAGAGATTTCCAAGAAACTCACATATGCATATGACAGACTGAGGAAACAACACAAAAAGACATGGTTGTGGCCAATCACCATCGGTGCTTTCAAGATCAAACAAAAGCAATACATCATGACATTCGATTTAGAATGGGATCAATATCCCTTAGAAGAGTACAACTCCCCTCACCCATACTTCAACAATATTGGGAGACCACTGGATGAATGCAGTAGATGACTATGATATCCACATAAGGGATCATTGTAGGATGACTCTACACTTGGTGGATAAGGCACTCAAGATGAAGATCTCACTAAAGGCTATCGAGAAAGAAACAAAAGACATCTTAGATCCTCTATACAATAGGGATAAGATTCATGACATGCCTATCATGAATGCAGCAATAGGAAGGTATGAAAATGTAGATATTAATGATAGAGTCAGGCATACAATTTAGTTAACAAAGGATTGGATTAAGAAACCTTTCAAACTTGATCCAATACCTCAAACTGTTACTCTTCAAGCCATAGCATGTCCGGTGAAAGGTAAAGAGGCAAAAGTCAAAGTACCAACCTTCCCTGCTTAATCCCCTATGAGGTCAGAAATGATATATCAGCATGAGAGGGAGGTTGAGTACTTTAGGGTGGATAAGGGAAAGAATAAAAGGAAGAGAATGTCTAGCAAAGAACAATTTGAACCTGTAGCTCAAGATTCTAAAGCATAGGAGTCTGAACAGGAAACCTACCAAGAACTACAAGTGCCTCCACAAGGGAAATAGGAATAGGAAGAATAGGTGCAGGGTGAACAGGTACAAGAAGAGGAAGAATAGAGGGTGCCACCAGTAGGGATAGAGGAAAAAGTCTCCCCCTCAACTCCTAAAAAGGCCATAGTTTAGTCCACTATGACAGGGACACAAAGGAGAAGATTGAAGAAGAAATGCACTCCACCCCCATAGGTGCTTGAGACAATTCCTGAAGCAAAAGAAGAAGAAGAGGATGAATAGATTGAATATGTTCCCTTGAGTCAAAGGACTCACTTAGCTAGGGCCCTCGAAGAGGAAAGAAGAAGAAGCTTGACCTTGACCCCTCCATCTTCTCAAAAGGAGCCTATTTACATTTCGACATGAGAAGATGAACAACAGCAATGGGTAGATGTAATGGAGGGGAAAGGAACAAATTTCTTTGACCTCTCTGATTTTGACTTCATGCCAATTGGCACTGAGATGGTGGGTGAAAAGATAAGAGATGCCCCTAGAAGTGAATCCTTAGGAGCGGATTGGAGTCAAATGTCACATCTACCTCAAGGACCTTTGGGCATACCACCACCACCATCTCAAGATTTTTCATTCTTAGACAAAAGATCAGCAACACCACTTCCTCTCACTATAGAATTAGAAGAAAAAATAGCAAAGGAAGCAGAGGCCCAACAATTATAATTCGATGAAGTATTGCAAGAGGGTCAAATACTTGAAGAGCCTCAACAAATTCCTCACAATACAAAGGCTAGGACCCTAGCCTAAGTAGATATAGAGACTCCAACTATTGATCTATCTCAAAAGGAGAAGACTCCATAGAGGACTAATAAGGGAAGGGGGCCTACAATAGAAACCACATCTTCAATCAAATACATGTCTCCAATGGCACCACACTAGCATGGCTAAAGAGGGAGGTTTTGTTTTGGCAAAAGAAGTAGTTGGACCTAATTGTGGATGAGTGCATGATAGAGCTAATTAAAGCTATCAAGAACCCTAAGCCACCTATGGGTGATGAACAACAATTGGCCTTCATTATGAAGAATCAAGATCAGCACTTGCTTGCAATATAGCTATCCCTCCTCCATATGCTAACATCAAGGAACTAACTCCTAAGGATTGCCTAATCAAGGAGGTCATGTTAGGAAGGCCCACGCTAGAAATTGCAAAGGTAATGATCACTATGGGCATGAAGGAGGTGTTCAAGCATATGGATAGAGATGAGTCTAAGTTGTTTATGCTGAGGAAATAGAATGAGCTTCTAAGAGGCTATCTACATGGAGTTGTGGGCCCAATAGAACTGGATAATCTAGAGATCACTCTTGTTGTGGCACTAGAGAGGAGAAAAGGGAAGTGTACAGATGGATTCATTTTTGGGAGCATGTTAGCAATGGCTTGACAATTTTGAGGAAAAGGGTCTACAAATAATACAAACCAATTTGAACATGTTACACCATATACAATCGAGCACAGATAAGCTAGCGTCCATAGTGAACCAGAATTTTGGGTTGATGGATGAGGTACATACCTGGGCAAAAGACCTTTGGGATTTGACATCAATAAAAGGTCAAAGGTATCGTATGGTCATGGAGGTATATACTGCAGAGGATTTGGACAAGCTCGATGACTAGATAGACAAAATATTAGTCAGGAATAAAGTTATGCAGGAACTACATGAGGATATACAGAGCTTGAGGGATCAGACCCAAGAACAAATTTTGGAAGCAAAGAGGTACTACAACATTGTCGGCTTGACATTTTTGAAGATGAGTTGAAAACTAAGCTCAATCTAGTGCAATAAGTAGTTCAATAATTCTGAATAACTTTCAAGGATGCTTCAACATATGAAGATATCAAGCAAACATTTAAGACTGAAGAGGTATTGGTGGAACTGAACACTAAACTTGAGGATTTTATGGAAACATGTATAGAGGTTAGTAATTACTAGAAAATAGTGAAGAATAAGTATGGGGCTTTAGATTTTCCTAAAGTTTCCCAAGTAATGGAGATCATAGATAAATTCAAGAATAAGCATCCAAACATTGCTTTGGGGTAAAAAAGGGAAAAATCCAAATGCTAGAAATTCAATTTTGACACTTGGGATTGGATTTTTGGAACCTATCATCAAGGTGCACATGTGTGCTATTTTCAAAGGTGCACCAACAATTTTGAAGTAGTAGTGCACTAATAGTTAACTGCTAGTTGCTATTTTAAGAGCATTACATGCATCGAAAATGCATTTTGAATGTAGTTCAACTCCCAAAAACATTCAGAGAACGCCAAGCTTCCATTTTTAGAGCTTCTAGTGACTCTCAGATCCTCTTGTAGCTTCCTTCTTCTTATCTACTTCTTATTCCATTGTTTTAACTCATGTAAAGGCTCATGCACCCGTTAATTGATATAAAAAAGGGTGGAGATTTATTTAGCACCATTTAGAGAGTCAATTTTTATATAATTAGATTTGTTTTATTAGTTTTTAGCATGAGTTGCATTTTAAGAACTCTCTCTCCTAGCACAAAGTTAGGAGATGATTTCTTATAAATACATGGATGTAATATGTACTCCAAGTTGTTATTTTGATGCAATAATATGTGCTATTCGTGCTCTCATTTTGAGTGTAGTTATTCTTGTCAAAGTGTATTATTTTTGTGAATGCTTGTTCATGAATAATAATGGAGTCAATGGTATTATTGTGTTGTTTTGACTGTACAACCTTCTAGTTCTAGTGTTTGCCTCATGTTAACGAATTTTGTTGACATACTGAATTGGAGAAAGACCACCTATTATTCTTACATAGCTTCTTTTTTTGCATGGTGGCCTTGTGATTTGATGAGAAGTGAAACATATTATGGTTATTATTTAGTTTCCATCGACGATTGCATCAATGGAATTGAGGAAGCATTGCTCCTATTTTCATTGGTTTCCTACCGATCTTTTCGACAATTTAACTTGTAGATGTGTTGTTACCATGGTTTATGTCCGTTAAGAAATTTACCTTTTAAGTTATTTTCTTTAATCTCTCATTACCTTATCTTTGTTATTTTCCTTTCTAACACTTGGTTAAAATAGGAATTCATATAGTTGCATCGATAAATTGCATTCATCATAAAATAGAAAATACCAAAAATATATCTCTTTTGTAGTTACTTTTCAAAATAGTAGATCAAACATCTTATCTTAAATTGGTTGGAACCAGCAAAGGCCTCCTCATGAACATACACATTTATCTTCAATTGAGTGGATTTCAGTAGGTCACAAGATCACCTAAAACCTAGGAGGTGATCCTAGATCAACTTTTCAAGAGAGGAGTTTAAAAGGATTCCTATCATTAAGCATCATGCAAAATGACAACTCAACAAGTAGTAAATATCTTGTTTGGAAATTAACTATTTCTTTGTTTCTCTATCACACCTTCCTTGCAAATCATGTTAGATGATTTCACATTATTAGGAAAATCTCTAATTACATGTGTAATTCTAATCTTCACAATGTTATCAAAGTTAATGTGACAAAATCTATTATGTCATTACCAACTGTCATCAAATTATACAACTAAACATGTCATCTCTATAGAATTCCAATTGAAAAACATTTCCTCTTGTCCTTGTACATGTACCAATCATCTTACCATCTTTATCCTTGGTTATACATGTGTTTTATGTGAATTGTGACACATATCCCTTATCCACAAGTTGTCCAACACTCAAAAGATTATGTTTCAATCCATCAACAAAATAGACATCTTTAGTGTTGGTTTTCCCATCAAGAGTAATAGATCATTTTTCTTTTATAAGGTAAGGTGCTTTTCCAACTCTAATTACTCCTCTATCATAACTGTTAAACTCGACAAATTTATTCATATCTCTTGTCATGTGATGAGAGAAACCATTATCTACAATCCAATCAGACTTTTTATTTTCAACATGTGACAATAAAGCTTTTTCCTCTTTTATATCTTCTTTCTCGAGGCTTTCTTCTTTAATAGAAACAAATCCAAGTTCATCATCCTCAGCATCACTATCTAAGAAATCCATCACCTTAGAATTGATTTCATCATCTTCATCAACAAAGAAGCAATCTTGTGTAAACTTTGACTTAAAGGGCTTCCTAGGTTTTATTTTATTTTATCTTTTAGGACATTAAGATGAAAAATGACCAAGTTCTTTGCAAGTTAAACAAACAAAAGTGTTCCTACCTTTAGGTTATCTTTTAGCAAGTTCAGCAAATCCTTCATCAATCTTCTTATCTTCTTCTTGTTTGATTGTTCATTTTCTACCATAATCTCCACTTGTGCTCACACTCCTTGTTAATTTAGCTCTATCTTTCTGTAGACCGAAAGTTGTTTTTGTTCTAATTTCTCCTTGATCTAACTTTAGTCTTTGTTCAAATGCTTGTAACTTCCCAAGTAGAGTATCTTTTGTAAAATTAGGTGAAATAGGAATAAACTCTTTCTACCTTGTTCTTATAGATAAGTGGCAAAGATTTCATAAGCTTCCACATAACATCATCTTCAGTGACACCTCCTTCAAAACTCTTAATCCCTAAAATAATCTTGGATATCCTACCAAAATATCCTCTAATTGTTTTACCTTCCTGATTCTTAGCACTAACAAACATATCCTTTCAATTTTGAAGACACAACTTAACCAACTTTAAATGGACTAAACCAACTTCATCAAAACTTAAGCATATAACCAAAAGACACAACTACCCACAAGACAATAACCATGCAAAATTGACACAAGATATGTTAACTAAGGAAAGCCTTGATTAGAGGGAAAATTCTGGTGGGAATGGTGCCCACAAGATGATGTACTAATATAAATGTTCCTTTTGAAATGATGTGACCCTGTTAAGAGTTAATTCAATACAATCAATGCATATGAGTCCATGTTAGGAGACTTGAAATCCATGTTAGAAGATTCCAACCTTGTTAGGAGTTGATAAGAAGTTAACTAAATCCACAATCCAAATTGCTTCACAAGTGTTCTCACTAAATAATTCAAGACAACATATCCAAGAAACAAACTAACTAAAACAAAAATTTATCTTGCTAATACAGTTCCTTTGAAGTCCTTAATATCATCCTCTACTCTAATCTCATAAAATTGATGTCCAAAGCTCGCATAATACAATGATCATCCATTACAACACATATTATGATAGACAACAAAGAAAAACATATTTCCTTTATACCAAGTTAGAAAACAACTATATGAGTCAACCTTGACACTTGCCCAATGTACAATAGGTAACATAGGGTCATCATAAGATATTACAATCAAGTTTTATATGCTACAATACATATTACATCAATTACATAACATAGTGGGCCTCCAAGGAATTACTTGCATGTTATCCTTCACAAGTCTTCATAGAATGAAAATCGAATTCTGCCATCTAGAACATAGCATCACAAAAATGTCTCTAACCAAAATCCAAGCTCGTTGAGCAAGCTTCGACCTCGCCAAAAATATAAAACGCAATCTTTGACATACTATTCTTTACACACTGGCTTGCAACTAGCCCTCTGAAAAACTTCTGAATCTCACGCAAATCTTCATAACTCTTTTAACAAACATAGACATATCCAAAAACATACTACTAACCCTGTTGAATATGATTCTACATCCACGAACCACGTCGAACAAAATTGTCTCTGTAATTATGTTTGTATTTTATAGAAAGTTAGATATGTCGACATCAATGACAAACCAAGTCATGATTGCAACACATAAACACTCAATCATCTCTCCAAACATACTAGCAATCTCCTCACCAACATTCATCAATCTCCCTTAGGCATTCATGCCAACAAATGGTTAACAGTGACAACTTCTCCATTACAAGAAAATTTAATGCAATTATGAGTAGCAAAAGCTAGGACTTGCATGGGAGAAAGTCGTCGAACACCAAGCTTAACTTAAAATTGATCGAAAGTAGGAATAACAAAAAAGGTAGTATAAGAAACTCTTTGTGCAAGACTAATAGGAAGAGTGATAGAACCTTGAGGATGATAAATAAAACCATGGCAAGTTTGAATCCATACAGGAGATGTAGTGTAGGTATCTTTATGCATTCATTTATTATGAAGATGTTCTTCAGTGATCACATTCACACTTGAAGAAGGATCGACCAAAATACCATGAGAAGGAATATGAGCAACCCTAGCACTAATATGAAGACGACCATTAAGTGGCTTAAACATATCAGACTGACTAAAGGTGATAAGAGGCATCTGTTTAGGTTCAAGAGGAAAGAAATCAGAGGTTGAGGTTGAGACTCGACATGATTAACCATGTGATTAGCTTTGTCTATCTTACCATCATAACTAATGTTAGAAGAAGGTTGATAAATGACATTTGTTCAATGTGAAGGCAAAGCATTAGTGTAAATTTGCAAATTGTGGTTAAGAGGTGAAACATATTTATTCATACTATTAACCTCATCATCAATAGATATAACATTATAATCAATAAGGTCTCGAATAGAATTCTTCAAATCATAACACCTTTGAGTATCATGACCCAATTGATGATGGTGTTAACAATTATGACTTAGCCATTGGTTTGTTAGTGTCAATAGGATGAATAAGAGGAAGTTTAAGAATTCTATCATGAATCAATTTAGTCATCACCTCGGAAAAAGGTTTAGATAATTGAGTGTAATTATGATTAGGATGATATACAAAGGAAAAAGTAGTCAAACCTTTAGATGTAGTAGCCACTTGGTCAGCAACTGTGTTGGTTGACCTGATTTTGATGAAGTTGTTAGGTTTAGAAAACTTGTTTTAATTATCGGTGGCATCACTCTTATCATTTGAAACATGAGCCATCAGAGTAGGGCTCTCAATTTGACTCACTTACAACTGGTAATAATGAAGCACTACACAAAGATGAGAAAGGGAGGTGTACACAACAAGGAGAAACATATTTCTAAGAGAAATAAAGATATGTTGAATATCATGATTAGACACACGATATGATAATTTAGCATACAAGTGTTTAAAATCTACCAATAAAATGAGTAACTTTTTCTTTAACAGTTTGTTTGCAATGCATGAAATTGGTCAAAGAAATATATGGACCATTATTATTTTAAAATTATTGAATGAAAGCATTAGCAAGAATTTGGAAATAATCGATAGAATAAGGAGGTAGAGAGCAATACCATTGCAAGGCAAGGCTATATTCATAAAAGTATGTGGGAATAACTTAACCATAATTCTATAGTCATGAGAAAAATCACTACACATAGTCTAAAAAGTTTTAACATGAATCACAGGATCTCCCTTACCATTATAAGTCTCAAGACGAGGCACTTCAACATGTTGTGGTATAACAACACTGAGTATCTAAGGAAAGGGGATTAGTAATGTCATATGTAGGAATGTTGTATTTAGATTGAGTGAATTGAGCCACTTGTTGCAACACAATGATAACTTGAACCAAGTTACTAATGGTGGGATCGAAAGGCGCTATAGTAGGCATTGATATATTAGATGTGTTAGGAAATTTGTAAGAAGCAAAAGGAAGATGCAAAGATGTTGTGGGGGATTATAAGGAACATGTGAAGGATTGGAATATGTGAAAGGAACCACATTATATGAATGTAATGAAGAAGGTATGGAAGTAGGAGGAATCTCACAGGAAGTAAAAGGTTAACAAGACCAACACTTAAAGGAGTGGAAACTATGTAGAAGTTGTCATGAGAGGTTAAGTATATGTAGGAATGCTAGAAAGAGTAGTGGAAATCAAAATAGAAGGTTCAATGGTTGTGGAAGGAGGACAATATCTTAACTCTTGAGTACATTTTGTCAAAGGCTTAGCATGAGTATTAGTAAGGTGATATATACCTTGCAAGATAGAGATGTTATTGTCATCATTATTAACAAGCTTCTTAATAGCCTCAATAGTAGCAATTCTATCAGGATTCTAATATTCTTGCACAAGCCAAGTTTCCAATTTATCAAATTCATGAGAGAGCTTATCAACTTGCGAAGGAGGAACTCTTAAGGCTTCATATTCATCATGGGATGAGTGAGAAGAGTTATGCTCCATTATAGGATTGAGATCTTGAGGAAAGATATTAGTGTCATCATAAGTTCTGGGGAGAAAAAAGGAAACATGATCAAAGGATTCCATGAGTCTATGACTTCTCCTAGTGGGAATGTTATAGGTTGGACTTAGTTTAATTAAGCTCATAAAATGGGAGATCACAAAAGGAAATTTCAATGAGATCTAACTATTAATGGTTTGGATATGTTGGAATGTAATAATATTGTCATTATAATTGATATTTTCCAAATGAAAATCCCAAACTCTTATAAATATAATAGTAGGAGACATGTCTTTATGATTAATCATTATTAGTCAATATATGTTAACAACATTAATCACAATATGTGTGTGTAATATATATATAAACATTGAATCTTAAGATTAAATCAATTCGACTGAAGCTATAATCTTAACACTCCCTCTTAGCTAGGGAGGATTTGTTATGGAACACAATTTGTTTTCAAGCATATGGAGATATATCATCTCACTATGATATTTACAGATATCAACCAAAATCCATCAATTCACACATATATTAACATATATTACATATGGAATTTGCTTCAAGTCACTATGAAGCTAAATTCCTCAACACTCACTCTTTAACAAAGAGAGAATTAAAGAAATTTGATTACAAGATCTAAACACCTCGTAAAGTGTGCTCTATGATAGATTTAAGTTATGGTGTCTGGCAAGATCCAACCTAAAGAACCATAACAACTTTCATTGTGTCCAACAAAATCTAGCCTAAAGAACCATGATAACACTTGCTCCTAGACATCCAACACATTTTGGTGCTACAAGTTAATGTAGCATATCTAGGAGATAGATCAAACTATTAATAAGATCCTCACCTTACAATAGTTACCTTATGTTCATTATCATAACTTCAGGTACTTTGGGACAACAACTTAATGTAGTCTATTATGATAACAAATCTGGCTATTGATAAGATCGTCACCTTTCAATAGCTCCCCTCTAAATATATACATCAATGAAAGATTGTCACCTTTCATGACATAATCACAACATCATCATGTAGTGTAGTGCCTACCCCTAGTTTACTTTCAGTTATTATTGTCAAACTCTTTTAGGCCAATTTATGTTTATGCTTGATGATCAGTGACATTGTTTTCCAGATTATTGGATATTCTTTCCATACACAGTTGATTATATGATGAGACAACTTTGGTACTAACTATTTCATGTATGCATAATTATACCTTGATGATGATTATTTATAGTGATTTTAGTTATTTAATGATGTATGTTAGATGGATTATTTGTACGTGTTTTCTATGGATACTTACCCCATACTACATGTGTATGGTGTGTGTGTATTTTTTTTTATGTATGACATTTCTGATGTGGTTGAGTAAGGGAGTCGCAGCCACCTACTAGTCGAGATCTACACGATGCACCACTTCCTTCCATTACATATTTAGTTTAGAATATATATATTTGTACATGCATGGATTCTATGCAGATTGTAGGTACCGGGTATCAACTTCCCTAAATTGTCAGGATGAGCATACCTTATCACAATATCTAAATGGTAAGAGAGGGGAAATAAATTCTTGAGTCCATATCCTAACCTTAAAACCAATTATCCTAGAAATTAGGACAAGTATCTCAGATGATTACCCTTCTGAATTCATCATATGGCATAAATTCATGGTTATAACCCTTGAGTTTGATCTTGTATGTGGTATTTTATGATGGGTTTTCATATTTTATCTTTTAGGTATTTGGTGATTTTTCTGTTTATTAAGTAAAATAATTTAATTTAATGGAAAATTATTCAGATAATTTCTATATTTAATTATATTTAATTAATTGAAAAATTAATTAAATAAGAGAATTAAATTTAAAGAGAAATTTATAGTTCTAATTTTAGAGCGTAATACTATTCATTTTATTTAATAATATTATATTTAGGAGATCATTTTTAAATAAACGCTAAATATTATTATTACTTAAGTTAATAAATATTTTTATCAAATGTCGCTTCGAAAATTAATTAAATAGAGAAAAAGAAATTATTTTAAATAAGATATTTTAAGTTTCAAAAAGTGTGCATGAATATCCAAAAAGAAATTAAAGATTAAAAAGATTGTGATCAACGAGTTCCCTCCCGTGATTGCATAATCAGTGCCTCGAATTTAGGGGAGAACTCCTTATCAGAGATTGAGAGTTCATTTCATAGGGATCGGGGGTTTTGGAGAAGGATTTTCAAAAAGAAGGGTTTCAAAGGAAATAGTTTCTCACATTCTTCGTGTGGTTGCATATTAGCATCAGATTCAAGTAGAATCTTGTGTTTTATTCGCACAATGAATTATGTTCTTCAAAATTCCTGTCTACATTGTGTTTGCTATATCTTTTTTCAAAGTTTCTTCTAAAATGAATCTTTCATTGTGAATTATATTGATATTCATATCGTATTCTGTCTATATTATGAGAATTGAGACATTAGAAATCCCTCATTCTGTAGATTAAAAAGTTAATATTTTAAATCAAGAAGGTTTTTGAAAAGAAATCGAAATTGTAGAATATTAAATTGACTGGTTTACCAGACTTTCTCTATCAGAGTATTTTCATAAATTTCGTTTTATATATATATATGAATTATGAAAAATATTTATCATGTCTTATTTAAAAAGACAAATTACATTTTTAAAAGGGGGGGGGGGTTTATTTTTTTTAAATATATATATATAATTAAATAAGGTGGGGGCAGGGCCACCAATCCCCACACCCCACCCTTGTCTGCGGCCATTCAAGGTTGTGCACGGCAGGTCTTATTGCTGCCTCCAGTAGTGATAACACCTGCAGTCGTAGGGTTTGCAGGTCGGCAGGCCTTAAAAACGTTGTTTCTTTTTAATAATTGTGTTTTTTTTTTAAATTTACTTTATTTAGAGTTTAATTTATGTTATATTTAATTTATTTAAATTTTAATTTAATTAAAATTTAAGTTTTAGATATTTAAAATCAAATTTAGTCAAATTGTATTTAATTAAAAGTTAATTTTTAATAGGTTTTATTAAATGTTTATTAATAATTTTTTTAAATTATTAAAATATGATAATTCATTTAGGTTTTTATTGAAATAATTGTTATAAACAATTAATTTAAGTAATTTAGTTATTAATTAATTAATTGTTGATAGAACATTATAAAAGAAATTGATTATGAGAATTCTCTATTTAAATTTAATAATATTAAATAATTTCCAACTAATTATTTAATAATTATTATTGAAAATTTAAGATATTTATAGAGATAATGTTCATTTTGTGAGTTTATGGTAATGAGGTAATCATATTTAAATGTGAAAATGGGTTTAGTTATATGGAGAATATAGTTAACTTTATCAAACCAAAAATGTACAATGAAATGGAAACTTAAACCTTATTGTGAATTCAAACTATGTGTCTTCAAAATCATACAAAATTGTTAAGTGTTTTCTTGTATGTCGGAATTGGGGGTTGACTAGAGTGTTGACCAATGCTAGGATGTTTACCAGAGGTCGGGAAGTATTATTTTGGTGATTACATATGATGTTATGATTTGGTTTATGTGTACCTTCTTGGATCAGTCTTGTTAGGATGATCGTATTAGTAATGTTGTAATTTGATTAAGTGATTTCTATATGTTTAGAGGACTGATGTATGGTTTTGGTCTTTTGAGATTCTTTTTCTTTTGCAAAGCTTAGGGTAGGTTATATGTATGTTAAGTTGGCAAGTGGCTTGCAATGGAGGTCGAGACCCTAAAGAGGCTATCGAGTAACCCATTGTAAGTAGTTAATAAGTGAAAACACTACACTAAATGAGAGTAAAATGAACCTAATAAGAGTCTTTTTCTTCCTCACCCATGCCTCGAGTGCTAGTACAAACTAGGATCGAAGTAGAGAGGACACTTAGTTGTGACCATGCATCATTAGTATGCCTTGTCAATACGAAAGGATACTAGTGTCACATAGAGTCACTAGGGGGCCGAAGGATTAAAAGACTAGTCAGGTAACTCTAGAGTTGGCTCGTGCGATGACACTTTCCCAGTAGCATTATAGATTCCCTAGGTGTCTTGTAGCCTCTGGGTTTAGATGTTGTTTTATATTGGAACCTTTGAGTTAGATTACTTTTAGGATTTTCCTTGACCTGGATATTACTTTGATTTTTGAGATTGTTATCCTGTTTGGGACTTGTGAATATCTCCTCAATGCGGTGGGAGTGGACATTTTTGGGTTACCATGAGGTCGGGTGGTAGTGCTTTTTACTTTTACCATTGAGATCAATCTGTTAATGTCATGGCTAGAGTTCCTTGTTCTACATTTCCTTTCATTCTATCTTTGTGTATTATGATGGATGGTTATATCTATATGATGGATGATTTTACTTATTGTATTGTATTTTGTTTCATGGACTTGAAAGGGATGATGTAATCTATTTTATAAATGTATATTCTTTCAGCCTTTCATACCCTGTGACATCCACAGTGGATGATTGTGCATTTCGAATTAATGTCAAGTAGCATTCAAAACAAATGTATATTATTTAAATGGATTTGAACTTGTAGTTTTTTTTATGGGTAAATAGCCGAGGCCTAGATTAATTATTATTATTTTTTGGAATTAATTATTATTATATGTTAAGCTAAGGTAGATTCGAACCCAAGACCTCCCACATGAGAGACTCGCAAGTTACCATTGTGTTCTAGGCTTTTGCCTGATTTGAACTTGTAGTTATTATTTTATGTGGATGTGTTATTTATTGGACTTAGTATTATTTAAATTTAAATGTGATTCAACGTCTTGGGATCCTTAAAGAATGTAATCTGTTATGTGTTGCTTATGTATGATTGTATGTTATTGCTTCTGCTATTTTATAATTGTTGTTTATGTTATTCTTTTTTTTTTTAAATGTTTGGCGAACTTAGTGAAACTTTAGGTTAGTTCTTTTGGATCCCTTGGCGGGGCGTTACATGTAGTAACTCGCATGATATCCACCATGAACCAAGTCAGAGGGTGGACCCACCATAGCTACTACTAGAAGGTGGAACAAAGGTTTTCACCTCAGACTTCATATAGAGAAGAATACATTACAATTTTACTTAGAACTTCTCCTCATAGAGAAGATATCATTTACAAAGGATTGCACCTCAAAACATTTCCTCTAAACATCGATCCTGGGAAGTCAGGTCCTCTAGTTACTTTCCAGAAGCCTAAAGACTAAGCCTGCTAAATGAATACTAACAGAGATTACACCCTAGTATGAATTTATGCATGTGTTGTAAAATGGAAGTACAGAAGGAAACACACAAGCTCAACACGAAAGATGTTTGTTTTAGATCCAAATGAAATGTTATCAGCTGATGAAGATTACCTGGTGATCCTCGCAACACGCTTAGTAGATTCTTACCTGTTTCTGACAACTTTAGCATGCTTTTCCCATTATTCCACAAACTGCTACTATGCTGTTCAAAAAAATCAAAAAAAAAAACACAGAAACACTAGAAACTGCTAATAATCTTTAATTAATTAGAGACACTTTTGTTTAATTAAATAACTTTATTTAATTAATTAGGAATGTCTTCCCATTTAATTAAATAACTTTGTTTAATTATTTAGAAGTAAGTACTCCATTTAATTAAATAATTTCTTTTAATTAATTAGAAATACCTTTCCCATTTAATTAAATAATTACATTTAATTAATTAAGATAGGTGTATTTATTAAATTAAATAAATTTAATTCCATAGTACATTAGCCTTAGGATATAATTTAATTTAATTAAAGTATAAATACTTAATAATTAAATTAAATATTAATCAAGTAGGTTTAATGCAACTAATATGAGTACGTACTATAAGAATTAAATAAGAAATATGATGAATGCAGATTAGGGTTTTTCTACATCTGACAATTAAGTCAAGTAGCAAATAGCAGAATGAGAATTGCCTATTAGAATAGGACTTTGAAATTATCAGAAATAGACTAGAATTGGTATAATGGCAATGAGACAATTTTGGGGTATTACATTTTGCCCCTCTTTGAATGAATGTGCGAGCAACACGTTCAATTCAAAGATAATCAGAAAGCATGATGCGAACATGAGATTGGTTCCAAAGGTGATGACATGGAGACCAATTGATAAGCTTTTTAAGGACCATCTCTAGAGCAAAGCTTAATCCTAAGGAATTCAAGCAGAGAACTTAGATACCTAAGATCGATAGCATTTAAAAGACTATCTCCAGAATGAAGCGTAATCTTTAAGGATCTAGACAGAATGTCTAGATACCTAAAATTGATAAGCATTTAAAAAGTTTCTTCATAACGAAGTTTAACCTTGAAGGATCCAGATAGAACACCTGGATACCTGAGATTGATAGCATTTAGAAGATTATCTCCAGAACGAAGCTTAACCTTCAAGGATCCAGATAGAACACCAAGATACCCGAAATTGATAGCATTTAGAAGATTATCTCCAGAATGGAGCTTAACCTTCAAGGATCCAGATAGAACACCTAGATACCCGAAATTGATAGTATTTAGAAGATTATCTCCAAAACGGAGATTAACCTTCAAGGATCCAGATAGAACACCTAGATACCCGAAATTGATAAAAGATAACAAGGTCTCATCATGAGTCATAGAATCATCCCTAGAACGAGATTTGATCCTCAGGAGTCAAGGTTTAGACTATCCCAATACCTATCCATCGAACTCTGAGAAGAGTTGTTATAAGGTTGATCAATTGATGAAAAGATAAGATAGATGGCAGAGATGTCAGATAGAAGGGAACAAAAAGCCCCAAGTGATGAGATGCCCCAAGTGACTAAGACATAAGATGGGAACTAAATGCCCCGAGAAATAAGTATTTAATGATGTAATCATCATGCCCCCGCGGGAGCAAAATTGAAAGATGACACACCAAAAATATGATTTGAAGCAGTATATCATGTAAAGTTGACTTAAGTTGACTATTTTCAAAATGAATTTTGATAATATGGAGAATGTAAAGTTGAAAGGATTCCAAGAATCATAAAGTATCAAAAAGATTTGACTGCACAAGCGTTCGATCACATCGGTCCCCAAAATTTTAAAATGCATTTTTAAGGCTCTTGGGTGTGTCATATTTCGAATTTGATCCCGAAAATAGATCCAGAATGGTCCAATTAGCTAAGGGTGCAATTTTTGCGCAAATCCGAGCACTTTGAAAAATTTGGTCAACACCTATATAATGGCTTGAAGGGTCATTTTCAATTCATTTGTGCTTTTGTCTTTTAGTGATTTTGAGCTCTGATATAGACATGGCAGTGAACTTGAGATATCATCATTTTGAGCGCTCCAGACGACACAGCCGGCCAGCAGACTACAGACCACTGGTGAGTCATCAATCTTCCATCTTCGTACTTTCGATTACACGCATTTCGAGTTCATTTATGCACATTTTTACCATGTTTTAGGATGTTCAATTCTTTCTTCGCGTGAGACCGATCTCTTCTCGCGTGAAGATATTCTTTCTTCGCGCGAAGAAACAGGATGTGTTGTTTCTTCGCACATGGCCGGAATATCTTCGCGCGAGGCGATTTTGGCTTCGCGCGAAGATGGAGATTCTTCGCGTGAGGCAATTCTTGGTTCGCACGAGAACCTCTTTTCTCGCACGAGATGATCTATCTTCACGCGAGGAGATCTATTTTCGCGCGAAGAGAGAACTATTTCGCGCGAAACCATATGTATTCGCACGAGATTTTAGCAATCTCGCGCGAAATTCTATGCCAGTTTTGTGATTTTCACATTTAGAAATCGCATTTTATTTTGTTTTGATGCTTCGATTCGACTTGATACTGATAGTTTGTTTGTCATATTTTTTTGTTGTGCGTGCAGGAGGTATTCGAAGACGTATCATTTAGATCTCATTATCTGCCTTATGGAGAGTTATTGCGGAGTTTGGATGACGCAGATCGGGCACACATTGCCCGATTGGGTTTGTCTTCACTATGCCGAATTCCAGCCGTGATGGTGAATCACGGTTTACTGACTGCATTGGTAGAGCGTTTCCATTCGGAGATGAACACATTTCATTTGCCGATGGGTGAGATGACCATCACACCAGAGGACATATGGAGGATCTTGAGGATCCCCTTTCACGGTGCCCGGGTTGTGTATGATACAATGCCTCGATTAGGGATAGAGGCACTATCCATTGTTTTTGAGAGAGAGCTATCGAGAGGCAGGGCCATCAGTTGGGATGAGCTGATGCATACTTATGGACCTACACACAAGTTAGCATCCGTGTTGGGTATTTTCTTGAGCTGCTTCCTATGTCCTGACAGGAAACAGCATGGGTTGGAGTGTGGATGGGGTGTCATGCTCTGTAGGATGGTTGAGGCACCTGAGATCTTTGGGTGGGGTCAGTGTATGTTGGCCCATCTTTTTCATGAGATGCATGAGGTCGTCTTCCACGAGAAGAAGACCATGGCAGCAGGTGTTTATGTGCTACAGATCTGGGCCTGGGAGCATCTTCCTATATGTAGGCCAATTTTTGAGGATTCTCGGGAGCCCATGGAGCCCTACATTTGTAGATATCGAGGGCATATTACCCAAGCTCGCCTGGGTAAGACTGAGCATTGGCGGACACATCTCGATGACCTGGTGTCTATTATATGGCGACTCTGGAGAGAGATAGAGGACTGGGATGATACCCCAAGAGAGCTGCCCTGGATGTTTAGTTCTCGACCGCTGGCAGGCAAGACGACATCAGTTATAGAGAGATTTGTCATCTCACAAGTGTGGCGGCAGTATGGTCGACCAGAGGACATTTCGGCTGAGTACTGTGCCTATGCCAGGGTGCAGAAGGATATAGAGCGGGGATGGCCTCCACAGATGGATCCAGGATGATCCATGATAGATATTCGCAGCCTTGTTCCAGTTCAGTGGGACTACCTACCAGAGGTAGTAGATGCCGAGATGACACCTACATATCAAGCATTTTTGATGAGCCATCCATTCCCACGCTTCACAGATCCACTAGGGATGGCAAGGCAGGTACAGGGGCAGGGACAGGTATCACAGCAGCAACAGGCACAGCCACAGGTGCCACCACAGGTCCAGCACCGGGTACAGCAGATACTTATTCCCCCACGGTAGATGGGATCAGACCTAGGTGCTGGGAGCAGTGGAGCAGGACACAGTCGGCAGAGGAGGCAGAGGACAGAGGAGCAGGCCCTTCAGCAGGAGGTCCCACAGCAGCAGGTACCTCCACCACAGCAAGCACCTCCACCTCAGCATGCACCAGAGATGGTCGATGAGGATATGTCGGATCAGCCGGTAGGTGGGGTACAGGATGCGGTACGGCGATACCAAGAGCGGGTTCGTGCAGCCTCCCGACAGTTGGGAGAGTTGCAGATTGCAGTGGCAGTCAGGGATGCGCAGCTGGTAGAGAGATAGAGAGAGACAGATCACTAGAGAGAGCACGCGGAGGCTGCAGAGCGGAGGCTAGAGTTGGCACAGGATGAGATCCGATTCCATTCTGCTCAAGCTGCATATTATTATGCTGCATACACTAGTGCAGTACCTGATGAGACATTGCAGGTGCAGCGATTCTCTCAGTACGCACGAGAGTCTGGAGGTGCATGACCTCCTGTCAGGCCGGATATGCCACCACCGCCTCCGCCACCTGTTGCCCCTGTTCCTCCTGCTCCTCCCGGAGGCGAGAGTTTGGGACAGAGTTAGATGCTCTGTGCCTGACTTTTATTTTGATCTCTGGCTATGTATCGATTGGTGTGCCAGCACCAGATGTATCATTTTTGATCAATTGTGCTTGAGTAGCGCCCATTTTTATTTGTACTGACCCATTCTTTGATATATATATATACGAGATTTTGAGCCGGGTATTCCTGTGTACATGTCATTGTCTATTTTGTTTTGCTCTGATGTACATGAGATGTATGTTTAGATAGAACGCATATGTATGAACTAACATCTGACATAGTGTTGTGCATTTTTATTTGACAGTCACAAGTATTCCATTGAGGAACGAGAATCGATGAACCAAACGCTTGTGCAGCCGTGGAGGAATCTGATGCATGTGGAGTATGAATAGGATTACCGTCAGATCGCGTGCTAATGCAAATGAAGTATGCAAGACTATGTTAAATGCAACCTTAGGTCTGGTTACCAAGCCTCGATGATTTATCATCATTGGATATAAAATAAAGCTCGTATGTTATACAATTTCCACTGACATTACAATCATGAAAATATGAATGTAACATACGTTATTGGAATGTCGGGATTAAATGTAAGCATTCGAGGCACAAGAAGCCAGAATGACCAGAACATTTGTCCCTTTTAATGTAACAAATTAACATAAGCATCAAAGCATGAATGCTAGGATGACCTGAATGTTGCTTGCATGACAGGCACACCAAACACACAGGAGATTCCTCTTATGCAAAGTATTCAATATTCATGTTGTCCACAACGACCCTTGCGTTCGTAACCTAAGACAGAAGTGTGCTAAATATACTCGCAGTGACCCGTACGTTCACTTAATAGGACAAGTATCAGTATGTACTATAGCATGAAGAGTTCACTCCAACAAACAAGGAGAAGAACCAATATTATTGACATATCTGTATAAAAGGAGTCGAGGTACACACGACCATCCAATACGAAATGGAGGCTCTTATAGTGGACACCCCTCTTATAGGAATGTATCAACTTATTGGAACTAAACCGCAAACAGAAAACATATGAAAAGATCATGCCCCTAGTCATTACTTCTCTAGTCGGAGATGACATCATCGATGTTGCTCGAGGAGATATGATAAAGCAAAACAAAGCAATAAGAGAAAATGCTTAGCATATCCAAACAAGTATATCATTGAGTTTAATGTTTTCGGGATGATGTCAAGTGTCAATGTCCAAAATATGTAAGAAAGAAATCTCTTCAGTAGGGTGACAACAGTAGGCAGATGTAGTCAGAACAACTGGTGACTGTCACGAAGGAGATTCTATGAGGAAAATCTCAAAAAGAGTGACACTAGCGACAGCAGGCAGACGCAGTCAGAACAACTGGTGACTGTCACGAAGGAGATTCTATGAGAAAAATCTCGAAAAGAGTGACACAGGTGACAGTAGGCAGACGCAGTCAGAACAACTGGTGACTATCACGAAGGAGATTCTATGAGGAGAATCTTGAAAAGAGTGACACTGGTGACAGTAGGCAGACGCAGTCAGAACAACTAGTGACTATCGCGAAAGAGATTCTATGAGGAGAATCTCGAAAAGAGTGACACTGGTGACAGTAGGCAGACGCAGTCAGAACAACTGGTGACTATCACGAAGGAGATTTTATGAGGAGAATCTCGAAAAGAGTGACACTAGTGATAGTAGGCAGACACAGTCAGAACAACTGCTGACTGTCGCGAAAGAGATTCTATGAGGAGAATCTCGAAAAGAGTGACACTGGTGATAGTAGGCAGACGCAGTCAGAACAACTGGTGACTGTCACGAAAGAGATTCTATGAGGAGAATCTCAAAAAGAGTGACACTGGTGACAGTAGGCAGACGCAGTCAGAACAACTGGTGACTGTCACGAAGGAGATTCTATGAGGAGAATCTCGAAAAGAGTGACACTGGTGACAGTAGGCAAACGCAGTCAGAACAACTGGTGACTATTGCGAAAGAGATTCTATGAGGAGAATCTCGAAAAGAGTAACACTGGTGACAGTAGGCAGACACAGTCAGAACAACTGGTGACTGTCACGAAGGAGATTCTATGAGGAGAATCTCGAAAAGAGTGACACTGGTGACAAGACTCAATCCATGGATACATGAGTAGGAAAAGCAGGAAAGCAAAAGCATGAAAGTGACTAACAAGAGGCGCCTGTTTACCAGGTTTTCACCTTCTTGGCAGGTTTGTTTGTTTTTTTTTTTTTTTTTTGATATTACAAAGGTACCTATTGCTAGGTTTTTACTAGGGTAACAACTTTTTCAGGACTTTTTTTGATTTTTAGGATTTTTTCAAGACATTTTCTGATTTTTAGGATTTTTTCAGGACATTTAGATATGTACAGAGAGCTTGCTAAGATTGAATCAACTGAAAAACCGCTTCAGGTGGAGAGTGTTCATAGGCTCTTTAAGCACTTCTCCTTCAGTTGTGGAAAGTTGATAGGTGCCAGATCCATATACTGCAGTAATGATGTAAGGACCTAGCCAGTTTGGTTCAAACTTTCCCTTTTGCATTCGTTGTTGTTGATTCTTAGGATTCTCTCTTAGGACGAGATCACCCAGCTGGAAGTCACATGGCCTAATCCTCCTATTGTAGCTTCGCGCCATTCTTTGTTGATATGCTCGTAGATGATCACAGGCCACTTGTCGTCATTCATCCAGCAACACAAGTTCTTGAAGCTGGGCTATCCTATAGTCATCATCTGTGATAATGCCTTTTATAGAGATTCTCAAGGTAGGAATCTCGACCTCTATCGGAAGCACAACATCTACCCCATATACCAACGCAAAAGGAGTCATGCCCATTGGAGTTCTAATGCTTGTTCTATATGCCCACAGGGCTAGATTGATCTGGAGATGCCAGTTTCGCCCTGACTTACTGACTGTGCGATGAAGAATTTTGAGGATTGCCTTATTGGATGCCTCAGCTTGCCCATTACCCTAGGGGTAATAAATGGAAGACCAATGTTGTGTAATTTTAAATTTCTTGCACATTTCCTTAAGGTCTTTATTTTTGAATTGTCCTCCATTATCAGTAATGATTGAGGATGGTATACCATATCTACAGATGATGTAGTTTGTGATAAAAAGCGCTACAGTTTTTCCATCAGCAATTGTGAGAGGGACTACCTCTACCCATTTCGTGAAATAATCTGTAGCGGTGATAATGAACTTATGTCCATTAGAAGAGGTTGGGTGAATCTGTCCCACCAAGTCAAAGGCCCATTGTTGAAATGGCCATGTTGAAGTAGAGGGAATCAACTCTCTAAACGGAGCATGAATGAGATTCCCGTGTAGTTGACACTGTTTGCAGGACCTAGCATATTTAATAGCTTCTTGCTCCATTTTAGGCTAGTAGTAACCAGCACGAAGGAGTTTGTGAGCTAGTGTTAGGCTATTGGAATGAGATCCGCAAATGCCTTCGTGAACGTCAATTAGTGCACGTTTGGACTCGTCGGGTTCTAAACACCTAAGGAGTGTTCCGTCGAGACCTCTCCTATATAGATCGTCAGCAATAATGACATACTGTGAAGCGTTACGGATTAGGTAACGTTTCTCATTCTGGGTCAGACCTTCCGGAATGGTTTGATTATGAAGGTAGGAATAGATGTGATGGTAGCGGGATGATTCTTGTCCTATAATAGAACAGATCATCTTGGAATCAGGTGTGTCATAGCCTGGGTAGTGTAACGCTTCCACCAAGAACTCGTGTCGAAGATCATTTTCTGGCATTTGTAGAAGGGAGGCCAGAGTGGCCATGGCATCAGCCGCTTTATTATCTGCACGTGGAACCTGTTGGAAGGTGATGTGTGCAAAATATTTCGTCAAGTCATCAACCATGTGCTTATAAGGAATTAGTTTTTCATCCTTTGTTTGATACACATCATTTACTTGGTTGATGACAAGCTGAGAGTCACCAAAGATATCCAATTGATCTACTCTCCATTCAGCTACAATTTTCATACCATTGATCAAAGCTTCATATTCAGCAATGTTATTTGTACAAGGAAACAGAATCTTGTATGCTTTGGGCAATGAGTATTTCTGTGGTGTGATGAAAAGTAATCCAGCACCTGATCCTTGTTGTGTGAAGGATCCATCGAAGAACATAACCCATGTATGGTGAGTGAGTATTAGAATTGACTCATCTGGAAAATCAATGTTTATTGGTAGAAGACTCAGTATGGGTGCCTCAGCTAGCTGGTCTGCAATTGCTTGTCCCTTTATAGCTTTGCGTTCAACATATTGGATGTCAAACTCACTTAGTATCATGACCCATTTAGCCAATCTTCCTGTGAGAGCTTCCTTACTGAGCAAATACTTTAATGGATCTATTTTAGCCACAAGCCGTGTAGTGTGGGCAAGCATGTAGTGTCTCAACTTTTGGGAAGCAAAGACAACTGCCAAGCAAGCTTTCTCAATAATACTGTAGTTTTTCTCATAAGAGACCAATGTTCGGCTCAAGTAATAAATAGCTCTTTCTTTGTTATCATTGTCTTCCTAAGCCAACAGGATTCCCAAAGATGTTTCAGTAGCTGAAATGTATAAAAGCAAAGGTTTCCCATGCATAGGAGGCATCAGGATTGGTGGATTGACAAGATATTGTTTAATCTGTGTTAAGCTTTGCTCACAATCCTAGTTCCAATTAAATTTCACACCCTTATGTAAAGTCTTTGTGAAGGGTTGTGATTTATCCGCCAATTGTGAAATAAATCTGCGAATAGATTGAAGCCTTCCTTGTAGTCCTCTCATCTGACTGATGTTTCGAGGTGGTGGCATGTCCATTATTGCTTGTACTTTTTTTGGATCTACTTCAATTCCCTTTGCATAAACAATATATCCTAACAGTTTTCCTGATGTGACACCAAATGCACACTTTTTAGGATTGAGCCGAAGACTAAACTTTTCTATACGATCTAGGATTGGTCCCAAATCGTGCAAATGGGTATTGCGTTTAGCGCTTTTGACCAAAGTATCATCAACATAGTCCTCCATAGTTCTATGCATCATGTCATGGAAAATTGTAGTAATAGCCCACTGATATGTAGCTCTAGCATTCTTTAAACCAAATGGCATCACATTCCAACAAAAGGTTCCCCATGCACATGTGAAGGCTGTTTTCTCTTGATCTTCTGGTGCAATTTTTATTTGATTGTATCCAGAAAAACTATCCATAAGTGAGTACATCTCATAGCCAGCTGTCATGTCCACAATCATATCAATATTAGGGAGTGGGAAGTCGTCTTTAGGACATGCCAAGTTAAGATCACGGAAATCTGTACAAACTCTGATAGACTTATCATGCTTGGACACAGGGACAATATTGGATATCCATTCAGCATAATCAATTGCACGAATGAAACTAGCCTTCATAAGTTTCTCCAATTCGGCTTTGACTAGCAATGCAACATGAGGATGCATTTTGCGGAGCTTCTGTTTAACTGGTTTTATGCCTGGCGTTATGGACAAGTGATGCATAATAAGATCAGGATCCAATCCTGGAATGTCAGAATATGTCCAGGCAAAATTTATTTTCTTTCCCTTGAAAAAGGAAATAAATTGTTCCTTTTCTTCAGTTGACAATGACTGACCCAAATGTATCTCATGAGGATGTTCTTCTGTGCCTAGGTTAATCGGTTGTGTTGGCTCTATTAACAATGATGATCTCTCCTGAAAGTGACTGGGAAGGACATCAAATATCTCATCTGCGGGCGCCTCAGAGAGGTTTTCACCCTTGGATACGTCTTTTGTTTTTACTATTTTTGGATCCGACACTGCCACAATGTGGTTTTCACCATCGGACCTCTTGCATTTTTTCCTTTTAATTATGTGACTGAGATATTTGATGTCGGCCTCAGTTATGTTGACACTCTACTCATTGGTGGAAGACGTTACAGGTTCGATAGCGTTTAGGTAACATGCAAGAGTATAGTCATTCTGGAATGTGGGGACTTCATTAGATGCATTGGGGTTCCAGTCTATAAGCTCGGGATGTGCGAGTGAGAGAGTAGTGGCCGGTTCAATTGCGTTCACAGTATAGTTATTAAATGCATGGACCAGCAATTCGAGACCTACGGCGACCTCACCCACAGGTGTATTCAAATGTCTCGGAGTACGAACGTTAGTAATTGATGACTCTAAGACACTAGTTGGATCAGACCAATGTGACCTATCCCTAGACGTTTCACTCACTTCGATTTGATTTTCATAGACATGCACTTGGTCAATGTCTTTATCAGTAGTCGCTTCTGAAAGATTGTCAAATTCATATTCATGAGAATCGGTGCTACAGGGTGAGAGACTATAGAACTCCCAACCAGTGATAGGGACATACTCTCCTTCAGCCTCTGGATTCTTACACAAATACTCAATATGACATGACTGACTAGATTCTCCCTTTTCTGAATGATATTCGAGTTGCTCAGTATTGTCCTCAGAAGAATCACTAGTATCATCCAGAGTGCTAACACGTGGCACAAAGTCATCTGGCTCAGCAAAGAATTTAGCAAGATCATAAGGAATAGGATGAGGGTAAGAATCCTCATCATCAGATTCTTCCTTTTGAGTACCTGATTCAGATTGTGACTCATTTCCAGATGAACTCTCAGGTATAGGTATGAATTTATTGGATCCCAAATGGAAAGGGATCTTCTTGAACCCTAGGCCAGTTGTGTCACTGTTGCTTCGAGCTGTTGCTTTGACAGGATCTATTAAACCATTGTTATTGCACCCAATAAGGCCAGTTCCCTTGTAGCCAAAACGCTTCATAAGCTTAAGACCAGGTCCATACTTCTTAGGAGTGATTTCTCGAACTTGTTCTGTTAGGTCTACTGGAGACTCTTCTTTGTAAAGCCATGCAGCAATGGCTCTGTTTTCGCTTTCATCTTCTAAGGGAACTATAGCTTTGACAAAAGAACCATTAAACTTGGTATGAGGTGTCAACACGAATGGCTTCTTTGCTAGTGAGGGTCTCCCAAAATGTCGAGGAGATTCTGGAATTGATGTTAATGATAACACTGGTTCCATGTGGTACTCTCCCATACCAGTTTCTTTCAATTTAAATGACTGCTCAATTTGTTTCAGCTTATTGTTGTGACAATCAGTAGACTCACGGTTAGCAGGGACGAAAGATTCAGCAGCTTTGAGCATATTGCAAGTGTAGCTAGTAGTTGCAGGAATAGTAACTTCAGAGCCATGAAATGGGAATTTAATGCATTGGTGGTATGTGGATGGCACAGCGCGCATCTCATGTATCCATGGTTGTCCTAACAGAATGTTGTAGGCTAAGGGAATGTCAAGCACCTGACAGGTGACATCCCTTTCGACAGGACCGACGCGAATTGGTAAAGTCACAAGACCTAGTGACTTTTGTTCTACTTCATCATATGCTTTAATAGTGATCTTTCGTCGAGCATCAATAGAGTCCTCAGAATAACCCAATTGTTTAAGCAGAGCCGTAGAAACAATATTTAGGCCAACACCATTGTCAATGAGTACCTGATGAACACGTGTCTGGTGGATCATAACCTCAATGTGTAGAGGCTGATTGTGTGGGTGATTCAGTGAGTTGTCATCCTCCTCGGAGAAGGTCATAAGATGAGGTGAGGTCAGGTGACCTACCATGGATTGAAATCGTTCAAGATCAAGATCCTGAGGAACATTTGTCTCAGTGAGGGCTTTGTCCAAAATTTGCCTATGAGCGGGCAAGATTTTAAGCAGCTCAAATATAGAAATGTGAGCATTGGTTCGTTTCAATTGATCTAGAAAACTATAACTGGTTACAGTCAAGTTCGTCGTGTGTTTTGCACCTTTACCAGATGGACCAGCAAGGGCTTTGTCCTTGTGTTGTTCGAGATTTGAAGTAGGAGGTGTAGGGCCTTTGAGCACCAATTTCGCATGAGAGCGAGTAACAGCGTTAGCACAGTGTTGCGAAGACGTATTATCCATGTAATTGGAAGTAGGGCCTCTCAAGACAAATGGTGTCTTGGGTTTATCGTTATCTTGCTTCCCCTTTATGGTAATAACGTCGCAGTATTCAAAATCTACAGGTTCAACCATGTGAATAACCTTGTCATCATTGGAATACGTATAGTTGACCTTATTGTAGGGTTCTGGTTTCGAAGTCTCTCCTTTTTCATAAGGTGGGAAAGGCTCTTTGAATGCCTTGTGGTCCGATTTTTTGTTATGTCCATGTACCACAAGTTCACCAGCATCAATCATGTCCTGGACTTTATGACGTAAGTTTATACAGTTGATGGTTTTATGTCCCTTGTTTTGGTGATACTCACAAAATGAGGTCTCATTCCACCATGGTGGACGTGGTTGTGGATCATAGGGACGAGGGTTATCCATTGGTGAGATAAGCTTGTGTTGTAGCAATGTTTTGTAAACCACATCCAAAGGTTCTCCTAAAGGCGTATACTCTCGCTTGGGTCGTGTTGCCCATGAGTTTCTCGATTTATTCCCAGACATTTTATTGTCAGGAGGAGGTTTCTCAGCACTTTTGGCCGCTTTGAAGCAGTCTGTGAGATTAAATGTTGCTTTAGCGGATTTTGGTGTGACATTATCAACAACCCCATCATGTACAATTTCTCGGTTCTTGTTGACATGTTTGGTTTTATCCTTGTTGGAAGTGGAACCTTGTTTTGAGTCTCTCTGAAGAGTGAGCTCACCTTTCTTGACCATAAATTCTTCGATACGGATAGCCTATGTAATCATGTCTTCAAAGGTACGCGGACCTTGTAGTTGGATTCTATACCCGAAATCAGGTAAGAGGTTATCGGTGAAAATGTCGAGCTTCTCCGTTTCTGGGATTTTATGGGAGTACTTGGTATAAAGTTGTCTCCACCGTTGGAGGAAAGTGAGAAAAGGCTCACCAACCTTTTGTTTAAGGTTGCATAGATCTCGAATATTTACAGGGTGTTGAATGTTATGAGAATATTGCTGAACAAATGAATTAGCAATTTCGTCAAACGTCTTGATACCAGGAGCTAAATGTGAAAACCACTCCAAAGCTTGACCACCTAGGCTTCTAGGGAATAAACGCATGAGGTACGTTTGATTGTGTATAAACTCCATAGACAAAGCACCAAATTCCCGCAAGTGATCTTGGGGATCAGTAGTACCAAAGTACTTGTCATATTTGGGTAGTTCTACACCTCTTGGGAAAGGCGGCATGTTTATACTTGTGTCAAATGGAAATGAACAAAGAGCATCCATTGTGTATGTCTTTTTGGGTTTCTCTTTCTCATGCATCATATGAGCCAATTGGTCTTGCATAATTTTTAGTTGTTTTTGGAGTTTAGTGGTCTTAGTTTCTTCTTCACATGTGATAATGGTCTCCACATCGAAATGTGTGGGCAGTTTAGCTCCCTCTTGGGCAAGTTTGAGAAAGTACTTTTCTTTCTCTTCGTTGATTAGGATTCCCATGACCTTCTGAAAGTTTTTGTCTCTTCGACATCTTGCTATGTGTTCAGGAAGGATTTCCACCTTTTCTTGTTCTTCATCAATGTCGTTTTCTTTCTCTTTCTCCTTGTCATCCCTAGGTTGTTCTTGATATCGACTATGGCTACCCCGTTCAGGTTCACGATTAGTCATTATAGGAACTTGTTCAGTTTCCGTACATTGTGTTTGAAAAGGGTCCGTGGAGAAAGGGTCATACATTGTGTTTGAGAATGCAGGACTCCTACCTGTCTCAGTATCCTTTTGGTAAAAAAGATTCCCAATTTGTTGCAAATTGAAAAATGTTCGCTAATCTTGAGATGACCTTGCAGGTGAGGAAGACCGTGAAGACGCCTCACTAGCCAAACTGGATATGGATTGCGTAGCGAAAGGTAAGCTACCTCTGCTGCGATTACGACCCCTAGCACGACCACGTCTAATGTTATCAGGATAAAACACGTTGCCGCTTCTGGTTGTGACAGTCATAGGCAAGGACAAGAAGCTAGAACCTAGACAAGGACTATACTAAGACTGAGTCTCAAAAAGGACAAGATAGTAACAAGAATGATATTCACTAAGGCACAAATGGTCTGATTTAAAGGCTAGAACAGCTAGAGATTATGACCACTGCAGCACAAATTATGGCAAGCATTAAGACGAGGACGTATGAGACGAGACTAGTCAAGGTATAAGACACAAGTTTTCTATTAAGCAAAGTGTCGCTGTTCCAGGACTGTTTGCAAACAGAGAGCGATAAACGGACACAAAAAAGGACAGCGTGCAGGCCACAGATAGCTAAAACAGACCCAGATTGTAAATGCTGATACAAAATTTCACGCAAAAAACCTTTACGGGTCGCGCGAAGAAGTTTTACGGGCCGCACGAAGATGCTTCTGTCTCGCGCGAAGATCAGTAACAGTTTTTAATTTCGCGCGAGAATGTTTCTTGATCGCGCGAAGATGTGCAAAAGAACTTTAATTTCGCGCGAGGGCAAAATGGATTTGCACGAGAGCCAAATGATTTTGCACGAGAGCAAAATGATTTCGCACGAGACCAAAATGATTTCGCGCGAACGGATAGAACAGTTTCACAACAGCGACTAATTTTGACAAAAAATTTGATTGATCCAATAACCAGGCAGATAAACAGGCACGTAGAATAGCAAGCAAGTGATTTCAAGCACGTCTGAAAACAATGAGCAAGGGCAAAAGCAACCTTGCGCATGAACAATCAAGTGACTTAGTTTGTGTTAATCCCTAAGAGAGCTATTTGTGTACATTTTCAAAGAGTTTTGCAATCATCGCACACATTCTTTAGAAAAATAAAAGTTGGCTTCTCTAAGGTATTTAATAATGGTTTGACTCTGCAACTTTTATGGCTCACAGGGGTGAACTCCAATCCTGGCGCACCGAGGTTTTGACACAGTCTGAGAACTTAATCTTCAAGAGCTGCTAGGGAGATCTGACAACCCACAATGAACCACACCTGTGGAGATTTCTTCCACAAGGACATTTATACAGCGGTTGTCACTACCATGGCGAAAATGGCTATTACCGCTTGAGGTTCCATCATCACAGTTTTCCCTGTAGAGGGATTGTTTGCTACGGTTAACCCTCTCTAAAGGTGACCGACTCACAATAGTATACCACAAGGGGACTTAGCTTCCAGATTCAAGGTTCTGACACCTTTTCACTTTTAGCCCAATTAAAGCAAACAGATTAATCTGACACGCTAGACTAAGATTATCCCTTAAAGATCTATGATATCATCTTCCTGTGATCTATCAACCTCTTCAGAGAAAGGATGCCTTAATCAACAAGTCAAAGATTCATCTATCTACGAGATGCTCAAAGTATCCTCCCCACCCATAAGGAATCCGTCTTAGAGAGGAGTTTCACTAGGAACCCACTCCCTCAAGATCCATGAATAGTGTTCATGGGGGCTTAATTACTATGTGTGTACAGATGTTAATTCCTGAAAGCAAATCTATCTAAAAGTAATCAAAAAGCACAAGGTGGTACACTTAACGCTTTAACTAATGTGAGGTGAGTCCAAAGATGTGGAACATTTAACCCCTCACACAAGCCAAAACGAGTCCACAACTCAGAAATTAGTGAGTTCTAAAAAAGCACAAAAGGGTTGCCTTGTGGAGCCTTTAACGCTTATGTCCTATAGACCCCTCCCCTATTTAACGTGGTGCTGAGATTTCAACCACAGGGTGGAACGAGGGGCCGGCGGATTAGCGAGTCCAATAACCCAAGATAGTTAATTAGATCTATCACTAAAGACTAAGCTTGCTAAATGAATACTAACAGAGATTACACCCTAGTATGAGTTTATGCATGTGTTGTAAAATGGAAGTACAGAAGGAAACACACAAGCTCAACACAAAAGATGTTTGTTTTAGATCCAAATGAAATGTTATCAGCTGATGAAGATTACCTGGTGATCCTCGCAACGCGCTTAGTAGATTCTTACCTATTTCTGACAACTTTAGCACGCTTTTTCCATTATTCCACAAACCGCTACTATGTTGTTCAAACAAATCAAAAAAAAAAACACAAAAACACTAGAAACTGCTAACAGTCAGCAAAAAAATCAGAAAACACGCAAATCAATGCAAAAAAAATTTGCCTCTGTCAGTAGAGTTTCGCGCGAAATTCCTGACAGTCCGCACGAAGAAGTTTTACGGCCCGCGCGAAAAAATAAAGTCTCGCGCGAAGATTCGCGCGACAAAGAACTTTCTCGCGTGATGCGAAAAGAATCTTCGCGCGAAGATTCTAGATCCTCGCGCGAAAATGAACAGTTTGGTGCGAAGATTCGAACCTGTACGGAACAATACGGACAGAGAACCAAAAAAATGATTAAAAAAATACAGAAAGAGGCTAGAAAAATTGATTTTCGAGCCCCACGATGGGCGCTAGAAATGTATGCATGAAAATGCGGCCTATGCTAACACACACACTTCAACACGGTCCTTATTTGCAGATTCATCACGGAATGAACATTGAATTGTTCATCCAAAATTTGCCCTGCAAAGCGACCTGTTGCCTTTTATCTAAAGGGATTTTGCCTGTTAATATCCTCAAAATCGAGGTGTAGGCAACCAAACCCTCTAAGAACGAAGGATTTGATAATCGAATTAAGCTAAGAATGAGTATACAGATTAATCTAAGAAATGAAAAATGCAATGTAATCTAAGAACAAATGAAGCAAACTAGATTAAGCATATGCATGATTAAACTAAAATGAGATTAAACTAAAAATGAGAATGTATGCAAGAAATGTAAGTAAATATGAGCATGAATTTCAACAGCAATTCGATAGCAAATCAATTCATCCTCTCCCAAATGAAGAGATGAGGGTCTCTTAAATAGAGTTTCCTGAAATCCATCAACGGTTGAGATCGATTCAAATCAACGGTCAGGATTGAAGATGAGTTTCAGTCATAAAGGGAGATTCCCAAATTAAAAGGAGTTAACAGACTTAATTTGAGATAAATAAGGAGTTAACTGTTTTAATTTGAGTAGAAAAAGGAGTTAACTGTGTTAACTCATTTTTGATCAATAGTGAACTAGAAATTCCCCTTTTTTGAACTGAAGAGAGATTTTGTTGAGATATTTAATTTAATAAAATGAAATATGCTCTCATAATTACTTTTTCTATTTAATTAAATAATCTTTAATTAATTAGAGACACTTTTGTTTAATTAAATAACTTTATTTAATTAATTAGGAATGTCTTCCCATTTAATTAAATAACTTTGTTTAATTATTTAGAAGTAAGTACTCCATTTAATTAAATAATTTCTTTTAATTAATTAGAAATACCTTTCCCATTTAATTAAATAATTACATTTAATTAATTAAGATAGGCATATTTATTAAATTAAATAAATTTAATTTCATAGTACATTAGCCTTAGGATATAATTTAATTTAATTAAAGTATAAATACTTAATAATTAAATTAAATATTAATCAAGTAGGTTTAATGCAACTAATATGAGTACGTACTATAGGAATTAAATAAGAAATATGATGAATGCAGATTAGGGTTTTTTTGCATCTGACAATTAAGTCAAGTAGCGAATAGCAGAATGAGAATTGCCTATTAGAATAGGACTTTGAAATTATCAGAAATAGACTAGAATTGGTATAATGGCAATGAGCCAATTTTGGGGTATTACACCACTCACCAATTTCACTCCATTTCCAACAAATGAAGTCATACAATTTCTCTCTCAAAACATCTCATCTCTTTCTCTCAATTGTTTGGTGGACGAGATATTAATTCCTTCTTAATGGATTGTAAGTTTCTTCTATTTTTATTTTTGTTTATTCTCTTTATTAATTCCACTTGGAACAAATTTCCTTTGCAATGTGGGTGGTGGCATTAATTTTGTTTCATATCTTTACTATTTCTTTGCATGCATTATCATTCCCATTAACCTTTTAACTGCTCAAATTTTTATATGCTATAGCATTTATCCAATCCTTTCCCTTTTTAATATTTCTTCATCCCTTTATATTATAATTTGGAATGTTTGGTGATACACGAGTATTCGTCCATGCAACGAATTCTTTGTATTACTAGGGTTTACATTACTTGATAAGGTTTCACTCATATAAATATTTGTATAATATATTGAAGCGTCCCAAAATCAATGGTGTGTTGTATGTATCAAGCAATACTCCAAGAGTAGGATGTAGGAATGTCAGTATCCATTTCATATATATCGGTATATATTTCCTCCTCTTTTATGTTGATTGTTCTTATCTTCATTACGGGTCTGGAATGGTTTACGAGTATCCCCTAATTTGGAACTTTATTTCATCATTATAGTTGGATTGTAGCTTTGTTTCAAGTCTGATATTATTATTTAGACTCAGTTATTTCAAAATAGATATATCTGATTGCCAATTTAAAAATGGAGCTATCATTTGTCCTCTTGCATTACTCTTCTTTGTTGATATATTGAGTGTCATGATCAAAACTACTTATATTCCAATGACGTACAAGAACTCATTTTATTGTTAATTTATATGTGCTTGCAAACAAAATTCTAGGTATTTGACACCTTGCAGATTGTTGGTGTAAATATGTACTTTACTTTTTACACTTACTTAAGTTTACTAAGGTTAATGCATTATTTAATTATTTTGCATTATTTTATTATTTTTATTTGTGAGACACTTGGGACTTTGCACACCTTTTGAGTTGTCATGTAGACAACACAGGAGTACGCAACTCTATTTGAGCACATGGTGTCTACAACACTGTTTTGCGTGTCCCACCCTTGTAGGCTTATCCTCTCATTACTGCACTTACTTTCGTGCTTAATGGAGGATAACTCATATCTGGTGGACATGTGCTTGGTTGTATGACACATCATGATGCTAACTTCTATGCATTCTAGAAGCTCTCCTGAGGCTCTTATATTCAGGCACTCCTAGTGTACTCTTATGATGGAACAGTTATTGAATACATTGTTATTCTGATCATACTCTCTTTTGGTCTACTGTGTGCTTGTGTTTGAGTTCTTAGTTTCTAGGTGAATTTTTCCCTTAGGCAAATTCTTACATGGTATCAAAGCTACTTGAAGATTTTCTCATCACAAGCCGTTTGAGACCTCTTGCTTGCTTCATCACCGTAGCCCAAATCCAGAGTGCTGCAAAAATTGAAAGCGTCCAGCACCAGATCTGACCTCTCCATTGCGTTTGGAACGCTGAACCGGTGAAAATCGATTATAAGCACACCTACCTTGGCTCAAAGTCGATCGTGAGGCCAAAAAAATTTACAAATCGAAACTCAGAGGCCCCAATTTGCGGTATGGGTATGGTCTTATTTTTAGATCTGTAATTTCATTTTCAGATCTGTTATTACTTTGTATTTTCGTCATATTTTTCTTGCAATTTTTTGGAATTTTTTTTAGCCCTAGGGGCTAGTAGCAGGGGAAAATATTTGTGCAGTACCAGACTGTGAGCTCCTGGCCTGCACAGGGTATATTTTATTTTATTTGCAGGTTAATTTTTAATTTAGTGGATACATTTTTGCGGCCATACATCTCTACAAGCCCAATCTGTGAAACTTGGCCCGGCCCAGCCCGGCCACACACATATTCCGATGAGCAAGACAACCGGTGGGCTTTTTGCTTTGTGTTAAAGGTTGCGGCTCTTTAATTAAAAACAGCGCATTTTTCACTTGCCCACTCAATGTGGGACTAAACCCACGTCTCTAGCGTGCAACAAGTAAACTCCGGCCATAGTCTGAACATCCCAGCAGCTGCATAAATTTTGACCCCTGGGCTCCGAAATCCGCCCCCAGACTTTGGCTTTCTCGGCGAAGTATTTTAAATCCTCTTGCCTACACACAGACTTCTTCCAACGTGTTTGGCAATTGACCAAGCGACCGCTGTCTTCCTTTCCGGCAAGGTCAATATCTTTTACCGGTGGCAAGGAGATTCTGGCACCTGTAATTGCATTGAAAACTTCGGCATGGTGAAAGATCAGTCATCCGCAGCAACTATTTGTAAATATTCTAGCGGCAGATTAACCTTTTTCGGTGTCACTATTTTTTTCAAACCCGCATTAAAAGGTGTTCCCGCCCATGTAGGACACGTGTCCTCTTTGGCAGACCACGCAAGTATAGAGTACACACTGCACTTTTACAATTTTCACACGTCGTGCCACGGTGGATACAACCTCCAATCCAAGTTTGACAAGTGTCTTACACACATTAAGACATGTGTACACTTTCACACGTCAGCACCAGGAACTACCACGTGCCACGTGGAATTCGACTTCTTTTGCCACATCAGCATCTGTACGTTCCATACAGTACAAAAAGTTGAGCCAGCATCCAACTCATCTACCACATCAGCACCAAGACCGAATTTTTTTGCTAATGTCAGAAAACACTGTCTTAAATTTGACGCCCGTCTGGACATCATTCCCAGGAGTTTTACAACTACGTTGACGGTCGTTTGATCGTCAAATTTAGACTCACAGTCTCTCCTTCTGACCCCTCTTTAGATTGCTTTTCAATTTGGCAGCTTGACTTTGCAAGCTCGTATCTCGGACATCCCCACTCCGATTCAAGTGCAATTTTTTTTGAAATTAGGTAGAATTTCTTGAATTTTCTAATGGTCATGTTGTTTTCTGGTTTTGGTGCACAGATTTTTGCAAAAATTGCTTTTTTTTGGCAACTATACCTGCATAATCCTGCGTTTTGCAACTTCAGAAGCTCCGTATGGGCACATCTGGTCACTTTTTCAGGTTCCATTTTTTTTGAAAGTGCATTTTTTTTCATCTACTTTCTAGATCTGAAGTCAGATTCTAAGGTTGTGTGGACCAATTTCTCACTTTCAGAATTAGACCTTTTCCGGCATTGTAAAGCTTTGATTCTTTTTCAGAATTGTTGTAAAACTAAGCTACAATGCTTAAGTGACAGATTTTAGCCTCATAAGGCAGTTGTAAAAGCAAAATCAGAAAGTCCACTTTGTTCATTTTGACAAGTGGCCCATTGTAAACGCACTACTTATAAAGTTCCAAAGCATCTTTTTTTGGGGGGGTCTTTTGATTGAGTGAAAAGGGGGGGGGGGGGTGTACTGTGTTTCTTGTGTCTCTCTATTGTGCTCTTTTCATTTCTGCATCATGGATTTTAAATGTCCTCCTTTAACTTCACGCAACTATTCTACATGGAAAGATATTGCATGGAGTAGATTAATGGAAAAAATATATAGTTTATATGTTGATGGTAAAATTACCAAACCTACTAATGCTAAAGAACTCATTGATTGGACAAATCTAGACCGACAAGCTTTAGGTGTAATTAGGAGTTGTGTACGTGGGGATCTTCTCTTTCACATTAAAAATTGTTCAGAATCTAAGAAAGCTTGGGATAAACTTGAACAATTGTATGGTAAAGTGGATGAAGAAAAGGGATTTCAGATTGAGGATGATCTACTTCTCTTGAATCCTAAGAATTATGACACAATTCAGGATTATATCATCAAAGTCAATGAGTATAGGGCACTTCTTAAAGATTGTGAAAATCACATTAAGGATGATAGGTTGATTCATCACATCCTAAAGAAGCTACCTTCTGAGTACGCCAACTTTGTTTCGAGTTTTAATACTCACAAGTTAACCATGGGATCTGCTTACCAAAAGCCGTCCTTTGATGGATTTCCAGATATGTTGATTGTTGAACAATCTCACTTGGTGGATTTTGGACTTCTCAAGTCATCTAAGACCAAAGCCTTAGTGGCTAGTGATGATCACAAATCAAGTCAAGGGGGGAAAAACAACAACAACAAGAAGCAGTGGAAGCAGAAAACACAATCTGAGACACAACATTCCTCCTCTCAACAAGGCAGTTCTTCTTCAAACAAGAAGGGAAGTAATGAAAAGAAGGACAAACTCTTTTGTGCATACTGCAAAAAGCCAAATCATGACGAGCATCATTGCAAGACAAAAAGAATCGATGAGTTAGAAAATCTACTCAAGAAGAACAAGATTCAAGTGCCAAGTACTTCCAAGGATTCTACTCCAACCTCTTCGAAGGGTAAAGGTCAAGCACTTATGGCAAACTCAAATTCTTCTTCGGAATGGATACTTGACTCAGGTGCCTCTTACCACATGGGTTCTTAAAGGGAAGACTTTTCTTCATTGAAGTAGTCAAAGGTACCACACATCTTCGTGGAAGATAATGCTAAGGTGGAAGTTGAAGGGAAAGGACATGTTGAAATGGAAGATGGGGAATTCAAGGATGTTCTCTACATTCCAAATCTAAGTTCCAATCTCCTATTAGTTTACCAAATCACTCAGCTTGGAGATGGTCATAAGGTTGAGTTCCTTTCCGATTCAGTGATGGTGCGAAGTCTCAAAGATGATTCATTGGTAGCAGTTGGGAAAGTCAATGATGACAAGAGGTTATACTCCTTCTCCCACTTTGTGCCTAAGAGTCCTTCCCAAGCCTTGTTAACTCACTCTACTACTCAAATCAACTTATGGCATGAGCAGTTTGGTCACCTTGACTTCCACTCTCTTCAGCAACTTTGCTCAAAACATATGGTCAAAGGTCTACCCAACATTGGCTTTTCTAAGGGAGAATGTTCATCTTGTTCAGTGGATATGAATCTCAAGGAGAAGTATGATAAAGGGAAGTCTTCTCAAGCTCCAGTTGTTCTTCTGCTGGTTCACATGGTATTAGCAAGACCCTTTGTGGTGACTTCAGTCAGCCAAGGCCGCTACATACTCACATTTGTTGATGACTTTTCGAGATTCACTTGGGTCTTCTTCCTTCATCATAAGAATGAAGTGGTTCATAAGCTTCAAGACTTAAAGGCTCATGTTGAACACAAGTCAAGGAAAGCCGTCAAAGTACTAAGAGTGGACAATGAGAACAAATATGTTGATAGAAGACTTAAGAACTTTTGCAAAATTGAGGGGATTGATCTTCAAAACTCACCAGCATTTAGTCCGCACAAGACAGATGTTGCAGCTATGAGGATTAGGACTCTCAAGACCATGGCAAGTTGCATGATAAAGGCCAAGTCTCTTGATCCTACACTTGAAGTTGAAGCCATTAGCAGTGCTACTCACATACTTAACAGGTCTCCTCATCCAGCCTTAGATGGCAAGACTCCTTTTGAGGCATGGTGTGGCAGAAAACCGGTTGTGAGTCACCTTAGAGTCTTCGGTTGTCCAGCATGGGCAAACCTTTCTTCCAGGAGTTGCAAGGCACCGTCACCTAGGCCTTCTACCTTTATTGGTTATGAAGACAATGTCAAGGCTTACAAACTTATGGATCCAGAGACACATCATATTTTTTTGGAGAAGGATGTTCACTTTGAGGAAAGTTCTCCCAGCTTGTCCTCTACTCCTCTCCGCACATCATACACAGTGAAAATTGATAGTGACACCAGTGATAGTGCTTCAGCAGGTTCAGTCACATGGGGTTCTATTGACAGTTGCAGCGAGAGGTCACATTAGTCCACTCCACGTGCTTACATTGTCACAGTGAAAGGTCCATCACAGCATGGTACATCTCGTCTTCCAGCTCCAGCTTCACTTGACTTGGGAGATAGACTTGAGGACATACATCTTCTCATTGATGATGATTCTTCTACAGTTGTTGCGAGGGCTCACTCTGACCCTCATGTCCATTCTCTACATGATCAATCTGCACAGGTTGGCGTGATTGTAAATCCTTATGAACAACAATTAGTGGAGGTCTCTTTGTCACTTGAGGAGACAGATGGTTCAGTGGAACAGGTTCAACAAACATCCTTGCCAGATCTGCATTCATTCTTTTTAGTACAGTTGGAAGGGGTGAACTTCAGCATCAGCACAGGGATACTTGAGCAGGTTTCAAGGCCACCATACATCTTCAGGAGTGTACCTTTGCCTTTGTTTCTTCCTAAGGGGAGGAACACTATTCTGCATTCTTGGACCAGCTTCTTCGTCGGAGCAGCTTTCACTAGTTGGCATTCTTCTTTTTTTTTGGGGGGGGAGCCTATTCTATCTCTCTTCCTTCTCTCATTCTCTTATGTATATACTGGATGTATGTCGTAATGGGGGGGTCTTGATTACTCCATCCATCGATGCATCCTTACTTATCTCTCTTTTTGGGGGAGGGTTTTTCCCATGAGGTTTTCCCTCTTTCCCCGCTTTATGGGAGATTGCACTTCATTATGTACATGGGTACCTAACATGGCCTAGTAGCCAGGACCCATTATGCATCTTCATCCTAGTTCGTAAGCTTAAGGGCATTCCCCTAAGTTGCACTTAAGGGGGGGTGTTGGTGTAAATACGTACTTTACTATTTACACTTACTTAAGTTTACTTAGGTTAATGCATTATTTTATTATTTTTATTTGTGAGACACTTAGGAGTTTACACACCTTTTGAGTTGTCATGTAGACAACACAAGAGTACGCAACTCTATTTGAGCACATGATGTCTACAACACTGTTTTGCATATCCCACCCTTGTAGGCTTATCCTCTCATCACCGCACTTACTTCAGTGCTTAATGGAGGATAACCCATATCTGGTGGACATGTGCTTGGTTGTATGACACATCATGATGCTAACTTCTATGCATTCTAGAAGCTCTCCTGAGGCCCTTATATTCAGACACTCCTAGTGTACTCTTATGATGAAACAGTTATTGAATAGATTGTTATTCTGATCATACTCTCTCTTGGTCTATTGTGTGCTTGTGTTTGAGTTCTTAGTTCCTGGGTGAATTTTGCCCTTAGGCAAATTCTTACACAGATATCCCTATATTTATCTTCCTAATTCATGATAAAATAAGCTAATGATTTATCTATGGATTAAATAATTTTTATAAGAGTTCCCTTAAGTGATGAATGTGAAGGAAACTCCCCTATTCACTAGTGTAAGTGTACATAAAGTGTTAACAAGTCATTCTGAATAATAGTATGTCTAAGTTGTGAAAATTGATATATCCTTGATATTCGCTAAGTATAAAGATATGTAGTTGCTGATGACTAATCGGCCCCTTAATTCCTTATTCATGCTTGCTGATAAATTCCAATACAAATGATTCGCCTCCTTTCCATTGATGTAAGCCAACTTCAATATTTGATATGTAGAATTAATCAAACTCAAAGGTTCTTTCTCATTCTTTATTCCATATGTGCTTTGATTGGGATTTCAAATTGAAAATATCCTTTTCTAATGTGTTGGACAAAAATTAGGTTTCATTGTTTTGATAGGGTGCTCATGCAATGATTGGATCTGTAGATGCAGCAATTTATTTTCAAGGTATTCTCATTCCTTGTCGTTGATATATGTTGCCTATGTCTTTGTATCTAATTCTGTCATATCCTTCAATGATTGCTATGTTTGAATTTCCTTTAGAACTCTATTTGCTTGTCTAATATCAGCATCTAATAGTAGAATTTCCAAGGGGTCACTTCTAATCTTTTACATTAATTATATGTGCCTTAGCCTTGTGTGGCTACCGCGCCTTCGACCATCAATGTGGCTACTATATTTATGATGCGATATTGGATTTGAGTCCATGTTCCCATTCGTGGAAGTTATGCATTGTAATTTATTTGTCTTGACTATATAATACTTTAATGTCAATCAAAACTCTCCTAAATATGTCAAGTTTAGGTCTATTCACTGAAGGATGTCATCCCCTGGGTTGCTAGTAGATATATTTTTCACTATATGTATTCTCATTGATTCACGATATCAAACTAGTAGTAGTCTTTTTATACGTTCTTTGTCTGTGGCTTTGAGTATTTATAAAAGGGATATCATGATGCACATTTTCTATAATGTATTCCAATCTCTTTTCTCTTAATTGTTCTACAACATTTATATTTCCAACCTGTTGCTTTGATACCATGTTAATGGTTTGGATCTCTACAAATGTAATAATATTTCCATTATAATTGATATTTTCCAAATGCAAATCTCAAACTCTTATAAATATAAGAGTAGGAGACATGTCTTTATGATTAATCATTATTAGTTAATATATATTAACAACATAAATCACAATATAACATACGATATATATATATATATATATATATATATATATATATATATATATATATATATATATATCCTACTGAAGCTATAATCTTAACACTAACCACACAAATGTAAGAAATAGTATAAAAAGAGAGATCACACAAAATGTAGCTAGATCTAACTCTAAGATAGAAAAGAATGCAAGAGTTCACCAAAAGAAGGCAAAGACCTTAAACAAACAATCTAACTCCAAAAAGAAGGGGAGACAAGTCACGCTCACCAAAAAATTTTGGGGTAAAATAAAAGCGCTTTAATAGGATGTAGGCCTCCACTTCACTCACTAAAGCATTCAAAAAATTGTGTATAGTGAAAGGGAGAATCTCCAAATATGATCTCTTCTTGAATCCAAATTAGATAAGCAAGGCCCAAAAGGAAGGAACATCAATACTGAATTTCAATTGTGAAAAGGAATGCAATATAGGGAAATACTCTGTTTGGCCCTTGTGTGATAATGTGTATGCAAAATTGAACTAATTGATTAAGTAATGTAAATCTAGATGCCAAGTGTATACAATCAGCCCAATTAAGATACAAATTTATGCTAAAATTATGAATGGAAATGAAAGATAGAAGACTCGCCTTGAAATGCATAGAAGAAGTATATCTCTGAAAAGTGCAAATCTAGACCTATAACTAAAAATCTAACTATACATCCCTAAACAAAATGAAAAACCCAAAAAAAATCCAGAAACTTATTTTTTGACTGAGGGGTGGAGAATAGGTCGACCTGGTGATAATTGTTCAGACACGATTCTCACAATATCACCATGTTTCTGGAGCACTGTAACAAGGTCAACCTAGATTCGTCAGAGAGCTTTCATAGAGTTATTTCTAGATCTGCAATCATAATTTTGTAGTCCTACTCCTGCACACATAAAACAGAGACTTTTGTTGTTGGGTGGATGAGGGTTTGCCTTGGTCAAGCCCTAGATTGAGGAATCAACATTAAATTGAGAAATGCAAATGTATGCAACTAAAACAAGATCAATATAAGTATTCGCCTTGCTTGTAAAAATTCTTCTCAATAAGGATTTTGTCTTCTTGTATGTTGTAAATTTTGAATTCTGTATATAAATGTAAGATATCTCCACAAGTTGCAAAGGATCTACCATAACCACATCATAAAGCCATGGATGTATACATCAATGAAGAAGATGGTGAATGTCACAATGAAGATCTCCTCCCTTGATGGCCCACAATATGTTAGATCTTGAAGAGGTAATGCTCACAAAGAATCTTTCAATGCTTCATGAAAACTCATTGCTTGAATGCTTGAATGTGTGAATGCCTTAATGTCATGATTGCAAAGTGTAACTGCAACTTGCATGTATGTGAGATATCAAAAATGAAGCCTCCAAGTCTCCTTATATGCTAGTTTTCAAGTAGGAAAACAATACGAGCCAACTGGAGAGTGAGAGTTTACAATTTGGAACTCTAAGACTTTTCAGGCCTCGAGCCCCACAATCATTGGGGAAGGTCAACTTGGGTCAACCTCTTCTGAACAAGCTCGACTTGTTACAAAATAAGTCAACTTATTCCCAAAGAAGGGAAGGGGTGGGCCTTAGAAAGCTCAGAAGGGATGTAGAAAGACTCGAGAAAAGGTGGAAGAAAACAAGAGAGAGGGTATCGAGCACATATATATCCATGGTCTAGCAAGTCACTATGAAACAGGTGTTAAACAATCTTATAAGATGGGTGTGTCCATTTTAAGACAGTACAATGTCAACCTAGCAAAGCATAATTTGGTTTTATGAAAATTCAAAAATCAAATAACTCTTTATTAGCTTAACATGGGATTAACACTTGTTTTCCCTTTTTCAATTTATTTCTCAAAAAGTTCCATTAGATAAGTGAGGATCTTTGCAATGAGGAAGGATTATGTTTATTGTCCAAGAAAATCTACATTTTGTATTTGTATAACCAACAAAATATTATTTGCCCACTGAGTCATTCACTCACCATCAAGCACTAACATCACAAGCCTTTGGTTTGTCTCATCTCCTAATCTCTAAAAGGAAGCACCCTAGATTCCTTATTCAAGAGGAAATCTTATATACTTGGTATATTTTATTATATGTTGGTGGCGTGCAAAACCCTCATCAACAACATTCATATGTGGGGGTTTACCTAGTGAGGAGTCCATAATCCATTAATCTATTACCTAGGTCCATCAGCTAATTATTTTCCCTATTGGCCTTGTGTGGCTCTTGTCGTCCATATAAGGGGGTAAGTGAATAAATGAAGGACCGAGAAAGGTTACTAATTTGCATAAAAGTTATTTGTTAAAAAACATCTTCATCGTCCACACTATCCTTAAAGAAGAATGTTATAGCTTGCAATAAAAAGTATCTCTACTCTAATCCACCCATGTACCTAATTATTTATGTTTGATGAGTTGATTTTATCATATGAATTAGTGTTTGTGATCCTTGGTTTCATAACTCTCTCCAAGGAAGTCTTCTCCTTTATATATTTTCAACTCTCTAAAGATGTATGTCTCTTTGTATGGAGATAACTCTATAGATGGACATGTCCTTTGTTTATAACCCATTTTCTTTGAAATCATTGCTCTTTCATAATTGTTACACATTAAGTGTGTTGATTGTTTCCCTAATTACTTTCATCGTTCCATTTTATCTACAATCATTATTATATCGTCACTATCTAAACCCTTATTCTTGCTCATTAAATTGTCATCATTTCTTTTATTGCTACTTATATTTGGCTTACATGTGTTGTTCATCAAGTTATATGTTGATAAGTATGCTATATTTTCCACAATAAGTCAAATTATGATATTGTTATCAAGATTCAACTATGTAGTTTTTAAGTCATACACATTGACCCATGATCTCTCATGAGAATGAATGGAACATTTAGAAAACTCATTGCATCAAGATGATGCTCACAGAGGTGAAGCATTGGGACTTCCTAGGAGGTCACACATCCAAGTACTACTCTAACTCAAACATGCGTAACTACAAATTTTTCTCCCTATTGAAGTCCACTCTACTTGCAACCCCATTCGCAATACCTTCAGTAAGTGTTGTGCTTTATAAACCATTCATTAGAAATTCCCTTGAGTTCATCAATTTATAAGTAGGAGATATTTTCCACCAGAAGTCAATTTGTGATATTACTATTAGGATTCTATTTTGTAGGCTTAACCATGGAGGAAACTCTATAGTTAAGAGCGCTCGAGCTAGAGTAAACTTGGAATGGATGACCTCTCAAGAAGTCCTAATGCTTCACCTTTATGAGCATCACTTATATGCAATGAGTTCTAAGTGTTCCATTCATTCTCATGAGACATGGGTTCTTGTGAACTTACTACTCATGAAACATGGGTCAATGAGTTTCACCCAAAAACTACACAATTGAATCCTAATAGAAACATCATACACGCACGCACACATGCACATGCATGCGCACACGCACACACCCACACATGCGTGCGCCGCACAAACACAGACATAGACATAGACACCTACACACATGCAGCGCCCACACACACACACACACACACAAAAGTTAATTGGTCAATCTATTATTCTTTTAATCTAATCAATACTCTTTTTGCATTACCCTATCAACTGATTGTCTTCTCTTTATATCTTCCAATGTGCAAGAAAGTCACACTCGTGTTTGCCCCTTTGCAACGATCACAACCTTTCTAGTTATCCCCCATCAAATGAGTCGCAACCCTTCATTTTTCCTCTTGGAGAGAATCACAATCTTTCATAATTACCACCTTTTGGAAGGGTCGCAACCCTTTTATCATTTCTACCCTTTGAGAGAATCAAGACCTTTCATAATTATAACCCTTCAACATTGTTACCCATTACAATTATCACCCTTTGAAAGAGTCACAACCCTTCATTGTTTGTGTGCGTGGAGAGAGTCATATATATTCTTTCATAGTTACCACCCTCAGAAAGGACCACGACCCTTTATTATTTATGTGATTCGAGAGAGTCATGATCTTTCATAATTACAGCCCTTCATCATTGTCGTCATGTAAAAGAGTCATTTTCATGTTATCTTCCCATTATTTTCTTCTTTCATCAACCTATCCTTAATTCATGTGTTCCTCTCTTATTTCCTCCATATCCCCTTTCCTTTCAAAAGAATTCTCATCCACCAGTCATAACTCTTCATTGCAATCTCTTGATTTTATATTAGAACTTAGAAAACTTAAAATATATTATATTATTTATTTATTTTCATATTTTAATTTATCATTATTTATTATTAAACCTTATTTCGTAAAAGTGGCATTACACATGAGAAGGGAACATGTGGTAAGAAGAGGAAACCCCTCAATAGTAACCATCTTATTTCTAATACTAGTGATGGTAAAAATATCATTCTTATCCTTTTATATATATATCGTGTCTAAACTTTCACTCCAAGAGTTTGCAATAACAAGTTAATCATATTATTCTTAATTTTATAGAGGAGATTGAGAGGTTTGAGAGAAGAAGTCCTCAAAGTAGCATGCAGTACATGTGTATATGCGAATATTAGTGATTCAGCTTGAAATGGACTTCAGGTGCAAAATGGTGAAGTGTTTGCAAACAGGACCAATAGTATATTGTACATTACTATCAAGTGACCCTTAAAAACTGTGGAGAAATGTCAATGAGTTGCAGACTACATACGTTTACAAATTTGTGACAATTATACAACGGCATGAGTTCATGATCTCTATTAACACATCGATATGTGAACAGAATAATCTGAATATATTTCCAAACGGAGTCGAAACTTAGCACAAGAACAGTAACAAAACGTCAAAATAAATTTGCCTATTAATAAAAACCTACACAATTTGATTTGAAATGCTTCTGATGGTTAAGCTACATACATGCAGAGAAAATACGTTTACAAATTGTTTAAAAAAACGGCTGTGTTCATGATATCTATTAGCATTTGATATGTGAATAGAATAATCTAAATAGATTTCCAAACTGAGTCAAAACTTGGCACAAGAACGGCAACAAAATCTCTTAATAAATTTGCCTATTAATAAAAACCTAAACAATTTGATTTGAAATGCTTCTTATGGTTGCCTCTTTGATCTGAAGCTAAATGTGTGTGCGTGTGCGTGTGTGCGGAGGGCAGGGCAGAGGGTGGGTAGGGGGGGGGAGAAAGACTTATTCTTGTGCAAGTAAATTTAATCAAGGAGAAGCCAATTTCATCATATTTTGCCCTCCAATTTTATAGATGAAGCGATACTCTAAGATTGAAGTAATTTGAAGCCCGGTGATAATTTAATTTCTAAGCCCTCTTCCAGAATATCAATAAAATAATTGACAGCAGTTTATTTAAATAGCGTATCAGAGGTTTATTCTGTGTTTCATGTCATTTAAAATTGCAATTTTCTGTCTTGTCATTTTGTGACAAGAAATATGAATTCCTGTTGCATCCTATTCAGCAATGAATGCAATACGTAACAAGATAAAGAACAAAAAGAAAGACTCGGTCATCTCTCGTTTGCAATGTCTTTTGTTTCCTCTACAGATTTCAATGGGTATGATTGACATGGATTAAATGAGAGAGAGAGAGAGAGAGAGAGAGAGAGAGAGAGAGAGAGTTGAAATGCATCACTGTGAACCAAATTAATGTAAAAAGATTATCTAGAACATGTTCGGGTGTTCGTGTAATCCTTCATCTTATGCTCTGGGATCAGATGTTGGATTTCATATAATGCAAAAGGTATGTTTGGGAGTTCAAGACCATGGTTATAGCTCTTACTGTCAAATTCTACTTGCCACAATGTTTTACTGTAGCTACTCACTGCCTGGTTAGGGGGACCCCTTGCTACACACACCTGCATTGAGAAAAACAATATACAACTTCTGTCAACAAATTATGTGGAAGCAAATGCTGAATTCCACTCGTCATATACAGAAAAGTTAAAATGAACCTACACCCATTTTGTCTTTAAAAAGTACATTCATGATCACATGGAGTCAATGCCATCACAAACAATATAAGAGACTTATACCCAATGGTGGTTGCCAAATTGATAGAGGAAGAATTGCCAATCTTTTTGCTTTATCCCATCAATCCTAAGATATGCCAGGTCAGACCATATCTGATGTGCAGGGTAATAAAATTCCAGTCTTTCCAATTTGAATCCAAGACCAACCCCAACTGCCTTGATGTAAGCTTCTTTCAAGCACCAATGCCTAGGGAAGAGAAATTGTTGACACTTATCATTACACAAGCAATGTGAGTTTCACCTCTTTCTGTTAATGCAAAACAGAATTAAAGATCTTGTTCTTGCTCTCTATAAATTAAATACCAGCATCTTTGTCTAGCTAGACAGGCTAGCTACTTAATAACTTCAGACATTACTATTAAAAGTTAGAAAAATAAATGAACGTCTAATTGTCAAAAATAGTGTGAATACAATGGAGTATTGAGTACTACTACTGTATTTTAAGTTCTAACAGATGTTGGTCAAATTATTTTCCTCCAAAAGTTCTCATCAAGCAGCAAAATGTTTTGATTTTTTGTACCAGTGTGCAGTTAACGTTGTTAATGATTCTAAAGAGAACAGATGCTCTTTAGAAAGCCTACTCTCCACCATTCAGAAAATAAGAGATATTTATTTTTAAAAGAGAACACATCCAATGATATTATAACAAATTAAGCCAAACCTATGATAGAGTAGAAAAGTTTTACTGCTTGTGACAGGAAGCCAAAATACAGAAGAATGAGGTGAGTTACAATTTATTTTTGCACAGAAGTAGCTACCAACATCACCATTTTCTTCCTGATGTGTTTTTGATCAACCAGAATTGCACTATTCCCGATGTGTTTTTTATCAACCAGAATTGTACTATCAGTGGGTTTATTAGGTGTCAAAATCCAACTTCAGCACAAAACTTATCTCAAAAATTTAACTTTGTTTCTCAATTTAAGGATTTACAATGCACTGTTCAGCCTGAATAAGTACAACAGGTGCCACTTGTAGTGGCGCCAGTCCCAGCACCTTCCCTTCATTGTTCCACAATAGAACATCCTCTGCCAAAAACAGAGACTGACAAATTATATCCCCCGCCATCCCACAAACACTTGAAAGAGTGGCAATCCCAAGATGATCATGTAATGCAAGGAATGTATGGTGAGTCTATAACATTGCCAGGATGGCCAGGGGACACATCAGCATCCTTCAACTATACCAGGAATGGCAGTGTCCTTTCAGGCCTAAAAAAGTAGCTCTGCAAGTTTAATTTTTAGTACTTTTAAAATTTAAAAAGGGAATAACTTAACCCTAAAGTGAAAGGGGAACCCACCAAGGCCCATCAACCCCAAGAAACTATAAATATAAAAAGTTCACTCTCAATTAAAATCACCATCAAATATTCACATTAGGAATTATCTCAACTCGGTTATTTCTGCTGGGCAAAATAAGGCCAAATGCACAAGGGAGCTGGAATTCAAAAAAAAATGGCCACAAGAAAATTTGGAATTCCAACTTGGCAATTGTTAATCCAAATAATAATAAATTTAGGACTCAAAATTAGCAATATATCAGCAATATGTTGTAAAATTTAGAAGGGCAGAAATTTGTAAAAAGATTCATAAAAAATATGCATTTCACTAAACTCAGGGAACATATGGCTTGCTTAATTCAATATAGATCAAAGTTAGAGTTCATTGTACATCATCAACCAAAAAATGCATCCAACATTGTCTCCACCTCTACAATTATCATTGCACTCGAGCCCATAATAGTTTGGTGTGTGAGAAAATAGGTATCTAAACATTAAAACTAATTTAAAAATCATGTAAATAGATTTTAATCTTGTTTTTGAGCTTTTGGATTCAATTGTATAAGATTTCAAAATTTTGCATCAATGTTTCAAGTTACACTTGGTGATTCATCATCAAGGCAAGAAAAGAATAGGGTTGCAAAATTGGCTAGGATATAGTGGTAGGGATAGAGATGATGTAATGGAGAATGAAAGAAAAGATGAAGGAAACAAAAGAAAGACATAGAAATAAAATATTCATCGTCTAAATATTAAATATAATAGAAATGACTATAATAATGGAAATTAAAAACCACTCGTGGGTATTAATAATTGTTCCATACTTTCTATATGAAATCATGCAAATGTTGAGATAAAAGATGAAATATATGCATGCAAATATGTACAAGCGAGTACATATAATCAAGGCATAATAAATACTAAGGGAAAGGTTTGTTTCAATTAATGAGAATTCAAAATGTAGGGGGAAAAACAATGTATTATGTTTTGTAATCCAGGATTTTTGATCTTATGATTAAAATGCTTAAAAAATCAATTTAACTATAGACTCTAGGGAATGCCTAGAAAGAAGAAATATGGAAGTAAAATTAATTTTGATCCTTTCATTGTGAAAAAATCACATGATGTGATTGAGATAAACTGTTGGTCCAGTTACAAAATTGCTCACCTTAACAGCAATTAATTCCAGCTTTCTTTGCACATTGTCTGGCCATTATCTCCCCCATATTATACTTGTCAGGCTTTTTGTAGTACCTTGTTTGGTGACATCTAGGTTAGAGAACCCTCATATACATAAAAGTTGAAAATTTCAGTACCACAAAAGGCCCGTTTTCCAGTCACAACCATTCGAACATACTGGTTGTGTTTGCTTGAAACAATGGGAAGGTATACAGCTTACAGTACCCTCACATACAAAAGTTTAAAAATTTTAGTCATGCAAATGGTACATTTTTCAGTCACAACTAATCAAAGATACCACTTGGAATATGACAGTAAATTTGCCATAATTGGTTCTTGATCTGTGGTTGCATTGGTTAGATTATCTACTGCTGTGTTCAAATTGTATTTTCTCGAAACAAAGGGAGGCAATGCAAAATTTGTAGTCTTTTTTTTTATTGTTGTCTAACCAAGGGCACATGAAATACTAGTCACGTGTCTAAAAGGCCATTGAGTAGAAAATAACAATTTTTTTCTATGATTTGTAGCTAAGTTACCAAATTCTCTCCAACAACCTTCAAAGTCTGGTTCGATTCTGTACAAAGTCCGGTCTTCGTCAAATTCTCTCCAAATTTGCCTGCAGAGCTACGAATTTGCTGCAACTTCGTTCAGAGGAACACGAGCAGAATTTGCAGCAAATTTTGAAGAATTTTCTGCCCAAAGGCCAAACCTGGCTGAATTTGATCTTAAAACATTTTTTTGGACTTTTTTAAAGTGTTTTTTTTTTTATGCCTAATTTAGTCTATTCAAACCTTCCAACCCTAAAGTGATCACTAAGAAGACCAAAAAAGATGGTTTATTTGTCATTTATGCATTTGTGAATGAAAATGAAAACTTTCTTATAGAGGGAATCCAAATTGGCAATAGGTCATATCCAATTTGACTATTATAGAGGAATTTCTTTAAAAACGATTTGATATCTTTGAATCCCGGGCTAAAAATCTGAATCTCAACTTTCATCTAGCCCGGTTAGAAATCCTTTAACTAATACAAAATAAAAATTCAGATACCTGCACTTATCTTTGACAATTCCTTTCATTCTAAAACTGTCCACTGATATGGAAATATGTTCCATGCATGTGACCAGGCAAGTGTATCATGTTGTATGTATGGCTAAATGATGCAATTAATATCTAATTGAACTGAAACATAGATATGGTGGTGTATTTTGCTATGTTGTTTTACTATTAGCATAGTGATGTATGGACTTGTTTGTTGTTGCATATATATACACACATACATTTTTTTTTTAAATATATCTTCATGTACAGATGAACCCAAACCAAACCAAACCAAACCCAAAAAACTTTGGATGAATTTCGAACCGAATCTCAAATCTGCATCCATATTGGAATCCGAACCAGCAACTTAGATTTGTTGTGATATTGATGTTGATGTTAATGATTGGTGGCTTCAATTGAATAAACCTTGAGACAATACTATTATAGATATATTATATTTATTTATTTATTTATTATATGTGAGATATAATATATATATACAAAACTATTATTTAAAACCTATTATTATATATTTAACGAATAGACATGTCCCATAAAGGAACATGTCTCTTCTTCAATATATATAAATTTTAGGGGTTGCTGCCTTTGGAAAAGACATACCTTGCATGCAGTGCCAATACATTTGCAGCAATCCGGACAAAATCAACATGGAATCAAAGCCAAGTTGGAAGGAGATTCATCATTCCCTACAAATTGGTAGATGATAATCTATTGTCTTTTATTCCCATTGAAACTATGAAAGCTCATGGGCATTGCAGCTGGCTGGGCAAGGCCAAGACACCCTCCGCACTGATAGATTCAAAGATGTAGCTGTCAAATTAGAGCACGGGCTACAGAGAATTACTCCTCCTGCACTCCTAGTTGGTGATGAGGGCAGGAGCCACATGGACTGGGCATTAAGGTCTGAAAAAATCAGGGATGACTAGCCACAGTGAGGAACAGGGCGGAATGATCCCGTGACTCGATTGCGAAGAAGAGTTGCAACATAAAATGGAGGGCTGGTTTGGGACTGGATGAGCTGCATAGGCATTGGCTCACCTAGAAACATAGATATGGGGAGAGCATAAAAGATCAATGCTCAGAAAAGACAGTGAACAAAGGGTCTGCGGTGCAATAGACAATTCACAAATAACATACATGGCATCCACGTAGCATTGAAGGAGGTGAAGACAGTCTACTTGACAACAGGGACTGAACAAACATTGGCAGTCTTCGCTACATTGGCTGACAATACCAATGAAGGGACATTACCCAAACAACTTAGGTTCGAACAATAAGCATTGGGGGTGAAGTTATGTTCCCCTAAGCTTCTAAGACGGGGACAGCAGGATGATGGGATGGCAAAGTTTTTTGGCGATTTTGGGGATAGGGTGGATGACAAATGGGGATGGCTATATGCATAGAGAAATTTTTAATATATACACTAAAATTTACAAATATACATGTCATTCATATGAAACTCAGCAAAAAGCATGTCATTTAAACATTATAGAACTTTAGCATACACCATTTGAATGTCATCTAGGAAATAATAACTGATTTCAGTGCTCAATTGGCAATGTGCATATCAATATGTGAACAAAAAAATTTAAATATTAGTTTAAAAAATAAACAATATCATAAAAATCTGAAAATTTAAATATGCCCAAACTTCAAAGGCTAGAGGGCTGCCATAAAGTATCATCATCATGTTCAAGTTCAATATAAAAAACAAAATATAGAAAAATGAAGCAAACTGTTGCTCCTATTCTACCTCTACCACCATGGCATCAAAATCAGAGTCCTCCTCACTATCATCCTCCATAGGAAGCACAGTCTCATCTAATGGGATCCCAAACAATCCTAGTGATGTCTCATCCTTGTCTATCTAGGCCACTTCCCCAGGCTCAACATCCCACCGCAAAGCTGGCGTCTACCTATACTCTGGAGTCTGACGATCCGCAAGTCGAAGAGCATGATGCACTATCACTAGCTTCTTTACTCATTTAGAGGTAAGTTTGTTCCTCTTGACAGAGTGGATAAATGAATATGTGGACCAATTTGTCTCTGCAGCTAAGGAACTAGCAACTTGTGCAAGGAGGCGAGTGGCAAGTTCTTTTAACTCAGGTGTATCTCTCCATGTCAGGTATACCATCCAATAGGATCTCTCTGTGCCAAAACTACTCTATCCAACCCCACTTGTGGCTTACCCAAGTTTGGGCCACAAAGGTTGGTGAAGTCAAGGAATTGTGCATGAAGAGTAGAAGCCTCTTGAGCTGAATACATCTTATCAAATGGCTCTTGTGAAGTCTAGTGGTTGCATATAAAGATTTGCACTTCTCTAGCTTCTAACATCACCTATTTCACCCATTCAATCTTCTCTATGTCCTTCAATGCATTATTGAAGGCATATACACACGGGGTCCAAAAGATGTGCTTATAAGCACCCTCTATCATCAAACTAACTGATTTGCACACAGGTGCAAAAATTGTGATAACCTGTACTACACTAGCCGACCCAACATCCTCTATGGCATCTCTCAAAATGGTGCACTGGAATTCTACATCCTTCTTTCCTAAGCAATCTATGGCCTTAAAAAAATAAGAGCCAGCAAGGGATGTGACAATGATATTGATGAGTGGTTGATGTCTAACATTGGTCCACCAATCCATCACAATAGAGCAGCCCATCCTAACCCAAGTACATTTCATATCCTTGAACAACAAGGCAACTCTTCATCTAGGATGGTGGTTCGTAGCTTATGTTCACCAAGGGGTACAAATGAGGGATTCATATTCAAATATATCTCTCACCATTTGTTTAAAATAAGTGGAACAAGCTGCATGATATGGGATACCATTAGCAGCAAAGAATCTACCATGGATGCCTCACACTTTTCCTTTGCCTGTGCATTAAACATACTTTCCACCAAGCCCTTCTCACAACTACTCATCTTCCTCTTCCCTCTAGACTCAGTAGGGCTGCCACTAGTACCAATGACGAATGCATATGCCTAGATGATTGTGACTAAATATCAAATTTTGCCCCTCCATTTTAGCCTCTGAGTGCAATCTTTGGCATTCTAATCTCTATTCATTAGTCAGGTTAGGACAAGCTTTGACTCTACGGCATGCAACACCTAAAAAGTGTGACTTGACCCTTGTATAGCTACCCTTAAAATCATCAAGATAAACATGGCAATCCCACACCCTAGTCCCTCCTCCATTCTTTTTTATCTTTTGGCCTAAATGTGACAAATTGGACAAGAGGTTTTTTCCTATTGAAAAGACCCTTTATAAAATCCTTCATGACGGTGGGAAGGGCATTTAATCAAATCAGATTTAAGATCAGCTCTTTTCCTAGTCCCACTACTAGCAATCACCCCCAAACACATTTTTTTCCTCATCACCGCTACTACTAGTACTTCCACAGCTGCTCATTGTGCTTTGTTTTGATATTTAAATATGCAATGGAAATATGAGCTAAAACAATGGAAAAAATAAAATAAAAATCAGACTTTTCAAGCGGCAAATCTATTTAAACAATGAAAGCATAAAGAGTTTCATACTTACTTGGTGCACAATACAGGAAGCTCAAACTCCTGCTCAAGCTCTTGGAAGCAAAAAAATCACCTCTTTTTGCAAAATGAAAACCCCAGCCAGCTGCAACACACTCCAACTTCAAAAAACAAAACCAAACAAATGACAAAACAACCATAATGTGGCATTTTTAAACCATTTAGGGCATTTGGAGGGGTGGGCCCACCTAGGCGACCAAGATCGAATGAAAAACTTAATGTTTTTTTTTTTTTTTTTGCACTACAAAAATCGAGGATGGTCAATCATCCCCAATACAATCAGGGACGTCTAGACATCCCCTTTACCAAGGACAGCTTGTCCCCTTTTTTCACCCAGGTGTCCCCAAGTACCGGGGACGACGGGGGGGCATCCCATACCCGCCCCCTGTCCCGAGGACCTCCCTGTCTCAGAAACTTGGGTTTTTTAGGCAAGGACGCGTCCTCTAGGTACGTAGGAGTGAAGTGATATCGTACCCCACCACATGACTAAGATCAGCGTTATAGGAATTCATCAGTGACCACGACCTAGCAATTCAATAATTGTTAAATAAACTCTTTAGAATCCATAAAAGATTAAGGAAGATTTATTCATTTTTTAACCTTAATCTATAGAGTCCTAGCGACTAATGGAGATAAGAATATGGAAACCGATGCATGGGAAATTGGGAATAATAGTCGACGGAGGGAAAGATTGTTTTGGCATCATTTTACTTTACATGCCTTTGTAGAAGGATATTTAGCATCGAGCCCAACACATTGCCACATGACTAGAACATTGAACATTGCGCTGGTGGAATATACGTTGATCAAATACTTGTACAAGCCACATCAACACAAGGAGTACATTCTATGGATTTATTGTGCCAAACAAGGACTTGGCCAACTAGTCTCGAGGGAGGAATAAACCAAGCTCCGCCTAGCCACCCACCCACATAGAATTAACTTTCACATTGGGTGCCAATGACAGAGTAAGGCTTGGGGTACCAATGCCATTAAAAGATAAGAGATACTATTTTAAGTCTCCTTTCCACATTATTTTGTATGAGAATTATTACTTGATTTCTTATCTAAAATATAGTAAGTTTTTGTACCAATGAAATAAACCATGCCCGCACGTGGGCATATTAAGAAAGACAAAAACACACATTAAGGGTGGCAAATAATTTATATACACATCTACTTTCTACTATATAAGATACCCACGCAAAGGTAGGGACCACTACATGCCATACATGTCTTTATATGGTGATGTCAACACACTGAAGATGTAAAAATGCTTACAAAAATAAACACGTCTATAATCAAATGGATATTTATAATAGAAGAAATATATGGAAATAAGGAGAATCAAACAATATAATTTGTATTGGATATTCTTTATAAGGAAGATATAAGGAATGAAATTAGTCATGTATCTATGAGCTTGGAGGTTGGAGCATTAATCTATTAGTAGTGTTAAAGTGGATCAAGTATTGTCTGGAGGGCATTATCCTTTGACTACATGAGATAAGTATTCTTTTTTGGAGTACAATTTTACAATTTTAAGTATTGTCTAATGCAAAACTCTCTCATTTATTTTCTATATGCACTATAAGAGCTATTCACCTTGATCTTTTTCTTTGTCTCTGGAGAAGTTCTTGTAGGAAAAAGAAGGTTGGTACATTACACATGCTACCAAATAATGTGCAAAACTCAATCTTATGACAGTAGCTCCAAAGAAGTTTTGATATAGAACTCATTAGTGATCTAATGATCATGCTAGAAAGAGTGAGACTCTTGAAGTGAATATCTTTGATGATTGAGGTTATAAGTATCCTTCTATATCAAGAGGGATCAAGATAGCTCATTAGAGGCAACCCTAAACAAGGAGAGGGAGCAGATAGAAGATATGTTTCAGTTAACCTAAGGGAGTTTGACATTTGACACTTCATCAGATGTAACTTTGAACGAGGAGCTCAAAATTTAATATCAGATTTAGAGGGAGTTTTGACACTTTATTAGAAGTAACCTTGATGAAGAGGTCAAAAGGTTAGTGTTTCATCGCGAAGAAGTTATTCTTCTCTATGAGAGAGAAGTTTGAGGTGAAAACCTTATTCTCTGATATGGTTCATGACAGTATCCATGGTGACTTCACGTAAACTTTTGATTTCATGTCTGTATGGGCCTACCCCCTATGTACATCATGAGGATGTGACAACTTTCAAATGATTATCACTTGTATTTGCAGAAGTTATTGGAAGGTGACAATCTTACACTAACTTAAATCATGATATACATTTTATGTAAATTTTGAAACAGATCATGATGGATTATATCTTGTAAATCAACAACTAAGTGTTAGATGTCATTCAGTTGACGGTCTATGAGTTGCTCGTATAGATATATTTTGAGTACTTGGTGAATATCAATGTGTTGATATTCTGAAAGGCCAATACTCATGATATCAAATGTGATATCAAAATGGTGGAGATCTTTTGATCAAAGATATCCTTAAAATTTGACATTCCTAATATTACCAATGGTGTAATATCTATTCTGTATTTATCCTCCCTAGCTAAGAGGAAGTGTTAATGATTGGTAGCTTCAGTCGAATAAACCTTGAGACAATACTATTGTAGATATAAATACATATATATGTGAGATCTAATGTATATGTGTGTGAGAGATAAAAATTTAGATATATCTAAGTATTATTACGTGAGAATTTAATATGATAATAATTAATGAATAATATTTGTACATATATAATTAAAACTTATGATTATATATTTAACGAATAGACATGTCCCATGAAGGGGCATGTCTCTTCTTAGATTATTCGAAATATATATAAATCCCTTTGAAAAACATATACCTTACAGGCAGTGCCAATACATTTGCAGCGATCCTGACAAAATCAACAGTTGAGGGGAAAAACTCACCGCAAGTAACTGAGCAACATACTTGTGAGCAAGATTAACTCGCAAATGTAGCAAGTAATCCAAGATTTTTCAAAGACAGTACATGGTGCATTGTGTTTCATGTAATTCAAGAAGAGCAGCAGCATAGAGTAATATAGACCCAAAGGAGTCAAGACAGATAGATGGCATTCAAGCTGCACAAGCAGGGTTTGTACATGTCCAATTGGAGGAGCTTCAGCGAGATGGGTCCAACAGTTCTAGCAATGAGTATGCCATGGCATTTGGAGTGGATGATTAGTTCACTGAGGCACTGGCCCATTGTACCTGAGAATTGAAAGTTAAAGTAATCATAATATTGAATAGACTAATGAATTCGCATTCATGATTTTCCATGCATTGTTAGTTCAGTTGATTGTGTTTGTAGAATTAACTTTACATAAAATAAATAAATTGCACTTTCTTTTACATTTTTACAGATTAAATTTTCAAATATTGTATTGTATTTATTATTTACACACTCACTCCCTGTTGTCCTCCCCCCACCTCTGAATATCGAACAAAAAATTGGTGGCCTTAATATTTAAACTAGTCAGAAATTAAGAAAGGATTAATACGGAAAAAATATCCACTAACCATTAAAATAAAATAATACTTTGTTCAAGGGTTAAGAATGAAAATATATGGAATCACATGTAAGAAGTGCTGAGAAGGGAACATATGGTAAGAAGTGAAATTTTGGTGGTGTCTCTAGTAGTAGTTGGAGGAGAATTTGTTCTAAGGAATCCTAAAGGTAGCTTGCTTTAACAAGGTTGTCTATTCTTTGGCATCGAAACTAATACTGAAGTGGTATGTTAGTGTTGCAAGCTGGTCTATGAGCAGCTGCATCTTAGAATCTAAAAAATCTATATGTAGAGAGAGATACGAGTTTGTGATTAATGCCCTGAAAAAAAGGTAGAGTTCCAATTGGAAACTGAACTATAACGTGCATAAAGTTAAAGGGATAAAGGAGATATCTGAAAATATTGGTTTCCCACATTGTAGATTTAAAATATTACTTTTGTTATTGGTATCACCAAATGATACACCCTCGCCAATTTGAACAAACTTAGATTACTAGTGAAACATTGGATTATTTCTTGAAGTGTGGCTTTGATAAAAATGAAGCCAACCTCCAGAAAGGGCTGGTTCCCTTGGAGCTCATCTAAACTAAATCTATCTACTGCTGGTTTGTTGAGAAAAAGCAAAGAGAGCAACATAAAATAAATCTCCCCGTATTTCAGGTGATGCACCAAACTAGTTTTCAAACTTATGCTGCTGCTTTAGACACACAATAATCAATGTTATGCTGTACTATGCAGTGATGCACAATTTAGAACTTACTTATGTTCATGCATCAACACTTTATAGGAAGACAGTGATTTTACTACCTTAGAAGGAAGATGTAACATTTTCTCACAGTTATGACTATTAATACCATCCACATATCCTATAACCTGCATAAAACACATATTTTCTGCCTAAAGGTGTTTATAATGGTGCATGTTTCAAGGATCTCTATAAAATTCACAATAAGATACATTGATCATATGATAACACATACAGTAAAACAATTCTTACAAAGGCAAAAGCTTATCTTTTATTGATGAAAAGGTGTTACAATAGCTTTTTATAAATCTGAAAATGAACTCGAGTTGCAATGTCATAACAAGGCCATAAAGAACCGGCCTTTTGATTACAATACAAATCTCAAAACATAAAGAGCTAACTAGAAAACAAAAGGCTTAAAAGGTGTTTAATACAGTACAGCAGCTGATTACACAAAATGAACATGTGAGAAGAAAAAGAGGACATTTGATTACATTACTTGTTGGGTCTATCTTTTTGAGGGTCCAAGTTGTTTGTTGCCATTTTTAGGTCTCTAATAATGCTCCAAAGCTATGTTACCCCGGGTTTCTGGGACAGGAGGACAGGGAAACGGATTTCCAAGATGGATTTCTTTTCCCCTAAATCATGGGACAGCTATATACATGGAAATCTGAAATTTCAAATAAAAAAATAATGACTGTCAATTGTTTATTATATTGTGAAATTTGGACTGGGAGCTTCATAGCAATTCAGAAAACAAATGGCAATCAAAGGCAAATTTTTGTAATAAAAAAAACACGGTGCCACCATAAGAATTTCATTTAAATAAGATAAGATTAAACCATGCAGACAAAGATGATAACAAATGGCAACTGCATTTAATAATGGGCATGGCAATCACAAACACTTAGACAAAAGTGCCATATATCCGTAAAACTAACTTCCTAAACGATGTTAAATGCAAATCAGATGAACTCACATTTATCTATATGCTCTAGCCTTACATGCTCACAAAACACAGATGATGGATCCGTATGTTTTTCAAAATAAAAATAACAATGTCGGTATTTAATGGCATAAGCAAAGAAAACAGTGCAGGTTACAAGCCCACATAGAGGTAATGAGACTGCAAATTAATGTTGCTTAGTGGAATCAGAGGAATGAGTAAAGAGTAAAATTTATTATAAAGCATAAATATTTGACGCTATCAAAGCAATCATATTTTAAACTAGGTTAAATTGCAAATAAATTATAAAAATCACTTGCTCTAAGTTTATTACTGTTGCCGCTGAAACTGGTCATCTGTCCCCAAGATGGTCAGGGACACCTTGGCCATCCCCAGTCATCTAGGGGATGGCCAACACTTTCCAGGAAAAAAGTTGACCATTTCCAAGTTTCTGGGATGATTTCCAAATTTTTTGCAAGACCAAGGGCAACTTGGAAACATTTCTGGTCGTCTCCTAATCCCCAAATCAGTTTTCGCTTTCAGTATGTGTCATCTAGGGTGGAAACATGATTCCAAGTAACATAGCTGCAAAGTGATGTATTCAAGCTAAGTTACCGGTTCAAGTTTGGCTCTAAGTTCAGGTACAAAGGACCAGTTCGCTGGTACGGAAAATTTTTGAAAAGGGGTTCCGGTTCATTTGGGTTCGTAAATACAAAAACATGTAAAAATTATATATATACATATTTATGAAGCCTAGAAGCATGAGTTAAAATTAGAATGTCACATAGTATCATAAAAACATATGATTTAAACACCAAAAACTTGTAACCATAGCATCATGAATTGTGATCATACCATCATATGCTTCAAGTTCAACATCAAAGATTCAAAACATTAACATTAAATCATAGCATCAAGTTCAAGTATCATTGTTTCCTATTCAACTAACGGATTAAGAATTTATTAATATTCTTCTTCAACGATCATTCTAGCACTTCCGCGATTGCTCTTTGTGTGTGCTCAATGGCCTCTATGAGCTTCACGATCGCGTCCTTCTATTTGCCACGATCTTCTGCATACATTATATTTTATTTGGCTTCTCTGCGGGTTTGTGGCACATCTGTTGTGGGAGTTTCGTTCTGCTTACCTTCTTTTGTTTACCTAATCTACTTTCAAGGGTTTCATTGCTTCTGCGACCTGGATATTGTGTGCTTCAAGGTGTGTTTCACTACTTGCTTGGTCTTCGTCCGTGACGTGTGTGTGCTCCGCCTGCTATTTGCTCGCGCTTTGTGGAGGCTCTTTTCTTTCTAGCTGTGTTTGTGCCCTCTCTCTTCTTCTCTCTTCTGTATGTAGGTATCTTCGCAGGGATAAAATGTTTGCATGTTTTTTTGCCAGTTCTGAGCAATTGTTGATTTCAGGGTTCCTCTTTGCATATCTTCGCATATTGGATTGTGATTTTTCTGCTCTTTCTAGATATGGCAAACAGTAGTGACTCTTGTTCAACACATGGCCAGCAACTCATCACTTATCAAAGGTTATGTGACAGGATTTCCAAGGTGGAAGTAGACAATTCGCAGCTGAGAGAGCAGGTTACCTCCCTAATTGATACCATCTCTGAACTTAAGAGTGCCACAACCTCCAACTCGGCTCGATTCCAATGCTTCTCAAATACTTTCACCACTGAGACAATAGGCCTGCAAACCAATATCAGTTCCATTATTGCACAACTGGAAGGACTTGATGCCATCAAAGAACAATCCATTATGGCAGCTAAACATTCCTCTCTTGTATCTGAAACCGAAATGAAAGTCAAGTCTTGGGCCTCTCTTTGTAGTAGCTTAGATTCCACACCTCTGGCTAGTATTGACCAAATGCTACAAGGTAAGATTGAGGATGAGAGAGTGAGACGGATTCGTGAACTCAATTTGCGGGTTCCTGGACTCCCTTTTACCCCAGATCCTCTCGCAGTTGGACGCTCTTTCCTTAGTGATCAACTTGGTCTTACGGATATCACGTTGGATAAATGGTGGATTCGACATGGTGACATCCTATTTATCAAAAAAATTTCACTTGCAGATAGGCTTCGGGCTCTTCGTGCTAAGAGGAAATTATTTTCTCTCCTTTCCAAGATTTTCTTAGATGAAGATCTCATGAAAGCTTAGGTTGCAAAGCTAAAACATGCTCGCAGTATTATTGCAGAGGCTAGGCGGGCTGGTAAAATGGGCAGTTATCAGGAATCTAAAAGCAGTTATTAGAGATTCTCCCCCTAGTGGTTGGGAAGAGACACAAGCCCCCAAGGCCAAATGATGGTCCCACCAGCAGTCGGACAAGAGGGAGACCCCCACTTGCTCCCTTCTTGTTAAATATTGGAAAGGTAATGGATCTTTATGGTCATTGCCTGGTCTTCTATGTGATGCTATGGGATCTGCAAATATCCTCGTCATTACCGAGACTCATGAGAGTCCTATGCGTCCTCTTCCGAATATTGCTAGTTATTAGTTGTTATCTATATGTAGAGAGGAGGTTCGTGCTTCTCGTGGGGTACAGAGCTCTGGCGGTGTAGCCTATTTGATAAAGGAGGATATTTTTAGTGGCACTTCTATTGTACACTCAAATATGTTTGTCGGATTTATGTGGGTCTACATTGACTGTCAGTGTCACCGTCAAAGAGATCTTTATTTGGCTGCTTGTTATTTTCCACCCATTTCCTCTCACTATGCTATTCATGGTACTGATGATGAAGACCCTTTTATTGACCTTTGCGAGACTATTTCTCAGTTTGCTGCTCTAGGGAACATTATTATTCTCAGGGACTTCAATGTGAGAACCAGAGTACTCCAGACTCCACTTTATGATCGCAGTTCGGATTCCATATGCTCCATGGAGATTGATCCTACTTCTTTAGGGCTTCAACGGTATTCTGAGGATGCTCTTGGGTCGTTATCAATGTATGGCAGACACCTGTTGCGGCTTTGTGAGTCTTTTGGCTTTGTGATCTTGAACAGCCTTTCCTGCTTTCCTGGATCTGAGTCCTTTACTTATTGGCTTCATGGTGGTGGTGCTAGTGTCATGGATTATGTTCTTGCCTGTCCGTCCTTCATCTCTTGCATTCGCAGTTTCACCATCTTGCGCCTTCCTCTAGCCGACCATGCTCTCCTCAGTATTCACTTTCGCTTCGCCCCTCTTCTTTCGCCCCCTCTCTGGTCACCTCATCTTTCATCTCCCACTGCTCACTCGCCCATTCGCTTCCATTTTCTTGACGGTGATTGTGAGCTCTTTTCGACTCATCTTTCAAGACTCCTCAACCCTTCGTGCTTCTCGAACTCGTGCAAGGCCACCTCCATGTTTGACTTGCTTGCGTTAGCTATCCTTAAGTCTGCCACCCTTTCCATTCCACATCATCCTCCTTTGCTCCTCTGTAGCAAACATTGTAAGACTTGCCCCATGAACCAATGGTTCAATTTGGACTGCAAATCTTTCCATCATTTTATGCGTTCTGCTTTTGAGGCTCGCTCCACTAACTTTGCCCACATTTGCTCATCTTACCTCCGCTTTCTTCAAAGTAAGAAGCATTCCTTTGCAGCTTCTAAGTGTAAATCCCTTTGCTCCACGCTGATCCGCAACCCCTAGCTCTTTTGGCGCACTTTTTTCCCCCATAGTTCTCCTCCACCCTCCACCCTTAACTTCCACTCTCTTACCATGCATACCATGGCTCTTTATGTTATTCCTAGGCAGCCTTCTATCCACCCCTCTTTGCCTCCTTTTGCTCACCTTTTCACCCTTTTTCACATTTATGAGGCCATTAGATCCATGAAGTGTAGTAGAGCTACTGATGAGGAGGGTTTCCAGGATGAGCTTTTCAAGTTTGGTGCTTCAGTTCTGGGCCCCTATATCTCTATTCTCTTCAATAGAGTGATTCACACTAGGTTTTTGACCTCCTAGTCTAGGCATTTGATTTATCCTATTCATAAGACTAGCCCTGTCTCTGATCCGGGAAACTACAGAATCATCATGATTGGGCACACGTTTGCCAAACTTTATGCAACAGCCCTTAATGCTATGCTATCTATGGAGCTTGACAGGAAAGGTTGTAGGGCTAGAGGGCAGGCTAGTTTTCAAGCAGATTATCAGACTATGGATCACATCTTCACCCTACAGGCTATTATTGAGGAGGCCAGATACAGATCGAAGAAGGTCTATTGTTGCTTTGTTGATTTTCTCAAAGCTTTTGATTTTATTCCTAGGGTGGCTCTGTTTGAGAGACTTAGAGAGGTTAGTATTTCTGAGATGTTGCATACCGCTATTATGAGACTTTATGAGACTATGGTTGACAGATTCAGGACTCCTGAGGGATTCTCAGATCCAATCCATAGCACCATTAGGGTTAAGCAGGGATGTCCTCGCTCCCCTACTTTGTTCGGGTTATATATTGATGAGCTTAAGGACTTCCTCCTGAAGTCTTCGCTCCCTGGGGACGGATGTTATCTTCTTCAGGTTTTGATCTCCATCCTTTTTGCAGATGATGTGGTTTTCCATGCTTCCTCTCCAGACAGATTACAGAGACTTCTTGATGGCTTGGCTTCCTTTTGCAATCAATGATAGCTTGTGGTTAGCTTGGGTAAGACTCAGGTCATGATCTTTAATTGTTTAAAGACTTCTCATCTTCACTTCGTTTTTCAAGGTCAGGAGATTGAGATCACTTCTTCCTATAATTATCTGGGGGTTATGTTTTCCGGTCCACATTTAAGTATGAGACCAGCTATTCAGCCCAAAGTCAATACGGGTATGGGTTCTCTTGCATTGCTTGAGAAACAATGTTTCAAACATCATTTCCAGGATACCTCATCCAAGTTATCTCTCTTGGACTCTCTTGTGCGGCCAACTATTCTTTATGGGTCTATGGTTTAGGGCCCTTCTCTTCTTAGCTCTGATTGGGCCTTGATAGAGCGAGTTTAGACTTTGTTCTTAAGGCCCATCATCAGATGACAGGCTCACTCATAATGTCATTTTTGCTGAGTTAGGTGTTCATCCTTTCAGTCTCACGACCATTTTTTATTTGGTTTGGTTGCTCCATTGCCTTTGTGATTTTGCGGATATTGTTGGTGATCATGACCGATATTCCTATTTACCATATTGTTCGTCTATTTCCACTGCGAGTTCTAAGTTTGGTTCTCGCGCACGATGTTGGTATGCACAAGCTTCTTCTCTATTGGGATCAATTGGGATTGACATTGATTGTCTCCCCCCTTTTCAGTTCTCATTGGATGCCCCAGCTCATCTTCTCCCCCTCGATAGGAATTGAATGAGCATGTCCGACTTGACATCTATAGACGATACATTACCACTACCTAGGTTAACCCTTCTGGCAAGTTACGCCCACGGATGTCCTTTTATGCGGAGCACTTTTCGGAGATTTCTAATGGGATTATTGTCCGTCCTAGCTACCTTTCCTGGCGATGGTCTCACGTGCTACGCATCTCATTAGGTTCTTTCAGAGTTGGCTCTCACCGTCTTCGGGCTCAGACTTATCACCATATTGATAGGGAGGAGCAGATCTGTAAGCTCTGCACTTTGGGGGAGGTGGACACTGAGACTCATTTCCTTTTTCGATGCCCTATATATTCGGAGATTAGAGGAAGATTTTTCTGTTTGTTCTGGGAGTGCTTCTCTCTATGACTTCTTCAGCTACTATGATCAGCGATGTCTTGCACTTTATCTTCGTGAGGCCACTATGCTCTGTAATAGCACGATCCAGTCACTGCTTCCACACCGGCACTCGTCTACTGAGCTCATTACTACCTTCTTTACACTATTATCTCCTTTGCATGGTGTGAAAAGGCCTTCTAGCTCCACTAGATCTACCAAGCCTTCCAAATGTGTCAAATCCCGTTCCGGTTATTTGCACCAGCGACACTCCTCTGTGAGAGGCCAGAGACAGTACAGTGCCTCTACACATCGGCAAAAGTTTCATTCTGTGACTGATTTCTTTCCGCCTAAGAAAGACTCCTAGTCTCTCTTAGCATTTCTCTCTGTCTCTTTTCTATGGTTGTTGTTGTTTTAGTTTTGTCATTTATTTTCAGACACCTTTGTGTGTTCCTGCTGGTGTCAGCCTCACTTTTGTAATCTTGCAGTCCCACAGACCTCCTTTTGGTCTTTTGTCGAACATTAATATCATTATCTTATCTTATCTTATCTATCTTATCTTCTTTACCTTCTTCATCTTCATCTTTTTCGTTTGCTTCTTCTTCAGCATTAGTTGACTCGGCCATAGAGCTAAGGCCAACAGGATCAGCAGCAGCAATAATAGTATTAGTGTCAAAATCTTCAAATTCATCAAGTGCAAGTCGAGATGTGGAAGCATCCGAGTCCGCATGCTCTGCATTTACATCCCACCTCTTTGTCTCCCCTTCCTTATATTCCTTACTCTTGTGAGAGACAAGACACGAGTTGTAATGCAAAAATACCAAGTTCTCCAATCTTTTTTATTGCAACCTATTGCGCTTCACTAGGTGAATGAAAATGTACTAGCAACTTATGAAGACAAGGTAAATAATTAAAATATAATTATTACTCTTATAAAATAAAAATTACTTGCTAAGGGGCTACAATGTTTGGAATCTTTGGCTATGGAGGTACCACCAACTATGAGCATTCTTCCTAAACAGATGACGA